>OZ012543.1:30506357-31766143 GCA_963935595.1 Schoenobius gigantellus | reverse complement strand
CGCAAGTAGGTTCGACGACTTCCAGCCTCCCGATAAAGCCGGATTCCGAAATGGCTATAGTACCATATGTTAAAACTTATGACATTAATAAGGACACTGGCAGTTTTATACTTGTTTACTTTTCTAATATAAATTTTGAATCTGACATGTATTTCATACTTCTACTCTAATTTTGATAGCTCGTGTATATTTATCCAATGAGACTCTTCCTCAAATATAATTTTCAACTAATAATCTGCGTTTTTCACTGCACCATAGACCACATCCATACGCTGCGGCAGGTTATACAGAAGACCGAGGAGTATAATCTGCCACTATGTTTGGCTAAGAACTAAGGGCAATGGAGAGGGCTATGCTCGGGGTTTCTCTACGTGATCACATCACAAATGATGAAATCCGTAGAAGAACTAGAGTTACCGACATAGCCCAAAGAATTGCAAACCTTAAGTGGCAGTGGGCAGGACACATTGCTCGTAGAACTGACGGCCGTTGGGCCGAAAGGTCCTCGAGTGGCGGCCGCATACCGGGAGACGATCTGGTGAAGGTCGCGGGAAGCCGCTGGATGCGGAAGGTGCAGGACCAATCGGTATGGAGATCATTGGAAGAGGCCTATGTCCAACAGTGGGCGTCTCGTGGCTGAAATGATGATGATGATGAAGCAAACTGCCTATCTCACGAGTCATTGAAAAGTTCAATACCTGCTCGACTAAAGTGCATAGAACAGTTAATTATTTTTGTAAAAGTAGGTCCCATAAAAACGTAGTCTATAAATGTTACTGAACCATATAAAAATGTTATCATAATAATGAAACTATTATACTGATATAACTATAACTAATATTAAAATTCAAGAAAATATTTGAATTTAAAAAAAACTGTACATATAGAGATACCTACTTTTTATCCAATAATAAAACAAATTGATTCAAACGAATATCATACATAATTCAAGGTAATAAGAGCTCTATGATGGGCTCAGGTACAATTGTAGCGAACGTCCCCATATCCGTCGTTATCTAAGTATAAGATTTTTATAATGTCAAAGGAAAATTAAACTTAATACCGAGAAATAAGGTAACAATGACGGGTTAAGGTACTTTTGTTAATGCTCGCCCCAGTATCCGTCAGAACTACATAAATTTTGACGAGTATTGGGCAAAACAGGCATAAGCGAGTACCAATGAATGTCACATGCAATAAAAAAATAAATTCTCAAGATTTAGCACTAATTAATAGGTATAGTGTTAGAAAATGTATTATACTATTATTAAAAAACAAACACACTTACCGTATAAATATCTGAAGCGGTATATTATGTAAAAAATAGGAGCCGGTTGTTGCTCAGTTTAGTTGCCAAACTATACCTATTACAGATTTTTTTCTGAGCGCACACTTTTAGCACCTCGAATTTTTGACACAATTACAATTTTAATGCAGTGTTGCAAATATAGTAAAACATTATAGTACTGTGATTGTATTTCAATCACAATTCTATCATTTACGGTTGGTAGAAATATTATAAGCCCCTTTTAAAGTGTAGGTATAGGTACCTGACGAGTATTGGGACACTGACGAGTATACCAGCGTTTACATTAGTTTACGATCTATTCTTAGACCTACCGAATATACACAAAAAAAATCATAAAAATCGGTAAAACCGTTTCGGAGGAGTTTGGTTACAAACACTGTGATACGAGAAAAAGATTCACAGATGAAAAAAAATTAGACTTATAAATTGATGCAATTATGATGATATTTTTTTTTGCGGGGAAATGCGCAACCGCACCGTACCCACCGTTAGCTAGACGGCGAGCGTGTGTGGGGTTGAACCCCTCGGTGTTCTCCCTGCCCTTTTAGGCGCGTGTAGTAGGGTCCACAATGCGACACCACTACTCACGCGTCCGGGCTAGCCCGACCGGTTGGTCGGGTATCGGGTATCATATTTTGAAACTCCTAGCAAAATATGATCAATATATTATTTACCATGCTATCGACAGGTAAAATAAAGCGCTGATTGAACTGAACCTGCCAAACTATTTTCTGTTTTCTTTATCATTTTAAGTGACAGCATAATACCAGAATAATATTATTAGGGGTAAAAATGTGATATTGCATTTCTGTACTGCATTTTGTATGAACGATGTGAGGTACTACGTTATTAATATTGGTGAAGATATTGCTTGGTCACACATAAAGAAGCTGGAGTCAATTAGACCATGAAATGACCACAAAATAGTTTGAGATTTCAGCCAAAAGGCGGAACATATCATATTATGCTAGTTCTGTACGTCATCATTGGCAATGCGCACGAATTAAAGACTTTCGTCTTGAGACACTGCGCTAGATGGGCTGAAAATATGCTGGTAGCTTCCCGAACGTCTGCTGAGTAAAGTTAGATTTGTCGATTTACCTCTTTCCAGAAGTTGGACTTACCAAGTTGGACTATTTGCCCCAGGTAAATGTACTCGTCAACAACTTTCAATGTAGAGCCTCCAACCTTCACATGTGTGGGTGTTACATGGGAATTCAACATAATTTTTGTTTTGTCTATGTGTTGCGGGGAGATACTTTCACAGGTTTTGTCTATGTAATACAAAAAATAAAAACCGACTTCAAAAACACTGAAAGTTAAAAATAATATAAGAATAGGTACAGACATCACACTTCTATATTGAAGGCGGTGCCAAACGATGATCTCCTAGAAAGTCTTAAAATTTGGCACCGACTTCAATATAAAAGTGTGATGTCTGTACCTATTCTTATATTATTTTTAACTTTTCAGTGTTTTAAGTCGGTTTTTATTTTTTGTAAAATATTTTTTATTTTTAACTTTTTAGTGAATGAAATCTTTTAGTGAAAGAAACCTAGTGAAAGAAATTTCCCTCGATTTTCATGAGATCTCATCATCAAATCCTAACTTTGGCGATCTTGGGACCACCCTAGGAGTATACTCTATCGAATACAAAAAAAAATTTGAAAATCGGTCCACAATTGGCGGAGTAATCGCGTAACATACACACAAAACACGTTGAAAACACTTTAAAATTTAAGGGTTTTCCTCGATTTTAATGGGATCCCATCATCAGATCCTGACTTTGGTGACCATGGGACCACCCTTGGAGTATACTCTATCGAACAAAAAAGAATTTTGAAAATCGGTCCACAACTGGCGGCGTAATCGCGTAACATACACAAAAAAAAAACATACGCATCGAATTGAGAACCTCCTCCTTTTTTGAAGTCGGTTAAATAAATTAAGAGGATTGTGAAGCTGTAAATTTTCATACAAAAAGCGATAACGCTTTTCTCCCTCTAAACATAGTCCAATTTTCATAATTTTTGGAAATCTTGTAGATATAATGGAAAACTAGGTTTGTACGTTTTGATTTTGAAGAAATATTGCTCAGAATATAAGTTATTAGCATCTAAATATCTATATTTTCGACTTAAAAACTACCTTGAGCATTTTTGTCTTTTTTTGACTAAATTATACTGAATTACAAAAAAAGCAAAACGTACAAACATAGATTAAGGTATACTGAGTCTAATGAGACCAAAAGCGTCTAATTTCATAAAGGTTTAGGGGGGTAAAACAGTTATCGCCCGAAATAATATTTCAAACAGGATTTGTAGGCAATTTCGACCATTTCTTGCAACTCTCTCTATCGCACGATACGGGTCGGGGGCAGGGGTATAATGGGGCATAATCTAGTGATGTGACATAATGTTATCGTAGTTATTGTCGCCTAGGGAGGAGAAAGTAATATCGATATATCGATCAATAGTGAATGTTATTACTCAAGTCGGAACTATTAATCTTCACAAATACCTTAAATACATGAAAAAGTTAATATCTTTTTGAATACGTTTATTGGTTTTATTTTAAAGATTTTTTTTCAATACAAATTTCCTTATTTAAGGGTTAGCAGCCTGTAACCTATTAACTTTACTGTAAATTCCCAAAACCAAAATAGGAAAAAAATATAAGTACCTATGTAAGTAGTTGTTTGTTATAATAAATATGTGCTATAAAGAAACTCAAAATAAATTCGTATTTTGTTTCTTGTGATAGGTATTTGTTATATGCAATGTATGAAGTTGGAGCAGCTAAAAACGTGTAATAGACTATGCAAGTAACGTTATTTTTAATATTATTTTATTTGAATTTTATTCCTCTAAAGCTGGGCTCTAAGGTTTTACTCGCGTTATGGAATCTACGATTGTATAAAAAATACAAACGACAAAGTACCTAAATAATATACGAGTATGTAGGGTAGGCAGGGTAGGCATATATGGGAAGAAGGCAGCCTTCGTACGGTTTTGAAGTTTTTTTTTTCATTTTAACTATAAAATTTAAAGCAAAGATCTCTGCGCTAACCGTGTCAACCGTTTTGTGTGTATGTTACGCGATTACTCCGCCAATTGTGGACCGATTTTCAAAATTCTTTTTGTATTCGGTAGAGTATACTCCTAGGGTGGTCCCTAGGTCACCAAAGTCAGGTTCTGATGATGGGATCCTATGAAAATCGAGGGATACCCTATATAAATATTTTACAAAAAATAAAAACGGACTTCAAAAACACTGAAAAGTTAAAAATAGTGTAAGAATAGGTACAGACAACATTACATTTCTATATTGAAGTCGGTGCCAAACGATGATCTCCTAGAAAGTCTTAAAATTTGGCACCGTCTTCAATAATGATGTGTGATGTTGTCTGTACCTATTCTTATATTATTTCTAACTTTTCAGTGTTTTTGTAGTCCGGACGAACCCGACGAATCGAACCCCGCCGGACGGACCTCCCGATCAACATCCGGTGGCCTCAACCACTAGACCACGGAGGAGGTAAAAATTAGAATTCTAAGACTATTAGTATAACTACCCAAGATTAGTGTATAAAAATGAGAGGTATTTTTTATTTGATGCATAATTATTACTTTATTTTTTTTTTAAATCCCTGCTCCTATTTAGTTTGTATGTAAAAGTATTAATTTATCTATCTAAAATAATAGATTTTTTGTTATTTATTTTTAAGTTAACAAGAGGTCTGTTCTTGTTTAAACAATTGTAAATGTCATTTTATGTTTAGTGTTTATTTTTTTCATAAAAGGATCCATTATTGATTCACATCTCAAATGAAAATCATTTTAATTCAGTATAACACTCATCTTACAAAAAGTCATTTTCTTTAGACAGGTAAATGTACGATAGATAGGTAACAAATAACAAATAACAGCTCAGTCCTATAAAGTAGGACTTGGTAGGGATACCAAGTAAGTGCCTACACTATAAATTTCAAAGGAATACTGAAATAATTTACGAAACTTATCTACTAAAATATTATAAAGAAAGATTTGTATTTTTGTTTGTAATGAATAAACTCAAAAAGCTAGTCACTGGGAAGTGAGCTGGGAAGTGCTCACTGGGGAGGGAGACTCTGTACTACTGGAGGGAGACTCTGTACTAGGGTCGTCTGCTTAGGTACCTCCGTCTTACCTATTTCTGCCGCAAAGCAGCAGTGCTTGCATTGCTGTGTTCCGGTTTGAAGGGTAAGATATGGCAGTGAAATTACTGGGTACTGTGACTTTATATCTGGTGTCACAAGTTGGAAACGTACACTGTGATTCTTGTGGGGGTTGCAGTTTTGCTGCAAATCTCACAGGAGCTACATGTATTATAGGCGACTGTTACCACTTACCATCAGGTGGGCAGTTTGCTTGTTTGCCAACATTCTGCAATAAAAAAAAAGTCTCGGCGTAATTATTGTTAAAATGATTTTTAGAAATAAAGCTATTTTTATTTATTATATTTTTTATTTTTAAAAACTACTAGGCTGATTTCAAAAATTTTTGACTAATAGAATGCTACATTATCACACACACAAAATTCCCTCACGAAAAACGAAAATAACGAAGGCAAAGTTGCGAGCGGAAAGGCAGTCAGGAATACCTAAGCAACGCAAAACATTACAAACGGTAAAATAATGATCTCGAGTTCTCGCGCCGAGGAGTCACGCGCTGCTGTCGTTGTGTGCGTGAGAATTTGCGCGTGTTGTATTTGTGGTGTAAACGCCAGACGGGAGGCCGAGCGGTGTGAAACAGATAGCATTTTAGAAAATACCTACTCGCGCCGCGCAAGATTACTTCACAATCCTCTTAAGAATAGTGTTTTATTGACAGTGTGTCACTCTCGTTTTGTTTGGTTTTAAAATATAATGTTTTAATAAGTTAATTTTTCCTGAGTTATTGTTTCGATAACGCTAAGTAGATTCATCCCTGATACGAAGCTTAAGGCATTAGGGCAAGGTGCTACGCCAGTTTGTTTAGAGTTTATTCAGGACCTTTTTAGAGAATTTTATAATTTCTCACATATGGTGACCGTGACTAATGAGACGATGGATAAACTACAATTAGAACGTAAGTTAGCTAGGAGACGATTCTCGATTTGTGCCAGTAAATTGGAAGATTATTTACAGAAGAAGGAGTTGTCTCATATTTATGCGGAGTTCAAGAAGTTGAGTAAATATTATGATAATTTAGTTGTTGTTCAGAACAAATATTTTAATTTATATTTAGAGAGTGAAAGTCACGATGAAAAAACTATAGAAAAAGATAGCGATAGCACAGATGAGTATGAGTCGAAATGGTACTACTTAGAACAGAAAGTAAAGGAAGTTACAGAGGTCTTAGATAATTCAGTAAGTGGATCCAAAAAGACTATAAAAGAAGCTAGCAGTGGTACAGGCTATAGTGAGTCACCACACATGTCTCGTCACTTGCGCTTACCAAAATTAGAACTGTAGAAATTTAATGGCGAAATTAGTAAATGGCTCACATTTTGGGCTCAGTTTAAAAAAATTGATACAGATGAAAAAATTGATAATGAGAATAAGTTTCAGTGTTTGATTCAGAGCATGGAGGTAGGGTTCTAGTGCTAGAGAACTAGTTGAGAGCTTCCCACCGACCACAGAAAATTACCCAAAAGTCTTAGAGCAACTGAAATAAAGATTTGCACGCGACGACATTATCATTGAACACTATGTTCGGGGGTTGCTTCAGTTAACACTAGCGCAAGCTAAAGGGGCAGCTAATGCTGCTATAGGGCCACTGTATGATAGAATAATGACTCAGATTTTAGCTTTGGAGTCCATGGTTGAATCAGCGTTGCCAGTTGACACGTTGCAGGCTTGGAGCAGATCTCATATGCAAACAGAAAAAGGTATTCAACTGTCAAAACTTTTAAACTTCTTAAAGTTGGAAGTAGAGTCAGAAGAAAGGATACAGTTAGCTAGAAACAAGTTCACTAAAGATTACTATGCAGGTCCGTCAGCATCTTGTTTCACAGCAACAAGCAAGAACGATAGAGGTGTCAGGGGTCAAACGCCAGTTGATGGTCGAGCCCAGAAAACACAGGCATGCATATGGTGCGATAAAATTTCACACACAAGCTCTGAATGTGCGCTATCCATTAAAATGACATTGGATGAGCGACGAGTTTTTTTAAAACGGAAAAGCGCTTGCTACATATGTTTAAAGATCGGTCACATGGCGAATAAATGTAGAAAGCACGTGAAGTGCATTGCTTGTCAAAGAAGGTATTATCCAATTATGTGCGAAAGTTTGATCAAATGTGAAACAATTAAGGTGAAATCAGCTGATAAGATAAATGATGATCAAGCAATGTTAAACCAGTCGACATCTTCTAAAGCAGACACTGTACTATTGCAAACGTTGATGGTAAATATAGTGCAAGAAAATGATATTTTGACCGTAAGAGCTTAATTAAGCTTTATTAGACTCAGGCGCTCAGCGTTCTTTTATTAAAAAAAAAACATTGCAGAACAGCTCAAACTAAGACCACTGAGGGAACAGGCGATGAGTCATACACTATTCGGAGGAGTTGTAACGAAGAAACAGATTCATAAGGTGTATGAAGTCAATGTTGCCAATTTAGATGGGAGCTACCGAATTAAGATTGATATGTTAGAGCAGGATAATATTTGCGGTTATTTGCCAAAAGTAAGACAGGGAGAGTTATTATTATAAGATGTAGCAGAAAGGCACAATCCTGACAGGACAATCGGTTCGAGTAGATGAGAGTTTGCTAGCTATGAAGACTGGACTGGGTTGGACAGTGCAGGGCCGTGTATATTGGGTTGGTGTATATTGTTCTAATGTGGCCTCATCAGTAAGTGCTTTGTCTTCTTCCTTCGGTATTGATGACCTCTGGAAGTTAGAAACTTTGGGGATTATGGATGACTCTGAAGTAAAGGCCAAAAGTAGTGTTGAGGCTGAGGTAGTAAATTTTTTCGAGCGAACTATAATAGTGAAGGGCGGTATGAAGTTATGTTGCCAAGAAAGATATTATGTTTGATAGTCTTTCTACAAATTATAATATGGCAGAAAAGAGGCTTAGGTCCACTACTAAGAAATTAGTGAAGCTAGGGATTTTAGAGGACTATAGTACTGTTTTTCAAAAGTGGCTAGACAGTGGTATTATCGAAGAAGTTCTTGTTGACAATATAGAAAAGGGCCACTACATGCCACATCATGCGGTAGTGAAAGAGTCTAGATTGACTACGAGAATCAAACCGGTGTTTGATGCATCTACGTCTGAGAAAAATGGCTTGTCACTCAACGACTGTCTTGAGAACGGTGCCAAATTTATCGAGGTTATCCCTAAGTTGCTTGTCAGTTTTAGATTAGATAAAATTGGCATTACGGCTGACATTAAGAAAGCCTTCCTACAAATATCGGTAAATCCAGCTGACCGCGAGTTTTTAAAATTTCTCTGGTGGCGTGATATTAACAACGTCGAGAACGGGTTCAAAAACTTATAGACATTGCCGCGTAGTTTTCGGAGTGACAACCAGTCCGTTTTTGCTGTCAGCGACAATTTTACACCACCTAAATAAGTATGATAGTGAAGTAGCAATAAAATTGAGGAATGCGTTTTATGTTGACAATTGTATTGTTAGTGTTAATAGTGAGGGAGAAATGAACCATTTTATAGAAGAAGCTAAAAATGTGATGAAAGAAGGAAAATTTGAATTAAGATGTTGGGTGACCGGTCCGGTTATAACAGATGGTGAAGATAGTTGTATCTCCGTTTTAGGAATGACATGGGATCCGGTCACTGACGAGGTTCCTGCTGCCATTTGTAATATAGGTGAAGTCACAAAAAGAAAACTGTTATCGGTTGCGCAGAGTGTTTTCGACCCTCTGGGTCTATTTAGTCCAGTAACGTTAGTGCCGAAACTGATTGTTCAGGAATGTTGGGTAAAAAAATTGGATTGGGATTCAGCATTGCCTATGGAGTTGTCGGAACGTGTAAGCAACTGGCTAAAATATTTAATTAATCTAAAAGACTGCAAAGTGCCGCGACGTATTGGTCATGCCAGCATATGTTTGAGTGATAATTCCTTACACATTTTTAGCGATGCCAGTCAATCTGCTTATTCGGCTTGCATATTTCTACGATCGGAATTAGGAGGTGTTGTGTCAGTACAATTATTAATGGCGAAGGCGTGAGTGACACCAACAAAGTCTAATACGATGCCGAGACTAGAATTGATTGCAGCGTTGTTAGGAACGAGGCTGGCTAGTGAGCTAAAGAAGGAACTGAAAGTAAGCTATAAAGAATATTATTGGTCAGATTCAAGTATAGTACTTGCATGGATTAGACGGAAGGTGATGAGCCTGAATGTTTTTGTTCATAATAGAGTGACTGAAATAGTTCGGAGGACTAATATAGCAGATTGGCGACACGTGCCAGGGGAAGCAAATCCTGCTGATCTGCCATCGTGTGGGTGTAATGCACTACAACTGTTGAAAGCGAGATGGTGGGAGGGACCGGCATGGCTTAAGAGATCTCCTTCAGAGTGGCCAATTTCAGATCCTACGCCTAATGAAGATGAAGTAGGTAAAGAAATGAAGCGAACCACACTGCTGACTGTTCAGGTTAATGAGGAGTTTTCAGATCGATGACATTATTTTGGAAAATATACTAAAATAGTAAGAATGATTGCGTGGTGTTTTAGGTTTTTTACGAACTGTCGAGGGGAGAAGGTAAAGAGAAGCGAGAAAGATTTAACTGGTAAAGAGTATGAATATGCAGAGAAGAAAATACTAGAGATATTACAAAAAGAGAACCAAGATGTGCTAGGTGAACAGAATATAGGAACAGTGCGAAATGAAGATGGTTTGTTGTGTGTTAAGACTCGGTTGACTTTAGCGGAAGACTCAGAAAACTTCAAGTATCCTATTTTATTACCTAGTAGCTTGTGATTCACAGGCATCTGGTAAGTCATCATGCAGGATCGCAGACTCTGATCAATAATCTACGTGAGGATTATTGGATTATAGGGATTAGGAGACTGGCTAAAAAGACTGTGCGGGAATGTGTTATTTGCCGACGTCATAGTGCGAAACCGTGTGGTGCACCTCCTCCTCCACTTCCATTAAACAGAATCACTTGTGGCAATGCTTTTGAGGTTAGCGGTGTTGATCTTGCTGGTCCATTACAATTGCGATCTGGTGAAAAATGTTGGGTGGTTTTGTTCACTTGTGCCACATATAGAGCTTGTCATCTAGAGATAACATTGTCACTGTCTACTGAAGACTTTTTACTAGCTTTGAAGAGATTTATAGCCAGACGATAAATCTCTTCAAACCTTCATGTTACGTAACGTGAAGGTAATGTACAGTGACAATGGAACGAACTTCCGTGGGAACAAAAACGTTTTAATATAGATGCGGTTGATTGGCACAGGCAGCTAAGACTTGTGTGGATAAAATGGAATGGCGCTTTATACCACCGCAAGCGCCATGGTGGGGAGGGTTTTGGGAGCGCATGGTCGGGTTGATGAAGAACATTTTACGACGTATGATAGGCAAAGCGAGTTTAAACCAGATTGAGCTGTATACTGCTTTGTGTGAAGTAGAGCCCATCATTAACGCTCGTCCAATTACTTACATATCTGATAGCACAGAAAATTTGACACCATTAACTCCGGCGATGTTTTTAGGCAATAAGTTAGGAAATGATAGTAATTTAGGTTTTTTAGATTCGAAGACTTTAACTGTTCGTTGGCGCTATATTCAGAAGCTGCTTAACGATTTGAACATTCGTTTTCGAAATGAATATTTATCGGGTTTAGGAGAAAAGAGGGGCGCAAATAATTCTAGAAATGTCAATATTGGAGATCTTGTTTTAATTGGGTCGGACGGTTTAAAAAGGGTAAATTGACCTTTAGGGTTGGTTATAAATATTTTTATGGGTGTTGATGGGCTGGCTCGGGTTGCGAGAGTCAGAACAGCTACTGGGGAAATAGTAAGGCCACTACAGAGGTTGTTCCCACTTGAGATCTCAATGTCAAAGAAACAAGACATGGCTTTGAGATTAGATTTGCGATTTAGGCCCTGGTCCGTTCAAACCAACAGAAGTCATGAATGAACATCATGCTACTCGTTCCGGTCATCCCATCAGGATTTCTGTGAGGCTCGACTTGTAAATGTTTATTAGTATGTTTAAGTTTGTTGCAGATAATGCTATACCTGCAACGCCGGGAGTATGTTGCGGGGAGAAACTTTCGCAGGTTTTGTCTATGTAAATACATTAAGAATAGTTTTTTATTGACAGTGTTTCACTCTCGTTTTGTTTGGTTTTGAAATATAATGTTTTAATAAGTTGATTTTTCCTGAGTTATTATTTTGATAACGCTAAGTAGATTTATCCCTGATACGAAGCTTAGGCATTAATTATTAGCTTATTAGGGCAAGGCGCTACGCCTATTTGTTTAGATTTTATTCAGGACCCTTTTAGAGAATTTTATAATTTCTCACACTATGTTTATTTTAAGACCCACTAGTTGGGAAATTCTACAGAGATCATTGAGCTTTGTGCTGAGGTCTTTCACGGTCTTAGCCATGACTACGATATCACCAGCAAAACGAAGATGAGTCATGTACTCGCCGCTTATGTTGATGTCCAGCCCTCTTTAGTCCAGAAGCTGAAGAATATCCTCCAATGCCTATACTATAGTACGAGTATTTAAAAAAAAATGTTGTGACAATATTCCTCTAGAACATTGGGTCTGGTAAGAAAATAAGGTATACTTGAGTCATTTAAATCTAATCTTTGGTTGTTAGACTTATGTACTTAAACTCATATTAAAAACAGAAACCTAGATTTTTTTACCGACTTCGAAAAAGGAGGAGGTTCTATATTCGACTGTATCTATTTTTTTATGTATGTTCACCGATTACTCCGCCATTTGTAGACCGATTTTCAAAATTATTTTTGTAATTGAAAGAGTATACTCCCGAGGTGGTCCCATTATCACCATGTCAGGATCTGATGATGGGATTCCATGAAAATCAAGGGAAACCCTTGAATTTCATAGGCATGTCACCGTATCCAGCGCAGTGAACTCAACGCTGTGCTGGGAGGCGGAAACCTCTCGCTGCCGAGCATGGTCGTGGCCATGCTCCGTGGCGAGGCGGAATGGGAGGCTGTCACCTCCTTCTGCGAGGACGTAATCTCGCAGGAGGCCGTGGAGAGGGAGCGGGAGGCAGATCCTCAAGCCGCTCCCATCCGCCGCAGACGGATAGGCAGGCGAAGACGCGCATTCGTACAAGCGATGCCCGTTTAATGACCCTGCCGTGGAGGCCTGCGTGCAAGGTTGGCCCCGTGCACGCCGCCGTAATGCCCTCCGTCTGGGGATTGCCCAGGTGTTCTCGGGCAATCCCCCCTTGGCGATAGCCCGACCAATTGGTCGGGCTTGCCCGGGCGCGTGGGTAGTGGAGTCGCACTGTGCACCTGACCTAGCGCGCCCATAAGGGCAGGGAGAACACCCTTTTAGTTTTAGTGGGTAGGCCTGGTATTCTGCCAGGAGAGCCCCACACACGCCCGCCGTCTAGCCCACGGCGGGTACGGTGCGGTTACGCATTTCCCCCCGAGAAAAAAAAAGGCATGTCACCGTATGTTCACCGATTACTCCGCCATTTATGGAGCGATTTTCAAAGTTCTTTTTGTAATCGAAAGAGTATACTCCCGAGGTAGTCCCATTGTCATCATGTCATGATCTGATGATGGGATCTCATAAAAATCAAGGGAAACCCTTTAATTTCATAGGCGTGTCCAACGTGTTTCATGTTTTTGCTGAAGATGTTCAGGTATTTGCATCTGATAGTCATCAATCATGTTACTGAGCTGATGATGGAAGGTTTCTGGTAGGTTAGGAGTTCGGAAATAATTCTTCCAGTACTGTTTAGAGCGAAAGACGTTTTATTTTAAGTTATTGTGGTGTTTACCTTGCCTCAAATTCTAAAACGCATGTATTAGAAACTAAAAAGATTATGGAGACTACCCAGCTGTGGTAGCATAGTCCGCCATCGGCGAAGACTCGATGATCCAAACGGCAAACGTCGAAAGGCGACGCTATGGGAACATCAACCGATCACCGCGGTAACGACGGTCGTTTTCAATACCTGATCACGTCGGGGTCACCAATATGGACACTGCCCAGCTGTGGTAGGACAGTCCGCCATCTGGCCCTGAGGGCCAGTTGTGTGTTCAGGATTCAGGGTTGGATCTTGCGAGTGAATTGAAACGCGTCGGTTGGAAAAACAACGGTGTATTTAAAAATTACAATAAACGTTTCTTGCACGTTTACTTAAAACCAACATATTAAATTGAATATGTAATTCTAATAATAGTACATTTTATCGAACTCAAGGACAGAAGGAATTTCTGACATGTCAAATGTCAAGAAGCTTTTTTAGCCTAACTAGTCAGTACCTATTATGTGCAACAATGTTGCCACAAGATTGAAGTTACTTTGGCACCGACTTCAATATAAAACTGTGATGTTGTATGTATTCTAAAATTATTTATGACTTTTGGTGTTTTTGAAGTCGGTTTTATTTTTTTGTAAAAAAATTTATAGGCTATTGTGTGATTACGAAAGGCTACCGATGAATGAATCCAAAGCCTAAAGAAAGCCTAAAGGAAGCCTAAAGGAAGGAATTCCGAGGAATATCCCTATTCTTAGAGAATATAGAATATAAAAGAGAATAGGTACTTACAGCGATTGTAAGGTATCAAAGTATAGGGTTATAGCTTAGTAAAAAAAGTAAGTTATAGCTAAGGCATATACACAAGTATGTATATATGCCTTTTTATGACTTTTTGGTGATTTTGAAGTCGATTTTATTTTCTTGTAAAAAAATGTTTTTCAATCTTTTTAGTTAAGTTAATACATGCGTATTAGAATCTGAGCCGAGGCAAACACCAGAATAACTTAAAATAAAACGTATCTTGCTCAAAACAGTTTTGAAGGAATTATTCCCGAACTCCTCATCTACCAGAAATCTTCCATCATCAGCTCAGTAACATGACATGATGACTGCCAGACTTTAAAAAAAAACATGAAACACGTTGGATGTGCCTTTGATATTAAGGGTTTCCCTCGATTTGCCTGGGATTCCATCATCAGATCATGACATGGTGACAATGGGACCACCTCAAGTGTACTCTTTCGATTACAAAAAATAATTTTGAAAATCGCCTAACAAATGACAGAGTAAAAAGGAGCCGTCACGGGACGCCTGGCAGATGTAACATCAAAATTCATACTGTCATATGGCGTGGCGACGCATGCAGTGGCGACGCTTCGCCACGCCCACAGTCGGTCTCACTCACCCGCTGCTAAAGATGTTTGACGTCAATAAAAAGAAAATAGATACAGTCGAACATAGAACCTCCTCCTTTTTAGAAGTCGGTTAAAAAGTACTATGCAATGTTACGCGCGCTCGCCCGCTACGAATCAGCTTGAGTAGCGGCTCATCGTGGCGACAAAAGACAGCGTCCGTTGTAAAGACATTACGCGTTGTAAATTAAAACTTTTATTTGTTAACTAGCTGTGCCCGCGACTTCGTCCGCGTGGAATAGTAACTCTTGGCAAAAAGTAGCCTATGTTATCGTTACCCTATCGGCCTTACAAATAAAAAACTTATTCCTAGGAATAACCTCGGAATAGTTATTCCGTGTTTTGTCTTATTTTGACATATTACATCTGACATGTGCTAAAACAAGACAAAACACAAAATAAATTATTCCGAGGATTATCCTCGGTATAAGTTTTTATTTGTAAGGCCGTATATATTTAGCTATCTATTAGAGAAAGCCCCGTCAAAATCGGTCTAGCCGTTCCGGAGATTAGTGGGAACAAACAGACAGACAGACAAAAAAAAATTAAATTGTGTTTTTGTTATTGGTACCCGATATACATACATACCCATTGAGTAAAAACTTGTTATTTTGACATTACAAACAGACATTTCATTTTTATTTATTTGTATAGATAAATACTGATATTTTTCTTTTATGTTTCTTTGGCCGAAAATCAACAAATAATGTTCCAAGCAATTTAGTATAAAAACTTCGTAAAAATAATTGTCAATTTAAACTTAAATTTCTCGGTAACTATTAATTTCCCAGGTAGTTATTTTTTTAATGCAAACAAGCAAACTGCCCACCTGATTGTAAGTAGTCACAGTCATCTATAATACATGTGGCTCCTGTGAGATTCGCAGCAAAACTGCAACCCCCACAAGAACCACAGTGTACGTTGCCAACTTGTGACATCATATGTAAAGTCACAGTACCCAGTAATTTCAGTGCCATATCTTACCCTTCAAACCGGAACACAGCAATTCAAGCACTTCTGCTTTGCGGCGGAAATAGGTAAGACGGAGGTACCCATGCAGACGACCCTGGTACAGATACCCTGGTACTGGTACCCTGGCACATAGTCTAGAAGACAAAAATGATATTGATGATGTGTTCAATATGTGGGCTTTGGCTTGGAGTTCGGTCTTTTTACACCTTGTGTAACGATCCAACCTAACGTCAAACGGAACCCTAAATAGAAAATCCCTTTACACAGTTCTATTCGTAGTTTTACTAACAATTTACGCCTTTAAAAGAAACGCACAAAATTGCTTTGATTTGTATGAAGTTTGGCCAATGATCGACTAGTGATTTTATTAGGATCTACGTTGCAACCGCTTATGTAACCCAAGATCTTTTCCTAGTGGATAGATATAGAACTCCTATTGCCGAAACCATCCCTATACCTTATTTATTCTATCAAACATGACCAAACGCTTATTAAACTCGCTACCATAGTAACGAAATAACAATCTGTTCTTTTGAGTGAATTTTACGATCTCAGTAATGAGAAAACAAATGTTTTGATTTTTAAGTATGTTACCGCCGCTGTCTTTACTTTCTGAAGCTAACATTGGGAGTTTGATACCTTCAGGAAGGTAGTCCCTTAACCCTCGGGCTCCATAAGATTCCAAATGAACCTTACTTCGCCCTACCAACATACTTTATAAACTACTAAAATTCTCTGCGCTTGAGAATTACATCCTTTCAGAACTTTAGTTTTGTAGAGAAGAAAGGAGCGAAAGAAACTCTACCAGTTCGTATTCTCAATACATTTGAGATTAATCTCTAAGACATTTAATGTCTTAGCAAAATTAGCTTTACGTTGAAATAATGATGATGAAACTTACATGAGATCTTTATCACAATTTCCATTTTGCACAACACAAAGTAATCACTTCAAATAGCACATATCACTTTAGTTTTAGTGAAGAGTTCAAGATTTCGGCACCGATCCATAGTGTGAATAATTCGTCGATTCGTAGATAAAGAAGATGTGTCGGAAATGTCGTCGAAGGGAACAACTCCAGTGCCTAACCTTCTGACACTGAAGCAAATATTTTTTAGTAATAGTCGACTAACGTGCCTAACCTTCTGACACGTTGCCGTTGCAGATAATGTTCCCAATATAATATTATCCCTCCACATCTCTTCAGTTTTTTATATGTAAGCACAACCACTTCACAGTGCCAAAATAATTCACTCACGAGACAAATAGTGCATCAAACACAAAGCTCTTATTAGAGCGGACTTCATAGTCGAGCCCAATGGAAAATATGATCCAAAATCCACTCAATATTCTCAGGTATTGGAATAAGCCACTAGAATCTCTTCGAGAAACTAGGAATAAATATAATCGTTGCAGGTTTCCTTCGGAGTGACCTGAATAATCGGTGCAGGTTTCTTATAGAGGGACCTAAATGTAGCGTTGCAGGCTTCCTTTCGGAGTGACCTGAATAATCGGTGCAGGTTTCTTATAGAGGGACCTGAATAACGGTGCAGGTTTCTTATAGAGGGACCTGAATAAATAGCGTAGCAGGCTTCCTTTCGGAGTGACCTGAATAATCGGTGCAGGTTTCATATAGAGGGACTTGAATAAATAGCGTAGCAGGCTTCCTTCGGAGTAACCTGATTAGATTCAGTAAATTTAATAGTTAATTTCATTGATGAAGATGATGAAGATAATGATTTTAGTTTAAAGGTCCCTACCTGATGTATCGTGTCTAACCGAATCTATAAGCTTCTATTTGTGTAGTTCAAAAAGAACAAACTAACCCCATTTTAGTTATTTCAACGTGTGGTGTGTTGCGTTGTCTTACGAAGTGCAATGTAAGACACCTAACATTAAAAGAATAAGAATGCGAGGTGAGAAGGGCCTCTGTGTGCCTATTTCCCTATACTCGTGTATGCGCGAGCACGGGCAGGTGGATTGGGATCGCCGTGTGCTCAGGAACCCTATATACGTGGTGTAAATATACATATATAAATAGAGGACCAGCTTCTTTAGTCCATGCGTAGCTAAACGGGTGCAATTAAGGCATGGGTCCACTTCGACAGTCCCCCCGCCGCTAAACACTTCCCAAAGAAACCAGGGAACTTGAGCCACTATGTCGGTAAAGAGTGACTGCGCTGATATGTTCCAAACAACGCCCTCCCCGAAGGGAGTTAAAACCACAGTCTGTCGTAATCTCCGTCAGGTGACCCGACCGTGGTCCATCGAACCATGTCGATGTTTTAGGTCTTCACAATTCGATATTCGAACTCAAAACACTAATATCTTAAAATTCACAAATCTTTGCAAACACAAATTAATTCAAATTAAATATGAAAAATCAAAGAGCGCGACGAAGAACAACCGGCTTGCACGAAATTCCGTAATGTTCCCCCTTCAATAAATGCCTGTGACATTCCTGTCAAAATCAAATCCTTCCCAGTTTAAAATATTATTTTTAATTGTCATATTTCTACAACAATACTTCTTTGATCAAATAATTGACCGGACGAAAACATGGAGATAAAATCAATGGAGACGCTTCGACCATTGAGCTAGATTTGGTTTCGTTACAATCGACCCCCAAAGTTTTTGAAATTTACTGGAGAAAACTTTTAAACTGACTTGTCAATTATTTGACTCATCTCATCTTCCAACACAACAACGAAAAAACGTAATAAGTTTAATAAATTAGTATCTCAAAATGTATTTTATGTGGTGTGTTTTTAAACCTGAACTGACTACTCTTCATCCAAGAATCAATAATAAATCCAAACTCCTTTTGAACTAATCTAGTAAGGCTCCACCCTCTAGCTTGGCATGCTCCGAGAAGAAACTTCCGGTTGTTAGTGGGAAACCCGCCCTAATGACGTCCAATGTATCTACCTTGGCTACCCAGGCCTTGGTTTAGCAGCGGCAGCACAAAGCATTTTCATTAGCCCCATCGAAACACTCCAAACGTCCAAAGGCAAACATTACTATCCTACTTCAAAAGAGTATAAGCTGTTACATCCCTTCCGAGACAAATTATAACCAGCCAGGAAAATGTAGAGTGTCATTTCAGTAATGGTCCTAGCTTCTTGTGGAGTAAGGAAATGTCTTCAATTTTAGCTAAACTAAGCAGTTAGTGCCAAACAAAATTAAACCTAACACCAAGACACATATGAAGACAATCCTTTGTTCAGAGTAGTGCTTTGAGATACCAACCCATTAAACTACTATCTATTAAAACCAGTCGAACAAATATTTGGACTTCCCAAGTTCTTTCTTCATAAATAAAATAATATTATATAATACATATAACATTCTTCATTCATCTGTTTTCCCTCTCTATCATATCGAAGCTCCAAAGATTCCTCAACTAGCTATATAGATAGTTTATCGCAATGAAACTCAACTTCTGATTCATTTACAATTATTTTTTGTAAAACCTTCCCCTTTTCCAAATTAATTCACCCTATAGTTAACTTTAGTATAACGTGAATTTGTACAAGCAGCGACCGGTCCTCACAGTTGATGATTACATTTCGAGAATATCGACATTTTGGTAATTTTCATATGCTCCGAAAATTCAATTATATGTATATACACCACGTTCGTGTCAGTGTCCAGTGCTCATGTCATTTCTAAGTTCTAAAACCAGTTATTTAACCTAATCGTTCTTATGAGACTTTATCAAAATGTATATTTTGAGTTTGAACATTGAACTTTATTCATTCATTGTACTAAATTCCCTTCCTACGGATCCCTAAACAAACTATCTGTTATGTCTATTTTAATTCTAATAGACCTAACGACCCCCCGCCTCTATAATTGTTTACTATTATCTTCTCAACCAATCCTAACCAAAATATCTTATTCAATACATTTTTGACCTAACGACCCCCCGCCTTTATGATTATTTACTGTTATTTTCTCAAATCTTAAACAAAATATCTTAATTGGCCTAACGACCCCCCGCCTTATGATTGTTTGCTGTTATTTTCTCAAATCTTAAACAAAATATCTTAATTGACCTAACGACCCCCCACCTTTATGGCCTATAAGAACGAGCGCTGTCGCCATCCTGAAAAGGAAACGTAAACGTATTCTAAGCATAATTTCAAGTTAATCCTAATTTCAACTGTTACGACCCCCAAGACTCAATTAAATCCGATTTAAGCCTTCAGACTCAGTTTCATAATAATACATAATATTTTTCCCAACAAGAAATATTATTTCTTTAATGAACAATATACATTTTGTTATTTATTGTTATTAGTTGATTGGTAGAGAATACTTCAAGCACTAAGTCCGTCTTTTGTACACCTTACTGTATGCCTAATATGTACGAGTACTTACAAGATAAAGTTTCGGTGCTATATTCTTTGAATATCATGAAATCCCTTGTGATCGTACTATAGTTTGATAAAGGTTGCCTGACAGAAATTGTCCATGGCAATAAGGCCACCATTTTGTTCTTTTTAGTATGCTTTGTCCAGTTATTTATTATCTATTATCAAAAAAATGTTTCTAACTGTCTATGAACTGGTTCCCCCCACTATGAGTAAGGCAGTAAGGTACGATGGCTTCTTTTAAATAAATCATATTTTTTTGAATTCAATTATAAAAAAAAAATGGATATTCATTAGTTGCTTTAACAAGTATGAAATTTGTGGCGTGGTGTGTTTTTCAACCAACTATAATAAACCGTCGGAGACTCTGAACAATAGGCATCACAAGCATGAACAAATATCACCGCACCTCCTTATTACCGATATCCGGACAAGTAGCCGGTTGTGAGGCGACTAAAGTCAGAAGGAGTTATCCGTAGAGTGCAAAGGCCCCCTCAGAGACTGCAAAGACCTACAGGTCTCGTCCCAGATATGGTAAAACATCAACGGAATATAAGTGATAGCTATCCAACTGCTCCTTCTTCCCTATCCAGAATAACCTATAGCCCATTATAATTTCCCCAAGTTGGTGCTTGTATAGTGTGCGAATTTGGCATTAGGGCAGCCTGTGCCCTGCGTGTAGAGTATGGATTTTTGTAAATATTATAGTCCTAGACAAGATTTTATTTCAACTCGCCTAAGAACCTTATTTAACCTAACACCAAACAGTACGGAAATCCATTGTAGTATAGTGTCACCTGGTCAAGCAATCAATAAATAAGACCCAACACAAGTTCTTACGTTAATATTAAAGCCATCATTCCATCCCACCTTAGTAAATGTCGAAACATCTTTCACAATGCAAAACCTAAACGCTCACTAGCCAAGTCAACTTAGCAATAGGGTTTGTGAACGATCGCAATATTATATTAATATAATATTATATTAATAGTGATGCAAATGTCAAAGAAAATAGCAACCAAAACACAAAGGGTTAAATCCTATCACTCGTTCAGGGGCTGCGTGTAAGAGATGCTCCTCGTATACTCGAATTTCAAAAATTGTTATTGTCTCCATTTTCCCAATGATACAGTATTTTTTTTAATACACAGAAATTCCTGTCGGAAGGATCGAAAGAATTACTCGAAACCTAAAGAATAGCAAAAGATAAAGATATACCTACATCAAATTGTAACTCTTCTAATAAACCCATATTAGATTTCTACTATAATCAATATAATTCCTACCCGTAAGCCTATCCACTATTGAAATCTTATATTTGCCGAAACAAAGCTCCTTAATAAAAATTAATACTGGTTTTTATTGTAAAACCGTACGTATAGACTCCTCGTAAGGATTACTTTATTTGCACCTAGTACTGGGTAACGCGCACATACTATCCTGCCTAATGTGTTGACCGTACAAATATTATTGTTTTAAAACCTAGGTTTTCATTTCCGTATACATATCTTACACTAGCATGTCCGCAGCCCCGCTTACGCGAAACAGCATGATCACTGCGTGATGTTATATTGCCCGATTCATCGAGGAATGTGTGGGCATGGTCTATCCAGCACTAAGGGAACTCCTCAAATCGAACCAGCAGTTTCGATGACTAAGCGCGTTCACCCTAACCAGCAAACTCAACAGCTTTAACATTTTAGTGAGTTTAGTTTGACCCTCAAACTATCGGCGACACAACCGTCATAATACCAATCTGTCTATAAAACTATTTTAAAAGACTTGTTTTTCAAATCTATATTTATATAAGGCGCATATAAGGCGCGCATTATGTATAATATTTATAATTTTTTTTTCTTTGCCTAAAAATAAAACGCGTTATCTTTTATGCGCTGACAGTTCGACTGGCAGAAATTCCCCCTAAACTTAAGTCCACCCTTGCTTCATTTTCACTATATTCTCCTCTTGGTATAATATTTATCATTTTTAGCGTTTCCTAATAATAAAACGCACAACCTCTTACACACTGACCGGTTGACTGGCAGAAATTTCTACTAAACATAAGTCCGTAAATTCCCCAATTCATTACGCAATAGAGAGATTTTGCTGTTGTATATCTCTTAATTGCACATTTTATACATAGAAAAAGATAACTAAAGGCGTGGTAAAGGCGAACTTATGTCCGTACTGGATTACTTCCTTTTTTTTCCTTCCTTCATATTTCTTTTCAATTTTTTTTCAAATCTTTCATTAATTACACAAGAAGATACGTAATTTTTGCAGAGGTAAGTACGGATTCGTTAAGAGTATGATAATTCTATGGCTTGTTATATTAATCTTATTCTTTTAATTTCTATCTCGATAATCGCTTAGGATTGGATTTGATAGGCAATGATAAGCAATATTACTATCCTATCAAATAACATTGCATAATAAATAATATACGCAATTTTATTCCACCAACCTATTACTACCAACAATACGAGTACAGACATTCATATTATATCTATTTCCGTGGAGCTTGGTGGCGCATTGACGCGTGCGCTCAGCGAACGATAACTAAAGTTAAGCAACGTTCGCTATGGTCAGCCCTATGATGGGTGACCAAAATAAGCAACAACTCAAATTTTAATATACGACTACACACATTTCCAAAACGCCCAGAATAATGTAATTACTGATTAAGTTCCAAGTAGATTTGTCTTACTCTCTGTCAAGTTATAAATGTAAAAGCAAATCTGCCTAACTTTCAGTTTGTTTACTACGCTTACTCATCTACGCTTCCTACATTACCTAATACTAAAACAATGTAGTGCATGTTTTGAGTTCAAGTTTAGGAATTTTGAGCACCTCTAGATAGTCGGCAAGGGTTGCCCTAGGAAAGTGCTCGCCAAGCCCAACTTGTATGTAGGATACACTGGAGGTACTCCCTCGCAGCACTGCCGTAAGTGTTAAGCGTATCGGACTTAGGTGATATATTAACACCCAAACCCCAACACAACTTTATGTTGATTCCATTGGGAATCGCGTATAGTATTATTGTATGTACAAATGATTTGAGTTCCGTTTGTTACGTGTACTGTAAGAGTACTGTAATTGTCATGCATGGCAAAACAAGTTACTAATGTAATGAATGTATAGAGTTCAAGTTTGAGAATATTGAACACCTCTAGATAGTCGGCAAGAGTTGCCCTAGGAAAGTGTTCGCCAAACTCACTTGTATGTAGGATACACTGGAGGTATTCCCTCACAGCACTGCCGTAAGTGTTAAGCTGGCTCGACCAGGGTGATATATTAGCACCCAAAGCCTAACGCAACTTTATGTTGATTCCATTGGGAATCGCGTATAGTATTATTGTATGTACAAATGATTTGAGTTCTGGTTGTAACGTGTACTGTAAGGGTACTGTAAGTGTAATGAATGGCATGTTTCATGTTTCAACTACGCTTTGGCATTACGCATACTTTGGGTTCTAAATCTACCTTAAAATTAATCGAAAGACAGAATATGCTTTTTATCCAAACTGAGAGAGTATTCATTAATTCTATTAACACGCTTCATTCCGATTTTTCATGAATAGAGAATTTCTAAAGCAAAAAAAAAAAATATTTCAAGCTATTTTTTTATTAAATGAAATCTCGCAATAATCGATTAATTTATTCGAATGAACTTATGAGAAAATATTAGACCATTATTCTATTTAGTCTGTACTCATGTCAACAATAATTCATTTTATTATGATTGTCAACAAAATCAAACAATTATAATTGCTACAAATTGTTAATTTTAATAGTGAGAGATAACATTTGTAAATTATCCTACCTATATAAGAATTTAAATTGTATTCTCATTTTTTTGGTTTCAGATATTTATTTAGCCTGAAGAAAATGAACATAAGAAATTCGAAACCATAATTTCAGATCGGCTTGTTATATTTTCATTTTGTGCTATTGTGAGCTAACTCGCAACTATGAAATGACCTATTTATTGGCTTTTAACACAAGACAACCCGAATCAATTTTTCCGTGAAATTTATAAAATGAATTTATGCTCGTGTGAGACATTTTTTCTTTCCCCTATCCTAACTATCTATCCACTTTGTCCATTTCACTGACAACAAATTGTGACTAATAAGTCACGAAATTACAAATCAAAGCAATATTTTGTGCAAATATTATTTTACTACGAATTTATAAAAACAACCTGATCTCCATGACAACTCATGTTATTCTTATAACATGAAACAATAAGGTTCCCATCTGTGATAAATTTTATTCATAAGTCAGCCAGATTATTTTCATCCTGGTCACGGCACCAAATTGTAACGATCCAACCTAACGTCAAACGGAACCCTAAATAGAAAATCTCTTTACACAGTTCTATTCGTAGTTTTACTAACAATTTACGCCTTTAAAAGAAACGCACAAAATTGCTTTGATTTGTATGAAGTTTGGCCAATGATCGACTAGTGATTTTATTAGGATCTACGTTGCAACCGCTTATGTAACCCAAGATCTTTTCCAAGTGGATAGATATAGAACTCCTATTGCCGAAACCATCCCTATACCTTATTTATTCTATCAAACATGACCAAACGCTTATTAAACTCGCTACCATAGTAACGAAATAACAATCTGTTCTTTTGAGTGAATTTTACGATCTCAGTAATGAGAAAACAAATGTTTTGATTTTTAAGTATGTTACCGCCGCTGTCTTTACTTTCTGAAGCTAACATTGGGATTTTGATACCTTCAGGAAGGTAGTCCCTTAACCCTCGGGCTCCATAAGATTCCAAATGAACCTTACTTCGCCCTACCAACATACTTTATAAACTACTAAAATTCTCTGCGCTTGAGAATTACATCCTTTCAGAACTTTAGTTTTGTAGAGAAGAAAGGAGCGAAAGAAACTCTACCAGTTCGTATTCTCAATACATTTGAGATTAATCTCTAAGACATTTAATGTCTTAGCAAAATTAGCTTTACGTTGAAATAATGATGATGAAACTTACATGAGATCTTTATCACAATTTCCATTTTGCACAACACAAAGTAATCACTTCAAATAGCACATATCACTTTAGTTTTAGTGAAGAGTTCAAGATTTCGGCACCGATCCATAGTGTGAATAATTCGTCGATTCGTAGATAAAGAAGATGTGTCGGAAATGTCGTCGAAGGGAACAACTCCAGTGCCTAACCTTCTGACACTGAAGCAAATATTTTTTAGTAATAGTCGACTAACGTGCCTAATCTTCTGACACGTTGCCGTTGCAGATAATGTTCCCAATATAATATTATCCCTCCACATCTCTTCAGTTTTTTATATGTAAGCACAACCACTTCACAGTGCCAAAATAATTCACTCACGAGACAAATAGTGCATCAAACACAAAGCTCTTATTAGAGCGGACTTCATAGTCGAGCCCAATGGAAAATATGATCCAAAATCCACTCAATATTCTCAGGTATTGGAATAAGCCACTAGAATCTCTTCGAGAAACTAGGAATAAATATAATCGTTGCAGGTTTCCTTCGGAGTGACCTGAATAATCGGTGCAGGTTTCTTATAGAGGGACCTGAATGTAGCGTTGCAGGCTTCCTTTCGGAGTGACCTGAATAATCGGTGCAGGTTTCTTATAGAGGGACCTGAATAACGGTGCAGGTTTCTTATAGAGGGACCTGAATAAATAGCGTAGCAGGCTTCCTTTCGGAGTGACCTGAATAATCGGTGCAGGTTTCATATAGAGGGACTTGAATAAATAGCGTAGCAGGCTTCCTTCGGAGTAACCTGATTAGATTCAGTAAATTTAATAGTTAATTTCATTGATGAAGATGATGAAGATAATGATTTTAGTTTAAGGGTCCCTACCTGATGTATCGTGTCTAACCGAATCTATAAGCTTCTATTTGTGTAGTTCAAAAAGAACAAACTAACCCCATTTTAGTTATTTCAACGTGTGGTGTGTTGCGTTGTCTTACGAAGTGCAATGTAAGACACCTAACATTAAAAGAATAAGAATGGTGAGAAGGGCCTCTGTGTGCCTATTTCCCTATACTCGTGTATGCGCGAGTACGGGCAGGTGGATTGGGATCGCCGTGTGCTCACGAACCCTATATACGTGGTGTAAATATACATATGTAAATAGAGGACCAGCTTCTTTAGTCCATGCGTAGCTAAACGGGTGCAATTAAGGCATGGGTCCACTTCGACAGTCCCCCCGCCGCTAAACACTTCCCAAAGAAACCAGGGAACTTGAGCCACTATGTCGGTAAAGAGTGACTGCGCTGATATGTTCCAAACAACGCCCTCCCCGAAGGGAGTTAAAACCACAGTCTGTCGTAATCTCCGTCAGGTGACCCGACCGTGGTCCATCGAACCATGTCGATGTTTTAGGTCTTCACAATTCGATATTCGAACTCGAAACACTAATATCTTAAAATTCACAAATCTTTGCAAACACAAATTAATTCAAATTAAATATGAAAAATCAAAGAGCGCGACGAAGACCAACCGGCTTGCACGAAGCCTGTGACATTCCTGTCAAAATCAAATCCTTCCCAGTTTAAAATATTATTTTTAATTGCCATATTTCTACAACAATACTTCTTTGATCAAATAATTGACCGGACGAAAACATGGAGATAAAATCAATGGAGACGCTTCGACCATTGAGCTAGATTTGGTTTCGTTACACTTGTAGGTATCTGATTAGTGATTACATGACAATTTGTAGCATGTTCTGATGTAGCAAGCCCACACCTTTAAATCTGTTTTTCTTATTTGGTCAAAGCAAAAAATATGTGTTAGTATATTAAAGTTTTTATGTATTATTAATATTTAAGCATATTAGTTAACCTTATGCATTGGGATTTATTAGTAAACACACATAATGAGTTCCAAATATTCGTTAGGTACCTAAAACCGTACGCGGGTACACTGTCGAATTTTATAACGTCACATTTTATGAAAAGTTTAATGTGGGTCTTGATTAAAATCTGACCATAGAACTTGTACTTTTGTAACGAAGACATGGTTTTGATTTAATTTACGCTGAGTTTCATAAAGAGCGTCTGTTTGGGTCTTAACATTCAATAGGTTTGCCGCCTTGCTATGTCTTATCTCAGCGTTGTAACACGCTATTATGTATTGTATGCCATTCCCGTGTTTTGCATAGGTACTATAACTATGCTAGATATCTTTGTTATGTATAGGTGTGTGCTGTTGTGTCGGCGTTGGCATAGCATACTAGTTCCGGACCTATTTTGATTGCGGCTTGAAATGATACGCTTTTATCGTTGAGGAACTTCTATTCAGTATTATGTATTATGTGAACTGAAACGAGTGACAATACTGTGACATTCTCCCAAATTCAATATGGCCGCCGCTCTTAAATGGCGGATCGCTTTTCTTTTGCAACTCATGTTATATTGATATACATTCAAAGAGCTTGATGAGTAGAATATGGTGAAGTAAGTGACATTGCTCCAAATTCAATATGGCCGCCGCTCAAAAATGGCGGATCACTTTTCTTTTGTAACCTACGCTATTCGGGTAACAAATGAAAGAGCTTTTGGAGTATAACGTTATCTCATGTGTTGAAAAAACCAGGAAACTTTTAAGCTATTTTATTATGTGTAAGTGATCGGAATTATGTTCTATCCTTCCCTGCATAAAGTAAAAACGAACATTCCCTGCATAAAGTAATAAAGTAAAAAACAAAACATTTTTAAGGATGAAATAAATATTATGTTATTACTTATGTCATTTCTTATCCTAGAAAATAAGTTTCAGGGGGCACAAAATTCGAATCTTGCCAGGGGCTCATGACCCTAGCTACGATTCTGGTGACATGTAGGTTTTCTGATGACTATGCAGTTTATTATTCAAATTATTTTACGAACATCCATAGGCGAGTTTAATTTTATTATTTTATTATTCAATAATTTTCCAAAAAATGTGAAACACATTCGCTACGTTATGTTCACTATTTACTGCCCAAATTTTCACTGCTATGAAGAGAGTTTTAAGTCATAACTTAGCTCACATTAAAAGCGGAGTTTAGGTAATTCATTGTTTGCGTTAATTCTGAAGCCACTGCCAAATATTTCAACGTAGGTACATGGACTGAAAAAAATTACAATACTCTTCATTTGCACCGTAAATGTTGATGAACATTTTATTTAATTTAAGTGTTATAAAACTGGTGTTTTATTAAAATCATAAATATCATGTTTAATTAATTTATATTTACTAAATTTATTGACTTTCCAACTGACATAAGATGATGTGTTTAGCTTTATTAAACAGTAAAGTGGCCAGATCAAAGGGTAAGAGAGCAGCGTGTTAACTGGTAAGTACATGCATATAGCGTTGAGCCTAAATTCGTGCAGCTTAGGGGAGGAGAGCGACAGGCGTCTAGATATCTGAATAGAAAAATGTACTCAGTACAATTTATAAGCTTTAGCGATAAAATGACATGATGCGAATGATAAGTGTACATTTTTTTAATTTGGTTCAAATAATAATGTGGTATCATCACCTGCGATTTCAACTGTTTAAAGACGATAAGAAATGAAAATATGCATTTCCATATTGTAAATGAAATGGACATTAAATTTATTATAAAACTTTTAACAAATACACAAAAACTTGCCTAAAATACAATAATTCAACATTCATCTAAACGCAAAAGTTAGTAAATACACACTCAAAAGTAGTACGCTTTTTTAAAACGTTTACCGCCATCATTGAAGTGTTATGAGCTAAGCTCTTGTAGCTTAGAACACGGCTGGTCTAAATGGTTCAACAATATGAGCAAGGTGAGGCAACCCGTGGAAAGGGCAGCCCTGGCCGATATAAGGCAGGCACATCCCTGCGTTCAGTACAACGGCATTGACGCCCGCGCAACACCAGCGTCTAAAGTATCTCCTTTAAAAACATGTATAAACTGGTACGTATTATTTTGAACACGTAGCACAATTATTTTATTCATAATAAAATAGTTTTTTTTTATTAAGAAAAAGGTACTCGTAAGAATTAAAATTCTTCGTATTCGTCACACGTCGTAGTAGCTGATGCTGAGACCAAAGATCTTTACAACAGATAAAATGGGCTGTATTACCACAAAATACTAATATACGGCGATGCTGTGTTAAAGTGTTGTGTGAAACGGTTTTCTGCACGTTTTGGTCATAGCTTACTTATTGATATTCATTACAGTTGCTTGTTTGTTCTGCTGCCCTGGTGGCGTGTGTGTCGGGCGGACGCCTAGACCACCTGGGGGGTTACAACGCTGGCGGCTTCAGCGGTGCTCCCTCGCACTACGAAAACATCAACAATGGCGATGGCATCTATCGATTTAGGTAACTTTTATAATTATCTTTTCATGATTCTAGGCTGGTTTCGAATTTAAATATGACAAAATTAGTTGGTAATTCTTTCGCATTCATCACTTTTAATCTATTTTTTGATAATTTCATCGTTAAAATATTTAAACGTCGATAGCAGTCATCTCCTATCACTGTGGTTTGCAGATTTGGAAGGTTTTTAATTTTTTTTATGAACCAACGATAATAGCAAACTTTCATAATTGTTGTCATCCAGATATAATATGTTAAATAAACTGTTAAAGATTTAATGAAATAAATTTATCTGTGAATTGAAAATACTCAAAAAAATTTTTAACGAATCTTCGTCATCAAAAGTTTTAACGAATCTTAATTAGGGCATTTTAATTGTTTGCCCCGAATCAAATCAAATCATCCTTTCGATTATAATTAATTGCTTTGTAACTATCGCAACAAAGTTAAACATTTTATATAAATTTTCGATCCGCAAAGTTCTATCAAACGGAAAGCTGCAAATTGGTGGCCTGACCCCGGGCTAGGGCCGCAACAAAAATGAATTGCTAACAGCGGAACGGCGCGCCCTCACTTCATCGTAAATGTTAACAACTCCTGTCAGACTGATAAACTGATATTTTGAACTTTCCTATTGGTTTTGAACAACGGCATTGACTTTATGTAGTGTAATTTAGATTTTAGACAAGCTAAAATATCGCAGAGCGAAAATACACTGTCGAAGTGGAATCCCAAATAACTTGAGGTCGTAAATAATAATATGTCGTACTAAATTTTTGTACCTACTGTAAAATGGGCTTTGCGCGAGCCGCTAGGAACATAACAATTAACAACCTTTATCCAGCAATGTATTGATTTTTTTCGTATAGTTATATTGGACTGTACATATTATTCATATGTATACAGAGTTTTACACAAATTAACTTGAAAATTTAGCTATCTTAGTAAAAGATAGCTTAACATGGTTATTGTGAAGGCATTTCGATTGTTTGATTTATCTAGGTATAACGTGTTGCAATTTGTGAATGCTTTATTAAATCTGTGGTTCAGGCGTGTCTGCTAACATTTGACGGCGGGTTTCCAATATCAAGGTATGAGATATCATTCTATCATTGTCCTTATCATATTCGATTATATTGTTTGAAAATTTGTTTTTTTTTCGTTTAGTTACTACGAATCAAAGTGATATTTCAATATCTCTTAAGAAAAAAATATTTTAATTATTAAATCATTTGCTGCAAAATTCTTACAAGCTCACAGTCGACTCTTCCAACCTATTCTATAGGGCAGCATATTCTCATTGGAATGCAAGCATCAAAATAAATATTTTTACAAATTATTTAACCTATCTATTAATAGGAAAATATTGTTAAAACCTTTTTTACAAACGCAATCAATGTACCTAATACACGGTGTTACAATAGTACCGTAAAGTGGAAAATGCTTAAAAAAAATTAATTACATTTTTCATAGATGTGCTAACCCTATTCCACTAAAATTAAAGAGCAAACTACGCAGAATGACAGATGCGGTGCTCCGGTTCTCTGACATGATAGCTACGAGTAACAAGGGTTTACAATATTTTTAGCTTTAGTTTTAGTTATTTTGTAACACGTTGTATGAATTTTAGTTCAATTCATAAGTACAAAAGCTATATCAATTACTTATTCCCTATCAGCATCTAGGCACCATGTGTCCTAAGCTCGGTTGTGAGTGGGTTAGCTAAACTGATAGTAACAGCAATACGATATGTTTGCAGCTACGATACCCCAACGGGTATATCAGCTCACGAGAGTGGGTCGCCGCGCGCCCAGGGTCCCGAGGGTCCAGCAGTGACGGCGGAAGGCGGATTCTCGTTCCGCACGCCAGAAGGCCAGCAAGTCTCCCTCACGTACACTGCCGACGAGAACGGCTTTCATCCGGTGGGCTCTCACATCCCCACCCCACCACCGATCCCGGAAGCCATCCTGAGATCGATTGAGTTTAACAGACAGCATCCGTCGTAAGCAATATTTCCATTTTCGTTAGTAGTAATATAATAGTTTCGATTAATAGACTTACATAATAGATCTAAAATTCCGTGTCTATGTCGATTCTATTCGACCGAATCGAGGGAGTAAGTCAAGAAGAGATGAGAGTGGCAATTTCCAAACTTTTGTCCCGTTTTGAGAAGCTGTGTTCAGAAAAGCAAGCACATCTTTCTCACATTCATTAGCAGCCAGCCAACAAAGTAAATAAATATGTCATTTCATTTTCGTTTTCATGTTTTGTTTGTTCTTATTTTCTAATAAAAACTATGAATGTTATTTGGAGATTTTCAGATAACTTCTGATATATATTTGGGAAGCCCTGCATTAGCTTGTGGCAAAACCTATAGTCTAATGCAGGGATTTTCAAAGTGCGCGCCATAAGGATAACGCGGCGCAAGATCCGCAAAGGGCGTAGGCCAATAGTATAATAGTTAAGGGCCATTTTTGAAGAGGAATACAGAAAAATAGTAGTAGCAATAAAAACCAACTATAGAAATAAATTTGACATTGGTAGTAGTAATTACGCTGTGTTATTTTTGTGGCTAAGCCGAGAATTGAAAACCTTGCTAAAATATTGTAAAAGTGCGAACATCACATTCGAATAAGTAGATTTTTGTATGAAGCAATAAAAATACCCATATACTTTGCTTTTGAACTTAAATGCTATTAAAATGTGGCAATCTTATCAACAACAAAAAACCGCTTGATATTTGGAGATGTTCGTACTACCCATAGGTATAGAATACAATAAAAAAAATAATCGATCTAAATTAACGGTTGAAAAATGATGAAGAATTTTTGAATAAGTTAATGTCTAATTATTTGTTCACAGGGACAACGGCGCCTATAACGGAGGAAGGAACTATCGCTACTAAAGGTTGACTTGCTACTGAGTATACAATGCGTACCTCAAAGCCAAGGACTGTGATATCGCGCTAACATTACCAATTAATTTATTTCATGTACAAATATGACAATTACAGATGCTGGTTCGCTCTGGTAGCATTTTGTTTTTATTGACAACCTTTAACAACCTTGAATAGATAGTCTTTTTATATTCTGTAGATCATACTACACTACATAAAACTCAAAATAAAAACAGTTCAAAATAGTACAAACTGTAGATCTAGGAATTTTGCGAGCTTAGAATAGGGAAAGTTAGAGAAATCTCATATTCTTATGAGATTTTTATTTTTTTCATATGAGGTTTTAGGAAAACACTTTAAAGAAATTATTTATTTCTTAACACTTCGTTTCACATTTTATTACAAATAAAACTGATATCATAATGTTTATATTATTTGTTTCGTTCTCGATTCCATTTCATGAAGATTAATGAGAAATTTTCCGCTTCACAAGGAAAAGTCCAATGTATTTTGGTTAACGTAGGTATTTACCTCCTGGAGTTCCTGGTGAAATGTGAGAATTGATTAGCCTTAATATTATTATGTGTTGCTTATTTTTTAGTAAAAATATTAACATTAAATTATACGACTGCAGAAAATCTTTGGCTAAAACAAAAAATAGCTACTTTGTCTTAAGATGAAATTAGTATACTAATCTTGTTAACAGTTCGCTTACTCTATAGGTACTTATTGATGACTTAGATTAAGCGATATCTTAAAAAGTATGATTAACGTTTATCTAGTCACTTAAATCATCACAAAAGTTTTTATCTATAACCAATATTGAAAAACAAAAACTAAAATTCGAAGAAGAGATTCTTCTCTTAGCTTAACCACCAATTCATTTTTATTCTAGTCTACGTCATGTTATTACTACAATGTTGGATGATTTAAGCTATGATATAAGTACATTTCTCGGTTCTTTGACTATACCTCGTAGCCTCACGTTGACTACCATAGGGGTAAAGTAGTGTTACACGATAAATTTTAGCTGGCGTTGAATGCTGAAAGAATTTCATCAAAACAGTGTTTTGTTTTACAAATTGACACAAACTATCATCATCCTACGAGTACACTCCGCTGTGTACCGCGTCCATTGCTGCCGCAGAGGACAGTTCAGACGGAGCTACTTGCGCACTGAGCCAGCAATTGAGCAGCAGTGTAACGATACTGTTGGCGAACGCGATTATTGTCTTTCAAGATGTAGGAAAGGGAACATCATATTCGCTGTCTATTGGATAGTGGCTCGCAAAGCCATTTTATTACTACGGACTGTTCTAAAGTTCTAAGCATTTAGGTTTAATTACTAATATAACACGCAATAATTATTCCAAAGTAAAAGGTATTGGGGGACTGGAAAAAACCGTCCATGGTACAGTCACGTTTAAATTTTCGTCGCGCTTTAATACAAATGTAAAATATAATATTACTTCACTTTTGGTAGATAATACTATTACTGATAATTACTGATTTACACATCTATTTATACCCACTATATCTTTTGATGTATCCGCGTTACCTTACTTGCAAGGGCTCCCCTTAGCAGACGATTCGTTTGGTAAGCCAGGCCGCATTGACATGCTCATTAGGGCAGAATTATTTTCGCATTTATTGCTTCCTGCCTGGCATCATTCAAAGTATTTTTTTTACTAATAATATAAAAAGCGTTACTATCATCAAGTTCTTAGAGAGTCAGTCCCTAAAGGATTGAGAGAGGGAAATCGATTAAGGGATTAATTAAATCAGTTATTTGTCAGTAAACTGCATGGATATATAAAATTGTTACATAAATCTTTTGAAAGCCATAATGTATTTGTAAAAAAAGGAAGAAAAATTCTGCATCGACTGCAAGCGAAGAGCAAGTTACAGCGATTCGGGTTATCATGTGCTCCCGTATCATGACCACCAAAACGATACGATAAAAATATTTTACAAAAAATAAAAGCCGACTTCAAAAACACTGAAAAGTTAAAAATAATACAAGAATAGGTACAGACAACATCACACTTCTATATTGAAGTCGGTGACAAATTTTAAGACTTTCTAGATCATCGTTTGGCACCGACTTCAATATAGAAGTGTGATGTTGTCTGGACCTATTCTTAAATTATTTTTAACTTTTCGTTATTTTGTAACTTTTTAGTGAATGAAAGAAACCCTAATTTAATACCAGCTAACCCTTAGGTGAGCTGGTATTAAATTAGGGTTTTCCTCGATTTTTATGGGATACCATTATCACATCCTGACTTTGGTGACCTTGGGACCACCCCAGGAGTATACTCTAAAGAATACAAAAAGAATTTTGAAAATCGGTCTACAATTGGCGGCGTAAACGCGTAACATACACACAAAGAGAAAAAAACATATGCATCGAATTGAGAACCTCCTCCTTTTTTGAAATCGGTTAAAAACCTACTGTATTTTGAGAGTTCATCGCGATAAACCGCTTAATCATATCGTTGGTTGGTTTTGGTCACAGACGAGAGATTATTTGTACTATCTATGATAGTTTTGGTGGTCATGCTACGCGGGCTGATATCGACAGAGATCTATAGAAAAATGTTGCAAGACACGTCTTCTTTTAGAAATGATGTACTTTTATAAAGGTATGTGAGAATTCTAGTTAATGGATGAAGACAACAATGCATTTTGTAGTCATAAAACAAAACGTAAGGCATCGACAGCTCAATCCTGCGTTGCGTCTATTGTGCTCGAACAATAGCTCGCTTTATTCAATGTTGACCTTTTCATTTTGATAGTGTTTGTTTGACCTACGCTTATTTGTATGGTCCTGCGTATACGACTTTTATGCGTAGTCGCATAGCAAGCGTTTTGGAGAGATGCAGCGAGTTCGAGGCAAGCAGAGTTGTGACCATAGACTTGTGGTTGTGACAATACATTAAAACTTAAAAAAAAGGTATATGTACGTATTGTCATGCAGACGAATCATTATGTGAGCGAAATTTCATTTAGTTAGATCATTGCGTCACTGGAACCAGCAGGGTTACTCTTGAACCAAATCCAATCGATCGGCATTGAGATTGTGAATTTTCGTACGCTTCTTTAGCAACATTAGCGACAAAGTGGATTCGTATTTTGAGAAAATTAGATAGCACCGAATTTGGTTATGTTTAAGATTTGGAATGGATTATATAAATTAATTAAATTAAACTTGAATAATATTAAGGATGTTATTTATATCAAATTATGATTAGGGTACCAGATATTATCGGTCAAGCGCCCTCTTTGTTGGACCTTCTGCTGACAAATCGCCCCGACGGATATCAGGTGGTGATTCGAGCTCCACTAGGATCTTCAGATCACTGCCTGGTATCCGTCTCAGTGCCTCAGGCGTCACGACCGTCGCCTGTGGTTGCAGCACGCCGTCTGTGGCACTATGCGTCAGCAGATTGGGACGGTATGCGGGATTATTACGCATCTGTTCCTTGGTGGCAGCGCTGTTTCAATAGGATGGATCCGGACTCCTGCGCTACCTCTGTTGCTGACGAGATCATACTAGGAATGGAATATTATATTCCACATTCCAATCTCGTCAGTAGAGGGAGACGTAACCTCTGGTTCAATCGCGAGTGTGCCTCTGCTGTTGAAAACAAACAGCTAGCTTACCGCGCTTGGATCAGAGGTCGAGCTTCTAGGGATCCCAATACTAACCTACTGAAAACAGCCTATAATAATGCCACCAAGTTGTGTAAGAGGGCTTACATTAGAGCGGACGCTCAGCGCATTGCACAAGTGAGTCAGGAACTGCTAGCGCACCCTACGGGTAGCCGTTCTTTCTGGCGCCTGGCCAAAGCTGTGCAATCAAACTTCTGCCAACCCTCGCTGCCACCGCTGAGACATGCCGATGGCTCACTTGCTCATCAGCCGCAGGAGAAAGCCGACCTCCTGGCAAAACTCTTCGCGGCCCATTCCCGTATCGATGACTTTGGTGCACAACCTCCGACACTGTCCCATTGTGGCAGCACTATGCCCGATATCCGCATCAGACAGCGAGATGTGCGGGCGGAGCTACAGTCGATTGATATTCGAAAAGCAAGTGGACCAGACGGCATTCCTGCGATTGTACTTAAGAAGTGTGCAGCGGAGTTGACTCCGGTCCTGACGCGTCTATACCGTCTGTCGTTCTCTGCTGGTTGTGTGCCGAAATCTTGGAAAGAGGCCAATGTCCAGCCGGTTCCCAAAAAGGGAGATCGTTCTGATCCGGCTAACTATCGCCCTATAGCCGTCACTTCCATTTTGTGTAAAATCATGGAGAGGATCCTTAACACCCAGCTGATCCGTTACCTGGAAGGTCACTCGTTGCTTAATGACCGTCAGTATGGGTTTCGTCCTAAACGGTCAACAGGTGACCTTCTAGCGTTCCTTTTGCACAAATGGGGTGAATCTATCGATAAGCGCGGCGAGTCTGTGGCTATTAGTCTCGACATCGCCAAAGCTTTTGATAGAGTCTGGCACAAGGCTCTCCTTTCCAAGCTTCCGGCATACGGATTGCCCGCTCAGTTCTGTACGTGGATTGCCAGCTTCCTCCACGAGCGTAGAATTCGCGTTGTCGTTGACGGCTGCGCTTCGCGGTTCGTGGCAGTGAATGCTGGTGTTCCACAAGGCTCCGTTCTATCCCCAACATTGTTTCTTCTGCATATCAATGACATGCTTTCCTTGGGAAGTATACATTGCTATGCAGACGACAGTACAGTGCATGGGGGATATCACGGAAGCTCAGGGGCTGCTCGTGGCAATATTGATAGGGAGAGGCAGAATCTTATCATTGAGCTCAACAGGACGCTGGACCTCATCTCCGAATGGGGTTCCAACAATCTTGTCGAGTTCAATGCTAAGAAAACACAGGTGTGCGCGTTCTCGACGAAAAGGTCACCTTTCCTCCCCCCTCCTTCTCTTCAGGGCACAACCCTTCACACACAGAGTAACATCACCTTGCTGGGAATGAACATTCGCTGCGATCTGAACCCCAGAGACTACATCGAATCCGTTATAACTGCTGCCTCACGGAAACTCGGTGTCCTAAACAAGGTGCGTAGGTATTTTGCGCCGGACCAACTATGCCTGTTGTATAAAACTCAGGTTAGGTCTTGCGTGGAATATTGCTCGCACCTTTGGGACGGCTCCGCTCAGTACCTCCTCGATGCTCTGGACAGATTGCAGCGTCGCGCTATTCGAATAATTGGCGATGTAGAGGCAACTAACACCCTCGAGCCTCTACAACTTCGTCGTGACATCGCCTCTCTTAGCGCCTTTTACCGAATGTTCCATGGGGAATGCTCTGAGGAGCTCTTTAACCTTATCCCTCCCTCTCCATTCCTTAACAGAAACACGCGTAAGGGCCTTCGGAGTCATCCGTACACTGTGTCCTCCTTTTCACACCGTACCAAGAAATTCCAAGATTCCTTCTTCTGTCGTTCATCCCATACTTGGAATTCTCTACCTGCGCACGTGTTTCCTCCATCCTACAACATGGGTTCCTTCAAAAGAGGTGTGAAAAAGCATCTTTTAGGCCGGCAAGGGGCGGGCAGGTAGGATAGTGGATGTCGTCCCTACTCTATCTGTCAACTCATTTGGGCCTCTTTCACCGCTTAACATCAGGCGGGAGGAGGTCATTTGCCGGGCCTTACATAAAAAAAAAAAAAAAAAAAAAAAATGATGACTAGAGATTATGTATAATACTTACATTTAAATTCTTGCTTGTGATTTTTCACTCAAAATCACCCCATACGGTTCCAATTTTGTGCCAATGTGAAAATTCAAGTGTACAAAAAATCACAATCTCAATGTCGTTCGACTGGAAATGGTTCAAGAGTAGGCTTACAGATGTTTTTGATAGATTTATTGATGATCTTAATTTTTCTTCAGACTTTTTTTGACTCTACTCGTACGTTTCGTTCCATTTCTTTCAGTCGTACGCTGCGATCTGGTTTCAACTTGACTCTTGATATCACTTGACTTATTTCTTGTCATGTTTATTCCCATCCTACGCTGTCCGCTTATGAAACTCTCTCCCAGAGAGTATTCGAAGTGCACGCACGCTAGTCTTTTAAAAACCAAATTCGTAGTCACTTCCTATCCTTGAATGAATTTGTGACACAAATTTTCTTCTGTATCACAAATATATTCCTGATTCCGCAGTTTCTGCACCCTTCTCCTAATTGAATCTCCTCTGTATATATAATCCCACTCCTCTTTAGCTATAAGCCCGCCTTTTGTTACATTTCCGTTTTTCTTTTTTATATTATTTTTCTGTTGTACTTTGTCTTTGTGCGCAAATAAGAGTTATTATTATTGTCTTTATTTTAATTATTTCTTAATATACATTTTTACAATATACCTACTCGTATCTATAAACATTATTATTATTATGATTATTAGCTTTTGAGACGTAGTATAGCTTCTTGTGCGAGCATACTGTATATTATTTTTCTATAAAAATAAAAATGATGTTCTGCGATCCACAGTTACCAACCATAATGTGAGAGAGCTTTGCTTACATTAATTTATAGATGCCACCTTGCCTTGATAGACTCGTGTGACCAATGTCTGCATGAAGATCACCGGTATGTCCTAATCATCATTATCATCACAGCCCATAGAGGTATCCACGAAGGGGTTCGAAGGGGTTAGTCAACCACGCTGGTTCAGTGCGGATTGGTCAAGTTCACATACACCTTTGAATTTCTTCACAGATGTATGCAGGTTACCTCACGATGTTTTCCTTCACCTTAGAAGCGTCGGAAAAATGGAATGCTTAATAATATTTTCTGAACCTAAAACAAACTGTTTGATGTTCCATATCTTGAATCGAAATCTTCTTAATAAATTACTTACAGTAGATTTGTTTCTAATCATCTTAAATTTGATCGTGTATCTGCTCACCGTCACAACTTGAAATGGATGCTAATACGGGATCGAAGAAAAACGAGGGTTCTAACTACTCTTTTTCTCTTCTTCATCGTCCTTTTATTTGAAATTTCATTTTCAGTCTTCGCTTGTTCTTCAATCGTTTGCTCAATGTTACTCTATGTTTTTTATTACTGATTTTTCACCGACTTCAAAAAAGGAGGAGGTTTTAATTCGATGCGTATTTTTTTCATGTGTATATTACGCGATTAAGCCGCTAATTGTGGACCGATTTTCAAAATTCCTTTTGTGTTTGACAGAGTAGACTTCTGGGGTGGTCCCAAGGTCTAAAAAGTCTGGAGCTGATGATGGGATCCCATAAAAATCGAGGGAAACCCTTAAATTTTATCGGTATGTCCAACGTGTTTTGTGTGTATGCCTACGCGATTACTTCGCCAGTTGTGGACCGATTTACAAAATAATTTTCGTATTCAAAAGGGTATACTCCTGTAGTGGTCCCAAGGTCACCAAAGTCAGGATCTGATAATGAGATCCTATGAAAATCGAGGTAAACCCTTAAATTTTATAGGTATGTTCAACGTGTTTTGTGTGTATATGTTACGCGATTACTCCGCCAATTGTAGATCGATTTTCAAAATTCTTTTCGTATTCGATAGAGTGTAGTCTTGGGGTGGCACCAAGGTCACCAAAGTCAGGATTTGATAATGAAATCCCATGAAAATCGAGGGAAACGCTTAAATTTTATAGGTGCGTCCGTGTTTCATGTTTTTTCCGAAGCTATTCACGTATTTGCGTCTGGTACTCCGAATCCATAATGAACCGAGCTGATGATAGAAGGTTCCTTAACTTTGGACTTGACCTGACCTGACCTTGGACCCGTATTTAATATCAGCTCATCAAAGGTATTAAATTCACTAAAAAGATAAAAATATTTTACAAAAAATAAAAACCGACCTCAAAAACACTGAAAAGTTAAAAATAGCTGTGATGTTGTCTGTACCTATTCTTATATTATTTTTAACTTTTTAGTGTTTTTGAAATCGGTTTTTATTGTAAAATGTTTTTGTACATACTATCGATTCGTTCCTGGAATATATTCCCTCCTTCGAGAAGGGGCTAAGTAGTCTACTGTCAAAAGGTCATCAACCATGGGATAACTAACAAACGCTCTATTAATTTATTTTAAATGTCTTTAACGTTCTGTTCCGTTAATTTATATTCCATTTCAGACTTCCTAGAAGTGCCTACATTGTGTTAGCGGCAATATGTTGCTGTTATGTTACAATATCCTCCAATGTCAGATTTACAGTACCTAAGCTTTATAAGTAGGAGGAATTTGATAATTTGATTGCTTTAATTAAAGTAATATAGAGATGTTCGTTAAATTTATAATTTTAACGATTATTTTTAAGACCTTTGCTTCCTTTCTAACGCTTACATTCACGAAGCAAGGATTCCCAGAAATTCAACCACAGGATTAAATTAGGAGTTGAAAGGTTATAATATAATATAATATCCTTAATATAATATCTTTATTTCATATCACAAACAAACATACAACAAGACACGAAGAAAATATTGGACAAGGACAATTGTTTGTGCGAGATTGATGGTAGGTAAATGTACCTGTGTTACAGGACATCAATCTCCCACCACTTCGAACCACCATGGGCTCAGTAGACAGACATACAGTGACAATTAACAAATATAATACAGAACAAAGATATAACATAATAACAACATTAGAATATAAATGAACCTACACTAGTAGCTTTGTTATTGTAGTAAAAAGTGTGTACCTATGTGTGTTGTGTGTGTGTGTGTTTGCGTGCGTGCGTGCATGTGTGTTGGTGTATGTATGTTAGTGTGTGTGTGTGTGTGTGTGTATGTCTGTGTGTTTGTGTATGTATTTATGTATTATTTCGTAACAGTCACAAGATTTTCTGTATCCTCGTAATTCAGGTCTAACAACCACTGTATTATTTTCTTCCTACAGGCGTGCTTAAGAAGGGGGTATATATTTAGTTTTACATTGAGTTTATTATATAAGAAGTCCCCCAGAAAGCAAAAGAATTTCTGTGAAAATCTTGTATTAAATGGTAGGGTTGTGCAAACAGTTCCCTTTCTACGACGATGGTGTGAAATTAGGAGAGTGTCGTATGCGAGAAGAGAGTGCTTGCGAAGTACCACCGACAGAACGAATAATTGTCGCACTGTAGACACCTTCCAATACTTATAAAGATCTGTTGTAGGAAAAGTGAAGGGGAGGGATGCAGCGACTTTCAGGACAGCTCTTTGGGCCCTCTGAACTCGTAATAGGTGGGTTTTGTAAGCACCACCCCAAGAGGAAACACAATAACTCAACAGGGACTGGCACAGAGACTGGTAGACCATTTTAAGAACGGAGTGGTCAGCGACGTATCTCAGAGTTTTATAGATATAAATCAACTTCCTGACCCTCGCCGACAAAAGATCAAGGTGAGCCCGGAAGTTGAGATTTGAATCCAACATTAAACCTAGGTATTTGATTGTTTCAGTACCAAAGACTGCTGGTCGCTTGGAGCGTTTCAATAATAATCTTGGTATTAATTTAAAGTATATTGATTATGACGAAGACCCAAATAAATTGTATGAAAACTTTTTTAACACATTTTGTTGTGAATTTAAAAATATCTTTGTTCCAAAAACCATATCAGTCAATGGTAGATTAGCTTTTAGTGAATGGGCCACACCAGGTATTCACAAAAGCAGAATAAAACTTTATGAACTTTACAATGAGCGTTCATTAAATACTAGTAATCAATTTAAATTGTATGTAAAAACTTATTCCAAAGTATTTAAAAAAGTTTGTAAATTTGCAAAGTCCAATTATTTAAGCTCTAAAATAAAAAATAGTAGTGACAAAATTAAAACGACATGGAACATTATTAATAATGAAACCGGAAGAGTAAAAACTAATAACAACAATTTTTGTTTAAATATTGAAAATAAGAAAGTTACAGTAGATATTAAGGTAGCTACAGAATTTGAAAAATTCTTTACTGACATTCCAGTTTCAATCACAAAATCTTTGGATTCCTCCCCCACTGTAGCCGAATCTATTCTAAAAGATCATGTTAAAACTTGTGATGATAAATTTAAATTTGCCCATATTTGTGCAAATGATTTCATAAAGTCATTTAAAACGCTGAATAAAAAGAAAACCGTGGATCTGTGGGGTAACTCTGTAGATGTTTCCCAATCTGTAATAGAAACAATAGCTCCAATACTTGCTAGTATTTTTAATGATTGCATTGACTGTGGTGTGTTTCCTGATCTAATGAAACTGAGTAAAATTATTCCATTACACAAATCTGGTAGCACATCAGACCCCAATAATTTTAGATCTATCTCTGTGCTACCTACTTTTAGCAAAATCTTTGAAAAAATAATGTTGGAACAAATGCAAAGCTTTTTTAACAGAAATAATCTTCTACACTGTAAACAATTTGGTTTTAGAAAGGGTCGCTCAACAACTGATGCTGGTGTTGAGTTAATACAAAATATATATGAGGCCTGGGAGGACTCACATGATGCGCTGGGCGTTTTTTGTGACTTGTCCAAGGCGTTTGATTGCGTTCATCATGACACCCTGATCAGGAAATTACACTACTATGGATTTCGCGACACTGTTCTGGATCTACTCGTCTCCTATTTGACTGAGAGGATTCAGAAAGTAGACGTCAACGGGGAGAGGTCCCAGGGCGCCTCGGTTAAAATGGGAGTTCCGCAGGGTTCAATTCTTGGTCCTTTTCTATTTTTAATATATATAAATGACTTGCCTGCTTTTGTACAAGACAGACATGAGATCGTATTATTTGCTGATGATACTTCACTTATGTTTAAAATTAAAAGACGATTGCAAATTTATGACGATGTAAATAGTTCTATCTCAAGAATAGTTTACTGGTTTAATGCGAATAACTTGTGTCTCAATGAAGGGAAAACTAAATGTATAAAATTTGTTTTACCCAATGTTAAAGAGGTTCACACCACTAACATAAAGCATAAAAATGTGGACCTTGTGGATACCGTAGTATTTCTTGGTATTACTTTAGATTCAAAGCTTCAGTGGGGCCCACATATTGATAAATTGTCGAAGAGACTTAGTTCTGCAGCCTACGCTGTATGGAAAATACGTCAGCTGACTGATGTTGATACAGCAAGACTTGTATACTTTGCCTATTTTCATAGTGTGATGTCGTATGGCATTTTGCTGTGGGGAAATGCTGCCGACATTCAGACTGTTTTTGTGCTGCAAAAAAGGGCTATTCGTGCTATTTATAACCTTAAAATAAGAGACTCTTTGAGAGAAAAATTTAAAGAAATTGGTATTATGACCGTCGCGTCGCAATATATTTACGAGAATATAGTATATGTTCATAAAAATATACATTCGTTTTGTAAAAACAGTGATATTCATTCAGTAAATACTAGGCAAAAGAATATGTTAGCGTTACCAAATACTCGGCTTAAAAAAATTAATAATTCTTTCAAAGGCCTTTGTGTACGTTTCTACAATAAAATCCCAAATAATATTAAAGCACTTAACATGAATAAATTTAAAGTCACTATCAAGGGCGCACTTATGAAAAAAGCATATTATAAAGTGTCTGATTATATGACAGATAAAACTGCTTGGGATTGACAAAAAATGTGATAATTGACGTTCAAAGGGTGTTAACACTTTATGATAATAGGATAAATTTCATTCGAGTAACTGTTCCACTCACACCGACAGGCATTTCTATATTATTAAAAAAAATGTTTGTGAAATATAATATTGTAATGTTGGCATTTTAAAAGAGGAGACAAAAAAAATACAAGACCTTCCGAGTTTCTTGCCTGTTCTTCTCGAGAAGGCTCTCCCAATTTCCGAACAGGTGTAGAGTCAATTTTTTTTTTTTCATTTGACTTGTATTTGCACACATCTTAATAATGGTTGGGGTGTGTGTACATACAAGGATTAAATAATTTAGTTAATTAGATTCTTGGTTGAAGATTTTTATGTTTTTTTTTGACGTCAATAAGTGCCTGTAAAGGTCTATATTGAATAAAGATTTTTGAGTTTGAGTTTGAGTTTGAGTATAAGCTAGGTTTGGACAGCAACAATACTCTTTTGTCAATTTTCGTGTGATATAAGTCTGCTATCAGATGTCTGTCCACAACAATTAATGGAGAAGGTCATACTTGGTCTTAGTTACATTAAGTGACAGTGAGTTGTTAAAAAGCCAGTCAGATACCTGATTCAAACCCTCTTGTACATATTGGAAGACCTCGTACCAGTTACTAGCACGAAACAGCATGGCAGTGTCATCGGCAAACGCGATAAGCTTCCCATTTTTTAATTTTGTTTGACATAATTGGTTGACATAAATATGGAACAGCGTAGGCCCAAGCATAGTTATCCGTTATTATTAGAGCTAGAAGCATGAAATTTCGTACTTAAGCTAATAACTGGAAAAAGTAAATAGTATTTCAGCGTTATTGAAAATTTAACTCTAGGGTGAAATAGGGATTGAAAGTTTATAGAAGTTCTTGATTTTTCTGGAGCTTGCAACATGACGCTTTAAATTTGGGCCAATGTAAAAACGATTAATCGTCTAAGGCATTTTAGAAAATTTCACTTTCGGCAGCTGTAGGCGGAAGGCTAGTATACCTACTACACTTAATTAAGGCATTATGCAAATATTATTTCTCAAAATATTTATTATCACAATAAATTACTGTACAATAAAATACAATATTCTAAAATTAGCTGTAGGTATCTAATTTCTATCACAGTTCATAATATGAACTTGCCATGGCAAAGATAATATTTCGTCCTTGGAAGAGTTCAGATCTTTGTGAATTTTTAGTAACCATTGTACCTGCCGTCCCTGAAAAATATAAAAAAAAATGTTAATGTTGTATGGAGGTTGAAACCATGATATGATTTTGTAGTATAATTAGGAAAGAAATACTTAAAAATGTATGGAGTAATTTTACAAGCAGCTGTAAACAGTATCTTACTATCTAAGTATATTTTTTATGAAATATATTGCATATGTTTTGCTATTGATAATAATTATGAACTAGGTGATTTTATAAAAAAAGCTAATCTGTTATTCTTGTGATGGTAAATGCCTTACAAAATTGTTATTTAAGCGGAAGAATATTACGATTTTTATTTATTAAAAATTCACAATTCTGATTAATCATACAAAAATTTCATAATTTCTAACATTTAGTTTTAATTTCTTAATATGTATGAGTGAGTGAATAAGACAAGACTGTGAGAGATCTTCAATATAGCTAAAACATTGACAGATCGACGCATGGACTTAATAATCAATAATTCGACGTTCTTCAGGCGGCAGTTGACGGCTTCAAACAGACCAAATGTGAGTGGTACGAAGTTCAGCAATTTTTTTTAAAGTTAATATTTTGTCAGTCTCATAAACTCATAACTTTACAAATTACATTAAATTTGGTGGCAATTATATCGCGGAACATGTGCAATGTCTCTCAGTTTCTCATTATGTTATTATTATCACCGGTGGCGATCGTTTTAAAAATTCAGAAAAAGAGCATCATACGACTGAGAAGTCGACGATGACTTATATCGCATGCGATGTATGCGATAATGCGAGTTCAAACAAATGATTCAAAAAAACCTCTCCTAGTCATCATATGCAGCCACTGGTCGAGGTCGTGGCCAGATTGGTATCATCTGTAAGATGATAAGAGAAATAGTTTTTGTCGTACTTACGAGGAAGGGTGCTGCCTGTTGAACTCGAGCGACCTGAGGATGGCCTCGGGGATGGGGGGTGGGGTAGGGATGTGCGAGCCGACGGGGTGGAAGCCGTTTTCGTCGGCGGTGTAGGTCAGCGAGACCTGCTGGCCGTCGGGCGCGCGGTACGAGAAGCCGCCCTCCGCTGTGACCGCGGGGCCCTCGGGGCCCGGGGCACGTGGGGCGCCGCTTTCGTGGGCCGCTATGCCGTTACCCGTCTCGTAACTGAAAAAATCTTTTTATTATAATGCCTAACTAAATATTTTTTTAAGACTTAAGCATCAGTTGATAGAAAATATCATATACAGTTATACTTGACGTATGCTTAGTTTTCATAAGCAGATTAAGCTTATTACTCGAGTTTGGAGAAGATATAATTGGTCAGATCACCTAATGCCGCGTAGATTCGACGCCTTCCTGAAATTGCGCGTTCTGAACGAGCATTAAAGCTACTATTGGTGGTAGATATACCTATATCTGTAGGTCCCGTCTCCATTGTTGACGTTTTCATACCGAAGGATCGGGATATGTGCGCCGTGGCCCCCGTAGCTAGGGTAGTGCTCAGCTCCGCAAATCGACAACAATGCGTAAGCAGCGACAATCTAAAAAAGGAAAAAAATAGTATTATACATTAAGTAGCATTGAAATTGTAATTTACAATTATTTCGCAATTGATCCCAAATGTTACGTTACTGCTGCTCCTTATTTGAAAAATTATATCATTACTTAACTCTGTCATCCAAAAATATGGATGATTGACTTAAAATAATATTTTCGAGCACTAAAACTATTGCATATTTTACAATTTCATATACTTTAAATTCCTACCTGTACAAATGACATATTTAAAGTTCTTGTGTGTGTGTCTATCGAGTTGAAACAGAGCACTGAGTGATGATTGTGATGTTGGATATGTTTTATATTTATACTTCTGCCCTCACCTCGCTGTCCGCGATGCCGTTCGCCCCGGCGCGTGATGGAGGCGTATTTTGGCATTCTGCTGTCATCACCTGTACCTGTGAGTAAGTGATAACCTGACCTACTTATGTCAAGAGAGTTCATGGCCAACGATATTCAAGAGTTCATTCAGTTTAAAAGAGTTCAAAAGGTTAAGACTTATGACAAATAAAAATCGATAGGTGGAAACTCGTAGATAGAGGAAGATTCAGATTAGCACTTTTGTTGGTAAACAAGCAGATTTGCCACTTGATGGTAAGCACTTTATGTCATCGCATGTCAGTTCTGCAGGTTTCTTAATTTATTGTAACATACAACATGAAGTAATTTCACTGTCTGTTTTACCATTTAAGTCGAAACAGCGATGCAAGCGCAGCTATTGTATTTTTTATTTTGAAATTCTTACCATGATTAAAACACACTTAATTATGCTAATCGAAGCCTGATCATGTTCAAAATACTGGTGGCTATAACAGTAATGAAGATGGCGATGACGCCTTTTTTATATGTTGGGAAAAGCATTAGGTATAGGTACGCTTGATGTGGAGAAGCTTTCGGCTATGTCGGGTTCACCGCGGTCAAAACCGACTCGAAAAACATGAACAAAAAAAATATTTAACAAAAAAAATACTGACTCCCAAAACACAAAAAAATAATAATCTAAGAATACCAACATCACAATTTTTTATGTTGAAGTCGGTGCGGATTTTCTTTGATCACCCGTTAGAATTTGACACCGACTAAAAAATAAAAAAATTATGATGTTGGTATTCTTACGTTAAAATTTATCTTTTTTGTTTTTGAAGTCGGATTTTACTTTTTGTTGAATATTTTTTTTTGTGAATTTAATACCAAATCATCTAAGTAACTTGAAAAAATACTTAGGGTTCATATGGTACGTGCCTATTGTATTAAAAAAACTAATCTCTTACCCCTTAAAGTTAAAGATACCAATACCTACAATTACCTGAAAAGCTTCAGAGAAAAACATGAAACACGTTGAACGTGCCTGTACAAAAGGGTTTCTCTCGATTTTCCTGGGATCCCATCATCAGATCATGCTTTGGTGACCATGGGATCAATCGCGAAGTATGCTCTCTCAAACAAAAAAAACGATTTTCAAATCGGTTAATAAATAAACGATGGGTCCATTGGGACTAGAGGCAAAAAAAATTGCGAAAGAACTGTCAACACTGTACTGACAGAAGCCTCCGGTGACCAGAGCTGCGTTCAGAACCTACACTCGAGTGCACTCCGAGTGCACTCTGACAGCAACCGACCCGTTCAGAGCCTTGGGGTAAAAAACGCTCCGACAAGAGGTTAGTATTACACTCTGTGCGCCCATTTAGAAGCTTCGAGTGATGCATCCAAACAACCAACTCGAGCGTAGGGTGAAAAACACTTAGGCAGGCGAAGGCGGGCATTCGCGCAAGCAATGCCCGTCTAATGACCATGCCGTTGAGGCCTGCGTGCACGGTTGGCCCCGTGTACGCCGCCGTAAGGCCCTCCGTCTGGGGATTGCCCTGGTGTTCTCGGGCAATCCCCCCTTGGCGATACCCCCCGGCCCGGGCGCGTTGGTAGTGGTAGTCGCAGTGTGAACCCTACCACGCGCGTCCATAAGGCCAGGAAGAACACCGGGGGGTTTAGTGGGTAGGCCTGGCACTCTGCCGGGAGACGTCGACACACGCTCGTCGTCTAGTCAATGGCGAGTATGGTGCGGTCACGCATTCCCCTCGAAAAAAAAAAAGGGTGAAAAACACTCTGACAGATTTTATGTCAAAGTCGCTAATTATTTATTATTTTATTAAATAACACTACTTTGAAGTCTTTTAAGCCTTATACAAGGAAACATAGTGATTTCTATGTTGTAATTATTTTTAAGCAGAAAAATTGATATTGACTGTTAATTTCATAGTAAGGATTAGTAATATTTTGCCCTTTGCTTGATCTTGTTCGGCAAGATACAAACTAAAAAAAAAGAGAGCAACCGACCCGTTCTGAACCTGGGAGCGAGTGTGAAAAACACTCTCGGTTGCATTACTGTGACCCTCGGAACGCGCCTTAAGAGGGGGTATAAAGCTAAATTGCTAATCGTAGATTTGATATCTACACTTGAAATTGAATAATGAACTACCCAATTTTTTTTAAATAGATATTTAACTATATTTGTAAGTGAACGCACTGAGTGAAAACATAAAATTAAATTATTTTATCGATAGAAAAAAATCGCGAAGATACGTCTAATTTTCAAGCAAAATCGATTGCTTTTCAATGTGATGCATATAACTGCGTCAATTTTTTAATATATAATATAAAACTATATTACCTAGGGACTGTACTAGCGATTTTCAAAAATAATGTATATTTTACGAGTAATTAAAATAAAAGCAATTCGGCGCTTACAACGTTCTTATTCCGCGCAGAACGCTATCGTCTGTCGCACCTGACCCGAGGTAACAGGCATGTTTTATTTCATCAATCAGTCTTGATCGCTCCGTTGAGACGAGTAAACTGTGCTTCTGTGCTCCAGCCCGAGAAAATACATCGACCAAATTATGGCGAATGAAAAAACCAAAAAAAATTGTCTAAAAGAACTTAAGAAGTCAAAAATTCAACTTATGGCGTATTGTAGAAGGTATGTACCTATTACTTTACTTTTATTATGTTTACGTAATATTTTTTCATTAATAAGTAGTTTCACCTTACAATATAGACCCATGCGCGTTGACTTTTAATACACAATACAATGCACAAGCGCTGGTGCAACGTAGGCGCGGGTAGTGTATGTAAAACAAATTGATGCGTTTGACTACTCGCGTGCTGGACGTAGGTGACAGTATGTAAACTTTTTATAGTGTTAACATAAATTAAATCAATTTGACGCGAAACTTTAATTATATAAAGACGCGAAATTATCGCATCATACTTCGTTAAGTAATTCAAAGCGTCATTACTGTAACAAATTTAAATTAAGTGACCGTCTGGCGCTGTGGTTAGAACGTGGACCTTTGGCGCCTTAGGTGCCAACGGTCCCGGATTCGATTCCGGTCGGAGCAGATTTTTTGTGATAAATATGAATATATGTATGTGCTCGAACCATGGACGTGTATGTTTATTTATATTTACTTGTGCTTTATTCATTTTTATTTATTTATGTATGTTTATCCGTTATTTCTATGAAATCTACAAATTCTTAATGATACTTATTGGGTTATATAATTGGGGTGAATGGGAAAAAAATATTTATTTATTTATTATTGTTAATTATTTATAGTAATTTTGTATTTCAGAGCTGCTGCAACACGAAATATCACACAAGCTGACAAATACGATCTAGTCAAATCCGTAAGCGGAAAGCTCTCATCAAATTTGGAAGTTTATTGCAATTGTTGAAGTTAGGACATTAATAAATGTTGTGTAGATTTTTCTGGGGACTGAAATCTACTTAATTTACTGTCAAAATATATTTTGATGTGAAAATCTATTTCTAACCAAAATCGCTTCAAAATTTCGGTTAAAATTTGAGGCATTTCATTTCTTTAGACGTTCAAATTATTGTTTTTTTTTTGTTATAAAATTATAGATAGATTAATAGAGTGAGAGAGAGAATAAGAGAGATAGAGATTAATATTATAGACGTAAATAGCACCATGATATAATAATGAATGAATTTACGTGAATTAAGTGAATAGGATGAAAAATATATATTGTTTTTTTTTTCAGATCATCTTCAACTTTAGACAAAATTCCGACGTCTAAAGTCTAAAAAAAATTTTGTACAAAATAAGTTAGTACCAATTTCTCTCCTAAAAATTTTTTTATTCCATACTGGTTTCAACGATGATTTTAAATACAGTTTAATATTATCGAGGCAATCCAAAGACTGCGTAAACCTGCAAATTAGACAAGTATACTGCTAACTTGTGCAAAGCAAAATGTTGCTTACTTACACCCAATTTCCGAAAGGCTGATCAAATCATTATTCAACTAACATGTTGCAACATTTGACAGTAGTGTTAAATCAGTTCGAGTTTCTGAAACGTAGGTTACTGAAAATTTACTAATCTTTGATCGATTTGATTTGACATGAGAATTATTTTTAGAGATGGAACTATGAACGACACAAAATGAATGATTTCAGTAATATAACTGAAAATCATTCATTTTGTGTTGTTCATAGTTAATTTTCAACTACCTACGCATAAACTCTAATTATGTCGTCGCTCCCTTAGTCGTCGTGGCTACGACGACTAAGGGAGCGACGACGGAGTTTAGTGCCATAAGATACATTTATATTTCATTCTATAGTTCATTTCATAGTTCATTCTAAACTATGAACAAACTCTAGAATTCTCGTAAATGTGTTGCCACTACCTTTCTTCCCGTGTATGTTGTAAGAGACGAATAAGGTAATTTAGTGCGATTAGGTATGCACAAGTACATATTATGTATAGTTCATTCTTGACTATGAACAAACTCTAGAATATATGAGACGCCACTACCTTTCTTTCTGTTTATGTCGTAAGAGACGACTATCTGTGTCATCCACATCCAGACTACTTAGTCTTGGTGTGGCTGACCCCAGCTAGGCCACAAAAAAAACTGGAAAATAGATTGTTTGAGTATGCCGCTATAATGTCCAGAGATAGATATAGTATGTCTGACTTTGTCGGCATCAGAGTTTGTCGCTTGCGCGTTTCAGAGATACGTGTGGCTCAGGTGGGGCAATGTTACCTGACCCTGAGTCACACGAATATCGAAAACGGAAAAACATAGCATAGCAAAAATCTGTTTGCTGATATAGATAGGCGGCAGTTTGTCGGAGTTTGTCAGACAAGTAAGGAATTTCAACCCTATGAAATTTTTGACCCCCGTGCACTCCCACAGCTAATGAGGACACACATAATAGAGTTACAAAAATGGTCAAGTGTGGGTTTGACCTTTTTTTCATTTAGGATGAACTGTACCCACTAACGTATAAAGAATGTTCAACGACCAAGTCACACAACATTAACTATAATAATAAACAAATCGCAGTAAGGAATCTTAGACTTGGCACGACTTTGTCTAGATTTCATTACTTTTTAGAGATAAACAAGCAGCTCCATCGAGACTTGGCTAGTTTTTTACAGAATGTTTTTGGTGGGATTTCACTTCTTTTTGTAGAAACGTGAGCTTATTGATTTATTTTATTAGATTTTCTTATTTGACACAGTTTTTTTCTTTTTAGGGGTAGTTTTTTTATTATTACAAATCTTTCTTTTCTTTTTTTCTTTATTGGAAGCGGCCCACCAAGTTGAATATTTTTTGTAAAGGCGGTATGTCGACATCTCTAATAGTTTGATTGGGCTCTTGTGTTTTCTAATCAGGGTCACCAGTTACTCCAGATCTTCGATTATCCTAGTTTTTATAGTTTTCCCTTTATGTGGCCATGAAACCCTAACTCTGTACCATATTTCAGCTCTCTGAGTTTATGGGAAGTACAAGTTCTATTTTGATGATCATGCGTGAGTGAGTGAGTGTCTGTCATAAATGCGAAACTTTGCATTCGCTTAACTTCGGAACTAAATGACCTACAGACTTGAAATTTTGGATTTTAAGTATGTGATTATAGCTTACTGGATGACGAAAATTTCTGCGTTCCGATATTATCCAGAGATTCTCAAATAGGGGCCTGAAAATGCGGCGAAATGGTTCCAGTAAAGGATGGTACGGCAGTGTTTGCTTCGCGCTCGACTTGGCGGGGGACACTGCCGTGCCCCCAGATTTAGGAAAAAAAATAATAAAACGTATTGCGATTTATATAGATTTTGTCACCACTGAGAAGTTTTATTGCCCAGTGGAAAAGTTAAGATTGTAGGTGCATTCGCGAAAGTTTATGATCGGTTGCTTTTTGTCCTTATTGCTACGCGATAGAGTCGAACAGTAGTCGAGCATAAACTTTCGCGACTGTACTATAGCGATATCTAAGTGATTTTCTGATTTTAGTGCCATCATGATTTTTACACTGGCCTAGATTTGTTTTGGCTCCATATTAAAAGTTATATCTAATGATAAAATGGTGCCACCATATTCACACTCAATTGTTTGATTTCAGTAACACCGAACGACGGGTTTATCGGTTAATCGGGCAAAGACGGCTTTCAAAAAACGGAAAGCTAAGGAAGCAAAAGACCAAAGTATCTAGGTATGATGCAAGTGAACGACTTATCATTCATAGCCAAGGTATAGACCGTATTCTGAAAAAAAAAGAATTTTAACATACACACATTAATTATTGTAAATTAAAGCGATTCTTACGGTTAACAATTTCAAAAATTGAAGGCGACATTATAAGAGAGGTAAATAAATATATTTGTCACTACCTTTTCGTATTATGTAAATCTGTACTCCATGTATTTTTGGTGTTTGAAATATGTTTACGCCTATGCTTATCCGACGAGTGATTAGCAGGTAAATGTAAATAAAGCACTTATTATGTTAAATACCTATATTCTAAATAAATAATAATATTTATTACCTACCTTTTCGTTTTACTTATCACAAGTGAAAAGTATTTTATATTCACAGTTCAAAGTACGGATAAATAGTCCGACTCGCACTTAGCCAATTTTATCTGCCTAAGGTAGGTTATACTGTGCGCGATCACACAAAACATGAAGAGGGAGCGAACTTATCGCTGCGATGGTCGAGACCGGAACGTGTGAGGCGCGCGGGTGAAATCTGATATTTTTCTAGCTTTATACCCGCTCTTAAGGAGCGTCCCCACTAGGGCCGCGCGGCTTACGAGGCATAGCCGCGAGGCTGAGCCTCGTAAGTGAGGACGCGTTGTAAGAGAACAATAAACGCTCGTGAGGCCGAGCCTCGCGGATTTCGCGGCCGAGCGGCTCGTAGTGGGGACGCTCTTTAGAGGGCTGGCAGAGGCTAGCAGTTACATCTGTCAACATGCTGTCAACGGATTAGTTTGGCAGTCCAAAGAGGTTACCTTGCCAGCGTTCTGGGTACCGTTCCCTTGGGCGCGCATGTTTTTATTTATATAGGTAGTTTTATTTTAGATATAGTTTTAGATATAGTTATAAGTGTTTTAGGATTGTTTTTGTTTAGTCTAGTGTTTTACATTTTATCAATAACTTTATACTGCAATAAAAATTAAAATAAACCCCAATACAAAAACCTCCAAAAAGTAAAAAATTAAATGTGTTGGTTAGTTTGTTGACCCTTTAATTTTGATATATCTAGTAATATTTTGAATCATGCGTGTTCACGTCGATTTTTGTGTCGGGGGTTATTAGAATTTTTTATTTAATTTCTATTTCATACTTTTAAATCTCAAACCTAGTAGGACAGCCTCGAGCCCCTCGGTCGGTGGAGACGTATATAAGCTGTAATGTCTTTGAGGATTCTCCGCCTCCACTCCGCATAGTGGTTTTAAAAAAAAAACAAATTAGTCAGACTATACAATCCAATAATATGAAAATCTCTCTTGTATCACAGTGTTTGTTATCGAACCCTTCCGAAACGGCTTGACCGATTTTTATGATTTTTTTTGTGTATATATGGTAGGTCTGATAATAGGTCGTAGGCTTTTTTAAACCCCTAGGAGATAAGAGTGGTCCTCTCCAGAATTTTTTCGGACAAAATATTTATTTTTTATTATTTTTCGCCAAAAAATACGTATAAATAACCCTAAATTATCACCCTTTTATTATTGCAACTAAGTTGGCAAACAAGCAAACTGCCCACCTGATGGTAGGTGGTAACAGTTACGTATAATACATGTAGCTGATGTCAGATTCACAGCAAAACTGCAACCCCTACAAGAACCATAGTGTACGTTGCCAACTTGTAACATCCGTTGTAAAGTCACGGTACCCAGTAATTTCACTGCCATATCTTACCCTTCAAACCGGAACACAGCAATGCAAAAACTGCTGCTTTGCGGCAGAAATAGAAATGACGACCCTGGTACAGAATCTCCCTCCTTCTACCACCAACCCAATTTTTAATAGAGATACTCGTATTAGTATTTTTACTAGCGGAACGTAGTTCGAGGGTACCTACAGCTAGCATTTCGAATCAGTAACAATCAGCAGTAAGTTGCTGGGGAGTTGGGTATCCCGCAGACTACTTGATGATGCAACATATGATCAAGGTGACCATTCGGACTTCTGAAAGTTGGTGAGATCCCTTCATCATCTAGGAAATAAGCTGATGATCTTTAAACGCCTTAACAGATCTTCATAAATTATAAGTAAAAATCATCTCGATCATATCAGCTTTCAAACAAAAAAAACTGCATCAAAACGGTACAGATACATATGTTAAACTTATAACTCCATAAAAAATACAATATACTCGTACAATTAAAAATGTAATACGCAGTTTTCTCTGTCAATAAAGTACAGGGAAAAGATCAATAATCCTCAAAATGTTACTTATTTATCCAAATTAATTTTATCTCCTTCAAAGTATACTCCTTCAGAAACTATACACTTACGCCAACGAATAATCCATTGAATCCAACCATAAAAACATTTTTAAACGCTTTTTCCGGAATTGAGTTAAGTCCTCGCCGCGAATGCTCCTTTATGTCTTTTACCGAGTGAAAATGGGTGCCACGAAGTGGTAATTTGAGTTTAGGAGAGTGAAAGAAGTCCGTTAGAGCGATATCAGGTGAATAAGGTGGTTGCTTGATGGTATTTGTTGAGTTTTTGGTCAAAAATTCGTTCACAATGATGGCCTTGTGCAAAGGCGCATTATCGTGATGCAAAATCCAAGAATTTTTTTCCACAAATCTGACCTATAGGCCAGATAACTTTAATTTTGTGTATTATTAATCTTTTCTCGGGACTTTCTTACAGAGTATATAAGGTCAGTAACTATTTCTGTTTTAAGCTGAATGTTATTGTATTTTTTGATGTCCATTTTTTTCTATAGATACCTATTGGAATATTAGACTATTTTAATAAAAAAAAGTTAGATTTGTTTAGTAGAGATCCCTCCTATATATAAACATTTATTTGCTTGCATACGAGATAGATAGCTTTATCTCGGATTGATACAATTAACCTAATGGGTAATTCTCATCAAAGCTCAAATTTAATGGTCATACACATTAATGGTTTAATGGTCAAATATTTCTTAAACTGTTTAATTTAAGAACAAAATTTTTATATCGGAAGATTAAACATATATTAAGCTACTAACAAAAAAAAAATACTAATGAGAGCAATAATACATTTTTTAAATTGATGAACTGGGTCAAAATCGGGCCGATTTTCTACGTTCTCATCGTGTCACCTTTCCCGCTTCAGTTATTCATTTAGTTACTACAGCACCAAAATTCACCATATTTCTATGTAACATATACTAAAATCATCGTAATTAAATACATTTTACACATAATAGTCTAAAAAAATATGTTTGTCTTTATTTTTTATTAAATACCCAATATGTGTCGGTCAGACGATTTTAGGTACTTAAGATTTGCGTAGTTATGAAGACTTGCTGTCGAAAATAACTGTAGGAACGAGTCAAGACTTCGATTCGGTAAAATATCAGTCGTGTGCGTAACATAGCATAATTCAGATGAGGGACTATCACTTCGAGACATAAGATATTGGTAAGTATTCATTTATTCATATGCTTACCATGTGCATTCCAATCACTTGCGTGGACAATATTGTTCGCAATCTATTTTAGCAATTGATATCAAAAGCCATCATATCGAAAGCTCAAAATGTTAGAGATATTCACATTGTATGTGATTTAGCTTGCTTTACTTAATCTTTTAGAAATTTCTAAATAAGCGGTATTTCCATCACCTTTGTGGCATCACTTTCATGACTTTTTGGACACGAAGGTGACGAAAGGCCATGAAAATGATTTTTTTAGATACGGACAACATAGTTTATGATTGTAGTTTTTTATTATTATGCATTTACAATGCTATTAAAAAATAAATTTTAATATTTGAAAAAACTACAAAAAGTCAACTACCATTGAGACAAGTTGCTTATTAGTATTTTTTCTAATATACCTAACTATTTAATTTCTACTACTTATATTCTATTACTAAAAGACCTGTTTCACAATCGAAAGGTAAGTTTTGAATAGCTTACTTGACAAATAATTGGACAGATGTTAAATGAAAAATATGTCAAAGAATCTGTCAAGTAAGCTATTCAAAACTTACTTATTGATTGTAAACCAGCCCCTAAGGGTAAAATTGTAATATAAAATAATGCCAAATCATCTGTCAAGTAAGCTACTCACAACTTATTTTTTTGTTGTAAGATAGGCCCTAAATCACAGAATAGATAATAGTTACTGCCTAAATATACTATTGTTGACAGCTAGCCTGGCTTACCACCATTCAGTTATTCTGAAAGTAAATTAAATAGTAAGGTAAATAGGCAATATCAACTTGTCTCATATTGCCGTTTGCACGAATATAAGACGAGTTTTCTTTTGTGGAGTATTTTTCTATCTTATAAAAATCTATAGTTTTATGATTTTTCAATACTTCAAAATGCCGCAAACAGCTAAAGAAAAATAGATAAGGGAAAGGATAAAAGGAAACTCTGATCTTCATTCGACACTCTAAAAACAAAAGCAGGAAAACAGGAGTTATTTTACACTGAGACATTTTGTATTTTTTTCTTTACGTTAAACCTTCGTCATATTTGAAGAGTTCATTGTCTTTTGTAGTATTTTAGAATTAGTTTTTTGCAATAATGTTGATTTTAAATACGTTTTTGTTTTTGAAAATCATCTAGAAAAGTCTAATAATGGTTCGTATTACTTTTTTTGTTGTCAGTTTTGTTGTTATAATGATATGGAAAATTTGTGTAATGAGAGTTAAGACTTTGTAAAAAGAGCTTTAAAAAGTTAGTATGTACCAATTGATTAGTTATAGACTCGGCACTGACCTAATCGGGAGGTCCGTGGTTCGATCCTTTTTAGGGGGAATCTCTTGACGATTTATAAGGGACTGAAGCTGACAAGGCCATCCCTTGGATTGGTAAAAACCCCATACCCGGCTAAACCACACTCCAGTACCTCTCCGTCCCCGATGGAGGCACACTCGAAATCGGAGTAGCCATTCCCCGAACTGGGGACAGGCACAGTGGTGTAAATGAGCTGGGACTCGCCAAGGGAGGGTTACCGAGTTAACTTGGTAGTGACCTCCCCGTGGTTCGATCCTGCCATGAACTAATAAGTTTTTCGTTTTTCGAATTTCATATGTTCATTTGCCGATGCTCCTACGGTGAAGGAAAATATCGTGAAGGAACCTACATATATCTGTGAAGATATTCAAAGGTGTACTATATGAAGTCGACCAATCCATATTGGGCCAGTTTGGTTGACTAAGGCCTAATCACCCTAACATAGGGTAGACATGAGCTCCTCGGTGGGGACGAATATGAGCCGTAATGATGAAGCTTAGTTTTCAATTTTTGTTACCATAAAAGTATTGGTGAATTTAAAAATTTGCTCTTCTACTTGTAATATTACGATTAAAAAAGGGGTTTAATTAAATTACTCATAATTGCTATCATTTTGAATACAAATATGTGATTATATTTGTTACGTATGTATAAAATGATACTTGTAACTTACGTTTTAGATGTATTGCAATAAAAACTCTTCATTAAAATCGAGTTGTTTTGATTGACATAGTATACACGGTTATTTTTTTATCACCCTGGAAAATTTTAGGGACGCTTCAGGACACATCCATTATTATATAAAAAATAAAAAAAATGAAATAAAAATTTTAAAAATATATTAAAAAAAATCTCTAAAAATGCTGCTCTCAACTAGTGCAGCATTTTTGTATTTTTTTTTAATATATAAAATTAAGTAAGTGAGTTATTTTTTTTATTTATATTTAAATCATTCTAATACCATGTCGTGAAGCATCCCTAAAATTTTACAGGGTGAACAAAAAATAACCGTGTATAGGTAACCTTTTCTATAGGATAAGATCACAGAATCTAGGACTAAACTGCTAATTTGCCTGTTATGATGACATGTTAGGTTCTGATCACAAAGAGACTGATCTGCGAATCCATGAACATTAATTTAGTATTTTATTTTCATTAAAAAATTTAGTTAATAATATCTTTAAAGTTACTGAGTCACCTTCGTGGATTACTGCGTCACTTTCGTGGGGTCAAGAATCTTAAAACGCTATATCTTCCAAACGAGATTCCTAATTCGATTGATTCACTTATTAATTTACTCGTCTTATCAAGCGCTATAATTTGTTTTATTAAAATAGTTTCAAAAAGCCAAAATAAGAATTATCCACGAAGTTGACGATGAGAATGGTGTCGATGAGAATTAGCCTAATATGAAAATTAAGAATTTTGGAAATGAGCATCTTTTCAAATTGGTCGAGCTTTTTTGATCTGTATAATATTCCGTCAATTCTGAAGAGCTTTAATGTTTATATTGTTTGTATAGTTTGTAATTCAAAATCACTGTAAATAAAACTATTCGCATGAAGAATTTAATTTATGAAAAGTACAGCTTAGATTAAGAATTTTAATTTCGATATACTTACTGGTAGCATTGCGACATCACTGATCAACAATTTTTTCATAACGCAGATGTATGCAGATTGCCTCACGATATTTTTCTTCACTGTGGGAGCTTATAGGTAAATGTACATATGAAATTCGAAAAACGAAAAATACATTGGTTCATGGCAGGGAGAAGGCCAGTTCCAAAGCGCGACCTATGTCCTATATCTTGTCCTATACTTATGTAGAAAGATTAAAGTACACTATCGTCTTCTAATAAGCAAACAAAGCTTATACCATCAGGTATTCCCCAGAGATCACACCATATCTGAAGTGATCATTAAGGATCATAAATAAATAAACAATATTTTAATGAGTATGTGTTTATTATATTATTGCAATATTAATTTACAAATAAATTATTAACAATCAAATCATCATTATTAGCACATGCGAATGGCAATTGTAGCGTTTCGTAATGAGACGTCCAACCTTTTAGTAACGATAGCCACTGTTATATCTTCCACCTTGGTAGTTGCTGTCACCGCTGGAAAAAAGAACGTAATATTTCAAAACATAAATATAATGTTTAAGAACCTATTCAAATACAAATAGATTATCCCTAGTAATATTATAAATACGACAGTACTCTGTCTGTCTGTCTTTACGCCTAAGCAATTGAACCAATTTACTGAAATTTGGTTTAGAGATAGCTTAAGGCCTTAGAAAGGACATAAGTTCCTTTTTATTCCGTTTTTACGAGTTCCATAGGGAACGCGTGATATAATTAAATTCCACGCAGATGAAGTCGCGGACAGGAGCTAGTTATCAATAAGAACATTCTATATTTAACCGAAACAAATTGTGATCACCTGTGACTTAGTTGTGGTCTTTTCTGTGCCTTACTAATTAGGTTTATATCATGAGTCTTGTTAAAAAAGCTATAGTCAGGTGAATCGTCATTTTTATATCGTTCATTAATTTCATTCTATGAAAACAGTATACATTGTATACTATTGTTTAGTATAATAAAACACTCACGAAGAAGGGTGCTGCCTGTTGAACTCGAGAGACCTGAGTTATATCATGAGTCTTGTTAAAAAAGCTATAGTCAGGTGAATCGTCATTTTTATATCGTTCGTTAATTTCATTCTATGAAAACAGTATATATTGTATACTATTGTTTAGTATAATAAAACACTCACGAAGAAGGGTGCTGCCTGTTGAACTCGAGAGACCTGAGGATGGCCTCGGGGATGGGGGGTGGGGTGGGGATGTGTGAGCCGACGGGGTGGAAGCCGTTCTCGTCGGCGGTGTAGGTCAGCGAGACCTGCTGGCCGTCGGGCGCGCGGTACGAGAAGCCTCCTTCGGCAGTGACGGCGGGGCCCTCGGGACCTGGGGCGCGCGGCGCACCGCTCTCGTGAGCCGATATGCCATTGCCCGTCTCATAGCTGGTGACAAAATAAAGCTTTCAAAATGGTATTAGAGGCTGTAAGTAGCGAACAACTTGCTTTGTTTTAACGAAATTTTGTTTACGCTCATAAATTTTCTACGAAAATTACTAACCTGCAGGCGTAGGGGCTGCCAAGAGTGGACTCGAGTCACGCATTATCTCACAAATTCAGTGACATAATCTCTATGTCTTAAGGAGTGGCACGGCGGCGCGTAATCAGTGTGACTGACTCGATAAGAATTTATTGACACTCGTCAAGGGATACGTGTCACTGAGTTTTATCCCAAATTTCTTGCTCTCCGACTGCTGTTACATCTTTCAAAGGTTTAAAGCCCTTGCTACAACCACAGCTGTCGGAGCACCAAGCACGTCAAGAAATTGTGATAAAACTCAGTTACACGTGTTCCTACATTTACATTTTTGTCACGTCAGTCACACTAAATACGCGTCACCGTGCTACTCTTACCGTGACATAGAGATTATGTCACTGATATTGTGAGATAATGCGTGACTCGAGTCCAGTCTTGGCAGCCCGTGCTACGCCTGCTGGTTCCTCGCAAATTCATAGAAGAGAAGATCATGCATCAGATCATAAGCACCATGACTATGCTATAATAACACTAAAAATCTCTCCAAATCCTGGACATTGTTCATATTATTAGACGAAAAAATAACACCCGCAAACTGTGCATTTTGAGATAGACGTTGAAGTCAGATATTTCCCCACTCCCCTTAAAAGATACATAAGGCTCAATATTCCTTTTATTTAAATAACAAGTCCTTTGGTTAAAAAAAGTTCTGGAGAACAGCATTAGTTGGTTTAAGAAAATGGTACATAGGCATAGGTAACTGTTCCTGCTACCTAATATTTGTAAAAAAAGGGAATTACCTGTATCGGTAGGTGCCGTCTCCATTATTCACATTTTCGTAGCGCAAAATGGGTATTTGTGGCCCATAGTTGTTGTAGCCAGGGTTGCCAGAGTATCCGCCAAATCCTCTGTTGTGCTCAGCAGTAACTACAAGGAGCACAGCACAAGAGACGAGGATCTGAAACGGATTTAATAGCATTGAATTGAATATCAATATTATAGATTCTGATTGTATTTGTCATAATCATTTCGCACTATGGAGGATAACGCTTATTGCAGTGGCTCAGAGGTCAACAGGTGATTGCCTTCTAGTCACCGAAGACTTTACAACGTCCTTGATTCATTAGCGTATATAGAGAGAAAGAGTTTTCTAAGAACACTTTAAAAATATGCTATATGGAAGTCATATTGGCAATCACTATGATTCTGACAATGCTTTATCTCGCTACGGATCCTTTGCATTACGTTTAGTACTAATTGTATAAAAGGGTATAGGAATCCTTACAAAATCAGAAAAATAACATTGTCTATAAAAAATAATTTACCTTTGTAACAGACATATTATATAAATAATTTTAAAATTGAACGCTAACGTATTCTATGAATCACAACTGATTACCGAATGATGTGAATTCTGTCTGTGATGTTTTTATATTGCAAACTCCCATCGAATCACCGTCTTGGGCGTCAGGTGCGTGATGACAGGCCGCGTGCCATTGTACCTCCCGCTGTCTTGATGATTGTTATAGAGAATTTCGTCTGATAAAATTGAAGCTATCTTCAAGGTTAAAGAGCAAACTGTTTCAGTCATTGAAAGATGGACGTGCAAACGTTGAACTTTTCGGCTAAATATTATATTACACTCAATCAAAAATCATTGTGTGGTGTTATGAAACCACGATGCAAGTGAAACTTTTCGGATCGTAGGCATTTAAGTAACTGAAAATTTTCGGAAACGATTTAGAATATTAAAGTCGCGTTTTTAATCTTAACTTTTTTTTCTGAAAAGAAAATCATAAAAAAACTTAATTATAAATAAAACATAAAAAAATATAAGTAAACAAAAAGCAATAAAAACAAAATAATGAAAAATAAAAACAAATTGATGAAAGAAATAACCCTCTACACCAGAATCAAACCACTGCCACACAGATTTAATATTATATCGAAAATGTAAGTAACGCATAGACCAATCCTGACCTATATGAAGTAAGTAGTGAAATTATAGATCTCATGTTTTTATACATGCGACATGCTATAGATGGACAAAAAAAATAGGCGATTTAAATAAACGTTTACTTTAAAACCCTACTTTAAAAATTGAACCGCCGAAAAAACTAAAAGCAAAAACACTGAGAAGTTAAAAATAATATAAGAATAGGTACAGACAACATCACACTTCTATATTGAAGTCGGTGCCAAACGATGATCTCCTAGAAAGTGTTAAAATTTGTTACCGACTTCAATATGTGATGTGTGTGTGTGATGTTGTCTGTACCTATTCTTATATTATTTTTAATTTTTCAGTGTTTTTGCTTTTTAGTTTTTTCGGCGGTTCAATTTTTTGTTAAAAAGTTTTTATTTTATATTTTTTTGTGACTTTCATCTATTAATTTTACAATCAGTGAGTGAATCATCAATCATCCCCCGTTCTTGTACCTTTAGGGTTGGAATTGTTTTTTCAAATTTATATGGGACCACAGCAGGCCTGTTACCGATCTTATGGTTTTCAAATGATATCATATGAAATCATTTTGTAAAACGAGAATTGAGACTTTCGGTCGGATTTTTGATCATTCGATTATCATGATGACAACATTGAAATTATGCCAAAGTGATGATATCATCGGACATCGGTAATACGAAATGAAGCATTTCATGACTTCTTTTTCTCAAAATTTATACCATGTCATACGATGAAAGATCCATAATAGGCCTGCAGGAGAAGTATTTTTGAAACAATAGAACTCAAATTTGCATCCGATCATAAGATACGAACACGAATTTCCAAATTCTGTATTTTTGAATATTCATTCCATGATTTCTGCAACAAGTTTGTGCAACCCATTTGTTTTTGATTTGTACTAGTTTGTACGTTGCATACGTTCCATTTTAGAAGCGATACGAACCGTTTTTAACCGACTTCAAAAAAGAAGGAGGTTCTCAATTCGATGCGTATGTTTTTTTGTGTGTATGTTACGTGATTACGCCGCCAATTGTGGACCGATTTTGAAAATTCTTTTTGTATTAATGAAGCATCAGTGGTTACGTCACTGATTTATATATTTTTCTTTCACCGTTACAAGTATTAATAAATATTAAAGGAAAAGGCACTCGTAACAAATATACAGACTATTGTAGACTGAAATACAAACATAATATTAAGGCGGCGGGAATGCAACGAGTTGCTATATACCTATATCTAGAATATAGCACCTCGTTACAGGGTGGTCCCAAGGTCACCAAAGTCAGAATCCGATGATGGGATCGAGGGAAATCGAGGGAAAATCGAGAGAAGCCCTAAATTAATACCAGGGTTTCTTTCACTAAAAAGATTTTTCATTCACTAAAAAGTTAAAATAATACATATTTTCAAAAAAATAAAAACCGACTACAAAAACACTGAAAAGTTAAAAATAATATAAGAATAGGTACAGACAACATCACACTTCTATATTGAAGTCGGTGACAAATTTTAAGACTTTATAGGAGATCATCGTTTGGCACCGACTTCAATATACGAGAAGTGTTATGTTGTCTGTACCTATTCTTATATTATTTTTAAATTTTCAGTGTTTCTGAAGTCGGTTTTTATTTTTTGTAAAATATTTTTTTTTATTTGATGACTTACAGTTTTTTATTTAGTTTGTGTTAAACGGAGTCCAATATAGAATTTGTTTTTAATGACAACACTGTATTCTAGTAATTAGAAAAACGTTAAAATTGAGAACAGTAGAAAATAATTTCACAATTGATTTGTATTCATGTTGGAATTGAAGATGAATTTCAAATTATTGAAAATTGCGTGTCTAGCCCCCCTAGACAAGATGTCTTTCGATAATCGCTAACGCAATCGCTAAATGGACAATGTATGAGATTTGACAATTGCGCTCGAAAGCTAAGCGAGGGCTTATGTCAAATCGCATACATTTTCCTTCTAGCGATTGCGTTAGCGATTATCGAAATGAGTCTTGTCTAGGGGGCCTGGGGCCTTACCATGTTCGCTTTTATCACGACATCGCTCTAGTTGCGTATCACTGAATAACTAATAGCACTAAAGTAGTATCGCGCCATTCGTACTCAGTGCGGTTTACGTAGTAACTATTATCTGTGGTGCGGTTTTAATTCTGTTTTGGGCGATCATGGTTAAGGGACATGAAAGCCATTTCACCGAACGAAATATCTCAACCCCCTGCTGCAGCAGTTGCCATGTTAGTCTAGTAACCAAAGTCTAGAGGAAATCATGACTTCCATAATCAAAGATTAATGTCTGGATCTAAAGTGATATTGATTTTGTTCTTTTACGGAATCGTACTAACCGTACGATGTACATCGTACGGTTAGTGGCAATGTTTTCTTCACCACTTACCCTAAACCTCTCGGGGTAAATTTAAATTACAAATTTTTACATTTTCTAGTAAGTATCCAAATTTAAATTTACAAAATTAAAGACCAACCATCTTAGTAATCACAAGTAATTATTGGGATACTACCCACGCAGACCTTGGCCTTACTGTATACCCAATTATGAAACGTAATAGTGCGAATTAACCCATTATTTTGAGACTCAAACAAAAGCTAATCAGCGTATTTGAATCGCTTATTAATTAGTACGACGAATGATGACTATAACAGTTTTACCACCCAAGTCATTCATTAATGGCTATTTAACAGCACCCACATTACATGGAGTATATATAAAGCTCAATTACCGTTATATTATATATTCATATATTATTGATAATGATATTGTTTACCTGAAATCATTGTATAATGAAAATAACTAATAAATAATAATATTACTGTTCCAAAAAAAGATACAAATTCTGCATTGCGTTTGGGTGTCCCTCAAGACCTGCCTGAAAATATTATGTTGGTGTTCTTTAGCGTGAGCTAGGTTTGTCAGAGTCAGAGCTTAGCAGAAAAGATGTCAATGTGCTGGCAGCATGGGGTTTTGTTCGGGGCAACGAGCAAGTAACTTTGGTCGTAACTTCGCAAGTGTCCATAGCCTTCGCTTAAATCGTTTAAAACATCATATGGGCGCTTGTTTGACACATAGGTATAATGTGGTATAGAAAAATGAATATTCCAACCACTTCAACTTGTAACAGTATTTCTTATTATACATACCATTCACTGGTAAAAATAAGAGATTCGAAATCTACATCTGAAAATTTCTTCAGAGGTAGCTTTCGAAAATTTTTTTTGGCTCTTGGCCTTCGTCTCACTTGGTTGTAAGTGACGATAAGGTGGTGAAAGCGAACTTCACCTAGTATTTTCAACAAACGAGAAACTGGCTATCTTACCTCTTCGTTGAAAAACAACAATGCATTAACATTGTTATTATTATGGTGACAAACTTAGGCGAGATAATGGTAGCTAGCCAGGTTTGCATTTTTTTAATGAAAAAAATAGTAAGCATGAAGAACGGATTTTATGTACGAGGAAAAGGGTTTCTTAGGCTTTACATACATTGTCTTACAATCTATTTTTAGAAAACTCTAGTAAAATTTTTGATAGACAAGCAATAGATTTTTATTAACAATCTATTCGAACGAAAACTCGTAAATTTTTGATAAAACAAGGTGTAGCTCTTCATTACAAAATTCTATAATCGTTCAGCTCTCACCAAATGATGAAATGCCAGGGCAGGTATAATGTATTATTTTTGAAGTTCAGACAATGCTGCGGTTAGTAAACTATTTCGGCAAATGCCAAGGTTTTTTTTCCCTATGGCATAATATATTTTTATTGTATTAAGTAAAAACTTTGAATAGGTGCTTATGTTTTTTATTTGTTACAAATAATAGTGATTGGAACAATAAATAAAAGTTACCTAATACGTTCATTTTACAATAAAGAATAACATAAAATCGAAGGTGTAGGTAACACCTTATTTGCTTTTATGAAATACTATGGAACTTAATTGTCTACATCTGTGTAATCAATAAGCTAGGGGATTCTAGTGAAAAGAGCCTAAAATAAGATTTATAATTATAAAAATTCAGGGTTCATATTCAACAACTTGGTAAAATAAGTACCTATCTCACATTGAGGTTCTGCTCCAGCCAACGTAATCTGAAATTCTGAACTGCAATTTTGGAGTAGGAGTGCAGTTGATGCATGCGGTCCGTATGTCTACATGAATAAGCACTACAATAGTTTACCAGCGCCTTTTAAATAAATAAATAAAGGAAAAACATAAGAAATTGAATTTTTGTCACAATACTGATAATTTGGAACGTTTGCGTTTAATTTCTATGATATTGTATTTTTTATACAACAGAGTTAGCAAACCAGTAGGCTGCTCACCTGATGGTAAGTAGCTTCAGTTGCCTAAAGTAAATGGGGTAGGTGGACTTGTGAATCTAGGTACAACTCCAATTTACGTTGCTAACTTGCTATTAAGAGTCCCTAATGTACGTTGCTAATTTGGGACATAATGAGATGTCCAGTCATAGTATCTAGTAATTTCACTGCTTGTCTTGTGAATTATTCAACGACAACAACAACAGTAATACAGAAATCTAAGTTATAGTCAAACATCGAAGCACCGGCGATCCTAGGTCTGCCTAGTCAAAGCTCAGGTCTGACAAGAAGCCTTAGTCAAAGTTGAAACCTACGCAAGGCATAATTTTGGCCGTTGACTAAGGAATTTATAAAAGAAGGCTAACCATCCCGGACAAACAAACTCTAAAACTCAAAACTATCAAATAGGGGTTTATCTTGATTGAACCAGAGAAGGTGCGCCTAAAATATAAAAGATATCAAGAAGAACGTGAATAATTACCTGCTGTTAGGGTTCCGTAGTAAACAAGGAACCCTTATAGTTTCGCCATGTCTGAGTGTCTGTCTGTCTGTCCGCGCTTTTACTCAGATACTATTAGTACTAGAAAGCTGTAATTTGGTATGGGTATGTATATTAATCATGCCAAAAAAGTGGTGGAAATTTTTTTTAGGGTAGCTCCCATACAAGTAAAGTGGGAGTATTTTTTTTCTCAACTAATCCATCGTGTGGGGTATTGTTAAATAGGTCTTTAAAAAATGATGTAAGGTTCAGAACACCATTTTTTGTTTTAGGGATCCGTTTCTGAAATATTTGGTTTTAAAATTTTGGTTAGAGGTAAGTGTCCCCCCCCCCCCCCCCTTTATCTGGTAAACGGTTATCCTATATGGACATGTGAAAAAAAATTACAATAGTAGTATACAAGTTTATTTTTTAGTTATGATAAAAATTTTGTGTGCTTGTTCAGACAAGCAAACTACTCAACATTCACTGAACCTAAATGTATGAAACAGCTGACTTTTTTTTGCGATTTCGAAGTTGGTCCCATAGTGAAAGTTGTTCAGTTTGCTTGTCTAAACAAGCACACAAAATTTTTGTCATAACTTAAAAATAGCGGTGTATAACGAAGTTTAAAGGAAAACTATCAGAGTTGAGTACTAAGTACAAACTAAAAAGTTATAGACGACTAACTTATAAAAGCGTCGATGGCGTAGTGCGTAAGGCTGTCGCCTTCCAATCGGGAGGTAGCGATAGCGGTTCGAACCCCGCCACGTACCAATGTGTTTTCAAATTTTGAATTCATATGTACGTTTATTCAACGCTTTTACGGTGAAGGAAAACATCGTGAGGAAACCTGCACGCAACTGTGAAGAAAGAATTTCTTTACGGGTTGTGTGTGAAGTCGACCAACCCGCACTTGGCCAGCGTGGTTGACGTGGTTGACTAAGGCCTAATCGCCCTAGTTTAGGGTAGGCTCCAGCCTCTCGGTGGGGACGTATATGAGCTGTTGATGATGAACTTATAAAATGTACTCGGAAAAGTAAAATTTTATTGAAAATTAGTACTGAATATAAATTTACGAACCACGTGAAGTTAAGGAAATATAAAATCATTGCAGCTTTATTAATAATAATAATGCCTAATTTAATATCAACGTATTTAGTAATCTCTGGCAACGTGTTATGAGGTGTGAGCTGGTGTGAGTGTGAACTCAAAGTTGGCATTTGCAACTACGGAACGCTACACTGCGCGTGGCCCGACACGCACTTGGCCGGTTTTTTTATCTGTAGATTCACTTGTCCCCGTATGTGAATCTCTAAAATAATAACGGCTTAACTACTAGTCCCCTTATAATGTGACTTTTTACTTTAGGCATTTGGCATAATATACGTAAAAGTGACACTTTAGTATACACACTGTTTAGTTTTGTAACATTTGCATACTTTTTATTCAACTATGGTCACATTCGTGATGAGCACTTTCAGTCACATCGAATTTAAATTAATATATTATAGTATTTGTATATTTTTTGTATGTGGTAATGGTTTAATTAATGTTTGCACAAAATGTCATAGAGTTTTTAAGACGGGGATGCTGTTAACAAGTTTTCTTAACAGCTATTTTAGTAGATTTAACCTCACAGATAATTTTTGCTTATTTTTATTTGTTCTTAATATGAAATAAATACTTGTCCTTATAGGAATTCGCAGTCAACAAAGGAACCCTGATAGTTTTACCATGTTCGTCTGTCTGTATACTCGTATTTATCCATCCGCGGTCTAGCTCAGAGACTCTTAGTACTAGAAAGCTGTAGCTTGGCACGGGTATAAACAGTTATTAATTACGCTGACAAAGTCGTAAAATAAAATGTTGATAATAAAAGAATGGAACAATGCATGATTGATGATCAATTCATGGATCCATATAGTTGTTCATAGATACGTGAAAAAATTAACTTGAAAAACTATCATAGTTACACTTAGAGAGAGAGTAGAGTACTTATAAAATATACTTGGCAAAGGAAAATTTATTACAAATTCTATTGAAAATTACATACGTTAGATAAAGTTGTAAGTACGTTAGAAAAAATAAATCCATTGCCTTAATAATAATAATATTACGGAACCCTACATTGTGCGTGGCCCGACAAGCACTTGGTCGGTATTTTCATATTAATATTTAAATATTACATACTTTATAGATTCTTTATTCACATTTTAAGACACATCACAGTTTCACTAATCTTTAAGTTTACACATCCGCACACTCAATTAACAAATATGAATGTAAATGTTTATGAATTTAAATGTAAAAAAAGGAATAAAATGTACCTACATTTATGTCCACAAAGAACAAGTTTACGTGGAAAGTGCACAAATCGACGCTTGATAAATTTGGTTTCGCAGCCGCTTCTAGGATAGACTAGGAAAAGTCCAAAACACAATATATTGCTTTAGACGTTTGACCAAACAGTTAGCTAATTCTAGGTTTGTCTAAAACATGTCAGTCAAAGGTTGGCCTTTTAATTAGAATCTATTTCGAAGTTTGCCATAGGGCGTTGGTCCAACCTTGGTTAGATCAGTCATTTCATCATCATCATTGTCATCATGAGATACTTTAGTAGTTACTATTATTTATTCTGTGATAGAGATACCCGCACAGACGACTATAGTCCTGGTAGTAGATCTGGTAAATTTGTTAATGGCCAAATATGAAACTAAATATAAAAATATCAGACAAATATAAATTTTTGGTGCATCCTGCTAGCTGGTAAGTACCTCAATCAAAGCCTGACATTTCTCAGGAATTGGGTGTTAGATCTTGGTGGATTATTTTTCTTTGTTTCACAATACAAATTCATAGTAAATAATCAAAATTACGAATTTTTATTATCAAGAAAATCAATATTATTATACTTTTGCGAGCGTGGGTTATTAAAATGGATATTTAAGATAGAAACGTTTTGCCAAACGATTATTTTAGTTAAAGTTTATATGAGACATTTTGTTAGATTAGCATTTAACGATAACTAAATTCGTTATCATGTCTGAGATAACGAAAACAAATTCTTAGCCAACGTAACGTTAGCGATCGCTGTGTGAATTGTTCTTTCTGTAAGAAAAGAACATTGTTTATCTCAGTACTCAAAACTGAGAAATGGAAAATAATTGATTGAAATTAATATGTTCATTTCATTTTAATGTAAAATGAGTTGTTTTGAGTAGTATATGAAAGTTACAAAAAAGCAATTCGCTACTTCGTCGATTCGTTGCGAATTAATTTGTCTGCCAACTTACATATCGATGACAGTGATCGATTCTTCACGTTATTTAACGATGTCATAATAATATGTCTATCCCATACATTTTGTTCCTATCGAACTTCGTTACCGTTTTTGAGTTGTTACTTTGTCTAGACCCCCTGTATCGTCAGGCGTAAAGACCCAGCCCGTAGCTGACTAGGCTGTCCCGGTTCGGAGAATATGGGTTACCCAGACCCCGGATCACTCAACTATGGACAAGAAGAACATCGAGGTTAGTTTAGTGGGTATGCCCCGCAATCAGCTGGGCGCGTCCCACACACGCCTGTCGACTAGCCATCGGTGGGTACGGTGCGCAACAGCATTCCACCTCGTAAAAAAAAGGCCCCCTGTATCGTGAGCATCACCATCAGTTATGCCCAGCAGATGGACGTTGTCCACTACTGGGTCAAGATGGACTTTTGCCGCCTGCCGTCTGCAGAAAGTCGACCTGTAGGCCTACTCTTGAATCATTTCCAATCGATCGACATTGAGATTGTGATTTTTTTACGCGTGATTTTCCATATTGGCACAAAATTGGAACCGTATTGTGGTGATTTTGAGTGAACCAAACTCGGTGCTATCTAATTTTCTCAAAATACGGATCCACTTTGTCGCTAGTGTTGCTAAATAAGCGTAAGAAAAATCACAATCTTAATGCCGATCGATTGGATTTGGTTCAAGAGTAACCCTGCTGGGTCCCGTGAAGGATTAAATTGAAATGCAAGAGGAGAGTTGAGGAAGAAAATACCTCCTTATTTCATTACAGGACTGCCTATAAACGATTCGGGTTTGGGTTTATAGAAAATATTTTTTAATAATTGCATTTATTTACCATGTGTATTTACATAAGCCACAAACACAAATTAATTAATTACTTGCTAGTGCTCATTCATGACGTGGTATCACAGCTCAGAGTCCATGAGACGTGATGTTTCATAGTAGCATTACAGAATCTTCAATATGCAACAATGAAACATTTAAATATAAACTAACTTATTAGGTCACTAATACAATATCACTATAGACTCACTCATAGTTTAAGTAACATATTCTTAGTGTACCTACTAAATGAATAAAGCTTTTGTCGGAGTTACACAATCATGTATCACACAACCTACTATCATAGCCTAAAACAATATTAAGTACGAGTAAGTTGTTAAGCTAGGGCACTATGTGGTGCGATAGTAGTGTCTCTGTTTACACAAAGGTTTAACATTGCTAAAGCTTGAGTAAGATCATCACATACACATTTAGGTGAAGCAATAAATTAGATGCTAACTATAGGCTAGTCTAAATGATCAATGTGAAAGCTTTGCTTGTTGAATTGTCTATAGTTAGTAATGGTAGCCATTAGATCCGCCTGCACCTCCAGAGCCACTGGCGCCGCCGAAGGAGCTGGACCCGCTGAAGCTGCCAGAGCCGCCAAAGCCGCTAGCACTGCTGGAACTACTCGTTCCTGCTCCAGAATTGTATGCCCCCTCACTGCAAATATTATCATTGAATTTATTAAAACTACGAGTACTCGTATGGGTATACTACGTATGCGTGAAATGGAGCGCACCGTAACAGATGCCAATGATGAAATAAATTAAATGTTTATAAACTGGCCTTGCCAGTGGCCTGTATAGGTATCTCATGAACTGTAATATTCCTATTGCCACTATAGCAACAAATCGTTAAAATCAAGATGGCCGTATTCCCGGCGCCTAGGCAGGTTTGAAATGTAAATAAATTACAACGATTGAAATGAAAATTGAAAAGGAAATCGGAAAAGGAAATCAGCTGTATTACTCTGAGCTGACGTCTACTTTGTCACATTTATCATTACCAAGAGTCAGGGTGGTTATTAATTTCCTTTCATTACATTTTACACTGACGCAGCTTTGTGTACGCTATTCATCACAATCGACGGCGAGTGCCATACCTTGCAATATTTTAAGAACTTCATTTCAGTTTTTTTGTAATTTCTGCCAAGCAGCGGTGCTTGCATTGCTGTGGTTTGAAGGGTAAGACAAGCAATAATATTACTTGACATTTTATGTCATAAGTTGGTAACGTACATTTGCCAACTTATGGCATAAAATGTCAGGTGAACTTCAAGAAATGGAAGTCTTGAAGTTCATCTACTGGTAGTAGATTTGTCTTTGATTGAAACAACTGTTGTTATGGGTATATTGACAGATAATGGATTATTGTACTTACGAGGAAGGATTACGCTTATTAAACTCGATGGAACGGAGGATTTCCTCTGGGATTGGAGGCGGAGTAGGTAGATGCGGGCCGACGGGGTGGAAGCCGTTCTCGTCGGCGGTGTAGGTGAGCGAGATCTGCTGGCCGTCGGGCGCGCTATACGAGAACCCACCCTCCGCTGTTACGGCGGGACCTTCAGGACCTTGGGCGCGTGGTGCGCCGCTCTCATGGGCCGAAATGCCATTGCCCGTTTCATAGCTGTACATTTGGAAATTATTATTACCTACTCACTGCCTAATTCTAGGTGATCTGATATTAACAACATTTATTACATTTTATGGACGTTTATTGGTGTAATGACCTGCACTACAGAGGAAGTATCTTTGCCATGTGTTGTATAGAAAGAAAGTAAAATTGTAATGGTTGAAAATTGGCGTATTCTGGCTAGTCTCTGGCTTGCTCTTCTTAGCATTCCGAGCAAGTGGTAGAGTCGATTCCTAATTTTTTAGTTTTGACGTTGTTAAGAGGATTGTGAAGTAATCGTGCGCGGCGCGAGTAGGTATTTTCTAAAATGCTATCTGTTTCACACCGCTCCGCCTCCGGTCTGGCGTTTACACCACAAATACAACATGCCCAAATTTTCACGCACACTACGACACAGCAGCGCGCGACTCGGCCACGATACTCGGCGGCCGGCGCGAGAGCTCGAGATTATTATTCTATCGTTCGTAATGTTTTGCGTTGCTTATATTTCCGACTCCCTTTCCGCTCGCAACTTTTTTTAGTGTGGGAATATAATGTTTTCACATAGGAAAAAATTTTTTATAGCCTATATTACTCAGTGATAATGTAGCATTCTATTAGCCAAAGAATTTTTAAAATCAGTCTGGTAGTTTTTGAGTTTATTCATTACAAACAAAAATACAAACGTACTTATCTTCTTTCTTCATAATATTTTAGTAGATAAGTTTCGGAATACAGAAATTATTTACATTTCGTAAATTATTTCTGTATTGAAATTTATTGTGAAGGCACTTACTTGGTAACCTTATAGGATTGAGGGTGAGGACTATTTGTTAGGAAAGTATGTATCCTACATTTACCTGTCTAAGGAAAATGCCATTTTTTAAGATGAGTGTTATACTGAATTATAAAATGATTAGCATTTGAGATGTGAATCTTTTCAGAAAAAAAACACTAAACATATAAAAATAGTTTTATACATACAAACTAAATAGGAACAGGGATACAAAAATAAATATTAATAATAAATAATAAACATATTTTTTTGATTGGGCTGGGCAGCTTTTGCAAAACTTGGCTTTGCTTTTAATATGAGTAGGTATTAGCATAAAACAGAAAGCGCGGATCTTCAACCAGTGTGTCCTACGAGTGCTTATACTTAGGGAGCCGAGACATGAGTAACAACTAAGGCCATCGTCCACAAACTAGAGGTGGCACAAAGAGAAATGGTAAGAAAATTGGTAGGAGTAACACTCCGGGACAGGAAAACGAATAGTTGGCTCCGAAAACGGAGTCAGGTCTCGGACATTACTCACTGCGTAGCAAAGCTCAAGTGGCAATGGGCTGGACATAATAGCCAAAAAGCCGAACTCGTGGTGCAGAACTGTCTTATAGTGGAGGCCATGGAATCGTAAAAGACCCAACGGGAGACCACAGATGCGGTAGAAGGACGACATCGTCAAGATGGTGGGCACGAACTGGATTAGAGTAGCCCAAAATAGAACGGAATGGAGAAAGTTGAAGGAGGCCTATACCGTCATGGTAGAAGAAAAGGATTATTTTTGTTAGTGTTCACCTCAATTTCTTTAATAATAAGCCAAACGTAACATCATCTGCAACTAGCTCAATCTCCATCCATCTTTGAATTAGTCAGCAGCAAAACAGAAGCTACGTTTGGCTTATTATTAAAGCAATTAAGGTGAACACCAACAAAAATAATCATATAATTATAAAAAAAATATTATTCATCATCTAAGCCTTTTCTTCTACCATGGCGGTATAGGCCGCCTTAAGGAAAAGGTGGCTAGATGACATTAAAAAAGAAGACTGGACTGACATATCCACAATTAAAAAACGCAGCATAGGATCTTACACGTCAGCGTAAGGGCAAGGGCCGAGAGCCCTTAGGGATTGGGTACAAACACAAGCCCGTCTCCAGTGGGCTCAGAGTCCAGGGCTTTTGCACTCAAAAATGCTCATTAGGGAATTTTCACCCAGGGTCGCAATGCGAAACCTCCAACTGAGCAGAGGCCAACTAAAGGTTCTCACTAGAGCCTTGACTGGCCACTGTAAACTCAACAAACATCTGCACAGAATGGGATTAGCAAATGCCCCCACGTGCAGATTCTGTGGTGAGGATGACGAGACACCATCTCACATCCTCTGTGAATGCTATGCTCTCATCCACACAAGGAGCCGAGCTCTGGGCGGACCTAGTTTGCCACCTCATGAAGCAAAGGCTCTGTCTCCAAAAAAGGTCATCGGCTATTTTAACGCTACAGGCCTATTTGGAGACCTTTGAGGAGGGGTCAGCCACAATAGATCTGTACAGGTCGCAGTGACTTGCTGAGGGTCGCCACTCGTCGCCCATAGCCACCCCCACAAGTATAGATAGATAGATAGAAGGGCAAGGGCGTTTTATTGAGTAAATAACTTTTTTCAGAAACATTGTACAAAGTTATTAACCAAAGAATTTGTAGTCAGTCGACTGATTAGTCGATGAAAAGTCTTTGCTGTCAGAAATACAGCAATAATACTGTATGAAAGTAACCCATGTGTGGGGTAGATTCGTACGAAGTTCAATTGAGAGTTAAGTCTCACTTTTATACACTAATCTCGGGTACCTAGTTATACTAATAGTTTTAGAATTTAAATTTTTACCACCTCCGTGGTCTAGTGGTTGAGGCCACCGGGTATTGATCGGGAGGTCCGGGGTTCGATTCCCCACAGGGACAGAAGCTTTTCTGCTCGGTTTGGTTGGTGGTAGGGCTTCTCAGCCCACCTGGCTAGCTACCACCGTCTTACCTAAGTTTGTCGCCATAATAACATGTTAATAGCATTGCTGTGTTCCGATATAAGGCCAAGAGCTTCCCTGTCATATTAAAAAAAAAACCTATTAGTAGGATTATATGTAATCAGCTGCTTTAAATTATATTGCTAAAATGAAAAAAAAACGTCAAAACCGTACGAAGGGTGCCTTCTCCACATACATATATGCCTACCCTGCCTACCCTACATATATTATTTACTTTGTCGTTTGTATTTTTTATACATTCGTAGATTCCATAACGATAGTACAAATAAAATAATATTGAAAATAACGCTACTTGCATATAGTTTGTTACACGTTTTTAGCAGCTCCAACTTGGTTATACGAAAAATAGTTTGTGAGCAACTTAGAATACGATAACGACCATACAATGCATAACAAATACCTATCACAAGAAACAAAAAACGAATTTCTTTTGAGTTTGTGTCTTTGTGGCACATATCTATTATAACAAACAACTACATACTTACAATTTATTTTCTTATTTTGATTTTGGAAGTTGACAGTTAATTAACAGGCTACAGGCTGCTTACCCTTAAATAAGGTTTGTATTGAAATAACACCCTTAAAATAAAACACTAAAATCAATAAACGTATTCGAAAAGACATTTACTTTTTCATGTAGAAGGTATTTGTGTAGATTAATAGTTCTGACTTGAGAAATACCTTTCAGTATTAATCGATATATCGATATTACTTTCTCCTCCCTAGGCAACAATAACTACGATAACATTATGTCACATCACTACATTATGCCCCATTATACCCCTGCCCCCGACCCGTATCGTGCGATAGAGAGAGTTGCAAGAACTGGTCGAAATTGCCTACAATTCCTGTTTGAAATATTGTTTCGGGCGATAACTGTTTTACCCCCCTAAACCTTTACGAAATTAGACACTTTTGGTCTCATTCGATTCAGTATACCTTAAACTATGTTTGTACGTTTTGCTTTTTTTGTAATTCACTAAAATTTAGTCAAAAAAAGATAAAAATGCTCGAGGTAGTTTTTAAGTCTAAAATATAGATATTTAGATGCTCATTATATCTACAACATTTCCAAAATTATGAAAATTGGACTATGTTTAGTGGGAGAAAAGCGTTATCGCTTTTTGTATGAAAATTTACAGCTTCACAATCCTCTTAAGTTTATGCTTTAAATATGCACGGCAGTAAGATACGTTAATTTCATTTCATTTACTTTGTTCCACGTGTGTCTGATGAATGTTCAATGTAAGATTGAAAGCGATCTTGAAACATTGCTTGCACACGCGGATGCTACGGTTTCATTACCACGTCTTACCTGAATTTGTACGTGCCATCTCCGTTGTTCTCATTTTCAAATTTTGTAATTGGTATCTGAGGTCCATTACTACCGCTGCCGCTAAATGAGCTACTGGCTGCTGCTCCTGCTCCACTTCCTGCTCCAAATCCCGCACCCCCCGCTCCTCCTGCGCCGAATCCAGCGCCGTTTCCTGCACCAAATCCGCCCCCACTACCACCATTGCCGCCGGGTCGAGGTGGTAGGTACTGTGGTTCGAGGCGACCACAAGAGCCGATGGTGATAACCATCAACGTTATTGCAACCTGTAATTATTATTACATTCAACTTAGATGATTGCTTAGTTCAGTCGTAAGCGGCCGGTCCCATAAAACCGCAGAGGTGTTTAAATTCCGGTCTGCGCAAAAATTTGTGCGGTGCTAAAAGTGTAGTACATTCCAATAACATTAGCAAACTGCAAACAATTTTGTATTAGGAACATTTTCCGAAAATTCCGAATTCCTCAAATCAACAGTATGCAACCGATGTTTATTTTTTTATGAAAACAAACGGCTAACGAGCGAACAGTTTAAACAGAATACTCGTACACACAAAAATAAAAGCGCTCTGTTAACCGTCGGCGGAGCACATTGAAATCGCTTTGAAATCAATACATTTTTGGCTTATAGAATGACTAAGTGTTATGATAATTCAAGCAAGATAGGCTTTATTAATATAACTAAGATAACTGAGGTAAGGATTATGCTCACATGATGAGATGTACTATAGTACAATATACTTACGTCTGTTCGAGATTGCAAAAACAAGTATTTTATTAAAATACAGCATGTCCTTATTGTATAGTAGTTTTGAAGAAAAAAATGACACGCATCAGATTAGGCTAAGTATATCCTTATTCAGCAAGAAATCCACACAATATCATTATAATGGAATAAATCTGGAAGAAAATGAATTGGGTGCAACCAATAATTTTTATAAACATAGAAATGCTCAACGACTCACCAAAGGAATCATTTCGTTTCTAATGTGTACTATTAAAGCAAGCGCTCGTTGTTTGACGTCCGTCTGAATACAGGCTGTGAGGATGTGCCCCGTTTTATATTGCTCCGATTTGCCCTTTCTCGGTTGCCTCACCTTGTGCATGCGTGCAGCATCGGCACTGGATCTAAGTCCGCGCCTCGAGCCTTAGCCTGGAATCCCTTTGCGGATGTACGTACCCATACTATCAGCTGATTGAATCGAACCATCTTTCATTTTGTTTAGTAACGAAGTCATTATAAAATTTCTGTTTATATCTGGACTAAAATTTGGATATATTTTTTGTAGTGATTAATTCATTTATAAAAAGTAGATTTAAGGCTCTGTATTACCTCAGCTCGCACCACTTGTTGATGATACTGTTCAATAATATTGATTTTTTTAATGTGCTTTCCTACATTAAAATTCAAATAGTCTTAAGGTCAAGACAGTTCACAACCTGACGAAAATATTGATCATTGAGTTTTCTGTAGTGTGAAGAAATGAAATGAAAGATATTTCATAATTTTCAACAACAGTATTAAGACTATTTAAATTATTTTACGGTTAAATTTTTAGTAAACGATCCGGTATTCCAAAAATCAATTGACATGTATTAAAAAGTAATGTTGTCGGTTTTGAATCTGGTAAAGTGCTAATTATTGATGCTATGTAATAAATCAACTCTACTACCTTTTTTATTTAACATGCAATCTGTATCTGTTAGCTGATAAGAGGAATGAAACTTGTAGCTGCATCAATTGCATAAATGAAAAATTTGTAATATTTCATTAGCTTTATGTTGCTAAGCAATTTAAATAGAAAAATCATTACAGCTCGACATTAAGTTCATAGTGGATATTTTAGTTCATTATTGTTATAACTACGTCTACAATAAGGTACCCAGAGGCGCTATTATGTACATTACCTCGTATCATACTCTTTAATAAATTTACAAAAATTATATGACAAATATATTATAGATAACCTCAATGTACATACAGATTATATGTACTCGTACATCCGAATAAAATTGATTTAAACAACCATTCGACGCGTCGTAGGATATATTATATCAAATGCAAATTGACCAATTATCTGCGCCGGCTCAACGCAGACGTATTCGTGATCATCCCCCATATTAAAGCACAATCATTGAGAATACGAGAAGAATGTGTAATTAGACAGCCTTGCCATCGTCGAGCGACTAAGTTCGTGAAATAAAAATTGTTCTAGCAAGTTCAGCTACGTAACTTAAATACAATTAATGCGTACGAGTTACGATGTACACAGGTATGGGTAGTCACAAAACAAGAAACTTTTGGCAGGTATTCTTCGTAAGAATCACAAGTTAGGTGGGAACCTAAGAACAAGTGATTAATAGATATTTCGCTTCACACAACTAGTGTAATTAACTAATAGAACTTCTATACAATTTTGTGTGGAGTTTCGAATAAGTTATACAGGCCAATCAAACTTAACGTTGAAGCGAAGTTCGCACGTGAGCGCATAGAACTGCATCTTAATAAAAGCGTTACCAGGAACTAGAGCAAGTGATTCGTGGGTCTGCACGTGTTACACAGAAAATTATATGTATTCCATTTGTGAGTACAGTTCTGTGTCCGCTCATATAATCTTAAAATCTCCTCCGTTGCTACAAAGTCCTTTATAAGTATTATGTTTCTTATTTTTTGCTTTTTTAAGATATTATGTTTTGTTGGAAATATTCCGAGTATTTACGTCTACTGTCTACGGTCTCTTTAACTGTGAAAAAATTGAACTTGTAAGACAACGTTTTCTCAAAGGAAGCAAAATCTATAGAGAACTTCCCATCGACCTAGAATAGAATCATGAAATTTGGCAAAAAGCAATCTTATAGCACACTAGCTTTCCGCTTGCAGCATCGCCCGCGTTATCTCCGTTGTTTCCGTGGGAATTCCATATTTTCCCGTAGGAAAATATTCTATAGCCTATGCTACTCAGTGATATTGTAGTATTCCATTAGAGAAAGAATTTTTCAAATCGGTCCAGTAGTTTCGAAGCCTATTCAAAACAGACATAAAAATACAAATCTTTCCTCTTTATAATATTAGTATAGATAAGAAGGTAAAAAACCGAAAACCGTTAAATTAAGTTACATAGGTTTACATAGGCACAAACTTAATAGTTACAAAAGTTTGTACGGAACCCTAGCGCTCGGTACTTACGCGAGTCCAACACTCATTTGGCCGGTTGTAGAGATTATCTATATTTGAACAGAAAACAATAAGAGTAATTGTTTATAAAGGTAAAGTAAAGAACGGATTTCAGAGAATTCCAAAGAGAAGTACCTTTTGGCACTTTCTAAATTGAAATAAAATGCTTGTGTTTCCGAAGTGAAAAATGAACACTCAATTGAGCTCGAAGAAACTTCTCCATTTTTTTTTGTGAAACTTTTTTTACATCACCTCAAATTTTTTCGTCCATCCATCACATATCGCATTACAGAAAACATGAAATCTTTAATTTCACAACTTTTAGGTCAGAATTGGTATATGCGTTAGATCTTACATTAAATCTGTGTGGCAGTGGTTCGATCGTAAGGTAGAGCGTTATTTTTTCATAAATTTGTTTTTTGATTCCTTTTTTTATTAGTTTTTCATTTTTTGTTAATTTTTTGTTTTATTATTTTAAGAAAAAGATTGAAGATTATAAATGCGGTTAAATCGAATTATTTTCCGAAAATTTTCATTTAAAGGCATTTAAATGAAAATTTCAATGCCTAAATAATGATCCTAAAAAAAGTTTCAAATCACAACACCACGATTTTTTATTTCAAGGAATGACAGTCAATGTTAACAAAATCATAAAGTATAACAGTCATTTTTATGAGAACACCGCGCAGCTGCTTATAAAGTGATGGCACTTATTTTGAATTGTTTAATAATAATCTTTCAAATACCAATAATGCCCTTGTAATTTTTGCATAGTCAGATATAAAATGCTATAAATAAGGTCCTTTATAATATTTATACTAGTGGGCCCGGCAGACGTCCTGCCCGATTCCAGCGCCACCTACCGAATCTTACTTTACGTTTAAAGTTTTAAACCTTCTTTGGATCTATTCAAACACACAGAGAAAATTTCGTAAAAATCTGTCGAGCCGTTTTAGAGTTAAGCAGCGATTAGACTTCACGATCCATCGGGAGTTAGGGCCCTAGCTAGTGTGGTCTAATCGCTGTTAGGGAGTTAGGGTCCCGATATCGTGCGATCGTGGTTGCCCGATCGCCCTAACTCCCTAGTTAGGGCGTAAGTCGGGAGATGTAATCGCTGTTAGGGCGCTCAGTCGCCGCACAGCGCTCGATGTGAGCGGATTGTAGCTGTGTATCGGAAGCGAAATTGGCCTCGCGTGCCAAGAAAATGTCGTCCAAAAAAGAAAAATCTGGTTTAATGAATGTTCTGGACATGTATAAAGCTACACCAAATTTATTTCTCGTCGCTAAAAATTTTAGCGTCACTGCTAATCGTTGTTTAGCACCTACACTTTCTCTAAATAATGTGTCATGTTTCTGAATATAATTATTATTATACTGTCACTTAATTTAAAATATGTTCAAATTGTGCAGAATTTATTCGTAAACAATTTTTGAAATTCTGGCTCTAATGAATATAAAATGTTCATATTGCATAGTTTAATTTTATTTTAATTATTTTTTATTTATTTACATCGCCTCAAATTTTTTATGTATCTATCGCATTACACAAAAACATGAGACTCATATAGGTCAGGATTGGTCTATGCATCTTCGACTTTAAATCTGTATGGCAGGGATCCTGGTGTAGAGCGTTATTTTTTCATAAAATTGTTATTTTTTCATGTTTTTTTGTTTATTTTAATAATTTGTTATTTTATTATTATTTTTTATTAATTACTTGTTTTTTATTTATAATTTTGTTTTCAGAAGAAAAAGAGTTATGTTAAGAATAAAAAAGCGATTTTTAATCGAATAATTTTCAGTTAAATGCCTACCATACGAAAAAAAGTGTCACTTGCATCGTAGTTTTATAAAAGCACACAGTGATTCTCTTTTTATTTTTATTTTTTCACATTTACACCCGCAGATGCGACAAGGGCGATACCATTTTTTTCATATTTGGAGAGTGCAGGAGCCATCCTTCCAACACCACGTTCGGTTGCCTACTGAGTTAGGGAGGCGATCTAGTGCAGTGTGATCAGAACGCTCTAACTGCCCTAGCTCCCGATGCGACGCCCTAACACCCGATGGATCGTGAAGTCTAATCGCTGCTTAGCGAGACTAGCGTTTCATTTTTAGGGTTCCGTAGTAAACAAGGAACCCGCCAGTTTCGCCATGTCTGCCTGTCTGTCTGTCTATCCGCGGTTTTACTCAGAGACTAGAAAGCTGTAATTTGGTATGGGTATGCATATTAATCATACCAAAAAATTGCACAACCGATCCGTAGTCACACCGTATTACGTATTGGGTATGTATATTATTCATGCCAAAAAAGTGGTAGAAAAAAATATTGAAAAAATTTTTTTATGGTAGTTCTCATACAACTAAAGTGAGAGTAATTTTTTTTTCTCGACTAACCCATCGTGTGTGGTATTGTTGAATAGATCTTTAAAAAATAATGTAAGGTTCAGAACACCATTTTTCGATTTAGGGATCCGTTTCTGAAATATTTTGTTTTAAAGTGCAAATTTTTGTTACAGGTAAGTGTCCCCCCCTCTATCTGCTAAACGGTTATATATGGACACATGAAAAAAATTACAGCAGTAGTATATACAACGAAGTTTAATGGAAAACTATCAGAGTTGAGTACTAAGTACAAACCAAAAAGTTATAAACGACCAACTTATAAAATGTACTCTGAAAAGTAAATAGTACTCGGAAAAAAAATATAAAACCATTGCAGCTTTAATATTAATAATAATGCCTAATGTAATAGCAACGTGTTGTGAGGTGTGTGTGAACTCCAAGTTGGCATTTGCAACTACGGGACCCTACACTGCGCGTGGCCCGACACGCACTTGGCCGGTTTTTTTATATATAAGATTTGAATGTGTTAAGATACAATAAGTATTGCTTATTTGACATGGTATCACAAAATGTCATAGATTCGAAGTTCACATCCATGACCGGAGTATTGTTCATTTGTCATCGCTCGCTGTGGAGCAGAGCTTGACATGTAGAACACCTTTGATTAGGTAGATACTTAATTCAAGCAAAACACACATCTCGATGTGTTGATGCTAAATATTTTACTGAAAATAAAAACCGAGTTCAAAAACACTGAAACGTTAGAGCTCTCACAGATTATGGACACTTTGCGGCGACAGCTGTCGCGCGACTGCTCGCGACCGGCAGCGGTACAGTGGTTCGTTTTCCAATGAATGTAGTATGGGAGCTAAGGTTTCAAAAATGGATTTTGAGGAAGAAGTACTTCTTTTGCTATCACTTTATTTTCTTTTCGCAAAAATAATTAGACTTGGACATCATCGCCGACTGTAGCGCGAGCGCCGCGCCGGCGGAAGTAGCGGGCGGTCGCGTGACAGCGGTCGGCGACTGCACAATATAAATAACGATACAGTAGTTTGACTCCATATAAAGGGACGAATCGGCGCACGCACACATACAAACATCCTTTACACGGCCGCCAAGCATGCTCTGAACGGCAGAACAACGCAGTGTCACGCCGCACCACAGAACATTACTACTCTCACGAGCGCCGCGCGCCGGCCGAGATTGTTGTGCTCCACGTACACATGCTTGCACATTAGACTAAATATTTATGTTGCAAAATAGTACTTATTACAACGACATAAGACGCCACAGTGTTTACCTTGATGTGCTGTCGTCCGTACACGCAGAGCTGCTCACGTGCGGCGTGTACGTATACGTTCACCGATTTTTTTGTAGATACCAACCCTAATAGCGCCCAGTTCAGCTTTAGGTTAAATTTCAAAGACACGCCTGAGTCGAGCTACTGTATTGTTCTCTATATTGTGGCGACTGGTCGCGACTGCTCGCAACAGCTGTCGCGATGTCGCGAAACGATGATCTCCTAGAAAGTCTTAAAATTTGGCACCGACTTCAATATAGAAGTATAATGTTGTCGGTATCTATTCTTATGTTATTGCTAACTTTTAAGTGTTTTTGAAGTCGGTTGTTATTTTTTGTAAAATATTTTATATTTTTATGTTTTTAGTGACTGATATCTTTTTAGTGAATTTAATACCAGCTGGAATTCAATTATTAAACAGGTATTTAACCTCAAGGTCCAAGGTTAAGTCAAGTCAGGTCAAGTCCAAAAGTTAAGGATCCTTCCTTCATCAGCTCTGTTCATGACTACCAGATGCAAATACGTGAATAGCTTCGCAAACATGAAACACGTTGAAAATACCTATACCTTCCCTCGATTTTTATGGGATTCCATCATTAGATCCTGACTTTGGTGACCTTGGGACCACCCCAGGCATATATACTCTATCGAATTTTGAAAATCGGTCCACAATTGACGGCGTAATCGCGTAAAATACACGTAAAAAACAACATACGGGTAGAATTGATAACCTCCTCCTTTTTAAAGTCGGTTAAAAGGAGCCCAAGAAGAGCAAGCAAGAAATACCCCCGTATAATGTTCGCTTATCTCTTAAAGGTCAGCATTCGGAGAGAGTGGTAGACTCAAATTTATAGAATTAATTTTGCCATTTTTAGTGTATAACATGCGAAGCTATATTTTTTTATTTCGTTTCATTTTATAAATCATCTAAAATTTCAAGAAAATGGAATCTGCGGTGTAGCTGTTGCGTCAGATGAACTCGAATCATTTATATTGCGTATAGTACCATTAACTGAACTGTCTGTGATAGCTCTTTGCTATTATTCTGCCTTTTTGTGGTAAAGAAAGAAGGAAGTTAAGCATACTAAGCTTAAGTACGTGTATATAACAATCAAAGAATGACCTTATCTATGATATATAAAATAGCTTATAATAAGTAGCTTAGGTGTGTAACGTATTATGTTAAGACTCATGATCGATATGATAAGTATTTAACAAGTTACGTAGTAGAGCAAACTCAGAGAACGGTTGTACTCGTATGTGTAACTAGCTACTGAGCAGCGTAGTGGAACTTTAGTGGTTCCACATACAGTTGGTATCATTTTTTTTCTGTCAACAGGTGGTGAATATTGAAACAAATACGTGTATTTTGATGTGCATGTTCAAATATATAAAGCAATATTTACTTAACAACAACAGTATGAAATTAGCAGGTTATACACAGCTATAAGCATGATTTCTTTTTCTGTTTTCTGTCAGATTGTCAATCCATAACTCTCACAAGGAACAAAAGTGTGGTTGTTAACTTTTTGCGGTACAAGGCTTGTCACAGTACCTCGTAATTTCACTGCAGAAAAAATCTCAGTGATTACTCCACGCTATATGGATTGTTAATATTCATCAATGAGTTTTCCACATATTGGCGGTCCACCGTGTATTGTTTGACTTTTCACGGGAGTTGCTTTGATAAGAGCAGAGTGCTGTTCACAGCTGCGTTGGAGGATGTATTTAAGCTTTTGGGCTGGAGGGGACTCGGCATCAACATAAACGGCGAGTACACGACTCACCTTCGTTTTGCTGATGATAGCGTAGTCATGGCTGAGACCGTGGAGGGTCAAGGCACAATGCTCGTAGACCTCTATAGAGTTTCCCAACAAGTGGGTCTTAAAATGAACATGGACAAGACAAAAATAATGTCGAATTCCCGTGTAGTACCCACTCCTGTGGATGTTGGAGGCTCTATGCTGGAAGTTGTTGACGAATATGTTTACCTAGGGCAAATAGTCCAGCTCGGTAAGTCCAACTTCCAGAAAGAGGTAAATCGACGAATCCAACTCGGCTGGGCAGTATTCGGGAAGCTACGCAGCATATTCTTCGCCCATCTACCGCAGTGCCTCAAGACGAAAGTCTTCAATTCGTGCGTGTTGCCAGTGATGACATACGGAACTGAGACGTGGCCGCTTACAATGGGTCTCATAAGAAGGCTCAAAGTCACTCAAAGGACGATGGAGAGGGTTATGCTCGGGGTTTCTCTACGTGATCACATCAGAAATGATGAGATCCGTAGAAGAACTAAAGTTACCGACATAGCCCAAAGAATCGCAAACCTTAAGTGGCAGTGGGCAGGACACATCGCTCGTAGGACTGACGGCCGTTAGGGCGGAAAGGTCCTCGAGTGGCGGTCGCGTACCTACGTCAATTGACTACTCACGCGCTGTCGCTTGTTAGTTCGTTGTGTTTTTGACCCGCTTTATTATTTCGAGATTTCTTGTTTTTTACTACTTGGCTATAATAACGTTGTTTGATTGATTGCAATAATTATTATTTTAATAATTGTATAGGTGTGAACTATATAATTATATTGTTCTAGCGTAATAAAGTGTTAAACTTACCTCAAAATCTGGTTCATTTTGATTTATAATTCGATTTCGGAGCTTGTCCGTAGTAATTGATGTGGACGTGCAGTATTTACTAATGTCTCATTACACGAAAAGCATTTTTTCCACTGCTGTTGGTATTGGGGCGAACAATGTATGGACGCAGAGCAATATCCTTTGAAAAATACACTCTTAGTTAATAAGTATTACTTCTCATTATAAAACTTCACAATGAAAATTTATTAGTATGATTCACCTGAAAGAGCGACATGTTTATATCTACGGATAATTGCGTGGATACCTTATTAGTAAGATACGAGGTAGTATTTAGCTTGAATTCTATCGTGCACTAAATAAGTGTGAGACAAAACGATGGTCCAAATGTCGAAGGGGCACTAGCTCATGAACCGAGCCGGTAAAGGGTTCTCCGACCATAGTGGATAGTGTGACGGTGTAACATTTAAAGCTGAAATCAACACACATCACTAGAAATAAAAATCAATTATAATGTCATTGTATATTTCTGCATGTGTATAATTTTATACTTACCTATTAAAAAATTATCCATATTTATAAAATATGTCCAGACTGACTGATTCATACCTATTGAAGCTAGACATATGAAATTTGACCAGTGGAGAATTGGGATTCCCAAATTCTGGATCATGCTGACTATGGACAATAATATGGACGTAGAGGTTAGTTTAGTTGGTATTATTTACACCCTGCGGGGAGAGTCCCATACACGTCTATCGGCTAAACTCAATATCGTTTATTCAAGGTAGATTATTTGAATAAACTATATTCAATGAAATATAATCACTTTTGCACGTCAAAGAAGTTACGCCAATGGCTCACAAGTCTTGTACTGGAAAGAACTAGCAAGGGCAATTTTTTCTCCCTGTATTGTTACAGAGTAGTCAATTGGAAGCAGATTTCAAAACAAATGTTTAAGCTTAACTTCCATTTCAAGATTAGATGTGTCAGTTCAAATTATACTTTACGTAATATCATACTATTAAATTAATCGGCAGCTACGGTACCGCATTCCACCTCCCTTAGGCTCCTTTCATAACGCCAAACATGCACTAAGAAAAGGTTTTTGGAAATTAAACCTCTTAATTTATCCCAAATTAGGGGTTTAAAAACTGTACTAATTAGAACTCTCACTTTTGAAAGAAACTTTATATCCATACTGCTATAATGAACGCCGCCATAACAAAACTAATAACTAAAATAGTAATGTATATTAATTTTCTTTCAAAAGTGACAGTCCCAGTTAACATCCTCATTTAGTAAATAGAGGGAGTTGGTGTTTCGAGTTCGTTATTGTTTGAATATCACACTATACTTAACGTTTTTCTACGGGACTTTTTTAAGATGCTCAATGGTTTGTACTACGGGTAAATATTGAGTGCCTACGGGTAAAACTAAAATAACGCAAGCGAAGCTGCAGGCGTCTAGTTATCTTTTAAAAAATAAAGTTATTATAGCCTTATCATCATTTCGCCATAATAACGTTTCATCATCATCATCATCATCACAGCTCATATACGTCCCCACCGAGGGGTTCGAGCCTACCCTATGTTAGGGTGATTAGGCCTTAGTCAACCACGCTGGCCCAGTGCAGATTGGTCGACTTCACATACATCATTGAATTTCTTCGCAGATGTATGCAGGTTGCCTCACGATGTTTTCCTTCACCGTAGGAGCGTCAGACAAATGTACATATGAAATTCGAAACGAAAAACACATCGGTACATGGCGGGTCTCGAACCCCGACCCCCCGATTGGAAGGCAAGTGCTGAGTCCACAGCGCCACCGACGCCATCATAACGTTTAACGCAATATAATAAATAATAATAACGTTTAACGCATTATAATAAATATTGAGGCCAATAATCCAAATAAAACAAATTTAATATCCTATATTAAATGTTGAACCAAATTACATAGTAACTAAAGTCAATTTTCATCAGAATCGGTTAAAAAGTTTCGGAATTTATCCCGGCCAAACGTCATGACACGAGATTTTTATATATATACTAATAGCTTTGCCCGCAAACTATGTTTGGCCATAATGATTAAAAAAAAACCTTATCACTTAGGGGTATAAAAATAGTTTACGACCTACTTTCAGACCTACATATACACAAAAAATTATAAAAATAGGTAATATAAAATTAGATCGATTACAAACACTGTGACACGAGATTTTTATATATTAGATATAGATTTGCCGCAAAGAATTTGAATTTGGCAAAATCGACTATGATATGGTATAAAGCATAAGTATAGAAGTAAACCTTCAGATTATTGTGCCTGTGTATGCGTTTCTACAATAAAATCCCAGGTTGTATACAAGAACTTAGCTTAAACAAATTTAAAGATGCAATCAAAGATGTACTTATTAAAAAAGCATATTATAAAGTGTCTGATTACATGACGGACAAAAAAGCTTGGGTTTGAACTCTCAATTCTAATATTTAACAATGTACTGCGTTTTGTTTCAAAGAAACGTTCAGTGAGAGCAATTTATAAGCTAAGTTCACGCATTTCTCTCAGAGATTGCTTACATAATGTGAATTAACACATCTATTCTTGTAATGGAAGTTGAGCTTAAACTTTTGCTTTGAGGTCAGCTACCAATTGACGACTCTGTAACAAACCAAATTGTGGATGGCGATTTAAAAGAGGAGATAAAAAAATTTGACCTTTCGAGTTTCTTGCCTGTTCTTCTCGAGAAGGCTCTCCCAATTTCCGAACAGGTGTAGAGTCAACTTTTTTTTTTCATTCCTACTTGTATTTGCAGGCATCTTGAGTATATTCAGGATGTATGCACATACAAGGTTAATATGATTTCTTTAAATTAGATTGTTTTGCTTTGTTTTGACGTCAATAAGTGCCTGTAAAGGCCTATGTTGAATAAAGATTTTTGAATTTGAATTTGAATATAGTAAATTATGCTATATAATTAATAACATATCTACAATTGTCTTAAAATGAAATTAATAACATTTTGAAAATCTGGATCAATGACCTTTGATGTGATGGTGAATTAGTTTAATTTTCGTTTACCAATAAGTATGTACCTGCAATTAAGAGAAAATAACTGTTTACTGTGTTTGCACTTCACTGTGTACGCCCGCCACGTCAACGCCTATTACCCCATTAACTAAGCTAGGTCTCGTTCTCTTTATTTCATCGCGGACTTTCAAATTAAATAAGGATAAAGTTTGATAGTAAAATAATCAACATTTGTAATCGTTATAAATGTACACTTACGCTGAAAGTATGTGTTTCCGAGAAATTCTAAAAATGGACTCTCGTCGGGATTATATCCATACATTACATATAAAATATGGTAGGGGAAAAAAATCAAAAATTGCGAGATAACTAGAAAAAATTGCACAAAACGCTTTAAGCCCACTAGCAGAAGACGACAGAATAGTTAAAAAATGTTTTCATTTCTCATATTCGGAAAGTAGTGTTGTTTTGATCAGATTATTGGGTGGAAAATGCTGCTTCCCTCCATAGGGAGGGAAAAACTCATACAAATTACTTCCCAACTAAGGGCCGGAATGAACTTTAAAAATAGAACTGCTGTCAGCTGTGAGGAGTTTTATGTAAAAAAAACTAATTAAAATAAATGCTGCGGTCATGTGAGTTTCTAAACAGCCAGTTTGAACTTAGCGTAAACTTCTTTGAGCGGAATAAGCCGCAACAATTACGCGCTGAGTTCCATATTCAAAATTTAAAAAGTCGACATTAATTGGCGGGATACTAATCTGTTTGTATCTGTGACGGAATTAAAAAAAATTGGATAGATCTGTGACTGGAGCCGTGTTATGTACGTGAGATTTACCATAAAAATAGACCACAGATAAGAAAGAATAAAAATGAAAAATTGTCACTTCCAACTATTAGACTAAGAGCCAGCAACGGATTTACAGTTGTCATTTCAAAAGTCATGAAAAGTTACTGACTTAATCTCTAGCACATGGTCAACAATAATAATTATTTCTGGCAACCCCTAGTGGCCAGGTTAAGCTACCTGAGAATTTTATAAGTCACGAAATTTCAGGAGATTATTCTTAATATTATGCTAAATACATAAAAAAATTCGCCAGAACATTTTTGTCCCGCCTAATTGTTAACAAAAAATTATAAAAATAGTTTCATTTTCGTCATTTTATAAGTCTTGAAATTTAAACCCAATAAAGAAATAAATATGCTCAGGAAAGATAATTCTATAATGCCAGAAAAAAATTTCATCACCTACCATCTGCCAGAACGGAAAACGTTCCCCTGCGAGTGGGAGTTAAACTAATATCTGTTAGTTATAAAGAGAGCGCATATTGGGCATACCGGACCGCATTAAAGGTGGATTGTAATAAATTACATGGAATGGAACACTACCTTGTTAAATTCATCGAAAATTGATGTTTGAATTGATTTATCTGAGCTTGTGACAGAGGGATTATCTAAATAACTCGATTGACTACATATTATATTCTCAGTATATTTCAATGGGTCGGTTTTTCGATGTTCAAATACGGAAAGTTAATCAGCACCGTACTAAATCAAACGTTAGAGTGCTAATGCAAGCTGAACCTTTTTTTTTTTTTTTTTTTCGGGGGGAAATGCGCAACCGCACCGTACCCGCCGTTGGCTAGACGGCGGGCGTGTGTGGGGCTGGCCCGGCAGAATGCCAGGCCGACCCACTAAAACCCCCCGGTGTTCTCTCTGCCCTTATGGGCGCGCATGGTAAGGTCCACACTGCGACTACCACTACCAGCGCGCCCGCAAAATGCAAGCTGAACCTAGCAAAATGCCGGAAAATTGATAACTTTAGGGAAGGCAATACTGATTATAGTAGAAAAAAATGGAGTTGATACTTTTTGTATTAAATATTAATGTTTAGTTCCAAAGAACTTTTAACAATTAACCTTTATTACGAATTTTATTGACCGAATTCTAGAAATGGCAGAAGCCATGAGCGGAACTTGGGTCTCCGAACCATGGGGTAAACTGGCGATCAGATGGGTGGACGGTGTGCCGGGGTGCGGGAAGACTACGTGGCTCCTCAACAACTTCCAAATGAAGGAAGACATGATAATCACTAGCACACTCGAGACGGCAAAAGAACTGTCGGACAAAGTGACGACTCGATTTGGAGCGGTCGTGAGGGGGAAAGTAAGAACCATTGCCTCGGTCCTCATTAATGGGGTGGGAACATTAAAGCGCCTTTTGATAGATGAAGCTCTACTAGTTCATTTTGGAGCTATTGTCATGGCAGCAAGGCTGACCGAGGCAAGAGAATTGGTACTGATGACTGACACGAATCAGATCCCCTTCATAGACAGAGATAACTTGTTCGAGATGTGTTATGGAAACCCTGCCGCCATTACGTCGATAACAGAAAAGCTTCTCTGCACACACCGAAGTCCGCTGGATGTAGTGTACGCCCTCCAAAACATCTACAAGGGCATTTACACATCACGGCAAGTGCTAAGGTCCATGACATGCAAAATGGCATCTGAAGCGGTACTACGAAGGGGCGACCAAAATACCCTCTTCCTTACCTTTACTCAAGACGAGAAAGAAGCGTATGGGAGGGATGGGTTTGGTACCGGAGCTCGATCCAGATTGCTGACGATCCATGAAGCATAAGGACTAACATACGATCACGTGGTTGTGCTCAGAGGAGCAGAAAGGAAGAACCCTGTCCATGATAGTGTTCCCCACGCGGTGGTTGCCATAACGAGACACACAGTATCCTGCACCTACTTCTACCGGGAGCTGAAGGAGGACGACGCAATTAGACGTCTCATTGCCCATCCCAGTACAGCAACAGATGAAGAGGTGGTAGAATATAATGAAAAAATTATGCTCAGAGCCCTATCAAGCGCAGCGACCTTGGTGTAATAACAAACATCAACCCTGGAACCCGAAGTGAATACATAGGCATAAATAGGGAAATGTTAGCATAGGTTACTTAAGAGCACTCGTACAATAAGAAAATTGCGATAATACAGATATAAAAAAAAGTCTTTATATATCCATGATGTGTATATGTGTATGTGTATATATAAAATTTTAAACTAAGCTAATTTGATTGAGTTGCGCAACTCACATTAAAATAAGAGTAGTCGTAAGTCTTAATATAATTTAATATTATATAGAATGGATCAAAAAGAAACCTATAAAAATGAAAAAGGCACGGACCACGAGTCTGTGGAGAGTTAACTATGTATAAAAAAAAATAGTACATTATGGTACAAGTGTGTAATGTTGGTGATTACCGCTGAGGCGCATTGAGGCCCGAGCCGTCAGGCGAGGGTCTTAAGAAGCCGAGGACGGTAACCATCAATACACACGTGTATCATACAACGTTTTTCAACACACTTCTGAATAAAACAATACTTAAATAAAAAACCATTTTACATAGTAGATAAAAAGTTTACTTAGAGAAACAATTAGTAAATGTGCAGTTAGTAAAATTATAATTAACTATTTTTGATGACATAGCGGTCTCATCAGATAGATTATTTATTGAAATACTTTCATGTTCTATTGTTATTTGTGATGGTTCATTATTCGTGTAGGTAGGTGAAATCCAATCATTGGACGTACTTGGTATTTCGCCAGTAGGATGCGTCTCAGAATCAAGTTTAATTCTTTTTGTGATTTTTGCACAAATTTCCTTCTTGTTTTGTATGGAATCTTCTACGTATGATTCTGCTACATTGCTAGATCGCCACCCGCCATGTCGCTTCAAAGTCATTATATCAGCTCCTGAATTTGCCAGCAATGTAGCTGAAGTTCTTCTGAAACTATGTCCAGTGTAGCTCTCAGCATCTACTAAACCCAAAAACTTAGCGATTTCTTTAGGCATAGAACCAAATTTGTTTATACCTATAGGCTGACAGGTACATTTACCATTCTGGTAATTTAGAAAGAAACGGTCATTTTTTGTTTTTGGCGAACGCAAACTTTCATACTTCTTAACAATATCATAGAATGGACCGTGTATGGTGAATGACCTAGGTATTTTATTTTTCGTGATAGGTATCTTCACTAAAAGCATCTGGCCATGGTTCTCTATATCTTTTACAGTTATATTTGTTAATTCTTGTATCCTACAGGCACCAGTTACACCAAATATTAAAGCAACCTGAAACAAAAGAAACAATAATTAAGGTCAACACACAACACAAGCTGCTATTAATTAGCATTTTAGTGCAAGTGTAAGCGTAACTCAACCAATAATATTTAAAAAAAACTATTACTCACTCGTGAATAATAGTAATGAAAAAGTCACAGTTTGATTATAGGTGTCATTATGTGCCTAATTGCCATGGGATTAGAGCCACTTTATGAGGAAGTGTGTTGAAAAAAATATTTATTTTATTCACTGTAATAAAAATCACTTGATGGTAAATATTTTCATTAATACCTAGGTATATTTTTTAATATATTATATATCTACACAATAAAAATAGTAATAATCGTTTTATTTATTCGCAGATGAGTCCATATTAGTCTCATATTAATTTAATCGAAGATCCCAATGATGCAAAATTTACAGAAAATGTAATCAATGATGGTGATGTAGAATACCCAGTGCCTGTCGGTGGCGCTGTGGACTCGGCACTTGCCTTTCAATCGAGAGGTCCGGTTTTGAGCCCGCCATATACCTACCAATGTGTTTTTTGAAATTCATATGTATCTGACGCTCTTACGGTGAAGAAAAGGAAAACATCGTGAGGCAACCTGCATACATCTGCGAAGAAATTCAATGGTGTATGTGAAGTCGACCAGTGCTCGAATTGAACATTTTTACGAGACGGAACGCTAGGCCTGAACATTTTTACGAGACGGAACGCTAGGCCGCTATTCGCTATTCCGCCGTATTCCACGAGACGGAACGGTAACTTCAAAAATTTTCACGAACCGGAACAGCGTTCCGGCGTGTTCCTGCTCAATTCGAGCACTGAAGTCGACCAATCAGCACTGCGCCAGCGTGGTTGACTAAGGCCTAATATGGGGTAGGCTCTAGATTTTTCAACTGAACTTTGAGACAATCAATGGCAGCGTAATATTTTTCTACGATTAAAGATTGTTTACCTTCAAATTCGGTGTGTCCCGCTTTTACTTCGTCAAAATGCACTGCACAATTCCGCACCTTTCAATAGGGTAGTTGACTCATATCAAAATTTATTAAAATATTTTTTATTTCTAACAGTATTTGGCATAAGGTTCCACAATATACCGATTTTAAGAAATAACAATGAATGATAACTGTAAAATTTTAATTTGAAAATGCTAGAAATAATCTTTTTTTATCTCACGCCGTAAACGCTTTGATATTCTGTGGTCAGGGCCGTGACGTCACTCATATAGTAAACAAAGAAATGTCAAATTTGATTCAACAACTCGTCGATTTGCACTATTCTTTCCTAAAACTGGCAAAAAATCGTCCAAATCTCCGTTATTATATGTGTAAATATCTAAAATTATTTGTATTAATAGCAAAATCAACCATTGATGTTGGATTTGTGAGAGCAGATAGTACAAATCTTCCGAAAATCGACAGATTGATGGTCAGGAGATTCTTTGTGTATCGCTCTAAACAATATAAGTACAGTCTCAATACTGTTATAATGAAGAATTATACCACGACGTTGCATCCTCGAGATTTATATATTAACCAGGTAGTCCACTTTCCAATGTACCGGGCACCAAGCACAATTTTAGAGCGAAGACATAAAAATAAAAAGATAGGTAGGTAGTTTTACTATTATTCACCCGCTTGCGCGATGTTACGCCGTTTGACTCATTCGCTTTCTTTGTGCGGGCATCACAGCATCGGAATATTAAAGATCAAAGTTTTATTATTTTATAACTTTATTTTTAGTGTGTTGTGTAGTTGTTATAGATATCAATATGTGTAAATGAAAACGTAAGTATTCTAAGCAATATATTAAGGAAAAGATTCGTAAACTAGAGAAACGTTTGCGTCACCGCCGCCGCCGCTGCGAGCATTTTGATGGTGATGGAAGTACCTATGTAAGTTTAAATTAAAGTGTTTATTGTTTATTACATTGTACTATTTTTTCGACACGTTCTCATCTTTGCATTTCGTTCGTTTCAAGCAAAACTTTATTTCGTGTTTGTTCGAATCAGTAGATTATATTTAGCTCACTAATTAATTTCATTTTGAAATTTATTGAGCAACAAAAAGAGCCTTGCTATTTGCGCATTGCCTAACGTTACTGTTTAATTAGAAAATATTCTGTATACAGTGTTAAATAAAATGGTATCCGCAGAATACCAGCGTCAAAGCACTCTGTGCCTCTGAATGCGGGGCCTATTTGGCCTAAAATCTATCTGAATATATATTTATATTTTTTTGTTACATTTTTTGTGTTGTATTTTTTGTACCAATTAAACGTCTATTCAAGCAACAATTCATAATTACTAAAGAACCGTGAATCGGCACTTTGAAACACGCCTTGTACACGTGTTTAAGTGTTATTATTTCTTTATATTTATAGAACAGTGTGCCTTGGAACTATGATGCGATTATAGTCACGCACAGTACTACGATGCGATTGTAGTCATGTTTTTTGGTCAGATTTATTGGTACCGTGACGCGATCACGGTCTCGATCACAACACTTCGTGTCATGATGCGATAATGACATAGCATATTTTTTCAACAGAATGTTATTATTTCTTTATATTTTATAGAACTGTGTGCCTTGGAACTATGATGCGATTATAGACACACACAGTACTACAATGCAATTGTAGTCATGGTTTTTGGTCATATTTATTAGTACCGTGACGCGATTACGGTCTCGATCACAGCACTTCCTGTCATGATGCGATCATGACCTAACTTATTTTTTGAAAGAATGTTATTATTTCTTTATATTTTATAGAACAGTGTGCCTTGGAACTATGACGCGATTATAGTCACGCACAGTACTACGACGCGATTGTAGTCATGTTTTTTGGTCATATTTATTAGTACCGTGACGCGATTACGGTCTCGACCACAGCACTTCCTGTCATGGTGTGAGCATGATCTAGCTTATTTATTCAACGGAATGTTATTATTTCTTTATTTTTTAATAGAACAGTGTGCCTTTGTACTATGATGCGATCATAGTCGCGCACAGTACTACCACAATATAGAGAATGGTACTACGATGCGATTGTAGTCATGTTTTTTGGTCATATATATTAGTACACAGGCTGAGGATAGCCTCGCAGAATATGAGTCGCCTCGCAGAATATTACTAATGTTACTCGCCGACAAACTACTTCGTAGTTTTGTGTTTATGTTTATAATAGTACATTTTGTTAAATAAAATAAAATAAAAATCTATGGAGAGGATGAATTGGCTTCAGTGTGTTATCATACATCCCATATGTTCAGTCAGTGGTTCATGTGACTGAAACTTGTAATGAGTGACAACCTAGTAATGTACAGGTGATGACATCAGAAGCATCAGCCAAGTGTCCCATACCATCCACTAGCTCTCAGGTACGTGTAAATGATGTTAACCCTCCAGCAACCAATTTATTTGAGAATATTTTAGAGGTCTTAGGGACCTCAAAAGGGAAACACGAGCTTTTCGGAACAAAAATCCAGGATGAAATCTCTGAACGTTGGGGTCATATATTGTGCGGAGGCTTAAATAAGGATTAAAAGAAAGAGTTAGAGGGCAACATCTTCATACCTGAAAACTTTCAATTAGTTAAAACACCCAAATCAAATCCTGAAATCACTGCTGTGTTACTCAAAGAAATCAGCTTATATTGGACTTTCATTATAAAAACACGCTTAATCGAAGGAAATTAATAATGTATTCATTAGATTATAAGTTTAAAAAGATATTGCACGTGTACGAAGTGATTCATTTCTCTTTGGCGGGAATCTCACTAATAAAATTAAAGCATCGAAGTTGGCAGAAATATCGACTCCAAATCAAGAAAGTTCCAGCGGCGAGTACTTCTTCTTCTAATAGGCCTTCAGTCAGCCAGCAGGGAAACTGCAAAGCTCCACCGCGTCAAATGCCACGCACGCAGAGACGTGGTTAGGCGAGGAGTCACTCGTACCATTAGTCTGCGAGGAAAGCACCTGTAGTAGATCGATATCAGACAACGAAGTCTCGACCAAAGGCGCCGATCAAAACATAATAGAAAAAAAATATATATATATATATATATTATTATTATTATTATTTTGGTACTTAAATGAAAATATTTTATTCACACCTGAAAAAAATATACAATCGATCCAGTTCTCTTATGAGTTGTAACGGGTAAAACGGATTACAAATTTCTTTTTAAGAAACCGAATCTCAAACATGTTTACCTATAAGTTCACGTTTTTCACAGTCAAATATTGTGACATTACGTTATGAAATTAAGAAGTTACTTATACTAAATGAGAGCAGTAAGATGATGCAATGATGAATTAGATCAATTTATATATAAACTAACTAACATAATATTTCCCACCTGTAATGCTCTTTTCTTGCTAATTGTCAAAATTTGGGAAAAGAAAACAAATTTAATCCTTGACTTATTGAAATAATAAGCTTTATATGTTTACATACAGTTTCCTTATGCATAAGCATAAGAGAACAATACAATCATAAGCCAGCCATCATAATAATAGCCAGATACAATCATATCCTTAGAGTTGTAAGTTAAATTAAAGAGAATCAGGTATATTATAATAGATACAGAAATCTATACAATCAAAGGGCAGAATGGTTCGGGATTTTTTATCAATCTCGGTATCAAACTAATATAGCTAAAAATTGCGTACAAATCTGGGTAATGGAATACACCAAATGAAAATGTTTTGTTTCTTTTTTTAAGATTAGCCTTCCCCGTAACGGTGGTTAGTAGATCGTACCTTCGACTTTAATTTCTTGCGATCACGGGTCAATGATACTGTACTCCAATTCCTTAGATTTTATATGTTTTAGATATGTAATTCCACAGAATTCTTCCTTGTTATACTAGTTGTTTCTTAGTTCCTCCACTGAAAAACCAGACAGCCATGCCTTAAGGGAACTGCCCTGGAGATTCATAGTAGTGTTGGGTTAAATATATGTAACATGTCTATGATCATATGGCCCGGGGCTCTCACACTGGGTTTTACAAACATATTTTTTAATAAATTGTTATATTTTGTTATTTGTTGGATTATAAAAATAACATATGGAGGAGAGAGCACCTATTTTGTGTACAACTACTACCATTAATTCAAAGAAAATAGCCTTTGTGAGTTATTTGCCAAGGAGTGATCTGAAACTTTCTATGGTGAAAATCTAGAATATTTATAACATGAAATCTGTAAATATTGTTCATTAATCCACCAAGATGCCGCTTACTATCAGGTTTTTTTATGAAATAACTTAATTAAATTAAATTTTATTAAATAACTTATAATTTAAAAGACGGATTTTGGGAATATAATGTGTTTGAAAAAAAAAAAATCTTACCTACCAAAAAACTTAATAAAATCTGTTCTAAATCAAAAAGAAAATTCAAGTAATTAAGATATACCTAAGGTACCTTGGTAATTAGCGTAAGTACTTAAATTATTATAACAAATTGATGAATCATTCGGAGAATCCTTATTATTTAAAGCTAAATATGTATTGCGTGTCCTGAGCCTTGATCTCGAACTGGAAACAAAACCTCGAAGGTCGCGTGCACTTGATATATTCCAACGAAACTATTTCGTAATTTTTCTTGAATAAAATGAAAAGCAGAAGAAATGATATACTTCGATTATAACTAGGGATTGATTTTCCTAAGGTCAAGGTATTGGTAAAGGAATCACACCCATAATACCCCAACCAGTTACACCACCTATGAAACTCTTGTTATGAACTATCAATATAGATGTCTATTTTTTAGCCACTACGCATTAATCGTCGAAACATTATCTTAGATTTAAATTCAAGCAAATAACTTAAGAATTTCAATGTCTTCCCTTTGCATTTGCTTCAGCTTCATACATTTTCACTAAGCTTTTGAAACCCATATTATCTTATCTTAGAAGTCTAGTTTACTATTATAAATTATTTAGGTGATTTTCTATGCCTTGGAAATTCTTATCAAGATTCTATCAAGAGTCTATCATGCGTAATAAAACTCTTATTCACTGATTTAGATTTTGTTATAAATTATAAAAAAAAAGTCAACATATACCGAATTAACGACAAACTTTCTTTTTTCTCTCTCTTCTAATCAAAAATTTCTCAAAATACTCTAAACATCCTACCTGGTTAATATATAAATCTCGAGGATGCAACGTCGTGGTATAATTAATGGTTAAACAAACTTACCTTTGTGATGTTTGACCATAATTATACGAGACGTTGCATCCGAAGAGATTTATACTCCCTCCCTACCCATTATTTGCTGTGTTGCAAATAAATACCCAATGTTTTTGAGAAATTTTGCTCTAAAGGAATGAGTCAAACGGCGTAACATCGCGCAAGCGGGTGAATAATAGTAAAACTACCTACCTATCTTTTTATTTTTATGTCTTCGCTCTAAAATTGTGCTTGGTGCCCGGTACATTGGAAAGTGGACTACCTGGTTAATATATAAATCTCTTCGGATGCAACGTCTCGTATAATTATGGTCAAACATCACAAAGGTAAGTTTGTTTAACCATTAAGTGTACTTGTCAAGATTGTCACGCGGCAGAAGAGAGTTGCAAACATGCATTTATGGTGTGGTTGCACCATCACAGTGAGGAGCTATTTTGTACAGCAGTTGAATGCTATTGGATAGAATTCTATCTCTCACAAGTCAAATAAACACTAAAAGTATTTACTTCAAGAGAAATGTTGAAAAGAAAACATCAGGATCATGTGTCAAATACCAGTGTAGTACTGCAAGAATTTGTAAATGAACATAAAAGGAGAAAGATTGGCAGTTGTTCATTTGTCAAGCATGAAGAAAATTACTGGGAGGAAAAATATATATACATTCACAGACACAGATTGTGACATATTTCTTAAAAAATAAAAGACTCTTCAATGAAGAAAGAATAAAGTGCATAGAAAACTAAACCACGAATCATCAATACAGAAGTGATCTTTAGTTCGAGCTTCGTTATAAACAATAACAGCTTCCATGTGCTATAAAGTCAGCCAGTGCATAACACATGATGGTTCTTTTGTTGGGAAGATTTTTGGTGGGAAATCTTGCAGACACCTACGAGTATAATGAAATGTGGATAAAAGTTGAAAGATGAAGATTTGGGTTGAAATTTGCAAAATGTGACCTCATTTCTGATTAATACCCTGTAATAGTCTATTCAACAAACGGTATCCATAAAATTAGATTAATACAAAATTGTCATGCTCTTTTACTGAAGAAAATGTTAATTAACAAAGACGGAAAACTGTGAACAGTATGCTTAACTCAAGTATAGATGCAGATGTTTTGTGCTAAAGCAAAACTTATATACTTTTGTATTGCTAGCAGTATGTAATTTTGAAAACACTCAAAAGGTGACAATATTAGCTATAATAGGTATTTCTTCTAACAATCTGTATGTCAAAAAACTTGTTGATCAAATAGTGCCATTTTGGAACTATACTACATTTTTCCTAAATCATGTGAAAGTATTACTTCATAATAAATCACTTTACTATTATTTTGACTTTTATTACCTGCGACCTTAAGGCAATATTATATACAAATTAATAAATTTGATCTAACTCTATTCAACCTATTTGTACTTTTGGAACATATATATTTGAGTAACAATGATAAATATGAGCAACAAACCTATAAAATATTATAAATCTTTTAAGGTGTAACGGAAAAATAAAACACATGTATTTCAAATTAAAATATTTTGATTCAACTTAAACCTTTACAAGTCATTATTGTCAAATAAACATAGAACATTTTTTTAGTGAAGAACATAATGACTAATGTAGTACAAAAATTTATTATGTCATCTTTAGATGTTAGTTATGTATAAAGTAAAGAAAAAAAATTTCTATAAGTATATTATTTATTTAATAAGAAGGGTCTTGTAAATTAGGAAGAGCACAGGCTGACAACACAGCATTAGTATACGGCTTTAAAATGGATAACTTGCATATTCTTGCGTAAGCTGTTCTGAAATTTACCAGCCATGGTGGCCAGTAGGTTTAATCAGTGAAGATATAACATCTTTCAGTTTTACCAAACTGGATCTATTTACTTCTATGGTGCTTTGGTATATGAATACTTGAGTTATTTTGTTGACATAATGTTGTTCTAGTTGACGGGTCACATTTTGATGTTGTGGCTGAGCATGCACTGCTTTGTATTATGTTGCACAACTTTTACTGCCTTATCAATCTCATTGTCAAGAGGAGAACAGGTTAGTACACATTAGTTCTCATTAAGTAACCACTGAAAGCAAGAAAATTTTATTAGGTACTCAGTAAATTCAAGTAAAAGTTGTTTAGATTAATATATTCATTATGAAACTTTGATATTTTTGTTTGTATTACATACTTTTTAATTAATATTCAATTAGATCATTATTCAATTGGACATAAGTACATATTCTTTTCTTTGAAACATCATCTAGTGTTAGTGTATAACTTAGATTAAATCAATAAGGCGTGAATGGTCAAGTTTTCTGGTCAAGTTAAAATTTGGTTGGGCGGCTGCATTGCAGTCAGTTTTCATTCTAACTGAAAGATAAAAATTTAATTAATGATTTTACATACAACCTAAAAACTTCTATTTTGTTTAAGTTGAAACTGAAGTACCTACACAGATTGAGTTATTTAGTTATAGTACTTACATTAATGTGATTTTCGCAAAAATACATTTGAGTTTCAGTAGATAGTTACAGGATTTCTTTAAGCGAGTGTTAACCAAATATTTCGCATGTCTATATCACTGGGTACGTCTAATCCACAGCTTTCCTGGAGTCTTTGAAGAGGTATTTTTATATTCCTGTTCTATTGTCCCGTTCCATATACAGTTTTACTATATTTTGTGATATTTAATAGAAAGCATTGTTTTTGTGAGGTTATTTCACCCCCGTGCTTTGTTTACTATAAGACTGACGTCATTGCCACAGATAATCAACAGACTCAGCCATGAGCTGACCGTGTTTTCGGTCCAAAATTGAAAATCTTAATTTAAAATAGATTTTTTGCACTTTTTAGCCATCGAAAAAAATAATATTCATGTGCTATGGTCTAATACAACAATTATGAACATTTTAAGTCCTACTTTAAAAAAGGGTCAACTAGCCTATTGCTTTCGATTCCAATTTTTCAAATTCTTTGTCGTCTCGTAACTTTTCAAGATGTGAATATAATGACTCATATAGAGTAACAACGTTTGATAAATCAACGTAACTTTCTTGAAGCTGTACACTAACGTTTTGAAATTAGACGAGCACAGAGCTCCAAAAATACAACATTATCGTCATCACACAGGAATTTTATTTTAACGCACATATTTTCTAACACAAAATTTAAAAAAAAAGAGTATTACTGGGTAAGCCTCAGCTCAACGCAGCGCCCGCCGCCCCTTGATCCTTGCGCCCTAGGCTCTAGCCTTATTAGCCTGTGGGTAAATCAAGCCCTGAGAATACTATTATGAAGATGAATACCAAGTAAACGATGAAAATATTGTAAATAAAAATTTGTACTGTTTTTAATTATTTTGTACAGTAAAAATAAATTATACTTCCAATTTTTTATACTTACCTACATCTGAATAAATGGTACTATCCATATTTTTTTATTGCAGAAAGTTGGCAAACAAGCAAACTGCCCACCTGATGGTAAGTGGTAACAGTTACCTATAATACATGTGGCTCTTGTGAGATTCGCAGCAAAACTGCAACCCCCACAAGAACCACAGTGTACGTTGCCAACTTGTGACACAAGATGTAAAGTCACAGTAATTTCACTGCCATATCTTACCCTTCAAACCAGAACACAGCAATGCAAGCACTGCTGCTTTGCGGCAGAAATAGGTAAGACGGAGGTACCTAAGCAGACGACCCTGGTATAGAGTCTCCCTCCAGTAAAATAATCTCTCTATTAATTTAACTGACTCGCTCGCACTCGCAGGGGAACGTTTTCCGTTCTGGCGGATGGTAGGTGATGAAAGAAGAATGGCACACCCAGGGTCGCATAAAATATCAAGTGAAAGTCGATGAAATTTTATGCATTATATTAGACAATTATAGTTGTTCATTTCCTATAAATATGGTTTTTTTGTAAAACGGAAATTAATGAGAAAATCGAAAAAATAAAACTTGTATCAAAACTCAACCACACATGCAATAACGAAACGCATAGGTAAAGTATAAACAAATAAGTTGCCACCTTAAATAATTAAATAAATATATTGTTTAAAATATTTATAAGATTGAACTATTTAATACGTTTTTTTAAGTTTTATGTGATAACAAGTGATAAATAAACGGAATTCGATATTAATGAGTATTAAAGACAAAGATTTATTTTAATAACCTATTGTCAATAAGTCTTAATAATATAAATTATTGAAACAAATATCAAGATTATGCCTATTACTTCGGTCGGTGTGATAACATCGTTTGGCTGTTTGTCCATGAACCACACCCTTACATTACAACAATCATACATCATGTGGATAGGGTACCTACCCACCCTATGTTTTGTTGTCAATTGTCATCTGTACATACTTTTTATATGATTTCGGCTGTGTAGGTAACTAAATACCTATAATTACCTATTTTTCAAATCAATTCTAGTATTAAATCATATATTATCTGTATGTAAGTTCACTGATATTTGTAGGTTATACTTATTGCAGCATAACACGAAAACTCCATTTTAAAAAAATATGCTGCAATTACCTTTTTTTTTAATTGGACTTAGACCTATCTTTTAAGGGTATTTTCATTAAGATACATAACTCCTAAGTGCGACACTGAAAATACACGGGGTTCTGCCATTCTTCAAAGAAGAGTTTTCTGTCATTATAGAATTATGTTTCCTGAGCATATTTTCTTTATTGTGTTTAAATTTCAAGACTTATAAAATGAGAAAAATGAAACTGATTTTCATAATTTTTTGTAGCATTCTGTTAACAATTAGGAGGGACAAAAATGTTCTGGCGAATTTTTTTATGTATTAAGCATAATATTAAGAATAATCTCCTGAAATTTCATGACTTATATACTATGACAAAATTGATCCTTTTTTCCTACCCTCATTAAAATTCTCAGGTAGCTTAACCCGGCCACTAGGGGTTGCCAGAAGTAACCCCTAGTGGCCGGGTTAAGCTACCTGAGAATTTTAATGAGGGTAGGAAAAAAGGATCAATTTTGTCATAGTATATAAGTCATGAAATTTCAGGAGATTATTCTTAATATTATGCTTAATACATAAAAAAAAAATTCACCAGAACATTTTTGTCCCTCCTAATTGTTAACAGAATGCTACAAAAAATTATGAAAATCACTAGGGGTTGCCAGAAGTCGGAGGAGGTAGGGCATTGCGTTCCTCGTGTGGCCACCGTGGCCGCTATTTGCGGTGGGTCGGCGCTTTGGCGCCGCTGAGCTTCGGCTCGTGTGCGCGGCGGTGGATCCAGTGGGGTCTGCCGTCGGGCAAGCCCGTTACCCCGCACTGAGCGGGGCCGGGGGCCTGGCGCACTGAGCGTCGGGCCGCGTGGAAGAAAACCACAGTAAAAAATTATCACCCGGAGTATGCCCCGGGAACTCCTCTCCATCTCCATCTTGGAGAGGACGTGAGGGGCCCGCCATTGGTGGGCAGGTGCCGCGGACGGGGTTATGGTCGGTCCGTAAGGGTTCCCACGACCTCGTTCGGCAGCGGCGCGTCTTTTGGACGTGGCTGTGCCAGGCGCCAAAGAGGGCATATCGAGGGGTTTAGTGGGTAGTCGCTCGCTGCGGAGTCCCACACACCCTTGCCCCTGCGGGGGCTTGGACGGTGCGCAAACGCATTCCCCTCGTAAAAAAAAAAAAAAAGGTAGGGCATTGCGTTTAACGCTACAAAATGAGCAGCCCGACTGGGGAAGTACCTCCGCCTCACAGAAGACCGCAGCCATACAACATTACGTTGTATGGCCGCGAGTGAGTGAGGTTGCCAGTGCTCACCGGGGTGTCGCTGTCGGTGCTACAGTATCGACGGCGTGGGGTTAGGGTTTTGGCAGCGGCAGCGAAAATCGTGCAGCCTGTTTGCCCATTGCACTCTCTCTGCGGCCTCTTTACTAAAAGAGGCCTACGGAGATGATGAGTATGCGTCGGTCAGCCAGTCTTGCTGTAATACAGTAGTCCTGGCAGTCAACGGCTTTGCCACCGACGCCCTAATCCTAAATTGTCCGGCGTGACGATGGGATGAGTGGCTGGAAGGAGTCCAGTCTCTAGCGCCGGGGTCATTTTGGGTTATTTGGGTTCTTTTCATGGGGAATTTGAGCTTAGGTTTATCAGGGACCATACCCTTGTAAAAAAGGAAAACAATGAATATGGCGTCTCTAAAACAAAATATTCCCCAGGGAGGTCCTTGTAATGCAGGGGAGTCCTCCACGAGCTCTTCGGAACTCGTCAGCCCCATCGTATCTGGGGGGGGGGCAAGAACCGCCAGCCCTCAGGGCTAATTGTAAATAGAACAGACGATGTAAATATTGTAAATAGTAGAGATATATTTGTAAATAATAATCAAATAGCTGTAAATAGTTCTAGGAAATTAAAAAACCCTGCGAAAAGATCGAGCCCGGTTACAGAAGTTCGAAGTCGAAGTTCATCTTCGTCTTCCGCACAGTCGGAGCAAACATTTGACGGGTCGCAATCGGCTCCAGATATAATAAAAAGTGCATTGAGAAAAGGGCGAAAGCGCCCTCGCCTTAACGTGAGTGACACTGAAGAAGAGGGAATGCTAGAGTCTGATTCTGGATTCGCAATCCCACAGCCTGTATTACACCATAATATCAAACGAGGGCGCGGCCGACCCCCGAAGACTGGTCAATACACTGGCTATTCTAACGAAAAAGCTGAACAGTATTTATTAGAGAGAGAAGCGAAACTAGCACAAGCCGAGGAAGAGACTGAAAAAGAAGTCTTGGGACTGGCCAAGCGGGCCCGTGAGCTTAAAGATGGCTGTCTTGCGCCCCAGGATGACCTGACGAACATAAAGGTGGATGATATGACGGCTAGTACTCTCGTGGAGTCTGCAAAATTATTGGCCTCAACTATATCTGTTGGCGCGGTCAAGTCTCGAAATATAAAGGGTACTATTAAAAAGGAATTAAAGGATGCCGCCCGGCAGATGAGACAAATTGTAGAGGTTTTGGGCAACCGGTCCCAGACGGAAGAGACGCGGTTATTGTGCTTAGAGAATACACGTCTCCGGGCCGACGTTGAGAATTTCCGGCGTGAGTTAGACAAAGGCAAGATTGAGCTAGAATGCCTGCGAGCTGAGGTAGCACCTAGTGCCTCCAGAGTCGAAGATAAAAACAAGAATGCTGACAGCGCAATGGGCTCGCATTTTTCAAAGCATAACAAAAAACAGCCCGTGGCTGAACGTGAATCTCCATTAGTTTCAGCATACGAGACAAAAGAGGATGCTCTAGTAGAGAGAGTGATGGCCCGGGTTGGCGCAATGATAAAAACTCAAACGAGCGGTCTAGAGGTCCTCCCCTCTATCGGTCCTCCTTCCGGAAAGCAGTTTCAATCCTACCTGGCAGCTGATAAAAATAGAAATAAATCCACAATGCAATCAGCATCTTCCTTGTCAAACCATAGCCCACAAACACGGAATAAGGAAGTCGGATGTCCCACTACCAACTCTTACGTGGAAGTGGCAACTAAATCTAGGGGAGTTGACGCAGAAGGATGGACAAAGGTGACTAAAAAGTCTACCAGGAGAAACAAGGAACCCACGGCAGCAGCCTCACATGCATCCTTAACGTCGCATAATAAAATGCCACCTGCTCCTAAGGGTCCAAAAAAACGACGTAGAAAAAAAAGAAGAAACAAGATAAATTAAAGGTACCCAAATCGGCAGCGGTTGCCGTCAAAATCACCGAAGAAGCGGCTAAGAGTGGACTTTCGTATGGTGACATCATAAACAAAGCCAGAGAGTCTCTCAAATTGGAAGAAATGGGTCTTCCCCCTTTAATTATTAGGGAGTCTGCTTCTGGTGCTCGCCTCTTTGAGATAGCAGGGACTGAAAATAATACTGCCGGAGCAGATAAGCTGGCTGAGGGACTAAGCAAGGCATTCTCGGTTCTAAAGCTATAGTTAGCAGACCGACCAAGACAGCAGAACTGCGCCTATCTGGTCTGGATGATTCCATCACTGTGGAGGACGTGCAGACAGCAGTATCCCGCCAGGGCAACTGCGCTGCAGATCAAGTTCGCGTAGGAAATATTTTTCGTGGTGCTGACAATCGTGGAATCGGTATGGCTTGGGTCCGATGCCCAATAACTGCGGCAAAAGCAATCTCCGAAGCTAAACGCTTACTTGTAGGATGGAGTGCAGCTAAAGTACGTATGCTTGAGCCTCGCAAGATGAAATGTCACCGCTGCTTTGAATTGGGCCACACAAGATACCGGTGTCCTTCAAAAATCGACAGAAGCAGCCTGTGCTTTAGATGTGCTCAACCTGGTCACAAAGCTGCTGAATGTTCTGCCAAGCCACAGTGCCCATTATGCTTGGAAGCAAAAAGATCTGCTGAACATGTTGCGGGCAGCAAAAGCTGTACAGCCCCGGTTCACTCGATCAAGCCCACCTATCGGGCGAATAGAGAGAAAGATTTAGTCCCAGATGCCTCAAATGGACCTTAGTCGCCATACTAGCTTTCTTCAAGGTAACCTTAACCACTGCTCTGGAGCCCAAAATCTCTTTATTCAAGCCCAGAGGGAGTGGTGCATAGACGTCGCGGTGATTGCTGAGCCTTATTTCGTTCACAGTGACCCATTCTGGGCAGCAGCTCTTGATGAAACGGTGGTTGTTGTTGGATCTGCGAACCCTGGGTCCCCATCTCTCACTATCCTGGAAAAAGGAAATGGCTTCATCTCGGTGCAAAGGCAAGAACTGACTATCATTGGTATCTACTTCTCCCCAAACAAACCGGTAGCCGAATTTGAAGCCTTTCTGAATGAAGTCGCCGCAGCGGTCCGAAGGACCATGTCACGCCATATTCTGGTTATGGGGGATTTCAATGCGAAATCGACCGTATGGGGCTCTTCTGCTACTAATGCGCGTGGTGTCATTGTTTCGGAATGGGCTGCGAGCCTCGGGTTGGTATTACTAAACTGCGGTACACAAAATACATGTGTTAGGCGGCGTGGTGGATCCATTGTGGACTTAACATACGCGTCTCCTCTCGTAGCCGACCGTATTCCGAATTGGCGGGTCATGGTGGAGGCAGAAACTCTTTCGGACCATCTTTATTTAAGGTTTGATATCACTCCTCCATATGCGCGCGGAGGATATGGATGTGCTTCTGCTGCTTCAGCTAAGTTGTTTCCTCGGTGGGCCTTGAACAAGCTCAACAGGGATATGGTGAATGAGGCAGCGCTGGTGGAGGTGTGGAACCAACGAGTACAGGGATCTGGGGTTGATTGTGACGCGGATGGTTTAGCCGAAGCTATGACACGTATCTGCAATGCGTCAATGCCGAGAGCCTCTAAACAACCTCCAAAACGTGCAGTATACTGGTGGAGTCTCGCTATTGCGGAACTTCGTCGAATATGTATAACGAAACGCAGAGCTCTCACACGCTATAGGCGCAGAAGGCATCGCGTGGAGGCGGAAGAGGATGGGCTGTATGACGCTCTTGGTGCAGCACGTAGAGAACTGCAAATAGCTATTGCCCGAGCCAAGGTGGCAGCGCGTGCAGAAATGCTTGAGGATCTATCTAGAGATCCCTGGGGAAGACCGTATCAGACAGTACGTGATAAATTATCAAAGGACCCCCCAGCTATTGAGTCTATGGCTCCCCCACTCTTGCGTGAAGTGGTGAAAACGCTTTTCCCGTCCTGCGAGGAGTTCATTCCCCCCACCATGGCTGGGTCAGAGGAAGATATGAGCGATGATAGTCAGTCACCTCCGATCACTGACAACGAATTCGATGCTGTGGTTGAGAAGCTTCGAGGCAAAAAGACAGCCCCAGGCCCTGACGGAATTCCCGACCGAGTCTTAGCACTCGCCTTGACGTTTCTGAAAACTCGTTTCCGGGGTCTTTTTGATGATTGTTTGGCACGGGGTCAATTCCCACACAGGTGGAAGGTAGGGCGACTAGTTCTTCTCCAGAAGCATGGAAAGCCGGCGTATACTCCGTCTGCATATAGACCTATTGTACTTCTGGATGAGACTGGAAAACTGCTGGAGAGGATTGTTACAGCAAGGCTAAGTCAACACCTTAGCAGAGTAGGACCAGATCTATCGAAGTGGCAGTTCGGGTTTAGGGAGAGTCGTTCTACTGTAGATGCCATTATGTCGGTGCGGGTCATCGCCGAGGAAGAAGTTTCCCGCGGCAGGGTGCTGCTCGCAATATCGCTGGACATAGCAAATGCATTTAATAGCTTGCCGTTTAGCTGCATAGAGGAGTCACTGCGGTATCATCAGGTTCCCAAGTACTTGCGCAACTTAATATCGTCATATCTTCGCGGCCGAACCATCAAATGCGTAGATCGAGATGGGCAGACACTGGAATGGCCAATGTCGTGCGGTGTTCCACAGGGCTCAGTTTTAGGACCTACTCTCTGGAACATTGGTTTTGACTGGGTGCTAAGAGGTTCTCTCCCAGAGGGACTAGGAATCGTTTGTTATGCAGATGACACCTTACTATTGGCAAAGGGAAAAGATTATGAGTCGGCTGCTACACTTGCGATGGTCGGCCTGGATCGTCTGGTGGGGCGCATTGAAGCGCTTGACCTTAGGTGTGCTTTGGAAAAGACAGAGGCGATTTTATTTCATGGTCCACGTCGCAAACCACCGGAGGGATCGTTTATACAAGTGCGCGGTACACAGATTTCTGTTTTGGCAAACATGCGCTACCTGGGACTGACACTCGATTCTCGTTGGTCCTTTAAAGAGCACTTCCATCGTCTTGGACCCAAGCTTGTTACGACTGCTGGAGCTCTTGAGCGACTTCTTCCAAATATTGGTGGGCCAGACTCAACATGCCGCCGGCTATACACCTCAGTCGTGAGATCTATGGCACTATATGGATCACCAGTGTGGGCGGATTACCTGTCCTCGCAAGTTCGGGCATTGCTGCGAAGGCCACAGCGAGTCATGGCGAATCGAGTTATTCGTGGATATCGTACCATCTCATACGAAGCCGTGTGTGTTCTAGCTGGTACCCCACCCTGGGACCTTGACGCAATAGCATTGTCGGAGGTGTATCATCGGTGCGCGTGTGTCCGGAGAGAGGGAGTTCGCCCATCGTCTGAACAGGTGCAGCAATGGCGTGATAGGGCTAATCGTACCTTGATGTCTGAGTGGAAGCGAAGGCTGGAGATCCCAACGGCTGGACACTGGACCGTAGCTGGAATCCGGCCGAATCTTAAAGAGTGGGTTGACCGACAACATGGTACTCTCTCATTTCGCCTTGTGCAGGTGCTGTCCGGGCATGGGTGTTTCGGGCACTACCTGCACAAGATCGCGCGGAGAGAGTCGACGCCTCGGTGCCACGAGTGTGGGGCGGATGATGATACAGCGCAACATGTGCTCGAGGAGTGCCCCTCGTTTGATGTCCAGCGTCGCGTCCTCTCTAGCGTTGTGGGTGCGGATCTCTCGTTGCCAACCCTAATTAAAGATATGCTTGGTACTAAGATATCTTGGGAGGCTGTTAAGTCTTTCTGTGAGCAAGTTATGCTCCAGAAAGAAGACACTGAAAGAGCCCGGGAGAATGATCCCTTGGCCGAGGCCATTCGAAGGAGACGCACAGGCGGGAGGCGGCGAGGATACGACGCGCTCCGCTCGCCATAGCAGGGGTGTGCAGATAATAGAATGGGGCTCTGTTATCTGCGCTATTCCACCTCGATGATAAGGAAGAGTCACGTGTGTTCGCGTGATATTTTCTACCCTGAATAAGGGAAGTTAGGCTCTGGAAGCCGACCGTGGGTATGGCCGCGCGGACGACTACAAAGTTCCCCGCACGGCCAATACCAATATGCGGGCGCTGCGAACACAGATGGTTTTTAGTGGGTATATCGGTCTATAGGAGAGTCCCACATAACCTCAGCTTGGCCTCTCATCATGCTGAGGTATGCATAAAGCATTTCCCATCTCAAAAAAAAAAAAAAGGGGGTTGCCGGAAGTAATTATTATTGTTGACCACGTGCTAGAGATTAAGTCAGTAACTTTTCATGACTTTTGAAATGACAACTGTAAATCCGTTGCTGGCAAAAATAGTACGACTTATTATCTCATTAGTTTATTTTTATCAAACATGCAATCATTAATTCCACATTAAATAAAAAAAAGAATATCACTATAGTTAAATGAAATTGTAATGAAAAAATATTTGCTTAAATTTTACAAATAAAATATTTGTAAAATTTAAGCAAATGTTTTTTGAGAATAATTATATTTAACTGGACTGATATTCTTGTTTCTATTTAATGTGGAATTATAATTATTGCATTTTTGAGGAAAATAACCTAAAGAGCACTAAAGAGGTGTTATATTTTTAAAACATAATATTTTTTAATCAGGGAAACTATAGTCTATTCAAGATAAGAAGGTTCCTGTGACAGGTCGAACTTTTCGTTTCATGCATACTAGTTTCCATGATTTAAATATTATGTTTGGAAAATATAACATCTCTTTAGATTATTTTTATCAAAAATACAATACTTAATTAATTAATTCCACATTTAACAGAAACGAGTAGGTATATCAGTCTAGTTAAATAGGTATAATTATTTATTATTCTGAAAAAAATATTTGTTTCAATGTAATTTATTTGAATCGTGAATCGGAATGATGACTTTATACAAATATTTAATTTATAAAATTTAAACAAATATATTTCAGAATTATAATTTTATTTAACTGGACTGATATTTTTGTTTTTCTTTAATGTGGAATAAATCATTGCATTGTTGATAAAAATAATTTAAAGAGATAAGTTATAATTTTAAACAATAATGTTTTAATCACGGAAACTAGTATGCATAAAACGGAAAATTTCGATCTATCACGGGAACCTTCTTATCTTGAATAGACTATAGTGCTTGCATAATATTATAATTAGTGGAGTGATAAACAATCGATAATTGTAAAAAAATATCTATGACATAGACGATTTAAATTAAAAAATTTGCTGTTACCTGCATTTCCTTTTTAAAATGAGTTTCAGATTCCTTAAATCTCATAAAAGTACATTGTTACCCTAGGGGTGAAAGTAACTAAATAAGTCTTTACCGTGAGGTAAATATTGTGCTTTTCATTACGAATACAAGGAAAGTAAAAATAAAAATATGAATTGGCTAAAGAAATAATGAGTGATTTTATTTTAGACTAGCAGCTGTGCCCGGGAACTACGTTTCACCATAATAATTGTCAAAAAAATAATATCACTGAGAGGTTAAAAAACACTCAGACCTACCAAACCTAATTTCAACTACCTACCTAATTTCAAAAAATCGATCAAGTCGTTTCGAAGGAGTTCGATAACAAGCACTGTTACACAAGATTTTTATATATTAGATAAATCATCAACTTCTGCTTTAGCCTCTCCTCTTATGAAATCAGGCATTTAATCCATATCTGAATTAGTTGAACTCATTAATACAAAACTCTGCTATACCTACATAAGTATTAAACAAAACTCTACAATTCGAAATAACAAATGAAGATCGGATTGCCGCTATACTGCCTATTTTTTTTCTTATGTGGCCGGCCAGCTATTTAGCCATTATTTTTCATTTCATCATTGAAAAAATGGTGAATATTTTGCCGCAATCTATATAATTTTAAAGAAATAGTTGAAAGTAAATTATAATAAAGTCATTTAAAAATATATTCTTTAATTAATATGTTATTTAAATTTTACATCGCTCGCACCTAGGGGTATAGAAATAGCCCGCGACCTATTCTCAGACCTACGAAATATACACAATTTTTTTTTATAAAAAACGATCAAGCCGTTTCGGAGGAGTTCGTTACGACACGGTTAGCGCAGAGGTCGAGTGATCGCCTACTGCGCAACGGGTCGCGTGTTCGATTCCCGTCCGGGAGAAATATTTTGTATCATCATCATCATCACAGCTCATATACGTCCCCACCGAGGGGTTCGAGCCTACCCTATGTTAGGGTGATTAGGCCTTAGTCAACCACGCTGGCCCAGTGCGGATTGGTCGACTTCACATACATCATTGAAATTCTTCCCAGATGTATGCAGGTTGCCTCACGATGTTTTCCTTCACCGTAGGAGCGTCAGACAAATGTACATATGAAATTCGAAACGAAAAACACATTGGTACATGGTTGGTCTCGAACCCCGACCCCCCGATTGGAAGGCTAGTGCCGAGTCCACAGCGCCACCGACGCTCCTATTAATAATATTTTGTATGGCCTACAGAAATTTGTTCCGGTCTGGCCGTATGTGCATGTGATATTCTATGTTTGTAACTGCACCCACGACACAGGAGAAAATTCTAGTGTGGGACGACGTTTTTTTTTAAAAAAACAAACACTGTGACTCGTGATTTTTATATATTAGACTAGCTGTGTTCGCGAACTATGTTTCGCCATAATAATCACCTAGGGTTATGAAAAATGTTTACGACCTATTCTCAGACCTACCGAACATACACAAAAAAATTCATAAAGCTCGGTCGAACCGTTTCGGAGGAGTTTGGTTACAAACATTGTGACACGAGAATTTTATATATTAGATTAAGATGCGGTTAAACTATTGCATGGTGGTGCTAATTGGTGTTATTTAGTAAATAACACTAAGGAAATTGCAGGACATTTATCTTTAGCAACTGTAAAGGGAAGCTTATCAGAAAGATGGAATAAAGTGTTTATTTCTAGACTTTTTTATACATTTTTAGCTGAACGAATTATAGCGAATAACATTAAATAAATCATATACAATTGTCGCTTTTATTTTAGAAATCATCACAGCTCATATACGTCCCCACCGAGGGGCTCGAGCTTACCCTATGTCAGGGTGATTAGACATTAATCAACCACGCTGGCCCAGTGTGGCTTGGTCAACTTCACATACACCTTTGAATTTATTCGCAGATGTATGCAGGTTGCTTTACGATGTTTTCCCTCACCGTAGAAGCGTCAAACAAATGTACATTTTATGAAATTCGAAACGAAAAACACATTGGTAAATGGCGGTTTCGAACCCCGGACCTCCCGATTGGAAGGCAAGTGCCGAGTCCACAGCGCCACCGACGCTGATTAGAAATACCTTTCTTCGAACCTAGAATGAGAATACCTCTTGAGTGTATAGGTATTCTATTGTAAAAGAGTCACTATTTTAATATTTTGAATCAAAGTACAAATAATGTTGACTTCTAAAATATCATTATACGAGTACCTACTAGTAAATTCCCGTAAAATTTAACTTCATTTTGTTCTCATTCGACCTTTGAAGAATGAATTTAAATTCGTGAATTAACTAGAAGTTCTATTTAAACAACAGCTTGGAGAAGGAATCTCATTGTCATTTCCTTTGCCTTTTAAAAGTTATTAAATCTAAATTTCGTTACACCATCACACCTAAAAGTCTAGGAACCACTGTAAATTATATCACAGAATGTTTGGTTTTTTTGTGCTCTAAACTTTAAACGTAGTTTGCGGACACAACCATCATTGTTCAAAGAAATGTTATTTGATGCTCTTTTATACTTGTTCAAAAATTATATGCATTCATGTTGTTTGAGGGGGCTGTGAGCGACCGATAAGCGACCCCCAGCGGACCACTGCGACTTGTACAAACTGATTGTGGCTGACCCTCCATATTGAAGAATTTCAATTTCAGCTTTAAGTAGCCAATAACATTTTTAGAGATAAAGCCTTCGCATCGTGAGTGGAAAACTGGGACCACCTAGAGCTCAGCTCCTAGTGTGGATGAGAGCTTAGCACTCACAAAGAGTGTGAATAGTTGTCTCGTCATCCTCACCACAAAGTCAGCATACGGGGGTATTAATCAAACTTATTCTGTACAGATGTTTGTCGAGTTTGTAGTGACAAGTTAAGGCTCGAGTAAATGTCTTTAATGGTGATGTCTGCTTAGTTCGAGGTTCGGCAATGTGACTCCAAATGAGAATTCCCCATATTAGCATTTTCAAATGCAAAAATCCTGGGTACTAACCCCACTGGAGTCGGACCTGCCCATGTACACACTCCTTTGGGACATTCTTTTCCCCCTTGAAATACCATACATGCTGGTTCTGGTCCAACGAGAAGGTTCTCGAAGCCAGCCTTTGCCGGTTCCTCCGTCAACATCCGTCGTATGTCGATCTGGAACCCATTCTTTCATTTCAGACTACTTAGAGACTCTAAAGTAATTTTGTAATTTAACTGTACGGAAGCAAGTGCCTTGAAAGCAGTCTGACAGAATAAGGATGCTTTTACCCTGAAGCTTTTATACACGGTGTTTCATAATAACCAATAAATAATCAATTCTTTATCGAAAACTAATTATTAAATTGTGTTTACCCGTAATGTCATGCAACCCAAAATTTTCATATAAATCATAGACATGATGATGATACTATGATATACTTACATGAAAATTTTGGGTTGAATGACATTACGTGTAAACACATTTTAATAATTAGTTCTAGATAACGCATTGATTATTTATTGGTTATTATGAAACACCGTGTATAATCATAAAAAATGTGTTATCATAAAACAATATTTCAGTTGATAGGTTTTATTCAATTTAAAGTTTATTTTTCTCTTTTGGAGCATTTAAACAAAAGTTTGTTATGAAAAATATAATATAAACATTTTTTTTTTCATTTTACCTATATTAGGTATCAAATGAAAGGGCTTTACTTCAATAAAAAATAACGACATACGAAAAATTCAAATCCAAGATGGTCGCCGTCCCAAAATTAAAAATGTTACATAATATTATTATCCACCATTTTGTGACGGTGTCACCTTGGCTTAGAATTTGTTTTATCATTATGTACTTTAATTTACAAATCAAGCTCTTTGATTAAATTTGATACCAACATTGGGGCACAAAAATATGTAATCCACAACTTTGTGATGGTGGCCATCTTGGATTTGATATTTTTTTGGTGTAGTAACAAGCCCTTTCGTTTGATACCCAGGGGGTATGTCATCTGCCATTTTATTGCAGCGGCCATTATAAATTTACTACGATACTAATTATGCATTTTTGCATTGCAATTAGAACTCAAGGTGTGTTTCAGCTTTTAAATTGATTTCAGTTTCAGCAATTATGATACCGATCGTTAGGGCATGGTAATCTTATATACTTACCTATATCATTACATTCTGTCATAAGAAACTTTTCATAAACATTTTATTTAATGACTAAGTACATATGTAGTAAGTACGATCTCATATTCATTTATAGCGAGCTATCACAATACTAGTAAATTGCAAAAGTTCAAAGCGAACCTACTGCACAATCGTCTTTGTAGAGTGAATAATGACCTCGAATTCTAGATATGATCCGCACTCTTCGGATATCACGATCAGAGTAAATCGGTGTCACGACGTTACTTCCCAGAACGAGTTTGAACTTTACCATCACAGGACAGTATGGGGAGACAAACTCTCGAGGCAAATTCTAAGGTCAAATAGTAAGCAAAAATAAATCTTGAATTGTATCGCCGACCTAAACGTACTTAAAAAATAAAATGATATTCGATAATGCTGTAATAAGGGTTTAAGAAGCAAAATTCTAGTTTAATCAAGTGACTTACAAGCGGAACTGAAAGAGAAAATAACAAAAACAAGAAAAAAAAATAAAGTATCAACAAGGTACTATTTAGAAAAAAAAACCTAATCAAAATCAATGTCAATATGTGACCTACTCCAACGCTCTGATAAAGGCTGTAAGAAAGCGCTTCATGCGCACGGCGGAGTACTGATGGGCGTCTGAAATGATAATAATAATATTGAATACTAGCTTTTCGTCTGTGGCTTCACCCGTGTATGGACTCCTAGATTTTAATAGTTTAACTTATTAACGGTAAAATGTAAAAAAAATAAATTACCTACCAAAATGATGGATCCATATGAATTTTCTACTATACTACTCCATTATAAGACAGTATTCTAATAGTGAAAGAATTTTATCGAACTCGTGGATTCTGAAACGGGATTTTACCCCCTTAGTTCCCGTCCCCGTAGAATTACTGAGACAAAAGAAGCCACATACCTTACCATACCATACCTTTAACAGTAAGTACTCCATTGGTGAAGAAATTTTTAAAATCGGACCAGTGAAAATTTACCTTTAATAGTTCCCGTTAGAATATCGGAAAATCCTTTCTTACTATAGGTCCAGGCTTCAAAAGGACCCATTTCAACACTCTGGGTCCAGGCAATAAAAGGACCCATTTCATCACTGTAGGTCCAGCCGTTTTCGCTCTGCGTTGATGAGTCCGTGTGGCTGGTTCTCTCTTTAGTATTGATATAGATAGTAAAACATGAAGGCATAGGTAAGGCATATAAAGAATATCTCAACAAATGCCATATGACTATGTATCGACTTTAACGGTATGTAAACTTCATTTACCTAATGGTCAGTTCTTAAAGATATGTAATTTTGTTTGTAACAGTAGTTAGTACTTAGCTGCACTTAGAGTCTAGTCTCATAATAACATTGTTTAAGCTTGGCAGCCATTGCAATCTCTAATCGAATTTATTGCATGATGGGAAATGTTGCAATGCAATAGAGCTATCTTGTATTAATGTATAATAACCTTTATCTAAATAAAGATCAACTTCGTCACAAAGAACATAAAATTTAGTTTAATATGGATGCGAAGCAATACTTCAGAAATAAATATAATTGTAGTTTGGTTAAACAGAAGTTTGCATTAATACCTATGAGTTAATATTTAAAGGTCGTCTTGATTTGACTCTATTACGTCATTCTCGACGTCATCTTCAGCATAGTTGTTTCATAGGATGTAAGTAAAGAGCGTCGGTGGCGTTGTGGATTCGACGCGGCACTTGCTTTGAAATCGGGAGGTCGGAGTGCGAGACTGCTAATGGCGATCCGCCAAATACCAATGTCTTTTTCGTTTTCGAATTTCGTATGTACATTCGTCTGATGCTCCTACGGTGACGGAAAACATAGTGAGGCAACCTGAATATATCTGCGAAGAAATTCAAAGGTGTATGTGAAGTTGACCAATCCGCACTGGGCCAGCGTGGTTGACTACGGCCTAAACACCTTAACCTTAACTTTAAGGGTAGGCTCGAGCCCCTCGGTGGGAATATTTATGAGTCGTTGTGATGATGTGATGAAGTAAAGCGCATGTGCGTGTCCGCTCAAATATATTTGTAAATTGAAATATTCTATAAAGCATATTATTATAATAATCAATCTGCGCTTTTGCAATAAGTGAAGCAACAATGTCTCATCAGTGTAGTAAGAAATTATGATGATTATATTAAGAATAATGACATATTAGAAATAGTGTCTATTTACTCAATTTTTGCCGAACTATAAGATAATGTTTGCAGGCCAAAATCGTGTTTTTTTTCATAGTTACAACCGTGAGTTAATTTAGGGATTTGAGAGCAAATTGAACCATAACACAGATGCTTACGATATACCCGAGCAGGTGGTTTCGTAAAGTTGTCGTCTTTGTATCATAATATATCAATTCGCCTTAAAAAAGGGTTGTACAGTGACTAAGCGTCACACTATCCGTGTTCCGGTTGACGTGAAAAAATAAGTATTTGTAAATTTGCCTCGAAATTCAATATCTGTATATTTGAATTTTGAGGCAAAATTACACTATTTTTTTACAAAATCACCAGCTTCTATATAAAAAGCCTTTGTGTCGGATAAATACCGAGCTGCATACTACAACTGGCGCGATTTTGGCTTTAAGCTTAATAAAGCTTTTTGTTTAACCACAGATTTGCCCGGTTATGTCTGCCCTTTTAAGGTGCAAGTTTGTGTCTCTCTAGTGAACTATATCGTGCTAAATCAGTCTACTACAAACGCTTTCAACTTAATAGTTCATCCATCACTTCTTTTTCAAAAGACAGTCACAGCCTCTTGTATTGACATTTCAATGACTGTCAAATTGAAAGCGATCGTTACAGTTCTTCTGAGGTTACAGATGTTAAGTTATATATCGAATTAACACAGCGTGAAAGCCTAATCATAAAACGCCGATGTAGACGCATTGGATAATCTTTTAGGCTAAAAATGGATTGTTGTAAATCTAACAGCAAATAAAGATGTTTCGTTGCCTTTACTACTTACCCATGAATTCGTGAAGGTTCTATGGAAACCAATTGAAACTATTGCGAAAATTCTTACTTTTTATATCGAGTTCTTGTGTAAATTTGCGAGGCAACTCATGGGAAATAAAAGTTCTGTATAAGTTTAGAGCATTCGTATATAATTTCTGAGGTTAGGAAGCAATAATAAAAGCTTTGAATAAGTGTAAACTATTAATATTAGGTCCTTACATATGAAATTGACGTTTTGCCGTACTGGCCACTTTGATCTCAAATATCTTCTCTATGGTGAGGAATTCCAAATTCAAATTTATATGTGTGTTTCGAAAATAATAATTAACTTGTTTTTTCCTCAGTTGGTTGTTTTCTTTGCGTCACTCAGTTTACAAAATGGAAAACTTGGAATATCGCGTTATTTACGAGTACGAATTCCACTGTGGCACCAGTGCTGCAGAAACGGCTCGAAGGATGGAGGATTAATGATGTGTATGGCGACGGTGCCGCAAAAGAAAACACTGTGCGTTTTTGGTTCCAACGTTTACGTTATGGAAATTTCGACCTGCAGAACAAGCCCCGTGGACGGCCGGAGACCAAGGTTGATAATGAAGAATTGAAGGCTATTGTGGAAGCGGATCCATCGCAAACCACGTCCGAGTTAGCTGCAGTCTGCGGTGTTAGTGATAAAACTGTTTTAATCCACTTGAAGCAAATTGGGAAGGTGAAAAAGCTTGAAAGGTGAGTACCTCACGAATTGAGTGAAGCAAATCAACAAACGCGTGTTGACTGCTGCGTTGCATTACTCAACCGGCACAATAATGAAGGGATTTTAGATCGAATCATTACTTGTGATGAAAATTGGGTCCTGGACGATAATCGGAAGCGCTCATCGCAATGGCTGAACCCTGCTGAACCAGCCAAATCATGCCCCAAGCGAAAATTGACTTCAAAAAGTTACTTGTGAGCGTTTGGTGGACTAGTGCTGGTGTCGTTCACTACAGCTTTCTTAAATCTGGCCGGACGATTACGGCAGATGTCTATTGTCAGCAACTGCAAACCATGATGGAAAAGCTAGCTGCTAAACAACCGAGGCTGGTCAATCGCTCTAGGCCACTGCTGCTTCATGACGCTAGACCACAAACTGCACAACAGACGGCTACCAAATTAGAGGAGCTTCAATTGGAACGTCTAAGACATCCACCGTACTCTCCGGACCTTGCTCCAACAGATTACCATTTTTTTCGAAATTTGGATAACTTCTTGAAAGGGAAAAAATTCAACTCCGATGGGACAGTCCAAACCGCCTTCAAAGAATTTATTGATTCCCGACCGAATGGTTTTTTTAGTAAAGGGATCGATGAACTACCTATAAGATGGCAAAAGTGCTTAGATAGCAATGGTACATACTTTGATTGAATAAATATATTATATTTAAAAAAATCGACTTTATGTTCCTTCCATACAAAATGCCAATTTCATATGTAAGGACTTAATATAAACAAAAATTTGAAAGACATTTTCAAAATTAAATTCTAAGCGTTATAAGAGTTAGGACGGAGAGAATTCTAATTATTCTAATTAACCAATAAGTTGTCTTCTGACTCCCTAATAAGGCTTCCTAAATAATGGGTAATGCAAAGTTTGAACACAACTTATTATAAAACATGGTCTAAGCTTAGTCCTGGTTTAAACCTGTCGCTGGGCGCTGTCTCTATCTAACACTATTAACACAAGTGAAAGCGCACTAGATTTAAGCCAAGACTAACTTTAGACCAGGCTTAGACCAGGTTTTGTAATAAGACCAATCTTATTTTTTATATGCCGATATTTCCAAATCGACACCTATGAGGTTAGCCGATTTCATTGCAGGCGGGTTTTACAAAATTGCCATAATATGTGAATTTAAGTATTAACCTAAGTGACGTTACATTTATTTTAGACTCAAGTTTCAGAAACCAATGATGTTATACATATACAAATATAATTGTATATATACACCTCAGAATAATAACTAAATCAGTTAGTTAGCAGTTAGTTAGTGCTTTAGTTGTTGTTGTGAGATATACACTACGTAACGTATGGTAGTTTGATACGTGATTGCCAAGCATTTAAACGTTTGTCAAATATGCTAGATCGTCTAGAGACTCCAAAACGTAGACAAGATCGATCCACCCATGTTTTTTTTTTCGAGGGGAATGCGTGACCGCACCGTACTCGCCGTTGGCTAGACGACGAGCGTGTGTCCGTCTCCCGGCAGAGTGCCAGGCCTACCCACTAAACCCCCCGGTGTTCATCCTGCCCTTATGGACCCGCGTGATAGAGTCCACACTGCGACTACCACTACCAACACGCCCGGGCTAGCCCGACCTAACTGGTCGGGCTATCGCCAAGGGGGGAAGATCGATCCACCCATAGACTGATAGGTATGTACCGTAGACAATTATTCATAATTTTATTTGACAAATAAAACGCAAATGACATAGGTGTGACATTGGTACCTACACTTCAAAACATTAATTTATTGTTTTGAAATCCGTTGTTACATCAAATTTTTCAAAAAATATTATTACACAGATAGAACAGAAATGTTGATACCGACGTGCCTAATAAAATTATTAGAATTAGTAAGAATAGACGGTTCCTTTTTAATCCTCTGAGCACATTTTCTTTGAAATTATGGCACCATTTCAAACAGAAATGTCACATTGTAATTTTTATTTTTCCTTATTTTACGGCAATAACCATTTGTAGAAATAATGTGGTGTCTAGAGAGTCGTTGCTGTCACATTTAATTTTTCCCTACCAATTTTTTCCAGGAATTGTTTAGTTTCTATATTGTGTTTTTATGAATTTATTGCAGATGTTAACAGTGGCCTGTTTGACTCTGCACCACTACAGCTATGACCTCACAGACCTCCCCACACTAATGCTTTGTTCTGGAACTTATATTGGCTTCACAGTTGTACTCTCGGGAGAAATTATTGGTGAGTTTCTTGGAATATCAGTATTTGTGTGCTTGTTATTTAGTTGCGGTATACATTCAAGTTTGTTCTTGTATCTGAGTAAATTTGAAGTAAATCAATGAAGGTAGCGCTTTTGTTTGATTATCTAACAAAAGCGTTAAGCAACGTCGTACTTATGTACTTTAACTATCGAAATTAAGGACAAAAGTAATCTCTTTTTGTTTTCAAATTTGTTCTTTATCTGTGTAGACACAAATTTGCTATAATATTAATGTATAATACCTAATATTATATCGATCATAGTAGTTATCTTTTTGTTGTAACTATAAAAAGTCAGTCACGTAGTAGAATTTGCATAAGCACTAACATTGTTGCAAATCTTGAATTAGGATATTGTTAGAATACAGCTAATCCAAACTTTTTAGTTTTCCTTTTGATTATTTCTAAGAATAGCGCACTTCTATTCTGCTCGTTTTGTATTTTCTCAATGTAACACATTTTTTAATATGAAAGCCGCACTTGTTTCTACTTTCATGTCAATATTTCTAATCAATAAATGAATTTCGTACCTAAACAACTAATCGTGTTTTAGGAGAAATGATATTCGCACCTCTCGACATTGTCCAAGACATGTATTTTGGCATCCTTGGCATGGGTTTGTTTACTGTGAGTGGGGGACTGGTACTTTCGTCGCGGGTGCGCGGTTCCGTGTACCCCAAAACCGGCGACCACATCATCGCCTTGATCGCCGGCGCCCTGGCCATCGTCAACGCCTTCGTCATGCTGTTTGACGTCAGCTTAGCATATTTGGACTCTGAAGAGTTCGACGAAGAAAGCGTTTGACGTTAGAGGTCAGTTGTTGCACTTATTATGAAAAATTCAAAGCTTAACCATACTTTTCAAAAGTACCTATTTTAGTCATAAGTGTGGCTTTCTAAAGTATTCCAATTACTCTTATTTGTTTACTAATGTTTTGATTTAGTATGTTTTGTAATTCGCATAACTCTCAAAAGCATTTGCTTACTAATAAATTAACCAACACTTAATTAAGCATTGCATATAGTCTTACCAAATTATCTGAAATATTAAATGTGACAGCAACGACATGAAGATACAAATTGAATATAAAAATGTTTGACTAGCAAAATTTTCCTTTTTCAGATTATTTAGATTCCTGTTAGGTATTTGTACTTATTTTGATTAAGTTTATTTGTACACTTGACATTTGTAATTTATTAAAAGTATTTTATATATTTCTTTAACATTTATTTCTTTTGTCATCATCGTAGACCTTATTAAGAGGGTTCTTGTTATATGATTAGAGAATATATTGTTGCTACAAAACGTTGAAGTCTCACTAAGTGAATTTGTTTATTACTTATGTGGCTTTTATGCATTAAGAACGGTCACGATGTGAAAATTATATAAAGGGAGTGAGGAAATCTAATTTAGTACTTTTCACATGCCTGAGAGTATGTAAGGTTCTTATAATTCCTATTTATTTTATGAAAAAAAATCTGCGGTAACCAGTAGTGTGGATTTTTTTTTACAGAAAATTGTATAGGTATTTTTTTTCGTAAATACAATGTAGGAATATTAGCAAACAATGTAAACTTAGGTAACTTTTTGTGTAAAAAATCTGCTATTGATCACCTATGAATTCTTTGGCTAATCGTGTCCATGGTAGTGAGCTACATAACTCTATGCTGCATACGTTATCCCCAAACATAGACGAATACGATAATAATAAGGCATATGCTTGCGATTTCAGCCTGCTGCCAGCACAAAAACACCAATGAACTCTGGCTTAGGATAGCTAGTTCCTCTGTGGATCATCATCATCATCACCAACAACTCATATAAGTCCCCATCGAGGTTCTCGACCCTACACTAAGCTAGGGCGAGTAGACCTTAGTCAACCACGCTGGCCAAGTGCGGGTTGGTCGACTTCACACTCAACCTGTAAAAAAATTCTTTCTTTACAGGTGTGTGCAGGTTTCCTCACAATGTTTTCCTTCACCGTAAAGGCGTCGAATAAACGTACACATGAATTCAAAATTTGAAAACACATTGGTACGTGGCGGGGTTCGAACCGCTACCTCCCGATTGGATCATCATTATTACTTATTATCGGACCAGATGAATAGCTTCCAGTCCAGTTGGCGAATTTAGAAAAAAGAAACGCCTTGCGCAGGTGAAGCAGTGTCCGCGTCGGCAGACGCGTACGTGGACGCGTGGTGGTCGGCGTGCGGCGGGCTGGCGTTCGGTGCGTGTGGCGCGCTGACGCTGCGCGGCTGGCGCGACGTGCCGCCGTGCCAGCGCCGCGCCCGCGCGTACGACGCCGCCGGCTGCTCGCTGGCCGCCGCCGCCATGCTCACTGTTGACGCACTGCTCGCCCTCTGTTCAGCGAAACGAGACGACACCAGCACGCGGACCAAACACAGAAAGGCTGTGTCATAAATCAATGAATAGGTATGAGACACTGTTTAGTGTTGATGTAAATGTGAATAGCTGAAAATAAAGATTTCTGTTGACGTTTCGTTAAACATTTTTTTTTAGATTGGTACGATAACGAGCACAGTGAAATAGTTATTTGTTATGCATGGCGTTACATGCAGGATTCATAGGTAGTCCAGCATACGTTGTCCTGCCCGATTCCAGCGCCAGCTACCGAATCCAACTTTATATTCAAACCTTCCTTGGACCCATTCAAACACATATAGAAAATTTCGTTAGAATCTGTCAAGCCGTTTTCGAGTTTTAGCGAGACTAACACACAGCGTTTCATCTATACTTACTAATTTTATAAAGAGGAAAGATTTGTATGTTTATATTGAATAGGCTCCGAAACTACTAAACCAATTTGAAAAATTCTTTCACCATTAGAATGCTACATTATCCCTGAGTAATATACAATACAATATAAAATTTCTACGGGAAAACAAAAACAACGCGGGGGAAGTCGCGAACGGAAAGCTAGTTTTTATTATATACTAGCTGCCCGCCCCGGTCCCGCACGGGTATACCAAAAACCTACCGCATACCTACCTACCTAAATATTTTCTTTTATACAAACCTTGTCCTAACAATAACGAATACATAAAACCAAGAATCATCCAATTTGGTGCAGTCGTTCGAAAGTTATGGGCGTACATACATTTCGAAGGTCCATTTTTATTTATATGGATAAGAAGATAATATTTATGTGTGATTAATAGATCGCTCAGCCCCCGTAGCACGTCCACCAAAACACGATATGATACAGCGATTTATCGTGGTGAACTGTCAAAATACAACGAAACCCTATTGTATTTTGACAGTTCACCGCGATAAACCGCTTTATCATATCGCGTTTTGGTGGACGTGCTAGGGGGACAGGGTTTCGTTAGTAAATAGCACATTTTGGGTCCGATCTAGTTGGCCATCCTTGCAATAACTGTAACTGTGCTGACGACACTGCCATCTTTTAGAAACGGCCCGAACTTTACGCTGTTTGTATCCAGCTCTCCGTTCATGTTCGAGGGCCTTGCTTTTCTTGTTCTACTTATCAACATAGTTGTTGTTATGAAAATCAATAGATGTCACTTTCAATCTATTTCTGAGAATAAAAAACATTTTTGCAATTGTATCACAGAATGAGCTTAACTCTAGGTGCGAACCATAAAGTGTATATATTCAGGTCAGGAAATTGCGCCAAAAACAAACTGATTAAATATACAAATACAGGGTTGAAATTAAAGGCGGTTACAGGAGGGGAGCACAAACTCTATGCCTTTGAATGGGCTACAAACTCTACAAGTAAATGTTGAATGAAACGTTTCAATATAACTTATCCTGTACTTAATATTGGATGGTCCACTACCACTATCGCCAGTAACCTAAACAGAAAAAAAGGTAATGCGTTTACCTATGTTACAAAATATTGTTAAATGGGTGTATCGATTTTTTATCTGGGGGCACGGCAGTGCTCGGACTGCTCGGCCCCGCCAAGACGAGCCAAGCGCAGCACAAGGGCACTACCTACCTTTGTAACCCACTTCGAAAAAGGAGAAGGTTCTATGTTCGGCGGTGTCTATTTTTTATGTATGTTAACCGATGACTCCGCCAATTGTGGACCGATTTTCAAAATTCTTTCGTTGTATTTTCATAACTTGGGTTTGGATTATACCAGATAAACAAAATTCTCGGGATATGATGTCAATCATAAACTTATTAAACGTATAAAGTTTTAATTGCATAGCCCTTATACTTTAGATTTTTAACCGACTTCAAAAAAGGAGGAGGTTCTCAATTCGATGCGTATGATTTTTTTTTGTGTGTATGTTACGCGATTACGCCGCCAGTTGTGGACCGATTTTCAAAATTCTTTATGTATTCGATAGAGTATACTCCAAGAGTGGTCCCATGGTCATCAAAGTCAGGATCTGATGATGAGATCCCATGAAAATCGAGGAAAACCCTTAAATTTTAAGGTGTTTCCAACGTGTTTTGTGTGTATGTTACGCGATTACTCCGCCAATTGTGGACCGATTTTCAAAATTCTTTTGTATTCGATAGAGTATACTCCTAGGGTGGTCACAAAGTCACCAAAGTCAGGATCTGATGATGGGATCCTATGAAAATCGAGGGAAAGACTAATTAAATACCAGCTCACCGAAGGTGAGCTGGTTTTTAATTAGGTTTTCTTTCACTATAAAGATTTCATTCACTAAAAAGTTAAAAATAATATAAAAATAGGTACAGACAACATCACACTTCTATATTGAAGTCGGTGCCAAATTTTAAGACTTTCTAGGAGATCATCGTTTGGCACCGACTTCAATATAACAGTGTGATGTCTGTACCTATTCTTATATTATTTTTAACTTTTCAGTGTTTTTGAAGTCGGTTTTTATTTTTTGTAAAATATTTTATTGATATCTAACAAAAAGTCATAAATAATATAAGAATACATACAAAATCACAGTTTTATATTGAAGTTGGGGCCAAATTTTAAGTAACTATATTAATTGTTCTTTTCATTTTTTAAGTCTTTTCAGGTGATCATTGCTTGTCACCGACTTCAATATAAAACTGTGATTTTGTATGAATTCTTATATTATTTATGACTTTTTGGTGTTTTTGAAGTCGGTTTTATTTTTTTGTATTTTTTTTTCAATCATTTTATTTTATAATACATGCGTTAGAATTTGAGGCAAGGGAAACACCAGAATAACTTAAAATAAAACGTCTTTTGCTCTAAACAGTTCCTGAATTATTCCCCAACTCCTAACCTACCAGAATATTCCATCATCAGCTCAGTAACATGATATGATTACTACCAGATGCAAATACTTGAATATCTTCAGCAAAAACATGAAACACGTTGGACTTGCCTATGAAATTCAAGGGTTTCCCTCGATTTTCATAGGATCCCATCATCAGATCATGACATACTGGCAATGGGACCACCTCGGGAGTATACTCTTTCGATTACAAAAAGAATTTTGAAAATCGGTCCACAAATGGCGGAGTAATCGGTGAACATACATAAAAAAATAGATACAGCCGAACATAGAACCTCCTCCTTTTTCGAAGTCGATTAAAAATCACTGACTGATGATCATTATCAAAATCCTGAAGTCCTAGAAATCTGAAATTGTTTATGTAAACTAGTATTAGTACACAAATAAGGAAAAAATCGAGCTTTTACCCCCAAACCCGTAAACTAGGGGATAGAAGTTTGTATGAGACGTCCGCAAATTTTGATGCCAGAGGTCTGAAGATTGATATAAGGTGGCTCCTTGTTATAAATAATGAAAAACATATTTCTGGATTTTTAGAAAATCACCCCCTTTTTTTTGAGGCGGGAGAATCTCTTTACGATTCAACAAGGGGCTGAAAGCTGACAAGGCCGCTCCAAGGATATGCCATTGGACTCGGGTATAAACCCCATACCTGGCTAAACCACCCTCCAGAGCAACTTCTACCTCCGTAGAGACACACTCGGGTTCGGCGTTAGCCATTCACCGAGTGCGCTCCCTGGAAAGTAGGCCTGACGCAAGCGTGACCTCTACGGGGGGGTCGACAAGTGCCATAATTCGACTCCCCAGACGGGCAGGCCAGGGGTAGAAAAGTGTCTCCCGACCGGTTGTCGGCCGGCCGGGCCATTTCATCCCCAGCTTGCTTAAGGGAGTTGGTGGCGCGCGTCCAGGAACGCGCGCCTCCTCCTACCCAACCGCCTGCGCCGGAGCGGTGCGGCGAGAGGGTCAACCTCTCGCGCTCGCTCCGCTGCCTCCTTCTGCGAGATCACATCTTCGCAGAAGCAGGCCTTTAAATTGGAGGATGGTATCAAGCGCACGCAAAACGCCTAATGTGTACCTGCACTTATTATAAACAGTAAACCAACAAAGAAAAACGGCACCTCTGATATGCAAGAAATACACCCCCAGAAAAGAAAGAAAAACATTTAAAATATTGTCATAAACAACTTATAAAATTTAGTAAAAGCCCACTATACACATTTTCATGTAAAATTTTGCCAAGACGAGACCATAATATGGCTCACAATGTCAAAAAGTTATCAGATCTCGAGCTTCTAACTCTATACGCCCTGCCCCTAACTCTGAAAGCGCTAACTTCACAAACTCTATACCTAAGACAAATATGTAGCCTGGCAGTTTCATTACTACAAGAACTATTTGTTCAACAGAAAAGTAATAAAAAATGAATAGATTCTACACTTACGCCTATGTGACGGTAGCGAAACGGCTAAAAATAATAATAATAATTTATTTTTCAAGTGACACAGACTCATATTTGTTAGTTACAATATTACTTATGCTATGTTAGTACTTACCCTAAAATAATAATCATACCACAATATAAACAAATACAACATACAAGAATACGCGAATCACCTCCGCACCACACCGGCAGATATTGTGCAACAGTGGTTCACGTGCCGGCAATCAAGCCTGTCAGCAATCATGCTCAGGATACTGTTGGTGCTGCCCCTCACCCTGCGTACTAGGGACGCACATCGTTTTCGTATTGTCGCAAAAAAGCAATCCATATGTGCGTCCGCGAACATCCCCGAGGCGCTACAAAAACGGGGCAACTTCAACAGCACCCTGAACGCGTTGTTATGTTGAACCCGCAAGGTGTTATAGGTCCTTTGTGTATAATTGGCCCAAAGGCTGCAAGAGTAGAAGCTTGTACAATAAGCCCTGAAGAGAGACACCTTTACTTCTTTGGAGCATCCTGCAAACCTACGAGCCAACATGTTTGCTCTGATTGACAGAGCCCTGCGTTCCCTTTCGATATCGCTGTCATCCTTGAGGTCGGGAGTTAGTATATGGCCCAGATACTTTAATTTATAGACCCTTTTTAAGACACTGTCATTGAGTACAATTTTTGGTATCTTGTCCGGCCGATTCCTCCCCGCCTCAAAGACCATGACTTGACTCTTCAACACATTGTAGGCCAAACCGTGAGATCTCGCATATCTCTCGCATATAGCAACGAGACGCCTCATACCGCACACAGACGCACTCATCAACACCATATCATCGGCGTAACTAATGTTGTTATTCCATTAGCTTCGTTTCAATAAAAATTTCGAATGAAAAAGACAAAATACTTTGTAACCAATCAGATGTTATACAATGTTCAATAGTAAAGGAGTAAGCATTTTGGTGAAAACCGTATCAAAATCGGTCCAGTAGGTTCAGAGGTCTACAAATAGACAAATAAATAAACAAACAATAGTTTTTAAAACTATGTCATCGTATTTTGCTAGTGATTTCAAGGTGATTTTTGTTTTTTTTCTAGTTATGTCGTAATTACAGATTTTCTTAACCTTTACGATTTCATTATTATATGTACGGAATATGTACTACATAACATTGTTGCAAATCAGCAGAATAGCATGCGTCTATGCTAGAATTACCTATAGATAGATGAATGCATTTCAAATTTAAACAGCAGGCTTCAGGGGATGGTCCAGCCGAGCACTTAAAAAAGGTCACTGTTAAACTAAGTTTGTAAAAAAATGATTGGCTTCATTCATGCTAGTTTTTGATCGATTATTGTAACAAGAAATATATTGACATTGGAAATAATAATAAAAAGTGAAATTACAAATTAAATGTGCACGAACAGAATATGCGATGATTCAAATTCAAATTCAATATAGGTTATTCCAATTGGATTATTACATAATCACTTTTGCACGTCAAAGAAGCTATACCAATGGTTGTAAAGTCTATGGGGAGGACACCTTGTACTGGAAAGAACCAGCAAGAAAACCAGCAAGGGCTATTTTTTTCTCCCTGTATTATTACAGAGTCGTCAATTGGAAGCTACCCTTAAGGCAAATGTTTAAGCTCAACTTCCATTACAAGATTAGATATTATGTCAGTTCTCTTCCTACTGTGTCGTTACCAGATACAACAATATTTGTTTACACGATTATTTACATTGTAATGAGTAATATATTCAAATTAACACCAGGCATTAACATCATTCAAATAATCGTTGACTTTAAAATATCCTTTACTTATTATAGAATCTTTTTAACATGCGCTTTAAACTTATCAAAAGGCAAGTTAGTTACACTTTGTGGAACTTTGTTGTAAAAAGTTATACATTTCCTCATAAATGGGCCTCTAGTTTTTTGCAGCCTGTACGATGGAACGGCAAGTTTATTTTTATTTCTTGTTAAATGGTGAATTTGAACATTGGTTTCAAATGTATAATAATTTTTATAGACATAAATCATATTAAATTTCATATATTCAAACAAAAAATATATAACTAAAATCCTTCTCAGAACTCACAATTTTTGATACTACACCAGGCTATCACGTAAAATTTATTCCTTTAAAATTTAAATACATAGGTACATACATATTTATTTAGCTGTATAAGTATTGAGGTATTCGGTATTAAATAAATAAATATTATATATGCATAACACAAGCAGTTGAGGGTTTGAATTATAAACGTATTTAATTGACGTATTAAATTATAATAATAACAGTAAAATTCTATGCAAATCATCGGTTTTAAAGCTACGCTTTAATGATACATTTTTTATGAACTGATTATTACTCATTATAAAGGTAGTAATCGGAAATTAGTGTTTTATCTATTTTCGTAGATGACAGCAATGTATATGTATGTGTAACTACATAATACATCAAACAGTGATAATGAAGTGCTATTTTGACGAATACTTTATAATTTTATTAGTCAGCGACAGTGAATTAACACTACACAAAGATTTCGAATGACGTCATATTGACCCTGATTACTCAGAGCTCGATGTAATCATGTTTTACCTTGCACTAACATTGATCTTTTAGCTGTGACAAGTCATATAGGATTTTAACAATATTTGGTAACAGAACAGTAAGCAAAGAGCAATATTTCAAAACATCAAAACTAAATCATGTGACCTATTTTTCAAAACGACTGATTGTTTGTTGCTAGGATACTCTATACATCTATACAAATAAATAAAATTGAAGTGTCTGTTTGTAATGTCAAAATAACAAGTTTTTACTAAATGGGTATGAATGTGTATCGGGTACCAATACTTAACAACAACACAATTTAAAAAAAATTGTCTGTCTGTCTGTTTGTTCCCGCTAATCTCCGGAACGGCTGGACCGATTTTGACGGGACTTTCACTAATGGATAGGATCCCACTAATTATATAAGGTATAACATAGGTAACTTTTTATCAAGATCTTTAAAAAATTGCCTACAAAAATCAAAATGCTGCCAAAAGTTACTATTCCACGCGGACGAAGTCGCGGGCACAGCCAGTGATTAATAAAATTGAAAGAGTGAGAGTGAAAGGGAGTTAATTTCGAGGTTGGCTTTAAATAATTGCTTGACATAAATTGAGTTGTTTATGTTGGTCATGTGACTTCTGCCGTGAAAGGAATCTGCCGTATGAAGAATCTGCTCAAACCAGAATCCGTCCTTGATGGAATAAGCGGCTGCGCCCGCGAACTGTAACTGTAGAGCGTTGGCTGTGGACTCGGCACTGGAGAGCTATTTTTGAATTACGTATGCGACTTCGAAATCACCGATGTGACTAATAATCACCGATTTTCAATAATTCTTATTTTTGAATATCACGTTTGTGACTACCTTAGTCACGGATGTGATTTCATTACGAGTGCCCTCACCCACTCGTAAACAAGTCATACATAACTGTAGAAACGTTATCTGTGTTTTGTTTAGAGAACAAATTGACAAGTTTGAAGTTGATGTGTGTTGATTTTGAGTTGGATTTAAAATTTCTCAAATAAGTAATTATACACCGTTATTTTTTTATCACCCTGGAAAATTTAAGGGACGCTTCACGACATGGTATTAGAATGATTTAAATATAAATATAAAAAAAATAACTGACTTACTTAATTTTATTTTAATTATTTAGAAAATACAAAAAATGCTGCACTAGTTGAGAGCAGCATTTTTAGATTTTTTTTATTTTTTTTTATATATTTTCTTTATTTTTTATTTCATTTTTTTTTTATATAATATTGGATGTGTCCTGAAGCGTCCCTAACATTTTCCAGGGTGATAAAAAAATAACCGTGTATAATGTATAATATATTAAAATATTTTAAATTTGTGTCACAAACAAACTTTGACCAGTATTTTCTTATATTTTGGCCTAGTTGCAATGAATTTTTAGCCGTATAATAACCGGTATATAGCGAAAACGGCTACATTCTGCGTGAAACCGAACCCTTGCGTATGTGTGTACTTTATCTATGTTGGCAGCTCTGCGTTCGACTTTCAAAAATAGGATGTTTGGGAATTCGTGACTTCAAAGTCATCGCTGACTATTTAGTAAGCGGTGACTTCTAAATCGCATACGTAATTCAAAAATAGGTCTCCTGGTCTTCTAATCGGGAGGTCCTCGGCTCGATCTTGCCGTGTACCAATGTGTTTTTCGTTTTTCATGTACATTTCACATCCGACGCTCTTACGGTAAAGGAAAACATCGTGAGGCAACCTGCATACTTCTGCGAAGAAATTGAAAAGTGTATGTGAAGTCGACCAATCCGCACTGGTTCAGCGTGGTTGACTAAGGCCTAAACAGCTTAACTTAGGGTAGGCTCGAGCCCCTCGGTGGGGGCGTAGGTATATGAGCTGTTCCGTGTGCAGTTTCCAGTCTGCCATCGGACGAGTCCCCGGGTTGCGGATAGGGGAACGCCCCCCAGATATGGGGGGTACCGGTTTCGGCCGGCGCGGACAGAAACTGGTGTGTGGCCGCCTGCCCTTCTCAGGGCGGGCATTGCACGGTCACACAACCCGTAACCCCGATTGAGCGGGGCCGGGGGCCTTCGGGCTGCGAGGAAGAAAACCTCTCTAAAAAATTACCCCCTTGGTGAACTCCCCCCTTCTTGTCAAGAAGGGGTGTGAGTGTCGCCGGTGGACCCGTTTTCGGGTCGTGGTGTGGCCAGAGTTTTCTGGCGTCCACTTCTCAGTGGCATGGCCGCTTCGGCGGTGGGTCGCGCTTTAGCGCATCGGCGCTCTGCGCCTTAGTGGTGTCGTGTTCGATACCCGCGCGGCGGGGAATCCTGTGTAACAGGCCCCCGTCGGGCAACCCGGACCCCGCACTGAGCGGGGCTGGGGGTCCGGCGCACGGAGCTTCGGACCAAGTGGAGTAAACCACTCTAAAAAATCCCTAATCTTAAGGTTCGGGCCGTGCCGAGGGGATGAATGGCTGGAGGGTGTCCAGTCCCAAGCGGCCCACCCCGGGAGTCATCCCTAAATGACAAAAAATGGAAAGTTGTGACAAAACAAAACAACCCCAGGGGGTTTCAGTCCCCCCCGTAGGACCACGTAAGGTGGCTGCGGGCAGCCGTGCGTATCTGGGGACGGCTAAACAACTTTCCGCATCTGCATCGAATGCGACAATTTTATGCGAACCCGTTGAGAGCGGGCGTTCGGGGGTTGCCGGTGATCCCCCGTCCGAAAAATCTATGCGCAACCGAGGCGTTAGTGGGAGTGTAAATAGTGACGTTGTACATAAAGGAGTGGTGCTCCGTTCTGGGAGCGATGAGGAGTTGCCTAGAGCCACGCGATCGCGGTCTGGCTCGGCGTCGTCCTCAAATTATGTAAAAAATGTCAAGAATTGGCTCAAGAAAACCGAGACAGCGGTTGCGTCTCGGTCCAGAAAGAGATGCAAAGATGGATCAACATCCGACTCATCTTCAAGATCGGCCAAGTCCGTGATCTCCATCGCAGACTCGGTCATTCAAACGGACGGTACTTCTGACGCGGCGTACAACATCTCGCGGCGTCGGAAAGATAGAAAACTAAAAAAGATAGGACCGGCGAAACCTCCTGACTCAGACATGGACGTCCAAACAGAGGGTTCGACGGAAGGAGTGGCTCCCAAAGGGAAAGGACGCGGGCGCGGACGCCCCCCTACCACCGGGGAGTACGTGGGGCTCGCCCAGGCCAAGCGAGAGCTGGCCGCGGCTGAGCAACAGGAGCTCCAGGCTCGCCTCGACAAGGAGATTGCCGAGGCGGAAAAAAGGGCGTATGAACTTCGCGCCCGCTATCATGCGGACCGACTCGACGCCGACGTGACAGCAGATCCGACCGGTAGAACCGCCCTCGACATTGAGGAGCTGGTCCGCTCGGACTGCGCCATAATATTGGACGTTTCCAAAAAGTCTTCGCATTTGAAGGGGACGTATCAGAAGTCCCTGAAGAATGCGGTGGCTTCCTTAGAGGAATCCTTTCGCGAGGTGTCCCGGAAGTCCATTTCTGAGGACACTCGCAAACTGAAGGCCGAGAATGAGGCCCTCAAAAAGGAGATGGTAGAGATGCGGCGCATGGTCGCCGACCTCAGGGCCGAGTTGGATGCGGTCAAGCGCCAAAGGGAACCCCAGCGGGTCGATCCCCCGGCCACTGACAGCACCCGGATGGATGTGGTTGAGCCAGAGGCAGATGTGAGGACGATGTCTCCTTGCCTGCCCCCTGCTCCCACTCCCAGGACTGCCCAAAGTGCTCGCCCTCCGAAGGGCGCCAAGAAAAAAGCCCCTGCCCCGGACGTCCGGAGTGATCCAGCCTTGGAGGCCTTCAAGGCCGATATCCTTCGGACATTTGGGGACATTCTTAATACCCGTCTGGGGGAGGTCGAGAAACGCCTCCCTCCCCAAGAGAGATTAAGGCCCCCTCTTGCGGCAGACAAGAAGTCTGCCGCCCACTCGGACTCGGCGAGCAAACCCGCCCGAGGAAAGAAGGCGGCTGCCGAGCCAGCACAAACCAGCTCCAAAGGGACATCCGCTCCGCCGCCCGTCCCGTCCACCTCTCGGGTGAAGGCTCCTGCCACAAAAGCAGTAGAGCCCCCTGTCGAGCAAGAATGGAAAGCGGTGGAGTCAAGGAACCAGAGGCGCAGAAGGCGCCAAAGGGAAAAGAAGGCGGGAGCGGAGCAGCCGGCGGCGATGCCAAAGGCTGGCTACGCTGGGGCTGCAAGAGCAAAGACGGCGCGTCCACCCGCCGCCGCCACCCAGCCTAAGCCTAAAGCGAAGGCAAAGCCTAAGCATTCTGCACCCAAGCTTGTTCCGCCAAAATCGGCCGCGGTCATCGTCACGCTTGACCCGGCCGCGGCTGAGAACGGCATAACATATGCCGACATTCTGTCGAAGGCTCGGCAACAAATACGAGTTGCCGACCTGGAAATTACCCGTGTTTCCTGCCGCCATACGGCGACGGGTGCACGGATAATAGAGATCCCTGGCGCTCAAGCCAGTGAGAAGGCAGACCTCCTGGCTGAAAAAATCCAGGAGGCCCTAACGGGTGTCGCCAAGGTCGTCCGGCCTGTGAAAAGGGTAGGCCTGAGGGTCTCCGGGCTGGACGACTCTGTCCATAAGGACGAGGTGGCAGCCGCTATTGCCAGGAAGGGTGGCTGCAGCGCTGACCAAGTGGTGGTCAGCGAAATCCGGGAAGGACGAGGCGGCCTGGGGGCTGCAATTGTGCAGTGCCCCGTTGCTGCCGCCAAAGTGGTGATTCAGGGCCGGCTCCTCATCGGGTGGAGTTCGGTCCAAATAAAAGTGTTGGAAGCTCGTCCATGGCGCTGCTTCAGGTGTTTAGGTGCGGGTCATACCCGCCAAACGTGCCCCTCCGAAGTGGACCGGAGTGGGCACTGCTACCGTTGTGGCAAGACCGGCCACAGAGGCTCGACATGTAGCGCTGAGCCCAGCTGCATAATATGCGCCTCGGCCAAAAGACCGGCCGATCATCTTCTGGGGGGCAAGAACTGTAAAGCCCCCCCAGTCAGAGGAAAGCCCCCCGTAGACCGGCGGGCAACGCCTCCGAGCGAGGCCGTGGAGGGAGCTGCCATGGAGCCCTAATGGACTTAGGTCGTCCGTGCAGCTTCCTCCAGGGAAACTTGAACCACTGTGCCAGGGCTCAAGACTTGCTCATGCAAGTTCTGGCAGAGTGGTCCATCGACGTGGGTATCGTCGCGGAGCCGTACTATGTCCCTGATCGGCCCAATTGGGCTGGAGACAGGGACAGCTCCGTGGCGATAGTAGGGCGTTCAGCGCCCGGGAGTAGCCCCCTCTCAGTAGTTGAGAGAGGAGCGGGCTACGTGGTGGCAAACTGGGAGAAGGTCACCCTTGTCGGGGTGTACTTCTCTCCCAATAGGCCTCTGGCCGATTTCGAGGCCTTCTTGGTGGTAGTAGGGGCTGCTGTCAGGCGAGCCGCCCCGCGCCAGGTCCTCTTTATGGGGGACTTGAACGCCAAGTCTGTCGTGTGGGGTAACCCAACGACGGACATCCGCGGGCAGACGGTCGAGTTATGGGCCGCTGTGTCGGGGCTCTCGTTGCTCAATCGGGGAGCCACCCACACGTGCGTGCGCCAACGGGGCGGGTCGATCGTGGACGTGTCGTTTGCGAGCCCCGCCCTCGCACGCAGTGTTAGGAATTGGAGGGTTGTGACGGGGGTGGAGAGTCTCTCGGACCACCGCTACATCCGATTTGAGATTCCCACCCAACGTCCCCCTCAGCCCCCGAGCAACGATCGAGCCCGACGATGGGCCCTGACTCGCCTCGACGAGGAGAAGGCCGAGGAGGCTGCCATCGTCCAGGACTGGTTCTCCCGGCCCATGGACGACGAAGATGTGGACGAGACCGCCGTCCGCTTACGCGATGGCCTTACGGAGGTGTGCGAGGCTTCTATGCCCAGAGCGCACCCTCCGAGGGACCGCCAACAAGTTTATTGGTGGTCCCAGGAAATCGCGGACCTGCGAGCGGCATGTATTGCCAGGAGGAGGGCCTACACGCGCCACCGTAGGCGGCGCATGCGGAACGCGGAGACGGAGGCTTCCCTGTACAATGAGTACAGAGAGGCGAAAAAGGCCCTGCAGCTGACTATCGCCCGCGCCAAGGAGGAGGCGAGGGACGAGATGCTGCAGGGCTTGGACCGGGACCCGTGGGGGCGGCCCTATAAGGCTGCGCGCAACAAATTGCGAACGCGAGCCGCCCGGAGTCCATGGACTCAGGCCTCTTACAGTCTGTGGTGCAGGCCCTGTTTCCTCCCATAGACCCGGGATTCTCCCCTCCACGCATGGTCGCACCAACTGTGGAGCTCCCCTCAGTCGTGGGTACTTCTCCTCCTCCCATTACGGACGAGGAGTTTGACAATGCCATATCCCGACTGGGGCGGAAGAAGACGGCCCCGGGGCCTGATGGGGTCCCTGGGAAAGTGTTGGCGCTGTGTGCCAAACACTTCGGAGACAGGTTTCAGGAACTGTTCGATGCTTGCTTTCGCATCGGGCAGTTCCCGAAACCTTGGAAAAATGGCACACTGTGCTTAATACGGAAGGAGGGTCGTCCTCCAGATGACCCATCTGCTTTCCGTCCCATTGTGCTGTTGGACGAGGTAGGGAAGGTTTTTGAGAAAATCATTGCCTCCCGCCTCGTCCAACACCTGTCGGAGACTGGTCCCGACCTCTCGGACTCTCAGTTCGGGTTCCGAGCAGGTCGGTCGACCATTGACGCCCTCACTAGATTGCGGTGGATGGTGAGCGAGGCCACAGAGAGGGGAGAGAGGGTATTGGCGGTGTCCTTGGACATCGCCAATGCCTTCAATAGTTTACCGTTTTCGGTGATACTTGAGGGGCTGCGCTACCATGGGGCCCCCCAGTACCTCCTCCTTGTGATCCAGAGCTATCTTCAGAACAGGGAGGTTCTCTTCGCCGAACGTAGCGAGTTGGCCGGCCGCCACGGGATGTCCCGCGGAGTCCCACAGGGGTCCGTATTAGGGCCCCTCCTTTGGAATGTGGGATATAACTACATCCTCCGCTGTGCCCTCCCCCCACGAGTGCGTCTGCTTTGCTATGCAGACGACACACTCGTTACCATCCGGGGGAGGGATCTCGACGACCTCCTGCGGCTGGCCTCGGTGGCTACCACCTTAGTAGTTCGGCGGGTTGAGTTGCTGGGCCTCAGGGTGGCGCTGCACAAGACGGAGGCCCTGGTCTTCCACGGGCCTCGGCGAGGTGTCCCCGCGGGCGTGGAGATCGTGGTCGCGGGTGAGAGGGTGCCGCTTAAGCGGCATATCAAATATCTTGGGCTTGTCATTGACGGGCGGTGGGGATTCGAGGAGCATTTTCGCCGCCTCGAACCTCGCCTCCTTGGTGCAGCCGATGCCCTTGGGCGTTTGCTCCCCAATGTGGGGGGCCCGAGCCCGACAGTCCGACGTCTATACACAGGCGTTGTCAAAAGTATGGCCCTGTATGGGGCTCCCGTTTGGGCCGACGCCCTCAGCCCACGTGCTGTCGCGTGCCTGCATAGGGCACAGCGCGCCATGGCGCTGAGGGCAATCAGGGGATACCGCACGGTGTCCCACACGGCGGCCTGCCTAATAGCGGGCACCCCGCCTTGGGAATTGGCGTCCCACGTCCTTGCTGCGGCCTACCACGTCCGCGTAGACGCTCGGGATGGCGGCCGGCGCATAGCGCCTAGAGAGAGGGCCTCCGCCTTGGAGGAGGCCATAGTGGAGATGTTTCGCCTGTGGTCCGATGAGCTAACGGGTTCGGCCTCCGGATCGGACACTCTGTCCAGGACCGTCGAGGCCATGCACCCGTTCCTCTCGACATGGGCGAACCGGCACCACGGGTCGCTGTCGTACCATTTGGTGCAAATTCTCAGCGGCCATGGTTGCTTTGGCCGCTATTTGCACCGTATTGGGCGCGAACCGACCCCCGGGTGCCACCATTGTGGCGCCCCCGAGGACACCGCGCAGCACACCTTGGCGGTGTGCCCCGCCTTCTCCTCGGAGCGCCGGGCGATGGTCGCCATCATTGGCGAAGATCTCTCCTTCCAGAACGTGGTCTGTGCCATGCTGGAGGGGGAGACTATGTGGGATGCGGTGAACTCCTTCTGCGTGGACGTGATGACGCAGAAGGAGACAGCGGAGAGGGGCAGGGAGGAAGATCCCTCTGCTGACCCGTGCCGCCGCAAAAGGCTGGGACGGAGGAGGCGGAATTACGCCCGCCTTTTTCCTCCTGACGGCAACCAGCGGGGTCCAGGCTTGGGAAGCCCGAACCCTGCATTGCATCGGTTGCCGCCAGTTGCTGATCCCCTGGATGCCCCGGGGGATCACCGGCCCCCCCAACCTGGGGGGGTGAGAGGGACTCGCCTTGGGCGAGTGCGCGCCGACGAGGTTGTAGTAGTTTCCGAAAGGGTTCTCATGACCTCGTCCGGAAGCGGGACGACTCCCGTCGCCGGATCCTATTCGTCTGATGACGGGGAGGATGTGGCGGCGGTTGTCGCGCTCGCGCCAAGGCGCATGTGAGGGCATAGTTGGGTTTTAGTCGGTAGGCCGCGGCATTGCACTCCCTGGTGGACATACCATCCCGCCTGCCAGGGGCCGCGGAGAATCCGACATAACCTTGCGCCTCCCAAGCGCGAGGTATGCGTAACGCATTTCCCAACTTAAAAAAAAAAAAAAAAAAAAAGGTATATGAGCTGTTATGATGACGATGTGCTCGCGAACTACGTTTCGCTTTAATAAGGCTTAACACTGTAGTTTCTTAATTTTTTGATGACGATTTCTATGCTGTCAGTGGGAATTTTGAAAAATAATAACTAAGTGGGCAGCTACAGAGGCCAACGAACCTCTGTACTGAATTACCTTTAGCTCCGGCAGTTTGGGCTCTACGTCGATACCTCAATCAGACGCTTACCAAAGCCTTTTTAAAATATAAGTTAGCTTTTGTCCGCGACTACGTATGCGTATAGTTTGTACGACTATGAATCACTAGAGAGTATTTTAAATCACTCCAGCCCCCGTAGCACGTCCACCAAAACACGATATGATAAAGCGATATATCGCGGTAAACTGTCAAAATACGACGAAACCCTATTGTATTTTGAAAGTTCACCGCGATAAACCGCTTTATCATATCGTGTTTTGGTGAACGTGCTAGGGGGGCAGATTCGTTAGAAAACTAGTGGTCTAGCTAAATCATAAAAAACGAAAAAAGGAAATTGTCTGACCTTGCATGCTTTACATTTGTTTAATGCAACACTACGTCCGTATTTTTTTGTAGGTTCATGCCCCCGACATATACATATTGCCCTTTGAAAAGTAAGAAATAATTCTTAGTTTTCTTTTATCTATTGCGTCGGGGAACAGCTATGTAAACAAACCCACGGCAACTTTTACGCAGTGCGCCCTGTTAACCAAAAAATATCAAATAGAGAAAAACTGCAACTTTTTACAAACAATGTAGATCCATGGACCTGAAAAAAAGACGGATGGAACGTTGTTGAACAAGAGTGGAGCATGCAAATGGCAGCACATTTGTATGTGTGTGTGTGCGTCTTGGTCGTCGAGAAATGGCGGCGGTTTGTCTGACCTGCCCCTCTAGACAAATGCCACACGCTAACTTTTACGCAGTCGTTCCGCGGAAAAACTGTATGGAAATGATATTAGCCTGTGACAACCTCACGCTATTTTTTCCGCAACTAATGTCATCTCCATCTGCGGAACGACTGCGGAAAACTTTGCGTGTGGTATTTGTCTAGGCGGGCTGGTGCATCTGTGTGAGTGTAGCTCGTGTACGAACAAATGAAATGCAACACTACGTCCGCATTTTTTTAGGTCCATGGGTAGATCTTAATTAAACATTGTTTTAAATGACCATAGCAAAGATATGATTTTAAGGCGACCTGTGTATTTTTTTTATTAATATTTCGCAATTACAGATTTTTGTACCAATACGATTGTATTATTATATAGAGACTAGCTGTACTCGCGAACTACGTTTCGCCAATTAAAGTACCTACTAATAATTATCGCTATTTAAAAATGGGCGTTGGTGATGAAGGGTGAAAATTTTGGGTTTAGTATAAGTATTTTTTGATGCCAAATTTTGGTAACAATAGGACTTCCGCAGAAGCATACTCTTTCGATTACAGAAAGAATTTTGAAAATTGGCCCACGAATAGCGGAGTAAGCGGTGCTCATAATGTACATAAAAAAATAAATACAGTTGAACATAGAACTTCCTCCTCTTTCGAAGTCGGTTAAAAAATAGCATACGACTTATTCTCAGACCTACCCAATATACACAAAAAATTCATAAACATCGACCAAGCCGTTTCAGAGGAGTTCGATAAAAAACACTATAACACGAGACTTTTATATATAAAAAATATAAATTTTAACAGAGCAAAGCAGTACTTCACTCCAAGTCAGCGGCTAATGCTCTATAAAGCACAAATTCGGCCGCATATGGAGTACTGCTCGCACCTCTGGGCAGGAGCTCCCAAATATCAGCTCAATCCTCTTGACTCCTTGCAAAGGCGTGCATTCCGCATCGTCGGTAATCCCAATATCACGGCCTCAATGGAGACGCTGGACCGAAGGAGAGACTTTGGTTCTCTCTGCGTGCTCTATCGGCTCTTCAACGGAGGGTGCTCTGAGGAACTGTTTGCAATGGTGCCCTCTTCACATTTTTACCACCGCACCACCCGCCATCGCAGTAGAGTTCATCCATATTACCTTTTTTTTTTTTTTTTTTTTTTTTTTTTTTTTTTTTTTTTTTTCTCGGGGGGAAATGCATAACCGCACCGTACCCGCCGTTGGCTAAACGGCGAGCGTGTGTGGGGCTCTCCCGGCAGAGTGCCAGGCCTACCCACTAAAACCCCCCGGTGTTCTCCCTGCCCTTATGAGCGCGCTAGGTAAGGTCCACACTGCGACTCCACTACCCACGCGCTCGGGCAAGCCCGACCACCTGGTCGGGCTATCGCCAAGGGGGGATTGCTCGAGAACACCAGGGCAATCCCCAGACGGAGGGCCTTACGGCGGCGTGCACGGGGCCAACCGTGCACGCAGGCCTCCACGGCAGGGTCATTAGACGGGCATCGCTTGTGCGAATGCCCGCCTTCTCCTGCCTATCCGTCTGCGACGGATGGGAGCGGCTTGAGGATCTGCCTCCCGCTCCCTCTCCGCGGCCTCCTTCTGCGATATTACGTCCTCGCAGAAGGAGGCGACAGCCCCCCATTCCGCCTCGCCGCGGAGCATGGCCACGACCATGCTCGGCAGCGAGAGGTTTCCGCCTCCCAGCGCAGCGTTGAGTTCGCTGCGCTGTCATCCATATTACCTGGAACCGATCTCATCTACTACAATTCGGTTTCAGCGTTCATTCCTTCCACGTTCTGTAGGCTCTGGAATGAACTCCCAGAGCCACGGTGTTTCCTGAGCGCTACGATATTATGTCGTACTTCAAACGAAGCATATGAAGAGCACTTCTCTCCAGGTAGGCAGTGACTAAACTGTGCCCCTGGCATTGCAGATGTCCATTAGCGGTGGTTACCACTTAACATCAGCAGGCGTAGCACGGGCTGCCAAGACTGGACTCGAGTCACGCATTATCTCACAATTTCAGTGACATAATCTCTATGTCACGGTAAGAGTAGCACGGTGGCGCGTATTTAGTGTGACTGAGTTTTATAACAATTTTCTTACTCTCCGACTGCTGCTACATACATCTTCCAAAGTATTAAAGCCCTTGCTACAACCAGTGCAGCCAGAGCACAGGCACGCCACGAATGTCTAAAAATTTATCACCTAGGGGTATAAAAAAAGCCTACAACCCTTCCTCAGGACTACCAAATATACATACATAGACAATTTCATAAAACTCGGTCAAGCCGTTTCGGAGGAGTTTGATTACAAACGCTATGACACCAGCCCCCCTAGCATGACCACCTAAACACGATATGATAACACGATATATCGATATAAGCTGTTAAAAACGTTGTATTTTTAGTTATCTTGATGTTTTTGAGTGGGTTTTGAATATTGGTATTGTTATTTTGGGCATTATTTATTATTAATGTCGATAAAATTTCAATGTGGCCATTATATCTAATATATTTTGTCAGTTCATTTTTTTTTATTGCTAAAGGTGGCAGACGAGCAAGTGGCCCACCTGATGGTAAGTGGTAACCACCGCTCATGGACATCTGCAATGCCAAGGGCAAAGCTCAGTTGCTGCCTACCTGGAGAGAAGTGCTCTTTTTAAACCTCGTTTGAAGTTGGACATATCGTAGCGCTCAGGAAACACCGCAGCTGGGAGCTCGTTCCAGAGTCTGCACGTACGTGGAAGAAATGAACGCTGAAACCGAACTGTGCTAGACGAGATCGGTTCCAGGTGGTACGGATGAACTCTATTGCGGTGGCGGGTGGTGCGATGATAAAAAGGTGACGAGGGCACCATTGCAAACAGTTCCTCGGAGCACTCTCCGTTAAAGAGCCGATAGAGCACGCAAAGAGAACCAAAGTCTCTCCTTTGCTCCAGCGTCTCCATTAAGGCCGTGATATTGGAATCGCCGACGATGCGGAATGCACGCCTTTGCAGGGAGTCAAGAGGGTCGAGTTGATATTTCGGAGCTCCTGCCCAGAGGTGCGAGCAGTACTCCATATGCGGCCGTATTTGTGCTTTATAAAGCATCAGCCGCTGGCTAGGAGTGAAGTACTGCTTGGCTCTGTTCAGGACGCCCAGTTTTTTGCTCGCCAATTTGGCTTTGTCCTCCAAATGACTCCCAAACTGCACTTTGGCCGAAATTTCCACACCGAGGATCCCAATACCACCGGACATACGAAGAGTAACTCCCTGGAACTGAGGCACTACGATAAATGGGTCCTTCTTCGCAATGAACGCGCAAACTTGTGTCTTCGTGGGGTTGAACTTAACTAAGTTCTTTGCACCCCATTCGGAGACTCGCCCTAGAGAGTCCTCGACTTCAGACACAAGTTGTGACCGCCTTTCTTGCAACGAAATCCGAGGGACATTCTGGTGGTCGGTATACCGCACATCACCCGTACTATCATCTGCATAGCAATGTATGTTCTCAATGGACAACATGTCATTGATATGCAGAATGAACAGGGTTGGGGAGAGCACCGAACCTTGTGGAACGCCAGCGTTTATGGGCATGATTTTGGAACAGCAGCCGTCGACGACGACTTTAATGCTCCTACCGTCCAAGAAGCTGGCTATCCATTTGCAGAGTCCCTCGGGGATTCCATAAGATGGTAGCTTCGTGAGAAGAGCTCTATGCCAGACCCTATCAAACGCCTTAGCAATATCTAGTCCCACGGCGAGAGCCTCACCTTTGCCCTCCAAGGTTTCCGCCCAACGGTGGGTCAGGTAAACTAAAAGATCACCAGCTGAACGGCCGTGACGGAAGCCGTATTGTCGGTCGCTAATCAGCTTGTGCTCTTCCAGGTACCGTAGGAGGCGGGAGTTGATGACCCGCTCCATAATCTTGGAGAGCAAGGACGTTATTGCTATTGGCCTGTAATTTGACGGGTCGGATCGGTCACCCTTTTTGGGAATTGGGTGGACGTGAGCAATCTTCCACGAAGATGGAACCCTGCTGTTCTGATAGGAAAGGCGGTAAAGGCGCGTTAGTACGGGGGTCAGCTCAGGGGCGCACGTCTTCAGCACCACTGCTGGGATGCCATCCGGCCCACTCGACTTATGGACGTTCAGGAGCTTAAGCTCCCGCCTGACCGCACGTTGTGTAATGCGTATTTCAGGCAGTGAGCTTTTACACCGAGGGATGTTAGGTGGTGTGGCTCCTCCATCGTCCATTGTCGAGTTAGAGGCAAAGAGTTGGACCAAGAGATTGGCCTTCTCTTTTGCACTGTGGGCTTGCTGCTATCAGCTACACGCAGTGGTGGGAGACTGGACTGGCAGAAATTACGTTGCGCAGCTTTGGCCAGCGACCAAAAAGCACGACTCCCACTGGGATAGCTTCCTAGTCGCTCGCCAACCCTGGCCACGTGTTCCGCCTTGGCTTCAGCAATAGCTTTCTTGTTGGATCTAGAAGCAGCGTTGTACTGTCGCTTCTTCTCCGTCACGTCAGGATCCCGACTTTTTCTGGCATTGTCCCAGGCGATGTACGCAGATTGCTTGAGGTGGGCAGTGTTCCTGCAGGTATTATTGTACCAGGGACGACTGCGACCGCCAACAGGTATTTTGGCGTTGGGTATGAAAACTTCCATTCCCATCAGCACCGTTTCAGTGACGCAATCTGCGCAGGTATCGGGATCTTCGGAGGCGAAGCAGAGCTGCTTCCAGGGGTAGGATCCGAAGAATTCTCGGAGTCCATCCCAGTCTGCTGACTCATACCGCCAAACTGCACGATTGCCAGCGTTATCGTTTTATCATTTATCGTGTTATCGTTTTATCATTTATCGTGTTTCGGTGTTCATGATACGGGGGCAGCTTTGATTGATGAACAAGAAAACGAAGAAGTTACAATCAAGTGACATTGAGGCCCTACTTGTTGCAGTAGGTAACTTCGACCCACAACTTCCCGACTGGTCGACACTCAAGTCCCGTCGAGATCCATATGCAAAAAGTTTGTCCTTCAATAGAAATGGCAATTGGATTGGTGGATTGATGGATTCAAATAGACTCATTAGGGCATTCTGCGTCGAGTTCAAATATTCAAGTAGACTCAATATCTAAGAAGATCTCGTCAATCATCGGAGTAGATGTAGAAGTAACGTAAAAGTTATGTGACCTTCCTTAACCTCTCCTAAAAGAGTAGAAAGACATCGGTTTAATAAACAATCCGATCTTCCAAGCGAGGTAAGTATGGGTAGGAATATTTTTTAAATACATACCCTTAGAAAAAACTGCATGCGACAGTCCTTATACCGGGTGTCCCAAAAAATAGTATCAAACGGAAGTCCAGAGATAGTGCTCACCTTTTGGACTATCCAAATCACCCCCATGTATGTTCCGCGATTTTTTGTAGTTTTTTGTAGTTTTCGAGTTATACATTTTTCACTGAACTTTTGAAAATTTACGACCTGAACAACTTAAAAAATGTGAAAGAAACAAGTACAAGTCTTTTTTGAGATATTGTTTTTGCAACTGAATCTCCATCAGTTATACTTTTATGCTTTTAATAATCTGTTTAATCTGAATAAAGCTCTGTACCTTTCATGAAAGTGATGAAAATGTTAGTACAAAGTTAAAAATTACCTTTTGGTAAATTATGACTTAAAATTTCAACTTTAAATTAGCAATCCTAACAGGTGATTTCATGGTTCCTAATTATGCGAGATTCCACCCTCCTCCATTCCATTATGCGAGAATTATCATACAACACTTATATGAAAGATTTAGAGATAAGTGGATAGGTCATGGAGGGCCCATTGCGTGGCCGCCACGGTCCCCCGACTTGAACCCCGTCGATTTCTTTGTCTGGGGATATTATAAAAAATTACGCCAAGGAAATAAGAAACGAAGCCGAATTACGTACAAAATTGAGACAGGTCGAAGAAACAGTAAAAAACAACAGAGTAGCGTTCAGTGTTTATACGACTAAAAGAAACTTTTTTAGGCGACGATGTAAAATTTGTATCGAGCAGGAAGGTCGACATTTCGAAAACTTTTTGTAGTTACTTAATAAATAATCAATAAAAATTACATTTTGTTTCATTCAGCCCGCCCTTCATAACGATTTTTTTTGGAATTATTATGTTTTGGTCAATTTTGAAGCATCACACCGTAGAGAGAGCTAAATGAATCTTCTAAAAATTTAACCTCTAAATTTCTAAATTTTAGCTTTCCTGCAGTCATTTTTCATTAGTTAACAAACTAATTACCCTAAAGAATGAAAAAATGACAAAAAAATATTGTCATCAGATGGCTAATTTTAAGGGCCCACCATCCGCGCGAGCCCGAGCTAGTTTAGGTAAATTTCTCTAGTCTCTGTTTGTGTGCGTCGCTCACGCACACAAGCGCACTCGGTCGCGCAATCGGTACGGCCGCCTAGCAAAATATCGTAGATGTTAATTTTGAATTTAATAGGTGTTTATTATTTACTGTGTTATACTATAGTAAATACAGGGATGTGTTTGATCAACTTTTATTTTTACAAGCTTTTATTTAGCTTGCACTGTATGTATGTATGTAGATTTGACCACTTCTCGGTTTTCGATTGGGCTGAAATTTTGGATATAATAATATGTATATCGTGAGAATGCAATGTTATGATAACATGGAGCTGATCTGATGAAGGAACTGGACGGTGGCCATAGTAACTCCGTAATAAAACGACGCAACCCCATCGAGTTTGGGCTCGTTTGATTCATATTGACGAGTACTTTGGTCCTATTTGTTAACCAGGGTCTGATGCTGGAGCTGGGAGGTGGCCATAGGACCTCCGCAATAAAACAACATAACCCTATCGACTTTGGGCTCGTTTGATTCGTAATGACGAGTACTTTGGTCCTATATGGTAACCAGGGTCTGATGCTGGAACTGGAAGGTGGCCATAGGACCTCCGCAATAAAACGACATAACCCTATCGAGTTTGGGTTCGTTTGATTCGTAATGACGAGTACTTTGGTCCTATATGGTAACCAGGGTCTGATGCTGGAGCTGGAAGGTGGCCATAGGATCTCCGCAATAAAACGACATAACCCTGTCGAGTTTGGGCTTGTTTGATTCGTAATGACGAGGACTTTGGTCCTATATGGTAACCAGGGTCTGATACTGGAGCTGGAAGGTGGCCATAGGAACTCCGCAATAAAACGACACAACCCCATCGAGTTTGGGCTCGTTTGATTCCTATTGACGAGTACTTTGATCTTATATGGTAACCAGGGTGTGATGCTGGAACTGGAAGGTGGCCATAGGAACTCCGCAATAAAACGACACAAGCCCATCGAGTTTTGGGCTCGTTTGTTTCGTAATGACGAGTACTTTGGTCGAGTTTCGTAATGGCGGCCATGCGGTTACAAAATGATAAAATATAAAATAATAGTAAAAAGATTAAAAAAAAAGTCGCCCCACACTAGGATTTTATTTTAAAGCCCTAATAAGACGAAAATAAATTTTAATTTATTACATGATACATCTAATATATAAAATTCTCGTGTCACAGTGTTTGTTACCGAACTCCTCCGAAACGGCTTGACCGATCGTTATGAATTTTTTTGTGTATATTCAGTGGGTCTGAGAATAGGTCGTAAACTATTTTTTATACAATTATTATGGCAAAACGTAGTTCGCCGGCACAGCTAGTCTTATAGGTATATAAAATTCTCGTGTCACAGTGTTTGTTACCGAACTCCTTCGAAACGGTTTGACTGATCTTTATTAAATTTTTTGTGCACATTCGGTAGATTGAGAATAGGTCGTAAACTATTTTTTATATTATGGCGAAACATAGTTCGCCGGCACAGCTAGTTTTTAATAAAATATAAAAGCTTGTCCCAAGATTTACCCATTTTATAAAAAACAAATATTTTTTTCTTAGAATTACCAATATTTATTTATTTAAGGCTTACCAAGTAAATACATACGGGCAAGGTACTTAAACAGTTTTTTATGGAGGGCCTGGCAAATGACCTCCTCCCGCCTGATGTTAAGCGGTGAAAGAGGCCCAAATGAGTTGACAGATAGAGGAGGGAGGACATCCACTATCTAACCTGCCCGCCCCTTGCCGGCCTAAAAGATGTTTTTCACACCTCTTTTGAAGGAACCCATGTTGTAGGATGGAGGAAACACGTGCGCAGGTAGAGAATTCCAAGTGTGGGATGAACGACAGAAGACTTAACGGAGGGAGACTCTGTACCAAGGTCGTGTGCTTGGGTACCTCCGTCTTACCTATTTCTGCCGCAAAGCAGCAGTGCTTGCATTGCTGTGTTCCGGTTTAAAGGGTAAGATATGGTACTGAAATTACTGGGTACCGTGACTTTACATCTTAAGTCACAAGTTGGCAACGTACACTGTGGCCCTTGTGGGGGTTGCAGTTTTACTGCGAATGTCACACGAGACACATGTATTATAGGTGACTGTTACCACTTACCATCAGGTGGGCAGTTTGCTTTTTTGCCAACTTAGTAGCAATAAAAAAAAAGAAGAAGGAATCTTGGAATTTCTTGGTACGGTGTGAAAAGGAGGATACAGTGTAAGGATGACTCCGTAGACCCTTACGCGTGTTTCTGTTAAGGAATGGAGAGGGAGGGATAAGGTTAAAGAGCTCCTCAGAGCATTCCCCGTGGAACATTCGGTAAAAGGCGCTAAGAGAGGCGATGTCACATCGAAGTTGTAGAGGCTGTTAGTTGCCTCTACATCGCCAATTATTCGAATAGCGCGACGCTGCAATCTGTCCAGAGCATCGAGGAGGTACTGAGCGGAGCCGGAGTGCGAACAATATTCCACGCAAGACCTAACCTCAGTTTTATACAACAGGCATAGTTGGTCCGGCGCAAAATTCCTACGCACCTTGTTCAGGACACCGAGTTTCCGTGAGGCAGCAGTTATAACGGATTCGAGTTTTTCAAAAAAGGGATCATATATGCATTTAAATTTCAGGACTGCACAGCATTGTCATGTGTGTATGACAATGCTGTACAAAACGTAATTTATTACAAAAAAATAAATATAATAATCAAGTTAAATTGTTTTATTGTTTATCCTAATTCTCGGGACAAGCTTTTATATTTTTATAAGAAAATATATCTTGTAATAAATTAAAGTTTATTTTCCTCTTTTAAGGCATTATAATATAAGCTTGTTTTTAAAAAAACTTTTTTTTAATTAATTACTCAAGTAATACGAAATATTTTAATGACTACCGAGTTCTTTATTGTTAGTTGTATCTACAAATTAATTTATATAACATACATATAATAATTTAGTAATAAACAAATATGAAATGAATATTTTCTTGTGCTCAACGCACTTTTTAGTGCATTGAAGCCATTCGCTAGATTGTAATAAAAAATAAATTAAAGTTTATTTTCTTTTTTTAGGACATTAAAATAAAAGCTTGTTTTTAAAAATCTTTTGTGATAGCGGCCATCTTGTTTTAGTATTTTTCATGGTGTACTGTATTTTATGAACTTTCATTTGATACCCCATATACAGACCAATATTGTGGGGATTGTACATAAAAATAATCTGTCAATTTGTGACGGCGGCAATCTTGTATTAGATTGTCTTTCAGAATATACTATATTCTACAATTCATTCTACAATTCAAGCTCTTTCATTTGACACCTAAATTAGGGAAGGTCGCACAAAAGGAATTGATGGGGTTGCGTATGGATATTATCTAGGCTAGGCTCAAAGTACTCATCAAGAAAAATCATATAGGACCAAAGTACTCGTCAATACGAATCAAACAAGCCCAAACTCGATGGGGTTGCGTCGTTTTATTTCGGAGTTCCTTTGGCCACCTTCCAACTACAGCATCAGACCCTGGTTACCATATAGGACCAAAGTACTCGTCAATACGAATCAAACGAGCCCAAACTCGATGGGATTGTGTCGTTTTATTGCGGAGTTCCTATGGCTACCTTCCAGCTCCAGCATCAGACCCTGGTTACCATGTAGGACCAAAGTACTCGTCAATACGAATCAAACAAACCCAAACTTGATGGGGTTGTGTCGTTTTATTGCGGAGTTCCTATGGCCAGCTTCCAGTTCCAGTATCAGACCCTGGTTACCACATAGGACCAATGTACTCGTCAATACGAATCAAACAAGCCCAAACTCGATGAGATTGTGTCGTTTTATTGCGGAGTTCCTTTGGCTATCTTCCAGCTCCAGCATCAGACCCTGGTTACCACATAGGTTCAAAGTACTCGTCAATACGAATCAAACGAGCCCAAACTTGATGGGGTTGTGTCGTTTTATTGCAGAGTTCCTATGGCCACCTTCCAGTTCCAGCATCAGACCCTGGTTACCATATAGGACCAAAGTGCTCGTCAATACAATTCAAACGAGCCCAAACTCGATGGGGTTGCGTTGTTTGATTGTGGAGTTCCTTTGGCTACCTTTCAGCTCCAGCATCAGACCCTGGTTACCACATAGGACCAAAGTACTCGTCAATACGAATCAAACGAGCCCAAACTCGATGGGGTTGCGTTGTTTGATTGCGGAGTTCCTATGGCCACCTTCCAGTTCCAGGATCAGACCCTGGTTACCATATAGGACCAAAGTACTCGTTAATACGAATCAAACGAGCCCAAACTCGATGGGGTTCTGTCGTTTTATTGCGGAGTTCCTTTGGCTACCTTCCAGCTCCAGCATCAGACCCTGGTTACCACATAGGTCCAAAGTACTCGTCAATATGAATCAAACGAGCCCAAACTCGATGGGGTTCTGTCCTTTTATTGCGAAGTTCCTATGGCTACCTTCCAGCTCCAGCATCAGACCCTGTTTACCATGTAGGACCAAAGTATTCGTCAATACGAATCAAACAAGCCTAAACTCGATGGGGTTGCATTGTTTGATTGCGGAGTTCCTATGGCAACCTTCCAGATCCAGCATCAGACCCTGGTTACCATATAGGATCAAAGTTCTCGTCAATACGAATCAAACGAGCTCAAACTCGATGGGACTATGTCGTTTTATTGCGGAGTTCCTATGGCCACCTTTCAGCTCTAACATCAGATCAACTCCATGTCGTCATCATAATATATTTATACATATGCATGCAAAATTTCAGCTTAATCGGAAACCGGGAAGTGAGTCAAATTTAACTCGCAAGATTAGACCCGAACATGCAAAAGATAAATAAAAGCTTGTAAAAAGGTTGAAGGTTTTTCGTACGGCAGCCACAAATAATAAAATTGTTAGTTATCAACTTCTCCGATTACTCCGTAGGACTTCGCGTCGTATACATACACAAATAATTACGTAACCGGGAGCTAGCTCAAAGCGACGTGATCTCACTTCGAGTCTTGATTGCACACTGAATTTCGACGCGCCCGAGCCAAGTATTTGTAAGAAAATCGATAAAAGTATGTTAAAAAATTCATATAAAAATCAATGTACGATAATTTTAAAAAATACCACGGTGTCAGTGTTATGCTCACCTTTGTTCTATATATTTGTTAAACTAAAATATAATAGGGTTAATTAATGAAGCTAAAAATCACGAACGGTATGTGGGTGTAACCTAAATTTTAAGTAAAATGGAAGCTATTTTTTAACGAAATGGTATGTAAATTTGAAAAATGGTGACGGTGATTGTGTAAACACATAATTTAAGAATTTAAATTTATTTTTTCCCGGTCAGTTAAATGGAACGTTAACGTAAAATATCAAAAACGCCAACGGCCTTTTTGCTATTTTTCGCGCCATGGGCCCTTAAGAATTTTTCACCTCGCGCTCTTTGAAGGCCGATTTTAGCGAAAGCAGTCCATTAAGTATTACTTTTTTTAATGATTATGAAAGCCGACAGTCTGGCAAAGTTTGTAGACTTAGCTAATAAGGAACCATGAAATCACCTGTTAGGATTTTTATTTAAAGTTGAAATTTTAAGTCATCATTTACCAAAAGATAATTTTTAACTTTGTACTAACATTTTCATAACTTTCATGAGAGGTACAAAGCTGATTATTTTAAGCATAAAAGTATAACTGATGGAGAGTCAGGTGCAAAAACAATATATCAAAAAGTCTTCTACTTTCTTCTTTAAAATTGTTTAAGTTGTAAAGGTCGTAAATACTCAAAAGTTCAGTAAAAAATTCATAACTCAAAAACTACAAAAAATCGTGAAACATACATGGGGGTGATTCGGATAGCCCAAGAGGTACTCTATCTCTGGACTTACGCTTAACACTTTTTTTTGAGACACTCTGTATAACATTCCGTAGAACATTGACTTCCAAAGTGGTCCAGGTGGACCCCCAGGGGTCCACGGGAGATTTGACAGGGGTCCACGTTGGCGTGACAAAAAACGGGGGTTCACAATTCGTAAGCGGGGGTCAACGAAAATTTATCTGGTTTCGATAGTCAAGAACTAAAATGTTAGCATAACTTCACCTATCAATGTAGGCAGATAATACATGTTAAGAAGCTCAGCGACTGTTACTTATAAAAACTTGCATATTCAAATAATTACAGCACAATCAATTAATTAATTATCCAATCAATTGCCACTTTTTTTTAGGAAACGGTTAATTAGTGGTTGGAACTCAGCTGCAACGCAAATTTTGTCGAGTTTTGAGAATATGGTAGAAATGAAGCTGCGGGGGGTCCACCGGAACCAGCAAAATTTTTAAAGTGGTCTATGAAAAGAAACAGTTTGGGAACCTCTGCCGTAGAACATAGAACATCCTCACTGTTTATGGAGAATAAGTAGGCAGATACTGTAACAAAACAAAAGAATTATATAATCATCTTCTTCTTATATGTATATAAAAATGAAACGCTGTGTGTTTGTCTCGCAAAAACTCTGAAACGGGTTGACAGATTCTTACGAAATTTTCTGTGTGTATTTGAATAAGTACAGGGAAGGTTTAAAAGTACATTTGGACCCAGTAGGTGGCGCTGTAATCACCGGGCAGGACAACGTCTGCCGGGCCCACTAGTAAGTAATAAATACCTTATGTAAGTAACACGTACTATATAAATAACACGTAGGATATTTTACATATAATTAAATATGTAATCTTTTTAACTTAGGTAGGTACTGTAAGTTTTGCAATGAAGTTAAAAAGATACTAGTCCCACCTAATAATTTGTTGCCGCATGATTTTTTCAAATAAGTAGGTAGGCAAAATGTTAATATTCATGAAAGTTATTTATACTTACAGTTTGAACGTTCTACAAGCTTCATAAATTCTTTAAAACCAACACACACAAGTAAAAATCAATTTTAATTTTTTTACGTGCGCGTGCGTGGACTGCCGAACGTCAAATTGTTCGGGGGAAACTATTCACTAATTGCGGCGCGCAAATGTACTTAGATGAAAAAATAATCCTGGCTGGACCTTTAAAAAAAAGTTGAAAGTGAGCTTGAATATCTGAATACGTATACGTGAATATCTGAATACGTATTTGAATACCTGCTATAACATTCTACCGACTGACGATAGCGATGATTTTGGTTGAATGATTTTGGCGATGAACTTGGTTACGTAATAGTCTGTGTTTTAAACCAATTACTGGAGAGATGAAGATTTACGCATAATGTTGAATACAAAAAAAACTACAGTTATGTCATTATCATAAAGGTAAAACAAATTTTATTTCTTTCATAATTAAACTTTGTATTATCGAATAAGTAAATGTTTACCCAAACATTGTAGGTAATAAAAATGAATGAAATAATAGTACATTATGGTACAAGTGTGTAATGTTGGCGAGGGTCTTAAGAAGCCGAGGACGGTAACCATCAATACACACGTGTATCATACAACGTTTTTCAACACACTTCTGAATAAAACAATACTTAAATAAAAAACCATTTTACATAGTAGATAAAAAGTTTACTTAGAGAAACAATTAGTAAATGTGCAGTTAGTAAAATTATAATTAACTATTTTTGATGACATAGCGGTCTCATCAGATAGATTATTTATTGAAATACTTTCATGTTCTATTGTTATTTGTGATGGTTCATTATTCGTGTAGGTAGGTGAAATCCAATCATTGGACGTACTTGGTATTTCGCCAGTAGGATGCGTCTCAGAATCAAGTTTAAGTAATTCTTTTTGTGATTTTTGCACAAATTTCCTTCTTGTTTTGTATGGAATCTTCTACGTATGATTCTGCTACATTGCTAGATCGCCACCCGCCATGTCGCTTCAAAGTCATTATATCAGCTCCTGAATTTGCCAGCAATGTAGCTGAAGTTCTTCTGAAACTATGTCCAGTGTAGCTCTCAGCATCTACTAAACCCAAAAACTTAGCGATTTCTTTAGGCATAGAACCAAATTTGTTTATACCTATAGGCTGACAGGTACATTTACCATTCTGGTAATTTAGAAAGAAATGGTCATTTTTTGTTTTTGGCGAACGCAAACTTTCATACTTCTTAACAATATCATAGAATGGACCGTGTATGGTGAATGACCTAGGTATTTTATTTTTCGTGATAGGTATCTTCACTAAAAGCATCTGGCCATGGTTCTCTATATCTTTTACAGTTATATTTGTTAATTCTTGTATCCTACAGGCACCAGTTACACCAAATATTAAAGCAACCTGAAACAAAAGAAACAATAATTAAGGTCAACACACAACACAAGCTGCTATTAAATATTTAATTAAAATTAATATAACTAACCTTTGTAGCCAAAAATTGGTTATCTGGAGCATCTTTAATAAATTTTTCAATATCATCAGATGATAAAACCTTTGATTTTTTGCTTCTAAATCCATCAGATAGTCTCTTTAGATAAGCTGACAAATTCGAGTATGTTTTTGAGTCCACTCCATTCTTTGTTCGGACTGTACTTTTTAACATTGAGTAAATACACCACAAAGAGCTAGGTTTGTACTTAGAAGATAATTCTTTAAAGTACGCCATGAACACATTTTCTGAAAAAGACTGCGTATTCTTGTTGTTCTGCCATTGTATGAAATTTTGGTACGCTAATAGATATTTTTCCTTTGAGTTTTCTGGTAGTAAACTTTCCATAACGTTCTGGGCTTCACATCTTATATCGGGCGGTGTACAACATAAATTATTTTCTTCATAAATTGTATTTGCAGACATCTTAATTAATAACTAACTAAATAACTTCAAAAGAGAAAACGAGACGAGTTGTGAAAAATGTTTCGTAATGGCGGGAAAAATTAATCAGTTTTCCTATGCGCGCGCATCGGCTATAGACTAATAAATTTCGTAATGGCGGGAAAAATTAATCAGTTTTCCTATGCGCGCGCATCGGCCATAGACTAAAAAATGAGGTTTCTTTTTTTTGGGCTTTTCGCGGATAGCATTTTAGCGCAAGTGTAAGCGTAACTCAACCAATAATATAAAAAAAAACTATTACTCACTCGTGAATAATAGTAATGAAAAAGTCACAGTTTGATTATAGGTGTCATTATGTGCCTAATTGCCATGGGATTAGAGCCACTTTATGAGGAAGTGTGTTGAAAATTAATTAATTACCTAATACCTATGATTTAGAAGTGGACAGTTGTAACAAACCTATAGGTATTTTTATTTAAAAAAATGCAATTTAGATGCGTCTTATATTTATTATGATTAATAATAATAAAGCTCCTATAATTTAAGTAATTATATAATATTATTTAAAATAATATAAATTTATTTAATAATATAACGAAAGCATATTATACTATTATTGGTAAGTATTATATTATTATTTATATTACTATTGGTAAGTAACGAAAACAAAAGACATTTAATCGAAATGGAAACATAAGTATTGTTTACGCCAAATGAGTGTCGATAGTAGTATCACCGTTTTTTAAACTGTGGTAGTATGGTGGATGAGATGATGTCATCCGAGTGAGGCATAGATTAGAGTGTCCACAAATTCCAGTTCAAAGTACTTATGTACATTTTCCATAAATAATGTTATTTGTAATAAAAACTTTAATAATAATGTGATGTTCAACGTAATATTGTTTGTATTGTTTTTCTAAAATGTTTTCAAGCATTATGTGAAAAAATTCATAAACAAAATTATTTAAACAGCAGTGTAGGTAGAATACTACTTTGTTATAAAGCCGGCGCCAGACATGTGATCAAAGTTTCAACACACATTTTCGAAACATTGAATCAACTTTATGTGCACAAATAGAAACGCCAATATGTCTGCCAGACTTGTTTTCAAATGATTTTTGGTCACAGTTAACGCAAAGATGGCTGACAGAATGGACGATGATCTTGTGGACGCCGTCAGTCTGTTTTATTTGACTGCCCTTAATTTTTTCTTTCATTCTATAAATAATGTGAATTCTCCAAGAAGAAAACGTGAATGGATGTCTACAATGTATCGAAAGAGAACAAATTCGATAACTGCGTCATTACTCCACTCCATTATCCACTGGAACGCTCGCCACGCGAAGCGTGGTGGGTTTCAAAAGCAAAAAGTAGTATATCTCAAATATCAAAGGTGCCGCCATTGCGGAATGACTCAACCCGGCGCGTACGGAGTGTTCAAAAAATTGCGGAGAGTGACATATACTGTCTACAAGAGAACAAAAAATACGTATGGAAAGGTAATTTAATATAGAAGGAACTTATAACAGTTAATTAGATAAGGATTAATAATTAAATGAATGAAGCGCGAAAATGTTCGGAAGGTCGCGGAAGACCCGATTTTTTAAAAAAAATTTTTGCACAAAAACTATTTTATAAAACTTTAAATAACCATATATATTATTATAGCCCTATTCTTGAAGATTATTTTGATATATAATAGTTTTGGGTAATATTTTTAATGAAAAAAGAAAAAAATAATAAAATCGATTAATTACGTAATTATATACGCGAGATGCGCACGCGCGACCTCAAATTTAAAAAAAATGCAAAAAATAAATTATTGTGTCTAAAATTAAATAAAAAATACGTATGGAAAGCTAATTTAATAAGGAATGAACTTATAATAGTTAATTAGATAAGGATTCATAATTGAATGAATAATGACGAGAATAGTAACTAAAGTGCTTAAAATTTCAAAAATACTCACTTTTTGAAAAAAACGTTTAGTGTGGCAATATAACACTATAAACTATCATAAACCATACATAATAATGTAGCCCAATTCTTCTAGTTTATTTTGATATAGAACACTCTACGAAAATACTAATACAGACTAAGTAAGTACGCAATAAATCTCATCGGTCATGGAGTAAGAAACGTATGGATACGGCTAAGTAAGTTAAACCGCAGACTATGACAAATTTATTTCAATCTAAGACTAAAAATAAATTGGACATGACCTGTCAACTTATGAAAGAGACTATTGACAAAGGAATAAAGCCATAGAGAAAATATTTTATTTTTCGCGATTTTTTTATCACACCGCGCGGTTTTACGCAAAGGGAACTGGGTACCATAGTACCCAGGCCGATCGAGAAGATCGAGATTTTGGGGACTATAGTCCCCACGGACGTTCCAGTGTGACGCTCAAAATACATCTGCTCTGTTCAGCGGCGGACGCGTTACTAAACACTGCAACAAGTGTGGCAGGCCGCACAAACTTTGAACTTTGTTTACTTTGATGTGCGCACGAAAACCGACACATGATGGCAAACTACAACGATGTGTTCAAACTTTGCACAAATACGCAAATGTCAGTGCCACACTTCGCTTCTTTGTAGGTATTTGCATATTTGATCACATGTCTGGCGCCGGCTTTACGATTCAAGTTGGGACATTTTGTACAATTTCAATTGAGAAAACACATAATATTACCTAAAATGAATTCAATTTGAAGCTTCAATTGCTTAAAATAATAGCAATAAATTAATTTTTCACGAATTATTATAAGTATTTCTACACTCGCGAAAAGCGATGGGGAATTGGTCGCGTGACTACATGAAACTTCATTGTGAAATATATAAAACTAATGGTCAAGTAAGTATGTGTCCACTGTCCCGTGAACTTTATCAAATTCGATTTTTCGGCATGAACGCGAAAAGAGTAAGTATTAATTACTGTGTTGTACTGTTGTCTTATATTACTTATAAGTTTCTGAGCTTATAATCTGAATTCAAAACTTTGAGCAGACTAGTATTAAAAGTTTGGCCACACTAAACTTGTCGTCATTCACAAAAACTGCCATAGACTACACAGGCGCGCGTAGTCTGTAATATAATTTGTTTGTGCGTAACTGCGTAGTCTCACGAACGGCCCCACCCTACGCGCACGTCTGACAGCGATTGTTTGGATTGTAAACAAACTTATTTCATTCTCAAAATGAACATCAGCCGACTTTCCATCATTAAGTTCCTCGAACTGGTGAGTTCTTTGTGTGATCTTTTATTTCTTAGTAGTATACACAAATAAATTAAATACCGAAAATGTAGAATGCCGAAAGTAAACCAGTTTATTTTGGTTCACCGTAATGTTTTGTTTCGGCTTTATAAACTGGTGAATCTTTTGTATTAAAATAAGTGCTTGTTTACGTATTTTAAACAGACATTTTACACAAAGTGAAAAGTTAGGAAGTTCTATTTGTTTCATAATGAATTATGAATAAAATTTTATGGTTTAATGTTTAAGTCAAGCTTTACTTAATATTAAATGTGGAGAATGAAATCTATAAATTAAAAATCGGATCCTTGATTTAAAAAAATATAGTAAATATTATTGCTTTTTTGGAACTTTATTAGATACGCACAATATACAGGGTGGAAACGACAATTAGTGATATCACTCGATTTTTTTCTAAACTTTAATAAGATATTGGAAAACCATTTGATTTTGATCCTGAAAGGGCTTTACGAGCTCTATCAAATGGTAGAGCATTAGTGGTTTATAAAATAAACTGGGTCTATCCCAAAAACTACGTTTCCAGATTCTATATCCTAGGTATTAACGACGAAATCGCCATATTATATCGGTCGATTCGAAGTGGAGAATACGACACTTACAACAATATAAAAAATATACATTAAGAATAATTAGATAAATTATAAACTCATGAATTGAATTCTTATTTGAAATTATTTAAGGGAAACAATTAACTTGTTAAATGATGGTATTGTCATGCAATAAGTGCTTAGTAGTTAAGAAGCTAAGAAGTTGGAAACATCGACTTTTCGAATAGATCCAGTTTATGTTATAAGCCAATATTATTGACTAGCTGTGCCGGCGACTTCGTCCGCGTGGAATAGTAACGGCTGGACCGATCTTGATAAAAAGTAGCCTATGTTATACCTTATATAATTAGCTATCTATTAATCCCGTCAAAATCAGTCCAGCCGTTGGAGATTAGCGGGAACAAACAGACAGACACAACATTTTTTAAAATTGTGTTTTTGTTATTGGTACCCGATATACATTCATACTCATTTAGTAAAAACTTGTTATTTTGACATTACAAACAGACACTTCAATTTTATTTATTTGTATAGATACTATTTTATTGAGTTCGTAAAACACTTTCAGGATCAGTAATAAGTTTTCTGATTTCTTGTATAGTTTCGAAATAATCGAGAGCGATACCTACTTATCGATTCCAACCTATATAGGTATAGCGTGCGCCAGTGATTCATAACTTTCTAATGTGATCCAAGAGTAGGCATCTAAACTTTCTGTGCCATTCATTATAGGCCAGGAATTAATTATTTCAGTTCACTTTCCCTGGCGAGGAGGAGAAAAGTGAACTGAATTAATCCATTTCTGTTGCATAATCAATGAAAGAAGACCGTATTAATTGGGTAATTATTAACAATTATTTGTGAATAATACTGTAGATTTATTTCTTTGAAAGGTGAATAAGAAAAGTCTTGTTCTTGACATTAATGAGTCCGGTATTTGTAATGACTAGTCGTGGCAGCCAAACTAAAATAACTTACCCCAAAAATTGCAAATTATTACATTAAGTTACTTTTTTTATTCTGAAGATTAATTCAAAACCCGACTGACTGATTTTATTCAGTTTAAATCGCTAGGAACTATAATTCAATCCCATTTATTTTTGTAATTTGGGTTGATACTGGAGTTAGTAAATAAATTAGAGATTCAGTGGAAAGGAGCTCGGTGGTGGTGGCGCGAGCGCTCAGCTGTCGATTACTAATGCTAAGCAATATGTATATTTTTAATTAGATATCCGATAGTTGGCTTAAAACACTTGGATAAACAATTATATGACAGGCAGCCAATGATAGAAGAATATAACAGGATACATTTTGTAGGTAAGGATCTAGATACCATATCATTATATCTGCAGATATGTGTAATAAGTTACAGTCAGGGTACCAAGTTTTAAGTTATCATTTCCGTGAAACGTGTTTAATTAATATCAGTGTCGTAAACTACAAGGTGTCATAAACGATATCTCTGATCAAGAGCTTAACAAAACTAGTCACGAATGCTTGAAAAGCGTTGAAAAAATTTGTTAAATAATTAAAATGTATAAAATCTTAAGGAGATACAAAAAGTAGTCTAAAGATTTCTACTTTTTGAATATATCTTTATTTATTATTATTTATTTTCTATGTGCTGAATGGAGCAAGTCAAGCCCGAGCTATAATTAATTGATATGAAACAACACAAAATTCAACCAATATAAACAAAACATTTTACAAAAAATTTCATCTGTTATCTTCGTGCTTTTACTCGCTGCTCGTTAATTAAGGAAGCAATTACTATCTGTGTCTAATTGATTTTTGTACTCGAAATTGCACGAGGCGGAAACTGTTGGTATTAATTATAGGCACCATTGTAAATGATTTCCAGACTTTACAATTTCCAGACTCTAAAACCAAAATGTATTTAAAAATATCTTGTATTTTTTATTGTAAATATTCATTATAAATGTTCAGGGGATCCAACTAAATAACCAAGTGTTGTTTCGATAAATTGACTCTATTTTCCATCTTTTTTAATGTTAATAAATAATAGCTGTACCCGCGAACGATGTTTCGCCATAATAAAGTTTAATAAAATTATAAATACTGAGGAAAAAATCGAGATAAAAATTATTCTTTCAAGTTGGGCCAAATTACATACAGCAAGTCAAATTTCATCAAAATCGGTTATGTAGTTTGGAAGTTTATCCCGGACAAACTTCTTGACACGAGATTTATATTTTTTGATTTTTTATGAAACAGATGGGTACCAACCTTTCGGTGGGTACGGATATGTCTATATTATTTTATATTACACTGTAACGTCACTAATTGTAGTGACCACGGCAATGCATTACATCATGATCATTAAATCTATTTTCGATACGTTTACAAAACGCAAAAGCGATAACTATCGTCATGATACCAACATAAACAATTATTTGGTTACTTGGCCGAGAATGTTATGGAGCTGTTTATACATCGAACATAATAATGTTTATCAAGAAGATATTGTTAAAATACCTAAAGAAAAGAAAACATCTAATCTCTGTCTTTAATAATAGTTATTTTAAAAATTGCTACCTAGAAATTCTCTGAACAATATGTGATATCCATTGCATTTGCATTTGCGTATGGAGAATATAATATTTGCAGCACACTTTCTATTACATAATTCTATATTTTGAAGATATTACATGTATTCGTTACACGGCTACTTATTATTTTATTTAGATTGTTACTCACAAAAAAATTTTTTAAAATTGAAATGACAAGCTGGTGTTACACCGTGTAAGTAACAATTGATTTTTGATAAAAATATTGTAAGTATTGATTTAAACCCTAGAAATTCTTCAATTACAAATATCTTTTCTAGCCGATTTTACAAAAAGGGAGAGATTCTCAATTCGATTGTATGTCCTTTTTTGTGTTCGTTACCTTGTGTCATAACTCTGTCATTTATTAACTGATTTGGAAAATTCTCTTTTTGTTAAAGAAACTACTGAAAGAAACTACTTCCCGATTGGCCCATTATCCCTAAAGTCGGGATCTAATGGGATCCCGACAATTGGGATCCCGGAAAAATCGAGGGAAACCCTTAATTTTTTTAGGCACGTCCAACGTATTCCATTTTTTTTTCTGAAGCTATTCAGGTTTTCTCATAATCATGAGCCGAGCTGATAATGGAAAGGATCCTTGACTTTTAGGAGTTATTATAAAGACGTATTGAACCTGAGTTGTATTCTTTAAAGTTACTTCGATGAGCTGGTATTAAATTCACTTAAAAGATTTAAATAAATAAATATTAACAAAAAAAGAAAAACCGACTGCAAAAATACAAAAGTAAAAAATATATTTTGAATCATGATCATCGATCATCCGCACCGACATCAAAAAATGTGATGTTGGTATTCTTATATTATTTTTGACTTTTGTGTTTTTGAAGTCGGTTTCCATTTTTTTTGTTCAATATTTTTTTGTAATACGTGCAAAACAGTATTATGCTTGGACGTAATAAAATTGACCGGGCTGTAATTTATTCATATTCACTAGGAAACTATCTTAATTAAATCATTATCCTCGTTGGCGCTACAAATCAAACTAGAAAACAAACATTTCTTTGGGCAATTGATGTAACAGAAATTCTATTAGTTATAACTTAATTTTCATTTTCTTGTTTAAGTTAATCGAACAATTAATCGAGGTCGTTACACAACCTAATTTATAAAACTCTCGAGTCACAGTGTCCGTAACGGGTGACCGTTTTTTATGATTTTTTGTGTATAGGCAAGTCTAAGAATAGCTCGTAGACTATCTTTCATACCCCTAGATGATAGGGGTGGCCCCTCCTGATTTTTTTTACAATAATTATGGCGAAACGTAGTTTGCGGGGACAGCTTGTAGTGATACATGCATTCAATCCTTATCTGGGGGCACGGCAGTGCCCCCGCCTAGTCGAGCGCGAAGCAAACACTGCCGTACCATCCTTTACTGGAACCATTTCGCCGCATTTTCAGGCCCCTATTTGAGAACCTCTGGATAAGATCAGAACGCAGAAATTTTCCTCATCCAGTAAGCTATAATTACATACTTAAAATCCAAAATTTCAAGTCTGTAGGTCATTTAGTTCCGAAGTTAAGCGAAAGCAAAGTTTCGCATTTATGACAGACACTCTCACTCACACTCTCTCGACACTCACTCACTCATGATCATCAAAATAGAACTAGTACTTCCCATAAACTCAGAGAGCTGAAATTTGGTACAGAGTTAGGGTTTAATGGCCACATAAAGGGAAAACTATAAAAAACTAGGATAATCGAAGATCTGGAGTACCTGGTGACCCTTATTAGAAAACACAAGAGCCCAACCAAACTATTAGAGATATCGACATACCGCCTTTACAAAAAATATTCAACTTAGTGGGCCGCTTCCAATAAAGAAAAGAAAAAAGAAAAGAATGATTTGTAATATTAAAAAACTACCCCTAAAAAGAAAAAAACTGTGTCAAATAAGAAAATCTAATAAAATAAATCAATAAGCTCACGTTTCTACAAAAAGAAGTGAAATCCTACCAAAAACATTCTGTAAAAAACTAGCCAAGTCTCGATGGAGCTGCTTGTTTATCTCTAAACAATAATGAAATCTAGACAAAGTCGTGCCAAGTCTAAGATTCCTTACTGCGATTTCTTTATTATTATACCTAGTTAATGTTATGTGATTTGGCCGTTGACTTGTACCCACTAACGTATAGACCAAGTCACACAACATTAACTAGGTATAATAATAAAGAAATCGCAGTAAGGAACCTTAGACTTGGCACGACTTTGTCTAGATTTTCAGGCCCCTATTTGAGAACCTCTGGATAAGACCAGAATGCAGAAATTTTTCTCATCCAGTAAGCTATAATTACATACTTAAAATCCAAAATTTCAAGTCTGTAGGTTATTTAGTTCCGAAGTTAAGCGAAAGCAAAGTTTCGCATTTATGACAGACACTCTCACTCACACTCTCTCGACACTCACTCACTCATGATCATCAAAATAGAACTAGTACTTCCCATAAACTCAGAGAGCTGAAATTTGGTACAGAGTTAGGGTTTAATGGCCACATAAAGGGAAAACTATAAAAAACTAGGATAATCGAAGATCTGGAGTACCTGGTGACCCTTATTAGAAAACACAAGAGCCCAACCAAACTATTAGAGATATCGACATACCGCCTTTACAAAAATATTCAACTTAGTGGGCCGCTTCCAATAAAGAAAAGAAAAAAGAAAAGAATGATTTGTAATATTAAAAAACTACCCCTAAAAAGAAAAAAACTGTGTCAAATAAGAAAATCTAATAAAATAAATCAATAAGCTCACGTTTCTACAAAAAGAAGTGAAATCCCACCAAAAACATTCTGTAAAAAACTAGCCAAGTCTCGATGGAGCTGCTTGTTTATCTCTAAACAATAATGAAATCTAGACAAAGTCGTGCCAAGTCTAAGATTCCTTACTGCGATTTCTTTATTATTATACCTAGTTAATGTTATGTGACTTGGCCGTTGACTTGTACCCACTAACGTATAGACCAAGTCACACAACAGGTGACCTTCTAGCGTTCCTTTTGCACAAATGGGGTGAATCTATCGATAAGCGCGGCGAGTCTGTGGCTATTAGTCTCGACATCGCCAAAGCTTTTGATAGAGTCTGGCACAAGGCTCTCCTTTCCAAGCTTCCGGCATACGGATTGCCCGCTCAGTTCTGTACGTGGATTGCCAGCTTCCTCCACGAGCGTAGAATTCGCGTTGTCGTTGACGGCTGCGCTTCGCGGTTCGTGGCAGTGAATGCTGGTGTTCCACAAGGCTCCGTTCTATCCCCAACATTGTTTCTTCTGCATATCAATGACATGCTTTCCTTGGGAAGTATACATTGCTATGCAGACGACAGTACAGTGCATGGGGGATATCACGGAAGCTCAGGGGCTGCTCGTGGCAATATTGATAGGGAGAGGCAGAATCTTATCATTGAGCTCAACAGGACGCTGGACCTCATCTCCGAATGGGGTTCCAACAATCTTGTCGAGTTCAATGCTAAGAAAACACAGGTGTGCGCGTTCTCGGCGAAAAGGTCACCTTTCCTCCCCCCTCCTTCTCTTCAGGGCACAACCCTTCACACACAGAGTAACATCACCTTGCTCGGAATGAACATTCGCTGCGATCTGAACCCCAGAGACTACATCGAATCCGTTATAACTGCTGCCTCACGGAAACTCGGTGTCCTAAACAAGGTGCGTAGGTATTTTGCGCCGGACCAACTATGCCTGTTGTATAAAACTCAGGTTAGGTCTTGCGTGGAATATTGCTCGCACCTTTGGGACGGCTCCGCTCAGTACCTCCTCGATGCTCTGGACAGATTGCAGCGTCGCGCTATTCGAATAATTGGCGATGTAGAGGCAACTAACACCCTCGAGCCTCTGCAACTTCGTCGTGACATCGCCTCTCTTAGCGCCTTTTACCGAATGTTCCATGGGGAATGCTCTGAGGAGCTCTTTAACCTTATCCCTCCCTCTCCATTCCTTAACAGAAACACGCGTAAGGGCCTTCGGAGTCATCCGTACACTGTGTCCTCCTTTTCACACCGTACCAAGAAATTCCAAGATTCCTTCTTCTGTCGTTCATCCCACACTTGGAATTCTCTACCTGCGCACGTGTTTCCTCCATCCTACAACATGGGTTCCTTCAAAAGAGGTGTGAAAAAGCATCTTTTAGGCCGGCAAGGGGCGGGCAGGTAGGATAGTGGATGTCGTCCCTACTCTATCTGTCAACTCATTTGGGCCTCTTTCACCGCTTTACATCAGGCGGGAGGAGGTCATTTGCCGGGCCTTACATAAAAAAAAAAAAAAAAAAAAAAAACATGAGGAATACTCCCCGAAGAGTCGAAAGACCTTCGGGTTTCTTTAGCACTCAGTGCCCAAGAAGCCCTTCATTACAATATTGAACAATGAGATATTATTAACTCATTAGCAACATGCTATAAGTATCATCCGATGAATTAATAACAGCTTTATATATTTTTTATATTGTTTGTAAGTGTTACTCTTACGTATATTGAACCGCATTTTAACTTTAGGAAGGTATAATAGTACATTGTTACCCCAGGGGTAAAAGTAACTTATTTAGTCCCGAGACGGTGATCGAGGGACTAAATAAGTGTTTAACCCGAGGTAAACACGGTTTTTTTCTTTACGAATACAAGGAAAGTAAAAATAAAATAATGAATTAGCTAAAGAAAAGACGTGTAAATTTTATTTTACATAAATCAAGAACTTCTGCTTTAGCCCGTTTTTTCTCTTATAAAATCAGGCGTTAACTCCATACCTGAATGAGATGAACTTATTGTGTTAATTATTAACACAATGTTATACAAATATAATTAACAGTTAATTCAAATCTCTGCTATACAGAAGTATTAACAAAACTCTATAAATGGAAAAAACAAATGAAGATCGCGTTGCCGCTTTCCCGGTTATTTTGTTTTTTTTTTGTGGCCGGCCAGCTATTCTGCCATTATTTTTCATTTTCATAATTTAAAAAATGTTAAATATTTTGCCCAAATCTATGTTATTTGAAAGAAATAGTTGAAAGTAAATTATAATAAAGTCATTTAAAAATATTTTCCATTTTTTCAACGATGAAACTGAAAAATAATGGCTGAATAGCTTTCCGGCCACAGAAAAAAAATAACCGCGAAAGCGGCAATCCGATCTTCATTTGTTTTTCAAGTTTTAGAGTTTTGTTTATTCTTACGTATAGCAGAGATTTCATATAAGAGAAGAGGCAAAAGCAAAAGTTGTTGATTTATTAAAATAAAATTCACTCAATTATGTTCCTTAGCTGATTCATGTTTTTATTTTTACTTTCCTTGTATTCGTAATGAAAAGCACAGTGTTTACCTCGGGTAAAAGACTTATTTAGTCCCTCGAACTATAGGCGCCCTCTCTACGCTCGGGCACCAAACCCCGTCTCGGGACTAAATAAGTTACTTTCACGCCTGGGGTAACAATGTACTATTACAGCAGCTGTCAGTTGAAAGTAATTCTCCTTAGGGCTGAAAGTATTACTTTCAACCCGCTCCTCAGGCAACTTCAGACCTACTTTTAGAGTATGAGTAATGAAAAAGTATTAAATGCACTGGCTTCTTAAGATATTGGTAGGATTTCTTAAAAATAAATATCTAAAGGATCCGACTCTATGTGATTTTAACTGAGTAGTTCAACTCGTAATAGTAGATTGCTTTATAAGGGTGGAAAGGAATCAATCCCTACGAGGTTGTTAGACGCCCGAGCGCAGCGAGGGCGGCTATAGTCCGAGTAGGGTTTGATTCCTTTTACCCGTGTGTAGCACTCTACTTTTCATTTCGAATGCAAGGAAAATAAAAAATAGCTTTTCTAATAAAATTTATTAATAAAAATACTCCTAACATGACATATCGACATCGTGTTTTACACTTAGTGTACTTTTAAGCATTGAATATCTGCTCCATAGCGTAGACGCCTGCACTTTATGAGATAGTTCATTAAAGTATATAAGAAATACATTTTCAGAAAATGATTTTATATTCCTTGCATCTCGCCACTTCATAAAGTCGGAATATGTATTTAAATATCTTTCCTTTGAAATTTTTGGCAAAAAAATTTCGAGTATTGTATTTGCTTCGTTCGTGACTGAATCTGGAGCCGAAATTTCAGAATCGCTTGAATTCATTGTTTTTCTTAAATACCTAAATCACACAATCAAGATTTCGGTACAGCGTAACAGATTCCCCTCCCGCCAAAATTATCTTTTTCACAGGTATTTTTAAATTTGGAACACATCGCGTTACCTGTTACTAGCCATTCAGCCAAATACTTTTATTATCATTGTACCAATGATTGTATGTACGTAACCTAATTCAGTTCTATTTTTAAAATTTTACTTTCCGCCCTAAGGAGGGAAGTAAATAGTATGAGAATTTCCCGCCCGCTGGTGGGAACTAGCGTTTTCCTCCCAATACTCAGATCAAGGAAACGCTCCTTTCCGAGCATGAGGAATGAAAAATAAATTACTTTATGGGAATAAAATGTCAGTTTTCGTATTTTTGTTAGCAAAATGTATAATTAAGGTTCAGGTAAAGCCTAAGCCAATGCCTACTATCTGAAAGCACCAATGTATCTTACCTGGTTTTGTAAGGCTCGGAATTTACAATAACATGTTTACCATTGCCTATATCATCACATACTTACCATTGGCAAGATAATAATATATGCCTTGTCTCCACAGACTGCGAAAATAGTCAACAGCTGTTCAATCTACAAACTTTGACTAGTCACGTCTTCCCGTCCCATATCATCTAATAGAGTCAATGACAATAGACGATGACATCATGTGAGCACTCCGCTTCATCGAATTCGCGATGAAGGAAGGAGGTGATGACGTCATAAAAGTGCTGATTCGTATATATATTTTTTTTAGTTATGCATTAACTATAAACGTTTCTACGTGTCCTATATTTCATATTTAATTGCTCATTAAAAAGAACAAATTGGAAGTAATGCCTTTTCCAAAAAAAAAAACATTCCATTAATATCGGTATCGTGGTTATATGTATAAAATACACACAGGAAGCACATACATGTAACTTATTCCAGTCGCATTTGTTAATACCACTAGCGAACTTAATAGATTGTTTGAATATTAACTATAAATATCTATATTGTTCATATTTGTTTTATTCGATGTACTAACTTCACCCTGGTCAGTTATATGACGTATAAGAACATTCTGCTTCCGTGTTTGTTTCTCCTATCTTTTAGGGTTGTTCCTGCTGGATAATCGCACGCTATTGAAGACATTGTAGGTATCCGTATGTCCGATCGTTTTGTCCCTACCATTTCCATTCAGGTTAAGGACCTTCCGTGACCTTTTCAATTTCTCATTTCCATTAAAATCTTGTCGTGTGTTCTTCCGATTCACATATATAACGAAATCAAACAAGCGTATCATATCAGTGCATTTTATCGTACGATTGTCAGATTAAGTAAATAAAAAAACTATATTGACCTCATTCGCGTTCGCAATGCAAGGTCCGAGCAACCTTGCGCAGGCGTTATAGCATCTATGACATCATCTTGCCGCCAAAAGAGTAATATCACCTCAACAAAGGTAGAGCCGCGCGATGACGTCATCGACTTATGGGTAAGCCTTATAACATTAATCGGTATGAGACCATGTTTATTTTTATGTTGGTATTATTTTGTAATAGGTACGCAATTTATTGGCGGAATATGTAGCGCGTAGGGTTCATTCCCGGGAATTCTCGAGCCGAGAATTCCCGGGAAATCGTTAGGCTTTGTTCCCGGGAAATTAAGCTCGAGAAAAGTCGAGAAATCGAGAAATCATATTTGAGTCTTTAAAATTATAAATTAAAACTATTTGCGTTTGCCGTTTGGCTTTAAACGCGCGGCGCGGCAGTGCGTTGGCGCGGCGACTATGTGGAGGTGCCTAAGAGAGCTTGGCCATAAATACATTTTGTAAAAATCGGCGCAGGTACTTGTATTATACTTCAAACTATAGCTAAGAAGTTTATCTACTATATTATGTATAAATTATGTATGTAACTAGTACTTTTTTATAGTAAAGAGCATCTAAATACGATGATTGAAAAATTATCACGAAAACATCATAATTTGTATTTTTTTCAGGATGATTTTCTAGTAAGCTAGCAATGAAAATTATACAAGTATTATACCATTTTAGAAAGCTTATAATATATACTTTTTTTTGGTATACACAAATATGCTATATATTTATAAATATATTTACTAGAAATATTTATCTCATGACATATCATTTTTGCGTATCTGAAACTTTCAATTAGAGTTTTGACAGTTGCCGAAATTTGCCGAAGGTCTGTAAATGATGTTATTTGATAGGAAATTTAATATTTTTATACAGGAAGAAAAAAAAAGTTGCAACTTCATTGCACAACATAATGCTATCTATCATAACATGAAATAGTAATAATTTCTTAAAAATACCTGGGCGAATCTATTTGTTTTATTAGTTGATATAGGTTACACTTGTGATATATTATTAATTGCGGTTTATGTTTTGATAATGTATCGAGTATTTCTCACGATTTTTAGTTCGCCTACAAAATAAATTATCAATAAAACACATAGGAAACCGAGTAACCACATAATGATAAATAGTTTTTATTCCCATACTTTGCACACGTTTCAAATCAGTTATTTAATATAAAATAGAGCATCTGCATACTGAATAATTACATACTGTTTTTCGTTCGTTATTGTCGTTATTAAAAGTGTATCTAACCACCTACTCTCTCGCAATGAGTGAATTCCAATGTACCAGACGCGACCTATGTCTTGTTTTGATTGAAAGTGACGGGAATTATGTTGTTGCTTTAACAAGTTATATACGGAATAATTTTATCAACTTTTCTGAGGCAAATATCGCTAAAATTGTCGCGAGTGTACAAAAAAATCTTATTACGAACTTTCGTCAACGCTACACTAAATCTGGCAGAAATAAAGAAAAATGTTTAAATCAGAATAGCCTGTGCTGGTTGAATGCCACATTCACAGTAAATCTGGAAGATCCTACTTGTGAATCTGAACCTTCGACATCGACGGGGAAGCGAGGACGCCCTTCTAAAACCTACGAAGACAGTTCCGATAGAACACAAAGACGAAAAAACAAGGAGTTGCTTGAAACATGTGGCCTTGATTTTATACTGAATTCATATCTTCAAGGATTGAGATCTCAAGGGGAAACGGAAGAAGCATTCATTGTCGAAATTTTACGAGTATTACCCATAGATAAAAAAGTGAAATACGTCAAAATCTTTTAAATGAACCGGCACATTTAACAGCGTACTCTAAAGATGAAGCTCTCAGTATTTTTATAGAGTTGGACCTTAACATGGCACAGTATGAAAACATGAGAAATTGCTTAATTGCGAAGAACTGCGTATTATTTCCGTCATATAAATCAATTCAGGAAGCTAAAGGAATGTGCTACCCACCAAGATCAAGCATAGAAATTAATAATATTACAGCAAAAATAAAACTGCAAGATCTGCTGGATCACACTATTGCAAGAATTTTGAAAATCAATGGTGTATACAAAGCTGGCAAAAAACATTTAATGCTGTATTCGAAATGGGGCTGTGATGGCTCAAGCGGACAAAGTGAATACAAGCAAGTCTTAACTGAAGAGGATGAGTTAATTTCTGACACAAATTTATTTATATCTTCATTAGTACCTCTGAAACTTGTTGATATTAATACAAATGAAACTTTGTGGGAAAACCCTGTTCCATCATCAGTAAGATTTTGTAGGCCCATTTTAATAGAATTTTCAAAAGAGACACCAGAGAAAACTACAAGTGTAGTTAATGAAATTATAGCTCAAAGAAACGCTCTCACAACAAGCTTAATCAATAAAAATGGTGAAAGTATTGCAATCAAACACACATTATTTTTGACAATGGTTGACGGGAAACTGGCCCAAGTTTTGTCAGAAACTTCATCAGGTGCTGTATGTACTATTTGTGGTGCAAGACCTACAGAGATGAACAATTTAGAAAAAGTACAAAATAAACCTGTTGACGAAAATTCTTATCAATATGGGCTTTCGACTTTACATTGCTGGATTAGATTTATGGAACAAATTTTACATATATCTTATAATGTAGGCTTTGAAAAATGGTCTGCTACAACGACAGAAAATAAAGATTTGAAAAAACAAAAGAAGACATATGTACAAAGAAGGTTCAGAGAAGAACTTGGTTTAAATATAGATAAACCTAAGCAAGGTTCTGGTAACAGTAATGACGGTAATACAGCTAGACGATTTTTTCAAAATTATCAGTGCACTGCAGAAATTACCGGTGTGGATAAGGAATTGATAAAACGATTTTATGTTTTACTTCAAGTTATGTCTAGCGGAAAAGTAATTAATGCTACGAAATTTGGACAGTATGCTTTCGATACAGCACAACGATATGTTAGTAAATATATGTGGTATTATATGCCATCATCTGTCCATAAAGTCCTAATTCATGGGGAAAGTGTAATTCGGCATTATTCAGTGTTACCTCTTGGACAGCTCTCCGAAGATGCCCAGGAATCAAGGAACAAAGACTATAAACGATTCAGACTTCATCATGCTAGAAAATGCTCTAGAGTAGCTACAAATGAAGACGTTTTACATACACTTTTGTACACTTCAGACCCTTACATAACAAGTTTAAGAAAACCTTCCAATAAAAAGTCTATGGAACTTATAGATGAAGCTGTAGAGCTAGTAGAATAATATAATTCTATGTTATTTTTTTTTCTTATTATATTTAATTAATAAGAGTAATTTTATGTGTTTATTTTGTATTAATTATAACATTTAGGTCACATTGTTTAAAATTAGTCGTAAATTTATGATAATTTTTAAATATTTCATGTTTTGTATTTTTTTACAATTATTAAATATATTTTTATATGCATAGACTGTATATTATTTTAAAGTACGTTTATCTCAGATTACCTAAAAAAAATCAGCTGTATATCTATAAAAACATGGAAGTTATAGATTTATGACCCGAAACCGACTCGATCTCCACATAGTGCGGCGGGGTGGCGCCGAACAAAGCATTGATCTTCCAAAGTTGTCATTTGATTTTTTTCTTAATTAACTTGCCAAAATGGTGCTGTGATTGTAATAATAGGTCAGCAAAGTATTAACGTTTTCATTTTTTAACTTTAGAATTTTTTGTTTTGTTTAAAAGAAGCTAATGTTGTTGAAAAATTTGAAGTTGATTTTTTTTCTTATTAACCTGCCAAAAATGGTGCTGTGATGATTGTAATCAGCAATCAGCATAGTTAAATTTTGTTTTGTTTTCTGTCAGAGAAAGAGAAGCTAATTTTGTTGAAAACTGTCGATAAAAGTGTTATAATTATTTTGATTCTTTTATTTGAGAGGAAAACCACTTAATTTGTTAATTTATTTTATTATTGGGAACGAAAAGATATGCAAAAACGTATATAAATGTAAGTTTCTCGACAACCCGAGAAGACCCGAGAAATTTATCTCGAGAATTCTCGAGACCCGAGAAATTGATAAGCTCGAGAAATCATGAACCCTAGTAGCGCGCCTACCTTTAATAATAAGTTCTTGTCCTTGTCTAATGACAATGTAGTCCCATTTTAAGGACGTGTTGTTCTTATTATAGTATCACTTTCGAGGTGAATCTACGGGTTTCGAGGTGAATCTATAAAATAATATTTGTAAGTAAATATTTTTATAGTTTAGATATAAATTAATTTGTTAGCTGCTACAGGTAATTTCATGTCATAATCTAAGTAATTTATTCACCAATTTGTATAAAAAAATTTGTTTGTATAAATATAGTGTATATAAATATAAAACAAAAATTTGACACACGCATACGGCATTAAATTCTTCCTATTTAATGCTGTCAAAACACTGAGAAACCGAAGGAATAATAATTTATCTGTCCTCAAATCGATGAAACATTGTAAACTACGTATCGCGCTGTTGTCGCAAGAACCGCAAAAATAAAGATAATGGATAATCCCATAAACTCCACACAATTTGTGAAGTACTAAACTGTTATCGTTATCTAGAAAACCCACAATTAATTGCATTTTTGGTTAAATATGCCAAGAAATTCATCATTTAGACATCATAAATGTGCCACAGTCTTGCGTGTAGAGGGCTAATCTAATTTATTTTATCTTCTGGTTAGTAACACTTAACAGTCTTAAGGAGAAAGATGCATATTTTGATTTAATAATTTCGGTTGTGGAATGAAATTATTATTGTAAGGCTTATAAAATTAAAAACCGGCCAAGCGCGAGTCGGACTCGCCCATGAAGGGTTCCGTAGGATTTATGATGTATTAAAAAAAAACTACTTACTAGATCTCGTTCAAACCAATTTTCGGTGGAAGTTTGTATGGTAATGTACATCATATATTTTTTTAGTTTTATCATTCTCTTATTTTAGAAGTTACAGGGGGACACACATTTTACCGCTTTGGACGTGTCTCCCGCGCAAACTATTCAGTTTAGAAAAAAAATATATTAGAAACCTCAATATGATTTTTGAAGACCTATCCATAGATATCCCACACGTATGGGTTTGATAAAAAAAAAATTGAGTTTCAGTTCTGTGTATGGGGAACCCCCAAAATTTATTGTTTTTTTTTCTATGTTTGTGTGAAAATCTTAATGCAGTTCACAGAATACATCTCTTACAAAGTTTCAACAGTGTAGTTCTTATAGTTTCGGAGAAAAGTGGCCGTGACATACGGACGGACAGACAGACAGACAGACAGACAGACAGACAGACAGACATGACGAAGCTATAAGGGTTCCGTTTTTTGCCATTGGGTTACGGAACCCTAAGAATTAGACTGTACAGTGGTACGGAGTGCGAGTTTTATCGAGCTTTACTCGATCGTATGCATCGAACGCGTTAACGCGAATTTGTATGGAATTAGAGCAGCGCCATCTAGTAGCTGCTATGGAATGACACAGCTTCATCTATTGACTACTAGATGGCGCTGCCCTAATTCCATACAAATTCGCGTTAACGCGTTCGATGCGTACAATCGAGTAGAGCTTGATAAAACTCGCACTAGGCACTAGCAATGTGTCCGATTTGCATAATTATATGTAGAGAATTAGCGCTACCCTATCGTGTTTACTTAGATCCCGTTACCTTGGCCTTTAACTAAATATGTTTTGCCACAATGATGAAACTGATTTGGATAATTTTCGTTGTTTTTTCCAGGCGCTGACATGCTCATGCGTCGCGCTGCACTATCACAGCTTTAATGGGGAAGTTGACATCGGCATGCTGGTCACCGGCACCTTCGTCGGGTACCTGATCATCTTCGCCGGCGCAGCTGCAGGTAAATATTCAAAAAGGCATCAATTTAAATTTTTCATGCATAGTAAATGTTAGACCTCCTGCTAGAACAATAATATGAGTACAGCTATAATATATTACACTTAGTTGTCGTATCACCTCGATTAAGAGGAAACACTAAGGTCGAGAGAATTGAACAATAGGTCTTTGTAATAGTACATTGTTACCCTAGGGGTGAAAGTTACTTATTTAGTCCCGAGACGGGAGTTGGCGCACGAGCGAAGCGAGGGCGCCGATAGCTCGAGGGACTAAATAAGTCTTTAACCCGAGGTAAACACTGTGCTTTTCATTACGAATACAAGGAAAGTAAAAATAAAAACACGAATTAGCTATTTTTTAGCAAATTTTATTTTAATAAATCAAAAACTTCTGCTTTAACCGCTTCTGTTATGTATGAAATCTCTGCTATACGGAAGAATAAACAAAACTCTAAAACTCGAAAAAACAAATGAAGATCTGATTGCCGCTTTACCGCTTATTTTTTTTTTCCTGTTGCCGGCCATCATTGAAAAAATGGTAAATATTTTGCCCAAATCTATATTATTTTAAAGAATTAGTTGAAAGTAAATTATAATAAAGTCATTTAAAAATAAATTCTTCAAATACGTAACATTATGTTATTTCAATTTTACACTGTAAGTACTGTAATTGAGTGGCTGTATAGAAAGTCGAAACATGGTTCAATAGAAATGTGAAAATAGAACCAGTTTCTTTTTTAAAATTGGCAGCAGCTGTCAGTTGAAAGTGATTCTCCCTAGGGCTGAAAAGTATTACTTTCAACCCGCTCCTCAGGCAACTTCAGACCTACTTTCAGAGTATGAGTAATGAAAAATATATTGCTGTCTCACTGTGTGTCAGAACAATCGTTCTGAGCGCGAAAGACAAATGCAGCTCAGACCGAAAATACCCATAAAAGGTAGGTACCTACACAAAATATACATTTCGTAGTCCCCTGTTTTGTCCGCTAAAACAGGACTAATTTAATTACTAAAAGTAATTAAAGAAAATTAAAGAAAGGCTTTGGCGCTAAAAATTAAAGAAAGGCTTTGGCTGTTTCAATGTTTTTTTTTATATAATCTCGTCAAATTTATTTGCTGGATTTTTTAATACTCGTATATAGCAGAAAATTTGGCCAGTTTTTCAGGTCTTTGAAGGTTTATATCTCATTTAATAATTAACTTAATAAAAAAAGGAAAACACAGGAACATGCTGATAACGGCCATTGATTTTATGAAAAAATGGAATAGTTATTGCCATTATCCAGGAAGGATACAGGGGATTACGTTTGTATGGAAAAACGTCCCGGTACGATTTCCTCTTAAGAAATTAAAATGAGATGTGCTCTTTCTGAATAAGTAATAACTTAAAATAAAAATGAATCTTCAATACCGATTTCGTCCTGTCGAGAATGTAATTTTCGTAAACGCTAGTCAATACATTACATAGTTTAATATTAAAAATGACGATGTTTTTGATACCAGTTTTCATCGCTATTTTGCCTCCTTGAAGGTTGCATATCCAAAAATCCGTTATGAGCAAATAAGTACCTACATGCAGTAAAAACAATCCAGACTATAAAGCAGTAGCTATCAAAGGAAGTCCTGTTGCGAGTACGTTACATAAGTTTATTGTGATACTCAAACAATACGAAAAATAAACTGTTAACTTCTATTTCACGCGTTTTATGGTGGAATTTAAAAAAACTAAAATACGCATTCATTCTTCTTCTCTACTTATAAACCTGAACCGTTTTATAATTAACAACCTAACAAACGGCTTTTGTTAAATCTATTTATAATAAAAACCTGACGACCGGAAATTCTATCTTTAAGGGGGTAAAATAAGGGTTGAAAGTTTGTAAGAAATTTTGTTTTTTGGTTTATAAATAAACCCTTTTTAATAACATATGATGTACAAAGTCAAGATATTTATTACAGAATCACAATTATCTAACTGTAATATACTTATAATTTGTAATTAATAAAAAAAAATATTTATAGTAAACTTATGTAAACTCCTTAATAATAAATAAAAAGAATCTTAAATAAAAATATCTTATTATTATTGTTAATCAAACAATTATTTCATTTTCAGGTTACATCATGCAAACTCCCACGCATAAACGTGTGGACGTTTTCTACTCTCTTGTCGGTGTCGGTTTGTTCGTCGCTAGTGGAGCTCTTATTATAGACAGGTATATTTTATTTTTTGACATTCATAAAAAGAAAATCTTTTATTAATCACAGCATTTCTTAAATCTCCTAAAAGTGACAGTGTAAGTGAGTCTCTTTAAGAACTTGCGTACGCAAGCGCAATTATTGATTATAATATACATTTTTGGAACTGGTTGCAAAAAATCTCCATGTCAAAGTATAATAATCGATATATTCTCATCAATAAGACGATCATAATATCACAGTATAATGTCCTCCTGACTGATATTCAGTCATGGCGGCCAATCTCAATAAAGTCTAGCCGTCTGCGCAGGAGATATTACCTATAGTGCACAAGTGACTGCTCAAAAGAAAGTACACTTAGTACTTTCTTTTCCGTCACTAGCATAGCCCGATGGGACCACGAAGCAAAAACAAATTTTGCTTCGTAAATGGGACGGTTAGCCGACACGACCGGGTCGCGATTAGACGCGGGGCGGGACCCACTGATTAACGTGCCTTCCGAAACACGGAGGAGCTCGTACTTTGGTCGCCCATCATAAAACTGATCACAGCAATATCCAAACTGCGATGAGATGGTTGCATGAGATCGGCTATATGTAGTCTTGTAGCCCGTTGTGGGTCCAAGCTCTTCGGCGTGCTGATTGAGCACGTTGGTTACAGTGGGCAAATAATTTGGTTTGGTTAGTTGATTCAAGAACACGCGTTTGCATTCGTGACTGACAAAAAATACTTTCACTATTCGACCAACTAAACTTATTGTTGTTCTGCTCTGACTGCAAACGAGTGAGATTTCTATGTTCGTGCAGGACAATGCTCGTGCACACGCTGCAGCGCCAGTGATGGACGTTTTCTACGAAAGTTACATGTATATTGTTGAGCATCATAACTATGCGATATGATCATATTGAGTTTGCATGGGATTTGAACTTATTTGACAAAAAAATGACGCACATTTACTTATTTTTTCAACTTTGTTGAAACTGAATAAAAGATTCCCCAGGCCACTTTACACAGTCTGACTTGGCAAATGCATTAGAAGTTCGAACTGACTACTTAAGAGAGGATTGTGAAGCTGTAAATCTTCATACAATCAGTGATAACGTTTTTCTCCCTCTAAACCTAGTCTAATTTTCATAATTTTTGGAAATGTTGTAGATATAATGAAAATCTAGGTCTCTACGTTTTAATTTTGAAGAAATATTGCTCAGAATATTTATTATTATTTTAATCTAAAAATCTATATCTTTGACTTAAAACTACCTACTTCGAGAATTTTTATCTTTTTTAATTAGGTACACCGAATTAAAAAATTAGTGACGTGAATTAAAAAAAAACATTCAGTAAAGGTTTAGGGGGGTAAAAACTTTAGCGACCGAAACAATATCATTACAAAAATATATTAAAATGTTTACCTTACTACCTATGATTGTTTGTCAATTTTTTGTCCGTACATTGTTATTAGTTTATGTCTGATTCTAAGACTTTGTTTATGCATTTAATATACTTAAAAAACAAACCCCTTTAAACTACACAAATCCGGACAAATAATTTTATATAGTATTTTCTCTGAAAGGTTTGAATTTAGGATAATAATAATAATAAAAATCATTTATTGCCTTTAAAATTGTAAACTTAAACATAACCCAGGTAATAATTTAATACTTAAAACTTGTATCGTAAATCGGATAGTAAAAACAATCAAAACTTTACTGTTATAATTTATTTTTGTCGTAGGTACCAAAATGCAGGCCGCTCGGAAGTCGTGAGATACAACCTGGCTAAAGCTTCGCTGGCCATCATCAACGGCGCGGTGCTCCTCATGGACGCAGTTCTCACACACCGCGGCGGCTAGATGCCCAGACGACCCCTCAAACTTTAGGAACCGACCAAAGTCTTCGTACCTGAGGGCCTACTCTCTTTAGTTACTGTCTGATTCGCCATTGAGCGCTCGTTAGTGATGCGGGAATAACATACATAGTATGTATGTACTGCAAACTACGAAACCAACGTCGCTTCCGACAATAGATAGTAGCCCTACAGTTTTTATCACAGCCAACTCCGCCAGATTTTGATTATTTTGACACATAAAGCCCTCTAATTTCTGCAGTTTTATGCATGTTAAAAGAGTAATTAAAATATTTTTTCGGCTCATATTTAATTTGTACGACTCAAAATTCCAGTGATACAATAATTAATGTCTGGTCCGAGACCTTAAAAGGGTAACTAAAATGATTCGATGTTCGTATTTCTATGACTCCCACCTTTAGTAGTAACATAATGATGACGTCCAATAACAAAATTTACGCTATACATATACGGCCTTATTAATAAAAATGTTACACCTTGGATCATACTCGGATTAGTTACTCCGTGTTTTGTCTTATTTTGACAAATGACAGCCGACATGTGCGAAAATAAGACAAAACACGGAGTAACTGATCCGAGGATGATCCAAGGAGTATTTTTTTTATTAATAAGGCCGATAGTGAATATAAGCTTTGAAAAATATTTTAAAGTTTGATGGGATCATTTTATAATCACATTTTAGCATTTGTATTTTATATCGACAACATGAAATGCTTTTGATAGTAATGGTGACTTATTTTTGTAAGTGTTCTTTATTCTTAATATTTAATTATTATCTTAAAATCTCAATGTGCGTATTGTATTGTAATTTTATAATTAATTAAACATGTTTGATAACAAATAGGGAGCGTTTTAATGTGTCATGTTTTTTATTTAGGTATTTACTTAAGCTAGCTAAAAATAAAATAACATTGTAGTTAAAATGATTATTTATAATTTGCATTTTGATTCTTATTTCATTGCTCGTATATTGTTCTCTTGTTTCTGTCCTTTTCCCGTTAAAATGTTAATGTTACTCATGCGACTAGTAGCGTCAGTTGCAACACCTCCATAGAAAATCAGTGCAAGCAAATAGCCCGGCGCATGCAAAACGCGTCTTCCGTGAATTCGCATCAGCCTGACGACACGCAACATAGTTGGAAATAGTATGAAAAGACAAAGCAACATTAAAAGCACCTTTTCAAAAAAATCTTTCGCTCGGTGGAGAGGCGGAATGGGAGACTGTCGCCTCCTGCGAGGATGTCATCTCGCAGAAGGAGGCTGCGGAGAGGGAGTGGAAGGAAGATCCTCAAGCCGCTCCCCTCCGCCGCAGACGGATAGGCAGGCGAAGGCGGGCATTCGCACAAGCAATGCCCGCCTAGTGACCCTGCCGCGGAGGCCTGCGTGCACGGTTGGCCCCGTGCACGCCGCCGTAAGGTCCTCCGTCTGGGGATTGCCCTGGTGTTCTCGGGCAATCCCCCCTTGGCGATAATCAGAAATAATGAGATCCGTAGAAGAACTAAATAAGTCACCGAAATAGCGGAAAAAAGGTGAACGTAAAGTGGCAGTGGGCAGGGGTGACGGTTGTTGGGGCGGAATGGTCCTCGAGTGGTAGGTAGTCGCGTATCGGAAGACGTAGTGACGCACCCACACAAGGTGGAGCGGTGATCTGGTGAAGATCGCGAGAAGCGCAGTACCAATAGGTTAGGAGATCCTTGGCGAAGGCCTCTGTCCAACAGTGGGCATCTTTTGACTAAAACGATGCTAACCATCATGTTTAAGCTGTGTTGTATATTGATTTTACACACGGCAACAAGCCAGACTTTACATGTTGTAATAGTACCTACCAGTTCTCGTGGTGCAAATGACAAGCTTGATGTGGTGTTAACTGTACTTAGTTGTGTATATGAGAACTAATATTGATTGACAATTATTGAGTTGTGCCCATAGGAAAGATTTTTGAAAAATATTCCTAATGACACAACTAGTTGTGCACACATAGTTGGTTCATTAGGAAAACGCGGTCAATTTAATGGTCAAAAACATTCCCAACAGAACTTGGCTGCTACTCTGTTTCTCGGAAACGAACTTTCGTCCACGAACGAAGACCAAACATCAAAAGTGTCGCTATTCTATTTCATTTTCGAATACATATAATAATTTCGTTTCCATAGACAACTTTCGCGAACGAATGGAATGAGACTATTGCCATAAAGTGGGGTGAAAAGAGTGAAACAAATATGTTTCCGGGGTCAATAGAGTGAAACAAAATGTTTTTATAAATCTTGCGACAAGCTCGAACCTATTTCTGCCGCAAAGCAGCAGTGCTTGCATTGCTGCGTTCCGGTTTAAAGGTTAAGAGATATGGCATTAAAATTACTGGGTACCGTGACAAGGTACTCCTATGTCACAAGTTGGCAACGTACACTGTGGTTCCTATGGGGGTTGCAGTTTTGCTGCGAATCTCACAAAACCCCACTTGTATTATGGGTGACTTACCACTTACCATCAGGTGGGCAGTTTGCTTTTTTAGTTGCAAAAAAAATAGCTTTTATATTATCATAAAAAATGAGTCATAAGTTTATTTTCCTCTTTTCAGAGTAAATAAGCTTGTTTTTAAAAATGTTTTTTTCTTTATTTTATAGCTTTTCATTTACCCTTCGTCCACGTTCGTAACCAAAGTTACATAACCAGTTGCAAGAGAAGATTTTTTTTCGCTGTTTGGTAACTAGTTGTGAGAGAAGAATTATTTTTCCATTATTACACCTATTTGTTAGCTTTTTCGATTTTACAATTACACCTGTGTTAATGGAAACTAGATAACGGATAAATATATTCCTATTTATCTACCTACTTTATGTATATAAAATTCAAAGTCCTGACTGACTGAGATATCAACGCACAGCCCAAACCGCTGAACCTACATACTTGAAAATTTGCAATAGATTCCTTATACAGTGTAGGCACACTAAGAAATTTTTGGATTTTTGGAAATTCCACCCCTAAGGGGGTAAAATAGGGGATGGATTTTCTCGAGTGTCCACGCGGACGAATTCGCTGGCGAAAGCTAGTACCTATATAAAAGCAAAATATCACTCATTGTAGTGCTTTTTCTTGCTAAATTGTAGAAATATAGGGAAATCTTAAAGTTGAAAGAAAAAAAACAAACTTATTCCTTTAGTCCGATACAAAATGAAAAGCTTTATTCTTGTAGGTACATAATTCACTTATGCATATGGTACTTAAGTAAATAAACTCCCTTAATGCAAAGCACTTAACTAATTGTTTAATCAATACAAGCCAAGGGCAGGATGGTTCAGGTTTGTTTGATCAATCTCGGCAGGTAAAAATCAGGTACAAATTGGGTACAAAACTATGAAATAAAGGGGCAATAAAGTACACCAACAAATAGTTATAGGTTTCCTTTTTTTTAAAGAAATTAGTAGCCTTCCCCGGAGCGGTTGTTAGTAGATCATACCTTCGATGCTAAGTTTCTGCGATCACGGGTCAGAGATATAAAATTCCAGTTTCTTAGATTATTTTCTGTTTCTAATATTACTTGTGTAATTCCACAGAATTCCTCCTTGATACTAGGTTAGTTTGTCTAGCTAAGCAGCGGAGCCCTACGGCCTCCGGGAACTGCCCTGGAGATTCATAGCACAGTGTTAGGTTAAAATCATAATTAAATATGCCTATAATCTTAGGGTCAGTGGGTCTAACACTGAGTTCTGAAGGAATCCCAGTCAATACATTTGAATTTCATGTAATAAACATTGCAAGTTAATTCCAAACATAATTTTCAATGAATTGTCAAAGTTTCTTATTGGTTAGGTAGTTAATAAAAGGGACATATGGAGGGGAGAGCACCTATTTTGTGTATAATTATTGCTATTAATAAAAAGAAAACAGCTTAATTTGTGAGTTATTTGCCAAAGAAGGATGTGAAACTTAATATTGTGAAAATTTAGAATTTAACATGAAATTCGCAAGTGTTACTCAATATATGCCTTAATCCCACTAAGATGCCGCTTACTATCAGGGTTTTTTAATGAAATAGGGGATGAAAAAGGCGAATTTTGGAAATGTAATATGTTTGATTTAATAATCAATTTACCCACAAATAAAAATAAAATTAACAAAATCTGTTTTAAATCATGAAATATAATAAGTTAATTAGATACCTTATTGATTTTTTGCACTTATTGATACAATAAATCCATTTAATTTAATGAATCGCGTGCCGGCGAGTAAATATAGTATTTTTTCCTTAGCTTTACTCTTCAAGCTGAAAACAAAAAGAACTGACTTTTGAAGTCTCACTGTAGCTTTTCAAATTAAATTCACACGGAAAACGGGAGAAATACCTATTGATTCTATTAGCAGAAATGAATATAAATACTTCATGATCTTCGAATCAATAACAAATTCCTTCGGTCGATGTCTCACAGACTAACTAACCAGTTCGGAGAGCATAACATAGACGAAAGACGCGTTCAAAGACTAGGGTGAAAAATGGGCGCGTTCGTTCACCGAATGATAAGCGTCGTATTGGCGACGGAACCTGCCCTAAAACCAAATTCATTTCATAACATGTGTGTCATGATGTGTCAAGTCAACATACGGATCTTTCGAAATTCTACAATATGCAATAAGTATTTCCAGCCAAAGTTATAGGTTTGGTTGGAAAACAAAACGTAATGTAAATTAACCATAAACAAACAGTGAATTTTTTTTTTTTTTTTTTATTGTTAAAGGTGGCAGACGAGCAAGTGGCCCACCTGATGGTAAGTGGTAACCACCGCTCATGGACATCTGCAATGCCAGGGGCAAAGCTCAGTTGCTGCCTACCTGGAGAGAAGTGCTCTTTTTAAACCTCGTTTGAAGTTGGACATATCGTAGCGCTCAGGAAACACCGCAGCTGGGAGCTCGTTCCAGAGTCTGCACGTACGTGGAAGAAATGAACGCTGAAACCGGACTGTGCTAGACGAGATCGGTTCCAGGTGGTACGGATGAACTCTATTGCGGTGGCGGGTGGTGCGATGATAAAAAGGTGACGAGGGCACCATTGCAAACAGTTCCTCGGAGCACTCTCCGTTAAAGAGCCGATAGAGCACGCAAAGAGAACCAAAGTCTCTCCTTTGCTCCAGCGTCTCCATTGAGGCCGTGATATTGGGATCACCGACGATGCGGAATGCACGCCTTTGCAGGGAGTCAAGAGGGTCGAGTTGATATTTCGGAGCTCCTGCCCAGAGGTGCGAGCAGTACTCCATATGCGGCCGTATTTGTGCTTTATAAAGCATCAGCCGCTGGCTAGGAGTGAAGTACTGCTTGGCTCTGTTCAGGACGCCCAGTTTTTTGCTCGCCAATTTGGCTTTGTCCTCCAAATGACTCCCAAACTGCACTTTGGCCGAAATTTCCACACCGAGGATCCCAATACCACCGGACATACGAAGAGTAACTCCCTGGAACTGAGGCACTACGATAAATGGGTCCTTCTTCGCAGTGAATGCGCAAACTTGTGTCTTCGTGGGGTTGAACTTAACTAAGTTCTTTGCACCCCATTCGGAGACTCGCCCTAGAGAGTCCTCGACTTCAGACACAAGTTGTGACCGCCTTTCTTGCAACGAAATCCGAGGGACATTCTGGTGGTCGGTATACCGCACATCACCCGTACTATCATCTGCATAGCAATGTATGTTCTCAATGGACAACATGTCATTGATATGCAGAATGAACAGGGTTGGGGAGAGCACCGAACCTTGTGGAACGCCAGCGTTTATGGGCATGGTTTTGGAACAGCAGCCGTCGACGACGACTTTAATGCTCCTACCGTCCAAGAAGCTGGCTATCCATTTGCAGAGTCCCTCGGGGATTCCATAAGATGGTAGCTTCGTGAGAAGAGCTCTATGCCAGACCCTATCAAACGCCTTAGCAATATCTAGTCCCACGGCGAGAGCCTCACCTTTGCCCTCCAAGGTTTCCGCCCAACGGTGGGTCAGGTAAACTAAAAGATCACCAGCTGAACGGCCGTGACGGAAGCCGTATTGTCGGTCGCTAATCAGCTGGTGCTCTTCCAGGTACCGTAGGAGGCGGGAGTTGATGACCCGCTCCATAATCTTGGAGAGCAAGGACGTTATTGCTATTGGCCTGTAATTTGAAGGGTCGGATCGGTCACCCTTTTTGGGAATTGGGTGGACGTGAGCAATCTTCCACGAAGATGGAACCCTGCTGTTCTGATAGGAAAGGCGGTAAAGGCGCGTGAGTACGGGGGTCAGCTCAGGGGCGCACGTCTTCAGCACCACTGCTGGGATGCCATCCGGCCCACTCGATTTATGGACGTTCAGGAGCTTAAGCTCCCGCCTGACCGCACGTTGTGTAATGCGTATTTCAGGCAGTGAGCTTTTACACCGAGGGATGTTAGGTGGTGTGGCTCCTCCATCGTCCATTGTCGAGTTAGAGGCAAAGAGTTGGACCAAGAGATTGGCCTTCTCTTTTGCACTGTGGGCCAGGCTGCTATCAGTTACACGCAGTGGTGGGAGACTGGACTGGCAGAAATTACGTTGCGCAGCTTTGGCCAGCGACCAAAAAGCACGACTCCCACTGGGATAGCTTCCTAGTCGCTCGCCAACCCTGGTCACGTGTTCCGCCTTGGCTTCAGCAATAGCCTTCTTGTTGGATCTAGAAGCAGCGTTGTACTGTCGCTTCTTCTCCGTCACGTCAGGATCCCGACTTTTTCTGGCATTGTCCCAGGCGATGTACGCAGATTGCTTGAGGTGGGCAGTTTTCCTGCAGGTATTATTGTACCAGGGACGACTGCGACCGCCAACAGGTATTTTGGCGTTGGGTATGAAAACTTTCATTCCCATCAGCACCGTTTCAGTGACGCAATCTGCGCAGGTATCGGGATCTTCGGAGGCGAAGCAGAGCTGCTTCCAGGGGTAGGATCCGAAGAATTCTCGGAGTCCATCCCAGTCTGCTGACTCATACCGCCAAACTGCACGATTGCCAGCTGCAGACACGCGATGGGGTCGCGCAAGACTGGCAGTACTACGGACAAGGCAGTGATCCGATGATCCAAGAGGAGCATCGACCACAACCCTGTATCCGCTAGGTCGCGTAGTCAGCAGTAGATCCAACAAGGAGGCTTCATGGCTCTCTATATCTGGGATACGGGTGGGCTGTACCACCAGTTGAGAGAAGCCATAGGCCGAAGCCATGTTGAAGACAGTCCTACCCGGGAGGTCAGTGGTCCGGGACTTCAACCACTCTTTATGGTGAGCATTAAAGTCACCAAGGACCACCACCTCCGCAGATGGGTACTGCTCCAACGCTCGGTCAATCCCCTCTTGAACGTGCTCAAAAAGCTGAGCTGACCCTAATTCACTGGCATGGGACCTGTAAAGGCACGCGTAGATTCGGGTAAGACCCCCATGGTCCACGCGCAGCCATAGTAACGACAGGTCCCGATGCTCGAGGCCCCGAAGGCGGCGACAGCAAACATCACCCCTGACGTATACGCACACCCCGGCTTTACGTAGGAATGCGTGTTCCAGTTCGTAACCCGGGTATTTCAGGTACGAAACATCGTCAGGGGCAGTAATTTGCGTCTCCGTTAAGAAGAGCAAGGCAGGCCGAGCCGTCTCAAGATGGTGGTGGACGGCTTCGAGATTACTGTGTAGACCCCTGATGTTGCAGAAATCCATTTTAAATGTGGATTGGGTGTCCGCCGTAGGAGCTCGCTTCTTCTTATTGTTTATCTTCATATTGTTATAGAGCATTTTGGGGAAGGGATTAAATGTGGGGCTGAGTCACGGTGACAAACGAAGAAAGGGCAGAACGTAGTACAAAGTGGGGGCGCGGGTTGTGTGAAGAGCTGACACGCGGCACGGAAGGGCCCCCGGTGCCCCCCCGCACGCAGACATCGGGATCCACTCCGGTCTCCTACTCCGGCACGATGACCGCATGACGGGATTTTCGCCGGTTGTGCAGGACAGCCTCCCAGGCAGGATATTCCTGGGTTCGGGTCCCCTACTGACTGGCAGGTGGCCGACGGCAACCATTTCCACCGGGTCTCCCTGTACCGCGCGTCAACTCTTTACGCCCAACGACCTCACTGAGACTTTAAACTCTACTAGTTTCGATTATCACCGCGACTCCACACCACAAAAGGGACGGGAAAGGGGCATGAAGGAGCGGCTGTCTCTACCCTTCAATCGAAATGCAGGTCTGCTTCACGACCAAAATAGGCAGAGTGGTGGTACCAACCCGCACAGTCCCGGCATTAAATAGGTAATCCTAATTAGTACCGAGCCTTACCACGACTGTAGTGGGAGAGGGAGGGAAGGAGAGGGACATCGACACCGCGGAGACGAGAGGTAAACGGCATCGAAGGCTCGAGAAGCCGGGGTCGCGCACCCGAGTCATCTGAAAAAGCAACCGGACAAGCCGCAATTAGATGACCTCTGACCTCAAATGCTTTCCAAATTCTATTCGACGAAACCATAATTATATGATCTGTAGCCTTAAGTGTACTTTATTACGATATGTCTCTAAAAATTATCAAAACAAACGGTCTAAATGTCAAATTCCGAATTTTGAGAAAATCAACCCACCTAAATGGAAGCACGGGATTTTGGGCGAAAAAAAACTATCTTTGTAAATAAGGCCAGGATAAACGCGAGATTTATTTTGTTTATGCAAAAAGTGAATAATGACCAAAGATAATTGCAAATGTCACTGACGTGACGTGAAACGACGTTGACGTTGACACTTGACATTGATATTGTGAAATTAATTGACAAAGTTATTGTAATTATGATTTTAGTTGTGAAAGGACATGTCCACTTTTTGTATGGAACGTGGAATTTTATTCTGAACCTTTTTTAACCAGTTTAAAAATTTATGACGGAAATAGAACTTTATGAGAAGGATGTTTATCCATGAATATTAAAAATATTAAGGCCTGCATTTAGGAGAAAAAAATTAAAAATGTTTTTTTTATTGTTTCTTTAGCAGGGCCACATTTAGTTTTTTTTTACTGGCAATTAAAAGTATGTCATTGTCAATATGTCAATGCCACTGTAACTGTCGTTTTGACTTTTGTTTATTGTTTGTGTATAGGTGTGTAACCTTCCTTCCTTTCACAAAATAGTATCTTTTATTTTCTACAGCTATGCTCAGGTTCTTGATTTTACATGTGATTTAAATATAGGCTTGCTAACTGGACTAAGTTTTCTCGTAATTTGAACGTACGAAGTAACCAGACCCAAGAATTGAACAACAAAATGTTATACTTCCAGGTTACAGTCGCACTCCTGATACAACTTCTCATTTTTTTTGTACCAGAGTGCTATAATTTGGGATGTCGAATGGTACCATTATATTTAAGAAAGAAGATCCACGGGGATTGTAAAATATTCGTAAAGTAATGCCAAAGTCTGTGAAAATCACATGAGTCAATATGATTTTGCATTTTTACGGTAATATAAGTTCACTGTATTGTTTACACCAAATAATTCATGCTTGACTTACTAACAATAAAATCAAAGAAAAGAAACTAATTGAATTTGAAAATATAGAAAATTCCACTGATATAGTATGTAAATACTGGACAGGTTTAACAGTCACACAATTTGTTTTATTGTTCTCTTGCTTAACTCAATTAGGTGAGGTTTTTTCAAAGCCTAAAAAGGCCTTAGGTTTATATTAAGTCAGACTATGGGCTAAGGAATCCCTTTGCAGAATTGCTTCTCGGGTATACATTTCAATAACTCATGTTTACTTATATAAAAAAGTGTTATTGCTTCAAAAATCAATATGCACCTTTACATTTAGGTATAGCCCATATAAGCAGGGAAAACCTGTCCAGTAGAAATCTAACTATACGTTATACTCTTTGGGTCTGATTCAAACAATTCCATTGTTTTATTAGAGGTTACTAAAATTGTACTTACAAAAGTCCTCTAATTACCTATTTCAAAAGAAATCTTATAACTTACACTGCTAGCTGCAGTAAGCGACCAACCAACCTGGTGGTCAATCTATTTTAAATAGGGCATTAGAAGCCATCTTTGTACATATTGATGCTTAAATTCCACACTTGAATGTTCCCCAGAATGAAAATATTGAATTTAATTTTAATCAGTCTTGGAACATATTAAATTAAGCAAGCTAAGTCATATTTTGGAGAACATATTCAAGAAAATGATCTATCACATGAGACTGCTGATAAGAGGAAAAATCAAATGAAATCCATGAATTTAGGATGGGCTCCGCACCAAACTCATATAACACCACTGGCTCAATTTTGAAATGACGTACTAATGAGGGAAGATGTTGAAATTGAATAAATAAAAATAACATAATTTCTGGGTTTTATTTCATACCTGCAACCAGTTTCTATATTACAACTCTTTCACATAGTTTCCACCATTATAATTATTCAACACTTCATATTACATATTTAGTACCCATGATAAAATCGAGGGTATGTAGTCATATAGAAGTAAATATTTACACTTTGAATTAGCATTATAGTAATATTAGAGAATTTTGCACTTAGTTCATTATAATGACTTCATTAATTAGCATTTGTTTTGTAAAAAATCTTTTGTTATTGAAATAGTAAAACTGTAGCATTCTTAAGAACAGACCAGTATATTTTATTTATGTTGATATTTCATTACTGTGAGGTAGGTGCTTATCCTAAGAGTAGGCAGAGTAAAACAGGTATCACACACTAGACACTACAGCCAGGGGCTCATCCTAACAAATGCTGCACAAACACACTGCTACAAAGTATAGAAGTCATCTGCCACCAACCAATGCATTTATTGTGCTAGATTTCATTTTAATAGCATGGACCTATTGATTACATGTATCATTTTTTTGGTCAGAGTCAGAGATGCTTGTTTGTTACCAGCAGTGACCTGCAATGCTGCTAATTTGCAATCCAATTCAATATGTGGTCACCTGGGGGTTTATTGTCGAAGGAAAAATCTATAACGTCTGCGCTGCCTTTAATTTGACAGTCATTGCGGCAACAACACAAGATTGTGCACTTCTTAATAAAAAAAAAGTATTGTGATGTATTGTGATTGCTTAGATTACTATGCGATCACGATCATTAAAATCCCAAAATTAAACGAAGCTTTTTTTGACGCTGTCACTTCTGCAAGAGAAGGCAAAGGGAGCTAAGTTCATACAGCCATGTTTTTCGTAAATCTTGATAAAACATTAAAAATGTAATTTATGTGAATTTTAGTCAGAAAGTCACTCACTATCACATTGTTTGTGCGCTTTTGTTACTTATTTATTCGTTTGTGACACGTTTCAGTAACTTGTCATTGGTTTCCATACAAAAATCGCTTTGTTTTACATACTATGAAAGTCAATCAGAAAATTGCTGTTTTTTTGAATTTGCAGGCCTAAAAAAACCTAAATTTTATTCTAAACCCTAGATTTTTGAGTACTCTTTACAATAATACCTGAAACATGTTGGTTAATAAATAATTATATTCTTAGCCAAAAGTGGACATGTCCTTTGTGTTAAAACTACAGTGAAACGAAAGTGTTTTTGCAAAATTAGTGTTTTATGAAATTTTAAGAAAAAACGGTGTTACAACTGGTAATCACGAAATCTCAGAAACACTTACAAACTTGAAATTTGGCAGGTAGGTTCCTTATAGGGCGTATACAACTATACACCCACAAAGAACGGATTGAACGAAACTCCACCCCTAAGGGGGTTAAACGGGGGTTGGAAGTTTGTATGAAAGTCCTTTTTTCTTTTTTTTTTGTCGTTGGGAAATGCCTGACGCATACCTCGCGCTTGAAAGGCGCGAGGTTATGTCGGACTCTCCGTGGCTCCTGGCGGACGAGATGATATGTCCGCCAGGGAGTGCAATGCCGCGGCCTACCGACTAAAACCCAAACGGTGTCTTCCTGTGCCGCGAACTGTGGCGGGAACGCGGGCTCGCGAATCGCAATCTACCGCGTACCCGCCGCAGCTGGCCGTCACCGGACCCTCCACTGGGGAGTATTCCCCTTCGCCGGCGTACCAGACACACGGTACGCCGTGACCACTTGTTCGGCCGCAGGGGATAGGGAGAGCGGCAACGTAACACCGACACTCCTCTTCCCCTGCGGCCCCACTGCGTCCGCCATCAGACGGTAGCGACCCCGTGTAGGCCGCGCAGGGTAGGGAGAGCGGCGCATCGCAATACCGACAATCCTCTCCCTCCGCGGCTTCCTACTTGTTGGCCGCTACATCGGGCTTATGCGGACAAAGCCTCGGTGAGCGGCCCTTCCTCGGGTTCCTCTTGGCTTCGCTGGGGTTGCTGAAGTCCCGGTTACTGAGCCCCCCTCTCCACGAGAAGGCGGGAACCAATAGGGGGGGTTGTATGAAAGTCCTATGTTTTTGAAGTAAGAGACTTGAAATTTATAATGTATGCTCTATAGAGGGTGTGGAGGGTGGGACTCTTTTTCTTTGCAGTCCTGTCCAATGTTAATTGTTTATATATTCTTTTCATGTCGGATATTATTTTTAATAACGGTTATCTCCTTTCTTCAAAGTAAATAATCTTCTTTATATATAAAAATGAAACGCTGTGTGTTTGTCTCGCAAAAACTCTGAGACGGCTCGACAGATTCTTACGAAATTTTCTGTGTGTATTTGAATGGGTCCAAGGAAGGTTTAAGGTCCAACGTACAGTTGGACCCGGTAGGTGGCGCTGTAATCGGGCGGGACAACGTCCGCCGGGCCCACTAGTCGTAAATAAATTCAATGAATTTTAAAATGTTGTTTTTTTATTTAATGTCCTCCTAACCGATATTCGGTCACGGCGGCCAATCTCCACAGAGACTAGCCATCTGCGCAGGAGATATTATAGTGCACAAGTGACTGCGCAAACGCAAGTGCACTCTCTGTTCCTTCACTCGCCTAGTCCGATGGGACGGTTAACCGCATGAAGCAAATACTTTGTATTTGCTTCATGGTTAACCGACACGACCGGGGCGAGATCAGGCGCAGGACCCACTGTTTAACGTGCCTTCCGAAGCACAGAGGAGCTTGAGGGGTTTCTTTTATTTTGGTCACCCATCCTAGGTCTGACCACAGCGAACGTTGCTTAACCTTAGCAATCGTTCGCTGAGCGCGCGCGCCTATGCGCCACCAGATTTTTTATTTATTTATTTATTAGATTTATGAAACAGTAGAATTATTTTTAATTAGGAAATAAGTAGGAATAGATCCACTAGAAAACAATATTCGTCCAAGAAAAAATCTATTTAAAAAAATGGTTGTCTAAAGTCGGTTTAGGAACGATAATTTTACGTGATAACGTCATTTACTTGTTCTATTGGAAATCTTACCTCGTAGTTTATATACTGTTTTCGCCATTCTGGTGTAATGTGAACACAAAGATGCTCTGCGAACTTCATTCTTAGGCGCTGGATAGAGATTTCAGCGAGAGCTGTCACACCTCTATACGAGCCAGTGGTGTAGGATGAGAAGTTTCCGACGTATGACGGTTTTTAGTTTGACAGCTGTCATCCGAAATGAAGATCTCACCGAGAGCTGTCACATCCATACTAATATTATAAATGGGAAAGTGTGTGTGTGTGTGTTTGTTTGTCCGTCTTTCACGCCAAAACGGAGCGACGGATTGAAGTGATTTTTTAAGTGGAGATAGTTGAACGGATGCGGAGTGACATAGGCTACTTTTTGTCTCTTTCTAACCCCCCACTTCCCTAAAATGGGGGGGGTGGAAGTTTGTATGGAGCATTCCGCAATTTTCAAGGTAGAAAGCTAAAAATTGCTATGCGAACTATTTGTGACTAACAAAAAAATCGTGCATCATTTTTTTTTCGAAATCTGCCCCCAACCCCTTAAAAGAGGGGGTGAAATTTTATATGGGACTTTTTGCAGTTTTCAAGGTAGGAAGCTAAAAATCGGTACACAGACTCTTTGTTACCAAAGAAAAATACCTGCCTTACTTTTTTTTTTAAATCTTCGGTGTTACCCCGAAGCCGCGGGCAAAAGCTAGTCTATCTATAAACCGGTGGTGTAGGATGAGTAGTTTCCGAAATATGACCGTTTTTAGTTTAACAGCTGTCATCCGAAATGGAAATAATGTAATCTACGAAAATGGAAAAATAATTCTTCTCTCACAACTAGTTACCAAACAGTGAAAAAAAATCTTCTCTTGCAACTGGTTATGTAACTTTGGTTACGAACGTGGACGAAGGGTTCATTTACGGCGGTCATCTTGGGTTTAATTTACTGTACCTGGTCTATAAGTCTTTAATAATAAGGCCTTTCATTTGATACTCATATTGGAGGAGTTGTACAATCCGCCATTTTGGTTTTACTTACAACGATACTAAATTACTTACATAATTGCATTGTCATAGGAACTAAAGGTGTATTCCAATCACATATAGGTATACATACATATACATTGCAAGTTAAAGTACAATACAGTCGATGGAAAACATAAACTAAAAGAGTAAGTTAGTAGGAGAGCAATGGCGTCAGAATGTCTTTATTTTTCGTCAATGGTACTAAGGATACAAATTTGTATCCCTAGTACCATCATATTTGGTTACAATTACGGGGAATATCCTTAATTTTCTTTAATGGTACTAAAGATACAAAGTTGTATCACTTGTACCATCAATGGTACTAGTCAATGGTACTACTGACACAAAGGCCGCTATCGCGATACATTTCTTAGAAAGGAGTGTTTCAGTCGCACTTTACATTTTGTGTTGTGTTGTTTGTTTTCAAGTTAAGCATTCTAAATTGTAAGTAAGAATCTTTTTGGTACTTATCAATCAATAGGTACTTATATTTTGAACTTTTATGTAAATAATATTGATGATTACTGATTTTAGCTTAAAGTAACAAATTCCGTTACCCGTAGGAAATCGATACACTTGTTCATTATCAATTTTAATTCTCAAATAATATTTAACTGAGTGGAATTTTGTATAAAATCCCAAGTCGGGACTCGACACTAGATTTAAAATATTTCTGAGGCTACGTCGGATCTTTCTACGCTCTTTGCACACCTCACGCAAAGCAGCTTCAAGCAAAGGTATTCCAACAGCAATTTCACATTAACTTACTTAAAAACTCACAATTACGAATATGAAAAGTTAACACTTTTGTGTTCGTTAATTTGGGGTTTAAATTCCGAAAAAAAAAGTCAATTTCAATTTTTCGTTTCGAACTTTCGTAAATTAGAGTAGGTTTGGAGAACATATCTGTCAAACTATTTGCGATCGCACGAATATACGAATCGAAGAAAACCGTAGTAGGAAATGTAGAAATAGAGTAGACCCCCTGTGTTCTGTTCAGTACTACCCCTATCGGGAATCGATCTTCGGATCATTAGATATCAACAAAATGGCCTCAACCATCTAGAACAGTGGTTCTTAACCGATGGCCCGCGGACCACTGTTAGTCCCTGGAAGCAGCCGAAGTGATCCACGAAGCCATCCGAAAAATAATATAGATATAACAAATAACACTTTATTGCTCTTTATTCATTATACCTACTCTTTATTGGTCGAGTGTTGATGGTCCATGGCTAGACAGATATTTGTAAAGAGGTCCCTCGTCACTAAAAGGTTAAGAACCACCGATCTAGACCATACTAATTAAACACGCTGTGTTGTTGAGCTGCTTAATATTTTATATTAACGATTTATCTAACTCGCTATGAAATTTACATTTGAAGATATTCGCGGCATGGTTGAATTATGCATGAACGGTCCGATCAAATATAGGCAACCTGTGTGTTTGTCTTTCATTGGCAAATGGAGTTGATTTTAAATGTTTGCTTATACTGTGCTCTGCCCTGTCTTCAGTAGCAATTTGATTTGATTAATGATTGAACAAACTTACTAGAGGGGCAACCACACTACTTACATAGTCTTAACCCTTAACCATATCAGAAACATTTCCTTTTCCATACATTTTGACAACACCTTGACAGTTGTCCGATTTCAAATTATATTGCGATTGCACCTTTTTTAGGCCCGATTTCACCAAAGTTAGATAAGTTTTATACCAAGGATAAAGTTATGAGTTACTCTCAGATAGGTCAATTTTAATTTCACCAAATACTTGTACTTAGAATAAAGCCGTTATCCGAGAATAGGATTTATACCGTCGAATTTGACGGTATAACAGATTTAATACTAGAATAAATAAGAAAGATGGCGTCTAATGAACAGCTGATTGGCAAGCTGTCTAAAGTGACAGTAGTCGTAACTGACGTATAATCCTACTAGTTTAAAAAACAGCTAATTGGCTATGTGATTTACGGAGAGAATGTACTATTTAATTTCGCAGCATTATCATTCATTCGTTCACATAGATAAAATAAAACTCTATTTGGAAGAATAGTTAAACCAAATGTGGTGAAACGTAAAATGGGTTATCCGAGAATAAATGTAGAGTATAAATTTATCCACGGTATAGTTATTCTAGTTTTGCGTTCCTGTTGGTGAAATCGGGCCTAAAGTGTATAAGCTAAATCCATTGACCTACAAATCAATGGCTAAATCATAAAATACGAAGTATTGCGTCCGAAGCTATTAATAAAAAATGTAGTCCAATTTTGGGGTGTCATTTTATATTTGAAAAAGCAAGAAAAAATTTTGGGAAGATGCATTACCCTACCACCGTCTTAGTGGCCACAGTAAGGCCGCTTAATTGAAAAGTAGCTGCAGATAATAAAATATTTCATTAAAATTAGGGGCTTAAATGTTGGGAGGGTCGGAACTAGTCGAAACTTTAATTACTTCGGGATGAAAGACTGCAAAATTCATTCACTTTCACTTCAGTTCGGAATTTCATTACATGATTTATAATAAAATTTTTCGTCCTCAATATTAGATTATAGGTAATGTTATTTCAAGACTTTGGAAGACTTATAATTAAATATTTTACAAGAGGAAAATTAGCAACGAGGACCAAAGTCACGTATGTCAAAAATGAATGAAATTATATAACTTGATATGACTGCGTAAAATTTGATATTTTAATTAATTATGACATTGCACCAATTTCATATTAAATATGAATAGATTTCATAAAAAATGATAGTTAGGAGGTATTGTCACTTCATCGACGATTTATAATTTCATTCATTTTTGACATACGTGACTTTGACTGCACTGTGACACAGTTAAATTCTTCTTTCTCCAACAAAACGAAGGGTACATCTCATATTATTTTTTCGCCTTTATAAAGATCGTGAGGGTAGATTCACCTAAATATACCCTCCCCATGAAATTTGTTTATTGCCTGATGATGATGTTTCGAAACCGGTCGCAATAAGTTGAATATAATAAGAAATTAAGTGGGACTAGTAAAATTAGTGTTTTAATGACAAGATACCATGGAGTTCCATCAGGAAATTACAACACAAAGCTTAAACTATTTGCTAAAAATAAAACTGATACAGTTGTTAAGCATTCGATCTAATTTATCGAGAAGGTCTTGGTTAGCGTTGGTGCAACACACATCAGCATAATCGATTATAGGAAGAACTAGGGATTGGATGAGGAGTATTTTTGTACAAGGGGGAAAGGAAATTCTTCACATTATACAATGAGCGCAGAGAGCATCTCACTTTATTACACACGCTATTAATGTGAGCATTCCACGACAGGGAACTATCTAAGAGCAATCCCAGGTTTTTAACTACAGGTTCGAATTGAATTACTGTGCCATTGTATAGAACTGGATCAAGTGAGGTGATGACAATATTTGCTAGTTGTCGCGAGCTACCAATAATGATGGTCTGGCATTTATTTGGCTTAACGGCAATTCCATATTTAGATAACCTTTGAAAGATTCCAGCCAAGTTTTGATTAAGTAAGTAGTTGAAATAGCGTTATTAACTTCCGACGCAGTAGTGATGTGGTAAAGTTGTAAGTCGTCAGCATACAGATGGTAGAAGCAACTGAAGAATTTAGTGAGATAATTAATAAAGAGAGAAAATAGAAGAGGTGAAAGAATGTCGCCTTGAGGTTGCTACATTCATAGTGCTCTACTGATCAAGGGTTTGGAAACAAACTTTTGTCCACCTTTTTTAAACAGCGGCCATGTTGAATTTAATAATATTTTCTAGTGTGTTTTAATAATAATAATAATAAAAAAATTATATTTAAGAAAAAAAAATAAAGAACATAATAATAATAAATCATTTTATTTGCATAAGTATGAAGTATGGTTACAAAGATGGCGGTGAAGGTTATTCCAACATATTTTGTCGTCTTTTCGACGTGCAAATACTTATTGTTGTAGAAATTATATTATGTTTAATTAATATGATTAGGTACATTCGATACTTTATCGTTAAGGTGCATACAATAATAATAATTAATCGAAGTTAAAATTGTGAATATTAGTAATGTCAAATAAATAAAGTTATAAATGTCAGTTTTAAACGTGTTTACAATAAATGTCAATTTAATTTAAATTTTAATAAATGTCATTGCTTAATGTACTTTGTTAGTAAATTTATCCATGGTAATTACCCTATTTTGTGTGATATTACAGATTCATATATTTATTTTTAACTAACTGTGCCCGCGAACATATAATACATAATAAATATATATACATTTCGCCTTCGCTCAACACTTTAGTTTCCTTATTTTTGGATGAGAATTTCTCGGCTTACTGTGGGAACTGTGAAAAATCCTTCCTTAGTGGCCGCCTATCATCAAATATAAGAATTTGATGCTTCTAGCTCCAGCAGTTTGGGCTCTACATTACCTCAGTCAGTTTTTTTATATTTTTTTATTGCAATTAAGTTGGCAAACAAGCAAACTGCCCACCTGATGGTAAGTGGTAACAGTTACCTATAATACATGTGTCTCCTGTGAGATTCGCAGCAAAACTGCAACCCCCACAAGTACCACAGTGTATATTGCCAACCTGTGACTTAAGATGTAAAGTCACGGTACCCAGTAATTTCAGTGCCATATCTTACCCTGCAAACCGGAACACAGCAATGCAAGCACCGCCGCTCCGCGGCATAAACAGGTAAGATGGAGGTGCCCATGCACACGACCCTGGTATAGAGTCTCCCTCCGGTAAAAACCAATAATTTTTTAAATACAGGTACTAGATTGTTCGTTCTGTTTACATATGTTCAGTTCAAAGTTTACATTTTTATTGTAATTTTTTAAACCATTGGAGTTGCAAACAAAAATATAGCCTGGCTATTAAGGTTCATGTAGACACGCAATCTATTTTAATTTATGGAAGGAGTCACGTATGCGCAAATCTTAACCGCCCCATAACCTCAATACATTTTACTGTTAACGTTATTCCAATTTTCGTTTGGTTTTCAAATTAATAATTAATTAAATAATTTATAATTTGAAAACCACTAAATAAACAGTCTAACTAAATAAATAGTCGGAGGTTCGCCTTTTGCCAATATCGCCGAGGGACTGCATATTAATGCGTTTTAATTCGCTCGCTGACAATTTCAATTAATACCACAGTGACAGCAGTACCTACTCTGACAGGAAAATTAAACAGTTTGCTCAAAATAAGCAGTCTATTTCCTCTCAATCGTAATAATTGATTAGGTGCAAAGTGGTTGGCTCTAGAATTAACGTGTCTCCCTGCCCACCCGTCCGTAGTGTGGCTATTTTAGCCACCATTAATTCCACTTGGTGAACTATTATTATGTTTTTTTAATTTTAAAGGCAGAACTTCGGAGGATGTTAAGGTTGAGCACTAATCGTCAACTGGTTAAGCCGCTCTCGCCGACATATCGCAAACTTGGTAAGTATTGAAATGCAAATTGTTTTTCCTCATAAACTAAAAATGCATAATGTTAATAGCCATAATCGTCACTTGCCATATCTCTTTATATAAAAAACTCTACTTCTGAAAAAACTCGAGGCTGCGGGAATTCGCGGCAACCAACTCCAGCTTTTTACCAGTTACCTGTGGTACTGCTAGTTCTGACCAGCCTGTTGAATATGGTGTACCACAGGGCAGTATTCTAGGTCCTACGCTGTTTTTGGTTTATATAAACGAACTCTGCTCTCTCAAGATCCCAAATTGCAAGATAATATCTTTTGCAGATGATACTGCACTAATATTCTCTACTGAAAGCTGGACTCGATCACAAGACGACACTTATAGACGAGCACAAGCTGGATTCGATCTTGTATCATGCTGCCTCAGAGCTAATCTACTGACGCTTAATGTTCTAAAAACTAACTTCATGACCTTTACAATGAGGAATACGATGCAGCTACCCAAAAACCTTTCAATTGTTGCACACTCACACTATCACCCCCTTGCCTTATCTGTGGCTCATTGTGATTGTCCTAGGTTGAATAAAACTGAAACAGTCAAATATCTGGGTGTTCTGATAGATAACAGACTGTCATTCCAAGCTCATATAAATCTTACTTCAACTAGGCTTCGTAAATTAATATATGTTTTTAAAAACCTACGTCATGTGGCTGAACCTTACATAGGAAAATGTTGTAAATACGGGGAAAATAATAAGCAAAAATAGAAAGAGAACCTGATGTTATAATTTTATAATTTTATTTGAGTGACAAAATCAAAAGATAGTTTTTTAGGAAAACAAACCATAGACAATCTTATGTAGAGTTCTCAACATCCTCCCAAGCCAGAAAAATAACAAATAAGTTATTTACTTATTGGTAATTAAAAAGAAATAAAGCATTATTCTAAATCACCTTGCACTTCAAGGGGGTACAATTTTTGTATTGGTCGTACTATAACTGAACCTCGGTCGGTCTTTAATCTTACAGATCGTACATTACCATCCCTACCCTTGATGCAATCTAATACTCTAGCTATTGGCCAAAGATGTCGTTTATTATCGGTATCTAACAATACAATATCTCCCTGCTTCAAATTATTAGCAAAACACTTATGTGGTTTTTGGTAAAGACTACCTAAGTACTCGCTACGGAATCGACCCCTAAAGTCCGCTCGCAGTTTCTGTAAGTATCGATGTCTTGAGCTAATTTCCGTGGCATCTATCTGATCTAGATCAGGTACACCGGACTCTGACAAGTCTTGCATAAAACAATTGGGGGTAAGGGGTTGAAGACACTCTGTGTCATTGGCCATAAATGTCAATGGTCTAGAATTTATAGTGGCCTCACAATCACAGAGCAGTGTCTCAAGTTCCACGTAATTAAGCGTTGATCTTCCTAGCATCCGACGAAGCATTTCTTTGAGTGTACGCACAAGCCTTTCCCAAAAGCCTCCCCACCAGGGACTGCTAGGAGCATTAAATTTCCAATCGATGCCCTTAACTGTTGAGAATTTTTGAATTTCATCCCAATTCACCGCTTTCAGTAAATTGTTGGCACCAACAAAATTTGTGCCGTTATCGGTGTAGATTATACTGACTCTACCTCTCCTAGAGACAAAACGGCGAAGACTCATTAAAAATGCTTCAGTGGATAGCGACTCTACAAGCTCTAAGTGTACTCCTCGGTACACTGCGCACGTAAATAACACTATCCAAACTTTCTTGCCGCATTTCAGAAAAAGTGGACCACAAAGATCGATACCGGTCACTTGAAAAGCCTTTGTACTTTTGACTCGGTTTTCAGGAAGTGGAGCCACAGGTGCAGACGCAGCTTTACATTTGTATCTACGACAGAGAGAACAGTCGTGGATTATCTTCTTCACCCATCTTCTGGCGTTCAAGATCCAATAATCTTCTCTTAGATTACTTAATAAAGTTGCTGTCCCAGCATGTTGAAGACTACAATGTTTATAGTAAATTAATCTATGTACAATTTTTGACTCTCCCGGTAAAAGAATAGGGTACTTAAAATTCACAGATTCCATGCTGTTTAAAACTAAACGCGTTTGAACCTTAAGCAGTCCTTGCTGTTGTTGATCGTTATAAATCTCGAGCTTGTATTTTTGTTTAGTATCCGTACAATACTCTCTCTGTATAAGTATAAATATTCTTTTCGCAGCGTCAGTATACTCTTTAAAGTCAATATCACCAGTTTTTCTACAATTTTTATTTTTACAATTATGTACAAATCTAAATATCCAAGCACATGTTCTGATAATTTTTGGATACTTAGAAAAATAATGAAAGGAGTTGGAGAAATATTCACCCAATGTGCTCGTAGCAACGGGAATAATACTCTCATGCTCTGCATTAATAATATCAAAAGACGATGTAGGCCAATTTGAAAGGTCCTCTTTTAGCCACTCCGGCCCTTCCCACCAACGACTGTCTCGTAGCTGCATTGCATCGCAGCCGCGCGAAGGTAAGTCAGCAGGATTTAAGGTACCTGGAATATGACGCCACTGGTTTAAATCGCTTCCATGTCGTATCTCCTTCACTCTGTTTTTAATAAAAACAGGCCAGCAACCATCGGTTTTAATCCACGTTAATACTACAGATGAATCTGACCAGAACAGTGTGTCTACATCTATATTATGTAATTCAAAATTCTGTTTTACCTGTTGATGTAGCCGAACCCCAATGACAGCAGCCATCAATTCTAATCGAGGTAAGGACAATTCCTTTACAGGCGTAACACGCGACTTCGCTAATACTAACTGTACATGCACATCGTTTTCAAATACGCTTCGTAAGTATATGCAGGTTGCATATGCATTCTTGCTAGCATCGCAAAAAACGTGAATTGTATTTTTACAATATTTTACATTACGTACAGTCAACCTACGAGGTAGTTTAATTTCGTTTATATATTTTAGTTTATCGACCCACATATTGAATTGCATTTTTATATCAGACGGTACTTGGTCGTCCCAATCTAAGTTTAATTTCCAAGTCTTCTGTAGTAACAGCTTAGGTAATAAAGAAACTGGACTTGTGTAGCCTATGGGGTCAAAGACACTATTAGCGTGAGAAAGAAGTAATCGCTTTGTTAGGTTCTCCTTATTTAAGTTGGTGATCTTCACATTAGTATGCAATATATCGTCTTTAGTTTCCCATATCAGGCCTAAGACAGATAATATTTCATTTTTGTCACTAGGACCGGTAACCCAACAACGGAGATCAAAGGAACCTTCGCCCATTAACTGTTTTGCAGTGTTCATGAAACATTTACACTCTTCAAATGACCCTACACTAGTCACACAGTTATCGACATAAAATGAAGATTTCAGTTTCTGTGCGATAGATCGCCGTTCATCCTTGACATTATCTAAGTGATAATTAATAGTTGCAGCCAACAGAAATGGAGAACAAGTTACACCGAAGACAACACGCTTATGACGGTAAGTAATCAAATCTTTACGACAGTTAATATCCCGCCACCAAAGGAATTGCAAATAATTCCTATCTTCAGGCTTTATAGAGATTTGCAAAAAGGCTTTTCTAATATCGGCTGTAATGCCTACCGCTTGAAGTCTAAAATCTATAATTAATTTAGGTATTATTTCTAATAGATTTAATCCCTTTTCTAGACTAGAGTTCAAAGAGTTTCCAAATTTATCTTTAGCCGAAGCATCGAACACCGGCCTTACAGGAGTGGTGGCGCTGGACTCTTTGATCACTGCATGGTGTGGTAAATACAACCCATTTTCATTGCCAGCCACTTCTTCAATAATGCCTTCCGTAACCCAGTCTTTCAGTACTTGGTCATATTTTTGTAAGTAATTTAAGCTTACTAACCTCTTGGTAGTAGAATACAACCTTTTCTGCGACAACGGTTTGTTACTTTCGCCAAGCTCCTGTGGAAACCCTTCTTTCCAAGGTAAGGATATTTCATAGCGACCTTCTTCATTGGTAGTTACAGTCTCTCTGAAAAATTGGCAAGTATTAGCTCCATTTTCTATGGGAATTTTATCACAAGGTTCTTTAATTCCCAATGTTTCTAGCTCCCAATAATCCGTAACATTGAAATTAACTGAAATGTAACTGGATATATTGTGAGAGTTGTATGGAATCACCCCTTGTAAACACCATCCCAATTTTGTCTCTATTGCATATAGGCCTTCGTGGACGTGAACTACATTGCCTAAAAGTAAGTACCCGTACATATCAGCCCCAATCAATAATCCCACATCCGAGGCATCGTAGCCAATGTCGGAAGGAAATATATTTAAATCACGAAGCTTTTGAATCGTTAATGAACAGTTCAACTTAGGCAATGGCCCCGTAAGCTTATTTAAACCTAAAGCAGACATAGAAAAAGAAAAACTACTATTTACACTATGTAAATCAAAATCATATTTACAATACGTGCCCTTTTTCAAATGTGTATGTACATACACATTTGAAACCACCACCACCACACCACATTTGTACCACCGAACAAACAATGACTGACTGACTCTTTGTCAGTGCTTGGTATGTCTAAAAACTGTACAACATCTAGTTTTATATAAGAGCGCTGCGCACCGCTATCAAATAAGGCCCTTGTTAACTTCTTTCTACCGTTATAACTGACATATAACATAACAGTCTGTAATAATGTGGTGTTATTTTTCTGGCAAAGGGATATTTGCGGTACGTTATTGCTACAACTACTTATACTAGAGTCTTCTCTTCCAGTCTTCGACCTCTTGTCTATCTCTGGACACATTGGTACAGTATGTCGTTTTGTACATACAATGCATTTCGGGAAACTCTTACACTTCTTCGCGTAGTGTCCGACACGTAGGCAAATCGTACAAGCATTCTTCTTTTTCAAGTGAACCTTTCGTTCTTCTAAGGACATTTTGGGTATCTTGAAACATTCCAAAGAAGAATGCGTCGCCTTGTCACACCAAACGCAGATATTTTGTTTCTGTTCACCTTCCTTGTGCTTGTATTCGCTCGCAATCAAACATGATGCTGTCGGCTCTTTTCGTGAGTCACTCGTGAATGCACGTGAAATGGCAATACGCTCTTCTCCTTCAACCTCTCTCTTCAGAAATTCCATCAGTGCCTTAAGCTGGTTCTTGTCTTGCCTATTTCTAGACCTTTCCCAAGCTCTTAGCGTTTCAGTGGGAATTGCAGACTCTACCATTGGCAGAAGCATCGAGGCGTAATTGTCACAGGTGACATTTAAAGAATCGAGTGCTTGAATGTGCGTTGACAGCTTGTCGTATAACGAATCGAGCGGTAATTGTTTGTCTCGAGCTAAGATCAACTGAAGAAGTCCTTTAATATAGTTTTCTATAAGCAGATCTTCTCTTGCGAATCGATCTTTTAACTGCTCGATAGCCTTATGGTAATTCTTTCCATATGGGGGAAAGCTTTCTACCAGTTCTCTTACTTTTGACCCCGGTACTGTAGCCTGAACCAAGTACTGATACTTGTCACTATCGTCGATGTCAGTGTCATTATGGATTTTCGAAAATTGTCCCCAGAAAGAAATCCAGTTGCCAATTTCTCCATCAAACTTGCGTAGCTCTATTTTTGGTAGAGTGAATCGCTTTTGTGCTGACTTATCCGAGCAAGCAGTATTCATGTGCGAGCCCATGGAGGCAACGTCACATGCAACGTCAACATTGCTGTGGAATTGACGATAATAATTCGTACTCACGATTATCCAGCGTGACTTGTAAGAATCTGCTGTTTGTAGATCAGCAAAAATGACATCTTCATTTGCGTCTATGTCTGCAAACCACATATCTTTTATTTTTTCATCAACACTAAATAATTCTTCAGCCTTCTGCTTTGCGATGGTAAACATCGCATGGACATTTGAATCTGAACCGTCCCTGAGCGCATTTTCCAAGTCCCGTTCCGCATTTGAGTAGAATCGGCGCGAGATCGAACGCAATTTTTTCAGAGATTCCATGTTTTCAAATCGTGTCCTGTCACGGTCGCCAGAAAATGTTGTAAATACGGGGAAAATAATAAGCAAAAATAGAAAGAGAACCTGATGTTATAATTTTATAATTTTATTTGAGTGACAAAATCAAAAGATAGTTTTTTAGGAAAACAAACCATAGACAATCTTATGTAGAGTTCTCAACATAAAGTCAGTGTATGTCGCCCTTTGCCAATCACTTATTATCTACTGCATCACCTCATGGGGAGGCTCTGCGAAATCACATATGATCCAACTTGAGAGAGCCCAAAGAGCAGTCCTAAAGGTTTGCACATCCCTCCCATATTGCTATCCAACTTATGACTTGTATCAGTATTGCCAATTACTGACAGTCCGACAGCTATTCATCTTATACACGATCCTTAAGCAACACTACTACATTGATTTTACCCCAAATACATATACCCGCCGTAACCACCTTGTTGCCAACACAAAGTTATTCAAAACTCACTGTGCCAAAGGTTTTTTCTGTTTCCTCGACCCATATCTATATAATAGAATTCAGAAAGATCTTAATATTGTCGTCCTCACTGGTCATGAATGTAAACGCTGTGTAATATCTTACTTGCAAAATTTTAATTACAATGATACAGAAAAACTTCTTACCACGCTCAGATAACAAAAACTGAACACATATTATTTAACTTGTATTAACGGGCATAGAATGGATAACAAATTAACATAGGTATCAAATGTGCATGTGTGTATATATATGTGGTATGTATATGTGTGTAGTATATATATATATATACATATATTTATATATTAGTTGTTATAATATAAACATTATTATTTAGCATATATACGTAAAAAATCAGGCCAGCTGGCCACAATAGATGTCTGCAGTTTGATAATAAATAAAAGTAACTAAGTACTTAAGGTGTACATGTAAGATTGTCTGAGATAACAATAAACTTATTATTATTATTATTATTTCTTAGCATATTTTTTTATAAAGATATTTTTGTATTAATGACTGTTTGTTGCCAAAATAAAGAGAAAAAAAAACATACATTTGATAAGTATAACTGACAAAATCCATAAATTCATTCTTATTAATTTACACTGTGTGTACTAACCGTAAATTAGAGCTTTGTTTTTTATCAAACAGTGTTATCATAATTTTCAATGTAATATTGATTTGATTGATTGATTGATTGTTGATATATTATATAACCTTTTTAGAGGTAAAATAAATATTTAGATAAGATTCGTTATTTATTTACAAGTCGATATTATGCAAGCATACATGCCAAGCATCCAGCGGCTTCCCGCTACCTTCATCAGATCGTCGGTCCACCTTGTGGGGGGCCTACCAACACTGCGTCTCCCGGTACGCGGCTGCCACTCGAGGACCTTTCCATCGGAGGCGCAGGACCGATCGGTATGGAGATCCTTGGGGGAGGCCTATGTCCAACAGTGGGCGTCTCTTGGCTGATATGATGATGATGATAACATGCCAAGCAGGCATGCATTCAGGCATGATCGTGGCAGATGGCTTTTGCTCACCACCACAATAATTTCAGCTTGAAGGCTGGCCGGCAAGGCCAGTGTTAGCCGCGGCAGGTCGCTTATAGCCACCTGCTCCTCAGCATGCGGGGCGCCTCACCCTTCTTCTAGGGTATAGAACCGGGAAATCCCGGTACCGCAAATCCCGGGAATTCCCGGTTCTTTTACCGGTGTAAAGAACCGGGAAATGATAATACAAGAACCGGGATTTTCGGGAATTATTCAAATCGTCAAATATTAAAAACAGTATAAAACTCAGATTTTTATTGTAATCAGCTGAAATTTATAGGTACCTCTATCTTTATACGGACAAAGCCTTTACTCAGATCGGATTCCTATTAATCTCATAAGAGTACTTTCATTGTCATCAAGTCTAATTTTAACTAGATTTTAATTAATATTACGTTTAACTGTTACTAAAGGCTGATTTTTGTCATTAATCTCATTTATTTCACTTGGGGTGTTATTGAAGTTCAGGATTTGAATTGGTTAGTTATTTTATCAATAAACCAAATATCAGAAATTGTAGTAAGCTAGCCAATTCAAATTCTGAACTTGAATTACATATCCTAAGTGAAATAAATGCATTGTGTAAATAATTTTCTCTAAATTATTAGTCTGAAATTGGCACCTATATAGATATCAATTCTTTTGTCCGTCAACAACAATTCATATCCTATACCGGGTATAAGTGACGGTGTCCCTTTTTCTTTTAACAGTGAGTTCAGACCAATGTGAATATTTGTTTACCGGTGTTTTTTTTCCCCGGAAAAGCTATTAAAGCGAAAAAAGGAGTTTTCATTTTTTTTTATTCATGTTACGCAATGTATGGCGCGCCGGCATCATTTTTGTTCCGCTCACATTGGTGCGTTGACGTTCGATGACCCAAACAGAGAGCTGATTCCGCGCGGTATGAAGGAAATTTTATACGATTTACATTGCGAAGTTAATTTTTTGTGTATTTATTATGGTTTTTTGAAAGAATGTGATTTATAAACGTTAACTTAGTCATATTACACCACAATATTTTGAAAAAAATAAAAAAATCTGAAAATTTATGAATTTAGAAGAATATTTCTGTGATTTTCAAATAAGGATCATGGTCTGAACTCACTGTTAAAAGAAAAGGGACACCGTCACTTATACTCTGTATATTGAACTTGGCTTTACCGTCACATTAATGTTTTTGATGGGATATCATTACTTTTTGTGTAGAAATGATTAGTATTCATCAGATAATCGCACAGCATCAGGGCGCTCGCGCTTATAAGCGCGACTGTCTTTTTTACTACTTTGTTTATAATAAGTAATTATTTTCAGTTTTCATATTATTTCATTTATATATGCCTAATAGTCTACGACTACCTCTATGCCAAATCTAATGTTTCTAGGTTATCTGGAAGTGGGTTAGGTTATTGATTACCAAGTTAGTGATTAAGTCATAAATTTTTTTTAACGTAAATGTATCAATAACTATTTGAGTTACATTTATTCAATTTTGGATTCTAGACAAGCTAATAAGATTTAAATGTGCCAAATTTCATGTATATAGATTTAATAGGTTTCAAGTTGTGAAGGCGGTGGCGCTGTGGACTCAGCACTTGCCTTCCAATCGGGAGGTCGGGGTTCGAGACCCGCCATGTACCAATGTGTTTTTCGTTTCGAATTTCATATGTACATTTGTCTGACGCTCTTACGGTGAAGGAAAACATCGTGAGGCAACCTGCATACATCTGCGAAGAAATTCAATGATATATGTGAAGTCGACCAATCCGCACTGGGCCAGCGTGGTTGACTAAGGCCTAATCACCCTAACATAGGGTAGGCTCGAACCCCTCGGTGGGGACGTATGTGAGCTGTGATGATGAAGTTGTGAAGGGGTCAAAAGTAGCTCGAAATGATTCATGTAATATTATTAATTTATTGATATTAATTATCAATAATTTGCTGTATCCAATCCATATTTTTTCCTTTATACATACGCGTATTAGTCTACCTTTATGCCAAATATCAAGTTTCTAGTCTAGGTCATTTGGGTGGGGTGGGTTAGGTTTTTGATCTCTAAGTCAGTAAGTAAAGGTCTCTGCATACGTAACGTGCTTAGAACGTGGACGGAGCGAGGACAGCACGGAGACGGGACGTGGTTTAAAAAACCCTGACGTGGAGTTTAATGCATACGCAACGTGACAGTGACTCGTAACTAACGTGCTAGTGTTGAGAATAGGAAAGATGGACTTTTCATTTGAAGAATTGGCTATAATTGTTATTGCTTTAGATGACGAAAAAGTTATGGCTGCCAAGAGGAAAAAGAGATTTTCTGTACATCTTACATGGCAAACAAGAGAACAAGAAGAATTTCACAAATTTTTGAGCATACTCGTATGTTGTCGAATCTGAATCATTATTTTTTTCGCTTAACAAAATAAGATGAGTTTCTATCAAAATTTAATTATTTTTTGTGTTCCAAATAGAAATTAATTTAATTACTAGGGAAATAATGAAATTCAGTATAATATTATATCCCTGTTTTTAGAGGCTCGAAATGAGTTACTTCACATTGAGTTTACATGACCTAGAATTTATCAATCTTGAGTAGGTGATGCGAAAATAATATTATAAATAAAGTTATGAATGCAGTAAAAAAATTAAATGAAACTTATCGTTTTCAGTGAGTGATAATTCGACTGCAATTTTACGCCACAGAAAATTTTTATGCTGCCTGTCTAAATACTTTGCGTCTGCAAAATTATACAAAGCTGGATATGAACGTACACCCTCGATTAGTTTTTCGTCGTCCATTTTCAATTCTTGTGGCATCACTATTTAGGTATTTGAAGCGAGCGGAGTGAGTGTGCATACGCAGCGAAACCACGGACGGGACGGGGCACGTGCGGGGCGGGACGTGCTAAACATCGTCGCCGACGATATTTTTCCCGTCACGTGGGCGCCACGTTCCCGTCCCGTCCGTGCGCTCGTGACGTATACACTATCGGCTACATTTTGTATAAAACGATATTTCCAAAATTTCCCGTCCCGTTCCGTCCGAGTAAAAACACGTTACGTATGCAGAGGCCTTTAGTCATAAAAATGCTGGTTTTTAAACGTTAATATATCAGTTACTGTTTGAGCTATATTTACGAAATTTTGGATTCTAGATAAGCTAAGGTAGCAAATCTACGTTATAATGACGTCCCAATACAGTGAGTCAAGGACGCAACGGACGTCATAAAATGACGTCGGGGGTCCTGAAAAGTACCTTAATTTGTCACAGCCTATGGGACGTCATCTCAGGACGTCCTTACAAAGTCAAGCAATGACGTGACATGAATGAAAGGGCGTGACTTGTAAAATACAGTACACCAGGAAAAATTATATAAATAACCATGGCGGATGGCGGTCATTTTTAGTACACAAAATGAAAATATATATAAAATAAATTAATAGTGTAGCGGCGAGTGGGCGAGAATGAAAAGCGCACTCAAGTTATTTTTTAAGCTATAGCAAGAAATTCCGTAACGAAAAAAACCTAACACCTCCCACTCCGACCGGCAGGCCTATTCGCTAACTACGGTTGGTAACTAGAACTGTCATTTTTGAAAGACGTTTTATATCCATTACTAGTTAAGTGATCTTATACCTTTTGGCAGCGTTCATGATAGAAGTAATGGATGATAAGTTCCTTTCAAAAATGACAGTACTAGTTAGCAACCGAAGTTAGAAAATAGGCCTGCGGCACGACGGTGCGGCGTTGAAAGCCGTGCATCGTCTAACGTCGTTTCAGTTCGGCAGACTTCGGCACGGTGTTTTGACGTGATATTTTCCAGATATTTAGAGGATATCAAGTCTCAAACTTATGTTTCTTATTTCATACCATAAACCTATAGTTTCAATGATAAATATTCCTGAATAACCTACATGTATTGTAAGATATTAAAAATATTTTAAACAATATTAACTTCTTATTTATTCAATAAAAGAAAAAAATTGTTTTCTTATCGGTCACCACGCTCAAAAAGTGTAACTTGAATTAATATCAAAGAAAAAAAATACTGCATAAATAAAATAAATAAATAATTATAATTGCATAAGTTGGTTAAAAATGCTATGCAATAGCTTTACCGCGGCAGTCCCCGAGTGCCACTTTAATTTTTTTTGAAGGACCTATGCTGTTAGCCGCAGATGGCTGTTACAGCTTCACCTTGATTATTTAAAAGAAGGCGAGAATTTTGGTGGGTCCTCAAGCCTCGTTTGGCTTTCCTAACCTGGTGAATTTCTAGCTCAGAGAGGCATCACCACGGGGGTGTCCCGCTCTCTGAGTAGGGTCACCAGGCGGTTATAGCCGGTGCGGGGAGCGGCTGCAACGCGAGCGCGCCTCTAAGGCTCGGACGCTCGAGTTCGCCGTGTAGTGGAGGGTGGGGAGAAGCGACCAGGCACATATCTGTTCCTGGTATATCGCAAACTGTGTAGACCGGGCCTTCGCACTCTTGTTCTACGAGTGCGGTGTGTGGGACTAGTGCGTGAGTGTGCAGTGGTTGATAGTGAGTTGGAAGGCGGAGGGAGAAGATTGCTCGCTCGTGTGATCGGGTCGGGGGGATCGAGGAGGATGATCCTCGGTCGACGATTTTTGGCCGCTACATTACGTAAGGGGGTGTCGGCCGCCTGTCTAACAAGGGAGTTGGGGTGGACGGTGGCACTAGCGAAGTAGCGTTGGGAGAGATCGTGAATGTGGGCCTCGACAGATGGGAGGTCGACGTCGTAGTGAAGGTCGACATTGCGCGTGTAGGCAGGAGCGCCTATGGCGTGGCGCAAAAATCGGTTTTGGGGCGCACTCGAGTTAAGATCCTTCGAGCCTTATACACGGTGTTTCATAATAATCCAATAAATAATCAATGCGTTATCTAAAACTAATTATTAAATTGTGTTTACCCGTAATGTCATTCAACCCAAAATTTTCATGTAAATCATAGACATGATGATGATACCAACGATATACATGAAAATTTTGGGTTGAATGACATTACGTGTAAACACATTTTAATAATTAGTTTTAGATAACGCATTGATTATTTATTGGTTATTATGAAACACCGTGTATATCTCAAAGTTGCACACAACGCCATCGCGCTCTAACTTGCATCAGCGCCATCTCTGTTGTCGCGTACGAACTAATAGTATTATGTAATTATACACAATCTTATATTTTAATGCCCTAAAAAGTGTAAAATAAACTTTAATTTATAACATGATACATTTTTTATGAAAAAATAAACGTTCGTCGTGCTTGTTTTATTTTATATCCACGATCAATGGATAGTGGTCAAGTAGTGGTACTATAATGGTAGTCAGTACGACGTCTAATAATGACGTATAAACTGCGACGTACTGTTGACGTTATTTAGACGTCTAAATATAACGTACTATTCTCAGAAGAATAACTAAAGCAGATGAGTGAGCGTGAGTGTGCTGTAGTGATTGTTCTGAGGTACTATTATTGAACCTAAATTGACTTAAAAATTGACGTCTATTATTAGTCATTGACGTCAGTCTGCTACTTGGGAGGGACTTTAACAAAGGTACCAAATTCCATGTTTGTGGGTTAAATAGGTTTCGAGTTGTCAAAGGGTCAAAAGTAGCACGAAATTGGTTCGTGTAATATTACAACATTATGACTGCTACGTCGCTAGTTCCTTTTTCTTTCTTTTTTTTTTGAACTTGGCTGGACACGCTGCCGCGTGTCTAGATTTGTAGTTTTGTTCTTGAGACCGTTACAATTTAAATTTATCACTTAACATCATATTTTAGGTATGGTTGAAAAAATCCCGAAAGTACCCAAATCCCTGGAAATCCCGGTTCTAGCATAGTCAGGTACCGGGAATCCCGGTTCCTTGAAACATACCCGGTTCTCTATACACTACACCCTTCCGTATCTCGCAGTTCTGAATTGCACTCTAGGTGTAGGGTATACAAGACTATGTAGAATGAATTGACTGAGTCAGTTTTAAATAGCACAAGATTTTTTAATAATAAGTAATCCTCGTGTAGAAAAAAATATATTCCGGATTATGTCAAACAAAATTATGGATGTCAACAGTTATGCGTAGTTAAATGATGCGCTGTAAAGTATGCTTAAGGCGCATAGTAAGGTCAAACATAAAAAATCACTGCAGAAAAAAACCGGTTCTCTTCATAAATATTGAATAAAAAAATCTTTAAAAAAGATATGTTATTATTCAACACATTCTTTAGAGGATGGTCTTTTTAATTTTTTGATAAATTAATTAAAACTTAAATAATTTATATATTTATTTATTTTACATTTATTCATCTTACGCGTAAAGGTTTGCTTAAATATTCCCCTCACTCTCACTCACTCACTCCTATGTAATCAGTGCGGGACGATCGACGCAAGGTCATTGGGACCACTATGCGCCTTAATAAAATATAACAAACCAAATTATTTTAATGATTATGATTTACTAATTGACGTCCCTTACTCATTACTTGCCTGCATGTCAAATTTCGTCTTCATTGGTCAAGAAAACGCGATTATAGGACGTGTAGGTATCAGTTTCTATTCTTCAATCCTATTATCTCTATTGAGTTTTGGGCCCGATTTATATGCGCCCATAGGTACGAGTATTATCCCGATCCTCGGGAGCCCGATACAACGTTGAATTTATGTATACGATAAGAATGCATTGAAAATATTGACATGCATTGCGTTTTGGTTATTTAGATAAACAGTAGTGTTATAAAGCGTACCTAAAGTAGGAACTCGTATGATAATGATATATAGCTTTTCTCTACAGAAGTCACGGCGTGTTTGGATAGCTATTCTTCTTTTTCTTTATATTATTATATTGACTAGGTGACCCGACGAACTTCGTACCGCCATACGTCAATCTGTCATGTTTTGTCAATATATTGACGATCTCACAGTCTTCAGGCTCATTCATTCACTTTTCATATTAAGAAGTTTTAAAAAAAAACTGTATAAGGTTTTTTTTTTAATTTCCTTTGAATTTGAGAATAACGATTACAAAAAAAGAATTATCCACATTTTTTTATACAAAAAAGTTGGCAAATTATTCATTAAATTAAAATTTTATCCAAATCCATTCAGTAGTTTTTGCGGAAAAGAGTAACAAACATCCATACTTCCATTCATACTCACAAATTTTCGCGTTTATAATTATGATTGAACTTCACATACTATAAATTCGTTTATACTATTCCCTCTCTAAAAAAATTGTTTTATTCACTGAAAACAGAGAATAAAAAGCACTTTTAATCATTATTTTGGTGTTTGAATTTAGTACACACCAATAGATTCGACCTCCATCTCAATGCTGTACAACCTACTTGCACAAAAAATACTCGATATTAAATGTCTATTTTCGCTTAAATCTTTCTTTTTCTCGTAGTTATGATATAAATTATAGTATGCAACTCTTGAATAAAACGGATTTATACCGAGGGCCATGAATGCCTCGCGTCGCTCATGATTCTAACACTCGAATCACTCGCCACGCTCGTGATTCAATCATCATGACGTTAGAATCCTTCACTTGCTCGTAATTCATCTATGACCCTCGCTTTAAATCCGTCCTTTATTCACTTGTTGCATAATATAATATTAATCAAAAATTTGATTCTGTACTAGTTCTTCTAACTATTGAAAAAAGAATAGGTAACTAATTTCCATATTTATGAAAAACTAGCTTTCCGCTCGCGACTTCGCCCGCGTTATTTTTCTTTCCCGTGGGAATTTTATTTCCCGTAGGAAATTTACCCTAAGTCCTTCCCCTGGTCTCGAACTATCCCTATACCAACTTTCATCAAAATCGGTTTAGTAGTTTCGGAGCCTATTTCATACAAACAAACAATCAAATCTTTCCTCTTTATAATATTAGTATGGACAAATTAAAGTCTGAAATAATACAAAGTGACTGAGATGTAAAATAGTTGTAGTATGTACATTGCCTAATTATATTTTTGTTTATTTATAAAACAAAAAATCCATCAATAATTAGTTGGATCAATCAAAATATTTAATAGGAACACACATTCATTCGTCATAAACGCTCAAATATACATAGCACCACCGGAAACTCGTATGTGCTTAACAGCGATGCAGCTTTCAGTGACACCAAGGACACATTTCCATGCAAATGAACGTTGTAGCGGTGCGGGATATCTCAGTCCAAATCTTTAATAACCATAAATCTGCAAATCGAACCACACAATTATTTATGGGCTAGAAAAACCGTCCGAAATTCAATTTGGATCTCGTATTGTATGTTATGATTAGATTAGCTTCTTCCCGTAACTTTGTCTCCGTTCAATGCAGAATTTTTATTGAGATTTAGTGCATAGGTAGGTACCGGATCTACCATATCAGACACCTGCCACAGACACAATACATATGTGTACCAAATGTTAATGCCACACTTATTTTTGGAAACAATTGAGTTTGCCTAGCTAGCACATCCGTGGAATAGCATTGGTATTTGTGTATAATACTCATTTTCAATTTAAGCGTTTGTGAAACTAAAGTCGCCTTCGCTTTATTAATAATTGCTTTCCGCTCGCGACTTCGCCCGCGCTATTTTTGTTTTCCCGTGGGATTTTTTTTCGTAGGAAAATTACGCTATATCTTCGTGGTCGAGCCAAACCACGAGGATATGTGGGACTCCCCAGACCGTACTCGGCCCGGGCCTACCCACTAAAAACCCCCCAGCAGCTCCTCCGTCCGTCACAAGACAGAGGGAAGGGGACAACAGCCAGGCCTTATTCCCGCTGACCCCCTGCCCGTGACATGTCCGTTGCCGGACTCTCCGTCTGGCTCTGCTGCTTTGTGGAGCGGTGCAGAATTGCGCTCGCGCGCCGCTCTACACGCCGCAACTGGTTTTTTATTGTGGTTGTCTTCCACGCGGCCCGACGCTCAGTGCACAGGGCCCCTGGCCCGCTCAGTGCGGGTAACGGGTTGCCCGACGGCAGATCTCGCTGGATCTACCGCCGCGCGGGTGAGCCGAAGCTCGGGGAAATCCCCAAGAGGGAAGGGGAAGGAGGAGGAGGAGGAGAAGGGGAAGGCGAGAGACTCGCCTCGACCCTGCTACCTCCAGAGGTAGCCGCCGGGATCGGCTTCCAGCGAGAGCCACACCTCTTCTTAACATAAGAAGATGGGACTTCGCCCTTCCCCGCATGAAGCGGGTGGCCACACGAAGTGGCCCGCCGGGTTAAACACGGCCAGCCCACGCCCCCCGCTCCATGGGTGTCCTCTCGTCAGACTATTAGCCCGCGGCAGAGAATCTGCCAGGTTGCCCAGGATGCACCACGAGGAGGTTGTCTGACATAGCACCTCGTCTCGAACTATCCCTATACTTACCAACTTTCATCAATATCGGTTTAGTCGTTTCGAAGCCTATTCAATACAAACAAACAATTAAACAATCAAATCTTTTCTCTTTATAATATTAGTATAGATATTGGCTTTCTTAAACAATTTAAATTATAAATTTTACTGCACGTCTGTTATACTGACAAGTTTATTGGCATTAAGTCCTCGAAACCTCTATAAATTTGTAAACACAATTTCAATTTATTATTGTACTTGTGTAATGAAATTTATTTGAAATACTTAAGTCCATCACAACAAAATCATTTGTCAAAAGCATGCCCATAACGTTTTGTATAGCGACGTAATTAAATTTTAATGGCTAAACAAGAATATTTGGAGAATATTGTTTTCGTCGAGATAAACTTCAGAAATTATCCCGGCAACGTACTGAGAAAAAGCTTATAGTTGGGTGAACCGTTACGATTATAGTTCTTATTGCCTTAGAAAAAGATTGTTTCAAAGAGTAATTCGTACCGTACGTTACGTTCGTGATATAAGCAAAGGATGGACAAATAAAACGATCTTAGTCGTCCCACGGGTACCGCTCCCGGGATTCAAATTATCTGAACACATTTATCTACTACTAATTGCATACTAGTTGCTAATTAAGTGGCCTGCCTTCTTTTACAAATGGACACCATTACTGGTTAAAGACAACAGCTTAGATTGTTTTTACGGCGAAACATATTTTATAAAGCTATACAGCTCAATTTATACTCAGGACTCACAAGAACTTTGTTAGGTGTATAAGTTTAAGAAATATGATATACAATGAAAAATATGACTTTAACTAGAAATAGGAATATTTCTTGTTCAAAATTTTCTAGGCAGAAGTTTCTAAACAGAATATTAAAAGGAAATATCTATTTCGTCCGTCAGTTAGATAATGATATCAAAACATACACTTAATATCATTAATACCATGTTTTATGCAAACAAATGAATTATTATTATGTTCTTTATTAAATTTATTTCTTAAATATAAATTTTTTTACTACATAAATATAAAAAAATATTATTATTACGACAAAATATCAGACAAATATCAGTATTTTGTTGCTTTCTCGAAATAATAAAAAAATACGAGTTGTAGAGATTAAGAATTGAGGAGTGGGGGCTCGCTACGTCACAACATGCTACAAAATGTAAGATTTTTGATTAGGTAAAAATAAAAGGTGCCCGATATTTATCTCAAAATCAACATAACGGACATTCACAAAAGTTTTTACTTTATTCCACACATAGTTATATTTCTTTTGGAATTAGATAAGATCAGCTGCTGTTGATTAATGTTTTGTGTATAGTAACCATTCAGGAAAACATGAAAAATGCTCTACAATTACCAAGACAATGCACCCCAACACATTTGGCACATTGTTTCATCGACATAACACATGAGAAATGTAGTGTTCACCACAGACGCCGCTTCAATACATTACAATCGACTTATTTGTATAGGGGATGAGACAATACGGCGTGCGCCAATGTCCGCTTGTTGTGAGTGAATTGTTCCTCAGTGTTAGCAATATCAGCTATAAATCGTCTAAAAACAATAGCGCACGGATGCCCGCCTAACGGCCGGCTATCGGGCGCGCATAAATCTGCGTTGCCAGCGCCCTCTGCTGCATGGACAGCGCAGCATGGCTTTTGTAATCTAGCGTGCAGCTTGACGTCAATTACTACTTAAAGCCTCAGATGTCAATGTCCAAACCTACTGAAGTGCTTTATTGGTTGCACGCTGACAATTTAATAGTTGGTATCCCACATTGCAATGTTGTTAGTAGGATAATCTGGTGGGTGATTTTGTAACTCATCGGCAATCGGCCATCATATAGATGATTCTGTTTGATTAAAACTGATTTTTAATATGTTTAACATTCTGTAACGACGTCGCCTGAGTGATCTTGGTATAAGTATTTGTTGAATAAATCAACCAAATCAACCAATACTTTTGACTTATGAACATAATTCCGCTTTTCTTCATTAAGTCATCCAGTTTGATAACGATTGCCGATCAATTGATGAATTACAAAATCACCACCCTTGGAGGGCTACCGCCTTACTTATAGCGATCACTCGCTATCGCTTTCGTGACATTAGAACAATAGCTCAAATGTCACCTGTGACATTAAAACTATAGTTCTAATGTCATGACAGCGATAACGAGTGATCGCTATGAGTTAGGCGTTACGGCCGCAGGTTTGATCGGTGTTCTGTCCGGCGAGCTACCACCACCATTCCTCGGTTATATCTAACATCAGATGAGATAAAGGTCTTGCCTGACATTACTTGTTATTTTGTAATCACTGGGAAACTAAAGCTCCTCGTTGATTAAATACCACTGAATATTTTAAAATATACGGATATGTTATTATTATAAGAAGTCCAGTCATTGAAGCGAACTACCTCCTTCAAACTTGAAATTTTCCCGCCGGACCACCTGTACCATTAGACAGTACCATTGATGGTACAAATGGCACAAATTTATCCCATTAGTACAATTGATTGTACAAATGGTACCAAAGTATCCCGCTAGACCACTTGTACCATTAGATAGTACCATTGATGGTACAAATGGTACTGATTTATCCCACTAGTACAACTGCAAAACAATTTCATGACATGAAATTGTTTTGCAAAATGTCATGAAATTGTTTTGCAAAAAGTTTTGTTTAAAATAAATAAATAACTTCTCACACTCCCACTTACCAAGTAGCCTAATGTAAACAGCTTACGCGCTTGTGTTATGGATACTAGAAGACAGATAAACATACTTAATAATACAATTATATATAAATATTAGAAATATACTAAACCATCCATGACTGGAGAACAAAGGTTTATATTCATCACGTAGCGGCTACGTTATAGCACTACAATATCAAGTCACCGAGAAATGGTTAGTCAGCGAAAGGCGCAACAGTCAATAATAATATTGGAGTAAAATCAATACTCGACCTGCATTACTAAAAGGCATAACCAATAAAAAAACCTTTTTAAAAACAAGCTTTTATTTAAATGCGCTAAAAAGCAAAAATAAACTTTTAAACTAAAACTTTTACTTATAACGTCATTTCACATTTGACACAATTTATATGACATAAAAGCTTTCCGCGAGATTTACTTGTGTGTAGTAACTTAAAAGAGTACCTACTTTTAAGTACCAACTCGTATTTACTTAGTTTGAAAATTCTAATGGATAAAATTATTCATATCAAATTATTTAATTTACTTGTTTATCTACAAAACCTAAATCTTGCGACAAGCTTTTATGTCATATAAATTGTGTCAAATGTGAAATGACGTTATAAGTAAAAGTTTTAGTGTAAAAGTTTATTTTTGCTTTTTAGCGCATTTAAATAAAAGCTTGTTTTTACATTTAATTTATTGTTTACTTTTTAGTTATCTATCACTTCAACGCATCATTGTTGCAAGGACGTTTGCCGGTTAACTTAGAACAGTCTAGCTCATCAATAAGAAGACCTTCTAATGATTTACCCCACTTAAGGCCACATTATGCTTGACCAGCAGCGAAGAGTTTTGAGCCTATTTCAAGTTATTCTTAGCAAGACCTTTTATTTGATACCCATATTGTAGAAGTGCATTAAAAATAATTGGTCCGCCATCTTGGGTATGCCGCCATCTTGGATTTAGAATGACGTCACACAGTCAACCATGCATTGTCATCCAAACTGAACGTGTATACAAATTTTCAGCTCAATCGGTTAAAGATGTCTGCTTCAAAATTGAGTTGCAAGATTTCACCCGAACATACATACTTACATACATTGCAAGTTAAATAAAAGCTTGTAATAAAATTGGGAGTTCTGAATCGCGATGATAGTTTCTAATACAAATTGCCACATTATATACATTTTGAAGCCAAGTGTCATATCTAATTCCTGGTACTAAATACTTAATTTTGTTTGCTTTTTATAAATATTTTTTTTTATTTTTGTTTATTATGTATCTCTTTTTGAAGCCGACACTTTATCTAATTTCTGGTACTAATAAAATAATGCAGTGCCAATTGTACCACCACATTTTATTTTTATTCAAGTAACGTCGAGTGTCACGCTTGTATTTATTTCACTGGTACTTATGGGATAAATCAGTGCCATTTGTACCATCAATGGTACTGTATAATGGTACAGGTGGTCCGGCGGGGAAATTTTGACAGGTGATATACTCGTATCTACGTCAATGGGTGATAGAGAATAGGACAAGAAACAAAAGCTAACCATTGCCGATGTGTGCTTTTTCCTTAGGCGTGGTTTCCACCCCTTCCCCGAGGTTAAGATTTTTCTGGTCAAAATAACCCACGGAATTAATAGAGGGGTTAATTTTAAGCAAAAAAATGTATATGAAGATTTTTCAAAACCCATTTGCGATTTTTCATGACAAAAAAAAACGATGTTTTTGAGCGGGTTTTCATAAATAACTTATAAAATAAGCGTTTTATCGGAAAATTAATAATGACCAAAATTGTAGCATAACATATTTATTATAAACAAACCAATTGCTTTTTATAGGCCCTCAAAGTACTTAAAAAAATATTTAAAACAAGCACTGTTAAAAGTTAATTGACGGAGATGTGGTAAAAACAAAGTAAGTACTTATCTATTTTTTTTTGGGTGAAAAGTAAAAAATTACCATAGCAAAATTGGACGGAATCCTTCTGCAATTCTTTTGACTTGAGTATCATCAATGTGCTCCAGTAGTTTCGACCGTTTTTAGATGCCTGGAGAGCTATTTTTGAATTACGTATGCGACTTCGAAATCTAGAAAACTTTAAAAAGTGTCTTCTTATTTAAATTACTCAAAAACAAATTGTGGAGTAAAAGTATGCGCCTTATGGTTCTTTATTGAAAAAATGAAATGAGCTGTATGTAAATAACGGAATTAAAATAAAGATAGCTTTCGGAAAATATATCTGCCTTGATAAACACCCAGAATAAGCAACAATAGACACTCAGGTCATTCCTTCTCCTCAGTATTATAAAGCTGATTTTCAGTGTGGCAGTGTAGCTTGAGGCTTCTTACAGGAATACTTTCAGGAACGTTTATCTGAAAAACGAAAAAGACATTGGTGCCTGGTAGGGTCGAGGACCTCCCGATTAGAACGAACCGACGACCGACGAATATAGATATAATTGAATTAAATTATATTACTAGTCTGTCTACATAATTTAAGTTAATATTCAAAAAAGGAGATGTTCCCATCTATAGACGCACGCACAGCCGTAACCGCAAATGGTAGAAACGTGAAATTTGGACAGTTGATTTTATTCAAAATGCGGACGCACACTCAGAAGGGGTTTAAAAAAAAATTAACCTTAAAGAGATGAAATAGGGGTTGCAAGTTTGTATGGAAAAATCTTTAAATTAGCAACGAGTTTGATAAAACCTGAGATTCATGCTCTAAAAATATTTAATTGAATACGTGTTTCATGGTTTATTGGAATTCACCCCCTGGTGGTGCAAAATAGGGGTTGAAAGTTTCTATGGAAAATATTTAAAACCTGCTCCAATTTCTACGAAATTTATTATCCGGCCTTAAATAGGCTTCAAAATTATTTTCCTACGGGAAAATATAAAATTCCCACGGGAAAACAATAATAACGCGGGACAAGCAGCGAGCGGAAAGCTAGTGTATAATATAGTAAAAAAATAATGTTTTTTTCTTGAGTGAAAAAATGGGAATGCGCCTTTTTTTATATAAGTTTAACGGCCTTGGCGGTACGCCATCTAGCCAAATCTTAATTTTTTTTTTCAATTTCTATTAATTTTCATATTTGACCAATGGTGTCGTTAATAAATCGAAAGATTATTGCATATGTTCTTGGATTTTTTTAAATAGATGGCAAGATGCGGGGAATGTCATTATTTTTGTATATCTTCATTAAGCCATCTATTAAAAGTAATCGTAGGATGTTGAAGGCTGGGAAATGAAGAATAATATGGTCTAGAGTACCTTCTTCCTGTGAACAGTGTTCACAAACCCCTAAATCTACAAAATTTAATATTTTTTTTATTTTTAAATGAGCAGCAAATTTTCCATGTCCCATTCTGAGTCTATTTATAGTTGTAATGAATTTTTTGGATGGAGAATTACTTAGTTTAAAGTACCATGGTCTTGTTGGGATTATTTCCTGTATATTAAGCATACCATTTTACTTTTTGCTGTTTCGTATGGGAATAGTAGATTGCTTTATAAGGGTGGAAAGGAATCAATCCCTACGAGGTTGTTAGACGCCCGAGCGCAGCGAGGGCGGCTATAGACCGAGTAGGGTTTGATTCCTTTTACCCGTGTGTAGCACTCTACTTTTCATTTCGAATGCAAGGAAAATAAAAAATAGCTTTTCTAATAAAATTTATTAATAAAAATACTCCTAACATGACATATCGACATCGTGTTTTACACTTAGTGTACTTTTAAGCATTGAATATCTGCTCCATAGCGTAGACGCCTGCACTTTATGAGATAGTTCATTAAAGTATATAAGAAATACATTTTCAGAAAATGATTTTATATTCCTTGCATCTCGCCACTTCATAAAGTCGGAATATGTATTTAAATATCTTTCCTTTGAAATTTTTGGCAAAAAAATTTCGAGTATTGTATTTGCTTCGTTCGTGACTGAATCTGGAGCCGAAATTTCAGAATCGCTTGAATTCATTGTTTTTCTTAAATACCTAAATCACACAATCAAGATTTCGGTACAGCGTAACAGATTCCCCTCCCGCCAAAATTATCTTTTTCACAGGTATTTTTAAATTTGGAACACATCGCGTTACCTGTTACTGGCCATTCAGCCAAATACTTTTATTATCATTGTACCAAAGATTGTATGTACGTAACCTAATTCAGTTCTATTTTTAAAATTTTACTTTCCGCCCTAAGGAGGGAAGTAAATAGTATGAGAATTTCCCGCCCGCTGGTGGGAACTAGCGTTTTCCTCCCAATACTCAGATCAAGGAAACGCTCCTTTCCGAGCATGAGGAATGAAAAATACTTTATGCCAATGTTGAAACAATCTTAACTTTAAAATGGAATTGTAATCAGCCATTGGAACTGGTGGAACAGCATAATGCTGACTGTTACTATAAAAATTTGGAACGTCTATTTTCATTAACTTGTCTACGGTTTCATTTCCTGAGATTCCACTATGAGATGGCACCCATAAGAACTTGTACTGTTTCTACAGTACAAGTTCGAAAAGTTCGAAGAATTGAAAATGTACTGTCTTATTTTGGTAATGTATATGTTATTTTTATAACTAATATAGTAATGTTCCAAGCAATTCAAAACTGTAATTATTAAAAAATATTCAGTATCAGCAACTCCATTGATATATTGCAAAGCTGCGAATATTGCGTATGCTTCTGCTATAAATATTAAACAATTTTCATCCAATGTAAAACACCGGTCAAACTTAGTTAATGAATCGTAATAAGCTGCTTTCGTATATTGCTTTGTTTTTGATGCATCTGTATATACTCTGCGATATCCCTCGTTTTCGTTATTTACATAGTTCAAAAATTCTGTGTTATTTAAGACTCTTTTTGAAATAATAGCAGGTAAAGTAATATGAACTTCCAAAGAACCTAAATCTCATTTATCATTGTGGTGTATGTATTTACAAATAGATTTCAGCTCATCAATATAGTTATTACTAAATATTTTATGATTATTATATAAATTCAGGTATTGCGTATTCGCTAAAACTTTTAAATAAAACTTTTCTGTTAAGTAATTAAGTCTTACGTTAATTGGAGGTATGCCAGCTTCTATTTCTAAAGAGTTAATTGGGGTAGAACATATTGCCCCGGTAATTATTCTAAGCCCTTTATTTTGAATAATTTTTAATCGTTTTAATAAATATTGACTAAGAAATTTCCCGTAAACTATTAAGCTATAATCGTAATGGCTCCTGACGATGGATTTGTAAATCATATTTAGTAGTTTTGGGTCCATACCCCACGTAACACTCGCTAAACATCGCATAACATTTACACTTCTTTGCATTTTTTGAACAACATTCAAAACATGGGACTTAAAACTAAGCTTAGAATCAAATATGACACCTAAAAATCGTTTTTCACTAACTAGTTTAATCATTACAGAATCGTACTTAACAATTACATTCATATTATCAAAACGATCAAACTTATTACTAAATATTAGAGAAGAACTTTTGCAAGCTTTAATATTGAGTTTTAGAATGTCTGTATATTATTTACAAAGAGAAGTCAATGCTTCATTTAAATTATTAACAGCTTGTGACGAGTTAATATGTTGAGCATACATTACAATATCATCCGCATATTGTTAGAAATATATATTACAGCTAGAAACAAATTAGTGAATTAATGATGTATATAAGCTGTGGAATGCGGCTTTCTGCTCATGTTCCATATTTTAAATTCTTTTTCATTACTCATACTCTGAAAATAGGTCTGAAGTTGCCTGAGGAGCGGGTTGAAAGTAATACTTTTCAGCCCTTTTTTTTTACGAGGTGGAATGCTGTTGCCGATGGCTAGTCGACAGGCGTGTGTGGGACTCGCCCAGCTGATTGCGGGGCATACCCACTAAACCAACCTCGATGTTCTTCTTGTCCATAGTTGGGTATGCCCGGGGTCTGGGTAACCCCAATTCTCCGAACCACCCCGGGACAGCCCAGCCAGCTACGGGCCGGGTCTTTACGCCTGAATACTTTTCAGCCCTAGGGAGAATCACTTTCAAATTTTGAAAAGAAACTAGTTCCTTTTTCACATTTTTATTGAACCATGTTCCGACTTTCTATACAGCCACTAAATTAAAGCGCGGTATAAAATTGAAATACCTCCAATTAATTATACCTCCAATTAACGTAATCGAATCGATTCAACATAAATTTATCAAACATTTGAATTTGAGAGTCACCTGCATTATCCAGAGGCATGCGCGTCACCATCTGTTAACATTGGAGAATCGACGTTGGTTCCTTGAAATGCTGTTCCTTCACAATATCTGCAATGGTTGTATTGATAGTCCCGGACTCACGCAACTTACGATTAATCTTAGGGCCCCTTCAACTAGAACGAGACATACGACATTATTTCATACTCAGTGCGCTTAAACTAACTATGTACATAACTCTGTCATTAAAAGGTTACACAATTTTTACAACAAAAATTTTTCAGGAGTTTCAGATTTATTTTATGACAGCAAGGCAAAGTTCAGGCATGAGATTGTAAGCTCACTATCACAATCATAAGACATGCGCAGGGTTCCCACTTAAACTCACACTCATTTTTTTTCCTCATATACACATAAACAGAAACATATACTCAATCAACACAAATACTCACCTTTCATTGACATGCATACAAATATAACTATGGACTTATTTCACCAATTACTTGACATCATTTATATTTAGGTATATTATTTCTAATTTGATTTATTTTTATTTCTGACATAGTTTTTCATTTAATTCTGATTATTTTTAATATTTGACATGTTTTTAATTCAATTTTTGATATATTTTCGATTTAATTTGAGATTTTTCATATGTTTTACTAATAGTTATTTAATTTTATATAATTGTTTGATGTTTTAATCTTATTTCTAATCACTCGGAAGAGATTGTTTTTAAAAAATGTAAATCCGTAACTGGCTGTAAGATTCAAGTTTGATTTGTACACAATGTATTTACTCCAAGAGCTGTGGATTTTGTAATAAACAAATAAATAAATAAATAAAGTGTTGTCAGCTTTGGAAACATTCAATTTTATTACAAAATTTAGACAAAATCTTTAAAAATACTTTGGCTTCGGTTTTGAACGTTTATTTAAAAGATCGAGAGTGTAGCAGATATTTGTATTAACTGTTAATTATATTTGTATAACATTGTGTAATTAATTAACACAATAAGTTCATCTGATTCAGGTATGGAGCTAACGCCTGATTTTATAAGAGAAAGCGGGCTAAAACAGAAGTTGTTGATTTATGTAAAATAAAATTTACACGTTTTTTCTTTAGCTAATTTATTGTATTATTTTTACTTTCCTTGTATTCGTAATGAAAACCACAGTGTTTACCTCGGGTTAAAGACTTATTTAGTCCCTCGAACTATTGGTGCCCTCGTTACGCTCGGGCGCCAAACACCGTCTCGGGACTAAATAAGTTACTTTCACCCCTGGGGTAACAATGTACTATTTCGTGCCCTGCGTCGTGATGGCCAGTATTGCAGCCTCCTTAGCAGCGGTTTCGATTCGATTCGGTCTGTTTAGTGCTGCGTTCTTGCTACCTATTCCTAAGTGATATCAAAGCAGATAACAAACACGAATGTAGATAAGTACGAAAAAATAGAAAGAACTATAAAAGTTTGTTTTTTAATTAACTAATCTATAAATTGCTTTTTATCATTTGAAGTTTACAAGTTATAGTAAAACTTCGCTCTCCCCATCCCTTTGAAGGGAATAATTTAAAAAGTGAAGGGTTTAAAAAATATAATATGCAGGAGCCTAAAGCTATCTCTACGAAATACAGAGTTTTCATCAAAAAACCTAAAAAAAATATCGGATTTCGGATTACATTACGAGCTTCATATAGGTATTTCTGATATATAGGTATATTTGAACACATTAACACACACAATAAAATTTGGAACAACTATTTCAATAAATTTTCTAATTATAGTATACACAACGTGTCTCATAGGTATGTCCCCATAAAAAATATAATATTTAATTTTATTTAAACTATCAAAAGTGCCAACCTAAAACTGACCCGTTCTAAAATGACAAGTTATTAAGGTTGACATTTTATTTTCGATTAAATAAATATTATAATTTTTATGGGGTGTTATGATGTAGTCTAACCGCCCAACCTACTACCTAAGGTAAGACTCAGGGTTGGGCGGTTAGACTACACTTTCATTTTAATAATAATTGTTTATATTTTTTTAAATTAGTTTTATTTTCCTACATCTTGTACTAAGCGTTACAATGAGATACGTTATATAGCTAGGCTATGCCTACTACGTTTCGCCATAATAATTTTCATAAAACACTTTTTTCACTTAGGAGTATAAAAATAGCTTACAACCAATTCTCAGACCTACCGAATATATACGAAAAATTTCATAAAAATCGGTCAAGCCGTTTTGGAGGAGTTCGGTTACAAACGCTGTGACACAAGAATTTTATATATTAGAAGATATTACAATACATTTTCAAATTATAGTATAAGGGGCAGTTTTTTTGGGGGTTGCGGTGTTTGATGCATTCTGGCTTATGTTGTAATCCGCCATTTTGATGCGGCGGACATTTTGAATTACAATTATGCATACTTGCATTGCTTTGCACAACTTACAAAATTTGACCCAAACATATATACATACATTGCAAGTTAAATAAAAGCTTGTAAAAATTGGTATTATCACAGCTGTTTGCCCCGAAAGAATAAGTAGAGGCGTATTAACAACTGATTCAAACCGATGGTGATTTTGTAACTCATCGATTGATCGGCAATCGTTATCAAACTGAATGACTTAATGAAAAAAAGCGGAATTATGCTCATAAGTTATAACACTGAAAAAAAAATTGATAATATGTATCAAGAATGTGTTACCTTCATTCATGCAACTTATTTATATACGAGCGCACAAAGGTGCATGATTACAGTAATAAAGTATAGTTGGTTGACCGTAGTAAGATTACTTTTTAATGTCACTATGATGTTTGTGGATTTTATTAAGAACTTTGTTGATAGGTTGACATATATTTAAAAAAGTGACACATCACTTAGACTAGTCCATTACAAAATCATAAATAGGTCGAGTAGCCAGTACAAGTTACAGCTCTCAACACCCCTCCTTAACTTGGCCACTAACTACTCATGCACTGCCGAGTCCAGTCATACACCTTTCAAGCTTCTCTCTCGACGGTCCTTTCGTCAACATATCAGCCATCATCTCTTGTGTAGGTACATACTCTAATGCCACTAATTGAGAACTCACCATATCTCGTATATAGTGATGCTTCACATCTATGTGCTTTGTTCTCTGATGATGAACTGGATTACTTGCAATCTTGATTGCAGACTGGCTATCACTCAGCAATTTCAACGAATTTGTCTGACTATCAGTAAGTTCTCTGTACAATCTCATAAGAAATATCGACTCTCGACATGCTTCCGCTAAAGCTACATATTCTGATTCGGCACTAGACAGTGCTACAGTTTTCTGTTTTTTACTTTCCCATGAGATTGGTCCTCCTGCAAATACAAATACAAAACCAGTGTATGATTTCCTATCACTTACATCTCCTCCGTGATCTGCATCTGCATAGCCAACTATAGGCTTTCCAGTTTTCTTGAATGTTAATTCATATTCTTTGGTTCCAGCTAAATATCTTAAAACTCTTTTTGCTGCTGTCCAATGTATCGCTGTGTAACAATTGTTAAATTGGCTCAGATAGCTCGCTGCATATGCTATATCTGGTCTTGAACAAACAGCCAGATACATCATTGAACCGATTAACTCTCTGTATGGTAGATTACTTGGTGGAACATAATTCTTCTCCTCAGGCTTAATCAATTTCAGTTTGGTCTCTAATGGAGTACTGACACTCTTACAGTTATCCATTCCAAACTTTTCTAGTATTTTTTCTAAATACTCCTTTTGATTGAGTCTTATCATTTCCTTATCTTGTCGAATCTTCATTCCTAAGAAAACTTCAACTTTACCTAAATCTTTCATTTCAAATTTCTTTTCTAACTCCTTTTTGATAGACTTTCTATCCCTTTCATTATTCCATAATAATAACAAATCATCTACGTACACTGCTATTATCATCAAACTGTTTATTCTTTTTCTTATATAAACACATGGTTCATTCTCTGATCTCTTGAAGCCTAGCCCTAACAGTGCATTGTTGAGTTTATCATACCAAGCACGAGGTGCCTGCTTCAAACCATAAAGTGCTTTTCTTAAATGGCATACATAATTCTCTTTGCCTTTTACTTCGAATCCTTTAGGCTGCTTCATATAGACCTTCTCTGTTAAGTCACCATTTAAAAATGCAGTAACTACGTCCATATGATCAATATGTAATTCATTCTCTGCTGCAATGGCTAGAAGTAGTCTCAACGTACTATGACGTACCACTGGGGAAAAAGTTTCATTATAGTCAACTCCTTTCAGTAAAACCACGAGCAACAAGTCTGGCTTTATACCTAATCTTCTCTCCTGGTTCTCTTTTGATTTTAAATAGCCATTTAGAATCAACAAAATTTCCTTTCACATCGTCTACTAAAGACCATGTTCCGTTTTTCTGCAAAGAATTCAATTCTGATTGAATAGCTTTACTCCATTCCTCTTTATCATCTCTAGATAAAGCTTCTTCTATGGTCAGAGGATCATCCCTAACTCCTTCTTTTACTTGATAAAGACAATAATCATTGAAATTAGTGGGTCTTCTTTCCCGTAATGGATACCTTCTCTCTGTTGGTTCCACAATTTCAACTTCTCTAGAAGTGGACGGCTCACCTACTTCTTCTATACAATCAAAATGGTTATTATTTTCAACTGCATTTTCAATTTCTTCATCATCTCTATCATCAAGTTCACGAATAGTTACCGGTATATCTCTTGTAGATGTCGTGGTTTTTTCTATTCCAGACTCATGGCTTACTGGTGAAAGTACAACAACTTGCTCAGTAGCTTGTTTGTTATTTTTTAAAGTTCTTTTTGTCCTATATATATCCTCGTGGAAAACGACATCTCTTGCTTTATAAAGCTTGTGTGTTTTGGGATGTATTAGACGATAACCTTTTGTTGTTTCACAGTAGCCTACAAATATTAGGTCCAAACTCTTCGGATCCAGTTTCTTTCTCTTCGCATCTGGAACATGCATAAACGCTTTGCATCCGAAAACACGTAAAAAACTTAAATCTACTTTTCTACCAGTCCAAGCTTCATAAGGAGTCATTCCTGCGACAGCTCTAGTGGGTGATCTATTTTTCAGAAAAACTGATGTAAGGACTGCTTCTGCCCAATAAACTTTTAGTCAGTTTGCTTCTTCAAGCATACTTCTTGCCCGTTCCATAATCGTTCTATTAGCTCTCTCGCTAACACCATTTTGTTCAGATGTATAGTCTACAGTCAGTTGATGAACTATACCGTTATATTTTAAAAATTCGCTAATACGATTATTGACGTACTCTTTACCATTGTCACTACGAAGTGTTTTTATTTTGAAACCTGTTTGATTTTCAACCAGATTTTTAAAATCAACTAGTTTCGAATAAACTTCACTCTTTTCTTTTAATAAGTAAACAAAAGTTTTTCTCGTTTTATCATCAATAAACGTTAAAAAATAACGACAGCCTGAGAACGATTTTACCTCCATGGGACCACATACGTCACTATGAACTAATTCAAGAATATTAGTAGCTCTATTTGCCTTAGTTTTTGGAAAAGGTAAAGAGGTTTGCTTACCCTTAAGACATGCAGAACATTCTAACGTAGAGTCAGGATCCCTGAAGTTCATACCCTGTGACATTTTATCTCTAAGTATTTTCATGTTGCTTATTCCTAAATGACCAAGTCGACAATGCCAAATTTCAAAATCATCTTGAACTGTAGTTTTTAAAGCTGAAACAAAGATGGCATTAGAGTTAGGTTTAAAAGTGTAGATACCTCTTTCTTCCTTACAAACACAACTCACAGTCCCTTGTATCCTACAGTCATTTTCGGCATAAATCTCACAACCTCTCTTTGAAAATACTAGTATCTTACTTCTATTTACTAACGTACTTACACTCAACAGGTTAGTTGCCAAGTTAGGTACATACAATGCTCCATTCACTCTTAACTGCAACTGCTTTAAGCATACATCTCCACGTCCTTCACCATTCACTCTACTCCCATTCGCGCATGTAACTTGTACAGGCTTCTCTAACTGTACAAAATTCTCTATCCAGTCTCTTCTACATGTCATATGCGACGATGCTCCAGAGTCCAGAATCCACTCGTCACTTCGCGAAACTGAAGTAGCCATGGCACTTAAATTGGCTTCACTCTTCTTGTTCACTGGGTTTTTGGAACAATTCAAAGCCTTGTGGTTTCCTTTGCAGATGAAGCATTTAATCTGATGTTTCTTCTGTTTCCCTTTTTCTCTTTTGGAAACCATAGCACTCGAAGAAGAACTCTCAGAATAGTCTACTGTTTTCTTCTCTATTTGTAACAGTTTTGACTTCACGTAGTCTGTAGTTAGCACTATGTTGCTATTCTCTATAGCCATTCTCATCGGCGCGTATTCATCACCCAAACCTTGCAATATCAAGGCAGCTAACAGTTCGTCATCCAGCTCCTTGCCCATGTCCTCTAATTGTTGTGCAATGTTTAGTATAGCTGTAACATACTCTCGTGGCGAATTATACATAGACAACTTTTGGCTAACTAATTTTCCGAGCAACAAACAGCGATTGTTGACGCCCTTATCTTCAAAGGCTGTCCGCAATGCCTGCCAACTCTCTTTGGCTGTCTTGCTCTTATGAGCGTGAACTAGGCAGTGTGGTTGCACCATAAGTAAAATTCTAGCTCTAGCTTTGGCATCTCTTTTCATACCTTCTTTGTCGGTGGGTTGCGGCGTCTCCTCTACATATTCCCAAAGGTCTTCAGCTACTAGAAGTAGTTCCATTTGGAACTTCCATGTTGAATAATTCGATATACCGTCCAGTTTTTCAAAAGATGTAGCAAAACTACCACTCGCACTTGCGCTAGAACTCATTCTTCTAAAGTTGTGTTGAAATTTTCCGAATAAAAATACTTTTATTTTTCGCTAGATAGTTTTCGATCTATCGATATAAAAATATATATCCCAAATTTCACAATTTTAAAATATTAATTTACTTATGTTTCATCGCTCTGCTACCATGTTGATAGGTTGACATATATTTAAAAAAGTGACACATCACTTAGACTAGTCCATTACAAAATCATAAATAGGTCGAGTAGCCAGTACAAGTTACAGCTCTCAACAAACTTGATCACTTTTTTGGCAAGTCGCAAAGCTTGATATGATTCATCATTTTATCTTATTAGAATTAACAATTATAAATGTTTACAAAGGTGACGTCACCAAAATTAAATAAGAAAGTTTATTGTTTTGAATATGTTTTTTTTTTTAATCTTTATTTATTTAAGGACTTTTGTAATAAAATTACATGTCAGTCCTATCGTAACTCTAAGAAGATAAAAATTATTTTATACCCTTATATTATTCAGATTCTTTTAAGCTTTGCGCTATGAATTTGAAGGTCAACAAAGCTTCCTTTGAGTGAGGGTCTGCAAGTATGCTCTGAAAAACGTCAATGTTAAGCTCGTTGACCTTCAATTCATTAAATAATTTGGCCCTTTGTTCTTGATTCTTGACATATTCCGCCAACAAATGTTTTTCTTATTAAGCGTTCAATCATTTCAAATTGATTGTCATAATCATTTGTACTTTGTAGTTTTAAAAATGTTGATGATTAATTTTATTTTAACTTGTTAAGCTACCATTTTTTTCAGTGAAGTATTGGCTGTTTTATTCAACAAAAATACCAAAATCGCTCAGACTACGACGTCATAGGATGATGAACATATTAAAAATCAGTTTAATCAAACATAATAATCAAATATATACGATGGCCGATTACAGATGAGTTACAAAATCACCCACGATTCCGCTAAAACGGGCTCTGCCACAGATAAGTAAACATTGGAATCATAACTTTTTGGTAACGTCATAAAAAATGTGCGCCCACGTATGCATTCCATTAGAAAAACGTTGATAAAATCTCCTCGATGACAATAACTTCTTGGATTTGATCTGTGTAGTAAGTTTCTAGAAGTTTTTGAACAATTTTATGCTGTGTATTGAACACACCACACAACTGCGAAAGGTAAGTAAGTACAATACGTAAAACATACCCAACAATTCCGATATAGATAAAGTTACACAAACGTGTCGAGTAGTTCGATAGCCAGTTGCTTGTACAGACAGTTCCCAACTCTTTTGGATGTTGCAGCTTGTTCGACAGTTCAGAAACTAAACACTAGGGTGTTTCGGGTGTGTTGGTCAGGTGTATGGCTTGCCCTACGGGTAAATATAGAGTTCCTACGGGAAATACTAAAATAAAGCAAACCAACTGCGAGCGGAAAACTAGGATATTTTAATTTTCATTAAATCCTTGATTTTATAGAAATACTAGCTGTGCTGGCAAACCACGTTTCGCCATAATAAAATAGTACATTGTTACCCTAGGGGTGAAAGTAACTTATTTAGTCCCGACACGATGTTTGGCGCCCGAGCGTAGCGAGGGCACCAATAGTTCGAGGGACTAAATAAGTCTTTAACCCGAGGTAAACACTGTGCTTTTCATTGCGAATACAAGGAAAGTAAAAATAAAACAATGAATTTGCTAAAGAAAAAACGTTACATAAATCAATAACTTCTGCTTTAGCACGCTTTCTCTTATAAAATCAGGCGTTAACTCCATACCTGAATCAGATGAACTCATTGTGTTAATTAACACAGTGTTATACAAATTAATTGACAGTTAATACAAACCTCTATAAATGGAAAAAACAAATGAAGATCGCATTGCCGCTTTCCCGCTTATTTTGTTTTTTTTTCTGTGGCCGGCCAGCTATTCAGCAATTATATTTCATTTTTATAATTTAAAAAATGGTAAATATTTTGCCCAAATCTATATTATTTTAAAGAAATAGTTGAAAATAAATTATAATAAAGTCATTTAAAAAATATATTCTTTAAATACTTAACATTATGTTATTTCAATTTTACACCGCGCTGTAATTGAGTGGCTGTATAGAAAGTCGGAACATGGTTCAATAAAAATGTGAAGAAAGAACTAGTTTCTTTTTTAAAATTTGACAACAGCTGTCAGTTGAAAGTGATTCTCCCTAGGGCTGAAAAGTATTACTTTCAACCCACTCCTCAGGCAACTTCAGACCTACTTTCAGAGTATGAGTAATGAAAAATAATTTACGACCTATTCTCAGACCTACTGAATATACAAAAAAAAATCATAAAGATCAGTCAAGCCGTTTCGGAGGAGTTCGGTAACAAACACACAAACACACGAGAATTTTATATATTAGATAAATGAAAAAGGTACTACTAAACACATACTACTATTTATTTTTATCAATAAATTATAACACCGGATTTCTAGTACGAAACGACCACGAAATTGAAAAAGATCACGTGACTCGAAAACAATGACTGCGAGGGTTTTCTAATTTCTTATCCGGCAAGTAATTACTCGCACTTATTATGAGAATGATTTGTTTGTGTTGTTATGGGCAGCTCACAAATTAAAATGTCCCTTACTTCAGTTGCTGATGGTTTTGTACGTAGTAGACTTGTAAAGTATTGAGAATTCTCGAATAATTAATGGAATAATTTATTTGAATTCATGAACAAGTAAATGAAAAATTAATCAATGTATTGTATCAGAATGACCAGAAAATAGACAAGAAAGACAGTAACTGACTATTGCACTGCCGACAGCAAGCTGCAGAAACAGTGTTTTTGAATTTGAGAAAAAGAACGGATAAATCATTATGAAATTACAACCAAAAATCTTCAAACTCATATATTAAATGTTACTCTTCGTAGATAACCGCAGCATTTATATTTGTATAAAATAACTCCTGTAATTATTGCTATAGATTTCCATATACGTTTTAATTCCCACTTCCACACGAAACGTAAGCTTCCACATTGATAATTTGAAAATTCCTAGAGGGCTATTAGCAAGTTCTTTGCAATATTACCGAATCCGAAGATGATGACGGCTTTCAACCGCAATTAACGGCGAGTGTCGTCAGCGGAACTCCGGCCAATTCCCAGACCTGCTCAATTATTAATACATTTACTTTAATCCCACGTCCAAAGGAATTCTCAAGACGATAATGTTGTTCTTAATTTGTAAAATCAAGTTTATTAAAACAGAAAGGCTTTATTAAAACAAATCCGACAAAGAAAATGTCCATAACCGGACCGGGCCCCACTCCATTTTCATTTGCGTTACTCATAGAACATCAAAATTTTATTCTTAATCAAGTGATTCTGGAGCAGCGTTAAAATTCTTTCTTGTTTTTGACCTGTTTTAATATTTTTGAGCGGTATATCCTACAGACATTGTGCTAGGTTTATAGCTGTAATTCCAAAACGCTACGCAAATAACTTTTGTTGGTAACTTATTATTTATTTTTAATTAAATTCTGAAGTCTAACATTAATCTATACTAATATTATAAAGCTGGAGTTTGTTTGTTTGCTTGAACGCGCTAATCTCAGGAACTATTGATTCAAATTGAAAAATTATTTTTGTGTTGGATAGTCCATTTATCGAGGAAGGCTTTAGGCTATATAATATCACGCTAAGACTAATAGGAGCTGAGCATCAATGACAAATGTTGCAAAAACGGGTAAAAAATATACGGCGAAACGTAGTTCGCTGGCACAGCTAGTAGTGGATACAGCTTTATTTTTGAACTATTTTTGAATTAAATAAAAAAATTAATAGCTTTAGTTAGCCAACCCAAGCCTTGGGTAACGAAAAATTTAAACAAAAAACATATTTTGTCAGAACATTCGCTTTATAATTTTATTTTGTACATAACTATGTAATGTTCGCCATCTCAAAAAAGTTTTTTTCTATTCGATACTGAAAAAAGAATCTACAAAGATTTCAATCAATAGAAATGACTTACGAGTAAGTAGACGTATTGCAGCACATTGCCGAGCCATTAACGGATGAGGCGGTTATGCTTTACAATATAGTCTTCAATATAATATTTTCTCAATTATATTCATGGTATGGTGCAACTAACATTAAGGGTATGATAAGGCTAGCAAAGTCAGAAATGTTAGAAGCCCCTAAATAAAATAATGATTTTGAATCACATTCTGATGAGGTGTTAAAATTGAAATGTTCTATCAAGAAATTACGACAACATTTTTTCCTATATTATTTAAAACCAAGACGGTTTTTCTGTGAATGAAGTGTTTTTTTTTGTTATTGAAAGCACTAGCACCTTATAGCACATTACTCGCAAAGTCAAAAATCAAAAGTAAAAAGTATTGGATTGGTTTAAGAATTAATTATTCTTTAGATTTTTTTATTGTTGGATTTTTTGCTTAGCTTTTTTTATTGTTTACATTTTTTTCGCAGTAACCTGGCATATAAAACTAAGATGGTAATACTTTTCAATTCCAACAACCAACCTAATAATTTAACCCTATCATCATCATCATCATCATTTCAGCCAAGAGACGCCCACTGCTGGACATGGGCCTCCCCCAGGGATCTCCAAACCGATCGGTCCTGCGCTGCGCTTCCGCATCCAGCGGCTTCCCGCGACCTTCACCGGATCGTCGGTCCACCTTGTGGGGGCCTACCAGCGCTGCGTCTCCCGATACGTGGCCATAAAATAAGTTTAATACTATAATGCCTGTTGTGTTCTTCTGTAATTGTTTTGAACATTTAAAACCTAATTTATAACATTATCTTGTTGAATGTACAATGTTTGAAATGTTGAAGAACCTTAATAAATAAATAAAGCGTTTTAGGGAGAGAGACAACTCACCTCAGTCATAGTAATACTGAGTGGTCTGTGTCTCTATTTTATCTACTTCTGCCGTAAAGTAGCAGCAATGCTGGCAATGCTGTTTTCCGGTATTAAGGGGTATAAGATAACCAGTGAAATTACGGATTCAATTACCGGTGAAATTACGGGACAGTCTCAAGTCAGCAGCGTACTTTTGGATCTTGTAGGCGTTGCAAATAAGCAAATCATACCAGAGCCTCGTGTACCTACTTCTTATCACGTTTAACCATCTTTATGGTCGTGGTTGAGGCAACCGGTCTTAGGTCGGCAAGACCAGGATTAGATTTCCCATACGATAGAAATATTGTACCTAGAAATTATAGAAATATTATTATTTTGTTAAGTGGTTCAACTTTTGTGGCTACCATCATCTTACCTAAGTTGCACTCCGACATACAAGTAGAGGATTACAAGTTTATTCGTTTTTTATTGTTACTCAGTCACAAGTTATATTATATAAAAAACTTACAGAAAATGTTTATTGAGCCAAACGTATTTCAATGATGTGCTTTCCAAAGAACAGCGTTTAGTTTTGTATGTTAAGAATATGTACATGTTGGTTGTAAACTAAAATGAAGAGACCTGTAACTGGCGTTTTTACAACGTTGGAGAAACGACAAAAAAGCGAGCCATAAAATGTTATATCAAATATCCTACTATTCATATTCCAAGTTTTCTTTTTATGGCAGAACGGACATATCTCTGTGTTTCTTTAGTTTTATGTGACCTTTATGGGCGGTGACACGACCCACATTTACACTTTTATATCTAAGAATTTCGGCTTACTTCATTGTTTCCAAATTGGCTTGCAACTAAAACAGTTTTGACAGCATAATTTTATTTACACTATATACTTCATTTTACGTATCACAGACTTCCAACCTGGAGACATTAATATTAAACTCAGACGTTTTAAACTAGAGGATTTAATACAGTATCTGCTTTAACATATCTACTTGATTTATTTATAAAATAAACTTATAAAAGGCTTTGCCCTGACTGTGAAAAATATATTCTTACCTGAAAACAATACCCACAATGAATTGGAAAGTTATATCAAATACAGTATGAACATGAATACGACAAGAAAAACAAAGATTATGAATAGGCTACAAAAAGAAAGGATGAACAAAAATATTACAAACTAGCAGCTTTCTGCTCGCGACTTCACCCGCGTCATTTTAGTTTTCCCGTGGGATTTTTTTTCCCATACGAAAATTACCTTATGTCCTTCCCCTGGTCTCGAACTATCAATATACCAACTTTCATCAAAATCGGTTCAGTAGTTTCGAAGCCTATTCAATACAAACAAACAAACAATCAAATCTTTCCTCTGGAAGACTGCTCAAGCTGAGAATCGAAGACCAGAAAAAGAAAAGCTCACGCAAAAGCCCCAACCCCTGACATGGGAGAATTTTCCACCTTTACCTCTCAAAAACAATGGCAGATAAGACCTGACAACTGAAAATAATAGAGAACCGCATATCCCTAAACCCAAAGCTCCTGAGCAGTGGAATAAGAAACGAGAGATGCAATCCCAGCCATCAAATTTTTTAGAACAAATAATAGTTAAACATTTAGAGAAAATAGACATACTCATCCAACAAATAGGTACTCTTATGAGTCTCCTGACAACACTCATAGCCAAATATAATAAATGACTTTTTTGAGGATTGCATGCTGGAACATAAATGGCCTGTCTACAAACACTCAGGAAGTTGAATTATTCATTCACACTAACAAAACAGACATTCTCCTTATTTCGGAATCTCATATGATAGACGAAAGAGTAGTGACCATAAAAGACTGTAGCATTTATTACTGTAATCACCCAGATGGAACGTCTCATGCTGGATCTGCTATCGTTATTAAGAGATAACAAATATCATATTCTTCCAAGCCATAAACACTCCTTACAAGCTGCAGCATTGTCGTTTGACCAATGACAAGGAACCTTGAATATAGCAGCTATCTACTGTCCTCCAAGACATCGTATTGATGAAAATATGTTTGGAGACTTCTTCGATACACTTGGCAGAAGGTTCCTTGCTGGAGGAGACTGGAACACAAAAAATACCTTCTAGGGCTCGAGACTTACGACCACTAGAGGGAGTTGAAAAAAGCCATAGATAACAATATGCTTCAAGTTTTACCGTCTGGAGAACCAACATATTAGCCAACGGATATAAACAAGACGCCAGACCTTATCGATTTCTTAATGGCAGGGGGAATTTCTGGAGTGTATAGGTACTAAAGTGGACTCATGTTTGGATGGCTCGTCTGACCACACACCTATTATATGCACTTTAAGCACATCAGTTATCTACTAGCAACCACAAGAAACCCTCTACAACAGTAGGACTGACTGGGAGTCTTTTAGATCTCACATAAACGAAAACGCCAAACTCCAACTTCCTTTTAAAAACCAAGGAGAATGTTGAAGATGCCACATTCTATCTCACTAATCTAATACAGACTACTGCATGGTTATCTACACCTCACATAGAATCCACCTCAAAGAACAATAATTACCCCTTAGAAATTCGAAATAAAATAACTGAAAAAAGAAAACTGAGGCGACAATGGCATTGTAGCAGAAATACACATGTCAAACGACCCTTAAACATAGTACAAAAAGAGTTAAAGGAAATACTTCAAGAAAATGCTAATCGCACCCTTCAGGAACAACTCTTGTCACTGTCAACATACAAGGCAGAAGGTTACTCCCTGTGGAAAATGACCAAAACGCTTAAAAGGCCAAAGAAACATATGTCGGCATTGCAACGACCAGATGGCAGCTGGGCTAGGAGCTCTGTGAAGAAGGCAGAGTTGTTTGCTGACTTTGTGGAGGAAGTGTTCCAACCGAATGAACCCAGCTGAATGCATCGAGAAGAAGATATTGATGTTGTAATTAACAGTGATCAGCAAATGTTCTTACCTTTACAACTAAACTAATCAAGCCTAGGTAAGTATGGAAACAAATCACACTATTAAAGCTTAAGAAAGCACCAGGCTTTGATTTAATAACTGCAGAGGTAAAAAAACAGTTACCAAAGAAAGGAATTCTACTGATAACGCTCGTCTTCAACTCAATGCTCAGACTGCAATATTTCCCCCTGCTATGGAAAGTGTCAATCCTAAATATGATGCCAAAGCCTGGTAAAACTGCCTCTGATGTGTCTTCATACAGACCTACTCGTATTAGTCTATTACCGATTCTCTCCAAGTTGTTTGAGAAGCTGCTGTTAAGGCGTCTACAGCCAATACTTGAGAACAAAAAAGTAATACCAGAACATCAATTTGGCTTCCGAGCGCATCATGGCACAATAGAACAAATTCACAGAGTCGCTTACATAATCAGACAAACCATGGAAAAACGAGAATATTGCTCAGCAGTATTCCTGGATGTCCAGCAGGCGTTTGATCGAGTCTGGCATAAGGGACTTTTGTACAAGCTCAAGCTTTGTCTTCCAAATACAGCTTATATGCTCCTAAAATCATACCTCGAGCATCGACTAATTCAAATAAGAGTTGGCGATGATTTGCCTAGTCTTAGAGAAACAAACGCCAGAGTTCCTCAAGGATCAGTGTTGGTTCCTATTCTGTATACCATACTCACCAGCGAACTACCTACTTCAGCTGATGTCTTAACAGCAATATATGCGGATGATACTGCCATACTCTCTTGCCATGCCGACCCGAACATAGCTTCTCATAAACTTCAGAAACATCTTGACAAGATTGATAAATGGTTTAAAAAATGGAAAATCCGAGCTAGTGCTGCGAAGTCGACTCATATCACTTTTACTTTAAAAAAATTAGATTGTGCTCCGGTCAAACTTGGTGATACAGTCTTACCCCACCAAACATCAGTTAAATACCTGGGAATGCACATAGACAGAAGGCTGACCTGGAGAAACCACATAAAAGCTAAAAGAGACCTAGTAAATAGAAAATTTCAGGAGATGAACTAGCTAGTGGGAATACAATCTGCACTGAGCTTAGAAAATAAAGTTTTGGTTTACAAGACTATCATTAAACCCATATGGACTTATGGAATACAGCTTTGGGGTACGGCAAGTCATTTAAATATAGAGATATTAAAACGATTTCAAAATGCAGCTCTGAAAGTACTATGCAATGCACCATGCTATACAAGAAATGCCGAAGTACATGAGTTTTTGGAGATACCATACATAAAGGAAGTTGCCAAAATATTCTGTGACAACTATATCCAGCGTCTTCGGAAACATAAAAATCAATTAGCAGCAAATCTACATGATAATAGACACAATGTTAATCGACTGAAAAGAATTCCACTAGCAAAAATATAATTTATTTCATACATCCATTACAGTGGATAGTATAAAAATGAGGGATGTCATATCACAGGATGTGCGAAATCCCAAACTGATAATATTAAATCACCTCACCTGATTATAGCTAAAAGGCTGATCTCGGATAATAAGTGTAAAAAAAACTCTTGCCTCTTTATAATATTAGTATAGAATACAAAGAAAATGAAAGAAATATTAGATGGCAAGCACTCAAAGAAAACCCAATCGACACTGACATAGGAACAGAATACAAAAATTAAAGCAGGGCATGAAATCAACGGGTTCGACTAGGCAAAGAAAAATAAAGAATTCGCTAACTTCAAGAACGATCCTAAAAAAATGTGGGTTCTTATCAATAAACTTGCACAAAACAAAATCTTAGCAGAAAGTACTCCTCCAAAGCTTATGAGTGAATCAGGTGAAATCACAGATGGCAACGAAATATGTGAGATGTTTAAAAATTTTTTTGCTTCAGTAGGCACACAATTGGCAAATGGTTTGATATCTTTAAATGATGATTATCTGCTGTTCTTGCTTGCCACATCATTGAAACTAGTTTAAGTGCATGCTTTAGCTCAGTAAGTGAAATGTAACATTTCTTATTGTTTATACCGAAGTGCGCCAACCTCATTTTTACAAGCATTGGTCAGCACGACGCCTGTGTGAAAAAAATATCTTTCAGTTTAACCAATTGTAGTAATTTTACTTGTAATTTAAAAAAAAACTAATTTAATTAATTTTCAAGCTGTGTTTTCTCCTAGCATTTTCCCGCTGTAGAAGGGTGAAAAGTTGTATTTCGCTCGGCAACAAAATTATTCTGCGCCTTGTACCTTTGAAACAAGTACAAATAGATACGTCAAAAAACAACTTAGCAGCATTGTATAACAAATAACTTGTTATAGAAAAAAATATTTGTGCATATCAATACAACCGGCAATTTCCATATTTTAACTCCAAATATAATTTCATACATTTTTGATACCCCTGTAACCGTGTCGTTGCCCCGTACTGGGCTGTACATGCGGTTGTAGAGGAAAAACGTGTATTCAATAAAGAAAAAATGTTGAACCTTTTTTGATATAAATTAATGATTAAATGAACTTACCTGTACGTGAAGTTCAATCATAATTACTCGAAGAGCCTCGTTCGAAGATATTAGCGCTATATACACATGTAGTTTCACATATAGACTCGCTATTCCGCACTATATTTCGGAGAATATAATAAAATAAATCTAACGACAGGTAGATTGAAAAGAAATGTTTGCGACGCGCCATCTTCCGCGCGGTAGTCTCTATATTCGTCATTTAGTTTAGAGATTTGTTGAAATGATAGATTTTTCACGACACTGGGGTTCAGGTAAGCTGAAAGGGCGGGAGTGGTGCTAATATCTTCGAACGAGGCTCTTCGAGTAATTATTGTTGAACTTCACGTACAGGTAAGTTCATTTAATCATTAATTACTCTTCAAGCCTCGTTCTCGATATAGATGTTGAGAGAAAACAGTCGTGAAATCATAAAGTACCTGAATGTACAAAAAAAATTAATAATATAAATTTTATGAACTCAATGCATACATTAATTTCAATTTAATCAACATAAACAAAATATTTTCCTCTGTGTAGCCATTTATTATGCCATTATATATATATATGTGATTTTTACAATGTCATATTTATTTATTTGTGTTTTAGTAGCTATACTTATTTTTTTTGTCACTACATCATTACGTATTTAATATATTTCGAGCGAAATCTCCATCAATAATCATATCGCTAACTCGCCTGTTATACTTAATGTTTTGCAAAAACTGCGAAATTGGCAGACTAACCCGCAGTTCGTCTAATAACATCGAGACTTACACCTGACCAGTGGGGCTAGCACGCAGGAGAATCGAAAATCGAATCGAAATCCGAATCGAGGAGTTTGTATGGCAATTTTATGAGCGCCACGGCGGTAAGTAGCAGAACTAATAAAATTGCTATACAAACTCCTCGATTCGGATTTCGATTCGATTTTCGATTCTCCTGCGTGCTAGCCCCACTATACGCTTTAGAGGTGGTGGTGGTGGTATCGACTTAAATTCTGTGTATCTACTTCGTCTAGAAGAAATGCGACCTAAAGGAAATAAACAATAATACTCGTAGCTTATCATTGACGTAAGCTTATTGTCTTGTCCTGATAAGTACGTAAAGTGTTGGCAGGACATTTTTGCTGCCTAAGGGCAAAAAAACAGGTAATGAGAGTATTGGTTGAATCGAACCAACGCGCGATGTTTGAATCAAATCCGTAATTTTAATGAAAAATTCGGATTCAGATCTGAATATGTTATTTATATTAATTTTTGATATCGTCTGAACTCTGCAAACAGTTACAAGCGTTATTAAAGTAACTAACTTTTTACTATGATTTTCAAGGCTCAAATCTTCGTTAGGATACCATTCCGCTAAATAATTTAAGACCTAATCGGTCTCCCAAGTTAAATCGTATTTTGGTAATGTAGGACGCAAACAAAAACAAACTCCCTTAAAATAACATTGAATAAAATCATTATTTACTATATGATTGCTTATGAATCAACGATAGCGCAGAACGGCAACTACGTATTAAGCGTGCCATAAGGAGCACCAGAGCTATAGAGTTGTGTTGAATTACTTGTTGAAAGCATCCATGGAGATTTTCTTGGCCACTTTTTAAATCACTTTTCTAAAACACTTTTCGAAACACGTGTCGTTGTGAGAAAGAAACACTAACAATATAGAGATTGACGATTCGGGAATTCCTTTTCTGAGTAATGATGCTTTGATAACATCCCAGCAATCAGTGTAATCCGGCGGTGTATCGCACGATCGCTACAACGAGAGATTATTCAATCGTTATGAATATTGGACTAGTGGTAGAGGAAGTGATTTATATAGAGGAAACCAGAGGGCCTATTACCGATCTCATGGTTTTGCAAATGAAATCATATGATATCATAGTGCAAAACGAAACGACATCATTGAAATTATGCCATAGTGATGATATCATTGGAGATCAGTAATACAAAATGCAGCATTTCATGACTTCTTTTTCTCAAATTTATACCATGTCATACGATGAAAGATCCATAATTGGCCTGCTGGGCTGTGCATGCCATTTAGGTACTACGACAATCCCTGTTGCCTTATTATTTATAATTTTATGCATGGTTTTTAAAATGACAGACACTGTTGGAAAAGCGTAAAAGAATGCGGTCAAATGTCCACGATTTGACCGCATAGGCGTCAAGATCTTTTACCATGAAATATATTTTTTACATTTATGATTAGTTCTGCTTGGCGAATAAGTCTGCTAATGCAGGGGTAAAAATATGTACTATTTTATCATAAGCATCTTGAGAAAGCTCCCATTAAATATTTAGGTGTAATTTTCTTGATGCATCATCAGCAATAACATTATTAGAGGTAGGAATATAATCAGCATGGAATATAATTTATCGCGCTTCACACCATTGCGTTAACTAATTTCTTACAACAGTTAGATGAGGAAATTGCACTTTACCCATCATATTCATATATGATATCACTATGGTATTATCGATCCTCAATAGGACTTACGTCGATGCCGCTCTAATATCCGCCTCTGACTTACCGATTGTTTATGAAGTCTTAAATGTCTCTGACAAATTCCTAATTGTTCTTTAAGATTTTTCTTAACAAAGAATCGAAGTACATTCTAATCTGCGTGTTGAATATCACCTTATGTACGAGCTGTGTCCATTTACAATTTCAGAAGTTCCGGATTTTTACTATCTGACGAAAGTAATAGTGTTATCGCCTTACTTTCTATTAATAAAGCCTTAATTTCGGGATTAAGGGCCGGGTTTCAACACAGGTCCGAATCTAACTCGGACATTTGTTCGGTAGTGGGTCGCTCAAGTTCGTTTGAAATCAATTGTGATTGAGATTTAGCAGACGACGCTGTGACATCAATGGTCGACGGCGGAACGGCGGCGGAGCACTGTGCCACGTGGCGGTAGTGACAGTAAGCTCAGGGAAGCTATGGCTAGTTGTGTTTTCATATCAGTACTGTTCTCAACAAGCTCTGGCACGTTGAAGTATTGAGCATCGCTCTAGTATGAACATGAAGGTAAGTTTTCAGTCGCCACATTGTCAATGGAAGTGACAGGGTTGGTCTTTGCAAAAAGATCTTGTTTGAAGGTAGATCGTGACGGGCAGTGAGACTCCAATTATACGAGAAACACTCAAACCCTTTTAGTACATTGTACATCACTAGTCTTACGCCGCAAATTAAAATACATTGCTATAGAAATACCCCAATGATAGATCTGGTCCGCATGTACTTATATTTTTAGGATTGAAAAGCCCCAGAATGGACAGCCCGATTTCCTATAAAATTTTGTTATGCGAATAATTACAATATAGCATACCACCACAGGCATTTTATGTCCCCACTGCAGGGGCACTGTCCTTCCTTATGGATGGTTAAGGAGACTGGGCCATAATCCTCCACGCGAGCCCGACGCGAATTGGAGGGTGTTAACGACTGCAGATGCAGCCGGGACCAACGGCTTAACGTGTCTACCGAAGCACGGAGGAGCTCGATATGATAATTATTGGGTCACCCATCCTGTAACCGGCATTTGCGACGTTGCTTAACCGCAACGATCGTAGGTTGAGGCGCTAACTCACTGCGCCATCGAGCTCCTAATATACTCGTAGCATACGTTCCCAGTAAGTTTTAAAATATATTTGGGATTGGAAAGCCCCAAAATGGACAAACCGATTAATCATAAAATTTTGTTATGCGAAATTATAATATAGCATACGTTGCCAGTAAATTTGAAACTTACCTTGTTGGTTGGTTACCTTGAGGCGAAAATTTGTCACTCCGATAACGAGGTATTGCTTCATCGCCGATTACGCCTAATTCGTCTTTCAAATTTTTTCATCTAATTCCTTAGATTCACCTTCGTAGCACTTATCACGTTTCCTTTTTGGCATTTTTAACAAAATGTATCGATATATAAAAAAAACATAATAATAATAATTTTAAAATTACAGTGTTAGTTATGAAACAGCGAGGCACTAAAATATGAATGACGAATATAGAGGCTACCGCGCGGAAGATGGCCCGTCGCAAACATTTCTTTTCAATCTACCTGTCGTTAGATTTATTTTATTATATTCTCCGAAATATAGTGCGGAATAGCGAGTCTATATGTGAAACTACATGTGTATATAGTGCTAATATCGAGAACGAGGCTTGAAGAGTAAATTATGTCAGTGCATACAAAGTCTTTGAGTATATAAAAGAGGATGGATTACAGAGGTACCTTCACCTTCTGAAACAACACACCAGGCACGCAACATATGTTGGTAGGGACTAGTGGAACAGCCCAACAAAAAAGTGTGCGTTCCCCCAGCAGGAAAATGTGTCTTAGACTGAATTAAGTTTCATAAATAATTAGAGCGTAATTTGCTATAAATGAGCGCGAAATAAAAAAAATGTGCGCGTTTCCGTTTTAGAAAAAAAATTGAAAAACGAATCCTGCTGAAGTAACGTTATTCCAGCAGGAAGATTCTAAACGAATGAGTTACTTGTGAGTGATGCAGACGGAGCTCTACACTGCTCTACTTGCTTGACAAAACATAGGGTTTTGACGTCCAAATGATTTTAACTCCGGCAACCATCAAACAAAAGCAGATAGCTGTTGTCTCCATGACATGTTACATCATATCTTCATCACCCAATTATAAAGGACATTTAAAAATATAACATTGAAATGAAACACAAATATAGAATCTTTTAAATTTAATATAAACAGTCAACAGAATATTACATTCAAGCAACACTTTTTACATCATTACAAATTTAAGGTACGTCTTTGGCAAGTCCACACATTTGACATATCAATCGCACAACTTACATGAGTAGTTAAATACACAAGATTAAAAAAAATATTTACCTAGCCTGATAAAAATGTAATTGGAACCTCAGCCAAGTTAAACAAAACGTTTGAGACTAAACATTGCAGTATGCAACATAATAATATTAAACTGTAGTCTTTTGTCGCAAATATTGGCAACAAAACATTACAATAGTGATAATGAAAGTCGGATTATAAATATTACAATTATTCACAAAGTCTAATACAACCAAAAATGTGCTAAAATAACGATTTATTTAGGTAGGAACGCAAAATAATTTAAGCTCATAAAATTTTAATACTCTATAATTATGTAGTTTACAACATGATAACAATGTCACTAAGTATAAAGCAATAATTTAAATAATATGTTTAATAATGTCACTGGTAGTTGATTAATAATATTGCATTGCATTCTAAATATATTAAAAGACAAAGAAGTAGTACAAATAGTAGGAATTACTACAACTATGCAAGTAGTGTAAAAGAAACAATAAATAAACATATACATATGTTATACAATAAAAATATCGAAAACACATAAAATAAAAGACCTTATAAAGAATTTATGTAAAATGGATTACATTATAGAATAACAAATAAAATTAAATAGGGAGATCATACAACATGGTACACGAAGTAGAATAAAAATATTTCTTACAAAAAAGAAAATATTTCTAAATACAAAAATAATATTGTGTTAAAAACATAATTAAGTTTTTTTTACTATACACTTAGATGCACATAACAAAAGGGGTGATCACATGGCAAAAATAAATAAATATCAAAGAAATAAAATAGCGACCACTGAAAATATCATGTTTCCGGAAATTTGACTTTTTTATAATCAAAATAAGACTGAATAATCCAAGTACTTATTTTAAAATATTAATTACTGCAAGTTGCTGCAAGTATATTTATTTCATTGGCATTTAGATATATCAGTCTAAAATGCATATCTAAATAACTTTTTGAAATTATGACCAATAACCTGAATATGTTGTACATCACATAAAATAGGTACACTATATGGTCGGATTGACTAAATATTTGTATCTTTATTATTGTTGCTTCTAAGGTGTAACACTGATATGTATAATTGAGCTATGAATCGCGGTTAGTTTTCAATGAAATTAAACTATCTATCAACCTATTAGAGCATTTACCTATGTAGCTCTAAGATCAACCTATATGATTAAAATAAAGATCACAAAAATTATGGAAATAATGATTTTCTTACATAGGTAAAGACAAAGTTATTTCAAATCATTTATCAATAAGTTCAGCTAAATCACAATTGGGCAATATACATATAAATAAATTGCTTCACTTATTCTACCGATTTCTACCTAATAGTTACTCCTTAACAAATAATTTAACGATTCATAAAATTACAATGTACTGTAACATAACTGTTTATGAAAACCTACCAAATTTTACCAAACTATTGAAACTCCAAGATTATTTCAATTGATATCTTAAAAATAAGATATAAACGGTAAATTTAAACTGCGTTCATATGCTAGTGGTTAATGAATTATGTTAATATTCTATTCAAATAATGCCCGTAAATACAAACGTTATTCTGATACGAAATAAGATATCTAAGATATGTAGGTAGGTAAATATAATTTTGAAGATGTTATCGGTCAGAAGACTAAAAAAACGTCATCTATTTCAAAAAATCATTCTACCCTTCTAGTTCTACCATTGAAGGTTAAAAGTTTAACCAAAATATTTGCTTATACTTTGAATAGTACCTACATATGAACTCGTTGCAAATCGAGTCTTATTATCAGATAACCCATAGAGTATATTGCAAAATATACACGAAATATACAACTATCTACTACACCGTCATCGTCAATACTGATTTCTATTTAAAAGAATCACCATCTGAAAGAGCACATTACACTTTCATATATTCGGCATGTAACACCTATCGTAACAATGGAATGGTTTTAAAAATATTCTCAGTATCTCACATTTGGACAATCTTTGGCACTACAAACTTACCTCTAATAGTCTTTAAGACAGAACCAAAGAATTGTATTGCTTACACGCAAAATACATACTCGTAGTTATAGTTTCGAAGAAACTATTTTCACGAAACATTTTCTTTGCATCTTTGACCGCCTTGACCGAACCGTTGAGGATTATTAATAACGAATTTATTATTCATTTACAATTGTCGTGTATTGCTTAATAAAGAAAAATATTATAAATTCAGAGTACCAGTTTTAGTAGCATAACAAACTCGGCCAATATGCTTCTTAATAATTCACTATGCGTTAAAGCTACACATAAAAAAGACTATTTCTCATTTGTTTTAAACAAACGTTAGGCTACGAATCAAAGTGTAACCATCACAATAAACAAGAACTACGCAGATATACGTCGTAGAGATTGAAATTCGTTCTCATCGTTCCAGCTTCGTCGAAACGCAATTGTAGTTATGTACAACCCTTTCCATTTCCATAGTAATAAACCTATACTTCATTTAAGTTTTCCATTCAATTTAACTATCGATCAACATTGACGGTCATACGAAATCGTTAACTTCTCCTTGGAGAGGATTCTCAGTCTTTTCCACACATTTCCTTATGGCATCTAATATTATAACAACCCGTCTATCTAAAGCTTCTAAGTGGGGCTCCCAGAGGATAGGGGATACGGGGTCAACCTTCATGGATTCACGCAGGTACTTCGACAGCGGTATGCCATTATGGAATCTGTAAAATATAAATACAGTTGAATAGTAATAACATAGGTAATATAAGTTGTCCTGGGCTTACTCTTTAAAAAAATATTTTCATTCTTTCAATAATAATCATCGATAGAAGCTGAGGATTTTGACGGTATTGTGGACACATGATTTTTTTGCGCTACATTTATAACTTAACTAGCTTTGCGCTCGCGGCTTCGCCCGCGTTATTATTGTTTTCCCCTAGGAAAAATAATTTTGTAGCCTATTTAAGCCCGGATAATAAATTTCATAGAAATTGGAGCAGATTTTAAATATTTTCCAAAACTTTCAACCCCTAATATGCACCCTAAGGGTGTATGCAAATTCCGATAAACCATGAAACACGTGTTCAATGAAATATTTTTAAGAGCATGAATCTCAGCAAGTTTTATCAAAATCCTTGCTAATTTAAAGATTTTTTCCATACAAACTTGCAACCCCTATTTCATCCCTTTAGGGTTATTTTTTTTAAAATCCTTTCTTAGTGTGCGTCTTCATTTTGAATTAAAACAACTGTCTAAATTTCACGTTTCTACCATTAACGGTTACGGCTGTGAGTGTGCATGCGTCTATAGATGGGAACATCTAAATATATATAGATAAGCGACTTGTTTTAAGAAATTGTTAATGAAATAATGATATTGTTTGCACATTTTAATAGTTCTTCCATAGCTCAAACAATAGGAAATAATGTAGGTACTTAGGTTTGTTTCAGCTTTTATTTCGAGTGTCCATTCTCTTTATTCGACAATTTAAAAAGTAAAAGAAGGGAGTAGTGTCTTATTGTCATATTATTCTAATTCTATACGACGTACTGCAAACGAGTATGCATTTTACAATTAACGAACGTTTTAAACAAATCGTTGTTATCGTTACCATATATTTTGACATCTGACAGCTGTCAGGGAGTTGTCAAAATGTATGGAAACGGGAATGCTTCTGATTTAGTTAAAACGATGTAAATAGAGCGATTGCCCCTCTAGGCTTATTTTGAACGTACTTGAGCAGCGACTGCAGCGTAGTATGCCTGACGAGGCAGCACTGCAACAGCGGCGCCAAGATGCTCAGCTCATCGTGGTTTGCCTTCCCGAAGGCGCGCCCTTGGTCCAGGTGCAGGGTGAATGTCTCATTGCCAAACATCCTACGCAAAGCGAATAATGTAATATTTAGAACAGTAGAATCGTTAGTGAAGTAAAAAGTTAACATAACTATACCCAAATATCAAACCTAGTTTTAAATTCTTGTCGCATTTAAATGTCTATCATTATGACTTTATTCATAATTACTTCATTATAATTATATCCAATTTGCTTGAGATGGAACATGGTATAAAAAAATGCAATTCCAAGCATTTCTTGTAAGACTATTAGACTACACAGAACTTGTGGGTAACAACATGGACCTACAAAAAAATACGGACGTAGTGTGGCATTAAACAAATGTGAAGCATGCAAGGTAAGACAATTTTATGTGTTTGTACACGACCTACACTCACACAGATGTACCAGGTAAGACAAAAAGCTGACATTTTTTAACGAACCAGACACGCACACATACAAATGTGCTGTCATTTGCATGCTTCACTTGTGATTCAACAACGCTCCGTCCGTCTTTTTTTAGGTCCGTGGGTAACAAATAATAATTATAATTTCTAGAAATTTTTGCTTATCAATGTATTATTATAATGTCGTCACTTTTTAATATAAGCAAGTTTTAAGGACGCTTTAAAATATGCCATCGTTTTGTTACAAAAATTAAAACTACGAAATCATAAAATTATACATAAATATTGATGATTCATGTATGTTAAATAATCCCAAATAAGTATTGAAATAAAAACTCTAAAACACACAACTGTATCTTAATATAATAATATTGGTCTTGATTTTATCAAATACCACCATCACCACAACACCATCAGATACCTAGGTACTCATAAAAAACAAAATAGCGTCATATTAAGTAGTGAAGGAAGTGTACAATTCTTACTTGAAGGTTTCATAGTGATGCCGATCCATGTTGCCGGTGAGGAAGTCGAAAATGGACATGTCCATGAGGTCGAGCAGCCGCCGCCCGGAGTCGTATGGTGGTGTAGTCCGTACCTGCGTTACATAAAACGAAAGTCAAAATAATCTTTATTTTCTTAAATCGACTGCGAGCTGCGATTTGTAACTCGTCGATTGATCGGCAACGAACTCGAGGATGCGAAAGAGAATCGAAATTATGCTCAACTACTACGATGCGAAGTTACAAAATTTAAAACATTCCTATTCGATAATCGGTTTCAAAAATTAGCTTGCTAAATAATTATAGCACTTAGTACTTCCACAGAATAAATAATAGTACTAAAGTACAGAAGGATCACTCTCGAAGAAAAGCCAAGTTTAGGTATGAAAATTTACCTACACTTACAACCTTCATCTGACTGCACGGGAAATTGAAATTTATTGCATGACACGAACGAATGTTCCTATTCCGTTACGCGTCGCTGACCCGATACCGATTTGGCGATAAGAGCGCAGGGTTCCCACTCACCGATATGCAGTTATCGTTACAAAAATGACCTCAATTATTACGTGCGACGCGGCCAGCGTGCGAGCCGAGCGACAGCCTTTTGCCACGTATACCGCCCGGTCGGTCCGCCGGCCAAACGTACCTAAACTGCGGAGTGAAACCCCCCTGGTACTTCCAACGACATTGGGTGGATCCTACCACATTCATCTTTTGAGTGTGAGTCAGAGCAAATAAGAGGAATTTATACTCCCGGACACCTAAATCGAGCCACCAGCACTTCCGGATTATATCGTCCATAACTTTTCAAATAGTACATTGTTACCCTAGGGGTGATAGTAACTAGACTAAATAAGTCTTTAACCCGAGGTAAACACTGTGCTTTTCATTACGAATACAATACTCTTATATGGACTTCCAACAAACTTCAACAAAGATAACCTCGATGAAAGATGTCAACATACATGCGCTACGAAAGTCAGCATACATGAGCTATTTGAATAAAATATCAGGAATGCAGTATTTGTATTTATATCTTTGTTTGATATCAACATTTTTTTTGTTGCTCTATTATGTACAAAACGATAAAAATTGCAAATATTTTATAAACAAAAATGAAAGAATATTATGTAATCTTATTTAGTTTTTGTTATCAAAATAATAAACATTGCTGTCGCTATTTCCACAATGGCTTTAGATAATTTAAAATACGTAAGTTTATGTTTGTTCTATTTTTACATAATATATTTTAATGAAGCGCAATGCATTTCGTGTAGGTGAGGTGGTATCTATTGAGAGACTTGACGGTCGTAAAACATAGCACTTATGCGGTGGCAACTAAAAGACAAAACAAAATAGCGTGTAAAATATTTTAAAAGAAAAAAAAGACACATACGATAATCCAGACAATATATTGGAAGAAAATTCGCTAATGAGCTTAGTAGAGAAAGTAAATAATGTGTAATCTATATTTAATTATCGCATAGTTTAAAAATAAATAATTTTAAATTAATTAGGCCATTGAACACAATTTCGTATAGGTATTACATTAGTTTGTTGCATATAAATTCAAGATTGAACATACTATTTCACTTTCATTGTCTATAATATGATATTTCAGTCGGGTAACATTGATTTTAATTTTACCGCAACATACCGTATCGCAGTAATCGGACTGTAATTCCCACTGAGCTTTCCTTCGCTTGTGATACGATCTTCTCCATGGATGACGCCATACCTGTGACATAACATTGTATTACGCACATGCATCAACTAATCAATTTGTTACTGCCTCGTTGAACTTAGAATCTCAACCACGAAACGCTGGGTTGCTGCTGTTAGGCTTTAGGTCTTCCAATGAAAGGGGGAATTGAGTCATCTCTCAGCTCACTGGCTCAGTGCGTGTCGATGAGAAGCGCGAAAGTCTCGTCTATTTGTCACATTTGGTCACTGTTTTTGTCAACTTTCTCTGTAAGTTATATTAACTGTTCTACCTATAATTTCTGTAAGACTATGGCGAGTAATAAAGTTATTTATTATGATTTATTATTATTACTGTTTGCACTAGGTACCGCAACGTATTATGACTACAATCCTTACACCGTGAGGCGCCCCCTCACGGTGCGCATACCGCTAGTATTACCGCTACCGTGAGGGGGCGACTAGCGATATGCGGCGTACATTTAATAGTAGAGATCTTTTTAAAATAGATTCCATAGGTATTGAATGATTTTTTATTTCAGCAGTTGTTTGAAAGTCTGCTTTTATGAACGTGAGCCTCTGCGATGGGGCTAATAATTTTTTGTCAAGTAAAATTATTCCGAGCCGGTCCGTGGGATGTTTTTGAAGTCTATTATCAACTAAAAATAATAGTCAGCTGCTGTAAAGTTGGCCGATTATCAACTAGATATAAATAAACTATCCTCTCCCCCCCCCCCCCCCTTACACTCTTAAGGAATGATTTCGAGGATAAAAACTAGTCTTTATGTTTTCACATAACTCAAGCTCTCTCCATACTAAATTTCATCTAAATCAGTTCAGCGGTTTTTGATACCCCATACAATCTTTCACACCCCTTTTCTCCCCCTTAAGGGGTTATTTCTGCCATAAAAGCTATTCTATGTTCTTTCCTGGGACTCAAACTATGTCTATACTAAATTTCATTTAAATCGGTTCAGTAGTTTTGGCGTGAAAGCGCGACAGACAGACAGACAGAGTTACATTCGCATTTATAATATTAAGTATGGATTAATAGAAAAAAAATAAACAATCCTTTATTATTGCATTGTTACGCAATATGCATATGCATGCCAAATTTCAAGCTTGCAAGATTTCATTACAGACACGGGACAAGTGAAAGTAAATAAAAGCTTGTAAAAGGACGTCGTATTGCGCTCAAAGGTGTCATAAGCGCTCCACATTCTCGCGAGAATCTCGCGAGAACGCGCGAACAACACGAGAACCGTGAATGTGGATCCGATTTGCATGTTCTTGCGTAGTTCTCGCGTAGTTCTCCGACTTTTGTCGGTTTTTTGGCGCGAGACAAAGGCGCGAGAACTATATTGAGAACCTTGTTCCAGGGTTGGAAAAAATCATGATTTTTTAATTAAATCCAATTAATCATGATTTATTGAATAAATCCTAATTTATAATGATTTTTTTGATGTTTTAGTTTTTATCTTTCCTAATTTTAATAAGTAAGCAACTAAAACTTTATTAAAAGCACTTGCGGAAACGAAAGAGGAAGAGGAAAAGTTAAATATTTACCCAGTTCTGCCCCCGTAGCACGTCCACCAAAACACGATATGATAAAGTGATTTATCGCAGTGAACTGTCAAAATACGACGAAACCCTATTATATTTTGACAGTTCACCGCGATAAACCGCTTTATCATATCGTGTTTCGGTGGACGTGCTAGGGGGGCTGAGGCAACTATTTGGAGCGATAGCCTCCTCAGCATCAGTGGAAAGTTTTTTTTTACATTTGGCATTGTTCACTCGAAATTATGTAACAGACTAGAGACCAAAAAGCTGGAAAATTAGTTTTTTAATCAAGAATTACAATAATGACACTAAAATATGAAATATCACATTTACTCGGAAAATAGATATTCATGAAAATACATTTTTATTCACAAAAATAAAGACATTTGATTTAATCACTGATTTTGTGCCAACCCTGCCTTGTACGTTCTCGCGAGAATCTTGCGAGAAGTGTGTACCCAAGAAGTTCTTGCCGAGGTTCTCGCGTACTTCTCGCGTAGATTCTTGCCGAGACTCTCGCCGAGAACCTCGCGTGAATGTGGAGCGCTCATCATAAGATCGGCGATAAATCGTTACAAGGACTATTATCATAAAAATACGATTTAAATCAAAATATTTTTTTTTACATCCAGGGGCATACTGTATTGAACACATTTTCTTGGATTATATTTTAGATCCGGCAAATATGGATCATCGAAAATGCATCAGTCGCGAAATTTCTAAGATTGTATAGAACAGGCACTACACAAATTTACATTGTGACGGGCTCAAATTTAACTAAGTCTACTTCCGCAATTCGCTAACCTTACGTTCAGCCAAATCCGCAGACGGCAGGAATGCTGCGAAGCTGCCCTCGAGCATGTCGGGGTTGCCGCATATCGCGTGCCCCGTGTCGCAGTAGTACGAGCACTTGCCGTGGAAGCAGAAGTTGTTCGCCGGCGACACAAAGAACGTCTTCAGGATGTCGCCCTCTGTTACATCGTAGATCTCGGTGGTCATGTTGAGAACGCGCCCCACCACCGGCATAGCGCGGCGAAAACCTAGTATCCTGGACAAGTATGAATCGAATTGATGCGTCAAGCAATTTTAGTAAACTGTCCCTGTCTGTGGCTGCAGCTGTACGTATTTAGTAATTGATTTAAACCACGATAAAAGGAATTCAGATTGTCAAATCAACTTTTAGAGTTCTGTAAGATTTACCCTTTTATTATAGCTACTTCAGCGTGTTTTACATAAGCCTTTGGCTATACTTCTGTTGAAGGCGCTCCTAATTTCTAAACATTTGTAGGGTCAACATTTATATATTTAACTTATACAATCATAATTAAATAAGAATCAATGAATTCATTATAATTATTATCTTAGACATTATTTTGTCGTTTAATTAAAGTTTGGCGTGAGTTTTGATAATGATTATCAACCAACAAAAAAGTACGTACCTGTCCAGATGAAAAGCTGCTATCTCCGCATTGTGCCTTTCGTAGTCGGAGAAATAAAAATGGTTGGGTAGAGTTTGGACGTCCCTCGCAAACCTATGAAGTAAGAAAATACAATATCGATTAATTTCTTTTGATAGTGATTGAACGGACACTTAGACGTTGCCCAACAGTGTTGCATTTTTATAGGAGTGTGGAAATAACTGCTTGCGTTATTTTCAATTTTTCCTAAAGAAATTAGGAGAAAAACTCTACATTTATATTTCCCGTATATTATATTCCCGGATATATTTCCCGTAGAAATTCTATATTTTCCCGCATTAAAAAACACGCTTACACATAAAGCAAAAGCTTTTAAAAAGGTCTCATTGAAACGATAAAGAACGAACGAAACGATAAGTAGTTTTAGTGCGATACTAAAATAAAAACAAACATTCAATCCCTATTTGTGTTTACTCGTTTCTAATTATGAACTTAAAACCGAAATTTCATGCTTCTCGTTTCAAAATTAACCAAGTACCACACACATTTTCCACGCCTAATTTACCCCCTTAATGGTTGAATTACCAAAATCCCTCTAAGCTCTAAGTGCATATAACCATTTTAAAAGGAACTGAAATAGAAAAATGTATGCTTCAAAAATGATGGATATCCTTACAAAATTTCCATCCCTAATTTACCCCCTTAGGGAATGAATTTCTAATAACGATTTTAGCCGCCCTGAACTCCTAACCTACTGTTACTTGATTAGAAGACAGAAAATGTAACTACTCAATTACTTGTCAATATTTATTCTTCAAAATTTAGTACTTATAGCCTAGAGAAATCAGGAAACATAAAAGAGTCAAAATTGGGTTTACCCACGTGGGCGAAGCCGCGAGCGGAAAGATAGTATATAGGTATTATAGAAGTATGTTCAAAAGTTCAAAACTAAAACCTGACTACTATCAAATCACGCTTTAAAAGTATGTAGCGTCAGTCATACGCACATGTACTTTGTTCTCCTGGCTTATCTAGAACAACACACACTCGCAATTTATGTTGACGTAAATATTCAGTATTATTATAAAAATGTAAATTCTTAATTAATAATGCTCTTAGTAATAACACCGACACAGTAGCTGTTTGATTTTTATCATGGACCAAATATTATTTCAATTCACCTGGTTAAGAGCCAAATATAAAACAAGGAAATTACATTCAATATTTCTCTAGAGAGCGCAATATTATTATAAAATTTAATATACATATATAATATAACCAGTGTATGATCAAGACGCTTTCAGGAATACCTCATACTGAGAACTGAGTTAACGTTACATAGCATAACACTGTTTTGTTATGTATGTTTTAAATAGGACAAAATGCTCTATTTACAAGTTTCAACTAATTTGGTATTTAATCAACAGCTTATATACGTCCCCACCGAAGGTCTCGAGCCTGCCCTAAACTAGGACGATTAGGCCTTAGTCAACCACGCTGGCCAAATGCGGGTTAGTCGACTTCACACACAACCTGTAAAGAAATTCTTTCTTCACAGGTGTGTGCAGATTTTCTCACGATGTTCTCCTTTGCCGTAAAAGCGTCGAATAAACATACGTATGAATTTAAAAAAATAAAAATACACTGGTACGTGGCGGGGTTCAAACCGCTACTTCCCGATTGAAAGGCGACGGTACTACGCCGTCGAATTTGGTATTTGATATAGTTTTATTAAATATAATTCCTTTAAAAAACTCTCTACACATGATATAGCGGGAAGTCAGAACAATTTGGTTATGTTGTAAACTAGTACTTTAGAAGTATAAAAGTATAGTCCTGTCGATGATCGGTCGATGTAGAGCGATAGAGCACGCTCTTGGCGCGGGGTCTCGGCCGATCTCCGAACAGACTGCATTGAGTGTTGATCACACTGAGTGATATCCTTTTCTGGCTATCGCAAAGGCCAATCCTTGAAAACCCATTGGAAATTACTATGTTATAATACTATGTTTTTCGCCAAATATAATATATAATAAATGCAAAGAATAAAAATATTAAAATTTCACTATTTTTTTGTTTAGAAACTACCTAGGTATTATGTAACGACGTAATAGGTACAAAATAAAACTGCTAAAGTCTAAACAAAGTATACTTAATGTACAGTCAAGGAATTTAATTTGCGACCCACCTAAGGTTGAATATCGTAAATTATAAAATAAGCTTTATTAAAAACAGACAGCAAATAAGGTGTGTTTATAAAACTTGAGTACTAAGTTATAATGTAACGGAAAGGGTAAAAATAACGTTAAAATTATTGTAGTAAAATTAATACACAATTACGAAAGACTTCTTTTGGCCGTCTACAAAACCCATGCTACGTAACCAGAATCATACAAAGAATATTTTTTCAGCACTTATAAACATTGACTAATTCACAAAAAAAAATATATAGAATAATTATCATCGCATATAAAAATGAATTACTAAAAAGAAGGTATAACAAGTATAACAAATAACTGGGTACAGTTGACAAAATTGTTTTGGAAGGTAATATCCTAAAACTGAAAAAGACGAAAAGACAAAGTGACACCTAAAGTTCAGAGAGGAAATTGAAACCGACTTACATAAATCCATTAGAGAAATATCAAATATCACTAGGATCGAAGAGGCCACTACCTCGTATAACAAATTTATTACGTCGTTAATTTCAAAAGGTTTTGAATGAAACGTACGCCGTCGGTAACAAGTGTAATGTTCGTACCACAGACTATTAAGTAACCAAATTTGTACACTAGTTCAAAGTATTGACAGCTAAATAAAAACCAGGGATTCCTCACAGACGTATAAAGGGAAGTTTATACGTCTGTTGGAATCCTTAACTCCAAAAAGACCTAGCCTGCCATAGAGGTTTTTTTTTTCAATAAATACAATAGATTACAAAACAGCAAAGATAAAGATATATCTAGGTATACAAATCATTCCTATTAACTTACATAATAACCGCAAAATCAAATTAATTAGCCGTGATTATAATGATAAAACGAATGCACAGAAAAATACTAATGGTAACATAATACATGTATATACGAGTAAATAATATAATGAATGACTCGATTATCATCCTTTTGATATAATTAACTACCGACAATTACTGGTTCAACACAAGAAATTTGCTTTGGAAAAAAGAGCAATATTTTAGCCGTTTTAGAATGGAATTCTGAACAAATATTATGATGACTTGATCTTTAAATAAATATAACTTAATTATTGTGTATCATAATCATTGTATTATTACTTTATATAAATGCAGAAAATTAATGTCCTAATTATTGTCTATAGACATACAAGTGTTGCAAATGGTGAGGCCTACAGCTGAAATCCCAAATTAATTAAATCAAGAGAATATAAGCCTGCGCCAAAATAATTGTAGTATTTCAACTAGATTTGATCACCAAACAGTTCCATAAATGCCATGATCATATTGATTTTGTAATTGAAAATGTTAATTTAACTATCCGTGGTGTCCCAAAAATAGGATTCGAGAGAAACAGTAAGTAATTAAGTCAATTCAAAACTGAACATTTGTACGCAGTCCATATGACTCGACTCTACATTGAACACAATCAAACTTTCACGTGTAATTCAACTCCCATTAAATAGCATTTCGAAAATAAATCCCAGTCAAATGTGGTTCTTAATCAATTTCATTGAAAAAATAACGATTAAAGTTGGTATTAGAGTCTGGAATCTGGTCAGATACGGACACTCAATAGTGTAACGGCTGAGCTATCGAATTTATGGGCCACGACGCGATCGCCGGCGGGTTACTAAATTTCGAAAAGGCTTACGTCCGCCTAATGTTCTCAGTTCAAAAGCCAACACGACGTGTGTCTTATTGGATATCAAAATGCCAGCTGCACTGCACTTTCTCCCAGGATACCTTTGCTTGTAATAAAGTTTTATATTTCAAAAACAATATCAAAGAGAGTTGTAATGTTGCTCCAATATGGTGGATTCAGCTTTAATACAAAATTTGTTTTGCAACTTCGCAATTGCTGTATGTACATAAAAATGATTTGCTTATGAATATGCTAAATGTAGAATTTTGCAAGCTCATAATCATTGCATGCGTCTATTATTAATTGCGGTTAATGCAATAAATCCTTAATATTTTCAAAGCAAACTTAAATTACTTTAACATACAGAGCTTTGTGCTTCTACGTATTTATCTTTTTTTATAAATATGTTATAAACAAACATTCGGTTTAAACTATCCCATAACCAGAAGCATTTGTTTCTGAAGACCAAAGACAGTGAAAATCATTGGTACTTAAAAAAGTGTAGAGACAAGTAAACTAAGAGCTTAACCATTTCACGAAGTCGAATAAAAATCACCTGTAAAACCAAGATTTTTAATCACCAGAGACCAGTGTAGGTCTCTTGAAAAATTATAGACTCAAGGGGTTATCCTATCAACGTATCGAAAGCTTGTGGATCCACAATTCGTTGGGGAGCAATAAATTAGAAGACAGTCGATAGCCACCCTACCCCTGCGAGCGTGCGTTAGTTTTATCGCCAAGGAGTTAAGGTTATGGGCGGTGATATTTCCTTACGTAGTTTTGTCTTCAGTCAGTTGAATATGCATCATGATAAATGATTCTATTTACGTTTATCACGTGTATACGCTAACAATGCCCGTTTCTATACACGGAGAGTGTGCAAGATTAAAATGATTTTCCTATAATACCGTACTCCATATAAAACGATGCTGATTACAATGTACAGTGTGACGCTGGTGATAACCGACTGTAATAGTGTTCAAATGAAGTTACTTGATGGAATCCTAAGTTTTATATCATAAGCAATATACAAAAAATAATATGCAATTTCGAAGCAATCTAATTTTTAAATATCAGCTCATCAAGTTTACGTTTACATTTTCGGAAGTGTGATTGTTATTGTATGAATCTTTTGTAACATTATGCAAAGTCTGCCGTCCTGTTTTATTGCAGAAAAGTGGTTTTAACAAAGTTTTATGGAGCTTTTTTAACGGTTACTAGAATAATAACTGTCCACCAGCCCCCCTAGAACGACCACCGAAACACGATATGAGAAAACGATATGCCATCGCGGTATGTAATATCGTTACGACGCAAAAGTTATCACGGACAAAACAATATTTCTTAAGCTTACTAATATATATAAACAATGTAAAACAAATTCTTATAAATGCACATTAATGTCGATTATCGCCACGTTTTGGGTCGAAGAAATCGGAAAGCGAAGCTGTTTCGCGGTTAGCGCGAACAAAAGTTTGCACCGAGTTCACCGCGATGGAATAGTCATGTTTTATTCTATTGCAAGTGTCTTACTTAGTTTGAAAGTATTTATGGAACACTAATTTTTGATTTACCAAGTTTCGGGCTCGCTGAAATATTATTTTATTATCGTTGAGGTTTTCAAGTGTATGCTTGTGTGCTTCGCACTCACGCAACAAAATATTTTCATTTTATATTTGATTATTAATTTGCACGAAGCATAGCATTCCTTTTGACAACCGCTTTGAAATTAGGTACTCGTATTAGACGCAATTTTAGACAGATATTTTTATCTTGGCTAAATCATAAAAAATTATGTGTGCCGAAATTGTGTTAGAAAACACAAAATGTATAAAAAATATCTACGTGTATTCAACAATACTGTATCTTAAAATAAAGTCAGCAAGGGCTCAGTTTCGCGAAAGTCAACAGGGAACGCGGGACCCCCTTGAGTGCATGCGAGTTCCTTTACTCTTTGACAATGAAAACTCTATTCGTATACCGTTCAGAATATTTCAAGTCGCACTCAATATAATTTATTGCCGTGTACTGGGAATCACATCAATGTGAACGGAAAATGTTAAATATTTTTAGAATGTTATCGCTTAAGTTCAAAATGAGTTATGCTGTATTAGATATTATATTGGTGACAATAATAATATTAACAGTTATTAACAGAATCATTTTTGTGAGCGTATATTTAAAAGTAACTAAAATTAGATTTTGTTAATAATATTTTATAAGCCTTGCACTTTCCGATATTGAACAAACTCAAATGCACAGTACACGACACAAAAGTTCCAATAAAATAAAGAACCGAAAATGCCACTTCAATCTTCTTCGTTCACAAACGTATCTGCAGCGAAATACGGAACACACAAAAGAAGTTATTGTTGAATCGACTTAGCCGAGTACCTACATGGGTCAGACTTATGGTACACTTCTCTAGCACAATCAACTTTAACAATGGAAGGTAAGTACGTAAGTAACACAACTGCGCGACACTCGAACAGTTCCAGTGTGGGCAAGCTTAGTCGATCGAAAGAACCTTCGAGAAGTTCAGAATTGAATGGAACGCACAACAAGGCGACCAGACGGCGAACTCGCTAACTCCTTCAGGATACGAAACTAAAGCTCTTCAACTGAACTTTGTTAGGAAAGAACTCCAAAATATGTGGTACTGGTGACCAACAAATCTTAAATCCATCCATTATGACTTCCCAAGTTCTATGCCTCGATTACGATCTTATCGCGTATATAGGTACTTGACAGCAAAATTTCTATTTATCGTTAGTAAAAATTTCCAAGTGTGTATTTGCTTATTTTTTCTCGAATAACAAAGACGATTCCCGTTATTGGGTTCCATAATAATATTGCTACATCCAAGTGTTCTTTTATTCATTTTGTTGCACTATTTCAAATTGTAGAACGAAAGCTATTTTATAAGATTTCCATATTCTCATTTACTGACTACATTGGATACTTACTTTGTACTTATCTACTGTAATAGGAGTTTTCAAGCAGGATAGTTTTAAGTTCCGTGGAGGCCTGCGTGCACGGTTGGCCCCGTGCACGCCGCCGTAAGGCCCTCCGTCTGGGGATTGCCCTGGTGTTCTCGGGCAATCCCCCCTTGGCGATAGCCCGACCAGTTGGTCGGGCTTGCCCGGGCGCGTGGGTAGTGGAGTCGCATTGTGGACCTTACCTAGCGCGCCCCTAAGGGCAGGGAGAACACCGGGGGGTTTTAGTGGGTAGGTCTGGCACTCTGCCGGGAGAGCCCCACACACGCTCGCCGTCTAGCCAACGGCGGGTACGGTGCGGTTAGGCATTTCCCCCCGAGGAAAAAAAAAGGATAGTTTTAAATTAAGATGCAATTTTAAGTCATCCCTACCGCTTACAAAGGATTAGTAGCATGTGCCAGAAAAGCAAAATACAAACCAAAATATAAACACATTTCTAAAAATTTAAAACGATATAATAAGAATAACATACCTCATTGGCTTGAAAAGGGCTTGTATTCCATTCGGATAGTCGATTATAAGTTTTAGCTGCGTACCTCCCTCTTTTTGCTCTGTAGACAAAACATAAAAATAGTTTAGTGCATGTTTGTTGTAAATTATTCATTATTGTAAATGCTACAGTAGTGTCAAAAAATGCTGCCTGTTATTTCCTCTTGATGGCCACAAGGCTAGTCAAGACAATGTCTAAAAATGAAGCCATTAAACGAATGTACGTACTCGTACGTACTTAAATGCTAACAGTGGAAAGAGCAATCCTTCAAGGATACTAACCTACATATTATTGTGATCAAGGTTGACACACGTCTTTATTATCTTCTGTCTGCAAAACCATCGAAATCAGTATAAAAGCAAAATGCTATATTCTACTCTTTCAACTTTTGAAACATTTTATAGCATGATTTCCGTTGCACCTCATTTAGCATCGCATGAAAAATTATCAGTAGACCACCTGATGAAACAATTTTGGGCCAGTATATTATCAAAAAATTTACTCCTCACTTCTAATTTTTGTAAAATAGCTTTATTAGATATTATAACCCAAGTGGTAACCTTGCCTAACATTTTGGCATTTGTTTAGCTGTCCGACGCCCAAAAGGGTGGATGGTGCTAAAAAATGCCTCGCTACCCAGCCCACTAGCTAGCAGAAGTTTGTCTGACTCAGCAAAGCAATCGCCTAAATTTAATGACCCTAATCCCGCGGACTAAATGTTGTTTCTGTATAACATTGAGCAATACTAGAATGGGCCTGAAATCAAAGTTATCGTTTAAATCTGTTTACTTTCCCTATAAAATGTATAATTATTAGCAATGGACTAATAAACTTGTTTTTATTATAATTTTGACGGTAAATATTCTGACTTGTATTTTATCACTATTGACCTTATTGGAAATGTATTATTTTAAACTATTATCTGATAAATTATATAGCATATTAAATTTGCAAATTATTATATTGTTGACTTTATCAGAAACTCAAAATGTTTAATATTAATTGTAATTAATTATAATTTAAGACTGTTTTCGTATGCCAATATGGTGAAACATGGCGGATCTTGTTATTGTATCTTACACAACTGTACCCATGTTAACGAACAAATAAATGAATATGAATATGAACTGAAACATATAACAAATCAAAAAGCAAATAGGTACCTACCTTCGGTATCGCGGGTAAATTATATCTAAAAATAGTCGTATGCAATAAAGTTGGGTTCGACAATGAAATCCATTTAAGTAGTTTAAATATTTAAGTCCAATTTGAAGTAAAGGGCGTGATTGTTGTGGCACTATTGTCCGGCGGGCTCGCCGCTGATTGCGGACCGACTTCATCTAATATACATATAACCCCAGCCCGGTAACGAAACCCTCCCACAGTTGGATGAAAACGTTCCGTCTTGAGACATTAGCTGATTAATAAATACAATACTATGATTGATTTAAATGGATACCTATACCTATGTATTACGTACGGGAATAATAGACAATGGCCTATAAACCATATACATATCGCGGGCTTCATACCAGAGGGGCGTATAAGTAAAACCTCTACTTTTCAGGAGACAGAAAAAACTAAATAAGTTTTTGTTTAATATATCTATATAATTAAAAATTTGTATGTGTCTATGAAAATACCTCCATATTTATGTGAAATCCTTATTTTTTTTGTAAGTTTTTAAAAACCCGCTTAATTGCATTTACTTTTATTTGGCCCGACAATATGACTCATACGTCATGTTTTCTCAAAAATTGCTTGTAACGAATGGACGTATAGTACAAAACTTTTGTATGCAATGGGATATTAATAAAACATCTGAACTACATAAGTATCGTGAAATGTCATTTAAAACTATTTTCATATATACTTCTACAATTTTTGAAGATTATACGTCGTCAAAAATATAAAATGATGTAGTTTTGTTGCAAGACGTATAAATCACTTTAGGGTGAATTTTGCTAAAATTTAATAAAACAGATATAAGTTCTCAACAATAGTTTAAATGTTATCATTAAAAATAGGAACTTGTGTCTTAAACAATCTTTAAAAAACATAGAAATCATCATCATATGGCATAAACCTGAACCTTGGGCGTTTCTGGGGCAGAGCCCCATACTAATTTGGGCATTGTCCTTTAATACCCCAAATCGAGTCATTTTCTCAAAATTTTCATTTAAATGCCTACGATTCGAAAAAAAGTTTCACTTGCATCGTGGTTTCATAAAACCACACAATGACTTACTTGAGGTCTTTTATTATAGAGTGGAGGCCAAAAATCAGAGCAAAAATCTCCACTGATGAGCCTTAGCTCTTTTAACTCTGCGTATGCACATTCCTCTCTTTCTTATCTTTATCAATTTACGATTGTTGGTATATAATATATTTACTAAGCAAAAATATAATATTGGTTTACACAATAATAGCGTGCCGTTTTCTGTACTCACTAAAATAAACTTAATTGCCTTTCTAGGTCTGATTAGGGATGCGACTGAACATTTTAACGATTAAACATTTAAACAGAATTAGAACTGCCGTTTCGTTGTCGATTCAACTTGTTACCCTAAAATATTTAAGCAGTCGCCTAGCTGAAGTAATTGGAAATAACTTATGCATACTTATATTATTACGTATAATGCAAAACTATGCATGCTTCGGTAGCAAGACTGTTCAAACCGGCAACCGAAGACCTGCGAGGAAGGACATAGGGCAATCTACAACGCGAGAGGAAGTAGGTGGCGTAGTGGCGCGTCCCTTCAGTCAAATATTGCTAATCATAAACAACGTTGACCATGGTCAAGGTCATGCCTATGATGAGTAAAATCTGAAACATCTCCAGCTCCTTCGCTTCGGAAGACACGTTAAGCAGTGGGTCCTGCACTTAATCTTTTTCCGGTCATGTCGATTAACCGTTCTATCGGACTATGTGTGCAGGAACAGAGAGTGCACAAACTTGCGTTTGCTTGCACAGACACCTGTGTACAGTAGTACCACATTCATAAGTTACACCAAGGTATCAGTGCAGAAGTCTCATTTTCTGATTCTGAGCGAGATAGAATGAAATTCTGATTTTGGTGATTTGAAATTTTAAGATGCGCAATAAAGTCTATATTTTAGCGGTGCCGGCAATCGTATTCAATCGGCTTTAGGTTGCTTTCCTCTGCGCAGCCGAATTTTGCCGATACTACTTAAAGGGGAAAACAGGGAAAGCATTGTAATCTAAGCTGTCACTGACAGTAACTTCATTCAGACTGGTTTTATATTGAGGAAAACAATATGTTAACCAATACATTTAGTAATTAAGTGATAAAGATATGAGTGATTAGTTAATATAGTAATACATATTACGCAAGAGAATTCAGACACAGACCTGTCAATATGTCTTTAACTAAACCTGTACCAGTTGTGTTTAGTGTTCCACTTAAAATATCCGCAAATGGTGAAACAACGCCTACACTAATTCTCGCAAGCGTAGCTTTTATACTCGCCAATAAAATCTTTTTCGGATATCATGAAATGTTGTCCAGTTTTACATTGCTTGCTGATTGGGTTCAAATTACAACTTATTACAGCTTAATCAAATCATCATTTAAATACTGTTTTTCTAAATGTTTCAATGAGCGTCGGTGGCGCTGTGACCTCGGCACTGGACTATGCTCCGAGTAGAATCGGTCCCGCCATGGACCAATGTGTTTTTCGTTTCACGAATTTCATATGTACTTACATATCTGACGCTCCTACGGTGAAGGAAATCATCGTGACAAAACCTGCATACGCCTGCGAAGTAATTCAAAGGTGTATGTGAAGTCAATTAATCTGCACTGGGCCAGCGTGGTTTGACTAAGGCCTATTCGCCCTAACTAGTTAGGGTAGGCTCGTGCCCCTCGGTGGGGACGTATATGAGCTGTGATGATGATTTGATGATAATGAAATGTTTTAAAAAAACGCACACCGGCACAATTAAAATTGATGTCTCTTTGACGCGAAGTAACATTTTAAAATAATAAATGTGCATGTTCCAAGTTCCTACTTCATATAAAGTAAATTATTTCAATGGTGCTATTTTTAATGTGACCAAAGAACAATTTTTAAGGCGAGTGTTTTTTGAATCCAAAGCGGAAAAGAGATTTGGTAAATCTTTCAAATCAGGGGGTTTATACAAGTGGCAATCGTTTCATAGTGAAACGAGAAATAAATTCGTCATCGTCTTTGAGATAAAGAAAACAAATTCCTAGCCAACGTAAGGATTAGTGATCGCTGTGTCGAATTGTTCTGTCTGTAGGAAAACAACATATTGGTTAATCTAAGTACTTAAAAATGAGAAATGGCAAAGAAATTTTTAAAATTAATATTGTTATTTTCATATTATTAAAAAATGAGTTGTTTTGAGAAGTATAAAGAAAGTCACCATAAAACAATTCGCTACTTCATCGATTCGTTGCGAATCAATTTGTCTACCAAGTTAATATCGATGGCTTTGATCGATTCGCCACGTTATTTAGCAGTCATATGTCAATCCCATACATTTCGATCTTATCGAATTTCTTTAGTCGTTTATAGGGTTCGTCATGTCTGTCTGTCTGTCTGTCCGTCCGTATGTCACAGCCACTTTTCTCCGAAACTATAAGAACTACACTGTTGAAACTTGGTAAGTAGATGTATTCTGTGAACCGCATTAAGATTTTCACACAAAAATAGAAAAAAACAATAAATGTTGAGGGTACCATACATAGAACTGAAACTCAATTTTTTTTTATCAAATCCATTGTGTGGGGTATCTATGGATAGGTCTTCAAAAATCATATTGAGGTTTCTAATATCATTTTTTTCTAACTGAATAGTTTGCACGAGAGACACGTCCAAAGTGGTAAAATGTGTAACTGTAACTTCTAAAATAAGAGAATGATAAAACTAAAAAAAATATATGATGTACATTACCATGCAAACTTCCACCGAAAATTGGTTTGAACAAGATCTAATAAGTAGTTTTTTAATACGTCATAAATCCTACGGAACCCTTCATGGGCGAGTCCGGCTCACGCTTGGCCGGTTTTTTGATTTGTCACTTTGTCTAGGCCCCCAGGAGTCCTACCCACACCGAGTGATTTTAGAAACCTCCAAACTTGTGAGGATGAAGCATTTTAAATAGAGGATTTTATTTATATATTAATTCTTTATGTATATTGTGTACAATGGCGGACTTAATGCCTGAGGCCTTCTCTGCCAGTCAACCTTCAGATGGTGCAGAGAGCAAATGTGGTATAGATGCACCTACCCATAAAACTAAATTAATAACGAAACAATTAGGAATGAATATAGCGGCAATCTAATATTTTACCGGAGGGAATCTCTGTACCAGGGTGCCTGCTTGGGTACCTCCGTCTTACCTATTTCTGCCGCCAAGCAGTACTGCATGCATTGCCCTGTTCCGATTTGAAGGCAACAAGTCGGCAACGTACACTGTACAGTAGTTCTTGTGGGGGTTGCAGATTTGCTGCGAATTTCATAGGAGCCACATGTACTATAGGTGACTGTTACCACTTACCATCAGGTGGGCAGTATTCCTGTTTACCACCTCAGCCGAATAAAAAAATTACTATCCCTACACAGCTTGTTGCAGCGATTACGCAGCTATTTAAACGAACGAAGATTCTGCTCATTAAGGTAGTCGTTTCAAGACTGATTTAGCTTTGTCTCTGCGATGCATAACCTTTTTTATGTCACGTATGTACAGTTTTGTTGTAACTGCTTAAGCCTCGGCCCCTTCAGAGTTGAAAAGAGGGTTGAAATTTGTATGAAAGTCTATTATTTGTTGAAGCTAGAAGCATGAATATTTGTATATAAGCTGGTAATTAGAAATGATCAAACACTTTTTGAATCGTTTTTGAAAATAATTTATTCTCTTTAGAAATGTGAAAGAGATAAAATTTCGTGTTTTGTTTGAATTATCGCACTGACAAATGCTTAAAAATTAATGGAGTACCTCATCATCACAGCTCATATACGTCCCCACCGAATGACGTTGGCTCACGATGTTTTCCCTTTTTTAAAGTCTTGCCTTACAGTTGAACTGTTTTAATTTGGGGAAAATATAGAATTCCCACTTGAAAAAATTCCCACTAGAAACAAAGCAGGCGAAGCTGCAGACGGAAAGCTATAGTAAAATATAACATGCAGTTGTATAATAGTCTCAACGGCCCTATCTGTCTTAGATGATCTTACCTGCATGGATAACCGGAAGCGTTGCCATATCTTTCAGGACAGCATCAACAAGGTTTTCACCATCCTCATACAGCTCGTGTTGCGCTATCCTCAACTGGAATTTCTCCAAGTTCGACGCATTGATACTGTAACAATGAAAAACGTTGTAACTATGTACCTATAATCATTATAGAAGGTTATAGTCACAATCAAAAATTAATTTTTATGAAATATTACAACCAACGCAAAATTACGATTAGCCGAAAATAATAGAACGTGTTAAACATTAACAAATCAGTAATCCGGATTATAATTTAAGAAAACACAAGATGAAAAACGTATTTTTTTAAATTAAAGGTATTTGTGGAGTGCCTGTAAGTTTTTTAATATCAATCAAAATCTACCAATTTTTGTGCTCGTGATTTTTTTATTATTTATACAAAAATAATGAAAAATGTATATGAAGCATAGAATTTTATCTGCAATGTTTCTACAACTAAGCAGAGTATTTTCAGCTAGTCCGACTCCAGTGGGCCCAGTCCTCGGGACTACTGCACTGGAAATTGCTCATTAGGGAATTTTCAACCGGGGTCGCAATGCGAAACCTCCAACTAAGCATGGGCCAATTAAGGGCGCACACTAGCGCCCTTACTGGTCACTACAAAATCATCAAACATCTGCACAGAATGACCCTTACTAATGTCACCACGTGCAGATTCTGTGGTGAGGATGATGAGACATCATTTCACATCGTTTGTGAATGTCATGCTCACAAACACACAAGGAGCCGAGCTCTGGGTGGACCTAGTCTGCCACCACACGATGCGAAGGCTCTGTCTTAAAAAAAGGTTATTGGCTATTTCAACGCCGCATTTGGAGACACGTCTCCTGTACTTGTTGTGTAGGTTAGGCAATTAATGAATAACTTGGGTTTATCCCGATTTAGTTGCTATTACGAGTAAGCAAGCCTTCTGGGTAAAGTCGGAATGTTAATAGTGCATTACTGCAGAGACCGGGAAGTTAGGGATTGCCGGACGAGTAATGCTTTGACAATAATTACGAGTCCGGCAATCCCATTCCCGCCGAGGTATGTATAGTGCTTTTCCCAATAATTGCGAGGAAATAATGAAAGACGTAATACTGGAATTAATTATGAAATTCAGTGTAATAATAATACCATATAAATAAAAACCTCTCATTAAAATAATTATTGTTTAATGTTGTCTGTTTATTCAAATATTTATAATTGCCGTGATCTTCGTATAATTTAGCTTTATGATCTGTAAATAAGACAATAGTAGGTACCTAATAATAATAAGCTTCCTCTCTCTTGTTAAACGATTGCGTGCCCAACGAGTCCATAATGATCTTATTTTTTGTGAACCACCTATTTTACACATTATGGTATGCATAAAAGATTTTGAATTGAATTGAATTGGAAACAAATGAGTATAATATGAGTAAAAAAACAAATCAAGGAATTAATTAATTAATTCTAGTAGCCTATCATTTAATAATACTTTTTAATTTTCAATTAGTGCAAAGGAAACAAAGTCTAATCATATTTTACGCAAAAAATGTAATACCGCTGATTAAGACTTTTTTCTCTCGCAACGAAAATTAAGTATATTTTCGTGTGATTTCATACCAACATTTTAATAAAATTGTTGTCATATTCAAAATGCTTACAACTCCCCATAAAAATTACAATATTTATTTAACCGAAAAGAATGTGTCAACTTTAATAACTTGTCATATCAATCGAATTTAATTGTCAAATTTTTGAAAATTCAATTTTAGGTTGGCACTTTTGATAGAACAGTTTTAGGTTGGCACTTTTGATACTTTAAATAAAATTATATACCTATTATAATTATTATGGGAAGATATAACACACGTTGTATATGCTCGAAGAGTGCATTTTAATAATGTGGTAGCAATTGGCTGTATGACAAGTTACATAATTCAAGTTATAGATAAATTAAAAAACATTGGAGCAGCGGCCAAAAATGAATTCTCATACTTACTTTCTTGGCCTAGGCCGGGAAAGTAATGCATGCCAAGAATTACAAACTTCGTGTCTTCTTTTTAGTACAATAATGCCTACATTTCCGAGCATGTTTGAGAAAATTAAATTTTCATACCACCTGCTCGACAATGTTCAATTATAACCTATTTAATATCAAAGTAAAGTAAGACATCATCTTCAAAGGGAGATAATGTTTGAAACTCCCAAGGAAGTAAAGTGTTTTAAATTAGGAGCATTCGTATGAAAATTAAGCATAGATGCTAGATTAGGAAGGCAAAGGTTCTACGCCCATACATGACAGCAGTGGCGTGCATCCACTAGAGACAAATAGACATTCTACTCTGAACCTGTGTAAATAATGTTTTTATAAAATCTTACTACATAATTATTATTACAAAATCAATCTAAGTACATATTAATACCAAAATTATAAAATATTTACCTACATAATAGTGTAAGCTAAAATCTATACAAATAAATAAAATTGAAGACACTTGTAATGTCAAAATAACAAGTTTTTACTAAATGGGTATGTATGTATATCGGGTACCAATAACAAAAACACAATTTATTTATTGTTTGTCTGTCTGTCTGTCTGTCTGTTTGTTCCCGCTAATCTCCGGAACGGCTGGACCGATTTTGACTAATAGATAGCTATTAGTGATTCCCGTCTACTTTTAACATAGGCTACTTTTTGCCAAGAGTTACTATTCCACGCAGACGAAGTCGCGGGGGCACAGCACAGTAAACAATAAACTTCACTTTATTTTTTATTGATATAATACTTTTGTGCTAAAAGCGCCATCTTTTGACGGCTTTTTTGTTCTTCTTTCTTTCTTTCTTCTTTAGCCTGTCTCGACTGATTTAGTGTAGGCCTCCTTCAGCATTTTCCATTCCTTCCGGCATTGCGCTTTCTGCATCCAACTCGAGCCTCCAATCTTCTTCACGTCGTCCTTCCAGCGCATTTGTGGTCTGCCTTTTGGGCGTTTGTTTCCCCACGGTTTCCACTCAAGAAGACGCTTGCACCAGGAGTTTTTGTTACGGGCGACATGTCCCGCCCACCTCCACTTAAGGTGAGCCACTCGTTCTGTTACATCTGCGACTTTGCTTTGCTCTCGAAGCCATTTGTTCGTTTTGTGATCCATTAATATCACTCCTACCAGCTTTCTCTCTACTGCCCTCTGGGCCACTTCCAATCTCTTGATTGTATTTTTGTATTTTTTGTTATATTATAATTTATATGTTTTTATGATATTTTCAAGCTATAAATTATAGCGTGACGTGTTCGTGCTTGAGAATAACACTTTTTTTTTGTAATGTGTTTATGGTGATAACAGAAGCTTTTCGCTTTGGTTTAAGAAGTCGAAAAACACTGATAGTGAAATTTCAATCGGTTTTACTATTGCATATTTGTAAAATATTTCCGAACAAACGAACGAACGAAATGCTTCCTTGCTGTTTTAATAAGGTCCCATTTTTTTTGTCTCGCACATAGGTAATATGAAAAGTAAAGAATTAAGCAGTATCTTCGTCTTAGGCGACTTGACCCCACGCTTCACCGAGGACTTTACATATGTACATAACTCCCTCGCTACGCTCGAAAGTTAACTCTACTAGAGTCCCTAGTACCTAACTCTCGGGGTTCAATATGGCGTCCGTTACGAAAGACGCAACTTTAATCCCTTGGATTGAATCTACTTTTAACAGTGATAATCTTCTACACTATGGTCGTTAAACAACCTATCCTGGTGTAGAGTTAATACAACATATATATAAAGCCTGGGAGGACTCACACGACGCACTAGACATTTTTTGTGACTTGTCCAAGGCGGTTGACTGCGTTCATCATGTAACTTTGATCAACAAATTACACTACTATGGATTACGCGATACTGTTCAGAATTTACTTATATCCTTTCTGACTGAGAGGGTTCAGAAAGTAGACATCAATGGGATGAGAACTGAGGGCTCATCGGTTAAAATGGGAATTCCACAGGGTTTTATTCTTGGTCCTTTTCTATTTTTAATATATATTATATGAGATGTTTTGAGATAATATTCTTTGCACAGAATACTTCATTTAAAATTAAAAGACGATCGCAAATTAATAAATTAATAACTTTCCTTCTATGTAGAGTAAACTGAATGTATAAAATTTATCTTATCGTATGTTAAAGAGGTTCACACCACTGTTAATATGAAGGATAAAAATGTGGACCTTGTTGACACCGTAATATTCCTTGGTATTACCTTAGATTCAGTGAAGGCCACATATTGATAAATTTTCTAAGAGACTTTACAGCTCTGCAGTCTACGCTTTATGGAAAATACGCTAGCTGACTGATGTGCACATAGTGAGACTTGTATACATACTTTGCCTATTTTTATAGTGTGATGTCGTATGGACATTTTGCTATGGGGAAATTTTGCCGACATCAAGACTGTATTTGTGCTGCAGAAAAGGGTTATTCGAGCAATTTATAATCTTAAAGTAAGAAACTCTTTGAGAGAAAAATTTAAAGAAATTGATATTATGACAGTTGCGTGCGTATATATCTACGAGAATGTTATATATGTCCATAAAAATATACATTTGTTTTGTAAAAATAAAATTCACCCAGTGAATACTAGGCTCAAAATAATCAATAATTCTTTTAGAGGCCTTTGTGTACGTTTCTACAATAAAATCCCAAATAATATGAAGACAAATTAAAAACTTAATAAAATAGCTTAAACAAATTAACAGTTACAATCAAGAATGCAGTTATAAGAAGCATATTACAAGGTGTCTGATTATATTTCTTGGACGATTCAAAAGAGCTTCCCATTATGTCATATTTGAATAACGAATATTTTGATATAACAGATAAAACTGCTTGAGATGGATAAAAACGTGATAATTGACGTTCAAAGTGCAGTACTATCACAAAGTGTTAACTAGCAGTTAACACTTTGTGATTATTAGATAAATTCCATTTGAGCAATTTTTTAAACACTACGATAGGCTTTTTTGTGAAATACTATTACATATTGTAATATTGGCAATTTAAAAGAGGAGCCAAAAAAAAATACAAGGCCTTCCCAGTTTCTTGCCTGTTGTTCTTGAGTAGGCTCTTCTAATTTTCGAACAGGTGTAGAGTAATTTTTTTTCTTTTTACTTGTATTTGCATACAACTTAATTATGGTTTTATTCAAACCTTGCATACAAGGTTTAAATAAAACCATAATTAAGTTGTATGTATACAAAGATGCATGCATGCATGTACAAACAAGTTTTAAATAAAAGATTGTATATCTTAGCAAAATAGATTTTTAATTAGGTTCTTGGCTTCCTGTGAGAATTCTATATTTTCCCATTGTAAAAACAATTCAAACTGTAGGGCAAAAGCTTTTTAAAGAAAGTCCATCGAAATTTTTATACTCATTTTACTCCCTAGCCGTTAATTTTTTAAGTTTTTCATTCGTTCATTTATTTTTAATTATCAGCTTAAATATACAATTTCATGCTTCCCACTTCAAAAAAGATTGCGTTTTATATTTATTATAAATAAATAAATAAACAAATATAAAATTTCAACCCCTATTTAAATCCCCTTAGGGGTAGAGTTTCGAAAAATCTTTTCTTAACTTAGCTTACTACAGTATAAAATTATTATTTTTCCAAAATTCTATCATCAGTGGTTTATTCTAGTCGTTCGTTAAGAATTATGACAGAAGGGATATTTCCTTTTTTATACGAGTATAAAGTTTTTAATTTTGTAGATAATATTTGATTAACTGCCAAAACCAGGCTCTAAAATCTTGTGTCACAAATTCGCGATGTTTGTCCGGAACAAACCCTGGATCTATTTAACCGATTTTTAACAAATTTGGCTTAGTGTTTGTAATTTGACCCAACTTACAACATAGGATAGTTTAACCTGGAATATTGACCTCAATATTTATGACTGCGCATAAAATTGTTTGTAATTATTTGTAAGTTCCAGCGGCTTCAAATAGATGGCGGTGTGAGTTAATTGATCGACGCAACACTTGGTTATCTAGGTCGGGTAACCTTCCAGTAGATGGCATTCTGTTTCAATTTCTTTAAATTACAGTCTCAGCATGCTATATATGTTTATGTTTACGAAGTATGAATTATGCTATATATGATTATACTTTTTTTTTTTTTTTTGAATGCTGAATGCTGGATAAGCGTTTGGCCTCCATCTCACCTGATGGAAAGTGATGATGAGGCCGAGGATGGGACACGCCTAGCCAGAAGGTGCCTATTCACTCTCATCTTGAATAACTCCAAGTTATATTGCTCAGGGAACAAATCCGCGGGCAAAGAGTTCCACTCCCTTGCCGTTCGCCATATGAATGAGGAAGCGCATCGCTTCGTGCGTTTAATTGGAATATCAATGACAAAAGGGTGGAACCCCAGCCGCCGTCTGGTTCCCCTGAGATGGAAAGGAGAAGCCGGAATTATTTCATGTAATTCCAAAGCACACTCTCCGTGATATATCCTATAAAATACCGATAAACATGCCACCTTACGACGATGTTCGAGGCTCTGAAGCTTGGCCCCCGTTAATTTGGTGTCACCAATGAGGGTCTTAGCACGCTTATCAATAGAATCAAGGGCCGCTAGTTGATATTTGGCAGACCCATCCCACAAGTGGCAGCAGTACTCCATACAAGATCGAACTTGTGTTTGATATAGTTGGACCAACTGTTCCGGTGTGAAGTACCGCCTGACCTTGGAGAGAATGCCGAGCTTCATAGCTGCAATTTTGGCAACGGTTTCTATGTAACTACCAAAGTTGAGATTGTTAGTTACTTGCATACCAAGTAGGTGGAGATGATCAGTTACCGGTATGGATATACCACGGAAAGTCGGAGTCAGATAGAAAGGACTCCGTTTAGTGGAGAACAAACACGCCTGCGTTTTGCTAGTATTAAACTGGACCAAATTAGCGTCACCCCATTCAGAGACCGCCCGGAGTGTAGAATTCAAACGGTCCATCATCGACTCCCGACAAGACCGGATCTCCTCTTTATTGGCCTTTGCATTGGAGACATATCTATCAACGACTGTGGTGTCATCGGCATACCCGAAGGTTCCAGGCACCAACAAGTCGTTGACGTGCAGAAGAAAGAGTGTTGCCGAAAGTACGGAACCTTGAGGAACTCCAGCATCAATAGTCAGTTGTTCGGAGCAGCAGCCATCTAATACTACTAGCAAGGAACGTTCACTCAAAAAGTTCGAGATCCAATTGCAGAGGTTCTGGGGTAGACCATACGATGGAAGCTTGCCTAACAGGCTAGAATGCCAGACCCTGTCAAAAGCTTTGGATATGTCTAAAGAGACTGCGAGAGCCTCGCCGTGCCCATCAATAGCTTCTCCCCATATATGTGTGGCATACACGAGAAGATCTCCCGTTGACCGGCCCTTTCGAAAACCGTACTGACGGTCGCTGAGGAGGTCATTATCTTCAAGGTATGCGAGGAGACGGTTGTTTAGAACACGCTCCATACATTTACACAGCATGGACGTGATTGAGATAGGTCGATAGTTAACTGGATCGGCTCTACTACCCTTCTTAGGTACTGGTTGTACATTTGCTAGCTTCCAAGACTTGGGAACCACTCCAGTCGCAAGTGAGAGTCTGTACAGGCGGGTCAATACGGGAGCCAACTCGGGCGCACAGTTGCGCAGCACAATAGCCGGTATGCCATCAGGTCCGCTGGCTTTATTCACGTCTAGATTTCTTAGAACCTTAAGTACCTCTTTTTGGTGAATGTGAACTGCTGACATGGAGCAGTCAGCTTGAGGTAGAGTTGGAGGAGGTTTTCCTGCAGAGTCCAAACGTGAATTCTCAGCAAAAAGAGAGGCAAAAAGATTTGCTTTCTCTTCTGCCGTATAGGCCAGTGAGCCGTCAGGTTTCAACAACGGTGGTAAGTTCAGTCGACAGAAGTTAGCTTCGGTTGCTTTGGCCAGGGACCAGAAAGCTTTGCTGCCCGTTGGGTATGAGGCCAGCTTTGATCCAATGCGGCCGATATGAGCAAACCTTGCCCGGCATAACTGCTTCTTGCATGCCTTAGCAACTTTATTATAGGCTTTCTTCAGGTCATGGGTATTTGGAGCTTTGCATCGTCGGGCTTCAGCCCAAGCCTGGTATGCCGCCCGCTTCTGGACTTCGGCGTGGCGGCACTCATTATTGAACCAGGGACGTGCTTCGGTGCCATTTGGGACGTCAGAGTAAGGAATGAAATATTCCATACCCAGACGAACAATCTCCACGATAGCATCGGCGCAGCTCGAAGAATCCCCAGAAGAAAAGCAAGTACGCCAAGGATACGATGCATAAAACTGGCGCATTCCGTCCCAATCCGCTAGCTTGTATCTCCACACCCGTCTCTTACCTCGAAGGCCATGATCGGGTGGAGAGTATACTGACACAGCTTTCACCAGACAGTGGTCGGAAGTACCTAGAGGGGCTTCAACCGTCACGGTATAACGGTCTGGATCAGAAGTCAGCAATAAGTCGAGACAGTTGGCCGTGTGTGAATCAACGTCGGGAACCCTAGTAGCGCAGTTGACAAGTTGGGTAAGATTAAGTACTATCGCGAGATTATACGCCTCCCTCCCTGCAAGATCGGTTTTTTGGTGTGGGAATAGCCATTCCTTGTGGTGGGCATTGAAATCACCGAGAAAGGCCAACTGCGCTGACGGATACCTACACTGAGCTTCAATAGCCGCATCATGCAGATATTGGAACAAGTTGGTAGTTTCTTGATCTCCACTGTGCGAACGGTAGACACAGGAATATATGATCTGTGCATTACCAGTATCAACCAAAAGCCATAGAACGGAAAAACGAGGAGCTTCAAGGTGCTTGAGACGCCTGGCACAGATGTCGTCGCGGATGTACACACAGACACCGGCACGAGAAAGAAACCTATGCTCAAGCGTGTACCCAGGATAATAGAGGTACGCCGCGTTACTCGGACATTTAATCTGCGTTTCGGTAAGGAACAGCAGATGCGGCTTAACGGTTTCTAGTTGGTGGTGGACCGGGTTGAGATTTGAGTGCAATCCACGTATGTTGGTGAAAAGCACTTTTAATGGGAGGACGTGCAACCGCTGTTTAACGTTTTTCCTTTTCGTACTTTTCATATTTTAAATTTTGAAAGTGGAGTGAACAGGCACTAGGATGGAAGTTGGACGAGGCTCCTCACTGTGTCGAACCCAACTAGGTACTCAGACTGCCACACAAAATAGTCACTCGACTCGGAGACTGCGGGGACGCCCGAACCCCCCCGGGAGTGGCCACCTGGTCCTCCCTTCCGGTCGCCAACCGGCAAGGTGGAGCACCCCGGGATTTTTCGTTGGGTGGCGGGGCAGCCTTTGGCGGGTGGCTTTCCCGCTACTCGGGCCCCCAACTTCCCACGGTCGGCCAGCGGTGCACCGTGCTTCGGATCCCGCTAGCCTCCAGAGCCGGGCGTTGAGTGTGGCAGCACAAGTAGCTGCAGACTACAGTTTAGTGTAGAGCAACTATCCAGACCCATCCTCTGCTATGGCTACTCTCAACTACGAGCCGGAACACGGAAAATCCGCTTGGCGACTCGGCTTAGTCGGGAGGGTGGTGACCAGCCACGGCCGAAGCCTACCACCGGAAAGGTTGTTGTTCGTTTAGCACAACCCGGGGATCACTTGTAGGGTATCGAGAGTAAGACCTACGGAAGCGAACAACGTCGACCCCCAAAGACCAACTTTTTACCATTAACACTCGACAAAGGGCTCGCTATTCTTCAAAAACAGTGAATAAAACGCTCTTTGTTTCACTGAGTGAATATAAAAATTAATTTGGAACATGTGCAAAGATACGGATTATAGTAAGAAAAAAGAGAAATGTGCAACGAGGTTGCACACTCTCGCTATAAAAACGTACTAAAAACCACCAAAACGTAATAATTAAGTTTCAAAAACTGTTCTAATATATAATTAATTTCTAGTTATTTTGTTTCCTATTGTTCTTTTATATATTACCCATAATAAAATTTGGTTCATAATCACAGAGTAATTTTATTATTTCCTCGCAGTCAATGATAAAAATTAGAGTACTACCTAACACGTAAAAATAAATTTCATCTCGGCTCTTGTATCCCTTGATCCGATCGATAAATTTTGTAAACATTGATTCAACGTAATATAACTTTTAAGCTAATGCAATGCGTGCCCGGGCCAGTTTGTAGAAAAAACTGTTTTCATCATCATTTTTATAATTCGCCCACTGCTGCCCATAAGAAATTACAAGGAGGCGGGGTTAGGGCCATCCCCCGCCATGCTGGCCTCGGGTGAGTTGGTGAGGTCTGAGGAATGCTAGGAGATGTATTTTTGAAACAACAGAAATCAAATTCGCATTCGAAATCGCAGGATTCGCATACGAATTTCCAAATTCACTATTTTTGAATATTCATTCCGTGAATTCTGCAACGAGCGGTCCTACCCACTCGTTTTTGATTTCTACTAGTAGAATATACGCCACGTATATATGCTCTGTTTTACATGCGATTTATCGCTGGCTTTTTAAAATAAATCAGCTATTACCATATTACTGCATATCGGATTTTATTTTTTCTGCGTGTAACGGTTCCAAATATAGAATTTGTTTTTAATGACGATACTGAATTCGAGTGATTCAAAAATCTTTAAAATTGGGAATAGTAGAAAATAATTTCGCACGTGATTTGTATTCGTGTTCGAATTCAAGATTCATTTCTAATGATTCAATAATGCGTCTCCAGAACCGCCATCCATTGTCAGTATAGGTTGCACCACGAGGATAGCACGTTGATTTGGATTAAACTATTTTACAAAGATCGAGAGCCATCCCAAGAAATTTTATTTACACATTAAACATGTGCATATTACATACCGCAAGTGATATAATATACTAAGTGACGCTTGTAAGCGTTTTAGGCATGATGCTCGTATATTTTGTGTCTTGTATGGCATTATAGGAGTATAGTTTACCTTATTAGTAAATTATATTATCCATGGCTATCTATGGATACATAAATAAAAGAAAATTGCACACCCTAACTTGTTAATGGACAAAAAAACAAATAGACATTTTCTGTACCATCATCTATTGCATGGTGGTCTTTAAATTCTTTTTAATTTTTTCAAGATTCTAATACAGCTGTCTGGTAATTAAGCAAAAAATTTCCGTTATTAGCGTCATAATAACATGCACACGATATCATTATTCTCTTAAGCGTATACTCCACAGACAAGAGCTTCTTAAGTCTATTGATTGATTGATCCATAACAGGGGTGGTCGTTTAATTTACAATTATCAAATTAATCGGAAAAAATATAAGAATAGATCGTATAAAACAAACACTTGATTTTTATTTAATTATCTTCACCTTTTAACGCTTTCGTAATTATAAATTTGGCTATCGTTAATGTTGATTCTTATATTTCTCAGAATTTGTAATGACGGCCTATGAACAAAATAGTACTCACATTATATATTAGTGTTCGAGATTATTCGATTATACTCTAATATTAAAATCTTGCTTTTCCCCTTTAGTTATATACATTTAAAGGACATATTTAACAATAAAATCCTAATATCTAGCTGCTTCATTGTTTCTCGGATTAATACTCGGAATTTAGTTTGTGTATATACAACATAAAGTATGTACATACAGTTTAAATAAACACAATTGAAAGTCATGCTTTATTCAGTACAATAGTGCAGGTTCCGAATATACATAAAAGATACGGTTTATCTAACGAGCGGAAAATTATGAATCCAATGAAGGACGCTTAACTTTACCACAATAGGTCAACTTTGTACAATGTATTACTAAGCCATATCAATTGATTACAATATTAGTCCTCAGTAGCGATTCTATGGACGTCTCAATGACATTCAGGTCGGGCCGAGACGCGTGCGACGAATCAAAAGCGCTCACTTACGTACGCCCAGTTAAATCTGTGAAATATTAAAAAAATTCGCACACACTCCTGAGCCGGTCGTTAACGAGATTTACATGGAAGATTTTCCGATGGCGTGTTGGTTTTGGCTGCGTGGAACACATAAGTGGACGTGATTTGCCTACTACCAGGTACGAGGCTCCGGCGACGCCGGGCAGGGCGGAACTGAATACTAAGGAGCATACGTGTTACGTTCCCGATTTGTGGCACGCTCCGATAACCTGCATTTAGAAATCAAGCCGACAGCTACTCGAGAATTTATGAACTCTCTTTCGGTGTGAATTGTGCTCGAGTCAGAGAGGAATCGAAAAACACGACCCACCCGTTTAAGACAAATAGACGATTAGAATGTCGAAGAGTCTGCGTCGATATAATTTTTGCCTTGATAGTATCCGAATCAATACTGGCATCGGCACTGACCTATTTGCTGCTCTTGATAAACTTAGTTTGTAACACAAAACATGATTAATTTTAACTTATAAACAAGTTATAAATAAACTTAAAGCTGTGAGAATTTCCACAAGATCGCCAAACTAAACGTGTTAGATCCAATATCATAATATCAGTGTCGCCCTGTCCGTGTATCAAAGCAACCCCTTTCTTTTCACATGAATTCGGCTACAAGAGCCTCATCATATCATGTGAAGCATTTTGGGGAAGTCATCACGCATTCATTCCATTTAGTTTTATTGTCAGCGACCCGCGCCTATCTCGGGGTTACAGGATTTTAAATAAGATTCTTCGCCGTGCCGCCGAAATTTGCCTTACAAGATAAAGAAAGGTCGCCTTCTATGTCTTATAATAATGTAGAATCAGCCTGTCTGGAATCTAATATGATGGTTCTTTAGTCCTGCTACACAATACGCCTTTTATGTCATCATGTAGGTTCACATAATCAGAAAGGAAGCAGCGCACGATTTTCTTTTTATTTTACTCAGATTGGCCTTGTTTGCTCTGTCGAAATTGCATTAACCACCAGGGGCTAGCCACGACTAACCTGTTTGATTTTGATGCATACTATAGTGTTCGGAGCATATGAAAAGGCTTCGTCGCTTTATTAATGCGAATTTCACAAAATTTCCTCAATAGTTCAAAACTTTGCAATTGTCAACAATGAACTGAAAAAAAATATAACTAATAATTAATTTAAAAAAACAGGAGCCAAATTTTGTGTGCTTGTTGAGACGTGCAAACTGAACAACTTCCATTATGGGACCAATCTTAAAATCGCGTAAATAAAATCAGCTGTTCCATACATCTAGGTTGTGTTCCAATACTTAGTGAATGTTGCACATTTGTATGGAACACCTATTTTTTTTTCAAAATCAACTTAACATTCATAATTTAACTAAATTATTATTTAATTAGATTACGGATCAATCTAAATATTAATGATATAAATTTTGAAATTTAATGAGATTACCTTTTACATAATTAGTTTCAGCTTTACATACAATCTAAGCCAATGCTCGGTGTACCTACTTTTCATTTCAGACATATTGTCATATTAGATCTGCACCAACGAAATATTTGAGAACTAGTCAATACTGAAGAAATCGCAGTCGGGTGAATATTTTTATATTCAATAAGAAAAGACAGCAATCTCACCAAACCGTACGCGCCGCTCTCCGACAATGTTCGCGCTATCAAAGTTTAATTGCCGCAATAACGAAGTAACTAACAATTTAATTTGCCGACCCGCGGTGCGCTACATAAATCTTGCTTGTGGATGTCATCTGTCGGCAACTTTAGACAGTTTTCATCGTTATGTCCCCTCCCCGTCGTTTTTCGCGAAATAGCTTTAATTAATATCTCTAAATGGTTTTAAGCGACGTATTAATGCACCCGTTCCTTTATTACGCAATTTTATTTCGCATTCCAACATTGTTTTTATTCACATTGAAAATGGTCCAATTCTTATCGTTAGTGCAACCAACCTATGCAACCAACAAAAAGGCGGATGTTTTTCTTATAATTTTATTAATATTAATTTCTGTATCTTTAGACTTTATTGTGTTTTCGTTTTCATCACTGCTTCATACTACAACTGTTTGAATTCCCGTTGGACTAGACAGACGACTACGTAACAATTAATCCTCAAAAGAAATAACAACTCACCTTGGCTCCAAATCCTCCATTTCCCCTATAGTTGGGTTCTCAGGCCTCAATATGTTGAGATCACGGTGCGGCGGCACGACGACTTGGTGATCGTCCTCCTTGCCCTGGAGCTGCTGGTAGATGATCCTCTGCAAGTCCTCGTATTTGTCAGTGGGGGGCGCTGGCGTGCGAGGCTCCGGCTCCACGCCACCCCCGCTGGTCTCGCTGGGAGCTGACTGCTCATACTCCTTTGAGCTATTACTGCCGTTACTGTGAATAAAAAAACTTATTTGTACATGGTTATACGTGACGACGTTTAAATTAAACAGTTTAACTACCTGTGCGGCCTTTGTCGTTTAAACTACTACTAGGCCTGAAAGGATTATCTCATAGGAAGATTTGTTTTTATTAAGGATTTTAAGTCCGATGTCACCAAAACTTGTTGCTATGGTAATTTCGACAATAAGACATAAGAAGATAGCCACTAAAATAGTGGTTGGTGAATCCAGGTAAAGCGTAAAGAAAATAATCCATTTTAAACCGATGAGATAAACTCTGAGAATTTTCTTCTTACGAATAAAAAAGTTTCTAAAATTTAATGAATTATTAAACAACACAGAGTGGTTGGAATTTCGTATTTACAATAATATTCAATTTTACAAGAAAATATAGGTATTGGGTAAAAATAAACATGGGTATTCGCCCGTGGCCCATGTTTTTCGGATAAATATAGAGGTGTTGCATTTCTTTCAAATTTGAAACTCTATGGAAGCGCGCCTGCAAAAAGTACGATTTGCCAGGGCCGATAAGGTGTAAAGATGATAGAGTTATGTAAATTTAAAAAGCGGCGAAATTTCATAAAATTTTTAGTAAAATCTGACCAATATAATGGAATCGATTCAACTCTAGATTTTGAACAAACTATTTTCAGGTTTTGCGCAATTTATTTAACAAAACGTAGTCATATTGAGTAGGATTATACCTAACGAAATTCCAAAATGTACAAAATTAGATTTCACATCCAATCCAATTTAGTGACAATTGGAACACTAGGTGGCCCAGTTACTAAGATCTTGATGGAACGGACATACAAACGGACGGAGAAAAGATGAGCACATAAGCGCTACCATACATAGTCTGGGTCACGCCAGCAAGACTTAATAACTCATTAATAACTCTTGCTACTCAAAACAACAAAACATTTTTACCTTAGTTATCATATTATAATAGATTATTGCGATTCGACTAATTACGTTCAATAACTGAGCATTATTGAGTGGCCTAAGAAATGAAACAATGGGCGTATTAATTTCAAAGAGCGCTCCGTACATAATATTCGGCGAATACAATAAAATATTTTGAATAGAATAGGGTATTACATTGTGAAAATACTTGTAGTAACGACACTTGGACGGTTTCAATTTGTCGATGATTATGATAGGTAAAGTGGTTTCGTAGCACTTTTTGCTCAAACCATTGTGCGATGGTTGTATCAATAATTAAGCTGTGTCCGTGAACTACGTTTAATAGTTTTTAGTTGGGGTTGTTCAGCTTCCTGTGGAAAAAATCCTTCCTTAGTGAGCGCTTACATATGTAACCCAACGCACCCTGTACCGAATTTTGGGCTCCAGTTTGGGCTCTACGTTGATACCTCAGTCGGGTACTCACAAAAGGCTTTTATAAATACAGATATAACTTATGTATAGAAAACAAAGTGCTCCTTATAACTGTAGTTTGAACTGGCTTTGAGCGATCAGAGGCAGAATATATTCCTGGTTTGTGGCCATGCCAAGAATTCTACGTCAAAAATAAGTCAAAAAAATTAAATAGGACGTTTATAATAGGCATTTATCAAAATACGTGAATGAAAACACGCGTGGGTGAATAATTAGTAATCTAAGGTGAATTTTTAGCTATTAAGCAAACACAAATAAAACATATTTTTGCATTTTCTTTAAAAAATATAAATATATTGCTTGATAAATCAATACAAGAAAAATTCCTACTCGGACAGCTATCGAACCTGCGCAGCTGCGTCTTTAACATACCTGTTGACGCTTAGACCAACGAGGAATTATCCAACCCAAGAGGACTCTGATGATAGGCCCACTTGGCCGTTTACTTTAAATTGAATGTTCAATTTAATTTAAAAATATATTTTAATAAAATAAAAACCGACTTCAAAAACACTGAAAACTTAAAAATTATATAAGAATAGGTACAGACAACATCACACTTCTATATTGAAGTCGGTGCCAAACGATGGTCTCCTAGAAAGTCACCGACTTCAATATAGAAGTGTGATGTTGTCTGTACCTATTCTTATATTATTTTTTACTTTTCAGTGTTTTTGAAGTCGGTTTTTATTTTTTGTAAAATAGTTTTTATTTTAAACTTTTTAGGAGATGAAATCTTTTTAGTGAAATCAGGGAAACGCTTATTAAATACCAGCTTTTTAGTAAAGCTGGTATTTAATTAGCGTTTTCCTGATTTTCATGGGATCCCATCATCAGATCCTGACTTTGGTGACCTTGGGACCACCCTAGGAGTATACTCTACCGAATACAAAAAGAATTTTGAAAATTGGTCCACAATTGGCGGAGTAATCGCGTAACATACACACAAAACACGTTGGACACACCTTAAAATTTAAGGGTTTTCCTTGATTTTCATGGGATCCTATCATCAAATCCTGACTTTGGTGACCATGGGACCACCCTATTTAAAAGTTAAGGGTAATATAAAATAGATCAACGAACTACATGATTTTTCAAACGATTATTTTCATACCAATATTTTGTTTTGTACAAATTGACAATGATTAGTGTTATTTATTCCAAAAATTCAGTTTATTAAGTATTTTTCCTCATAAGTGTGTTAAAGAAGGTCGTACGATATACGTGCGTGTATTGGTTATACACACTCGGCTCTATTACGCCCTCGTGAGTTATAACCAACATACCGCACTTATATCGTAATGTACTATTCCTTTACATGTGCTGTAGGATATTGCTTTTGACCAAATTTCATGATCCTACATCGATGGTAATATCTTTTGATTGCGACATACATGTTTGACTGATTTGATATCTGTTTAATATCTCTACACGTATCAAATATTTCTCCACTTAATTTGGAATCTAGTGACGGGGCACAAGATTTCAATTCTCTAAAAATATCACTAACAACATTATATTTTACAAAATAGTACATTATGGTACAAGTGTGTAATGTTGGTGATTACCGCTGAGGCGCATTGAGGCCCGAGCCATCAGGCGAGGGTCTTAAGAAGCCGAGGACGGTAACCATCAATACACACGTGTATCATACAACGTTTTTCAACACACTTCTGAATAAAACAATACTTAAATAAAAAACCATTTCACATAGTAGATAAAAAGTTTACTAAGAGAAACAATTAGTAAATGTGCAGTTAGTAAAATTATAATTAACTATTTTTGATGACATAGCGGTCTCATCAGATAGATTTATTTATTGAAATACTTTCATGTTCTATTGTTATTTGTGATGGTTCATTATTCGTGTAGGTAGGTGAAATCCAATCATTGGACGTACTTGGTATTTCGCCAGTAGGATGCGTCTCAGAATCAAGTTTAATTCTTTTTGTGATTTTTGCACAAATTTCCTTCTTGTTTTGTATGGAATCTTCTACGTATGATTCTGCTACATTGCTAGATCGCCACCCGCCATGTCGCTTCAAAGTCATTATATCAGCTCCTGAATTTGCCAGCAATGTAGCTGAAGTTCTTCTGAAACTATGTCCAGTGTAGCTCTCAGCATCTACTAAACCCAAAAATTTAGCGATTTCTTTAGGCATAGAACCAAATTTGTTTATACCTATAGGCTGACAGGTACATTTACCATTCTGGTAATTTAGAAAGAAACGGTCATTTTTTGTTTTTGGCGAACGCAAACTTTCATACTTCTTAACAATATCATAGAATGGACCGTGTATGGTGAATGACCTAGGTATTTTATTTTTCGTGATAGGTATCTTCACTAAAAGCATCTGGCCATGGTTCTCTATATCTTTTACAGTTATATTTGTTAATTCTTGTATCCTACAGGCACCAGTTACACCAAATATTAAAGCAACCTGAAACAAAAGAAACAATAATTAAGGTCAACACACAACACAAGCTGCTATTAAATATTTAATTAAATTAATTTAACTAACCTTTGTAGCCAAATATTGGTTATCTGGAGCATCTTTAATAAATTTTTCAATATCATCAGATGATAAAACCTTTGATTTTTTGCTTCTAAATCCATCAGATAGTCTCTTTAGATAAGCTGACAAATTCGAGTATGTTTTTAAGTCCACTCCATTCTTTGTTCGGACTGTACTTTTTAACATTGAGTAAATACACCACAAAGAGCTAGGTTTGTACTTAGAAGATAATTCTTTAAAGTACGCCATGAACACATTTTCTGAAAAAGACTGCGTATTCTTGTTGTTCTGCCATTGTATGAAATTTTGGTACGCTAATAGATATTTTTCCTTTGAGTTTTCTGGTAGTAAACTTTCCATAACGTTCTGGGCTTCACATCTTATATCGGGCGGTGTACAACATAAATCATTTTCTTCATAAATTGTATTTGCAGACATCTTAATTAATAACTAACTAAATAACTTCAAAAGATAAAACGAGACGAGTTGTGAAAAATGTTTCGTAATGGCGGGAAAAATTAATCAGTTTTCCTATGCGCGCGCATCGGCCATAGACTAAAAAATGAGGTTTCTTTTTTTTGGGCTTTTCGCGGATAGCATTTTAGCGCAAGTGTAAGCGTAACTCAACCAATAATATTAAAAAAAAACTATTACTCACTCGTGAATAATAGTAATGAAAAAGTCACAGTTTGATTATAGGTGTCATTATGTGCCTAATTGTCATGGGATTAGAGCCACTTTATGAGGAAGTGTGTTGAAAAAGTAATTTTTATTATATGTTTGTAAAAATTTAAGAAGATTCAACACATATTTAAAAAAACATTTTCAAATCTATGTATTTTAAACAAAAATTATAGGTAACACACTTATTGTAAAATGAGGTAAGTGTTAAGAGCCCTGTAAACGATCAAACATGTTTGTCAAACTTGCTTGACAATCTTCACGTTTTCATTAAACACGACGTCAATCCAGATTCTTTTCAAACACATCAAACACGTAGTTCGTTTATCAAACGCGTCAAACACAGCCCTAAACAAGCAAACAAGTTTGTCAAACACGTAAATTTGACAAACATGTTTGATCGTTTACATTGTCCCTTAAGAATTTTTGTAGATTAAAGCTTCTACAAAAAAAATGACAATTAATTATAACATTACTACATTACTAGAAACAGGTTTTATTTCGCGTGGTCTAGTGGTTGTGACCACCGGGTGTTGATCGAGAGGTCCAGGTTTTAATTCCCGATGGGGGCAGAAATATTTCTGCTCGGTTTGATTGATGGTAGGGCTTCTGAGCCCGCCTGGCTAGCTACCACCGTCTTACCTAAGTTTGTCGCCATAATAACAATGTTTATAGCATTGTTGTGTTCCGACAACTACAGGTAAGATAGCCAGTTTCTCAGTTATTGAGGAGTCCAGGTGAAGCTCGCTTAAATCCTACGTGGCGGACATGAACTACCATCATCTTTCTATCTCCTTTTAAATATGGAAAAGAAGAAAATGAGTGACTGACTCACATATCAACGTACAGTCCAAACCGCTGGGTCTAAAGATGCAAAATTTGACAAGTAGATTCCTTATGAAGTCTAGTCTAGGGATGCACTAAGAATTGATTTTTCAAAAGTCACTAAGGGATTGAAACGGAGATACAAAATGTGTATGGGAAAAAATAGACTTTTTTATTCGAAATTTCACAGGAGTACACGTGTTTCAAGCTTTCACAGAATGCAACCCCTAAAAAAGGGAAATGGGGTGAGAATGTATGAAAATAAACATAGGTATTCCTTTTGTGGTATAAAAAGAAATTCCTGATATTATTATTCCGAAATAAAATGAAATTCAGCAGTTTTACCGGTTCTCAAAATATATACTGGCTTTTGTTCATCTGTTAATGAATCACAGTAGTTATTACTACTAATACTGACCAATCTATCTTAAGCTATTACATCGTTAGTAATTTTCTACCGGTCATAGTATTAAAATTGATATTATAAATAAATAATAAAAACGCGTTTTGCTGGTGATATCGTAGTCATGGCTGAAACCGCGGAGGATATAGGCACAATGCTCGAAGACCTCTGTAGAGTTTCTTAACAAGTGGGTCCTAAAATAAACATAGACAAGACTAAAATAATGTCGAATTCCCGAGTAGTACCCACTCCTTTGAATGTTGGAGGCTCTACGCTGGAAGTTGTTGACGAATATGTTTACCTGGGGCAAATAGTCCAGCTCGGTAAGTCCAACTTCCAGAAAGAGGTAAATCGACGAATCCAACTTAGCTGGGCAGCGTTCGGGAAACTATGCATTACATTCTCGGCCCATCTACTGGAGTGTGTCAAGACGAAAGTCTTCAATTAGTGCGTGTTGCCAATGATGACATACGGAACTGAGACGTGGCCGCTTACAATGGGTCTCATAAGAAGGCTTCATCATCACAGCTCATATACGTCCCCCACCGAGGGGTTCGAGCCTACCCCTGTTGTTAGGGTGATTGGGCCTTAGTCAACCACGCTGGCCCAGTGCGGATTGGTCGACTTCACATACATCATTGAATTTATTCGCAGATGTATGCAGGTTGCCTCACGATGTTTTCCTTCACCGTAGGAGCGTCAGACAAATGTACATATGAAATTCGAAACGAAAAACACATTGGTACATGGCGGGTCTCGAACCCCGACCCCCCGATTGGAAGGCAAGTGCCGAGTCCACAGCGCCACCGACGCTCCTTAAGAAGAAGAAGAAGGCTTAAGTCACTCAAAAGGCAATGGAGAGGGCTATGCTCGGGGTTTCTCTACTACGTGATCACATCAGAAATGATGAGATCCGTAGAACTAGAGTTACCGACATAGCCCAAATAATTGCAAACCTTAAGTGGCAGTGGGCAGAACACATCGCTCGTAAGACTGACGGCCGTTGGGGCGGAAAGGTCCTCGAGACGCAGTATTGGTAGGCCCCCCACAAGGTGGACTGACGATCTGGTGAAGGTCACGGGAAGCCGCTGGATGCGGGAGGCGCAGGACCGATCGCTATGGAGATCCTTGGGGGAGGTCTATGTCCAACAGTGGGCGTCTCTTGGCTGATATGATGATGATGATGAATAAAAACTAAACATGCCTCGGGTGTCAGGCGCGGATTGAACCGGCGCCTTCCATGTTCCGGATGTATGTGCCAACCATTACACTATCAAGACCCTATGATTCATGTTGAATTTATATTACCATTTATTACTCTTTCCGCTGCAAGCCAGCGTCATTCCATCAATTTTGTAGGTTTAACACCTTCAATTCCATCCGGTCATAATACTTACTTCCATCCTAGACAATAATTTTAGGCTTTACTTATTACTTCTGTAAAATTTATCTGTTCTGATCTGAAACCTATCAATTTACGAGTATGTGCAACGTCTGAATATAACGTATATCTTTCGATCGATCAATCTTGAATTGTACTTATTGTTTTGCGCAGAAAATCCCGTTTTATTAATTAAAATAAAAAAGCTAGTTCACTATACAAATTCTACGCTGTTAATTTTTGCACCATCTAACGATTTTTGAAACTAACGAGTAATAAATTAAACTTTTGTTATTGTCATAGCATAGAAATGTTCTCAATTGCCAAATCATTTTAATCATGAACTATATTTCAGTGTTACGAGTACATCAGCAAAAAATAAGGAATCTAAGTCCGCGTCTATAGCTGTATTTGCATAAATTTCATTTGCCATTTATGTATAATTCAGGGCAACATTGCATTCAACATCTACGCATTTATTCGCTGATCACAATCGTTTATAACAAAAATAGTTTGTCGTCAATATGAGATCACATTTCATTCTCTGAGCGGTCACGTTTTGATACGATTTTAATTTTCCTGCTGACGGAATATAGAAACTATTGTGCAATTGCTGATATCATGACTTGCATATAGAAAGTACCTATGAACATTTTGAAGTAAATGTAGAGTAGAGATAATATAATTCAAAAAAGAAAGACCATATTTCTATAAAGTTTGGGTCATTTTTTTCTGTTCTCCCAAAGGTAAAACTATTGTTCTATTGATTCATCGTTTGTACAGTCAAAGAATTTATATCTTTAACAGGTTGACGATTATTTTTTTTAATATATAAAAACTGTTTTGTTTGCTATCGAACTCAATTTATATAGATCGAAGACATTTTTTTATACCTTCAGTTTTTTTTGACAATTATTATGGCGAAAGGTTGTTCGCGGGCACAGCTTGTTTGTAAAATAGGCGTATAATACCGATACACGAGTTATAAGTATTTTGATAGTTTGTTGTATTCCATAGAGAATTTTAACTTACTTCATCCATTATAAGAACGTATTAGATTGAAACAACAATATCTGTCGACTCGTTTGCCTTTATAATGCGACAATTTTTTTAACCTGCTAAACATTCAAATTCCGTGACTATAACTTATTTTGTTTGTAAGCACGCATCAAATTTTATCTCTGATCTCACAATTTGAAAGTTATTTATAACGATATACGAGTATTATAGCGTTAGTCAATAACATTGGCCGATACTGTGACCCGTTTAAGTATTCTGGCGCAATGCAAACCAATTAAAACCCACAAAAATTTAATTAGTTTGGTAACTAGGAAAAAAAATGGATCTAAGTTTAAAAAACATTCAATTTCACAAGTAAGTTCATATGTAATATGTATTTAAGGACTTTTTAGCTTTGTTTCTGTGGGACCAATTTTTATGATTCCATACAAATATTGTGATTAATACAAACTTTCAAACGACTGATTTGAAAAAGTTTAGGGTCGCACCATTTTTTAGCCCAATTCAGTCAATCTTCTGGTTCTCGATTGAAATTTAACCCTTTAATTATTTTTTTTGAAGACATTGCCTTTGCAAAGGCCTATAAGTTCTTGCTTGCCAGTGTATGAATGCAAATTAAATAGATTTGGTTTTAGTTATGCTCTCAAATAATATATTTTATCATACTCGTAGATAAAAATACAAAACTCTCACTCACGAGCTGTAACGGCTGTAAGTAATTGTAACAAACTAAAAAAATATATGCGTTTGTTCTTACACAAAATATGCCACTGTAAAACGAGTATTGTTCGTGAATTGGCTCATATTACGTTGATCTCGCCTTTTGTAGAGACGAGGTGATGACAAACTAATTACCGTATTGTTTCTACCACAAAAGACAGGCAAAATACAAATGACGGCTGTATATAACAAAAAACGTAGGCTGCAGTGATTTTTTTCAGTAAAAAAGTAATTGGAAGCCTATTCTTTTAGTTTGCTCCATTATTTTATTTTTAATTAAATATACCTACATATTTATGGCCATGAAAATAATTGGGGCCTTTTCAAATGAGGGACATACTCGTATATCCCAGCATTACTCTATCTATTCAGCTTTCTATTATTATTATTATATCACCATCATAAACCCATCAATGATGTCAACTGAGTTAAGCCTCCCCTGAGATAAGAGATTTGGGCATTTTTTTATTCGTGCTGGCACAATGCAGGTCGGTGAGGATTTCTAAATGCAATCACAAAAACTATAAATTAATCTTTGTTTGAACTATTAATTTGTCGACGGAAACCCACTAATTGGATCCACATCGGGTCTCCGAATTCAAGTGTACATCTCGCAGGTTCCACTGCTGGGTCTTTAATACAAGTGTGTCGACACGGACCCTCTATATGCTGGAGCTTGAGACTATCCAATTTCATTTATGGTGGGACTCACCAGAAGGCGGATGGTCTATTCTTGAAAGAAGACTGGCGAAATCCGACCTCATATTTTTATAGACCGTTTACATTTCAACACCTAAAAAATTAATAAAGTTGAATGTATAGAATTTACTCCTAAAAAATCGTTAGTTTTGAAGACCGGAGTAAAGAGATATTTGCACTTAGTTTTTACTGAAGACTTGACCGTATAACAGAGATTCCTTTGCTTTTGTTCATTGAATGAACATTGATGCAATTCATTCATTCATCACTTCATCACTTCACTCTGTTTTCATTTGTTTTGTTTGTGTTTGTGTTCGTTTGTGGTTCGGTTTGTTTCTTGAGTTTTTGTGGTTTTTGGATTTTTCAAAGACTTCACTTGTAGCTATTTTGAATTAACAGTGTTTATACAACTTTATTGCAAAAAATACCAAAAAAATAACTGTTTGCGAAATTGCAGCCAATAAAATGAAGAAATCATATTTCTTATCAAAACTAATTTTATAGATATCAAATAGATATCTATATATTTGATCAAAGTGGCACATACAGGTGATCTAAGAAGATAATTAGAGGACAATAATGATCACAATTTACACGACGGTACACACAATGAATTTCTAACCTCAAAATAGTTAATGCGATATCAACAATGAGTAACTTTCAAACCCCTACTTTTTCAGAGTAACAAAAAAAATTTTTTACAAAAAATAAAAACCGACTTCAAAAACACTGAAAACTTTAAAATAATATAAGAATAGGTACAGACAACATCACACTTCTATATTGAAGTCGGCGCCAAACGATGTTCTCCTAGAAAGTGTTAAAATTTGTCACCGACTTCAATATAGAAGTTTGATGTTTTCTGTACCTATTCTTATATTATTTTTAAGTTTTCAGTGTTTTTGAAGTCGGTTTTTATTTTTTGTAAAAAAAATATATTTTTAACTTTTTAGTGAAAGAAATCTTTTTAGTGAAAGAAACCCTAGTGATTTCCTCGATTTTCTATGGGATCAAATTATCAGATCCTGACTTTGGTGACCATGGGACCACCCTTGCAGTATACTCTATCGGATGACGGAGTTATGAGGTAACAAACATGAAAAAAATACAACCGAATTGATAACCTCCTCCTTTTTTGAAGTCGGTTAAAAATTAACTTTTTTGTTTGTCTAAAGGTGTTCTAAAGATATCACTAAGTTTCATTGGTGAACGCGACCTTTAAATACAGGTCTGAAAATGTATGGAAGTTTGCTAATCTTCTTTCATGAATGAATCGACCAATCGGTGGGCCTTTGGAGATAATTTTATTGTTCGTATACCCAGTGGTGGGTCGTTTCGAGAATTCTATGCGTAAAAAATATGCTAAAATTTTATCTGTAGATATGTTATTTTTTAATATTATAATCGAGTCCACACTCTACATTATACATCAACATGAAACTGACATTTATCTATATGCTGCGGCCAAATATTGATAAGGTATCGATCAGTTTGTAGTACTTTGCGCGTGCAATTAGGTATAACATGTCAATAGATATTGAGGGCAATGACTGCGACTATTCACAGACTAGTATCACATATCAAAAACTAAACTTTATACACTTCAGAAATGTTAGTACTATATTACTTTTAGTATAATACCTACCTAATTCATACATACAGCATTTTTTATGAAAATACTCTTGGGCTATACAATTTTATTATACCATTTTTAAATTTGTCATGTTGTTGTTACAACTATTTCTGATTATTAACACGTGTTTGATCATAACATAACATTGCGATAACGAATAAGTATTATGTAAGTGCAATTCACTCTCGGGATTAAATTATCTTGCAACTGTAAATAATATTTTATAATACTAGCTGTGCCCGCGAACTACGTTTCACTTTAATATAACTGAACACTTAAAATATTTCTGGAGAGAGCCAGCTTGAGCACCCAGGGGTATTAAAAAAATATAGCCTACGACCTATTCTCAGAACTACCAAATATACACAAAAATGTCATTATAATCGGTCAAGCCGTTTCGGAGGAGCAAACTAGGAAGGAACAAACACTGTGACACGAGATTTTATATATTTGATTGTTGAAAACTGCATACCTCGCATTATGCCAGTCGATATTAAACTATTGCATCCTTGCATGGGGAAGAGCTCCTTCATCTGTCCTTATTACACTTGAAAGAGCTCAAAGAGCCGTACTCAAAGTCTCCTTAAATAAGAATCGACGGTATCCCACCATTCTGCTGTATGAAGATGCTCAGGTTTTGAGTGTCCGTAGACTTTTTCTCATGCGTCTCCTCCTCTTTACACATAAAGCCGTCTTAAACATGCCTTCATATAGAGAAATGCTTCAGAAGCGCACGTTTTATATAACTACTGCAAGAAAAAAAACTTTATTTGCTCGTCGCTTTAGAATATTTTTAGGATCCTACACTTTTATAATAAAGAGGTAAAGACGTGTCCATCCTTGAAACTGTCTAGAGTCAGAGAGGCTAAATGTTTACTGTTGAGGTATCCTATCCCATAATTATACTGAATCGGAAGCTTTATTAGGGGTTCTAATGTAGCATAATCAATCACACTTCGAATTTACTACACACACGCTTACATTACAACACTGTTTCACACACTAGTACACACACATTGACACTCACAAACAACACACATACTTACTCACACAGTCACACTTAGGCTCTTTATTCATAATTTGTATTTTTACGCGGAGATTTTATCACGGAGTACATAATATTCTACTAATATTATAAATGTGAAAGCGTGGATGTTTGAATGTTTGCAATGTTGCTCAATCACGCAAAAACAGCTGAACGGATTTGGATGAAATTTGGCATGCATATAGCCTTTGACATGGAAAAGAACATAGGTTACCTTTTATCCCGATTCCTTAAGTAGTTCCGGAGGGAAAATTGAAAATTGTTCAAAATTGAAGTCCACACAGACGAAGTCGCGGGCAGAAGCTAGTATTATATAAATTAATATCTTTTAAATCAGCTGGTACAGAAAATCCTTGATTTTTGTTAATAAGTATGATCTTCGCGTAACAGGTCTAACCTAGTGAGATGATCATAGTAAATTTACTATGTACTATATTTTTTGGTAAAATAAATTATTCTTTATTCTTCTTTATTTATTAAATAAAAGCCATATATAATTTTAGTAGACTTTGAATAAGTGCAGAAAAGACTATCCATCTGCACCTTATTTCTTATAGGTAAGTACATATTGTTGGGAAAGAATAAAAATATTTTAAAAGTTAAAAATAATGTAAGAGTAGGTTCATGCAACATCACATTTCTATATTGAAATCGGTGCCCAACGATGACCTTGTAGAAAATCTCAAAATTTGGCACTGACTTCAATAAAGAAATGTGATGTTGCCTAAACCTACTCTTGTGTATATTATTTTTAACTCTTCAGTGTTTTTGAAGTCGGTTTTCTAACCGCTTTATCATAATATCGTGCTGTAGTGGTCATGCTACGGGGGCAGAGCTCGTAAGAGGAACGAACGCTGTCGGTACTCTTGTGCTGGCAGCGAACGTGGGATTTCGGGTCACCTGCAGCAAGGACCAGATGAAATTCGTCAATGTGAACAAACAGTAAAAGCATACGGTGGATCAAATAGTTTAGGTATTTGCTAATCAATAACAATCATACGAAAAATATATGATTTTAATATAATAGCACACTAGCTTTTCGCTCGCGACTTCGTCCGCGTTATTTTTGTTTTCCCGTGGGAATTTTATAATTTCCCGTAGGAAAATTACCCTATGTCCTTCCCCTGGTCTCAAACTGTCCCTATACCAACTTTCATCAAAATCGGTTCAGTAGTTTCGAAGCCTATTCAATACAAACAAACAAACAATCAAATCGTTCCTCTTTATAATGTTAGTATATATTACTGCCGCGGCCCGCAAATGCAGCACGATTATGATTAAGTAGGTATGCGGACCGAGGCGAAACCGAGGCACATCACACAGTCCGGCAATGCTCAATTGTGGCCAATAGCTATTCTCAGACATGCAGCTAAATTAAAACAATGATATAATACGATATTGTTTCCATAACTCAAACTCAAAAATCTTTATTCCAATAGATCTTTACAGGCACTTATTAACGGGGACCCTTAGAATAATAACGCATCTAAGCGGGGACCTTTCATTTGGCATAATGTTGTTTGTCATAAAGACGCTTGGCATAAATCACTAAACGAAAGGATAATATAACGTTCATCGGATATAATTTATTTATTTATTGGACCATTTATTTAATCTGTTTTAGTTATCTTTTTATAATAACATTTCGTATATATTTGTTACTAGCTGTGCCAGCGAACTACGTTTCGCCGTATATTTTTTACCCGTTTTTGCAACATTTGTCATTGATGCTCAGCTCCTATTAGTCGTAGCGTGATGTTATATAGCCTAAAGCCTTCCTCGATAAATGGACTATCCAACACAAAAAGAATTTTTCAATTTGAATCAGTAGTTCCTGAGATTAGCGCGTTCAAGCAAACAAACAAACAAACTCTTCAGCTTTATAATATTAGTATAGATTCAAATATGACACTTACTCGAATATTCTATATTTTCGTTTAATAATATAATCTTTTCATAGTACATATTGATTTTTTATTTGACAAAGTTATTCATTCATGCTACTAGTGCTGCAAAACCGACTCCATGTAGTCTTGTTTGTCCTACCCCTAGAGTGTAATTCAAACAAACTCGCGTAGGCGGAGGGGCGAGGCGGCCCACGAACTGAGAAGCAGGTGGTTTTGACGCTCGACGCCACGGCTGAGGATGGCGAAGAGAGCGAAAACCATCTGCGACGATAATATGTTCTTCTCGAGAAGGCTCTCCCAATTTCCGAACAGGTGTAGAGTCAACTTTTTTTTTTCATTCCTACTTGTATTTGCAGACATCTTGAGTATATTTAGGATGTATGCACATACAAGGTTAATATGATTTCTTTAAATTAGATTGTTTTGCTTTGTTTTGACGTCAATAAGTGCCTGTTAAGGCCTATGTTGAATAAAGATTTCTGAATTTGAATTTGAATATGCTCGCGGTCGCATGGGACTGCCCCGCAGCGTCGGAGCCATGACAGAAACCATGCATGTGCAATTGTGCATGCTTTCTTGCATGGTACATGCTTGCTTGTAGGGTACATGTTTACTTGCATGGTGCATGCTTGCATGCATGCTGTATGCTTACTTACATGCTGCATGGTTACTAACATGCTGCATGCTTGCGTGCAAGTTCATGCCTTGATACCAAAATTTTACGTAAACGTATTATTCGTTGTGATTAAAATGCTAAATATTAATAATGCTTTGAAAAATAATGCTTCATGTTGTTCTGTGTTTCGAGTTTATGGATTTTAATACTTATGAAGTTATGACAAACGATTTTCTGCCACGCCATAATATATTATGCTTACTAAATTCTGCTTCCTGATTATTATGCGTCGTGACGATTATTTCAATCGAAGTTATGGAATATGATTTTATGCCTTTAAATAGAGAGTCCTTATTAACGTTAAATAATTATTAATCGTTTTAACATATAATATATTAACCCAAAGTGTAGTTAGCTATAAGTTTTTGACCATTTTACTGAAAAAAGTAAAGAAAAGTCCCCCCCCGCTGTGTACAAAGCGCCTACGTTTTCAAGTATAGTCCTCGACTTCGGTAGTGTTTTCAATAATAGCTTTTGGCGCTTCTTGAATTTCGGGTAATGTTAAAATATATTACGATGAATTGCTGTTTTAGATATGAATTTTACAAAATTTTTAAATATTAATTTTAGCAACCAAACTGTTAACATATATTATCGATACATGACATATAAAGTCTCTTAAGTTTTTTACTAAGGAAATCAGAGTTATATTCTTCAAATACATTATTATGATATTTTAATGAGGTAACACAATTCAAATAAACCAAATAACTAACCTAATTTAAATTACATTAACTATAACAGAACATTAGTCACTCTATTTGTTCACATTTCTATGATTACGGAAATCTGTCTATGCAAATATTGAACAAAGAATGACAGATAACGGGAAATGACACAATATAAAATATACGGCTAAAATTTCCAAGTGTCAAATATGGACGGGACAAACATCGCTGAATTTATTGTGACACTAAACTACTCAACAAGGCACACTGTGTGTTATCAAATATACTAAGACATTGTCAAAATACCGATAACACTGAGATAGTAGCGCTCCCATATGTTTTATATTTGGTTATTCGTAAACAAATACAAACAGAAATAAATTACATAACATTTTTGGTTTAATAAAACCGTGGTAACGTAAAAATTGGAAGTCAAAAAAACTCCTTTAAAAATCTTTAAACTTTATTTTTTATTAGTATCAAGTTCGTGGGTATTGACTACGTGACATACTTAATTGACAAAACTTCCACAATAAAAATCCAAAAGATAATTATTTGCATTCGTATATGAGACTTAAAATAATTATAACATCGATAAATATAGCGATAGCACAAACTTACTTACTTGTTATACTCCCTTAATTTACGTTTACCTAGATTAATGTGTAAATATAAATTAACTGTCTCTTGTTCTAAACATATGCTCATAATTGGACTTTAGAATACTTAATTCAGGCCAGTTTATCGCAGTTAAGTCATTTTCAAGTAGTTAGTAAATCTCAAGGAATGGGTAATTAACATTGGTGATTACTGGCGATGTGGTCCCATACTATCAAAGGGTCATTGAATTTTTGATAAGATAACTTAGTTTATAGTTATTATTTGATGATACTTTGTACCATACATATTTATTAGTGAGATCGAACATACTTTGTAGTTTTAAGTAATTACTACCTATTTAGTCTGCTAAAGTTTCACCGAAAACATACATCGCAAGTGTCAAGTGACAAAGTTCAATTAAAGCTATGTAAATTATAAAAAGTAACTTACTTACCGGGATCACATAAAATAATCAACATCAACAATGAATATCCTTCAAATGTCACACATCAAAATCACACACACTAAAAACAAATCACAGACGAACCTTTTTTGGAGGAACCGTTTCCGAAATTCGATGTACGCTGAGCGACCCTTATCCTCGTCGTCGCCAATTTTGACCCGGCCGTGCAAAGGGGGTCTCTGGCGGGATATGCCATAGTCCATTTGGAGGTCAACTATGAGCATCAGGGTGAAAAGGACGAGGAAAGCGCTGAGCGCGAGGCCGAGGCGCTCCTTGAGCTTCATATTGAGCATTGTGCGCGCGGTCGAGCGGCGCGGCGCGGGCGGACTGCGCCCGCGCGCATTGTCGGGCGGCGGCGACCGCTTACAGTCGCGCCCGCGCCCGCGCCACCGGCGCCGCCAGCCTGCGCGCCACCACCCGCTTTTCCTGCAAAAAGGGGCGCAAGTTACCATCTTGATGCCAAATTCAGCTACAGATAATAATGCAATTGCTACACAGCTGTCGTAGCATATCGACTGCAAAAAGAAACTTGAATATTTTTGTGCCATTAATGAAAAAACTTTTCTTCTCGTAACAAGAAGGTAAACTTTCAATGAACCTGCTGCAAGGCAAAAATGGCAATTTAAATCAGTGAGAAAAACTTTGTACCGCGAAAGATGAATCCTTGATAAACCTTGGATCGATCGTACCGCATTAATCACTTGAGTGTGAGTGAGTGAGAGTCGTCTGCTTGGGTACCTCCGTCTCACCTATTTCTGCCGCAAAGCAGCAGTGCTTGCATTGCTGTGTTCGGGTTTGAAGGATAAGATATGGCAGTGAAATTACTGGGTACAATGACTTTACATCTGATGTCACAAGTTGGCAACGTACACTGTGGTTCTTGTGGGAGTTCCAAGTTTGCTGCAAATCTCACAAGAGTCACATGTATTAGTTGACTGTTACCACTTACCATCAGGTGGGCAGATTGCTTGTATGCCAACATAGTTGCAATAAAAAAAAGCTTACTAGGGTTGACAATATTTTTTAGTAGGTAGGCCTGGTACTCTACCGGGAGAGCCCCACACACGCTCGCCGTCTATCCAATGGCGGGAACGGTGCCGTTACGCATTTTCCCCAAAAAAAAAGGGTTGACAATATTTTCGATTTTGATAATTTATTATATTTTATTAGAGATTTAATCTCTGTATTTTATACGTTGTTATCTTATTTTTTACAATATTTTGGAAGAAAAGCAATTGTTTCTCGAATTATTTTCTAAGACTGAGACGACTAGGCGTCTCGGGACTACTTATTTGTTTTTGTCATAGACGTTGCCGGGTACCGCCACCGAAGCATCTCTGTCTGATAGTAGCACAAAGTTACAGCAACGCACGTACCCTGTCTACGACGTCAGTCTTTCAGGCGGAGTTCCTACGACGGAGTAACAAAATAATAACTATAAAATATAAATACATAAAAATACACACAACATTCTATTTTTAGTGTTCCGTACCTCAAAAAGAAAAAACGGAACTCTTGTATGATCACTTAGTTGTCCTTCTGTCTGTCAAGCAAGACCCTTTTCACGGAGACGCGTAGCGATATCAAACTAAAATTTATATCAAATATACTCGGGGATCTATGGTTTGTTTCTGCTGTGACAAAATCAGACTGTACGAGTAAGTCAACACGATCAAAAGATATAATAATTTATGTCGCATATTTTCGCAAATTTTACGCTTTCACAGGGGAATCAAAACTCCCCGTTGACCTAGAATCATAAAATTTGTAGTGATCTTAGCACTTATTAAGGAAAAAACCTAAAACCGTAAATATGTAGTTAGAAACGTAAACGGGACCCTCTGGCTGTGAGTCGAACTCAAACTTGATCGGTTTTTTAACCGACTTCAAAAAAGGAGGAGGTTCTCAATTCGATGTATGTTGTTTTTATGTGTATGGTACGCGATTACGCCGCCAATTGTAGACCGATTTTCAAAATTCTTTTTGTTGTATACTCCTAGGGTCACCAAAGTCAAGATCTTAAATACCATAGGGTTTCTTTCACTAAAAAGATTTCATTCACTAAAAAGTTAAAGATAAAAAAATATGAAGTTGTTGGTACGTTAGTGACAGTGCATGTTTGTTATCCCCTGCCATTCAGCTCCTCAGCACGCACTACCTTGAGCTTGGGTAATCGATTACTCGTGACATGGTTCCCCCATGCCATCCAGACATCAGCGTAATCGAAGACCTTGCCTTGGGTTAATTTCGCCAGAGCCTTGTTAGTTATTCGGCAGGACGAGCCGAGTACACCACAAGCATGCAACCTGATCTAAAATACAGATTTTAAGTCCGTATTGTTAACTATTGAGGAGTTACGTCATTGAGAGTCGATCCTGGGTGTACCATCAGGTCATTTCGATTATCATACTGCATTGCCATTAGAACTGTAGCCACGTGTAAAAAAATGTCAAGTCCGTACTGTTAACTATTAAGGAGTTCTTTCGTTGGGAGCCGATCCTGGGTGTGCCATCAGGTCATTTCAATCATAATACTGCATTGCCATTAGCACAGTACCCACGTGTAAAATTTCAAGTCCGTACTGTTAACTATTGAGGAGTTCTTTCGTTGGGAGCCAATCCTGGGTGTCCCATCAGGTCATTTCAATCATAATACTGCATTGCCATTAGCACTGTAGCCACGTGTAAAATTTCAAGTCCATACTGTTAACTATTGAGGAGTTCTTTCGTTGGGAGCCGATCCTGGGTGCACCATCAAGTCATGCTGAACATTATAATGTATTGTCACGTGAATTAAACGCATATACAAAATTTCAAGTCAATCGAATATCAGGAAGTTGTTTAAAATTGGTTAGCAAGATTTGAAAAAATGAGTTACTTACTCGTACATACGAACATGCATGGCAAGGTAAATAAAAGCTTGTAAAAATGAAAAGAAATCTAAATCGCTGCCTGAAAACATTTTCTTAGTTCATTTCGATGAAATGGCTACAAAAGTGAATATAATGTATTACGAGTATATTATTGTTCTAATTTACCGGCATGTTTGATAAAAGTATTAAACAAGCCTTGGTCACAAATGAGCATCGCCGTACTCTGTGAAGTGACAAGGTTAGTTTTTTATTACTCGTACACGTATTGACTCTTTGTCGTATGCTTTCAAGTTACTTCGGTGAGCTGGTATTAAATTTATTAAAAAGATGAAAATAAAAATTATACAAAAAATAAAAACCGACTTCAACTGAGTCATATGACTTGAGTCGAGAACATAATGGTAGACGATCAATCTGGCTGACCGAAGAAAGTGTGGATGGAATACGTGAAGAAGACGTGTCTGCAAGAATTTCAGTAGGTACTGAGATGACGCCTTTGAAACTAAATGATGCAGTAATACCTATTAATCATCAGGTAAAAAAGTTTGAAATTATTATGGACTCTGATCTATCTTGGACGCCTCATCTTGACATGGTCAGTCAAAAGTTTTTGCCTCTCTCCATTCACTGGAACTTCTGCTTTCCTTTCTTTCCAAACTAAGCTCATACTTGTCCAATCCCTGGTTCTCCCTAATTTGGATTACAATACCATGTGTTATCATTATGTTATATATATTTTTTGCAATAAAGAGTTAAACAACAATAACAACAACGTTAACAGGATAATAACATCCTATAGTATAGCCTCCAATCTAAATATTATACTCCACTTGAACTTATTAATTTCTTCAAAATAACCACAAAATACGAGTATATACCTACTTGCTAAGGTATGCTTAGGTGTTTGCGTAGGCACACAAAATACCAAAGAATGCAATTCAATGTAATATTACCGAAAGCAAAAAGTATATTCCATAGAATAACAACTTGTAATCAGCTACATAGAAACAATAATATTAAGTGGTTGCATAATAATTAGGTCGATAGGCGATTACTGTTTGCGTGACAACTTAACCGATTTTGCGACTAATTAGATATCTGGTAGAATCAGCATGAAATATTACAATAACAAAAAGAACACACTCAAATTGGCAAGGTTTGTAACTTACTGCATATTATAATGAATTTACTATCTTCAGAACGAAATAGGTAATTACCTACTAATAATGTTTTTAGGTTTAAAATATTGCTCTGTTGATTTAGCAGATTTCGACTCGTATTATAATATAAGAATATTAAAGTTAATCTTAAAGTTGAAATCGATCTTAAGACGCAGTTTTAACACTTACGCCCTTACTATTAATAAGAGTTACAGTGACGAGTTGACTGGTTTCAAATTCAGCCAAATCCACATTTCACTTTTTTCAAACCAAGTATACAGCTATCTTCATGTTGTAGAAAATAACCATTTGCTTCGGTTCAAAATCATCCAGATCCAAGCATTTTGCCTTTAAAATCACTTTGAAAAGTCACATTGGTATCAAATTCAGTCAGATCCACAAGATCTAAAAATCAAACTATGCCAGATCCGAATAACCAATCAGGGTCGCGTATTTATTATAGAGCTGTCATGTTGAGCAGCCATCTTGTTTCTTTTCCGTTGAATGGATTATTGTGTGCTCTTTTGTTTTAATTAATTAAAAATTAGTTACAATGGATAAAATCCCAAGCAATTAGTTCAAACGGAGGGAAATATATCAAGGAAAAGATCAAAACATTCAGATAGATGAAAAATAATGAAGGAACAGAAGGAACGGTATAGAATCCTTGCTACTTTTACTCACGAGCTTGTATTTCTCAGAGGTTCTCAACCTTTTTTTGTATGACGTTATTGTAAGTACGTAGGTTATTTTACCTATTCAATAAGTGATTTAAGTTTGTCCCCGCTGCATTAATTCGATATTTTAGTATTTTACTCATTTGATTAGGTACTTTCATGAATGGTGAATTGGCATACCTACTGTAGGTCGAACCTCATGTGCCAATAAACTTGTAGCTATGATTTGAATTGGGATCATCATCATCACAGCTCATAAACGTCCCCACCGAGGGGCTCGAGCCTACCCTATGTTAGGGTGATTAGGCCTTAGTCAACCACGCTGGCCCAGTGCGGATTGGTCGACTTCACATACACCATTGAATTTCTTCGCAGATGTATGCAGGTTGCCTCACGATGTTTTCCTTCACCGTAGGAGCGTCAGACAAATGTACATATGAAATTCGAAACGAAAAACACATTGGTACATGGCGGGTCTCGAAAACCCCGACCTCCAGATTGGAAGGCAAGTGCCGAGTCCACAGCGCCACCAACGCTCCATCCTGAATTGGGATGTACGTGGTCAAATGTCCTTGCTTTATAACATTTTACTAAGTTTTGCTTATTATGCTTTATTTCAGATACTCGCCGAAAGCTTCCCTTAAAATAACAAAATTCCTTGCACACATTTTAGGTAGTTTATCTTATAAGTCGACCAGTAGAAACACAACATAATAGAGATAAAAAGGAAGAAGGCTGGGAAAATTCAGAGTAGAAGAATCAAATTTTAGTATCTATGTAAATGTCATCTGATAATTTTCCATTTTTTTTTTAAATTTTCAAATGTATTTTTTTAAATTAAGTTACAAAACACATAATTAAAGTTTCAACAGGGATAATTAGTTATTTTGATTGAATTTATAAGTTATTGATAAAGTTAAACAGTGAGACTTTAAAGGTATTACAATTAATACGTGTTGACGGGAGTTCCTACTTATGATTTTGATTTACTTCAAGACTTCGAATGCCTAAGTGCCTTTATCATCAAATATATCGAAACATAAAATTAATTTATTATTCACATATTCCTGCATATGATTATAATTGCCTTTACCTAAAATTGACAACCCCTGACACAGTCAGTCCTGACAAATTTCAATAACAGCCAGATCCTTACACGTTCTGTTTAAAAACAGCCAAATCCTCAGCACTAACAATCAAATGCATCCAAATACAGGCTTCACAATCAAATTCGGTCAGATCCAAAATTCAAATGCGAATTTTAGCTATTATTTGTATGGGGACAACAGTTAATTTTTTAATGAAGCATTTCGAAAAGCCTGTTCAAATCTCCCACCAAAATTTTGAACATAACGGGTGCTGCCATAATATAGAAACAGAAATTGTACTCTACTGAGAAAACATAAAAAGTGGATTTGGCTGAATTTGAAACCAGTCAACTCTCCCGTTGAACACTAGTTTAAAATTGCATTTCCATAGAAAATGTTAGTTTATGAAGTGATCAACGGGAGTGTAATTTTGTTAGGGTTTATAAGGGGGTTTATGTATGGAACATCTGTCAAAAACAGCATCTTAAAGATCAAAATGCTCTATATCTTATAAGATCGATCTCATTTTTGAGATGCATTTATTAATGCGAGCCTTCATTCGTTATATCTACCCCATAATTCCGATTCCTATCGAGCGGTAGGGAATTTCATAGCCTTATTGCTTGTAGAGTGAAGGAATCGGACATAAAGCCAGTGCGAATTAGAGGTATATCAATAATATGACGCCTTGAAGAGGGAAGGTTGCGGTGGGTTATATCCTCTACAAATTGAAACCGACTTTTCAAGTAAGTAGGAGACTGTGGGTCAAAAATAATTACACCCTGCTTATCAACGGGTGAAGCTCTAGTGGGTCAACATGAAGATGGCCTAAATCTCCCCTTCATGGGGTATGTCCTGCTGTTTGTGATTATGGCTAGTGATGTCAGCAGCTACAATTGCTTATAAAATTTGCGACCAGAGGAATATCTTCCACGTTCCGTCCTAAGCTGTGCCAACCTTACGCACCGAAGAAGGGTGCAGCCAAAACAATGTATTTAGGTTAGATTTTCAAGCTTAATGCTATTACTATTGTATTATCAATTCTGTGCCTATACCGCCTAATGGTGTTTGTAATTCACGCCTAAAGGTGTGAAGTATGGGTTAAAACTAACAATAGTCATCATCATCATCATTTCAGCCAAGAGACGTCTACTGCTGGACATAGGCCTCCCCCCAGGGACCTGCAAACTGATCGGTCCCGTGCCTCTCGCATCCAGCGGCTTCCCGCGACCTTGACCAGGGGCTCTACCATGATCGCTTAAAGCAAGGTTAAAACAATATTGAAACAGAGACACCGCTCTTGATGCGTATAGCGCCATCTCGCTCTCAGTGCGGTTTTAATATTGTTTTATGCGATCATGGTTGGGGGGCAGATCGCCGGTCCACTTTGTAGGTGGCCTTCCAACGCCGCGACTTTAATACGCGGTCTCCACTCGAGGTCCTTACATCACCAACGGCCGTCTGTCCTGCGAGCTATGTGTCCTACCCACTGCCAATCTCATAATTTCTGATGCGATCGCGTAGACAAACTCCGAGCATAGCTCTCTTCATTGCCCTTTGAGTGCAACCTCAAGCCTTCTTAATAACTACAATATAAAATATTTATTGCCCTAGCTGGCTATTGGGCACACTAGCTAGTATAATTTTTAGTACATATTGGATATTTAGGAAAATAATAATAATAATACGTTGAAATCATAACTTATGAAGTGAAAATAACAACAAAATTTATCAAGACTAAATTCGAATGTATTTTTTTAAGCGCAGTCATCATTACGCAAAACTAAATTACAACCCGTTTTCCTTTTTCAAAAAGTACATTATGGCGATATTCTATTGAAAGAGAGACGAGGTTCTAAATGTGTTTGTGCTGATCTACGTTTTGTACGTATCTACGTACAAAAACATATTTTTGAGGTAAGAACCGAAAGAATGCTACAATTCTTTTGAACGTCCGAAAAGCTCCAGAGATTTATTATTCTGAGTGACTATGCAATCTGCTGCACATCTTTTCAAACACTTTAAAAACAATTATTTTATTAGCCCGAGATAAGTTTCAGTAAAATCTTTGTAATTTTCATGGGTATTGTCCAAGGGATTATTAACTGACTTCAAAAATGTTGGGATCTCAATGTTCGATTATTTTTATTTTTTATATTTGTAGACCGATTATCCTTCAATTCGAATATCCTTCAACAACTGTTACACTCGGACTTCGGAGTACTAAAAAGTAAAACTCTTTTAACAGGTTCGGCCTCATATGGAATACTGTTCTCATCTTTGGGCTGGGGCGCCCCAATACCAACTTCTCCCACTGGACCGCATTCAACGGAGAGCGACTCGAATCGTCGACTGCCAGGAAATTTCAAATCGGCTTGATACCTTGGCGTTGCGTAGAGATGTCGCTTCGCTATGCATCTTCTATCGTATTTATTACGGGGAATGCTCTGAGGAATTGTTCGGACTTATACCTGCCGCCTCTTTCCGCCATCGTTCCACGCGGCAAAAAATCCATGCCCATCACTTAGATGGTTGGCAGTCCACAACTGTGCGTTTCTCTCGAAGTTTCCTGCCTCGCACAGTCAAATTTTGGAACGAATTGTCGCCTGCGGTATTTCCGGACCGATACGACCTTCAAACTTTCAAAAAAAGAGCGTATTCCCACCTCAAAGGCCGGCAACGCACTTGTAACTCCTCTGGTGATACGTCTGCTCGCTTGCCCCCTATCCCATAAAAAAAACATTTAGAAGTTAGATAACAATAATTCTTTTAATACCGTTTAGAGCGTAAGTCGTGTTATTTAAATTAAGTTTGGTGTTTACATTGTATCAAATTGACGCATGTATTAAATTTAATAAAAAGGTTTAGATAATAATATTTTGCAAAAAATAATACAAAGTAGTAAGTAAGGCACACGTGTAAAAATACTCGACTCACAAAATCAAAGAAGTACTTTACAGGTTCTCACAGATTTTCCTATTATTATTATTTTATAACATTAATAAATAAAAAAACGCATGAATAAATAAAAGCATTATCATTCATTAAAACAACTAACGTCACGTCGCTAACAAATTTAGCGACGTGACCATGTGACATTGATATGGAACCCAGGAGGATATAGGACTTTATTTAAATATTGAAATTTTCGGGTAAACTTTATTAAATTTTCGGATATCGCTAACTCCACTAATATAAATTTTCGGCCCACTGTGCGGCGAGTACGGTGCGGTTACGTATTTCCTTCCGAAAAAAATGTAGCCAGTATGTTTAGGGTCTTCAGATTTTTTTCTTTTCCTATGCTCTAAGACATCTTCTTGCCAAATTTCATGATTCCAGGTCAACCGAAAGTTTTGCTGTGCTTGTGAAATCGCAAAATATGCGCCAGAAACTTTTATATCTTTTGATCGCATTGACTTACAAGTTTGATTTTTCATCATCATTATCATCATCATCATTCATCCCTACGCGTTCCAGAGGAAAAATATTTTGACAGACAGACAGACAGATACGGTCAGAAGGACGACAAAATGATCCTATAAGACTTAAAAAATTGAAGCTAGTCATAATACACATATTTATCTAATGTCTTTATACCTGAAAAAAAAATGATAAAACGTTTAAAAAACAATAATCCAGAAAATTGTCGGTTATTATTTTTGTAAATATCTAGGTACCTACTAAGCTTAACAGATGCCCTTACAACAGCCGTGTGCATTTTATAACTCTAATTAAAAATTAACTCTCTCACAGTGCCAACCAATCCAGATATGCAATGCGAACAACAACATACCAATTACACAAGTTAAAGTATCATTCAGTACGTTTTCATTTTAAATTAACCCGAGCTAGAGTGTTTTTTTGTTGGTGATGTGATAAAATTATTCCACCTACAATTGCCATTTACTATTTTTTAACCGACTTCAAATAAAGAGGAGGTTCTATATTCGACTTTTTTATGTATGTTGATGACTCCGCCATTTGTACGCCGATTTTCTCCTCTTTTTGTAATCAAAAGAGTATACGTATACTCTTGATATTGTCCCATTATCACAATCTGATCTCATGATCTGATAATGAGTCATAATGATCTGATAATGACATTCCAGGAAAAATTGTAAAAAAAAAGTCCCTTAAATTTCAGAGGCACGTCTAAAGTGTTTCATGTTTATTTCTGAAGATATTCAGGTATTTGCATCTGGTAGTCATCAACATCATATCATGTTAGTTCTTTCAATATAATTCGAGCTTACTGACGCGTAGTTCTATATTTCTTCAAGTGATTCAGTCAGTCCCTTACACGTAAATTATGGGGAAATTTGTAGAAATCCTAATTAGGATTTCTACAAATTTATGCCTAAGATACAAGTAAACAACTTTTGGTTACTTAGTTTAGGTATCATTAAAAATGGTCACAGTGTACAAATGAAAGTACATTTTATGATTAAAAGTAAATTAGATCTTTTTTTTTATCTTAATTTTTGAATATTGTTTAAATATAAGTTTAAATATAAGACCTGTGTGTATTAGGATTAAGCCTTTTAAAGTGAATAAATTTTATCTTATCTTATCTTATCTTAATACTGAAGTTGAAAGAGTGTTTACCATTATTTACTTATATAAAATTTTTACTCACAAAAAAGTTTTACTCACAAAATTCTTTCTTTATACATAAAAATGTATGTGTAAACACACGATTAGTATTTATTGTTAGAAAGTTTTTATTTCAAAAAACATTAATTTGAAGAAAGTATAATGGTCCGTCCGTTCGATCCTTGGGGGAGGCCTATGTCCAACAGTGGACTTCTCTTGGCTGAAATGATGAATGGTCCGTTCCCAATAACTCATATTAGGCGGGATCTAGGGTGTAACATTTCGGAATGACAGACTAGTAGTTCATTAGATGAGGTTCATTTATGTCTATATTTTTGACTTTTGATGCGCGCTACAAAAACAACTAGCCACCAGAAAGGAATTTTCCCCACCAAGTGGGGGTTCCAAAACACCAAAACTAGTGGAAAATCCACTAACATGGCAACACTGCGGTCCAATTTAGGATTCAATCTAGTGTAGTGTGACCACAAGTTTCCGACTTTCTAATTACATTGTTCCTATTTAGGATTTTTACAAATTGAATATGTAATAAGCTCTTGACTCAAATAATCATAAAAAATCTTGATGAACCTATGAAGTTTATATATCTATGTATATATTATCTTTATAATATCAATAATGATGTTTATTTTGTCTTGGTGTCTCCCATTAATAAAATGGAATCTCCCACACAATCACAGGTTGGCTGGTAGAGATCTCTATAGAGATAAGTCCACCATGGCATCTTCTGTTTTTTTACTTGTGTTTCCCCATATGTTTTGCAATAAAGAGTATATATATAACGGTCTTTGAAAAAAACCAATTATGGCTTCGTTGGCTCTGTTACTTAAAAGAAATAGTCGCCCAACTTCTCAAAACGTTACCTACTTGCAACATCTCAACATTTTTGTGGCAAATACAGACAAACTCCGAACATAGCCCTTTGAGCAACTTAGAATTTAGCACGTATCAAACTAATATGTAGGTACTACTGCCAAAACGATGACATTAATTTCTATTTATGGTCATTTTATTATTTCTTGGAAAAACTTGTACTAGATTCATTGCCATCGCAATGACTACAGGCGTTCGCGCATAGGTACTTCGTTCGACCGCCTGAGTTAAAAAAAACATTTGCTGGTTCACTTTTCAAAGGAGACAATTGACTGTCAATTGTGAGACAAGAAGTTGTTTTTAACCGACCACCTAAAAGAGAAGATTCTCAATTAGACTGTATGCTTTTTTTTATGTTTGTAATCTTATAACTCCGTCATTTGTGAACCGATTTAGAAAATTATTTTATTGTTTGATTGATTTTACTTTCCCTTTGGCCCAATAGGGCTTTAGTTAGGATCTGGTGATGGGGTCAAAGGAAAATCGAGGGAAACCCCTAAAATTTTATAGGCACGTCCAAAGTGTTTCATGTTTTTTCTGAAACTTTTAGGTATTTCCGTCTGGTAGTCATTGGGTCAAGCTGACGATGAAAGTATCCTTGAGTTTTTGAGGTGTTATAGGTTAGTTTTTTTAAATACGATAGGTACGTGTTTACCCTTACCTAATTGTATTCTTTCAAGTTCCTTAGGTATTTTAAGACAGAAACACAATAAGAATAGATGTTCAACATCTTCCATTTCTTTTTTCTTAGTATATCTGTCATCGTTGGGAATATTTATTTTTTACCGCCACTTTTTATGTCCAATCGGCTATGTGTGGGAAATACTTTCCCAATGAGCAGTGATTACGGTGCGCGACTACGTACCTATTACCGCTCGTTTCGCGCATCCGTGCGTGTGCGCATGCACTTATATTATTGTCCACATTCAGTGCGCGCGGTTACAACACTGGCCCCGTCCAGGAAGAACTAATCATTGGATCCATTTCGTATTGCGCACTAGATGAAATCAAAGTCTTAAACATTCAAAATCAAAATATAATTTCTCTTTTTAAAAAATATTTAAATCGTTTGATGATACGTATTCACTGATTGAACGTTTGTATTTTTTAACATAATAATATGGCAAGGAAGCTCAAGGAAGCGCCGGAATAGGAAGCTAGCTTCACCTGCGGATTCCATAAGAGGATTGTGAAGCTGTAAATTTTCATACAAAAAGCGATAACGCTTTTCTCCCTCTTTACATAGTCCAATTTTCATAATTTTTGGAAATGTTGTAGATATAATGAAGATCTAGGCTTATACGTTTTGATTTTGAAGTAATATTGCTCAGAATATAAATTATTGGCATCTTAATACCTATATTTTAGACGTAAAAACTACCTCGAGCATTTTCTTTTTTTTTTGACTAACTTATTCTGAATTACAAAAAAGCAAAACGTTGAAACATAGATTAAAGTATACTGAATCTAATGCGATGAAAAGTGTTTAATTTCGTAAAGGTTTAAGGGGGTAAAACCGTTATCGCCCGAAACAATATTTCAATAAGAAATGTAGGCACTTGCCTTGGACTTTCAATTCTAAGCGGTGTGCAACAAACTGCATTTTTGAAAGTGCATACTCGAGCCATGAATTGGCACTTCACAGTCCTCTTAACAACTGAAGAACTGGTTATCTTATCTTTAAACTTATCGGATCGGTTATCTTATCGAAACACAACAATCCTATAATTAACATTGTTATTATGGTGACAAACTTGGGTAAGACGGTGGTGCCTAGCCAGGCGGGCTCAGAAGCCCTATCATTAACCAAACCGAGCCGAAAAATGTCAGTCCCCATGGGGAATCGAACTCGGAGGTCGTGAGGAAGTTAAAAGAAAGGAAATAAATATTTTTTAAGGATATTCTATATCACTGATAATCCCTTGTAGTCATCAATTTAATATCTACATCCGTGTCATGATTTCCAAAAATACACTACAAAATTATAGATCATATCACAAATACTTAATGGTTTTAACTATCAGTCGATTATGTTATTATAAAGATAAATAAGTACGGCTGATACTACTACGATACGATAACTATAAAGAAAATAAGGCCAGCAATGTTATATAATATTATAAGCTGTTACGTAAGAAACAAAAACTATTTTCTCAGCAACATTTCTCAAAAATGCAGAGCTATTATTACACTGAGCAGGATAAGATACGTATATTCCTTTGTTTGCTAGAATCATTAGCAAGCGTATGGCAAATTGAGAGCATTTTACAAAAGAAAATGAAAGAAAACAATAAAGCAAACGTTAACATTGGACGAACAATGCCTGGCTAAGCGGCCGACGCACGCGACGAGATTTACCAAACAATAACCATATTGCTGCCTCTTGATCGAGATCTAAAGTATTGTCGACAAAAGATTTGAAGCGCGGTTTGATGCCAAATGACCAGGTAAAAGGTTTTATTAGACGCAATTCAAATATTTGAATTATATTTTTGAATTCTTAACTTATCCTCATTTTAGCTGTAATCATGCAATCAATCGGCATATTATGTAATCAAAAAAATGTTGAAGAACATTAAGATAATTTCCTCCTTGGCCTACATGCCAATTTTGATACTACCAAGTCTTACAATGTCGTAGTTTCATAGCAATTTCTACCCGTTTATGGCAAAGTGACAATCTTTAAATGAAATCAATATCAGCATACGAATTTTCAGTCTTCCAAGTGAAAAAAGACAAAGTTCCATACCAACTTCAACCCCCAATCTTAACCTAGAGGAATTCCTAATATGTTTTTGTTTTGCTACGAGTTTTGCTATATGTCTTGTATCATTAAATGAATTATGATTGACTTGTAACCGAGCACCAATAAAGGGACTTCAACTTCCAGTAGATCCTAGGAATTTTAGCTCACGTCTCTCTTAAAAACTAACTACGAGCTTTTCATTTTCATATGTCAAGCTCTTTTGAGTTTTCGAAATTATGATCTTCTTTTGCGAGAGAGATCGATCACTCACGCTTTTGTATTTTTTTTTTCATTTACCCGTGGGAATTGTATATTTTCGAGCAATTAAAATAAGCAACATACCTAAGCAGTAACTTTTAAAGAAAAGCCAGTTAAAATACGTTAAGAAGTTGTAGTATGATACTCAAAGTAAAAACTTTTAAAACCAATTTAACTCTTCAAGGGTGGAATGGTTCAATACACTAAAACACGTTTTTTTTTATAGCAGAAAGTTGGCAAACAAGCAAACTGCCCACCTGATGGTAAGTGGTAATAGTCACCTATAATACATGTGGCTCTTGTGAGATTCGCAGCAAAACTGCAACCCCCACAAGAACCACAGTGTACGTTGCCAACATGTGACACAAGATGTAAAGTCACAGTACCCAGTAATTTCACTGCCATATCTTACCCTTCAAACCGGAACACAGCAATGCAAGCATTGCTGCTTTGCGGGAGAAATAGGTAAGACGGAGGTACCTAAGCAGACGACCCTGGTACAGTCTCCCTCCAGTGAAAGTGAACACGTGATTAATTATTTCTTATTATTTTCCCCGATACCTAAATTTCTAGCTACAAAAATAAAGATGTTGTATATAAACATATAAACTTCCAACCATTCTTTTAAAGTGAAACTTTTTTTACATCACTTCCAATTTTTACGCCCATCTATCGCATATCGCATTACATAAAAACATGAGATCTTTAATTTCACTACTTCACTTACTATTTTACTTTTTTTTTAATTTACTATTTTACTTAGGTCGGGATTGGTCTACGCGTTAGATCTTCGACTTCAAACCTATGTGGCGGTGGTTCGATCATGGTGTAGAGCATTTTTTTCATGAATTTGATTTTTTGTTTATTTTATTAACTTGTTTTTTTAATTTAACTTTTAAAAAGAAAAAGATTTAAGTTAAAATTAAAAATAAAATATTTAGGGTACTAAAATCTATAATATTATTTAATATTTCTGAGAATTTTTCTAATGCCTACAATCCGAAAAAAGTTTCACTTGCATTATGGTTTTATAAAACCACACAATGATTTTATTACTCAGGGTTTAATTTTCCAAAAATTCCTTATGAGTGAACGTATGAACGTAAAGGGAACCTTTTTCGAAGTGGGAAATCAGTTAGGTTAGGTACCATGCCAAAGGAACATACTTGCAAAATGTCATATATCTAGCTTTAATAGTTTACGCTTGGCGATGATGAATCAGTGAAGACCTTTTAATTTTATATGTATATTTAGATAAAATAGATTCCTTATTTTCTATAACTAACTATTTACCGATCATTGAATAAACCATTTTCTTCCTTTCTTTATCAACAAGTTTTTTTGTTATATAAAACACATAGGTAATTCTCTCCTAATCGTATTCTGAGCCGTGAATGGTTTTTGGCAACCTACTCTCATACAAGAACTACAAAATAAAAAACAAACTACGAGTACGTACGTCTCCATCTCTCCATAGCAAAGCGTCATAACAACTTAATTATATATAATACTTTATACATCATAATAAGGCATTCTTTTTTTTATCAATATCTTATTCAATGACGATCACTTAAGCATCAACGATGTGATAATATCTCGACTATATTTTTGCTTAAAGGTTACACTGCCTTTGCAAAAATCGAGAGCTGAACTTGACCTATACCAATATATTTAAACATTGTTGCATGCGATGACAGAATTACGATACATTTTTGTTCGCCGTTTTTTCCCTTGCCGTTTAAATTTTATAAGTACTTCATAACGTCCGGTGTCAAAATTCTATTAATATCTGGATTTGTTTACTGGAGATAAAATTTAGCCAAATCCACAGATAGATAGAATATTGAAGTCGGCGGATAGGAATCTACAGCTCTAAGACGCGACCTCCGCGAACAGATGCACAACTCAAATTCAAATATCTTTATTCAAAACTTGCTTTCCGCTCGCGGCTTCGCCCGCGTTATTATTGTTTTTCCTTGGGAATTTATATTTACCCGTAGGAAAAATAATTTTGTAGCCTATTTAAGATTGGAACAGATTTTAAATATTTTCCATAGAAACATTCAACTCCTATTTTGCACCCTAAGGGGATGAATTCCAACAAACCATGAAACACGTATTCAATTAAATATTTTTAAGAGCATGAATGTCAAGTTTTATTAAAATCGTTGCTAATTTAAAGATTTTTCCATACAAACTTGCAACCCCTATTTCGTCCCTTTAGGGTTAAATTTTTTTAAAATCTTTTCTTAGTATGCGTCCGCATTTTGAATTAAAATAACTATCCAAATTTCACGTTTCTACCATTAGCAGTTATGGCTGTGCGTGCGTCTATAGATGAGAACATCTCCTTTTTTGTATATATAGATAGATAGGCCTTTACAGGCACTTATTGACGTCGAAACAAAGCATAATATTATAATTTTATGGTAGGAAACATATTTATTTAACCTCGTATATTACATCCTGAATATAATCAAGATGTCTGTAAATACAAGTAGGAAAGAAGAAAAAGAAAGTAGACTCTACACCTGTTCGGAAATTGGGAGTGCCTTCCCGAGAATAACAAGCAAGTTGGAAGGTCTATTTTTTATCCTCTTTTTAATCGCTATTTACAATATTGGTTTTGTTACATAGTCATTATAATTATTGTATGATAAAATACGAGGTGCGGTCCAAAAGTTTCCGGCCTAACAAAAAAAACAAGTACATATATTTACTTTTTTTCTGTTTCAATGCACTTTTCAGAACTATTATATCATTTCTATCCCCTTATAAAAATGCTAAGAAGTTTTGTCCTCAAAATGAGCGTAAGCCGCATGGGTCACTTCATCATCTGAAGAAAATCTTCTTCCCCTTAAGTCTGCCTTAAATTTCGAGAACAAATAATAGTCACTTGGGGCCAGATCGGGACTATAAGGTGGGTGGCGAATTTCCTCGAAGCCACATTTTGCAACAGTAGCCTTGGCAATTGAAGCAGTGTGAACGGGTGCATTGTCATGGAGAAGCCTTACACCTCTGCTAAGTTTTCCACGACGCTTCTGCTTGATCGCCTCTCAATAAGAGTGGCGTAGAAGCTACCATTTACCGTGTTATTCATCTCTTTGTCAATCAATAGTATTCCGTGACAATCCCAGAATACCGTAGCCAATATCTTTTTGGTGGATTGTGTTACCTTCGCCTTTCTAGGCGGCTTTTCACCAGGTTTCGTCCCCCGTAACAATTGACTCCAAAAAACTCTCTCCGTGTCTTCTATACGCGTTTAAACCTTCTTGGGAGCATGCTTTTTGCTCATTTCGCTGCAAGCTCGGAAGAAGTTTGGGCACCCACCTCGCACTAACTTTATTCATGTGAAGATGTTCATGGAGAATTCTAAGAACTGAAGTTTTCAAAAGTCCTGTTCTTGCCGCTATTTCCTTAGTCTTCAGTCTTCGATCACTCGGAACGTCCTCTTCCACTAATTTGACGCAGTCCATGGTGAGTGCCTCCACAAGCCAGCCGGAGCGAGATTCGTCGTCAATGGACTCCCGCCCTAAACGAAACTGCTTACTCCATTCTTGAATGGTGGAAAATGACGGTGAGGTATCCCCGTACACAGCGTCTAACTTTTTTTTTATATCGGTCGGGCTGACCCCTTCCTTTGTCAGGAACTTGATCACGGAACGATATTCCAACTTAAACATTTAGAAAACTTTCAGACTTCTTATTATTCTAAACGCCGTCAAATCAAAACCACAGCCAACAGAAACCTCAAAACTATACACGAATAAGCAGAATAAACGATAATCAAAATGACATGTTTTTATTTTATTTTAATTCGCCATATTTCTCCAGCCAGAAATTTTTGGACCGCACCTCGTAGCATCTCAAACTCGAAACAATCTATACCAATTCACCAGGCCAGCGTAAAATGAAGGTGAATTCTTTTTCTGATGAAAGACCCAGCAATGGGATGTAAGTGTTGAAGTTAGAAAATATTGTCAATATTTTCAGAATACATTTAAAGTGCCTGTATTTATACTCTAAATAATTCGTAACCACGCGTGCTGCAGTGCATATAGTTCATTCAGTCATATAAAAAGTCAACAGTATGGTTTTACACGCATTCAGTAAAAACTGACCCGTTTCCCACACCAGTTTTCCTACGTATTGTTCTAATCAGGTGACTTGCTCGCAGTTGCACGGCTTTGCTATTATGTATGTTAATAGAAGTGCTGTATCATAGGCGTTTTAATATGCAACTGATAACAATTGCATTATTATGATAATAATAATTACAGGTTTGCTGAGTTCGGAATAAATGTTGATATCTTTGAAATTTTGACAAAAAATAGTAGCCCGACATCGATTAGAGTTTAAAAATAATTCAACACATGACATCATAAATGTATGTTAGAGTCAGTACAAAATTTTAACTAACAACATTACCTGGTAAGTTCTTATATTTTTATAAGAACGATGTCGGGCTACTATTTTTTGTCAAAATTTCAAAGATATCAACATTTATTCCGAACTCAGCAAACCTGTAATTATTATTATCATAATAATGCAATTGTCATCAGTTGCATCTTAAAACGCCTATGATACAGCACTTCTATTAACATACATTTTTCCTTGGCTTCTAACTGTTAAGGAAGAAGTTATTATTTCCATCACGGGCCTATTACATTTCAAGAACGAACTAAGCAACTTCTACAAGTAAGGGATCCTTCTGTTATTAGCTCAGCATGATGAAAAAATCCTTGAAATGATAAATTCTAGATGCAAATACTGTTTGTCGTCGCACGCCTATAGTACGCTTACCTCATATTATCTTCTCTGTCATTGGTTCTACTTTCAAGCGTCCTCTTATACAATATTCTCAACTCTTATCCTTTCTAGTTACACCCCACATTCGTCTTAATATTCCTATCACCGCCACGTGAACTCTTATTCCTTAATGGCGACTTAAATCCATACTCCGTTTTTTATACGCTTTTCGTCAATAAAATTGTACATCTCCTCATTTCAATATTGCACATCACTAAAACACTGCATTGACTTGCTATAAGTAAATATGACAAATTTATTGTAACCCGTAAACATTGTTTCCTTATCGGTCTCAAACATAACAAACCGAGGACCCGAAATATAGCTGAATGTGATGTGACCAGGAAAACATTATCTACTCTTCTGCGAACTCTTTAAAAATAAAGGTTGCTTTTGTGCGAAAAAGGTAAAACAACTTGGACATTTAAATTCAGTTATCGATAAGCATTTTTGAGAAAAATATGCTTTTTCCATTCAGTTCTATGAAAAAAATTAACTAAATAAAAACATAATCTGCGCTTCTTATAGGTCCTTTACAGGCTCCGATACAGTCGTTTGGATCAATGCTATATCGTGTTTGCATTGATGCTGTATCGCGATTGCAGCGATGCACACGCGCGTTTACATCAATGATGTAGGTATCGTAATTTGCATCGACACTATCACTGTAACTAGATGGCCAGCAACTCAAACTCAAAATCGAACTCAAAAAACTTTATTCAATACAGATATTTGCAGGCACTTATTGACGTCAAAAAAAATACAAGAATCTAGTTAACCAATAAAATAATTTAAAAATGGACCAAATTAAGATAAGCTATGTATTATTTAAGTCTTGTATGTACACGCACCCCAACCATAATTACAATAAAAAAAAGTTGACTCTACACCAGTAGGGTTACTCTTGAACCAATTCCGACGGATCGTCTTTAGATTGTGACTTTTCATACGCTTCAGTAACAACACTAGCGCCAAATTGGATCCATATTTTGAGAAAATTTTATAATACTAAGTTTGGTTTACCCAAAATCCGCACAATACGAGGTTAATTTAGAGCCAATGCGTAAAAATAAGCGTACGAAAAATCACAATCTCAATGCCGATCGATCGGATTCGGTTCAAGAGTAACCCTACTGTTCGGAAATTGGGAGAGCCTTCTCGAAAAGAACAGGCAAGAAACTCGGAAAACTCTATCACGTTGTATCGTTACAAAAAGTTGCAGTGTCAAATTTTAGATTGACGAAAGTCTTCAAAATACGTTTTCTCTACTAAGTAACTTGTTGTGTTCAGGTCTATTTCTTACAATCTCAACATTATTTGTCATCATTGGCGTAGGTATGGGGGGAGGGGCTTGGGGTCCGGACACACCCCGTTGAAAATCAACATACACTAGATAGAATGAACTTTTCCTTCCATGTATCAGTATACACTAGGCAAATTGAACTTTTAGTCTGGACCCCACGCCATCGAAAAGTTATACCTAGGCCTACGAGTATGTTTGTCATATTACCAGTTTCTGTCTGTGGCTTTTGTGTTTGCGATGATCTCGAAAACAATGAGTGGATTTTCATCACCAAATAGATAGATAAATAATTTATTCTGACTGGTATTTAAAGTGAAGGTTCTATTTAGATTTATTCAGAGTTATACTTAGAAGAGATTCTTAAAAATGATGTTCTAAAATCCTAGAGGAGACTAAGGTTGTTATTTTTTTTCTGTCGTTAAATATCTATCTTTTATTACAGTCATAAAAAATTGTGCACTATTCCACCTTTTTTTTATATAGTTGGGAAATGCGTTACGCATACCTCGCGCTTGGGAGGCGCGAGGTTATGTCGGACTCTCCGCGGCCCCTGGCAGACGGGATGATGTGTCCACCAGGGAGTGCAATGCCGCGGCGTACCGACTAAAACCCAACTATGCCCCCTCACAAACGCCTTGGCACGAGAACGCCCATCACCGCCGCATCCTCCCCGTCATCTGATGAAGAGGATACATCGGGAAGGGACGCTCCGCTGCCGGACAAGGCCATGGGAACCCTTTCGGACACTTCCATGACCTCGTCAGCATCAGCTCGCCTACGGCGAGCCCCTCTCACCTCCCCAAACTGGGAAGGCCGGCGATGCTCCTGGGCATTAGGAGCATCGACGACTGGCGGTGACCTGTGCAATGCAGGACTCGGGCTTCCCAGGCCCGGGTCCCGCTGGTCACCGTCAGGAGGTAGACGGCGGGCAAACTGCCGCCTCCTTCGCGCTAATCTCCTCCGACGGCAGGGATCTGCCTCTGGGTCCTCCTCTCTGGCCTCTCTGGCCTCTGCCATCTCCTTCTGTGTGATGACCTCCACACAGAGTGCACTATTCCACCTCTCTGTTGTTTTTTATCTTTTATTATCCCTTTTCTATGGTTGCCTGGAAAAAATTGCTGTGCAGCAATAAGGCCCGCTTATTGCTTTTGTTTTTTGATATGTTTTTCTCTATGCTATTACGTCCTATGCAATAAAGTGTTCTGTATGTGTATGTATATATGGTAAAACCTTAATTTTCAGAATAAAAAGCATAATACTCGAAGTAGTAATAATGTGGGGTAATATGTCACATTTAAATTTAATTCGGAGGCATTTATGTTATAAATGAATGTACATGCTCTCTAACCGTGCGAAGCCGGGGTGGGTCAGTAATTTATAGAATAAAACAATGTTGAAATTCATAGCTAATTTGTCTGATCGAACGGAATACTATTATAAAGTTTATCAATGTTTTGTTCGTTTGAAAGGTAATATTGACGAAACATTGCGGTATAAATTAATGCATAGAATGAAAGTAACAACCTTAGTATATTTAATAGCCAAACTAGTTTCAATAGAATATAATACATACACGCTTTAATTATGCCTGCCAAGTATGTACATTTAACTTAAACCAACCCGTTTATTATAAGTTGACGTTTCCTTGTTTGTAAATTGATTTGTTTATTTCTAATGTTTGAAATTAATTGCGTCATTTATATTTGTAATGAGGAAGCTTTTGGTCTTGATCTAGATCAGGAAAACTACGGCCCGCGGACCATCTCCGGCCCGCGACCATCATACAAAATTCAAGTGAAGTTTCCCCATCCCTGCTCTATGTAGATACGAGTAGACAAAAGGTGTGGAAGCGAGTTTCCCCTGCACTTCTCAAGCACAGAGCTAGGAACTCTATCTCTGTAGCCGGAACATTAAAAAGTTCTTAATATCCCTGTCATCGCGACAGACTTAGCTTAGCAGCCCCCTAACATGACCACCGAAACACGATATGATAAAACGATATATCGATATGAACTGTAAAAAAAGTTGAATTTTTTAGTTATCTTGAAGTTATGTTTTGGATATGGATATTGTTATTTTGGACATTGTTATTATATTAATGTCGATAAAATTTCAAAGTAGCCACTATATCTAAAATATTTTGACAAATCATATCGATTTATCGCTTTATCATATCGTGTTTCGGTGTTCATGCTGCGGGGGCTGGTGTAATTGAACAACACCCGTAGCATGACCAGTACCAAAACACGATATGATAAAGCGGTTTACCGGCGATGAACTATCAAAATACGATCAAAATGTATTGTATTTTGACAGTTCACCGCGATAAACCGCTTAGGCCACAGCCACACCGCAGGTGGCACGCTTAGCGGCAAGAGGTTAGTTGGTCGCTTTGATGACTCATCCTAGTGAACCACGGAGTACATAACCAGTGGAGAGCGCATGCGGGGATGAGGGCAGTCACCAAACATACGCTATTTCAAGCTTATGCTACGAAATATTGGTCAGTCGGAGCCCTCGGAGCTTACGTACGAACGTCACGCACTCTCCTTAATAAATTCAATAAACGGTAAAGTAGTGCCTAGTTGTGCGATTAAATGGTGTGGAAAGTGTACTTCTACCTCAAGCTACAAAAAGATGGGATAACATTTCATAGGTAAGTAGTTTTTTATTAAATTGACAAATTAAATCTAAATTTTAATTTTTGGAATGTTTGCGTTGATGTCTTTAGCTATCTCTTTCTGGTGCACTGACTTGCGTAATAGATTTTGTCTCTTTCGTTCTTGATAGTGCGGTGCCGCGAAGGCAGCGGAACCATGCGTATCGATATCTTAAAATTTAGTATTATTAGTATTTAATATTTTTTGTAATTATTATATTTTAAGACCAGCTAAGGCGTTTGGTTTTGCTCGCCAAATCTAAGTATATCTTCTTTCTTCTAATATATAAAATTCTCGTGTCATAGTGTTTGTAACCAAACTTCTCTGAAACGGCTTGACCGATTTTTATGAAAATTTTTATGTATATTCGGTAGGTCTGAGAATAATTCGTAAACTATTTTTTATAACCTTAGGTAATTAGAGCTTTTTTTGACAATTGTTATGGCGAAATGTAGTTCGTGGGCACAGCTAGATTATGTATAAAAATGGATACGTTACTATTACTCCACGTTAACGCCTATCATATCTTACGAGAACAGAGGATTAGGATAATTAAAAATATGTATATTGCATACATTAATACTTTTGTAATTTCTCAACAATAATAGCGAGAAAAAAGAAATTTGGAACGGGGCTACGCATAAAGACAATTTTTTCCCAACAAAGTATAGTGTTGTATGTTCTAGACATTTCACACCAGATTGTTTTGAAACGTTAAAAATAATAGACGCAGATTATATAGGTCATCAGTGCCTAGACTATATTTACCGACTCTTGTATTTTTTGTATATTCAACTATTAAATGAGTTATAATTTGCACTTTTTGTTGTTAAAATATTTGAATTTTACAGACTATTCCAGAGGAATCAAAGAACATTAAAGATCTGTCGTCTTTGTTGAGAGAAAATAAGAATGTATTTTTTTAAAACACGTTAATCCTAACAATTACCTTTTTATTGCAGCATCAACAATCAGCAGATTGTTTCTATAATGACAGTCCCCAACTAATAATATATACATAACGTATTTGTAATTCTGTATAATAACAGAGTTAACAAAAAATTAATCAGTGTATTAATTTTTACAATATTGTAGATTTTTAGTAAAATCTTCGTCTTACTTTAAATATTATAGAATAGATAATTTTGCAGGGGTCACCAGCTGATTCAACTAATTTCCTAGTTGATTTAACTAATACCCAAACAGAAGACGTTGAAAATAAATCTTTTACAAGCAAGGTAATTTTCATGAAAATAGTGTAATTAAAAATATTCAACTTTTTGTAATTCAGCAGTTATAAAATTTATACTTTTTTTAACTTCAGTATTCAGATGAACGAAATTACAACATACGTATTAAGCACCGAAGAACAATACATTGATTTAACACCAAGGAAAAGAAAAATCATCTATCATATAATTTGAATAAGAAGAATCAATCAAGAAGAAATCATAATAATAATAGGCAAAACAATATGTTATGTGACGTTTAAATTGTATTGGCCCTGATCTGTATAATATATTCCTTGTTACCGACGGGTGTTATCTTCAAGTAGGATCTTACAATAATTTACCAAAAAAAAATTAAGCTTTAAAAAACAATAATAAGCCTTTTTATTTCATAAGGAAACCCCATAATACGTATATCGCAAACCAAACCTAAAAGTACTAATAACGTAAAAAAATATCGATATCGGTATCCATATTTTTTAACTGCTTTTTTGGCGCGCCTATATAAGTCCTTGTCATTTGGTTGTCAACTCATCATCCAATCACAGCGGGCGAGCTTACCTCTCCCCCCGCCGTAAATCGGTGACTTTGTTTTAGAATAAAAACATGCCGATGCTTTCTCCACTGGTTAAGTACTCCGTGTAGTGAACCAACACACTGCATGCTATGCGCGCGGCCTCACCGCTCGCTTGGCGCCTCGATAGCAGCTTAGCGGTTAGCGAAGCAAACGGACGCGTCGGTTATTTGCTTAGATTACTACCTATAAATACCTATATATCATCATTGTCGTCATCATAATCAACTTGGATTATAAAAGAATCACACACACTATTCAGCAGATCATTAAGAGGGCACATTTTATCCTCTTTTTTAATAATATGGTTTATGCATTCTTGCCATTTTTCAGCTGTGATATTATATGCCCTCTAACATTAATTGTTTCACTTTGCGCAACTCGGACCGCGGTGCATGACGCGGCGTAAATAGTTTTTAATTTTAGATATGACATCTTGTTATATTGGCTCTTAGAAGAAGCAAAAACTTTACAAACGAAGATGTTTTTCTAAAAAAGGTTGGCAACCTATGGATTATTAAACAGGGATCTCAGTAATAGAAAAATAATTTCCTTGACAATTATTGTAACTTCAATAATATGATATTAAACAATGCAATTACCATTTTAAAATTATCAGTAATTTTTTAAGTCTTAGTTTTTCGACTTGAAACCTTAAATTCCATAAAGGTTTATTTTTATTTTGCTAAAATACTCTCCCTTTTTAAGGAGAGTTTTTCAATGTTGGCAACACTTCTGAAATGTAAGAATTCCATCAAATTAAAAATCAGACTGTAGGATGCATTGTAGAGGAATGGACTCTTACATAAAAATGTAGGCGTGTTAAAAAAAATGTGGCAAGAAGTACCTAACCAATGAATTAAACACAGACGAAATGTGCTTTTATTATTTTACAACTGCTTTACATTTTAATTTTATTTTACTTTTTTGTATAAAATTTCAAATTCTCCTTTAGTAGACCTCAACATATTAATATCATGTACTCAACATGTTGGATTACTTCGTAATTAAGAAGCAATTTTGTAGACAAAATTAAGAGCCATTTTACTACAACAAAATATACAGGGTGTAACTGAACACCCCAATAACATTAAAAAGGTATGTATCCATCAGAAGTAGACATTCTATAGGAAAAATATTAGGGCAAACAAACCTACTTTTTTTCCCCATACAAACTTAATAAATTATTTTTTGGTATTAAGTGCCGACAACCCTACGTAAGTGTAGGAGGAATACTACGAGCACGTCTGTCACGTGTCACTTTGTGTTTAATCTTTTTTTGTGTTAAGAGCTAATTATGGTTGTCACTTGAAAGTTTTTGCTTTCAGTTTAAAATCAAATAACTCTGAAAGAATTGGGGTTCCAGGTCTCAGACAAGCACAGAAGGTCCATTTAGTATGTAACTTAATATATATGCCCCTTAAATGTTATTGGGGTGTTCAGTTACACCCGGTATATCTATAAATACACTTCAGCATGTCGATTCTGTAAAATTCGAACAATAACTCGCATCTTACTTCGATATTCACGCTCACTTCGCATAAGAGACAAAATGACATTGATTTTGCATTCTGTAAACATCACTCAGGCGATAGCGAAGTGATGTGAGTTGCGAAGCGTACTAGTGACGCGAACATGCAACGAAATGTTAGTCGAGTTTTTTAGATTTAATTTTTTACCGGAAATATTGAAATATTGCTACTAAAATTGAAGTTATTAGTATGTTTTTGAACTAAAATGTTATAATGTAAAAAAATTAAGGCAGGTTTTGCGTAAAAACCCGAAATTTCAAATTTATGGCATGTAATATTGATCCTTTTACATTGATTTCAAAAACCATAAATTTGTCAAACCTACTTGTTGATTGTTGTCTTTATTGGCTTATGGATAGTGTTTGTCAACGTTCTCAAATAAATGGAACATTGTGAAATAATAAGCTGTGTAATCTTTTATAAGCTGTGTAATAACACCTTTGTAATAATTACTTTACTAAATTAAAGTGAAATGCTTACCTTTACGCGAGTTGAAATCCCTTTACCTCTACGTTTTGTAGTCTTGATCAGAGGTAGTAACTCATACTCTAATTGATCAATTAGCTCTTTCGACAATCTATATACCCTTACATAGTCATTATCACGAGTTAGTAGTGATAACATTCTAATTTGGGAAGCTTGTCGACGCATTTCTTGGTTGTCCAATGCATGAGCCTCTTCTAATAAAGATTTTAATACAAACATTCGTGCCATCGTTAATTTACTTTCAGGAAATATACCTCAGAACTAGTTTTTATCACCTTCAGAAATAATTTTAAATGTATTTTTAAACTATGATAAAAAACTTTGCCTGTTTTCAATCACAAAATAGCAACGTTTTATTTGACACTTTATTTCGAGTTCGTGTGCGAAGTGAGCTTCGAAGTGATGGAGGAATTCCTCATTAATTCCCTTACGGAATGCCACTTCATACGTCATCCCATACTTATAATGTCAAAATATGACGGTCACTCTAGTTCCACTCGCTGCCACGCCACGCTCGCAAGTGTAGCGCTGTAGTAACTTCGAATCTACATGCGAATTTTGAGAATGCCAATCTAAGAACTCACTGCGGATTCAGATTCGAAGTTTAAAGTGAGGTTTTACAGAATCGCAAGGCAGATCTCCAGCCAGGCACGCGCTGCCAGTGTGGCCACTATGTAGAGAAGCATTTTGACCGCTTAGCCTGCCTCCTAGCTTACCTCCAAGTCTGCCACCTCCAGTGTGGCCTTTGCCTTAGTGTTCATACTAGCGGGGCTGGGTAAGATAAGGGTACCCATGCATATGATTTTGGTAGTCTCTATTGGAATACTCTTTGATTACTATAGCAATGCTCCTTATTATAATCTAAATTCTATACGACAAAGTCGTATTTCGTTTACCCGGCGTGAGTGAGGTCGGCTATTGTCATACCCAAGAAGTTTTTAAACGCAGATTATTTAATGTTACTGTTGCCATGTGAGCCCTGTTGTTGCAATAATTGAAGCTGGAGGTAAGGGTGACAGGGGTAAGGTACAGTGTCAAGTTTAGTACTGCGCTGGCGACGATGGCAGATACAGGTGCACAAACGTGGCTAGGGGAATTATGTCACGCCCGACCTTGTAGTCGATGTTACATTTTTGTGTAGACTGTAAGGATTTATTAGGTTTTTATATGATTTTGTGATTTTTTTAAAGATGTCTTATGTACTAGAATGATATTATCTATTTTGGTCTCCTATGTACATAAAAAAAAATTGAAGTGGCACTCGAGGACTGCCGCGGTAAAACTATTGCATATTTTATCAACTTATGCAATTATAATTATTTTATTTATGCAGTATTTTTTTTATTTGATATTAATTCAAGTTTTTTCTTTGATATTAATTCAAGTTACACTTTTTGAGCGTGTAAAAATACTAATTACACCATCATAGTTTCAAAAATGTAGAATCAATGTTTCGGGTATCTCCTACCCGCCTCATTGCAGCAGACGTAGCACGGGCTGCCAAGACTGGACTTGAGTCACGCATTATCTCACAATTTCAGTGACATAACCTCTATGTCTTAAAGAGTAGCATGGTGGCTATTATAAATTTTTTGGCGTGTCTGTACGCCGACTGCTGTACTTGTAGCAAGGGCTTTAATACTTTAAAAGATGACGTAGCAGCAGTCGGAGAGCAAAAAAATTGTGATAAAACTCAGTCATACGTGACCCTTGATGAGCGTCAAGAAATTTTTATCACGTCAGTCCCACTTAATACGCGCCACCGTGCTTCTTTTCAAGACATAGAGATTATATCACTGACATTGTAAAATAATGCGTGACTCGAGTCTAGTCTTGGCAGCCCGTGCTACGCCTGCTGGTATAACATTGTCACACAAAATCACCTGATATTTCACACAAAATATTCCGTCTGGTAATTGCATACTATTGTGATTAAGCGATACATGTCCGTGTATTTACAATAAATAAAATGCAAGTGTAAAGGACACTACTAAATAGACTATTAAAATAAATCGACCAAAAGGTAAATGTCGTAATCGTTAAATGTGCAAGTGAATGTTTGCTTGTATAAATTATCACTAACCTTGATGTAATTGGTGCATTTCCGTCTCAATAAGATTATAACATAAATTACAGATTATTTGAATGTTGTATTTCGTATAATTAATTTTTGTTATAGCTTTATTAGCTTTTGCTATTTTAATATCTAATGGTTTTCATCCACTCACCCAATCTGTAAAAGGGCTTTTAATTGTCGAAATAAGGGGATTTTCACTGCGTAACATAACTTCTTGAAGTTCTATCTCCCACCGGAGCGAAGATTGGTTATCTCTATCTTAAACACCTTTATACCTTTGATCACCTTTGATCATCCTTTAATCAAACTTAAACACACAAACGCACAAAACAATAATATATTTTTACTCTAAATTGTTAAGCTTATTTATGCAATTATGAAAATCAAAATCAATATTATGTTGGATCAAATCGATCGATCTCAAATTGATTTTTTTACCATGGCAGCACCAATCGTTATACACAGATACTTTAAAAAAAGAATTATTAGCTTTGCCTTTTGTATACAGTGTAGTACCTACAGTACAGTGAATGTTATTTTTTCGACTTTTTTTTTTACTGTGACTGTGAACCCGATTTGCTTTTATAATGGACACCGATACCTCACGAAACTCGGCTGTACACTTGAACACGGAACCAGCTTCTTTTGTTGACCCTGGTGCTACTTTGGATACCGTATCTGCTTGTGATGTTGATCCTGTTACCCTAAGTATCAGTAACCCAAGCATATACAAAATATCCTGCGAATATATTGCTTTAATTACATATTTTTAGATGCAAAGAATTATAACTGACAATATTTAATAAGTTTGGTTTCCCGCTCATGTTCTGTCAAATCACCCAACAAACTGAACAATTCCCTTTACGTCAAACCTTCACAAAATTCAGAATGTAAATACGTAAGTAAGTGGAGTTTAAATGGTAACAGGTAGCTTGTGCAGGAAAGGGAGTACACGCCGCATTAGATAACCTCAACTTGTCAACCTGTGTAAGTTGCTTGTTCACGACACTTCTAAAGGACCCAGGATAAGAAACACGCGTGTGCTAGAAGCGAGCTCCATTTTCTATTTGACCAGAAATGAGTTGGCAAATGTGACAATGCAGCTACCAGCGCGTGTACATCTAAAAAGAAAGGAAAGGGAACGTGGGAGAAGGAAAAGCTCTTTAGAACACTCGCCATAATTAAAACGATAGAATGAGCTTAGTGATTCAACATCGCGACATCCCTGATTGTAGAGGTTCGAGGTTATTGGTCACCTCCACACCAACAATGATGCGTGTTGCGCTCCGCTGCAACTTAACCAAAACATCAACTACCAAACGAAAAACCGAGGCACCTACTTAGTGGAGTCATCCCAGAAGTGCGAGCAATATACTACACGAAGCCGTAAAATGGATTTTTTATACACCTGGGTAAAATCAGAAGCCTAATTTATCACACAATTTTATTGCTAGGCGTTCTATCCAACAATATCCTAATCCACTTATAACACACAAAAAGTAAAAATAAAAAACTGTTATTATAGGTAAGTACTTTATCTGAAAACTTTAGTACCTATTTGAATATTATTTGTCTTAAACGCAATATTTTATTTTCAATATGAAAGCCAAGAGCTTCCCTGCCTGTCGTATGTACAAAAAGGGCCATTCAGAATATTTTTTCTTAATTTCTAGATATCAAAACAATAAAATTAATTTTAACACATGCGTCAAATTAAGAAATTAATTTTAAAACTCATGCATGTAGTAGTTTTAAAAATGTATTTATTTTATTTAGATCTAACGAAGATGCAAATCCAAATTGTAAAGATCGGAAGTTATTTTATAAAGTTATTGCTAGAAACATAACCACGGTATAAACCTATAGTTCAATAGGTATTTAGACGGACAGAAAGCTTGAGTCGGCCAGAAAAAACTAAAGTAACCTCGGCTTCTAAAACAGTCACTCAAAAGTGAGAATGAGCTCGCGTTGAAAGAACCTCATTTCCGCCACCGACTTTCTCAATACATTTCATTTAAATACTTTTCCCAACTCTAAATGCAGAGTGGTTTTAATTTCGCACTCTGCTTTCTCACACATGAAACAAGGGAATGCTTTTGAATTGATATCTCGACAAGGAATTAGATCTTGAAAAAATCAATCTTCGACAGATAAGCATCTGTACTTCAACACTAGAAATAATGAAATATACTCGTATATTAATTTTGAGAAAAAAATGACACAAATTGAAATAAAATAATATTATTTTAAAAAGTAGATTGTCATTTTTTTCATGGTAAAGTGACCCCATGTTGGGAAAAATTCTTTGGTCATGAGTATGCTATTGACAAATTCAATTCAAATTCAAAAAAAATCTTTATTAAAAATCTTGATCGTGTAACTCAAAATCTTTCAATTTTGACGGTTAATGTGTAGCTATAAAACATATGCTTTATAAAACATAGTCGTTACAGTCTTGTGTTGATGCCGCAATGAGTGTCAAATTAAAAGTGTGGCTATACTCCTACATTAAATTGTTTTATTTTAGACAATAAATCCTCGTTTCTGAAATTGAGATAGCCTATAAGAAAAGAACAGGCATCTCTATCGAAATCTTGGAAGGTAAAATTTTTTGTTTCCTCTCAACAACAATTGACTCTCAACAAACATTAAAGGTAGATACATATTTATGTAATCTTGATATTCTTATGATTAGAATTCACAAGTTTCAATTAAACCCACGCTGTGATTCGTAGCAAGTAACGAGTATTAGTACGATAATTAAATGAGTTATATACGCTTGCAAGTAACACTTTTGGTTAGCACCAAATCTGCACTTAACTTTTTTATTAACAATGTAGAAACCCTGTCTCTATCTATAGTTAAGATATGATAAGCCAAGAAGCTTGTATACAACATAGAGCGACGGTGAAAGCGATAGTCTTCCAAATTCCACTGACTGTGAACAACAATGCTGTTAGGTACCATTGAAACAGATTTAGGTATATTAATGGCAGATAGCATTTAAAAATTCTTACCACCAACGAAACTAGGCTGATTTTTTTTTCCAAATAGCGAATTATATCGTAGACATAGATCAGATTATTTAAATTCTCGATAATCAGCCATATTGTACCGGTAATTTTGTTAGATTATTATTAAAATCGAATTTTAAATAAGACTGCATATTTTGTCAAATGAATTGACTATTACGTCTAGCCGGTGAACAATATTCCGTATTTCTTTATGCAGTGTGCAAAAAATGAGTCGTGCTGACTAACCCGTCTAACTACAGATCAAATAGTGATCACCTCATTACTGCTTTAGATCATGGAGCGGGTAAATTTCAAATTCTAAACAATCAATTTCTTGAATACCTCGAGAGTAATGATCTGCTTAGTAACCAACACTACAGGCTCCGTCGAAACAGATCTCCCGGGGACTTTTTAGCTTAATCTACTTGCTATTGGAGTAAGGCCTCGAAAAACGATGATGCACTATTATTGAGTCGCTCGATATATCTAAGCCTTAGATAGAATTGGCAAGATATCATTCTATAAAATCTTTCTGCGAACGGTATTGTAAAACAATAAAAATTTGATTTCGCCAAAAATTAAACTTAAAGATCCGTAGAAAATAAAGCGCAGTCGACGCTCGACGTCTAACGAATGATTCAAAGATAATGCCCGAGGACTGTCCACGAAATATACGATGAGCTATTGTCGATGTAATATAAAATCCAGTTTTAGATCTGAATCAAGTGATCACTAGAACAAAAATTCATTATCTTCACATCAATAAATTTACTATGTCCTACTCACGGGTCCATTCTCAGACGAGGAGGAACTGACCTACTACATCACGCTGGCCATCATACAAAAAATAGCAGAACTCGACATTTCCTGAGTTCTGATTAGCTGAACTGTGATTGCTGCTTGAGAATAAAATGTAATTCGAACTTTTTTCAAAACGTATGAAAATCAGCCCCCAGGCGGGTTTGTGTAGAGTTTGTTTCGAGTTTTTAATTGCGTCGCACAATTTTGAAAAACTCCCTTAGACGGCTCTTATCACATCTATTAGAAGACAATCAAGACAGACAATCATCAAGACAAGACTAAATCGGTCAATGCCCAGATAATTCATTGACCATTGATAAACGTACTTTCCTGAAACCGTTAAGAGCCATCAAAGCTGCTATGTCAGCTGGCAATACTCTGATTGCAGTTTCAGACTGATTTAATAGTGCCAATATACTATTTATTGAACCGGCTAACTTCGACAGCGACGCGACGCGAGGAATATAGTACCTCCGAGAATATGTGAGATGAACCGTAACGCTTCACATCAAATAGAATATATTCGTGGACAGTTGTTATTTCACACTAATATACTGACCAACAATACGGTGTAAAAAATATTGGTTCAAACTAGACACATTTCAGATCAGATGGATGGTTTACCTGTTTTAAAGCATGAACGCAGATAGATTAAGTTTTAAGATAGAATAGAATTTTTCCGATCCTAGATCGCCCCGACTAAGGACAAAATGCGCTTTAATAGGTTTGGTTTTGTAAGTATGCGTCGCTTCCTACGGCAATAGTTACATACGCCTGTCGATTAGCTATCGGCAGATACGATGGCGCTGTGTGTAAGAGCGTCGGTGGCGCTGTGGCCTCGGCACTGGACTGTGCCCTGAGTAGAATTGGGAGGCCCGCGAATGTGTTTTTCGTTTCACGAATTTCATATGTTTCACCGTAGGAGCGTCAGATAAATGTACATTTATCTGAAGCTTTTACGGTGAAGGAAAATATCGTGAGTAAACCTGCATACACCTGCGAAGTAATTCAAAGGTGTATGTGAAGTCAACCAATCCGCATCGGGCCAGCACGGTTTGACTAAGGCCTAATCGTACCACAACTGGTTAGGGTAGGCTCGTGCCCCTCGGTGGGGACGTATATGAGCTGTGATGATGAGATACGATGCACACCGTAGCAAAATGAAATATTTTTTTATTATTATATTGGTAACTTTATTCATCTCAGTCCTAATATTTTCACTGCTGCCCGATATAGCCCAAAGATAAGGGTGTTAGTCTTTCACATACCCACTCACCCAGTGCAGGTTGGTGGAGAGATTGGTAACTTTAAACTAAATTGATGTGTAAATTTGTTTCATACCAATAAAAGCGAAATGGTGTGTTACGCAACCAATTGCCCTACTTATTTTATTTGTCAAAAAAGTGAAACAGAAATCTTAGGTAAATATCTATTCACAAAAAGCACAGAAGACGTGATGTCTCCCACAAGTATGTCAGGTGCTTAATAAGCCGTACCACCCGAAGGTGCGCCGTGCATGCTAATGCACCACCACTGTCACTTCCAGTTTCACGGATGTGAGCATGGAAAACGATTCTTATCGTTGTCACGATGACCAGGTTTACGAAAAGAAAACCGATTTCGAAACACAATTTAGTCGGCTCATAACATTTAACCCTCTCCCAAATACATATCGAGTTGCTTAAGAAATTATAGTTTGGATGGTTTTTTCTTGTACTTTTTAAATTGAAATCAAAAGTTTCCTACAGTATGTACGAGGTGTTACGTATATAAGTGATATATTACCATCTCGATAGATAAATTTTATCAGATAGCGTGTATGGTTTTTGCTCTATGGGTGTAAACCTGTTGAATGGACAATACCATAAAATTGAACACAATAGTAATTTAGAAGGATACCTATATAATACCTAGTTATGTGCAGTTTCTTTTTTATATACATTCATACAATAACTAGGCAGTATTATAAAGGGAATGACCAACAAACAAAGCATTGACAATTAAAGAATTAGACTACTGCACACAAGTCTCACAATAGACTATTCAAAATATTATGAATCAACAAGTTTATTGTGTTATTATTAATTTTGAATACGTTTTAAGCATAAAAATATGGCTAGTGATCAAAGAAAATGCTGTAAAAATCCAGCAAACAATTTTTGTTACGTGTGTAGATGTGATGAATTGACAAATGTAAAAAAAAACAAAAAAAAAATAAAAGCAGCTTACTGCTCCTACTTTGGTTTTAGAAATTTGATTTAAAAATAGTTTCCTTCGTCTTGGTGATGCCAGGCTGAAAGAAGAGTTTTTATAGGTCCGCAAATAAGAAAATTTGATGTTTAACCAAAAAATAAATCATAAAGGGCTACAAACATGCAAATATTTTGCAATAAAAAAGCATAAAACTATCAACTTTTACTAAATGAACTGTTTCAGTCGTACCAAAACTTTAGATGCAAAATGTCGCTCAAAATCCATTTTCTACACTCTCATTTAGACTTTTTACCTGATAATCTTGGTGCGGTGCGTGATTAACAAGGAGAGAGGTTCCATCAAGATGTGCGAACAATAGAAGTAGGCTACCTACCAAGGACGGTGGGATCCAGCTATGATGGCAGATATTTGTAAGTTCCTCAAAAAAGAAGATTCAACGTCGCACAAAAGGGAAAAGTAGAGTCACTCACCAAATAAGACCTGTTTCTTTTAGTTCCAAATACTCTATAATAGTGGACAATTAAAAATGAATGCCATCAATGTAAATTTAAACCTGTTACAATGAATTTCCTTTCAGTTTCTAGTTATGTCAGGCAATTGTAATCCGAAACAAGTAAAATTTTGCCAATTGTATAAAAAATTATTAATTTCAGGCTTTGAATTGGCTAGTTTTTACCTATAAACGAAATTGTAAAAACTATAGAAAGCTAGGCAATTTAAATCCTGAATTTAAATTACATCCCAAATGAAATAAATGCATTGTGTAATTGTCTATTAATTATTAGTCTGAACTTGGCACCTATAGATAGATCTTAATTCTTCAATATTAAGATATTTAGGTGAAATTCAACATTTAGATTATGCGTCGTTATTGACTTCGCCGGCAACGACGCATAATCTAAATATTGAATTTGGCTCTCATTTCACATTTATGTTTTTGATGGGATAGCATCAGACTTATATGACTTATGAATGCGGCTATCTTCGTTGATACTAATTATCAACAGTTTTCAGTTTTTCTTGATATATGCCTAATAGTTTACCTTGGTACCAAATATTAAGTTTCTAGGTCATCTGGAAGTGGGTTAGGTTTTTGATTTATTAGTCAATCAATCAGTAAAAATATCGGATTGTTAAACGTAAAAATATCAATAACTGTTTGAGATACATTTATGAAATTTTGGATTATAAGCAAGCTAAGGAGTTTTAATAAATGTGCCAAATTTCATGTATGTAGGTTAAATAGATTTTAAGTTATAAAGGGGTCAAAAGTAGCTCAAAATGGTTCGTGTAAACGCACGGCTACTACGTCGGTCGCCAGCAGTCGCCAGTTAGTTTTTCTTTGAACTTGGCTTGACACGCTGCCGCGTGTTTAGATGGCGCAGAAATTGCCAATATTCCGTGGCGCAATCAGCGCGCCTACTATTCAGCAGATAGATGATGCCGACAACTTGCAAAAATACGTAGAATCGCAGCCTCCTTGTTCCTCGCTCCCTTCTTGTGCGAGGCAGCATTCAAACTTTAACTCCGATAAATATTACTTGAATGTTTTAAAACTTTACTATAATTACTGACTCAAAGGTCGCAAAGGTTTATTTTTACTCAAACTGAAACTGAACTAATGAAATAAATATAGCATTTTAGCTAGAGCACAAACAAAAATTAAACTAGCAAAAAAGTTGTTTTTAATAAAATGCTCTACTATAATAGATTGTCGGTGGCGCTGTGGACTCGGCACTTGCCTTCCAATCGGGAGGTCCGGGGTTCGAGACCGCCATATACCAATAAGATTTTCGTTTTTAAATTATTTGTCGCATGCTCCTACGGTGAAGGAAAACATCGTGAGGCAGCCTGCATACATCTGCGAAGAAATTCAAAGGTGTATGTGAAGTCGACCAATCCGCACTGGGCCAACGTGTTTGACTAAGGCCTAAATATCCTAACTTAGGGTAGGCTCGAGCTCCTCTGTGGGGACGTAAATAAGCTAGTATGATGAATAGATTGGGATTATTTAAAGATAAACGTGATGTGAGGTCTAAAAATTTACGTAGAGTCATTTCATCATCATCATCATCACAGCTCATATACGTTCCCCACCGAGGGGTTCGAGCCTACCCTATGTTAGAGTCATTTACGTTGGAGAAATTAATGTATGAAATACATTTTGACCTTGCGCAGATTATTTTTAATACGCACGTACATGAAAAATGTATTTTGCTCTATCAACATAAGTTTTTACAACATTACGTGACATCGCCCCGTGCTCTAGGCATTCATTTGCAGCTGCTGAATGGAGCTACTGTTCAAGCTACGGCCCGCCCGACTTAGGCACGGACGTGTTCGCAACAGTTCTTTGTGCTATTTATTGGATGCAACATTATATAAACGGATAATGGGCGCAGCGAATCACTTTATTTCTTTTGACAGTTACCTCTTGTACGTGTATTATGTTTTATTCTTGTATATTAATTTTATAGTGGTATATGTATGTTGATAAGACAATTATTCAGTTAACATTTATGAAACTCACTTTGTTTCGCTATTAGAAAAACACAGATACAATCGAACGTATAACCTCCTGCTTTTTTGAAACCGGTAAAAAATTTGATTAAAACGACAACAAATGACATTATATTGATTACACCAGAAAAACACTCAATAGTCCATGATTTCTATTCCATATGTGTGTATTATATCGGAACTTTCACTGAATTAAATCTCTTAGAACAATTATTATTAAGTGATACAAAATAAACTAAGTGAATTAAACATAAATAACAAATATTACCAAAGTGATGATAATAGGTGTGGACGTTGTTTGAGTTATTTGTTAACAGACCACTCGCAACCACAATGAGATAATAGTAGGCCTATTGACCAATGACCCCGAAATCTGATTGCGGAAACCAAACCAATATTCTGGTAATACTTCACGCTTTGCAGTTTATTTAATAGTTCAGTATTTATGTCACTTGTAAAGGCACATAGTCGTCTCAACCACAGAAAATTCCTCAAAAAACGTTATTCTTGGGAAATATTAAACTAATTTCTAAAATCAGAAAATTATTCTTTTAAAATATGTAAATAAATAGTATTGTATCATGTATCATGATGACATCATTGTAATTATACCATAATGATGATATCATTTAAGATCAGTTATACCAAATGAAGCATTTCATGACTTCGTAATCTCAATATTTATACCATGTCATACGATGAAAGATCCATAATAGGCCTGTTGATCTTGTTGATTGTACTATAGTTGTTTTAGTTTTTTTTCTTCTTTGTTTTGTGTAAGTAGGTACTATGTCATTACGTTGTGCAAAAAATAATTATTATTATTATGATCTTTATTTACTTTCATTCTTAAATATACATTTTTTTACAATATAAATATAAAAAATATAAATATTATAAAAAAACCTACATCTAGCGGGTCCATCGGCAGCGAGATAATGCCCAAACTACCGGTGGTTAGGGCTGCAGGGTGAGGAACCTCCTGACAATTCGTGCCGTGCCAAGAATTACCGCCTTCTGTATCAGGCCCTTGATCCATCCGCCTAGCGAGAGTCTCTCAAGATGTTGTTATTATTATTATTATTATTATTGTTTTATTTATATTATTGTGGTTGAAATATTTTTTTCACTTCTCATGCTCGAAAAAGTACTACTTTATGCAGAATCTAGGCGACATAAAGTTGAACTTTATGCACAAGGGCAAAAAAGTAGCTTTTTAAATGTATCTATACTAAGGCAGTGACCATTTAGACCATGCAGCCAAACATAATAAATTGTGCACGGATAAAACTTGCTAATTTATAATATATCCTTCCCTATTTGCATTTTTGGTTTATAATAAGATAATACGAAAAAGTAACTAAATATCAAGACATATTCATCACTAAAAAAAACAATATTCCAAAATAATTTAAGAGTAGGCTGTATATATTTTTAATATACCATCTTCTGTCATGTCATCTCAAATTCAAAAGAATACCGTTAATATGCCGGGAAAAACCATATCATTCAGCATTCAAAATTGTACTAATTTTACTTTGAATTTTAATTAAATAAATGTTAGTATGTTATGTTACTGTTTTATTTTCTCGCAATCGAAGTGAAAAGCAGAGTTTATAACTCGTGCACAAATCATTTTTATCCTCGACTTCTTCATATAACGATCTCGGATAATAATGACTTGCTTTATGCACTCGGCATAAAATCTACTATTAATGCCTAAGATCTTAACTTCATCAGAGTATCTGAAACATGCCTCGATTTTTAAGTTTGAATCCAAGTCGAACATGACGAATTTTTAATTAAAATTATATGATCTTTTTTAGAAATGACTCGATACATAATCTTACACCATTCGAATTACCGTGAGAATTACCTATTATGGCTGATTAATAATGTCTTTCCATTTCAGAACATCTATCATCCCACACTCTTCATACTTACCTACTTAAAATCACATTATTTTAAGAATTAAGTATGGGTATGTAAACAGGAATATATAGTTTCGAATAAAAGAAATTCACTCAGTTTAATGCTTGAAGTCTACATATTTGTTGCTTTTATATTCGTTTATTTCTTGCGTCGTCGGTGCCAAATTTCTCACTTAATTGAGTTGCGAAACAGCATTCAAAACTTACCATAACTATAAGCGCAAACATAAAACAGATTTTGAACAAACATTTATCAACATTTCAAGTACCTAGCTTACAATCTAACTTGATTTGACCTTCTAACAATCTCAGACCTTTCTTTGACATTACTTACTCAGGTCGAGGAAGTCGGAAAACTTGAAGCCAGTATTATGAGGATCGTCCAAATAATTCGTGATAGCTCATTGGATCCTCTTATTTATTATCTTTAATTGTTAAAATTAATAAATCTTTGATAGGGCTGTAGCACACGTCAAACATGTTGAGCATGAAGCAAATTGGGCATGAAGCTTGATTTTAACAAAGCAAATTAACAAAAAAATTGAATCCAACTTCAAAAAACAAAATAGTCCGAAAAATAAGAATACTTTTCAAATCGGTTAATAAATGACAGAGTAATAAGATAACAAACATAAAAAATAAATATATTATAAGCGTATTGAGAAATTCCACCTTTTTGTGAAGTCGGGTAAGACCACAAAGAATACAACTTAGAAATAGATGTAAGTTACTTTTTTTCGATGTAGATGAATCATCAAACACCTATTAAACTGTAATTAATCTAACAAGAGCAATTCGAAATAGCAATTTTAGAATAAAGTTGACGTAATTATTATCACGGCATTGTATAATTAAAAAGATGAGTAATTCAGACGGTCGGCAGATTTACGCCTTTACACAAAGCAATAAACTAAGTATATAATAATAGCAATTTATTAAAACGTAAGCACATTATATGTTTCGTTTCAGGGAAGTTACATATCTTTATGTACATTTATAACTGTTTGTTTCTTAGAATATACTCTTAAGTCTATGGTTTAATTGTTAAAAAATTAAGTGGAAAATCAACTTCTTAACATTGTTGTTCTTATATTGCAATAAATTCAAACGATGTTTTTAAATGTCATCTTAAACGATAAACCCACTACTTAACATAGGGCACCCTCTAAGATCTCCAGATCGACTGATTTGGCACTGCCCACAACCAGCAACTTCCTGCAACCTTCAGCCTACCATGATCGCATAAAAGAATATCAAAATCACTGTGAAAACGAGATGTTGCTATACGCTACAATAATGGCAGTGGTGATTGTTATCAAGCGCTCGTGGTAAGGTAGATTATCAGTCTACCTTGTCTAACTCTAAATTGCCTACTAATGCTGCATTTTTATAAACAATGTGGCGACATCGATATCACAATAAAATAACTTATAACTGTACTTCTGAAACGTGTATACAAAAAAAAAAAAAAATACAAAAATAATATAAGAATAGAAACAGACAACATCACATTTCGATATTGAAGTTAGTATGAAATTTTAAGACTTTCTAGGAGATCATCGTTTAGCACCGACTTCAATATAGAGATGCGATGTTGTCTGCTGCTATTAAATTAACTTGATAATACGTGCCCATTATATTATACCTAAATTTAAGGGTTTTCCTCGATTTTCACGGTATCCCATCATCAAATCCTGACTTTGGTGACAATAGGACCACCCCAGGAGTAAACTCCATCGAATTCAAAAATAATTTTGAAAATCGGTCCACATTTAGCGAAGTAATTGCGTAACATAAACACAAAAAAAAACGTACGCATCGAGTTGAGAACCTCCACCTTTTTGAAGTCGGTTAAAAATACTTGTGTTTAGTTACAGGAAATTACTTTTTATTTTTAATATTTTCTACACGGTATAACTTTTCTTTGGCTAGCACCTACAGGGTACAGACCCCGTATCGATGTAAACCGACAATTTGGTGTGAATTGTGATTGTTTTTGTTAGCTTCTATTGTTCACATCAAAGGTATCGCTAACAGATACTGCAGAAATGGTGGCACCGCGAAGCCCTTTCCTTATAGAGACCCTCAATTCTCAAAGCAATATAAGCCAGGAGTTTTTTATACACGAAATAATAAATGTTAATTTCAGAAATTGTAGAAACGAATTTGTTTCGCTATGCAGAAAAACTAATAGTTAAACCAGCTTTGACCTTACGGCCACCACAATGGTATAACACGTCTTTTAATTTTAACTACCTATTCATTAACAAATAGATATCTCACAATTGTTATTTCCACGTTGAAGAATAATATATAGTTTGGCTTTGATCCAGATCTCTCAATGTGGATGCACTTGGCCTAGTGTTACATTTATATTCACAAATTTCTAACGCCGAATAAACAATACGTTCATCAATACGGTTTTTGCAGTGAAACATTATTTCAGTATGGCTGAGATAATGTATGGCAAATCTATACTTACTAATATTATAAAGCTGAAGAGTTTGTTTGTTTGTTTGCTTGAACGCGCTAATCTCAGGAACTACTGATTCAAATTGAAAAATTCTTTTTGTGTTGAATAGTCCATTTATCGAGGAACGCTTTAGGTTATATAACATCACGCTACGACTAATAGGAGCTGAGTATCAATGACAAATGTTGCAAAAACGGGTAAAAAATATACGGCGAAACGTAGTTCGCTGGCACAGCTAGTGATAAATATTTAGGTTTAATAAATTTTACTTTCTTTATTAATATGAAAACTTTACTAAAAGCTTTAATTTTGAGATAAGGAGGCCACTTTATGTGAAGAAAAAACCAGCCGAGTGCGAGTCGGACTCCGGCACCGAGGGTTCCGTACAAAAGGTATTATAGACCTGAGTATTTGATATGAATTTCAATTTAATACCTCTACGCGTTCATGAGGAAAGGGGGAGTAAGTTTAAAATTATTAAAAATATTTTTATTATATGATGTCACTAAAAATTTACGGTTTTCGTAATTTTTTCCTTTATCTGTGCTATAAGATTCTGAGTTCACGGGAAGTACCCTGTAGATTTTGATTCCCTTGCGAGTGTCGAAAATTTGCGGAAATTTGCGGCATATCTTTTGATTGCGTTGGCTTAGAAATTAGATTTTTTGACAGCTCCAAGGGACAGTAGACCTAAGTATTTGATATAAATTTCAGCTTGATACCTCCAAGCATTCCTGAGAAAAAGGGTCTTGACAGGCAGACAAACGCACGGACGGACGGACGGACAACAAAGTGATCCTATAAGGGTTCCGTTTTTTCCTTTCGAGGTACGGAACCCTAAAATTGTGAAAAGTGATCGAAAATGCCACTTGTGGTGGCTTTCTTTTTACGTCCTGCTCAATCCTCATTTAGGTATTGAGTTCCTCCGTACTTCGGAAAACACATTAAACAGTTTTGCGTTTAATCTCGCATTGGAAGTGTCAGTTAACCATACAGTGACGAAATACAAAGTGTGCCTTGCGCAGACACGTGTGCACTGTCATATCCACCACACAGCTGGCCTATCTTTGGCTGCCATGGTGGAAAATCGGTTACAAGGATTGTTTGTGTGATAAAAGGTAACTATCAAAACGAAGAGCCCAAATTACTGGAGCTAGTAGCATGAAATTTAGTACAGGAGTTCGTTGGCTAATGTAGGTGCCCACTGTGGAAGATTGCTGAGAAATCTCCATCCAAAAAATAAGGCAACTACAGTGTTGAGCTTTGTTGAGCAACTACAGTGAAACAGAAATTAGCGGGCACAGCTAAAATAATATGAAATAAAGTGGCCAATGCTCTATGCTGGTGGCTAAAGGATAACTGTGACTAAGGGTGGTTACCCATAGTAACAGTTATCTTTTATCAAATATTGTATTTTATAATGTTAACTGTTTTACGTAGAAGACGACTTATAATAGTTTTAATATTTCACAACATTAATATTTCTTTTGATGCCTGTTTATACCACATCACTTTCTTTTGGAAAACAACTCTAATAATATAATAGGAAAATGACAAAACGCCGATCAAATGGACCTGATGACGCACGAAAACCGTACAAGCATTGTTTATTTTCGTGGGTGTAATATTGAATAGTATCGGTTGGCCGAATTACCGCACAAATTAGACGTGATATATCTCAAGGGATTGTTGGTGACATCGCACAGTGAAGTGATCACGAAGGTTATCTTTCCAGCAAATGCTATACCAATTTTATATTTATGCATTTGTTTTAAAAATAAATAAATAAAAAAATTGACACTGCGGACAGAATTCGAATTTACGTCTTCAACATACCGTGGCATGACCAACATTTCAACTCTTTTTATTAATCTCTTTTACCCTGACAACGGCTCTACCATATATTAGTGTATGTATATAAATGTAAATGGTATAGTAATTTATTCACTTAAGATATAGATATAGATCTAAGATAGCTACTATTATAGTTTTAAGATGTCTATGGAGCGACGTTAAAATAAAATGTATTTTAAAGTCGATGCCATGCGGTCTAAAATGGTAGTATCGTCTGGTAGTTAACTATAATGAACAATTAAGATCACAATTTATATGTATTAAAAACACATATTTAATGATAAACTTTAATGAAAGTCAGATATTAGAGACACTTATAAATCTTTGTTATAAAAAAATAGTATTTGATCACAGAACACAGTATGTATTCGATACTCGTAACTCTGTCCACAGTCACTGCGCGAGTGCGCGCCGTATGATCTCACGTCACAGACTAAAAAGAAATCATAGGCACGGACACATAGTCCCAAACCACAGATGATGATTTTCCGCTTAACAGTTCGGCCATCCTGCCATCCTTCGTCCCCGAAGGATCTCCCACAAATCTTCTATAGTCCTTCCAAATGACGACCCGTTCCTGAGCAGCAGCTGTAGTTTTCACGGCCCCTAGCGGCAATGTTGACAATGAGAACATTGACAACCCTGTATGAGATATAAGAAGAGTAGCCCCAAAATTACAGGACAGGCCCCACACGGCGTACACTTTAGCCCCTGGCGGCAAGTACACTTTCAGCCCTCGACAGGCAGTTATTTTGTAAGCCCCTGACGGCAAGTACACCTTTTAGCCCCCGACAGGCAGATATTTTATAAGCCCCTGACGGCAGTAATTACATGAGCCCCTCACGGCAAGTATAACTAGCAGTCCCTTCTGGTAGCTAGAGACAACTATTTGCCCCTAACGGCAGTTATCATAGGCATGAGCCCCTCACGGCCATTGTAAGTAAATGCCCTATCAAGGCACAATCACTCCTTACCAATACTACCTTCATCAGACGAACTTACACATCGGGCGTGCCACAACTTTAATTTATCACGGGCGACAATGTTTCTATAAGCCCTTTTGCCTCTCTCGGCCGAAGTGACTTCATAACGTTCATTAGGCAATACAGCCGTAACTTTGTAAGGGCCTGCAAATCGAGGCACCAACTTACCACTGGTCAAACCAGGTCTCAAAATCCTTCTCTCCATCATAACTAATGACCCAAGCGCAATCGGCTTAGATGCCCGTCGACCCTTATCAAATCGGCCCTTCATCTGAGATGCATTAACTTCAATTTTCTTTGCTGCATCTGCTCTCAATTTTTCTAACTCAGTGGTATGAACTGCACCCTGAAATTCTCCAGACAGTCGAGGTCTCATACCACACAGCAGTTCTAATGGCGATTTGCCAGTACCTTGACTAATAGTTGAGTTAACCCCCAACTGTACCCTGGGAAGAAACACATCCCATCCTTTTTGATCGTTACCCATGCAGGCGGTAAGCGAACTTAAGATGGTGCGATTTAGGCGCTCAACTTGCCCATTCGCTCTTGGGGAAGCTACCGCATTCAACACATGCTTGATGCCGTGTTTTTCGCAATACTCTTTAAATTCTTTTCCAGTGAAAGCAGTGCCTCTGTCACTCACCACTCGCACCGGATAACCGAACACTTGACTTAACTTATTGAGTGCCGTAATAACGCCCTTAGAATTCGCCTTTGCCACCGCCTCCAGCCAGACAAATTTTGTGAACCCGTCAATAATGGCGAAAACATAAGTCTTGCCATTGCTTTTACAAAAGGGTCCCAGATGGTCAACATGTAGCGTGTCAAACGGAACAGAGACCCTAGGAATAGGATGCATTAACCCTGGTTGCTTTCCAGTGGGTTTTTTTGTAAACTGGCACCCAATACAGCTGTTCACATACTTACCAACAGTTTTCCTCAATTTTGGAAACCAATATTTAGCCCGTATGGCTTCTACACACTTTTCAAGCCCCAAATGCCCATTGTCATCATGATAAATTTTCATGATATGCCATCTAGCATCCTTAGGTAATACTGGCCTTGTTCCCTCCTCAGTAATTCGGCAAAGTACACCATTTACCACCTTGAAAATCTTAGCCAGTCCATTTTTCTTATTTTTATTAGCATTAACTTCTAACTTTAAATTCTCAATTAACTCTTGAATCCCTTCATCACCATCTTGGAGAGCATTAATGAAATCCATCTCTTCAATATGATTAACTAGTAGTGGATTTCGACTTAGCGCATCTACATGCGTCATTGACGTCCCAGGTCTATGTTCTACGTCGAAGTCAAACTCTTGGAGATCAAGCCACCATCTAGCTATTCGAGGAGACAAGTCTCGTTTAGACCATGCGAGCCGTAACGCAGAACAATCTGTAACTACACTGAACTTGACCCCTGATATGTACACCTTAAACTTTTCTATGCTAAACACAACCGCCAATGCCTCAAGCTCAAAACTGTGGTACTTAGCTTCAGTCGCTGATGTTTGCCTGCTTGCGAATGCTACGACTTTCCACTCACCGCTATCTTGCCTTTGAAGAAGTATTCCACCAAGACCTACTTTAGAAGCGTCTGTATGAATTTATGTTTTACGTTTTGGGCTATATATTGTTAGGACAGGATCAGAAGTTAACAAGCTCTTTAAATGTGTCATAGCCTCACTTTGATCTGGTCCCCAACACCAGACAATACCTTTCTTGGTCAACAAGGTTAAGGGTCTAGCTATGGTCGCAAAACCATTTATAAATTTGCGAAAATAGCTTGCCAAGCCTAGGAACTGTCTGAGTTCATGGACATTCCGTGGAGTATTGAAGTCTGCTACAGCACTTAATTTACGCGGAGCTGGGCGAATTTCCCCCCCAGATATCATGTGACCAAGATATTCAACAGTCTTAGTTAGAAAGAAGCATTTATTACGCTTTAACTTTACACCTGCTGCATCAATTAATTTAAGCACCTTACCTAAATTTGCTAGGCATTCATCAGTATCATCACCCCACACGATGACGTCATCGATATACACTTCAGCACATTCGTGAATGACAGGAGCCAGTATCTCATTCATGGCCCTTTGGAAAACGGCTGGTGCATTACATAGTCCAAAGCTCATCATGCGGTATTGATAATGACCATCGGGTGTGACAAACCCTGTGTATGGTCTGGAGCATTCTGCAATTTTTATTTGATGGTACCCATTTGCCAGATCTAAGCAACAAAACACAGACTTATCAACAAGTCTGTCCAATAAATCCTGAATAACAGGTAATGGGTATCTCTCTTTTTCGGTTATTTTATTCAAGCCTCTATAATCGACACACATACGATGACCACCTTCTTTTTTTTTAACTAATAGCACAGGACTTGCGTATGGTGAAGTAGATTTTTCAATTATTCCAGCTTTTAACAAATCATCAACAATTTGTTTAACAATCTCTCTTTCATGGAACGATATCCTATATGGCTTATAATTTATGACTTTATCTTGAGTTAGTTTAATCGTCATTTCAATTTTGCAGTCTCCAAGCTCCATGCCTTCACCTGAAAAACAACCTTTATATTTTCCAAGTAGAGATTCCAATGCCAGTCTTTGCTCATTTGATAATTCTTCGCCTGTTATAGGCTTGTCAACACTCTTCGACAGGTCCATTAAATTAGCACGAGCAATACATTTTTCACCTTGCAGTTGAATGACTTCACTCGTCATATTAACCAGTTTTATAATCGCCAGGCCATATTCACTTTCTACTTCTTCACCCAAAATGATCTTCTCACACCTAGGCTGGCTTTGCTCACTGTGTCTAATTTTTAAAACACCGCTGGTCATTGGCTCAGTTCGCACCATAACCTTGTTAACCCCAGGATTTAGACTTATATCAGTATCAGGAATCAGGCGTATTTTCTCTAAATTTTCACATAACTCTGCAATTCCTAGAACCATTCCTTTATCAAAAATGTTTAAGTGTGTAGACGTCTTGACTACTACAATTTCTGGTGCTTCCGTATATGGTTGCCCTACTAAAATATCAAAATCTTGTAAATCATCAGCCACAATAAAAAATTCTGTCTCCTTCTTAACACCATCCACTGTTAAATGTGCAATAGCAACGCCTTTTGGCACGGTCAATGCATCACCATATCCTTTAATCACAACATTGTCATTACCAGCAATCTCCAAATTTAATTTATTACAAACACTCTGCTTTAGAATGTTACACGAACTGCCAAAGTCAATAAAAGCACTTGCTGGAGTCTCATTAATTAGCACTCTCTTAAAATATTTTTCATTTGATAAATCAGAACTGATTGTTTGAACCTTTTTAACAGTTTCCTGTAACCTCACAAGACGTCTTCGACACTCTTCTTTTATGTGCCCTTTAGTTTTGCAAAAAGAACAATATTTCTCCAAATTTTTCTTTTTATAGCAATTTGCTTCGACATGCCCCAGCTTGTCACAAAATGAACATTTTTTTCTGTCATCTCTTTGTTTCGTTGAGCGAGGGCAAACAAAGGCCTTATGCCCATCTTTTCCACATGTGAAACATTTGACAACCCTATTTGTGCTACTCTTGCTAATGTGTGTCTTTATATCAGTACTACTGTTATCTGAATTCATAAAACTAGCTAAGTATTTTAGCAATGAGGTGGTATCTTGACAACCTGCTGACAGAGCTCCCACTTCTAGGAGTTTATCACCCAATGTACCAATAATAGCCTGAGTAATTACATCATCACTGAGCTGACATGACATGCCGATATTAAGTTTGTTGTAGTAGAATTCAATTGGGTTCTCCAAAGGTAGCCGTATTTTGTTAACAAGTTCTCTTATTTGAGACAACTTGTTCTTTGTAAATGGAAATGCCTGGATTAGTTTATCTTTCCATTCACTCCAGCTCATCTCATATACTGTCTGCCGTTCATACCAGCCTTTGGCGTAGCCACACAACTTTGAGGTGCAATTACAAATTAATGTTCGTTCGTCCCAGCCATGCATCTTTGAAATGCCTTCTAAATTATGAATCCAGTGCTCTATAGAAACTGTAGATGTTTGAGGATCAAACTCCGGAATAAAATCATTTCGACCGACATAACGAACAACTGGTGCAGGAACTTCTACAACTTCAGAGCTTTCTCGGTGATAATTATTTTTCTTCCGCAGCTCTCGGACTAAACCTTCCAATGCTTCAATACGATCATTATTTCTTTTTAACTTTTTCTTATACTTCTTTTTCAAGTCTACCTTCCGTTCACTCCCAGAACTTGAACTACTGCTACTTTCTGATCTATGTCTCCTCTTATAAGGCCCCATATTAAGTTATTTTATTTGAAAGTATGTTTATTTGAACGACACCACAAGTGAACCACCCAGGGTTGAGTTATAATATAAAAAAGTGTCCTTTCACTTTTACAACCAAATTAAAACCATTAAAGTTCAAATTAAAATATCAGTCTTATAATCAAATTGAATTATCACAAATTCACAATGTATGATACCACAACGAAAATAACTACAAGCTTTACCATACCCACTTTAAAATGTAAGTGCAATTTAAGTAAGATTAGTGTTCTTTTCCATCATGTATAGCACTTTCAAACAAAAGTCAATAGGAAAAATAATATGGACTGAGCTCACCAAGTTCACCAAGAACGGAACACACTGTAGGTTTCAAGTTGCACTACGCATGCGAATGTTTACACAACGCCTGTGATGTTTACATAACGCATTCCAGGGCTTATCACTTAGGATCAAAATCTACGACCTCGACTACAACCAAGACATTTGACCGTAAAAAAACTTGCGTCACTTAAAAAAAATAACATATAACGACATGACCAGTTCTTATTTTCACTCATATAATATTAAAACGCACGGCGCCAACGGTTCAGTGTTCATATTCTAAAATTTTCAAATTAGTTAACTCGCCACATACAATAGTTTGTGATTGTAAGTTCAATGTTATATCCCACTTCTGAACTATTAAAAACACATATTTAATGATAAACTTTAATGAAAGTCAGATATTAGAGACACTTATAAATCTTTGTTATAAAAAAATAGTATTTGATCACAGAACACAGTATGTATTCGATACTCGTAACTCTGTCCACAGTCACTGCGCGAGTGCGCGCCGTATGATCTCACGTCACAGACTAAAAAGAAATCATAGGCACGGACACATAGTCCCAAACCACAGATGATGATTTTCCGCTTAACATATGTTTATTTATTTAATCTTTATTGCGTTTATAATGGTTCAAAGGGCGGACTTAATGCAACAAGGCATTCTCTACCAGTCAACCGAACATAGGTATATACACGGTTACTTTTTTATCACTCTGGAAAATTTTAGGGACGCTTCAGGACACATCCACTATTATATACACGGTGTTTCATAATAACCAATAAATATTTTATCGTTATCTAAAACTAATTATTAAATAGTTTTTCCCGTAATGTTAATCAACCCAAAATTTTCATGTATATCATAGTATCATCATCATATCTATGATTTACATGAAAATTTTGGGTTGAATGACATTACGGGTAAACACAATTAATTAATTCGTTTTAGATAACGATAAAATATTTATTGGTTATTATGAAACACTGTGTATAAAAAAAATGAAATAAAAAAAATCTCTAAAAATGCTGCTCTCGTCTAGTGCAGCATATTTTGGATTTTTTTGAAAATTAATATTTAATTAAGTAAGTGAGTTATTTTTTTTACTCATATTTAAATCATTCTAATACCATGTCGTGAAGCGTCCCTTAAATTTTCCAGGGTGATAAAAAAATAACCGTGTTAGTTATGTGCATGTGACTAAATTCTTGGTAATCTGATCATGAAATGGAATGTAATAATCCCTTGCAATAAAAAAATTATAGTTAACAAGCAGACCCGGCAACGCGTTGCTGTGGCTCAGTAGTTACAGTATAATGATTTGTTTAAAATTAAATAATTGTCGGATCAATGTCATACTAACTTCTAAGTGGAATAGATGCTAGCATAAAGCCTTTCATCAAAATCGGTTAAGTAATTTCGGAGTATATCCCGAACAAACACTGTGACACGAGATTTTATATATATAAGATAAGATAGATAATAGAATAAAGAAGAGAGATAGATTATTATTATTATATTAGTACTCATTTACTGGATGTGCGCCTTTATACCGTTACACATGCTTGGCATTCGAACCTACAGGTGTCGCTTAGCGTCTGGCTAATGCCCCGTGACGTCAAATAAACGGAGCGGCGTATTGTTATCACACACTTACTTACCGAAATACCATTGCCTGCGAAGGTCAATATTTTCGAATACTTTCTAGTTTCTACACCTCCCCATTGAGGTGACTCGTAAGAAACAAGGGGCTTGAAAAAGGCAATATTTTGTTTCGATAGTGGGTAAAATTTATATAGGTAAGCTATTTTTACTATAAGGTTAGGGCCATAATATATCGGATTATCTAAACAGCGAAACATTTTTTCTGTGAAACTATAACACTTGCATGTTCAAACAATGTAATTGATTCGTAGACATAACAAAGTTTAATACAGCTTCAAAAACATTATATGAAAAAGTAACCGTGTGTTAGGAAATTATAAGATCTGTATGTATATATACAAATATTATAAGATGTCTACTTTTAAAATAAATTTGTATGATGGCATGATGCTTACTTTTAAAAATCAAGCCTCATACTTTACGTACAATGTCTTCTAAATATTTCTTAAACAGTTTAATTTACAATAACGACAAAGTACTACTTTTAAACTGTATGTTTTCACTCAATTAGACAATTGTAAATAGGTATAAACATTAAATCATTGAAGCACGAAAACATTTAATAGCCAAATAATTCCCACACGAGATACGGCCAACTCTTGCTTGTCGGAAGCGGAACACACGCGATGTTACAAACGGAACACGGTTCAATTGAAGTTGTTTGAGCTGCGCGTGAGTCGACTACGTCACAACGCTTCGTCAGGCATTCATGGTTTTGTTGGTTTTGTTACTCGTGTAATCAACATTATTATCTACGTAATGTTGAATTTCTTTCACACATCACTGGATGTTCCCCTACTTGTACGCGTCATGCTTTGACGCGTACAATCATCGATCTCGTTTGATTTTCAGGATTAAAGTAACTTATGTTATTTTTATTAATATTAAGCATTGCGGGATACGTATAAAAATTAGCTGTTACTGTTTTAAAAGTAAGTTCCTACGAATTTCGATTCGCCCTAATGATTTTTTTATATTGCAGCAACTTTCGACGCCTATTTCATCTCTTTCGAACTTTGATTTCATCGAAAGTACCTATCCCAATATGTCCTTTACCAATCGGATTAATTACTTTACTTACTTACTTTAGGAAAATGGCTGTAGGATGAATGCATCGCAAATATTAGTTTTTCAATAACAATCACATCATTACAAAATTCGGCCAAAAATCTTTGTTACAAAAATTTATCTAGAGGAAAGTAGACTGATATTATGCATTATATTCTCACTAAGCCTATATAGCTGTATAGATGGCAACAATTTGTCAAGAAACGTTAGAAAGTACACCACCGGCTATTTCAAAGTTCACTCATACGTATCATCTGCGTTGCGTTGCTTGAACTGCAAGGAAACAGGTTCATATTGCAACTACTTAATAGTATCCTCTAATAAAATTAGACAGATCTAGTTTGGTATATTGTAAGGGTTTCGATCTCAGAACAATAACTAAAGCATTAGTTATTCTTCTTTAGCATGCTTTAGTTATTCTTCTGAGATAACACCTAAGTTTTTGGCAGTGTCAACAAAGGGAATAAGCGCACTGTCGAGTGCTTTATTCTTCTGGAGTTTCGATACTATTTCCTATTTTCATCGTCATCAACACTTCAATCCATATGCGTCCTATTCAAATTCAAATCATTTATTTGCCAAAAATACTTTAAATAATTGGTGTTGAAACAGGTAACAGAAGTTTGTTCCATATTTAGCCATTAATCTATTTTCAGTACATAAAATGCCCTTTTTTTATAATGTTTTATGTTAACGATATATCTTAATCTGACATATATTTTTAAAATCTGCAATTGCATAAATCGCCTTTCATTTGCTATAGAAAGAAAGAAAGAAAAGTTTATTGGCCATAGTCTAGATGATAAACTTTAACAATGATGAAAAAAAACAGCAAATGGCCAAATGGTGGGACCATTTGGCCATTTGCTGACTCAGCTAGATAGGTATTTTATAAAACTTTAAGAACTTGTGTCACCATATTCTAGCAAATAAAGATATCATTCTTTCTTTCTATTAAATATTTATTTAGATAATTAGGTGTAGTAGTATGTCTTCATTCTCAAATATCTGATGTAGGTATCATCCTTCAATTGCTGATAAAAGTGTCTATTTAGTTTCATGAATTTAGCCATCTCAAATAATAATAATAATAGACCTAAAAACATATTGTAACTGCTAGTATGCAAGATTTACCTTTAAGTTATTATTTTTACCTACTACAAAACAAAAATCTAATGTAGCGCATAATGTTACACAGCTGTGTTATGAAATGTCTCTACCATATCTAGTTCGGAGCCCGTAATGCAAACACTGTAATCGAATATAGCTTTCAGATCTTATCCTATAACTTATTTGGACCTGTCACACAGATTTATTTTGACGAAAAAATTAAGTGCACTTACATGCGCAATCATGCATGTGTTTGATATATCACGGTCATATTACAAAAGGGAAAAAAGTGAAATCTGATTTTTCTCACTTGTATGTATAAATGAGAAAAAAGTTTCCTATACGCATACTTCACGTATGGTCTTTCAGTGTATATACGTACATATGTGTCTGTAAGATCTCTAACAATAACAATTAGGCTAATTAATTTATTATCTATAAATAGATACTCACTCAAAACAGAAGTGTAGTAGAGCTCCCAAATTCCTGAAAGAAATTGGAAATATAAAGTCAATGTATACATATCAATTAATTTGAATAATTTTCGATTCCATATTAAATAAAAATGTAGGATTACATAACTAGGTATATACTAACATCACAGAGCCTGCGGAATTCGTTAAAACATGTGTCGTGATTTTCGAAAATTATAACAAATTTTTATTGAATCTAGACTAGGTACTTATCAATACAGCGTAATTAAATATAAACCAATTTCATTACATAATGCTTAATCTACGGGGCCAATTAAACAAATCAATGGCATGGCAACACAAAAGACGTTTAGGTTGAGGTAGGTAAAAATATTGTAAGAAATGGGTAGTCATAATCGAAATTACAGATGGGAGTAAGACGGAACAGTCTCACATGCTGAATACAGCAGCTTAAATATTGATACGACGAGGCCAGTGCGGAGCGTGACAGAGTTAAATCCTAACACGTGTAATATATCTGTTTGGTCATATGTTTAAATATTTGTTCTGTCAATAACAAAACACCTACTTATCAATACAGTGTAATTAAATAAAGACCAATTTCTTTACATAATGCTTAATCTACGGGGCCAAATCTTAGAGCGTTTATTTAGCCTATCTAAGGGCCAAATAAATAAATCAGAAGCATGGCAACACAAAAGACTCTTCGGTTAAGGTAGGTACAAAAGTATTGTAAGAAGTGGGTAGTCGTAATCAAAGTTACAGATGGGAGTCAGTTAGAGGGAACACTCACATTCTTACTACAGGCCAGGCCGAGGCCAAGACGAGGCTAGTGCGGAGCGCGACAGAGCTAAATCCTCACACGTGTAACATATCTATTTGGTCATATGTTTAAATATTTGCTCTGTCAATAACAAAACACATACGAGTGTACTTTAACATAGTGTATATTTTTTATTTGGTTTAATTAATATGTAAATTATTATTATTATATTCGATAAAACGCAATACTGATATGCGTGTCATCAACTCGTATACTTAAAAGGGTGGAATATAATGAATTTTAACAGCCGCAGTTGATTGTGAGTGCGGTGGCCATTAAGGACGAGGGGAAACCAGAATCAGTCATTACGAAGAAAAACGGTTCAAAATCAAACACGAACTTGCTCCAATGACAGGCCGAAACTTCTCCTAATTACTACGAAAGCGAGCTACTTAAACGATGCTGTAAAATGAAATGCCACGTAATTTGCTAATTGAAAACAAATATTTCTTTAATATGCATACTTGTCAAAGTGCTATTTTAGGTGGTTATACCTTAGGTGGCAACGGTGACGTTAAATGGTTTTTGTTTCTCTACTAATATTAACTCCATAGATGTTTGGTCCATGCTCGCTTTTACCCTATTAATATATAGATCTAATCTAGTTTCATTACTTTTTATGCATCTAAATCTTTATGTTACACACATAACTACTAACTTATTTATATGTTACGAAAACAGCGACGGAATTTTAGAAATTTAAAGCCTAACGGGGTTAAACCGGATAAAAGAAAAACAAAATTTAAAATGGAAGCTTTTTATTTAGATGCATGAAATTTGTATTTTGGGTAGAAATAAGTTTACACATGGTAACACATTTTACCGTTTCTAATAATAACACCTACTACGAGTGAAACAGAGGTTGAAAGCTTGTGTTTTATTTACGTAAAACATTAAAACTACTGAACTTTACACTTCTCTGACTTTTAGTCTGTATTCATTTAAACGCCGGTAAATATAACACCCCCTGGAATAAAGATTAAATAATAGCCTGGCCCCTGTCGAATGAGTCCCACTCAGCCGTGTTTTCTTTGCACACACCACGGTGCGTAAGCACATTCTCGAACGAAAAAATGTTTTTTTGTCCACAATTTCACGTGATTCGATGATCTATATCTACCTCACAACTTTACCTTCCTTCACCAAGTACGTTGGTTGACTATAACTCTTTAATTTGTTAACCCTACTCAGCTGCGATAGTTTTCTTTTTAGTTTCTTTATATATACTACTACCGTATTTTTTTTACGTACAAACAACCATTTAGCTGGCACACTTGACTCTTATAAAAATTAGCACTCTAAAACTTAATATCGAAAAATGGTGTCCACATACCCACAATATTTTAGAAGGACTTTTTCAACGAAATCCCACACCATGGGATAGCCTAGAACTTTTCACCGTAAACTTTTTTTTTCACGTTGGCGTGATTATTATATACCTATCTATGCCAAATTACAGCTTTCTAGTACGAAGAGTCTCTGAGCTGAGCCGCGGGCAAACAATCTGACGGACAGACAGACATGGCAAAACTATAAGGGTTTCTTGTTAACGACGGACGGAACCATAGTAACGACTTTCACTTTCAATATTAGAATTCGTACAAAAAAACGACTTAGTCTTCAAAAAACTCTGTAAATAAGTGATATGTATTACATTTTAAATATTATAATACATTCGCCACAGCCGGCTACATTCCGGTTACTGAACACAAGGCCGCAGACAGGTTTGAGGTCATACTGTAAATTTCGCACATTTTATACACGACGAAAAATCTAACTTTAAACTGTTTCAACTAGATGATATTTTACCGTCATTGTAGATTTTTATTTTTATTATTTTAACGAACAGACTATCCACCTGGTCGTATGCAACCCCCCATAATCTGTGACTAAAGAGTCAAAAAATTGTAAATACTAAGTCATAGTACCCACTGATTTCACTGCCTGTCCGGAACTGCCCTGCCATTCAAACTGGAAAATAGCAATGCAAGTTCGACCTGGTACTGGAATCGGGAGGTCCGGGATTCGAGACCGCCATGCACCAATGTATTTTTTTTCGTTTTTCAAATTTGTGAAGGAAAACATCGTGGGGTAACCTGCATACGTCTGCGAAGAAATTCAAAAGTGTATGTGAAGTCGACCAATCCGCACTGGGCCCACATGGTTGGCTAAGGCCTAAGCTTCCTAACATAGGGAAGGCTCGAGTCTCTCGGTGGGGATGTATATGAGCTGTTATGATGATGATGATGACAATCCCATTGATGACCCAGGTCAAAGCTATAGTTAAATGTCTTAGATATACCTACTAGTAAGCGTCAAACATGTGATCCTTCTCGGTGACGGAAACTTGGCAAACTAACTGAAAACAATTTCATGCACTCGAATTCTTATTCGATACAACAGACACGTATCTCTCAGATAAATATTTCATACTTAAAGCAAAAAGGTTTATAAAACGACGACACTTAAGACAAATGGTTGATATGTAATTACCAACATCTTAATAAGACCAACTATCTATATTAAAATAAATAATAAGTGTATCAAAGCATGTATAGTTCTACTAATAGATTCACTTAGTAATTCGATTAACCTGAGAAAAATATCCTTTAATTTCAATTAAAAGTTATTATTTTTATAGACATTTTCAAAAAATGCTAACCATTTTCTGTGATTAATATAAAACGCAATGCAATTGAAAATTGTTTTCCCAATTAGCTCCATTATACCATTCCACTCCGCTACACAATGACTAATTTTGACAGTTATTACGTAAGATAATTACTCAAAGTGATAGAAGTAATCTGTATTTCAAAGTGTATTCTGTTACTAGGTAGTTAGCAGTTTATGTTAATATAAGTTAGAATTTTAGTTCTTGGCACTTGCAGGCACCACGCACGTCAAACATTTTTAACCGACTTCACAAAAGGAGGAGGTTCTCAATTCGATTTGTATGTTTTTTTTGTGTGTATGTTACGCGATTACGCCGCCAATTGTGGACCGATTTTCAAAATTCTTTTTGTATTCGATAGAGTATACTCCAATAGTGATCCCATGGTCACCAAAGTCAGGATCTGATGATGGAATCCCATGAAAATCGAGGAAAACCCTTAAATTTTAAGGTGTGTCCAACGTGTTTTGTGTGTATGTTACGCGATTACGCCGCCAATTGTGAACCGATTTTCAAAATTCTTTTTGTATGCGATAGAATATACTTCTGGGGTGGTCCCAAGGTCACCAAAGTCAGGATCTGATGATGGAATCCCATGAAAATCGAGGGAAACGCTATGACAAATTTTGACGCGTGACAAATTTTAAGACTTTCTAGGAGATCATCGTTTGGCAGCGACTTCAGTATAGAAGTGTGATGTTGTCTGTACCTATTCTTATATTATTTTTAAAACTTCAGTGTTTTTGAAGTCGGTTTTTATTTTTGTAAAATATTTTTTATTGTAAGATCATTATTGCTAAGATATTTTTACTCAAAGATCCATTGTAATATTTGAAATAATAAGAATAGGTCATCCTTTAAAAAATAATTCTATAAGGTATTCAAAACTTTGATATTCCTTTACTTGACACAGTGTTTGTTATAGAACTCCTCCGAACTTGACCGATTTTCATGTATTTTTTTTGATTAGATATATTTGGTAGGTCGGAAATTAGGTCGTAGGCTACTTTTTATTCCCCTAAGTGATAAGGGTGGCCCTCTCCAGACATTTTTAAGTGTTGAGCTTTATTAAAACAAAATGAAGTTCGCGGGCACACCTAGTAACATATAACAATAATTTCACTGTAATCCGCCAGTAAATATATCTTTCTAAAAATCGGAAATGTTACACCTAATTATTTAAATTAACCTTATTATTTTAACCATTCATCGACAACAGCTGTTGTGATAAGACTCTAACCAACCGTGAACACTAATCAGCGTGACTAATAACTACCATGCAAGAAACCCAATACAATAAAAGCCACAATCAATAGGTGCCTTTTTGATGAAATAATCCTTATGAGATTTTCTCAAATTCGCAATAATATATTTAAGGATATAAATGCAAAAGTCCCTAACAACTGTCATCTTTATTTAATACTAGATGCGTACGACCGTACGACCATACCGCGCGTGCGACCGTATGCAACTTTGTTTGCATTATAACTAACTTTTCCCGTAGGAAAACTTTTCCAGTCAGATTTTCCCGTAGGAAAATTACCCTTTGTCCTTCCCTGGACTCGAACTATCCCTATACCAACTTTCATTAAAATCGGTTCAGTAGTTTAGAAGCCTATTCAATACAAACAAACAAACAATCAAATCTTTCCTCTTTATAATATTAGTAAGTATAGAAGTATAGACTAGTGGGCCCGGCAGACGTTGTCCTGTCCGATTCCAGCACCACCAACCGGGTCTAAATTTACGTTTAAACCTTCCTTGGACCTATTCAAACACACCGAATGCTTCGTAAGAATCTGTCGACCCGTTTTTTAATTTTAGCGAGACTAACACACAGCGTTTCATTTTTATATATAACTAGTGGGTCCTGCAGAGGTTGTCCTGCCCAATTGTTGTACATATAAATCTTCCCTGAACCTATTCAAATACACACAGAAAATTTTGTAAGAATCCATCGAGCCGTTTCAAAGTTTTTGCGAGACAAACACACAGCGTTTCATTTTTATATATAAGAAGATAAGATAATCTTTTCATATTCAAAATAAGGACTTGCAACATATAACCAGTAACTCATAACACGGCAAATAAAAAAGTCGCTAAACCTGCAATCATTAATTACAATTTACCTGAGAATAACCGTCATCGTTTATCAGTTAACTTAACACACAATTATATCATCTACTATCCACTAATACATTACCTACACAAAATCACCATACAATACTGGAAATATCGCATTGTAACCTTGGCAAGTTTATCAAACACACGAAAACTTTCAAACTATTGTTGGTTTCACAAAAATACTTGATAAACAATACGGGTAATGAAAAAAATATACCGGGTAAGATGATCTCGCGCGGAACGCGCGCGAGTTGAATGTTTTGAGCAAAACGCGCGGTAGTGAAAGAAGGTGCGCCCACGCAGCCGAAGCTATTACTAGCGTGTCGCGGCCCTGCACCAAGGTCGCCTGGAATGCTCAACTTCGCGACAAATTTGATTGGATTGACCATGTCAATGCTCGCATGTCAATATGTTCATCATCACACCACATTATAAATACGCAAGTCAGTTTGTTTGTTTGTTACACTTTCACAACTACTTAACTATTTTTAAATAGTTAAGTTTAACGACACGGCTAGCGCAGAGATCGAGTGATCGCCTACTGCGCAACGTCTCGCGGGTTCGATTCCCGTACGGGACAAATCTTTTGTATGGCCTACAGAAATTTGTTCCGGTCTGGGCGAATGTGCATGTGATTCTATGTTTGTAACTGCGCCCACGACACAGGAGAAAATCCTAGTGTAGGGCGACGTTTATCAACAAAAAAATATGATAGGGGTTTAATAGTAAAAATGTACAAATAGTTTTTTTTCTGTTATTTTAAAAAAACAAGCAACATTCTATGAAATAAGTATTCAGTATACAAGGCATTCAGTATGGATTGGAAGAAAATACGAGTACTATCCTTATTTCTCAATGCTGTTTCGTTTTCATCTCAAAATACATATTCTTTTATTGCTAAGGATTTGACTATAATCAGATCCTGTTTGCTGGAAACATGCGAAATGTCTGCATGCCACTCAACTGATAAAGACGAAAATATTTTGTAAATTTTTGAAGAGTTGCTACGTAACCCTTTGGTGATATTTTAAGTTAAACAAACACTGGCGGTGACACACTGTTGCGAAATGTGTACTTACAATGACGAGTTTATTATCTCACATGCATACATTTTTGAGCTTAGTTTCATAAGATCGTAAATGTAATCTTCTTTGTTTGTTTAATCACAGAGTTAATAACATAACAAAAAGTTTACGTGGTACATTTTAATGTCTATATTGTATATTTTATTATCTGTAATCGTTTTATATTTGTTTTTTTTTTGTAAATTAACATTGCTACCATTCTATCTTCTGTTTAATGCATACAATAATATGGTCTTTGACCTATGTTTTAACTAAAATGTTATATCTAACTACATATGTTAAAGAAAATTGCGATTACTTTTATGCGCCGAGAAAAGTATACCTGTTGATGTTATCGTTGACTCCAGTGAATTTCACAAGAATACATAAAACGCGTAATGAAAAAACAGTCGTAAATGTACTATTTTCCGATTATATGACGTACCAACCGATCATAGCAATAGCACGGAAGATTTTTTTTTCTCAAGGCTTTTATTTTACATATAATCTACTTTTATTTATGACTCTATATAACTCTGTATAAAAAGGGTCCAAATAATATTTTATGAAACTGAACACGTAGTAACCTATAACATGATTGCTAACAGCGGAATTCTAAACAGAGACTTATGCATTATAAATTTATTTCAGTGCCATCAATTTGATTAGTAGTTGGAAGAAAAATATATTTTCGCTGACTATGCTAATTAAGATATTTCCTTTTTTTGTTTTGTTGCAGATCTGGCAAATTTTAAGCTTTTATGGGGCCCTATTTTGGAATCATTCTTCCAGCGTCGAGTGCTCGTCAGTGTTCGATTTCTACTTATTTTCATTTTGTTTTCGACGAAAATCAAAACAATATTGATCTTCGTCTTAATGTTCTTTTGATTTTCATCGCAAGAGAAAAGCGCTCGATGCCGGACGAATTCAAAAATGGTCTCACGCCTGTGAGTACGATTTTGCCGCTACGCCGGCCGTTGCGCCGCCTATAACAAGACGTTACAGTAAAGTAAATTTAAGTTTTTTTTTGATACAATCTGACCCATATTTTTTATTTATTGAATCGATTCTGAACAAACTAAGAGTAATTTCAGATTTTGTGCAATTCAATTAACACGTTATACTCGTATTATTCGTTGAATATATACTAAGGTGACAAATCTAAACTAATCTTAGAATAACTAATATTATAAAGCTGAAGAGTTCGTTTGTTTGTTTGGTTGAACGCGCTAATCTCAGGAACTTACTGATTCAAATTGAAAAGTTATTTTTGTGTTGGATAGTCCATTTATAGAGTAAGGCTATTATATAGACTATATAACATCACGCTATGGCTTATAGGAGCTGAGGATCAATGAAAAATGTAGCAAAAACGGGAAAAAATATATGGCGAAACCTAGTTTGCGGGCACAGCTACATAGTTATTTATAAATGTATGCAATTCTTCGAATAATGTATCCCTTGTTCTAAAAAACTTTTTGATACGACAGATTAATCAATTATTTATTCTGTTAACAATAAAAGAATTTCAAAACACTAGATCTGCTTAGCCTGCGAAAGTTCAACCAGTTTTGCAACTCTTAAATTAATGTATACTGTTGCCAATTTATTTTAAGCAGAATCGAACTCATTTAATAACCTTTTGAACGGTCTGGTAAGCATAGTCTGGCTGTTGCTTAATGCCGGTGCGTCATGAATTTTACATTCAAAATCATCTTTTATCATTCGTTTTACGCGCTCTTTTGGTCTCATGAAAGGCGAAACATGTCAATGCAAGGCGGAAACACCAGCTGTTTACTATTAGGATATGAATTTCAGCATGAGTAAACTTGGAAGATAAGTAACCTAAGCTTGTAAGCTATTCTGTAACCTAACCTAACAATCTTAATAAAACTGTTTTTGCAATTGAGAAATCCAGGTAAGCTCGCTATCTTAGGTACTATCCGAGTCATAAATGAGGGAAAAATAAATAAATTGTTATTAGTAGAGTTTAAATAAACTTAAACTTCTATGCTCTCATGTAAACGTACGCAGTGTTTGTTTGTTGCATAGTAATATTTATTTTTAATGTAAATAAGTAAATAAAACCTTTACTTTGGTTTGTTCCATAGGGGTGGGTGGGCGCTAACACATCGCACACCTAACTCAACAAAGAAGTATGTACACATACGCAATTTTTTTTTATTTCGCCAAACTATTTAAAATACTTTTATACAATTTCTGTATTTTTTTCATATTTTTTCTTACAAAAACCTTAAAAATATATAAAAAAAACACTATAGCTAAACTATAGATCTCCAAAAAATATCATTATTGACTATCAATATAAACGTAAATAGAATTACTACATGTATAATTTATTTAAGCCAATATCATAAAGCGCATAAATACAATCTAGAGTTTATTGCTCCAGCTGCTTAAGATATGTGTTTGGCGCAAGTTACTTACTCCTTTATTGCATTATATTTTTTGAATTCTTCTTTCGTAACTTTAGATGCGCGTAAATATTTAACTAATTATTATATTAAATTCTTTGTGATTTTGTAAATTATTTCGCAAGTCACTTACTACTTTATGCATGTTGTCTTTTTGATAATAACAATTCTTAATTATACTTACAGAAAATGTTGATATTCTGTGTGCCAAGTGCTCTATGTGCCAGATCAGATGTACGCATTAGTAAGAAATGCTAAAGTAAGTGGCAATAAATATAATGTAAAAGATATGACACAACAGGACTTTTACAATTTTAAACTGCTGGTAGACAGTACGAAAAAATTGTTTCATGATACAACAAATGAAAAAAAATATTTATTTTTAAAATAATTACAATAATACTTAAATAACAAAAGCAAAAAGTGATAAGACTATCAGAATATATGAATATGTAGGTATGTGTGTGTATGTGTGTGTGCGTGAGTGTGTGAGTATGCGTTAATGATATAATTTTTACAGGTCTTCAGTCTCATCATATGACACTGATAGCAGCCATTGGATACATTTTGTTTTGCATTTAAATGAAGAGAGTGGATAAATATGTAACTGTTTGTTAATTTTATTATATAGTTTTGAGCTCAAATAGCAATAATGTCGAGCTGCCAGGGCCGTACGGTGTCGTTCAGTAAAACAAACTATATCGGATCGACGTTACGAGTATACAGTTTGAGGGTCAAAATCAATTTCACTGTGTTTCTTTAATACCGTGTAAAGAATAAAAAGTTGTCTAACTGTAAGGACCCGGCAAAGAGAGTATAAGTCAGAAGCCTGGAAGCGAATAGGTTTCTTCGACAGTACTTTAAGAGTTGCTCTCTCAGCTCTTTCCAAGTGCAACATATGAGTCTGCTGATCCTCCCCAAGATGTAATGCAGTACGATAGCACTGATTGGGCTAGAGCAAAATAAATGGTTTTTAAATATTTGAAGTCAACAACCGATCGGAGACTCTTAAAGATATAAATTAATTTACGCACTCTCAACACTGTGTATTCGATTTGTTGCTTCCAATTCATAGCGCTATCAATCATGACTCCCAGATATTTAGAGAATGAGACAACTTTCGATGATGTACAGTTACAGGGTACCGAACCATTCACATTAGGACAAACATGAGCTCGAACGGAGAACGATAGTGGATTTTGTGAGGCTGCTGTGAGAGCGAAACCTATAACTATGGTCTTAGATAAATTGAGAGTGAGAAGATTTGCACTAAGCCAGGTCATAATAGATCGCAGGGCATTTTCTGTGTAAACACGAACTTCGTCCCAGTTTCGACCATGAACAAGAAGTGCTGTGTCGTCAGCATAGGTGATAATTTTGGTGTTGGGAAGTGACATGTTGCAGAGTTCTTTTATGTATATTAGGAATAAAGTGAGGCCAAGAACGCTTCCCTGTGGGACACCAAAGCTAAGTTATTCCTCCTCACTCTCAAATTTATCTATAACAACAATTTGCGAACGATTTGTGAGGTAACTGTTAAATAAATCGAGGGCGATGATAACGCCAATAGAGTGAAGCTTTGATATAAGAATGGGGATAGAAACAGTGTCAAATACCTTTGACAGATCAAGGAACACTCCTGCGGATTTGAGTCGTTTGTCAAAGTTTTTAATAATGTGATCGGATAGTTCCAAGACCGCGTCTTCTGCAGATTTAGATTTTCGAGAACCATATTGATTTGCAGACAGTATATTCTTAGCATTTATGAAGTTTAATAATTTTACATTTTGAATTTTTTCAAAGATTTTGGACAAAACTGTTAAGACCGAAATGGGCCAGTAATTAGTGACACTATCTCTATCACCACTCTTGAAAATAGGATGTACAATAGCCATTTTAAAGGCACGCGGAAAAATCCCATGAGAAATTGAAAGGTTGAAAATAATAACTAAAATAGGAATAAAGATATGTTTAGCAGCTTTGATAAGGGTAGTAGAAATACCGTCTCATCCAAGCACACATTTATCTTTTAAACCCAAAATTACGTTTCCTACCTCTGCGTCATCGACATCAAGTAGCACCATCGAGCTCACGGGGACACCATGAAGTGAGGAAACAGAAGAATGGTTAGAAAGTTTATAAGTGGAAGTATTTAAGTTGAATTTAGAAGCTAGAGTAATTCCAATACTGGCGAAGAACGAATTCACGGAATTAACTGACGTGCTGGGGTCATCACATAATTTTAACAAAGCATTGGCAGTATTTTGCTTTTTATCGATATTAGCGATGCGATTTATAAGCTTCCAGGCTGCTTTTGGACTCTATCTAATCTTAAGAAGCTCAATCTGTTCGTATTCGCGTTTGACATTTTAGGAGACTATTTCAAAAAGTTATATGAAATCTTATTTATAATACTCTCAGGGTCTCTTCGATATTTTTTGTGCAATTTGTCCCTCTAAGAAGACCAAAAGTCATCCAGGGCTTTAATATATGTTTACTGCTGGGTACGCTAATATTGGAGCAAGATAAAAGAAATTTCTGTTTCACCTAGTCAAACCCAATTATTGTAGATACCAATATAAAGTCCAGAAACATGACTAGAAACAAAAAAACGGCTGCTGAATCATCTACTCTGGCATTGGCCAATCCTGTCCAAGTCAGACCAGCGATGAGCTATGAGCATTACTTACCAAATTTATTAATCTAATTATTTGTTCACTGTTTAATCATAATGGTTGTGAGAATATTTTATAAGAATTTGTATTGTTTGTTTTTAATAAATTTTATTGTACGTACCTGATTGTAGATGCAATAAGTAGGCGTTGTTACTTTTTAATTTTTAAAATCTAGTTTACATTATTTTTCCATTGTATGTTTTAAAATAATTGTGAAAATATCTTTATGATAATTGCTAATACTTTGTTTTATTATGATTACTTAAACTGATCTCAATGAGGGCTATTTAATACCAAAATATATAATAAGATTTTTAAGAAATATGATTTCGTTTTTTTTTCTGCAAGCAATCATTAAACAGCCTTCATGATACAAAACAATGGTTGTAAAAATATAATAAACTAGCTACACTTAGTTTTTTAGTCGCAGTATGAAGTTTAATTTTATGATTCTCAAAAAGAATGGATATATTTACGTCCGTCACAAAATTTTGCTTATGCAATAAATAAGTAAGACACATACAAAACCAAAGCTTTGCCAAGTGTTTCTGCAACACGCACCTACTTGAATTTACATAATTACAAATTTGGAAGTAAACCGTGCAAAAAATGTTTAAAAACAAGTACTTCTTGTAAATTTTATAAATAAAACAAACTATAAAGGAGTATAATTAGATATGTCATACTCGTATTAATTAATTTATTTAAATTACAAAATAGTCGTATGTTTATATACTTACTATTAAATATGAATAAGCATAATGCAATAAGCACGTAATTGGTTTTCTTCCTTGGTATTAAAAAACATGTAATCCATCTTTAAAGTTAGTAATTGAGAATTAAAGAGCTAGCTTAGACGTTTCTAATGATATATGGTACATAGTGCTAACATAAACCTACTAGACAGAATAACGAAAATTAACAGTTTTTTTGCTCTCCTGTAAAGTTAGTGTTTTCGAGTTACGTCTTTGTTGTTCTAGGTGTGCGACATGTAACACAGTTTATACTATAACTTCTGCCGACGTACCCACTTAATAAGTGATGTGATAAAGAAAAGTGTATTTTATGTTTTATTTCTGTACGTAGATTAACTTTAAATTGTAAGTAGGTATATAAACTTTCAGTGTGACAAATTAATATTCTTATTGTGATATTCGTATGCACTTGCGCATTGCCCTTGCGCATGCAAAAGCAAAAATTTTTATAACTTATCTTTTTAACATGATTTGGTCACCCATCAGAGTCCAGACTTCGGTTAACGTTGCTTAGCTCGAGCGATCACATTCGAAGAGCGCTATTATGTGGACGCCGCACTGCCCCATGGCGATTCCTTCAAACAAGCCGCAGAATTGCTAGTGCTCACCGTGTAACTGAGGCGTGTAACTGAGGCTGAGACTGTAGGCAGATGACTCTGATGTAACTATTTAGTTACATTATTATTAGCACAAGCTGTGAAAGTCACCGACCCGGTTCCATGACGCCAGTGATAGCTTCCAGGGCTGTTAAGTTTACTTAACAAATCTGATTCAGATTTTGGTGAAATTGTAATGATTTTTTATAAAATTAATCATACTCGTATAATCACAATTATGATTATTAAAAAATACAAAATTATTATATAATTTATATAGACAGAAAGTTATTTTTACAAACTTTTATACTTTTACTTGTCCCGGTTGTGTATGTAATACATTTTAATTATGCGTATATACATTTTAAGAACCCTGTAAGTAAATGCTAAATGTGTCAACCCTAATTACCGCATATAGGTGTCGGTCGACTTAACTTTAACGATGAATTTTTTTGATACATTGATTGTAATTAATAAATTACAATCATGATGTCAATGGAGCAAGGCGAACAGCCCCCTAACCATGATCGCGCAAAACAATATTAAAACCGCGCTGAGAGCGGGATGGCGCTACAGCGCTATAGAGCGGTGTCTCTGTTTCAATATTGTTTCAACCTTGCTATAAGCGATCATGGTGAGGCCCCAGAACTATTTTTCTTGCATTAGATTTACATTATACTAAAGCATTTACTAGTAAATTATGTCAATCAACTGAAGCCATAATCTGTTCACCACTGAACGTAGACCTCATTCATGTCGCGCCACAAATTTCAATCGTGGGCTTTCCTCGTCCAGCTGCTTTCAGCATTCCTTTAAAAGTTTTCGGCCCATCGGGCACCAGGGCCGCCTGTAATCGGGCAGGACAACGTCTGCCGGGCCCACTAGTCTTTATATCTTTATATATAAAAATGAATCGCTGTGTGTTAGTCTCGCAAGAACTCTTAAGCAGCTTGACCGATTCTTACGACATTTTCTGTGTGTGTTTGAATAGGTCCAGGGAAGGTACCTTCGTACGTACGATACGTACCTTATACGTACATGTTATAATTTATATAATGTGCTACATTTCAATCCGTTCGGAATTTTTCGCCAAACATCCTCATTTGTGTGACGCGACACGCGACGGACGTGACACGTAATTTACCATTATCAGTGTAACAAACGGTATACTAAACGCTACTCGGATTTTCGCAGCCATTGCTCTATGTTGCTCAATAAAAAATAAGGTAAACGCAATATCTCCCGCTGACGATTTACCTAATCTCTGATCAGTTGTACGAACAAGTTTGCCAATTTTCATTGTACTCAACCTTGAAAATGACTGCATCGAAGTATGCGGTGATTTTACTTCATTTTTTCTAAAATTTTAGATTCCTAAAGCATTCTATAAAGAATTTACTCCAATCCATATAACATAATTTTGATGATTATGACTTAACGAACTGTAATTATAGAGTTTTGTACTTTCATTAAAAACTTATACACAACTCGTTGGAATAGTGTTACAAAAGATTAACACGTTGCTCTGTGATTACAAAAATACGATAATAGTTCTTGCTTGGCATATAAAGAATGCTTTATATTGGCATAAGGTTGGCGTAGTCGTACCTAACCTTTGCCGTTTGAGAAGAAAGGTCAAGACGTGACATCGCGAAATCTGTTAAAGTTCAAGTAGTTTAGCTGTATTTAGATCCCCATATCATAGTATCCCAGATCACACAACGTGTTCATTTCTTTAATAAATTTCTAGCAATGTTAACGCTTTTTATAGATATATCGCTTTTCACACAGTTAATAAAGGCAAATCAACATTTTTGAAATTGTTAATATGGGAGTTGGTTAGTGGGCTTCTGTCTAGGTGCTCTGAATAGACCTTGATAGTATTTTTGGAACTTTTTTCTCCAAAAAAGCGGCAGGCTCCAAACAAACAAATGAATGTTTATAAGAAGTTTGTTATTTCTTCATGTAGAACTAAAAAAACTTTGGCAGCTTTAACAGTAATAAAAAGGCGCAAAATTTGAAGTCAGGCACGCTTAGCCGCGGACGGAAAGCTAATTGATTGTAAATTTGAATTGATTATAAATACAATATTTTCTAGGATATGAATATCATTGAAATTTTAATACTTCTACTTAAATACAACAAACTCCTAAATATCAACACCATCGTACCGGTAATAATTTCACTAAAAGCGAAACTAATCCTATAATTAAGGTGTCGTTGTCGAGAATTACCATTCACTTCACTGGAAAGAATAAAGATCGCAAATGTAATAAGAAGTTGCATGTACTTAATAATTCGATTTTGTGAGAATAAGAAAATAAATTATACTATAATAAATCTAACTATAATTTAACAGCGGCGACTGCGCTCGACAAAAAAATAACTTATTAAGCTACATTTCTGGGCTACAAGTACGAGCATTTTTATTACTTTAAACATATATTACGATATTATGATGTATTGTAATGTTAGCGATTTAAGAGAGGAGTCAAAAAATTTCATATTCTGAGTTTCTTGCCTGTTCTTCTCGAGAAGGGTCTCCCAACTTCCGAACAGGTGTAGTGAACGGCTTACGTACAGTCAACTTTTTTTCAATTGGTTACTACTTGTATTTGCATACTTACATTTTACGCTGGTTGGGGTGTAAATAAATACAAGAAGATTTTAAGTAATTAATGGTCCGTCTTACCTATTTCTACCGCAAAGCAGCAGTGCTTGCATTGCTGTGTTCCGGTTTGAAGGGTAAGATATGGCAGTGAAATTACTGGGTACTGTGACTTTATATCTGGTGTCACAAGTTGGCAACGTACACTGTGGTTCTTGTGGGGGTTGCAGTTTTGCTGCAAATCTCACAGGAGCTACATGTATTATAGGCGACTGTTACCACTTACCATCAGGTGGGCAGTTTGCTTGTTTGCCAACATTCTGCAATAAAAAAAAATAAAAAAAAAATATCTTAGTAAGTTAAAATTTTTCATTAGTTTATATTTTTTTGTGTTTTTGTTTGACATTAATAAGTGCTTGTAAAAGTCTAGATTAAATAGGTTTTTTAGTTTGAATCCTGAAGCGAAGATCGTAAAGGGTGTCCCAAAAAGGACGCAAGATTTGAAATTGATGAAAAACACGTTTTTTTTTCGTTATAATATATTTGTATATAAAATATTAAAATACATAAAATAGGGTTATTTGTGGAATAATACGTCAGACAAATGTCCTTCTTGGCTTTGCTGGCACACACGCACTCTTTTCTCAAAATTTTCTATGACTATTTTGCATAGATGCGGCTGAATTTCTCCAATGCAGCGTCGAATTTCCTCTTGTAAAGCATGAGTGGTTGTGGGCTTATTGGCATAGACTTTAGACTTTAAATAACCCCATAAAAAGAAGAATCTAAAGGCGTTAAATCGCAAGATTTAGGGGGCCAATTCTGATCACCGAATCGAGAGATCACACGACTAGGAAATGTTTCATGCAGTAATTGCATCGTTTTTATGGCTGTGTGGCAAGTGGCCCCGTCATGTTGAAACCACATTGCTTCCACATCGATATCCTCTACGGCTAGAAAAAACCTTGTTATCATGTCGCGATATCAGGCTCCATTAACAGTAACTGCTTGACCGGCCTCATTTTGAAAAAAATATGGTCCAATAATGACTCCAGCCCAAAATCCGCACCACACAGTGACCCCTTGTGGATGCATTTGTTTTTGAACAATCACATGTGGATTCTCTGAGCTTCAAATGCGGCAATTCTGACGATTAACAAAGCCATCGAGATGAAAATGTGCTTCGTCGCTAAAGATGATTGTGTTTGAAAAATCTGCATCCCTGTTTTGGTGGTCGATAATCCATTCAACGAACTCTCTACACTATCCATGATCATGAGGCTTCAGTTCTTGTGTTATTTGAACTTTGTAAGCATGGAGATGCAGATCTTTAGTGAGTATACGCCAGAGAGAGCTTCTTGTAATTTACAATTCTTGTCCACGATGCCTAATGGATGTTCCTGGATGTTCATGAACATTCTGACGCACTGATTCGTTATTGCCATTTGAACGGCTTGTTTTTGGACGACCAGTGGAATGAACATCATAAATTGATCCACTTCCCTGAATTTTGCAACCACTCTGCTCACAGTTGATGAAGTCAAGTCAATATTCCAACCATATTTTGCACGGAATTTTCGAACCGTACACGCCAAACTTTCAGTACTTTTGAAATATTGTTCAATAATAAAAACACGTTGATCTTCCGTATAACCCGCCATTTTTACAAACCCTAAACATTCAGCTGTCAAATAGTTTTTTTTAGGGTTGCCAGCACTAAAATACAAAAATGGCGGCAAATTGAAATCTTGCGTCCTTTTTGGGACACCTTTAGAATTCATTTGTCGAACTTCAAAAGTCACGTGGAGTACAGTTATTCCTTACTAGCTGCTGCCGGCGACTTCGTCTGCGTTCTCTGGGAAACTCATTTAAATTGGGGTTAAAAGTAGCCTATGTCCTTTTCCGGGACTTAAACTATCTTTACACCAAATTTCATCTAAATCGGTTCAGCAGTTTAGGCGTGAAGAGGTAACAGAGGGACGAACAGACACCCAGACTTTCGCATTTATAATATTGCTAGCTCTGCCCGCAACTTGGTCTGCGTTCCCTGGGGGACTCTTTAACATTCGAGATTAAAAGTGACCATGTCTTTTCCCGGGACTTCAATTATCTCTATGCCAAATTTCATCTAAATCGGTTCAGCGGCTTAGGCGTAAAGAGGTAACAGAGGGAGAGGGACAGACAGACACACTTTCGCATTTATAATATTAGTATGGATAGTATACAGTATTTATAATATTAGTATGGATAGTATATAGTATATTTCGCATTTATAATATTAGTATGGATAGTATATAGTATATAACACAAGATACAAAAATAAACTTGCCGTTCCAACATTCAGGCTTCAAGTTTTTGGGAAAATGTATAACCTTTTATAATAAGCTTCCACAAAGTGTTACCGACTTGCCTTTTCATAAGTTTAAAGCGCATGTAAAAAAGACTCTTATGATTAAAGGATATTATAAAGTCAACGATTATTTGAATGATGCCAATGCCTGATGTTAATTTTTCAGATAATAAATCGTGTTGTTATGTATAACCATTTGTTTAAACAAATATTATTTTTGGTAATAAGTAGTAAGAAGAGAACTGACACATCTAATCTTGTAATGGAAGTTGAGCTCAAACTTCTGCTGTGAGGTCAGCTTCCAATTGACGACTCTGTAACAATACAGGGAGAAAAAAATAGCCCTTGCTGGTTTTCTTGCTAGTTCTTTCCAGTACAAGGTCTCCCGCCGTAGACTTGTGAACCAATGGCGTAGCTGCTTTGACGTTCAAAAGAGATTGTAACAATCCAATTTGAATAAAAGACATTGAATTTGAATTTATAATGTATAGTATAGTATGGATATTCCGGGTGTTGGTGTAGCCTTAGTAGATACGGATATACTAGATTCAGTACTCTACCTATTTCTGTCGCCAAGCAGCGGTTTTGGTAAAATAGGCAGTGACATACTTACCTAATTTGTTTTACGTCGACTTCTATGATAGATATCATGAATAAAACTATGCAAGTATACTAAAAATAACTTAATGACATTAAATTATTATTAATGTCAGGGCACCACGGGTAAAAAAACATTTCCCGTGGCGCTACTGGATGGCTCGGTAGCACAACTGTAATTTTTTATGCCCGTGGTGCTACTGGTAGCAATACTAGTGGCACCACGGGCTACAAACGGAAATAACTGAGTGCTGTGACATGACATCTTATGTCACATGTTGGTAACGTACTTATTGGGTCCTTGTAGAAGTTGAATATTTGCAAATCTTACTAGAACCACATTATACTATAGGCGACTGTAGCTACTTACCATCGGGTAAGCAACCTCCTTGTTTGCCAACTTATTTTTATTAAAATAGTCAGTTTCAATTTTTTTTATTAAAATCTTTTTCTGACATTTTTAAAGACTTTCCACTTGATCGCTTGGTATGACTTCAATTTGACGATCGCAAAATATATTTGGATATTATTAAATTAATATCAAAAATCCTATCGGAACCCATTACAGTTCATATTGAGAAACTCCTAGAGCACTGAAGTATATTAATGACCCAACTTACACAATTTTAAGGCAAAAAACTTCAGAAAGCGTAGAATCACTTAAGGTCAGTCCCTACCTAGTTCTTTGAGAATTCTGAAACTATTCAATTCTTGTTTCTACTTAAAAATAAAACCGCACAAAGAATGTAGGCCGCAATAAAGACAGATAGAGAGATGTATGGGTAAATTCTTAGAACGTATATTATTTTCATGAAATATAGAAAAATACCTCGTTTGCAACAAATATACTAAAAACCTCTATAAAAGATCATACTTCGCAATTAATATACCTTATTTTAAACACCAATTAAATGGATACTGAATTAATTTAAGATAATAATACCGGTTTTCGAAATTCAATCATACATTTCAACAATCTGCACACAACCTTGACCCTCAATCTGTCACCTGCCACAGCACCAAAGGTCAAATTGTATCAGTTGTAAATGTAAAACCATCCTTACTGCGCAACCGGCAAGTATGAACTAAGCAGCCCAACATAACACGATTTTAGAATTGTCTGTTGCTACCACGTGTAAAATTTTGTCACTTCATTGTGTACTCAAATGAAGGTCAATGCCTTACGCCACGGACAGGGTTACCATGTATGTTGGAATGATAAACTTTTTACTATAAACTAACTTACTATGTTACTTTGTCTGGAATGCTTAAATGACTGTAAATAAATCTATTTAAATTATTTATTCGACGTTATCGTTTTTAATAAAGGTTTGTTTGCATGAGATGGAATCTTTGTTCGGTTTGCAAACATATTTCTTGACTGGACAAACCTAAAGAAAACCGTACTGTACAGTCTAAATCAGGACATCTGGCAACCCCATTACTTGATACGGCAAATTGTATACGTTCCCTTTTTTTGTAATTCCAGTACCTATTACATTTATAAATGTAAAAAAATAATAATTAATAAATTGAAAAAAATCATCTTGAAAACAGCTTATCTGATTTGGTTTACATTCTTTTATTTTTGTATTTGTTATTGTTAGGACAAAAGTTTGTACAACGATATTTTAAATGCACACAAAAGGTTAATTAATAATGATTTATTTATTTATTCTTTATGTACATAATTTTCGTACAAAGGCGGACTTAATGCCTGTGGCATTTTCTTCCAGTCAACCTTAGGGTGGTGCAGAAAAGGGTAATGCGGTAGATGTACCGAGAAATGGAACAGCTTATTAATAATATGCCTACGCTGCCGAATAGGAAACCATTCTAAGCGCATTCGGAACGCCGAAACATGATCATATTTTCTTACATTAAAGACGAATCGAATGCAGTTATTTAGAAGTCGGTCAAGTTTGTCGAGTAGATCTGCATTCAGGTCGAAATAGCACACATCACCATAGTCTATTATAGGAAAAATTAAAGACTGTACAAGCATTTTTTTGATGTCAAAAGGCAGAAAGTTTTTCAGTCGGAAGAGAGATCTCGGAGTTCCAGTAACCCTCTGACAAACGTTAGTTACCTGAGGCTGCCAGTTGAGCGTTGAATCTATATGCAACCCCAAGTCCTTGACACTGTTGCTCAAAGGGATAACTTCACCATCAAAAATTACGGAATGAAGGTTCTGATGCTCCAGTCTAGATATTAACCTGGAACTGCCCACCATTATCACCTGGCATTTATTTGGATTAACGCGGACTCCAAATCGCGCGGACCAATCCTTTCGAGATCTTGATTGATTATAGCAATGGCATCATTTATACTATCAACATCTGCTTGAGTATAAAGTTGCAAATAGTCAGCATACAGGTGATACGCACAGCGAATATGATGGGTGATAAAGTTTATAAAAACTAAAAAAAGAAGTGGAGATAGAATGCCACCTTGAGGAACGCCAGCGTCAAGATTACCCCATGAGGAAGACAACTCTTCCCAAATGACCGACTGCTGTCGTCCCCGAAGATATGAAGAGAACCACTCAATAACCTTGGGTGAGACCTTTAAATGAGATAACATTGATAACAAAATATCATGGTGAACAGTGTTAAACGCATTCGTGAAATCAACAAGAATGAGTAAGGTAATCTTTATGTCTTCAATTCCAGCCCTAATGTTTCCGGTAACCTTGAGGAGAGCAGAAGAAGTACTGTGACCAGGTCTAAAGCCGGACTGAAAATGACTCAAAAGTAGGTTTCTGTAGATAAATGAGGAAAATTGCTTATGCACACAAGCCTCGAGCACTTTGGATAGATAAGGAAGGATAGAAATGGGGCGAAATTGATTGAGGACAGTTGGGTTAGGGACTTTCGGAAGAGAGCGAACAAAGGCTTTCCGCCAAAGGGTGGGGAATGTTGCAGAATCAAGGGAAAGATTTACGATTTCTGTGATCGCAGGAAGGGAGTGCTCGAGGATGGATATAATCATTTGACGACTGATGTTATCGCAACCAACAGCATTCGATTTAATTGATAGGATTACCTTTTTAATCTCATCCGATGACATTGGTGAAAAGTCGAAAGGAGCGATGTTTAGTATTGGAAGCCCAGCTATGTACGCCGTGGTATTTTCAGTGTTAAGGCTTTGATGATAAGCATTATCGGCAAAATGACAATTTAGATCATCCAAAGAAATAGAGTTAGGAAGGTCAGAGTGGCGAGTTTTTCCTATACCTAGGGTTCCTAGGAACTTCCAGATGGAGGCAGACGTAGAAGATGAGATATTGTCAAGTATGTGGCGGCGTTTAGCATTACGTATTACCTGGTATCATAACGTTTAGCATTACGTGTCATAATGATGTGTCGCATGTTTAGTTTTTGTCATGTTTTCTGAACTTTCTGTTTTACTTTGTCTTATACACAAATCTGCTAACACTGCACGCATCACTAATCGAATCGAACCAGGATTGTAAGGCAAGGGAAATACGTGTGTAGTAATATTCAGTAAAAAAAATCCGCTGTGGCCGAACAACCGAGCAGGGCGCACAAGTACACAAAATAGACGTTATGTGGTCCACCGTTTCCTTTTCTAAAATTAAACCCATTTAATAACTTTTTACAATAAAAATTAGAGAAAGGCTTTGGATGTGCTTCTATGTTTTGCTTTTTTCATACAAACTCGTGAAATTTGTTTGCTGAATGTTTGAATACAGCGGAAAATTTGGCTAATTTTCTAGGATTTTTAACGTTTAAATCTCTTTTAATAAATTAACATACAAAAAAGAAGCGAAAGAAAATAGGGGACTACGTTTGTATGGAAAAACGGCCCTTATGATTTCCTCTTTGACCGTTTGGTGCGACCGAAAGGTTTCGTACCGCATAAGTTAAAAGTACTCGCATTATCTCCTGCACAACAGATAACCTTGATACGGCGGAAAATTCTTATAAATCGCAAAGTCTGCTTACTTACTATCCGTTTTATACTTTATCGCGAACAGTAATAAAAACGAGCAGTTGAATTTTAAATACCGGGCCATTTCAATGTCGATGTGGAATAACAATTAAATTTACTCGGTAACAAAAGTGTACTATCAGTTCTATGATTGAGTAATGACTTTCCCGAAAATTTGTGTGTAGGTATGATTCTTTTCTTTTATTTCACAGTAATATTCACTTTATGGTAAGTGAAGATAAGGACGAAGAGGAGCTTTAAATGTTTTTTTGAGCGTTTACCTCATCTCACCCTTAAAAATCATTGTGTTTGGCTGAATTGATAAGTGTATGCTGCGAGTTTCTCCTATACCGATTGCAACAAATGATAAGCATTGTTTATGGAATCCACATTTTGCTAAGTTCTTAAACAATTTCCGCCACTTTTCATTCTTATGATGTGTGCACTCAGTAAGGGCCGATCCTCACTATAATGCCGTTCACTGTTCGTTCTCGGTCCGATCTCGGTCTAGTAAAATATTATCAAGTAAGAAATAGATGTGTGCATTCATACTATCCGTAATAGTCAAGTTTCGCTCGAATCCCATTTCAGTCACGATCAGTCTCGAAGAAATTTTGTGTGAGCGAGACTGAACTTGTCACGATACGATTCGACTTTACCAGACCGAGATTGGATCTGCAGGCCAATTATGGATCTTTCATCGTATGACATGGTATAAATTTTGAGATAAAGAAGTCATGAAATGCTTCATTTCGTATTACCGATCTCCAATGATATCATCAATAAGGCATAATTTCAATGATGTCATCGTGTAAAGTCACAGTACCCAGTAATTTCACTGCCATATCTTCAAACCGGAACACAGCAATGCAAGCACTGCTGCATTGCGGTATCATGAACGAATGATCAAAAATCTGATCGAACGTCGTATTTTTCGCTTTACACTGTGATAACGTATGATATCATTTGATAATCATGAGATCGGTACTAGGCCGCCTGAACGGCATTAAAGTGAGGATCGGCCCTAATAATGACAGCGAAACCTTGCTATTACTCTCCGCTGTTCCACATTCAGAGGGCTTTATCAATCAGACATATGACATTTTCGCAGTCTAATTCTATGGCGAATTCAACAAAAAATAAAGAAAATAAAAATTCATAATTAATTCTAACAGACGAGTTCTGGCTTTTAGTGAACATCGGTTTTCAATTTCAAATGGGAAGCTGTCACATTTATCTGATCATAATTTTTGCCAAACTTTACAAGAACGTATTCAAATTTGATAATGCATATATGTAAATGTTAAATCAAGGAAATGTTAATAAAACTTCACACGAGGCTGTAGGAACAATAGTTTTTCTACTTAACACAATCTAAATTTTAAACGTGTTGATAGTCATACATACTCGTATGGTTTAAAATTAGTGTTTAAGTTGGTGAAAAGTGGTGGCTTCCCATCGCTTGTTGCTTGTAAGATAATAAGCTTGTAAGCTAATAAGCTTTTACCTATAGTTTCAAATGTATCAGATTGAAATGTATTTTTTTTTGTTCTGTATACAGATGTTTGAATTGAAATTTCGCCACTGTCGACTTATACACGACAGACGACAGGCTGTAGAGAACAGACTACGAATCGATCCGCGCTCCCGTACCATGCATCTTCTATCGCCGAGTCGGTGCTGTCGATTTTTTTATAATTGATGCCATATCTTAGAGACAGCTTTCGATGGCCAGGCTCTAAAATTATGTACAGTGTAATCTTCATTAAAGCAAAACGTAGTTTTTGGGCCCAGCTCGGTCAATAATATAAAATAATAATGTAGGCGTACTATTAAACCACTATGTCCCTGAGAGCAGGCACGTGCAGCGCAGTTTAAATCTCGTTACACATAATAATACGTCGTGCGTGTTATATGGTTTCGCTTCATCATCAACAAAGCTGCACGGTAGCAGATATATAGATATATATAGCTATATGTATTTAAAGAACAGTAGTCGCGTTATGGTTTACCTATAATTACTTACCTGCACTACTTACAACATTTAGGAATGATTTTTTACTGTACCCATAGGCAGCTTATTTTCTTCATTATACCACCAGTGTCACTAAATAAATATAACTAAACTAAATTAAATATATAGTTTCAGAATTTTGACACGCAATAGCCCATATATTTTCGTCCATAGCTGCAATAGTCCCTGTACATTCATGGTACAAAATTCACAAATTGATGTCGCTCAAGGCCTACTCCGTCGTTAGCGACATCATTTTGTGTGGTTCGTTTTATCTGGCGTACACATTACTACTCGATGAAACGGCCTCTACGATCTTTATTAAAAGAGGATATTTAAAATTAAGATAAACTATGAAAATACGCACTTGCTAAATATTTTTCTCGCTTGATTCCCGCCAGCACGTGAACAATGATCACCCATAAACAACGGGATGGCTTTGTAACAGCAATATAGCTATTCGCTTGTACAGAAAAATGTGTCACTCACAGGAATGAAGTGATAACAATAGTAAAAATACATATTTTCAATCGCTTATTTCTCACAGAACGGTATTATTAGAGCTTTATGTGTAACTTACCCTTTCTACGTATCCATAATTTGCATTCTCTTAATCAAGAGATACCCAATGCGACCAGAGCATCCAGTCTCGGAAGATCCTCAATTCTGGAACTAGTTTTCGAGACGGGAAAAAGGAGTTCATTTTGTTAAAAGTTTCGAATTTTTTTACTTTTACTTTTAAAAAAATAAGAAAATAGACATGCGAATTATTATACTCGTATTTATAAAAAAATAATGAGTCACAATTAAGTATTTAAACTCTCTTATTCAGTTAAGTGAAAACAATCAATCAATCGCCAGTTCCGGAACTGAAATCTCGGTAAAAATAGTCCGAGATTCCGGAATCTCGGAATGAAAGCCCTAAACGCGATACGTGGGCCTTCGCAGAACCGCCACACCAATCACTCCAATAATCCATAGAATACGAGTCACTCACTGCATTGAAGTGATAAAAACAGGAAAAAAACTGTCCGAGTGCGAGTTAAACTGAGGGTTCTGTACAAATTTATTTATGTACTAGCTTTCCGCTCGCGACTTCGTTCGCGTTATTTTGTTTTCCCGTGGGAATTTTATATTTCCCTGTAGGAAAATTACCCTATGTCCTTCCCCTGGTCTCGAACTATCCCTATACCAACTTTCATCAAAATTGGGTCAGTAGTTTCGAAGCCTATTCAATACAAACAATCAATCAAATCTTTCCTCTTTATAATATTAGTATAGATAAGTTTCTAACTACGTATTTATGGTTTTCAGATATTTCCTTAACATGTATTAATAAGACCTTGCTTCTTGCCAATTTTCATGGTTCTAGGTCAACGGGAAGTACCCTATAGGTTTTGGGATTTGGGATAGCTTTTGTTCACGTTGACTTACAAGTTTGATTTTTTGACAGCTGGAAGAGACCGTAGAACCGAATATTTTATATAAATTGCATTTTGATATCCTCATTTAGTGTGTCAGAATTTTTCTATTCAGCGTCTCCATAATTCTCTCGGTCGAGAGACACCCATTGGGTCCCTCTGACAGGCCTCTCCGGACGACCGCCACAAAAATCGCTCCATGCTTCCATCCCTATGGAATAGCGGTATACATTTTCTAAAATATTTTAATGACATACTTATTTTTTTAAAACAGATAACATTTTAAAAGCTATACCAGATGTAAGTGACGGTGTCCCGTTTTTTTAACAGTAAGTTTAGATCATGATTCTTGACTTAAAAGCATTGTAATTTTCTTCCGGAAAATTCATAAATTTTACGTTTTTGTTTTTTTTTAAGTTTTCTGGTGTAATATAACTAAGTTAACGTTTACAAATAATATTCTGTAAAAAAAATACAATAATTACACAAAAAATAAACTCTACAATGTAAATCGTATTACATTTCCTTCTCATACTGCGCGGAATCAGCTGTTTGGGTCACCGAATGTCAGCGCACCGGGTGAGCGGAACAAAAGTGATGCCGGCGCGCCATACATTGCGTAACATGAATAAAAATTAAAACTTCGCTTTAATAGCTTTTCCGGGAAAAATAAACATCGGTAAACAAATAATAACATTGGTCTGAACTCACTGTTAAAAGAAATGGGACACAGTCACTTACATCCAGTATAACTATACAATATACACTTTAGCATAAAACGAAATTATTGTTAAATTAGATCCGACTGACTATTCCCCAAAAATAAAAAAACCATCTAACTGCATAAAAACATCTAAGAGAGGGCTCAAAGTCACTCAAAGGGCAATGGAGCGAGGACTATGCTCGTGCTTTTTCTACGCGATCGCAGCTGAAATGATTAGATCCGTAGAAGAACGAGAGTCACCATCATAGCCCAAAGAATTGCAAACATTAAGTGGCAGTGGGCAGGACACATAGCTCGCACCGCAGGACGGACGGCCATCGGGGCGGAAAGGTCCTCGAGTGGCGGCCACGTACCGGGAGTCGCAGCGTTGGAACATTGGAAGACCCTCCCCGACGATCTGGTGAAAGTCGCGGGAAGTCGCTGGATGAAGGAGATCCCTGGGGGAGTCCTATGTCCAACAGTTAGCGTCTCTTAGCTGAAATGATGATGATGATCTAACTTCATGTCGTCATTTTATTGGGACTATATTACCATATTACACAGCTATGATACTCTGAACCAAGACAGTGACATATTAATCGATTTGAATATTTGTAAAAAGCAAGGGGAGGTCGTCGTACGCCGGCTGGGCATTTAGTCCGTCTCAATGAATCAATTGCCCGCCGGCTCCGACTTCAGCTGACAAACAACTATAGTTCATACTTTATTAAAGTTTATCTCTTTTATATGAATGTATAGACACACGCGGGAAAACGTAATTGATTCGTGAGACTTTCTCAGGTGTAATTACGTAATTGCATTAATGCTAAAAAAGCAATAAATATTATAACGAACCAAGATTTAATACTACTGTATGTATGTGACGGATAAGCGCAAAAACTCAGTAGGTACTTAAAAAAATGTATGAACCTATAGAAATATTGGCGTAAATTCGATATGGCCGCTGCTCAAGACCTACCAATATGAAAGGCCTTAGAGAGTAGAGCATTAAAAACCTAGGAAAATTGCACTAAATTAAACATGGCAAAAAAGGCGGATAAAAGTTCGCTTTCAAACCCAGCAATATGGGTATCAAATGAAAGGCCTTGAAGACTACCTAGAGCACTACGAACCTAGGAAGATTGTCCTAATATCGAAATGGCTGCTGCTCAAAAAAGGCAGAATAAATTTGAAATTTTATGGAATGAAATGGAGGAAAAGACTAAACACTGTGTTAATCATTTTGATGGCGAAACGTAGTTCGCGGGTACTTTATCTACGATCACATATTCTCATTAAATTTGTTACCATAAATTATGACATTAACACTATGCTGCAACGTATTTGTCAGGTGAGTGGCACGGGAAAATATTTCATACATTCACATTACAACAAAGCATTATTTACGAACAAAAAAAAACAAGAATGTTGAGATTGGAACATTCGTACTTTCGTAGATAGTAACAGCTTATACTCGTAATTTTATCTTCCAAATTTGTTTTACGAAACAACAATAGCAAATGCAATTTCAAACATATTGTTCTATCAATCTTCCTAAACTAGATTTTATATATTTAAAATACTGGCTTAAACTTAATAAGCGTGATACGAAATTTCATTATTTTGATTAAACAGATTCCTGGCATTTTTCATTAGCTCCTATTTCATTACAAATCGTTAAAACAGATTAAATTTTCGGAGCTCAGCCGTCAGAAGATCGTTTACATCTATAACGGCTCATTGTTAAGTCTGACTCAACTCAACTATTAATGAAAAAATTCACACCTTATTACAATAAAGATTATAATATGGTTACTACACAGCCGTGAGAAGCCTTTATCGTAACCAAAGACAAATCTACAAAAATGCAATTGGATATTATTTAATTCTTTTTTGTACACACAAACATTCGATACTACAGTGAGTACAAAGTTTACAAGGGCGAAGTTATCTCTGAGAGAGATTTCTTACAGTCAACCCAAGTGGTAGTGTAAGATATTGTGTAAATGCGGGAAGAAATTTTCTACATTTATAATAATACACAATACATATTTTACAAAATAATTAAGACACACATACCTACATATATATTTATACACACATACATATTTAGGTATACATACATACATATATACCTATTATTCTGACAAATTGAAGACAAAATGCTCTTCTTGAAAGACTGGACAGAAGGTCTCTCGCGAACGAGTGTAATACATAAGTTCGAAACACAATAACTCGATGCACGTTATCGCGACAAATCGCGAAAAACCAAATTTCGAATTACAGTCCTCGCGAACTGATTGCATTATTATCCTATTTTTAAATTGTAAGCAGGTGAAATCGATTTACTTCATACCAAAAACAACAACAACAAAGAAACTTTTAAATGCTCGATAGGTAATAAATAAATATGTCATATTTGCTCTTAAGAAGGCGAGACAAATTTACATCAGGAAAAGTTTCCATAGCGTAATGACAGTTGTAAACAGGGGTACAGGTCTGTCTCATAAGTACTCTGGTGACCAAAAAATTATATCCTTACGTCGCGTCTCTCTGATATAGACGGTCAGATGGTAGAAAGCGAGCTTTTATAGCCCGACATGAAATGTCTACTCTATAGGTGTGCTCTAGGATACACGCTATTATTATGCCTTCCTTTCTAAGGATCCACGATAACACTCCACCTGTGTTAAGACCCAGCCCCCCTATCAGCTATCCAGAGTTAGATAGCCCGGAAAATTGGATAAGACCAATATGATGGACGTCGAGGTGGATTAGTTGGTATGTAGGTACCGCGCTGTGCACGTATCCTAAAAATGCCTGCCAACTAACCATCGGTAGTTATAACCAAAGTAAAGTGCACAACAGTATTCCACAGTTTCACCTCGTGAAAAACAGACCTATGCCAGCTTCTCATAGGTATTTTTATAAAAAGTAAAATCTGTTATCAAACTGAACGAACTGATTAATTCTCAACCACGTTTTAAAAAGTTTCTGAATAAACCATTCCTTGCTTTACGGAAGCAAACAATGTCGGGTGTGATATAAGCATAGTGTAGGTACACGCAAACATCGCCCGAGCTAATTTTTTTATCTAATAACGCTTTATTCAAACTAAAGGAGAGATATTATACCGTTTGCTATGATATAATAACGATGTGTTAGTTGTAATATAATAGCTTGTAACTTTTTTCTAGGCTTTTGTGGCTAACTGGTTAACCGCTGAGGTCAAATCACAATCTTAGTAGGTTGCTTTCATTGGATACGATACGATACGAATTCAACAGCTATTGAATGTCATTTACTAAGCAATTCCAGTATTCACATATAATGCAAAAATCCAATGTAGGTATAGTAGGTAATGTAGCCGCAACGTTACAAGGCGCACGTAAAACTAAAAAAAATAACGGAGGGACTAAAAACATCTCGGTCTCCACACAAAATGTCATGTATATGCCATGTAACTGGCAAACAACATAATAATATGCAAAATAGCAGTCACTGTTCGGATTCGGATCTAAAATCCATATAAAAATATTCTGGCATACGAGACATAATAATATACATTGAAATTTATCTGTTTAAATCCGTTATTTCAAAAGTTCACTCGGCGGATACGAATAAGTTGATAATATTTAATTTGTTTCTATAACGGTTTCATAAAAGAAGATAGCCTTGACACCAGACCCACCCCCCATAAGCCAACGGAACGGAACAGCCTTACAGATTTTGACTGGTATGTTTGCACGCTCATCTGTTCCCTCATAACTTCTATACTTTGTACATTATTTTGCAAATGAGATATTATTGGAACCGCCTTAATTGTCCGCTGGTTAAAGGCTATGTGACGTGACACAAATTGTACGTGACATTTTCTGGAGGTTATGGACAAAAAATATTTTTTGATGATGTCTTGCTGGGTATCAAATGAAAGGGCTTCATTAGCACATAATCAAATTAAGCACATTATCAAATTAGCATTATCAACAATATTATGTTATATTTATGTATATATACTTAAATAAGTTTTTGCCCGCGACTTTATCTGCTTGATAATTGCTAATTTGATAATTTGCTTAATTTGATTATGTGCTAATGAAGCCCTTTCATTTGATACCCAGCAAGACATCATCAAAATAGTACATTGTTACCCCAGGGGTGAAAGTACCAAAAGTTCGAGGGACTAAATAAGCATTTAACCCGAGGTTAACACTGTGCTTTTCATTACGAATACAAGGAAAGTAAAAATAAAAATGAATTAGCTAAAGAAAAAACATGTAAATGTTATTTTACACTAATCAACAACTTCTGCTTTAGCCCTTTCTCTTATACAATCAGGCGTTAACTCCATACCTGAATTAGATGAACTCATTGTGTTAATTATTAACACAATGTTATACAAATATAATTAACAGTTAATACAAATCTCTGCTATAAGGAAGTATTAACAAAACTCTACAAATGGAAAAAACAAATGAAGATCGCATTGCCGCTTTCCCGCTTTTTTGGTTTTTTTTCTGTGGCTAGCCAGCTATTCAGCTATTATTTTTCAATTTCATCATTAAAAAATAGTAAATATTTTGCCCAAATCTATGTTATTTTAAAGAAATAGTTCAAAGTAAATTAAATAATAAAGTCATATCGAAATTATATTCTTTAAATACTTAAATGCATTATGTTATTTAAATTTTACACCGCGCTGTAAATGAGTAGCTGTATGGGAAAATAGAACTAGTTTCTTTTTTAAAATTTGACAGCAGCTGTCAGTTGAAAGTAATTCTCCCTAGGGCTGAAAGTATTACTTTCAACCCGCTCCTCAGGCAACTTCAGACCTACTTTCAGAGTATGAGTAATGAAAAATATTTTTTGTCCATAACCTCCAGAAAACGTCACGTACAATTTATGTCACGTCACATAGCCTTTAACCAGTGGACGATCAAGGCGGTTCCAACAATATCTCATTTGTAAAATAATGTATTATGTACAGAAGTTATGAAGGAACAGATGAGCGTGCAAACATACCAGTCAAAATCTGTTAGGCTTAATTGTAGTGGAGGAAAAATACTCGTAACAACTTAGCTAAAACAAAACGCTAGACTATAATAAATTTGTACACTTTACGCACAAAAAGTTTGTTGATAAAATTATACTTAACTATAAAAGAGAAGTGTATACTAATCGTATTAAAGACGATTTTACTTTTAACCACGTTTTATTAGATAAAAAATAAGATATTACTTTAATGACGTTTAATTGAAACTGTTGAAGAAGCTTTATCATACTAAATCAATAAATAAAGTCAATAAAAATCAGTAGAATCTTGAGGTGTGACACGGAGCACTGTCAGTTATTGAAGATAAGCTCCATAATAACCAACCAGTTGACCGTGACCAGCGGATCTGTACCGAAACTGACCGGGCATAATGTTCACTTTCCTTTTTTATATTTTACGCTATGCTGTCATTGTATAACTGTAACAAGAAACGCGACGCCTAATCCGCAACTCTATTAGTTGGTCAAATAAACGTATCGTTTTTTTATTATACTTCACGGAAGGTAATTATTTGTATTTCTAACTTACTTGAGACGCAGCTTCCCCTGTACGGCTGAAAATAAGGTTTAGTGATATTACTAACTAGCATTTTCGGAATATAAATCTCATTATTTCCACCTTTATATATATATATAAAAGTGGAAATAATAAGTGATCTCACTTGATTTCTTCTAAACTATACACGGTGTTTCATAATAACCAATAAATAATCAATTCTTTATCGAAAACTCATTTTTAAAATGTGTTTACACGTAATGTCATTCAACCCAAAATTTTCATGTAAATCATAGACATGATGATGATACTATGATAAATACTAAGAAAGCAACGTTCGATGTGGTCAGTCCAATGATGGGTGACCGAAATAAGAAACATCTCAAGCTCCTCCGTGCTTCTGAAGGCACGTTAAACAGTGGGCCCTGGCCCTGATCTCGCCCCGGTCGTGTCGGCTAACCGTCCCATGGGTCTAGGCGAGTGAAGGAACAGAGAGAGAGTGCACTTGCGTTTGCGCAGTCACTTGTGCACTATAATGTCTCCTGCACAGATGGCTAGTCTCTGTTGATATTGGCCGCCGTGACCGAATATCGGTTAGGAGGACATTATTATTATCTTAAATTTCCAGGAGATAACGTATTATTTCGATTTCTTTTAATCTATCTCGTAAGGTTTAGCCAGCGTTTGCAATGTCAACGCACAAAAATATACTTATTACGACAACACATTACAAATGTTAATATTTGAATCTTCTTTTCTCTGCTATAATATGTATATATTATACATATAAACCCATAATACAAATAACAACCTTGAATCACTATCTATTGCTGAAAACTACATTAAAGTTTAAAAGATCTAAGCGTACAGACAGCGGGAGCGACTTTGTTTATGTAAAGAGATGTTTATGTCTACAACTGTATTATAATTGTGTTATAATTATACTATATTGTTGTGTATCATTTTATGTGAAAAGTTTCTATCTTTTTCAGAGAATATTAGTTTGATTACATTAGATAGGATACCAAAATATTTTATTTTCTCAAATTTTCATCGATTTTCGCTTATAACTTTGTTATTTTAGTTCTACGACTAAAGGTTAAGTTGTGGAGAATTTTATTTGCAACAAAAAATGTTTTATTAATTAACCTTAAAACCATAATTACACTTCTCTTTCCAAGATGGCGGCTGTGGGACAAACTTGGATTTAACTTTACACTAACCCCTTTTTGATATCTAAACAATCAAATTGTGTCATCTGATAAACGCACGCTAAGTCCAAAAAAAATGTAACATTTCAATGGACTCTAGTAGGAACTAAAATAATCACTTGAGATTACCGCCTTTACCGATATCCGACTTTGTAATTGAGTTACATAAAAAGCTGCTAGCATTTTTTACACATCATCTTCACATGAGTGTACTATATAAAAGGTAGACGTAGGACAAGTATTAACAACAGGCGGCAGCAACAGCTCGTTACTGATACTAAAGAGGCCTAATTACAGCGCACACTCAACAATTTTCCTGTCGCAACTGGGACATGAAAAAATAACTTATCATCAAGCGTGCATCGTCATTACCTACAGCTAATGATACATAAACCATGGAAATTTGATTTCACTACACGCGTTATGGCGGCTGAACTTGATAGACAGTTTTTTCAGATTGACATAATGGCCGATGAAATAATAGCCCTTCATCAGCGCAAAACAATTAGAAACTTTCTAGTGTGAGGAAGGTAACCTAACATTTTACATTCATCAACTACGACGAGTATAAACAAAATAAGTTCACGTCAGAAATGGCCAAAGGGAAGCAAATCTTGGTTGTTGTCTTTAGAGTATTTTTAAGCAAGTTTATTTGATTCCAAAAATTGTGGTTAATATTAATATCAATGTTGTTTTTTTAAGTTAAATTAATTAACATTGTAGGTATACCTAACTATTCAAGAAATTACACAGACATTTTCACATAAGTACCTACTTACGATTGGGTATAACACTACTATTCCAAATATATTATACAACGTAAATATTTACTGCCTGGCTTAGTGGTCCTACTGGACAAAACAAATGTTTGTTTATCGAGCATTATGTTTGTTGTCAAGTCATGGATGCGTAAATTCTTAACCGTGAATACCGTGATGCATCCTGGCAACACCGTACAACGGGGCCGCGTGACATACGCAATACCCAAGCAAACATTGTACCTACTCACGAATTTACGCCTGAGTGGAGCAAGAATTGCTTTATTACATAGCCCTAGTTATGCTATTATATAAAAGTAGGATGGACTGTGTAAAGTTAGAAAAAAAAGACTGTGTACGAGTATGTTTAGATAAGAACCTAATGTCTAGCGTACGAACAGAAGACCACATTGCGAGACAAACATAATTTGTATTATTATTTGTATTAATGTCCAATTAATACAAATAATAATACAATATAGTATTAATGGCTAGGATAAGGTTGGTGAAATTGGCCATGAGTCTAATAAAATTCACCGTTTCCTCTAGCTTCTACTGCAAAACACCTACTGGTAGGAAAACGAGGACACCCTATTCCTTGTGGTCCAAACGCCGTAAGGAGATATCCAATATGATCCATGGAAAAGATCCACAATAATATCGTTAAACACCTATTTCTATTTCTCTTGTAACTAATTACATTGGTACCGATAGAAAACCGATATGACAGAGTCGAAAAACAACAGACTTTAAAAAGTATTAGCAAAGCTATTATAACACAAGTGATTCTGGGATTTCCGTCACGATAAACAATTAAAAGCTAAAAAATTTACATCTAAGTAGGATTAATAACTGAACTTCAGAAATTCCTTAGGCTGATTAATGTTCCTGTACTAAACTTTTAATTTAATGGAATTCAAACCCACACTCAGAGTAATTTTACTAAAAAATTACCAACTTCTCCGCATCCTTATTCTCCTATAAGCGTCGCCGGCGCTGTGGACTCTGCACTGGCCTTCTAATCGGGAGGTCCGGGGTTCGATCCTGCCATGTACCAAATTGTTATTCGTTTTTTCGAATTTCATATTTCATTTACATTTGTCTGACGCTCCTACGGTGAAGGAAAATACCATGAGGCAACCTGCATACATCTGCGAATAAATTCGAAGTCGACCAATCTGCATAAGGTCAATGTGGTTGACTAAAGCCCTAACTTAGGGCAGGTTCGAGACCCTAAGTGGGGAAATATATGAGCTGTGATGGCTCCTAATTCTATTTGATGAGAACGTCATATTTTCTGACATCCTCCAATCATTTCCGCTTAGCGGGGTTGATATTAACCTCAACATCATTCAGTAAGCGAAGTAATGTAGGTCGAGATTTCATTTTCTTGAGTTTGAATTCTATCACTGCTACTTTACTTATGCAGTGTCTTTCTTCATGCATGTGACCTATAAGCTTTTCATTTTTCAGCCATGTTTTCATGATAAAAATATTTGTCTCCGTCACCAGCCTCAGTCTTTATATACTCCCAACCATCTATTATTATATGAAAAGTAAGTAGTGGGAGCGTGGCGCATAAGCGTTTTTTTTTTCGGGGTCAAATGCGTGACCGCACCATACCCGCCGTTGGCTAGACGGCGCGGGCGTGTGTGGGACTAACCCGGCAGAGTGCCAGGCCTACCCACTAAAACCCCCCGGTGTTCTCCCTGCCCTTATGTTCGCGCTAGATAAGGTCCACACTGCGACTCCACTACCCACGCGCCCGGGCAAGCCCGACCACCCAGTCGAGCTATCGCCAAGGGGGGATTGCCCGAGAACACCAGGGCAATCCCCAGACGAAGGGGCTTTCGGCGGCATGCACGGGGCCAACCGTGCACGCAGGCCGTCACGGCAGGGTCACTAGACGGTCATTGCTTATGCGAATGCCCGCCTTCGCCTGGCTATCCGTCTGCGGTGGAGGGGAGCGGCTTGGGGATCTTCCTCCCGCTCCCTCTCCGCAGCCTCCTTCTGCGAGAGTGGCGCATAAGCCTACGAACGCCTTCTTATATTTGTGTTTGATTTTAAGATGCTTCTATTTCTTCCAAAGACTATTTGGACATATAGTAATAACAATCCTTGATGTCTAAATTAGGAAAACATTGCAGACATCCATTCAATCGGCGACTCGACATCCCCGTGAATTTCTTTGCAACCCAATTTTTAAAAGTGTGAGCACCAGGATGTGTATAAAGAGCTGTTCGTGCTTCTACCAAAGGATAAGTGAACGAGAATGTTTTCTCCTCGTGCTCTTACCAGTAGGAGAGTTGCAGTAGGAACTACAAGAAATGGTCCCTAAAATTTTCTATGCAACGGAATTTAATCTACATTTTACAAAGCAGATACAATACTTCAAGCATTTCTAGAGGTGATCCAGCCAAAAAATATTTTTTATTTATTTTGTTAGAAGCTGCTTTTTAGGGTTCCGTAGCCAAATGGCAAAAAACGGAACCCTTATAGATTCGTCATGTCTGTCTGTCTGTCTGTCTGTCCGTCCGTATGTCCGTAGCCACTTTTCTCCGAAACTATAAGAACTACACTGTTGAAACTTGGTAAGTAGATGTATTCTGTGAACCGCATTAAGATTTTCATACAAAAATAGAAAAAAAGCAATAAATTTTGGGGGTTCTCCATACATAGAATTTTTTCATCAAACCCATACGTGTGGGGTATCTATGGATAGGTCTTCTAAAATTATATTGAGGTTTCTAATATCATTTTTTTCTAAACCGAATAGTTTGCGCGAGAGACACTTCCAAAGTGGTAAAATGTGTGTCCCCCTTGTAACTTCTAAAATAAACGAATGATAAAATTTTAAAAAATATAGGTATGATGTACATTACCATGTAAACTTCCACCAAAAATTGGTTTGAACGAGATCTAGTAAGTCGTTTTTTTAATACGTCATAAATCGTACGGAACCCTTCATGGGCGAGTCCGACTCGCACTTGGCCGGTTTTTAATAAGATTCAAACAATGATTGAAAGGAGACACTGCCATCGCAGTGTGTAGTGCCATCCCACTTCAACCACCGGCTATTCAATATACAAAGGTACAAATAAAGATGTAATTTCGCAGGGGCTTGAACAAGGATGCGGGTTTGGCTTCGGCTCACATAGACACATGGACATGATCAATAATATTTAAATTAATCATGAATATTTATTATCATAAAAATAAAATATTTATAAAATCCTTATAAAATATAGCCCAACAAGATGATTATTATGGTTTTACGAATAGAGTACACCATTCGTATTAGATATGGAGCTATTTCGAATGTAACGGTTGACCTGCAAAGCGACACAATACGTCAGCCTTTTTATATTAACTATACATAAAAAGTAACATAATATGTGCATTGTTATTCTGTTACGTGGAGTGGCATTGATTTTTTTTTTATCAAGGCCTCGGAAATTTCGACAGCGACACGAGATTAAAGATAGGCTTCCACTATCAACGTGGAAATATTTCACAACGACAGACTTTATTAACAATGTTTCTTTAAACAGTGTGCTTTTTTAACTGGGACGGTATAAGGAAATTCTAAACTGCAAAAGATAGAGGAGAACTATATTAGGAACCATATTTTTTTTTAAAATGAAAGATTTTTACATAATATTTTTACGGTCAAGCATGAGTTGTCTTTTAAAATATGCGAATTGGCTCAGTTTTATTTTTGTATAGGAAAAAAGCAGAGCAGCGAAAATTAATAAAATAATAACACGTACAACAAGTGTACCTTTACACATATTTTAAATATGGAACATTGTGCAGCCAAAAAGTAAGCTGGTCCACAACCTACCTACATGCTCTACAGGCTTTTTAAAAAAAACTAATACAAATTTTGAAGGAAAATTGTTTTACTGTATTGTTAATTGTTAAAATCTATTGCTATCTGCTTTTGCAACTATTATCATCATCCCAACTGTAATACACCCACTATTGAATTTTCTGCAATGCATCATTTTTAAGGCAAGGTGAACATATAAGCGTCTTACATGCTCACCTTGCCTTAAGTGTGATGCATTGCAGAAAATTACAATACACAAAATACATATCCACTAGTCAAAAATCTAAAAACTTGACACATACTTGATTAACTCCAACTCGGAATTTAACGTTTTTACCAAAATCGTGTATTTTAATTTAACAAAAATATATGCTTAGCTGTGAGCCTGTGAAGCACCGAATTTTATACCGAAAATTTATTGATTACAAAATTAAATATTTAAATATTAGGAGCGTCGGCAGCGCTGTGGCCTCGGCACTGGACTGTGCTCTGAGTAGAATCGGGAGGCCCGCGATCGATCCTGTCATGTACCAATGTGTTTTTCTTTTTTCGTTTTCAATTTTATCTGATGCTCCTACGGTGAAGGTAAACATCGTAAGGAAACCTGCATACACCTGCGAAGTAATTCAAAGGTGTATGTAAAGTTAACCAATCCGCACTGAGCCAGCGTGGTTTGACTAAGGCCTAATCGCCCTAACTAGTTAGGGTAGGCTCGTGCCCCTCGTGACGTATATGAGCTGTGGTGATGATGATGCAAATTAAATATAAATTACTTGGTTGATACTTCCATAGATTTATTTCAAAAAGGAGTTTTTTTTTACATTTAATCAGCAAATAACTAAAGATTACTGGGAACGAATCTCTTATGGTTCACATTTGATGATGACTGCATGTTACAAATTGCAGTAGATATATCAAACTCAATATTAGTATTTGATTAATAAAACATTTAAAAATTTTTAACATGAAAATCTAGGCATGTAAAACTGTGTTCCACCACCCACCTATCCTCTGAGCCCGCCAGTCGCCAGCTCTAATTATTCCGTCTAATTTTATTCACTGAAAACAGTGAATAAAAAGCACTTTTAATCACTATTTTGATGTTTGAATTTAGAACAGACCGATATATTCGACCTCCATCTCAATGCTTTACAACCTACTTGCACAAAAAATACTCGATATTAAATGTCTATTTTTGCTTAAATCTTTCTTTTTCTCGTAGTCATAGTATAAAGTATAGTATCATCAACAGCTCATATATGTCCCCACCGAGGGGCTCGAGCCTACCCTAAACTAAGGCGTTAAAGTATAGTATGCAACTCCTGAATAAAGCGGATTTATACCAAGGGCCATGAATGACTCGCGTCGCTCAGGATTCTAACACTTGAATCACGAGCGTAGAGTCTGTCGTTGTGAAATATTTTCATGAATCAGTCGTTAGAATCCTTCACTTGCTCGTGATTTCATCTATGGCCCTCGTTTTAAATCCGTCCTTTATTCACTACTTGCATAATATACTATTTTTATCTAGAACTGCCAGATGAACCAGATTTTTCATTTCATACCTCATTATTCAGCGACACCCTAATTTTTGGTACTCGTAATATTACGGGTACATAAAAATCCGATCCAACATGAGATTATTAAATCAGATTCTCACTGGAATCAAACTCGTTAATATTTGTTACGAGTGAAATCACAAGTTTTCATCCCAACTGAACTTTTATATGGTAAAGTACTTAAAACAGTGTTTGAAAAACCATAAAAACACATAATTTGGTTTACAGCCCAGACGCATGCCATTTCATAATCAGTTGCAAAAACTGTTCACAATGGAACTCTACACTTATAAACAAGCAATGTTTACAAATAAAATTGTAGCATTACGATACGAGCCATTGGAACTTCCAATACGACTTTAATGCGCCAAGTAGTTATTCACAATTTTTATTGTTGGTTGCTTTTGTTATTGAATTTTTTGCTTAAATAACTGCAGTTATTTTGACGTTAAATAGTAAAATTATTTATTTTTATCAGTCTGGAAATTTTATTTTCTGTCTCTGTCTTTGTCTTTCAAGCACAGATATTTCAATAATTTATGACTCATTGAATATATTACCCAACTCTAAATCTTTCCAATAATGGGTCCCGACGATTGCAATCATTTTAATTGAGAGGCAAACAACATTAACAAAACTTTAAGCTTTACAAGAAAGAAACTTTATAAAAATTATCAGACTGAAAAAGCGTTATAGCATTCATTTTGGAGATTCAATTAAGTAAACAACCTACATTGATTTATACTGTAAATTAAAAAGCACAAGGTTGTGTTATATTAACTACTAGCTGTGCCCGCGACTTCGTCCGCGTGAAATAGTAACTTTTGTTGAGGTTGATAAAAAGTTGCCTATGTTATCTATACAAATAAATAAAATTGAAGTGTGTGTTTGTAATGTCAAAATAACAAGATTTTACTAAATGGGTATGAATGTATATCGGGTACCAATAACAAAAACACAATTTAATTTTTTTTTGTTTGTCTGTCTGTTTGTTCCCGCTAATCTCCGGAATGGCTGGACCGATTTTGGCGGGACTAACATTTTTAACCGACTTCGAAAAAAGGAGGTTCTCAATTCGTCGGAATCTTTTTTTTATGTATGTTCCCCGATTACTCGAAGACGCCTGAACCGATGCGGTGCGATGAAAATTATTTTTTTGTCTGAAAGGGGTCCCATTGTTACCATGCCATGATCTGATGATGGGATCCCATGAAAATCGAGGGAAACCTTTGAATTTCATAGGCCACGTCACCGTATGTTCACCCATAACTTCGCCATTTGTGGACCAATTTTCAAATTTTTTTTTGTAATCGAAGGAGTATACTCCCGAGGTGGTTCCATTGTCTCCATGTCATGATCTTATGATAGGATCCATGAAAATCGAGGAAAATCCTTGAATTTCATAGGCACGTCCAACGTGTTTCATATTTTTGCTAAAGATATTCAGGTATTTACATTTAGTAGTCATCATATTATGTTACTGAGCTGATGATGGAAGGTTTCTGGTAGGATAGGAGTTCGGGAATAATTCTTTCAGTACTGTTTGGAGCGAAAGACGTTTTATTTTAAGTTGTTCTGGTGTTTGCCTTGGCTCAAATTCTAAAACGCATGTATTATAAACTAAAAAGATTGAAAAAAAATTTTTACAAAAAAATAAAACCGACTTCAAAAACACCAAAAAGTCATAAATAATATTAGAATACATACAAAATCACAGTTTTATATTGCAGTCGGTGCCAAGCAATGATCACCTGGAAAGACTTAAAAAATGAAAAGAACAATTAATATAGTTACTTAAAATTTGGCACACTTCATGTATGTATTCTTATATTATTTATGACTTTTTGGTGTTTTTGAAGTCGGTTTTATTTTTTTACATAACCAACATTTCCATAATTTCTTATGCGTAAAAAAGGACTTCTCTGTCTACGTAGCTAAAATAGAAGTGAATGAAAAATATTTTAAATTTACACTATAACTGCACCATAGATAAGGTTGGTATTTTATCTTCATCGTTGTTTTTTAATTGTAGTGTTATTTGTTAAAATATAGTGTAGCTTAAAACATATTTGCGCAGCACTAATGAACATTAACAAGTTGTTGCTATTAATTGTAATAAGTTTTTTCGAACCGCAGAGTTTAACTTTTATATAGAAACATTTATTATCATAAATTGTATTTCCTTTACAATGCTACATTAATTCGAAACATTGCGGTAGAAAAACCACAATAGTCTTCCGATTCCTTTGAGACATTTCAATATGCAACTTTAATGTTATTTATAAATTTTGAAAATTAAGTCCTCACGTTTTACTTTCACAAAGTGGGTAGCCACTGCCCTTAATTAGATACTAGATAGAAACCCATTCATAAATTTGCAAAGTTTCGAAAATACCTGCAACAATGACGCTGGCCGACCGCAAATCTGACGCTTCCTAATCAAAACAAATGACAGCTGAACGAAACGTCCTCCACTACCGCCTCGAGTTTGACAATTCACAGTTCGTTTTCCGAACGCACTTTCACGAGTGGAATTAAAAAGAAACAAAAGAGCATCGGGCTCGATGAAAAGTTTGAGAAGTTGACGTAAACGTTTACGCAGAACAACACTGGCAAAGCGAGCGGCCCCTATAACCTCGCAAGTATTACTGACGAACGTAGTTTGTTCCAAGTACTTTGGAGTTCCGGCCGGCCCACCACGTTGAAATGTTCACGTATATACGCCGAACGTAAGTTCCTTGTTATCCTCGTGGAAGGATTTTAGTCTTTACTGAGTTGTGATAAAGCTCAGAGGCTCGAAAAAGTGGGATATCAAGTAATTTAGGAAGAAGTGGGCGGAGCTATGTCACGCGGAGTATGAGGTACTCCAAGAAAACAATAATTATTATAGAAATATATATTAGAGAAGGTTTAAATAAGTAACACAAAATTTCTGCGTTTAATATAAGATTACATTATGTATATTGTATAGACCAGCGTTTGATCGCGATTTCTTTCGCGTAAGTAGATGGGATAAGAACGTAGATATCGTAGATATCAAAAAATTGTGGATTTTATATAAAATTAAATACTACTTATTTACTTCTTTTTCAAACTCAAAGATATGACATTATTGTTCAACATAGACCTTTACAAGGTTATAGACGTCAAACTAAAATGCAATTACAAAAAATAAAAGCCGACTTCAATAAGTCAGCTTATATTTTTGTAGTTTTTTAATCTTTTTAGTGAATGAAATCTTTTTAGTGAATTGAATACCAGCTCACCGAATGAAACACCTATAAAACTTAAGGGTTTCCCTCGATTTTCATGGGATCCCATTATCAGATCCTGACTTTGGTCGAATTGAAAACCTTCTCCTTTTTTGTAGGTAGTCGGTTAAAAAAGAGAAGGTTCTTTTAATTCTTGCGTATGTTTTTTTGTGAATATGTTACGCGATTACGCCGCCAATTGTGGAGCAATTTTCAAAATTCTTATTATACCAATCGATAGATTATACTATATTATCAGGTCACCAAAGTCATGATCTGATGATGGGATCTCATGAAAATCGAGGGAAACCCTTAAATTTTATAGGTAAGTACCTCCAACGTGTTTTATGTTTATTTTTTGTAAAATATTTTATATTTTTATGAAATTCAGGTCCAAGGTCAGGTCAAGTTCAAAAGTTAAGGATCCTTCCATGATTAGCTCAGTTCATGACTACCAGACGCAAATACCTGAATATCTTTAGCAAAAACACGAAAAATATGAAACACTTTGAATGTGCCTATGAAATTTAAGGGTTTCCCTCGATTTTCATGGGATTCCATCATCAGATCATGACATGGTGACAATTGGACTACCACGGGAGTATAATTTTACGATTTCAAAAAGAATTTTGAAAATCGGCCCACAAATGGCGGAGTAATCGGTGAACATACATAAAAAACAGAAAATAGATACTTTTGAATATACTCGTAAAAGCTCCTCCTTTTTCGAAGTCGGTTAAAAATAAAAACAGCACTGTATATTTTAATCTAAATAAGAAACAGATGCTACTCAAACTCCGCGAAAACTAGGAAACAGGTGTGCCCACGGTGTGCCAATCTAATAACAAAAAAAAACTTACATTGAATTTGGAACCATAAACAAATCATTCATTGCCGATACTTTTTTGATAGAAAGGTACTTAAGGGACGTCGCACACTAATAGATGGTCACTGTTTATGGACTTCCTTATATGTATATATTTAGTTATAAACTAGATGAAAGGTTACAGCTGCTACGAACAGCGACAAACATGGGGATGGCACAAGTAGTGGTAGTGGCCGGCACATGAAATGAAATGAAAATATTTTTTTTTATTGCAGAAAGTTGGTAAACAAGCAAACTGCCCACCTGATGGTAAGTGGTAACAGTCACCTATAATACATGTGGCTCTTGTGAGATTCGCAGCAAAACTGCAACCCCCACAAGAACCACAGTGTACGCTGCCAACTTGTGACACCAGATGTAAAGTCACAGTACCCAGTAATTTCACTGCCATATCTTACCCTTCAAACCGGAACACAGCAATGCAAGCACTGCTGCTTTGCGGCAGAAATAGGTAAGAAGGAGATACTATCGCGAGCACTTCCGCCTGACCATTTAAAAATTTATTCGCTTGAATCGTGCGGAAGCGCCGGACTACGCCCCCTTAAGTTTTGGCCTATTAGAAAAGAAATACTCTTTCTGTCTCTAATCGGCGTAGGGGGATTCCTCGGCGGCTCGGCGGCAGGCCGAAGAAGAATCTTTTATTTCATTATTCCATGTCTATTCGAGGTCGACGGGGTGGGGCTAGAGAGCGCTAGTGCAAACGAAAATGAGCGTAGCGGTGATCAAGCGGAACTGCGCGCGATAGTACCTAAGCAGACGACGGTAGAGAGTCTCCCTCCAGTAAAATAAATTTCGTATGTCTGAAGCCTTACGACGATTTCCTTCACCGTAGGAGCGTGGGATAAATGTACCTACATTTGTATGTAATTCGAAAAACGAAAAACACATTGGCACATGGTAAGATCGAGCCCCGTACCTCCCGATTCAAAGGCCAGTACCAAGGCCACCGACGCCCTACGGTGAAAGAAAACATTGCGAGGCAATCTGCATACATCTGCGAAGAATTCAAAGGTGTATGTGAAGTCAACCAATTCGCACTGGGCCAGCGTGGTTGACTAAGACCTAAACACCCTAACAAGAGTAGGGATCGAGCCCCTCGGTGGGGACGAAGCTATATGAGCTGTGATGATGATATATGAAGCGTACACTTATAAACGTCAAAATTCCATTCATATTAATCACCACACCACTTACTCGAATCAATCAAAATACATCCATGAAGTAGGTATCGTCGTTAAGGTAATCCGTAACTTTGTAATGAGGTTTGGGGTTACAGGGTTTGGGGTTTGTTTGAGGTTACAGAATTCCAAATAGAATCAATAGATCATAAAATTTTATTGAGGTAACGACCTAAGTAGGAAGGTATCTGTACCTAATTGATTGATTGATTGATTGATTGAACACTTTATTGTACACGAAACATACATAAACAGGACACAACAATACAAGAGACACAGTAACAATAGGCGGCCTTATTGCTAAGGTAGCAATTTCTACCAGGCAACCTTGGGGTCAAGAAAAGCTCTTGCTAAGGTAAGTGACGGGAATAGTGCTAAACAGTTCTAAGAAATAGTTAATATACGTTACGATTATAATTAACATCTAACAACAAAAAAATTTAATATCAAAATACTATATATATAAAGTCACAAAATATACATAAATGTAAATATATACATAAATAATACCTATACATATATATATATATATATATAAAAACGGATAAGGACATGACTCATTAGTTGTTCTCCAGCTTGAGGAAATGGCTCTTAATTTTTGCCCTGAATGAATTCTGAGTTGTCGCTCGTCTGATTACTTCCGGCAGTGAATTCCATAGACGAATAGCTTGCTTAGTGAATGACTTGGATGAAAAGGAGGAGCGGAAAGGGACATACAGGGATAAATTATGATCAGAACGCAAGTTACGAACGTTACTGTCCGAGCAGTATGTAAACCTTTCTTTAAGATAGGGTGGAGCATCGGGGTTAGACAGGATAGTGTATAAGAGGGAAAGGATGTGACAATTGCATACGTACAACATAAATAAATTAGTGTCTAATCTGCGTTAAAGTAGGTTTCTACTAGGTACAATACAAATCAGCTTACCAGTTATTATTTCATGCAGCATGCAGAACACTTGTGGAGGGATCTCAGTCATATAACTCAATGAACACAACAATCACAGAAATAGCATACACAGCAACGCCCGGTAGGACATGGCTTGGGTCGCATTTCGCACTAACATAACTAAACTTGGACTCGCAGGAGTTCACTCTAGGCGTAAAATCAGCCAGCGTCTATCAAGCCTCAAACTCCAAACACTTGAACATAACTTTAAAAGTCAAACACAAACAACTTATAGCAGCGGTTCAAAATGTGGTCCTCCTTGTTGAATTTTATAATGAATATTTTTGATTTTTACTTTGACTAATTATTATGAATATGTTTGATTTTTACGTTAGAATCATACCAAAATTAGGTATATTTTTGTTGAAAAAACTGTCGATTAACTTTTTTTTTTTGTTATTAGAACTGATGATTATCTGTGTTACTAATTAAGAACTAAAATGATTTTGAGAGATTTTAAATGTTAAATTGATTAAATGTTGTACATTTAATACTTTAGTAACAAAGTTTTACCACGGTAATCTCTATATATAATAAAATCGTAGGGGTACAAAAATCTGTAATTGCGAAATATTAAGAAAAAAAATACACAGGTCACCTTAAAATCATTAGCAGAACACGATAGAAACGTTTTAAAAAAATTGTTTGTTTGTTTGCATATAAAATTTGTTTGTTTGTTTGTCTGTTTTTCCGGAAAGATCTTCGAAACTACTGGACAGAATTTGATATGGCTTACACCACAATGCTTAGAATTTTCCGGAAGAACATTTAGGCATAATTTCATTTGTTTAAATTCACGTTTTATTTTTCGTGAAAAAATACCATATAAAATTTCCGCACAATGCTTAAGAAGAAAATTAACATGGCGCACGTGAAATTATTTTGACAAGTCTGTCACATAGTGCAAAGAAAAACTTAATCTATTCTGTTATTGACTGTGCCCATCTGGATTTCGCCAACCAAGAAGTTTAGGAAGTTTAAATTGTCTTTTTCTTATGTATTACCCTGGTGGTAAGGCAAAAGGATCAAGCCATACAACCAATATATAAAGCATTTTTTATGACAATATCACGTCACAAATATAACATTTTTAGGTTGGTTTAATTCTTGACCAATTTTCTCAAAATCAGTACAATTTTTGAAATGTTGAAAAGTATTTTGAAAGTTGTTATATGTTTTTACATTATGACTAAGGAATCAAACTCTTTCATCCATTTAAAACTATTAAAAGTAATTGAGTGATATTGATAATTAAAAAAATATCTGACTGCAATGATTCTGGGTTACGCGTACGGGACTCTTATCCTAATATCTAAAATGATCACTTTTTTTTGTATACACCTAAGGAACATGGATATCGAACCAAGGACCTAAAGAGTAGAACACATTGAACCTAGCCACGTTTACCTAATTCGACATGACTGCCAATAAAAGTTCGTTTCCAAACCCAGCAATATGGATATCAGATGAAAGGCCTTGATGAGTAGAGCACTATGAATCTGGCAACATTGACGTAAATTAAACATAGCTGCCGCTCAAGCTTCGCTTCGGCGGCAGGCCGAAGAAGAATCTTTTATTTCATTATTCCATGTCTATTCGAGGTCGACGGGGTGGGGCTAGAGAGCGCTAGTGCAAACGAAAATGAGCGTAGCGGTGATCAAGCGGAACTGCGCGCGATAGTACCTAAGCAGACGACGGTAGAGAGTCTCCCTCCAGTAAAATAAATTTCGTATGTCTGAAGCCTTACGACGATTTCCTTCACCGTAGGAGCGTGGGATAAATGTACCTACATTTGTATGTAATTCGAAAAACGAAAAACACATTGGCACATGGTAAGATCGAGCCCCGTACCTCCCGATTCAAAGGCCAGTACCAAGGCCACCGACGCCCTACGGTGAAAGAAAACATTGCGAGGCAATCTGCATACATCTGCGAAGAATTCAAAGGTGTATGTGAAGTCAACCAATTCGCACTGGGCCAGCGTGGTTGACTAAGACCTAAACACCCTAACAAGAGTAGGGATCGAGCCCCTCGGTGGGGACGAAGCTATATGAGCTGTGATGATGATATATGAAGCGTACACTTATAAACGTCAAAATTCCATTCATATTAATCACCACACCACTTACTCGAATCAATCAAAATACATCCATGAAGTAGGTATCGTCGTTAAGGTAATCCGTAACTTTGTAATGAGGTTTGGGGTTACAGGGTTTGGGGTTTGTTTGAGGTTACAGAATTCCAAATAGAATCAATAGATCATAAAATTTTATTGAGGTAACGACCTAAGTAGGAAGGTATCTGTACCTAATTGATTGATTGATTGATTGATTGAACACTTTATTGTACACGAAACATACATAAACAGGACACAACAATACAAGAGACACAGTAACAATAGGCGGCCTTATTGCTAAGGTAGCAATTTCTACCAGGCAACCTTGGGGTCAAGGAAAGCTCTTGCTAAGGTAAGTGACGGGAATAGTGCTAAACAGTTCTAAGAAATAGTTAATATACGTTACGATTATAATTAACATCTAACAACAAAAAAATTTAATATCAAAATACTATATATATAAAGTCACAAAATATACATAAATGTAAATATATACATAAATAATACCTATACATATATATATATATATATATAAAAACGGATAAGGACATGACTCATTAGTTGTTCTCCAGCTTGAGGAAATGGCTCTTAATTTTTGCCCTGAATGAATTCTGAGTTGTCGCTCGTCTGATTACTTCCGGCAGTGAATTCCATAGACGAATAGCTTGCTTAGTGAATGACTTGGATGAAAAGGAGGAGCGGAAAGGGACATACAGGGATAAATTATGATCAGAACGCAAGTTACGAACGTTACTGTCCGAGCAGTATGTAAACCTTTCTTTAAGATAGGGTGGAGCATCGGGGTTAGACAGGATAGTGTATAAGAGGGAAAGGATGTGACAATTGCATACGTACAACATAAATAAATTAGTGTCTAATCTGCGTTAAAGTAGGTTTCTACTAGGTACAATACAAATCAGCTTACCAGTTATTATTTCATGCAGCATGCAGAACACTTGTGGAGGGATCTCAGTCATATAACTCAATGAACACAACAATCACAGAAATAGCATACACAGCAACGCCCGGTAGGACATGGCTTGGGTCGCATTTCGCACTAACATAACTAAACTTGGACTCGCAGGAGTTCACTCTAGGCGTAAAATCAGCCAGCGTCTATCAAGCCTCAAACTCCAAACACTTGAACATAACTTTAAAAGTCAAACACAAACAACTTATAGCAGCGGTTCAAAATGTGGTCCTCCTTGTTGAATTTTATAATGAATATTTTTGATTTTTACTTTGACTAATTATTATGAATATGTTTGATTTTTACGTTAGAATCATACCAAAATTAGGTATATTTTTGTTGAAAAAACTGTCGAGTAACTTTTTTTTTTTGTTATTAGAACTGATGATTATCTGTGTTACTAATTAAGAACTAAAATGATTTTGAGAGATTTTAAATGTTAAATTGATTAAATGTTGTACATTTAATACTTTAGTAACAAAGTTTTACCACGGTAATCTCTATATATAATAAAATCGTAGGGGTACAAAAATCTGTAATTGCGAAATATTAAGAAAAAAAATACACAGGTCACCTTAAAATCATTAGCAGAACACGATAGAAACGTTTTAAAAAAATTGTTTGTTTGTTTGCATATAAAATTTGTTTGTTTGTTTGTCTGTTTTTCCGGAAAGATCTTCGAAACTACTGGACAGAATTTGATATGGCTTACACCACAATGCTTAGAATTTTCCGGAAGAACATTTAGGCATAATTTCATTTGTTTAAATTCACGTTTTATTTTTCGTGAAAAAATACCATATAAAATTTCCGCACAATGCTTAAGAAGAAAATTAACATGGCGCACGTGAAATTATTTTGACAAGTCTGTCACATAGTGCAAAGAAAAACTTAATCTATTCTGTTATTGACTGTGCCCATCTGGATTTCGCCAACCAAGAAGTTTAGGAAGTTTAAATTGTCTTTTTCTTATGTATTACCCTGGTGGTAAGGCAAAAGGATCAAGCCATACAACCAATATATAAAGCATTTTTTATGACAATATCACGTCACAAATATAACATTTTTAGGTTGGTTTAATTCTTGACCAATTTTCTCAAAATCAGTACAATTTTTGAAATGTTGAAAAGTATTTTGAAAGTTGTTATATGTTTTTACATTATGACTAAGGAATCAAACTCTTTCATCCATTTAAAACTATTAAAAGTAATTGAGTGATATTGATAATTAAAAAAATATCTGACTGCAATGATTCTGGGTTACGCGTACGGGACTCTTATCCTAATATCTAAAATGATCACTTTTTTTTGTATACACCTAAGGAACATGGATATCGAACCAAGGACCTAAAGAGTAGAACACATTGAACCTAGCCACGTTTACCTAATTCGACATGACTGCCAATAAAAGTTCGTTTCCAAACCCAGCAATATGGATATCAGATGAAAGGCCTTGATGAGTAGAGCACTATGAATCTGGCAACATTGACGTAAATTAAACATAGCTGCCGCTCAAAAAGGCGGATAAAAGTTCGTTTAGCCTAGCAATATGGGTATCAAATGAAAGGCCTCAAAGAGTAGAGCATTATAAACTTAGGAAAATTACCCTAAATTAAACATGGCCGCCGCTCAAAAAAATGGATATAAGTTCGTTTTCAAACCCAGCAACATGGGTATCAAATAAAAGGCCTTGATGAGTAGAGCACTATGAACCAGGGATGTCGCGAATATTCGCATCCGCATCCGCTAATGCGGAGCTTCCGCATGAATCTGGACATCTGCATCCGCATCCGCAATAATCAATGCGGATGATCATGCGGATGCGGATGTAAGACAAGTTGCGACAAGAAAGAAATTGGGCCGGCGAATGGCGCGTGCCGTTTGGGAACGAAAAAATTGGTGACAAGATCCGACGCGTTTGTTGTGGTGCATCATTTGTTTCTTGTAAATAAATCATTACGTGTTTGTTTGCGCTGTGGAATACTAAGACTTATCGTTTATCCACTCCACGTGTTCCTAGCGAACAATTATTTAGTAGCGTGAGTTTAATTTATGAACTTCTGCGTAACCGGCTTGAATCAAAGAAGGTGGCAATATTACTTTTTATTAAGTACAATGCTCCTATTTTTTAACTTCATTTACTAATTGTCTATACTTACTTATATTATAAAAAGGAAAGATTTGATTGTTTATCTGTTTGTATTGAATAGGCTCGGAAACTACTGGACCGATTTGAAAAATTCTTTCACATTGAAAATCCTACGTTATCCCTTATTATGGTGTCTCCGAAGAGGCAGTTAGACTTATTGAGTCTTATTTGTCTAAAAGGGGCCAGAAAGTTGTTATTAACAAAACTGAGTTGAGCTCAAACTTTTGCTTTGAGGTCAGCTTCCAATTGACGACTCTGTAACAAACCAAAATTGTAAATGGCGATTTAAAAGAGGAGATAAAAAATTTAGACCTTTCGAGTTTCTTGCCTGTTCTTCTCGAGAAGGCTCTCCCAATTTCCGAACAGGTGTAGAGTCAACTTTTTTTTTTTCATTCCTACTTGTATTTGCAGACATCTTGAGTATATTTAGGATGTATGCACATACAAGGTTAATATAATTTCTTTAAATTAGATTGTTTTGCTTTGTTTTGACGTCAATAAGTGCCTGTAAAGACCTATGTTGAATAAAGATTTTTGAATTTGAATTTGAATTTGAGTCTGCTGGTGCACCTATAGTCATCAAAAGACTCTATGGGACCATTTAAGGTCATACCTTAAATGGTCCCATAGAGTCTTTTGATGACTATACTACTGTACTAGAAACGACAGAAATCGCCAAAAACATTTCCCATACATTTTGTACGGAAAATCCTCGGATCCTATTTCTTACGGTAATCTCTCTATGAATCCTATTTCTTACTTTTGGGAAGGAACTATTATGGTGTCTCCGAAGAGGCAGTTAGACTTATTGAGTCTTATTTGTCTAAAAGGGGCCAGAAAGTTGTTATTAACAAAACTGAGTCTGCTGGTGCACCTATAGTCACCTATAGTCATAGGGCGTGCCTTAGGGATCAATATTGGGACCATTGCTTTTCCTAATTTACAATAATGACCTCCCACATTTCACTTATAATCTTTGCGATACAGTGCTATTTGCAGATGATACTTCTTTAATATTTAAGATTGACAAGGGAAACGAAAACATTGACGATGTAAATAGTACTCTCTCTAGAGTATTGCATTGGTTCACAATGAACAATTTAGCATTAAACTCAAATAAAACTAAATGTATTAAGTTCCTATTGCCAAATGTAAGGAAAGTGGATACTATTGTAGAAATGAATAATCAAGTTGTTGAATTCATCGACTTTACAAAATTTTTGATTTGATGAACATAGGCTATAAAATTATTTTTCCTACGGGAAAATATAAAATTCCCACGGGAAAACAAAAATAACGCGGGCGAAGCTGCGAGCGGAAAGCTAGTAATTAAAAAAATGTTAATAATTACTCTATTATTATTTTAATTCTTAATTCATATACTTTGTTTCTATAACATCTTAAACATCCGCATCCGCATTCGCATCCGCGGATGTGAGCCTTCAAAAATCCGCATCCGCATTCACATCCGCGGATGTGAAAAAATCGGCATCCGCAACATCCCTGCTATGAACCTAGCAACATTGACATAAATTCAACATGGCCGCCGCTCAAAAAAGGTGGATAAAAGTTCTTTTCCAAACCTAGCAATATGGGTATTAAATGAAAGGCCCTGAAGAGTACCTAGAGTATTACGAACCTACGAAAATTGTCCTAATTTCGAAATGGCCGCTGCTCAAGAAAGGCACAATAAAGTTAAATCATTGAATCATTATGGAATAAAATGGAGGAAAAAACTAAACACTGTGTTAAGCAGCATTTTGATGGCGAAACGTAGTTCGCGGGCACAGCTAGTCTTATATGTAATGTAAGGCTCCATCAATTTCAATTAATTATCAAAAGTTGACACATTCATTCGGAAATACTTAAAAAACTTTGGGGGTTGATGCCTTAATTTACTATACAGTGTATATTTTCCTTTTATTAGTATTTCACTATACACGGTGTTTCATAATCTATACCTATAAAATGCTTTGTCCTGAATGACTGACTGACTGACGGATCAACGCACAGCCTAAGCCGCTGATCGTAGAGACTTGAAACTTGGAGGGTGTGTTCTTTGTATGACGTAGGCGTCCGATAAGAAAGGATTTTCCGAAATTCTACCCCTAAGGGGGTGAAAAAGGGGGGCAAAGTTTGTATGGGACAACTAGATTCCTTGGTTCAAAATACTTTAAATGCATAAACATTCGTTAATAGAATCGATGGATAACATCTATATCTATAAAATGCTTTGTCCTGAATGACTGACTTACTGACTGACGGATCAACGCACAGCCTAAACCACTGATCGTAGAGACTTGAAACTTGGAGGGTGTGTTCTTTGTATGACGTAGGCGTCCGTTAAGAAAGGATTTTCCGAAATTCTACCCCTAAGGGGATGAAAAAGGGGGGCAAAGTTTGTATGGGACAACTAGATTCCTTGGTCCAAAATACTTTAAATTTATTACATTCGTTAATAGAATCGATGGATAACATGTTTCGTATTTTATTGAAACTCATCCCCTAATAGGGTGAAATGGGGTGGTAAAATGTGATATCGACATTATTGTCGTTTTATGGTTTTTTGGGTCGTAGATTACGAAAATAACATCGATATCAAAATCCAACATGGCGGACCCAAAATACCATCATCCCTTGATGGGGTGCAATGGAGTTGAAGAGATACGATGAAAAAGATTTCATTCACTAAAAACAAAATAAAAAATATTTTATCTCTTCTCTATCTCTATCTCTATATATAATAAAATCGTAGGGGTACAAAAATCTGTAATTGCGAAATATTAAGAAAAAAAATACACAGGTCGCCTTAAAATCATTAGCAGAACACGATAGAATAGTTTTTAAAAAAATTGTTTGTTTGTTGGTTTGTTTGTTTGTTTGTTTGTTTGTTTGTTTGTTTGTTTGTCTGTTTGTCCGGAAAGATCTCCGAAACTACTGGACAGAATTTGATATGGCTTACACCACAATGCTTAGAATTTTCCGGAAGAACATTTAGGCATAATTTCGTTTGTTTAAATTCACTTTTTATTTTTAGTGAAAAAATACCATATAAAATTTTCGAATTGGCTTTAGGTAGAAAAACAACATGGCGCACGTGAAATTATTTTGACAAGTCAGTCACATAGTACAGAGCGAAGGTATTTTCTTCCACGAAGGAAAGGCAATGGAACTACGCCATACAGCCTGATCTTAAGTAATTGGATTTCGAAAATTGCAAGGCAGGAATGAAGTGTTTCACATAGTACAAATAAAATTTAATATTTTCTGTTAATGGCTGTGCCCAACTGGATTTCGCCGACCAAATTGTCTTTTTCTTATGTCGTACCGTGGTGGTAAGGCAAAAAGATCAAGCCATATAACCAATGTATAAAGCATTTTTTATGATAATACTTATCGAGTGACCATAAAATTTGTAGATTGGTTTAATTCTTGACTAATTTTCACAAAATCGGTACAATTTTTGAAATATTTGAAATGTTGAAAAATGAAGATACTCTTTTCAAGGTATTTTGAAAGGTGTTATATGTTTTTACATTAGGACTAAGGAATCAAACTCTTCCATCCATTTAAAACTATTAAAAGTAATAAATTAATATTGATAATTAAAAAAAATATCTGACTGCAATGTTCTGGGTAAGGCGCTTAACACATTGCCGCCGCATCCCTCTGCGGTGTACGGAGGGACGAAAACCGCATGCGGCTGCGGCGGCACGGAACCGTGCCATCGTACGGTTTGCACCGTATCTCCGTCCGGAGCTGCGATGCACGACGCACCACATCACCGCATTATCTATGTCGAGATCTATTACGCGTATGCACGTCCTTTCTACGCAAAAATCCGTACGATACTGCGGCACAGTGTGGCATACCCCGCGGACCCCACCGCATCACCGTCCGGGAGTGCGATGCCGTCGCGCGCGCCGCACAACCGCATGGTCATGCGGCGTGAGTGTGTTATACCCTGCGGTTTTTGTATACAAATTAAGATTCTTCAGTCAAAATTAAAAACCGCAGCGCCGCACACCGGAGCGGTGTACGGAGGGACGAAAACCGCATGCGGCTGCGGCGGCACGGAACCGTGCCACCGTACGGTTTGCTCCGTATCACCGTCCGGAGCTGCGGTGCACGACGACGCCCCGCATCACCGCATTATCTATGTTGAGATCTATTAAGCGTATGCACGTCCTTTCTACGCAAAAATCCGTACGATACTGCGGCACAGTGTGACATACCCCGCGGACCGCACCGCATCCCCGTCCGGGAGTGCGGTGCCGTCGCGCGCGCCGCACAACCGCATGGTGATGCGGTGCGAGTGTGTTATACCCTGCGGTTTTTGTATACAAATTAAGATTCTCCAGTCAAAATTAAAAACCGCAGCACCGCACACCGGAGCGGTGTCCGGTGCAATGTGTTATGCGCCTTATGCGTAGGGGGACGGGACGGGACTCTTGATCCTAATGTCTAAAATGACGGATCACATTTTTTTGGATCCACCCAAGGAACATGGATATCGAACGAAGAACCTAAAGAGTAGAACACATTGAACCTAGCCACGTTGACTTAATTTGACATGACTGCCGATAAAGTTCGTTTCCAAACCCAGCGATATGCATATCAAATGAAAGGCCTTGATGAGTAGAGCACTATGAACATAGGAAAATCGCCCTAAATTCAACATGGCCGCCGCTCAAATAAAACGGATAAAAGTTCGTTTCCAAACCCAGCAATATGGGTATCCAATGAAAGGCATTGATGAGTAGAGCACTATGAACCTAGCAACATTGACATAAATTCAACATGGCCGCCGCTCAAATAAAACGGATAAAAGTTCGTTTCCAAACCCAGCAATATGGGTATCCAATGAAAGGCATTGATGAGTAGAGCACTATGAACCTAGCAACATTGACATAAATTCAACATGGCCGCCGCTCAAAAAAGATGGAATAAAGTTAGTTTCCAAACCTAGCAATATGGGTATCAAATGAAAGGCATTGAAGAGTAGAGCACTATGAACCTAGCAACATTGACATAAATTTAACATGGCCGCCGCTCAAAAAAGGTGGATAAAAGTTAGTTTCCAAGCCTAGCAATATGGGTATCAAATGAAAGGCCTTGAAGAGTAGAGCATTAGGTACCTAGGAAAATCGACCTAAATTCAACATGGCCGCCGCTCAAAAAAAAGGATAAAAGTTCGTTTTCAAACCCAGCAATATGGGTATCAAATGAAAGGCCCTGATGAGTAGAGCACTATGAACCTAGCAACATAGACATAAATTCAACATATCCGCCGCTCTAAAAAGAAGAATAATAGTTCGTTTCCAAACCTAGCAATATGGGTATCAACTGAAAGGCCTAAAAGAGTAGAGCATTATAACCTAAGGAAAATTGCCCTAAATTAAACATGGCCGCCGCTCAAAAAATGGATAAAAGTTCGTTTTCAAACCCAGCAATATGGGTATCAAATAAAAAGCTTTGATAAGTAGAGCACTATGAACCTAGCAACATTGACATAAATTCAACATGGCCGCCGCTCAAAAAAGATAGATAAAAGTTCGTTTCCAAACCTAGCAATATGGGTATCAAATGAAAGGCCTTGAAGAGTAGAGCATTAGGAACCTAGCAAAATCGACCTAAATTCAACATGGCCGCCGCTCAAAAAAAAGGATAAAAGTTCGTTTCCAAACCTAGCAATATGGGTATTAAATGAAAAGCCTAAAAGAGTAGAGCATTATGAACTTAGGAAAATTGCTATAAATTTAACATGGCCGCCGCTTAAAAAAAGGATAATAGTTCGTTTCCAAACCCAGCAATATGGGTCTCAAATGAAAGGCCTTGATGAGTAGAGCACTATGAACCTAGCAACACATAAATAAATTCAACATGGCCGCCGCTCAATAAAGGTGGATAAAAGTTCGTTTTCTAATCTAGCAATATAGGTATCAAATGAAAGGTCTTCAAGAGTAGAGCACTAAGGACCTAGGAATATTGACGTAAATTCAACATGGCCACCGCTCAAAATGTTTCTAAGCCCAGCAATATGGGTATCAAATGAAAGGCCTTGATCAGTAGAGCACTATGAACGTAGCAACATTGACGTAAATTCAAAATGGCCGCTGCTCAAAAAAGACGGATAACAGTTGCTTTTCAAAACCAGCAATAGGGGTATTAAATGAAAGTAGGCCCTGAAGGGTACCTAGAGCAGCCATGCTCTAAGTGTATTCCGCGGAACCCTAGAGCTCCACAATACCCCTATAAGGGTTCCGCAATAATTTAGAAAAATCAAAACACCCTCTCTGGTCGTACTTTTATTATGCTTATTAATAAAGAATACACTTTAAACTATTGTTTTATTTTAGGGTTCCGTCAAGTATTTCGCTTTCCAAAAGGGTTCCGTCACCAAAAAAGTTTGAGAACCGCTTCGGGGCCTATTGGATGTTCGATGTTAGATGTTACCTGTGTTAAGTGTCCTTCGAGACCGTGATAATGCAACGATGGTGAACTAACTAACGATAACTCCAAGTTTGTGTGTTGGATGTTAGTCATTACGGCGAGTTTGCTAACCGAACTATGCCAGCAACACTATATCGCACAATACACGTTACAAAAACGGAAGTCTCAATACATTTTAAGGCTAACCGCATAAATACGTTTTTTCGCATTCGTTTTCTGAATGCGGGCATCCGAATGCATCAAATCTATACAAAATACTCATTGACTGCCGCACACGTTCGTTTTTATTACGAACGGAACACGTTCTGTACGTAAGTTTAGGTAGAATGATAGAAATCCCGAATGAGAAGAAACGAACGTCTGCGCTACGTTCACGAAACTCCGTGTCTGTATTCCGTGATCGGATATCGAATACGGAAAACGTATTTGCACAGTAACCCCCCCATTCATGCTATACATTAACTCTACGAAAACCGCCAGTATTACGAGCGACATAAGAACGGTTCAAAGGTCAAACAGTATAGCTTGACAAGGAGCTTACTGTACGACCAGTCAAAATTGGCCAAGTTGTCATATCCAAAAAATATATTTTGTTGGTGTTACCAACACCCATAATAAAAATCTAAACTTTATTCGTATACAGTTCTAATTTATTAACAATTGTTTATTTTAATTCGAAACATGAATACGATAAAGATTATTCTTGCAACTGTGTAGTTCTTTCTACTGAAGAAGAATTTATTAATATCAATAATGTCTCTAAAACAATAATTATACTTAGTGTTTATAGTAATATGTAATGTATTTAATTTTGTGAACTGTTAGAAAAAGAGCATTACGAACCTACAAAAATTGTCCTAATTTCGAAATGGCCGATGCTCAAGAAAGGCAGAATAAAGTTGAATCATTATGGAATAAAATGGAGGAAAAACTAAACACTGTGTTAAGTATTTTGATGGCGAAACGTAGTTCGCGGGCACAGCTAGTATATAATAAAATCGTAGGGGTACAACAATCTGTAATTGCGAAATATTTAGAAAAAAATATACACAGGTCGCCTTGAAATCATTAGCAGAAAACGATAGAATAGTTTTTAAAAATTGTTTGTTTGTCTGTTTGTCCGAAAAGATCTCCGAAACTACTGGACAGAATGTGATATGGCTTACACCACAATACTTAGAATTTTCCGGACGAACATTTAGGCATAATTTCATTTGTTTAAATTCACTTTTTAATTTTGGTGAAATGGCGTACGTGAAATTATTTTGACAAGTTTGTCACATAGTGCAAAAAAATTAACCTTTTCTGTTAATGGCTGTGCTCATCTGGATTTCGCCAACCAAAGTAGGTTGGTTTAATTCTTGATCAATTTTCACAAAATCGGTACAATTTTTGAAATATTTGAACCGGATAAAAGTTCGTCACTAAGCCTAGCAATATAAGTGTCAAATGAAAGGCCTTGAAGAGTAGAGCATTATGAACCTAGAAAAATCGCCCTTAATTCAACATGGCCGCCACTCAAAGAAAACGGATAAAAGTACGTTTCCAAGCCCAGCAATATGGGTATCAAATGAAAGGCCTTGATGAGTAGAGCACTATGAACCTAGCAACATTGACATAAATTCAACATGGCCACGACTCAAAAAAAAAGGATAAAAGTTCGATTCCAAACCCAGCAATATGGGTATCAAATTAAAGGCCTTGATGAATAAAGCACTATGAACCTAGCAACATTGACATAAATTCAACATGGCCGCCGCTCAAGAAAGGTGGATAAAAGTTCGTTTCCAAACCTAGCAATGTGGGTATCAAATGAAAGGCCTTGAAGAGTAGAGTAATAGGTACCTAAAAAAATCAAGCTAAATTCAACATGGCCGCCGCTCAAAAAAAGGATAAAAGTTTGTTTTCAAACCCAGCAATATGGGTATCAAATGAAAGGCCTTGAAGAGTAGAGTAATAGGTACCTAAAAAAATCAAGTTAAATTCAACATGGCCGCCGCTCAAAAAAAGGATAAAAGTTCGTTTTGAAACCCAGCAATATGGGTATCAAATAAAAGGCCTTGATGAGTAGAGCACTATGGACCTAGCAACATTGACATAAATTCAACATGGCCGCCGCTCAAGAAAAGTGGATAAAAGTTCGTTTCCAAACCTAGCAATGTGGGTATCAAATGAAAGGCCTTGAAGAGTAGAGTAATAGGTACCTAAAAAAATCAAGTTAAATTCAACATGGCCGCCGCTCAAAAAAAGGATAAAAGTTCGTTTTGAAACCCAGCAATATGGGTATCAAATAAAAGGCCTTGATGAGTAGAGCACTATGGACCTAGCAACATTGACATAAATTCAACATGGCCGCCGCTCAAAAAAATTGATAAAAGTTCGTTTTCAAACCCAGCAATATGGATATCAAATGAAAGGCCTTGATGAGTAGAGCACTATGGACCTAGCAACATTGACATAAATTCAACATGGCCGCCGCTCAAAAAAAACTGGATAAAAGTTCGTTTCCAAATCCAGCAATATGGGTATCAAATAAAAGGCCTTGGTCAGTAGAGCACTATAAACGTAGCAACATTGACGTAAATTTAACATGGCCGCCGCACAAAAAAGGCGGAAAAAGTTCCTATTAAAACTCAGCAATATTGGTATTAAATGAAAGGCCCTAAAGAGTACCTAGAGGAGCATTACGAACCTACGAAAATTTACCTAATTTCGAAATGGCCGCTGCTCAAGAAAGGCAGAATAAAGTTGGATCATTATGGAATAAAACGGAGGAAAAAACTAAACACTGTTATAAGCATTTTGATGGCGAAACGTAGTTCGCGGGCACAGCTAGTCTATACCTATAAAATGCTTTGTCCTGAATGACTGACTGACTGACTGACGGATCAACGCACAGCCTAAACCGCTGATCGTAGAGACTTGAAACTTGGAGAGTGTGTTCTTTGTATGACGTAGGCGTCCGTTAAGAAAGGATTTTCCGAAATTCAACCCCTAAGGGGGTTGAAAAGGGGGGCAAAGTTTGTATGGGACAACTAGATTCCTTGGTCCAATCTACTTTAAATTTTGCATAAACATTCACTAATAGAATCGATGGAAAACATGTTTCGTATTTTATTGAAATTCATCCCCTAATAGGGTGAAATGGGGTGGTAAAATGTGATATCGACATTATTGTCGTTTTCATGGTTTTTTGGGTCGTAGATTACGAAAATAACAGCGGACGCAAAATATCATCATCCCTTGATGGGGTGCAATGGAGTTGAAGAGATACGATTCTGTATTAATTATCTTAATCGTATTTAATATATTATAAAATCGTAGGGGTGCAAAAATCTGTAATTGCGAAATATGAAGAAAAAAAATACACAGGTCGCCTTAAAATCATTAGCAGAACAGGATAGAAACGTTTTTAAAAAATTGTTTGTTTGTTTGTATATTTGTTTGTTTGTCTGTTTGTCCGGAAAGATCTCCGAAACTACTGGATAGAATTTGATATGGCTTACACCACAATGCTTAGAATTTTCCGGAAGAACATTTAGGCATAATAATTCACGTTTTATTTTTCGTGAAAAAATACCATATTAAATTTTCGCACAATGCTTAAGTAGAAAATCAACATGACGCACGTGAAATTATTTTGATAAGTCTGTCACATAGTGCAAAGAAAAACTTAATCTTTTCTGTTAATGGCTGTGCCCATCTGGATTTCGCCAACCAAGAAGTTTAGGAAGTTTAATTGTCTTTTTCTTATGTATTACCCTGGTGGTAAGGCAAAAGGATTAAGCCATACAACCAATGTATAAAGCAATTTTATGACAATATCACGGCACAGATATAACATTTTTAGGTTGGTTTAATTCTTGACCAATTTTCACAAAACCGGTACAATTTTTGAAATGTTGAAAAGTATTTTGAAATGTATGTTTTTACATTATGACTAAGGAATCAAACTCTTTCATCCATTTAAAAATATTAAAAGTAATTGTTTGATATTGATAGTTAAAAAAATATCTGAATACAATGATTCTGGGTTACGCTTACGAGACTCTTATCCTAATCAATATTATCTAAAATGACGGATCACATTTTTTTGGATACACCTAAGGAACATGGATATCGAACAAAGGACCTAAAGAGTAGCCTTTCGGCCGCGTACGAAACTGGAGCTTCGTAACCAGATGCGATCGAATACTTTTTCGTCCTTGTACGTAACCAGTTACGATCGAATACTTTTTAATCCTCGTACGAAACTATGTAATAAGTCTCGTAACCAGATACGATCGAATAATTTTTCGCCCTTGTACGAAACCACTCAACAATATAAAACCACCTATCAGAAAATCAAACAACCTAGAAGGATGGCACAACAACATCAACCGATTCAAAGGGAAGAAGTATCCCACAATTCCACAAAGTATCTGTTAGATACTTTGATGAAGGAGACAAATCGTCGTAATGAATAAATAAATGATGCACTAAAAAAATTCAAAGAAGGAAACATTTCTGTAGGGCATTATCTCGAAATTATTTATTCTTATGCTTTCACATTTTAATTTTTCATTTATGACTTTTATATGAAAATAATAAAATATCTTATTTCTACTTTGACTATTTCTAACTTTTATGTATTTATCAGAAGAAAGAAAACAAGTAATACACAAAATGTCAAATGATTACTTATATGGGGTCTGCCCAGCAGTGGTAGGACAGTCCGCCATCTGGCCCTTGAGGGCCAGTTGTGTGTTCAGGATTCAGGGTTGGATCTTGCGAGTGAATTGAAACGCGCCGGTTGGAAAAACAACGGTGTATTTAAATATTACAATAAACGTTTTCATGCACGTTTACTTAAAACTAAACATATTAAATAAAATATCTAACAATAAGACATTTTCCAAAATTATAAGTATCAGACGTAATTTCTGACATGTCAAATGTCAACATCTTTTTTCAGCCTAACCAGCCAGTACCTTTTATGTGCAACGATGTTGCCACACTTATACTATTGTACAAAAACACGAAAAAGTTTTTGATCGTAACTGGTTTCATGCAAGGACGAAAAAGTATTCGATTGTAACTGGTTACGAAGCCTCAGTTTCGTACGCGGCCGAAACCAAGAGTAGAACACAATGAACCAAGCCACGTTGACCTAATTCGACATGACTACCAATAAAAGTTCGTTTCCAAACCTAGCAATATGGATATCAGATGAAAGGCCTTGATGAGTAGAGCACTATGAACCCGGCAACATTGACGAAAATTCAACATAGCTGCCGCTCAAAAAGGCAGATAAAAGTTCGTTTTCAAACCTAGCAATACTATAGGTATCAAATGAAAGGCCTTGAAGAGTACAGCATTATGAACCTAGGAAAATCGCCCTAAATTTAACATGGCCGCCGCTCAAAAAAACGGTTAAAGTTCGTTTCCAAACCCAGCAATATGGGTATCAAATTAAAGGCCTTGAACAGTAGAGCGCAATGAACATTGCAACATTGACGTAAATGCAACATGGCCGCAGCTCAAAAAGGGCGGATAACAGTTGCTTTTCAAATCCAGCAATATGGGTATTAGGTAAATGAAAGGCCCTGAAGAGTACCTAGAGCAGCGGTTCTCAAACTTTTTTGGTGACGGAACCCTTTTGGAAAGCTAAATACTTGACGGAACCCTACAATAAAACAATAGTTTTTAAAAGTGTATTCTTAATTAATAAGCATAATAAAAGTACGACCAGAGAGGGGTGTTTTGATTTTTCTAAATTATTGCGGAACCCCTACAGGGGTATCGCGGAACACACTTAGAGTATAGCTGACCTAGAGTATGTTTTACGAACCTACGAAAATTGTCCTAATTTCGAAATGGCCGCTGCTCAAGAAAGGCACAATAAAGTTGAATCATTATGGAATAAAATGGAGAAAAAACTAAACACTGTGCTATGCATTTTGATGGCGAAACGTAGTTCGCGGGCACAGCTCGTAGTAACCAATAAATAATCAATTCCTTATCTAAAACTAATTATTAAAATGTGTTTACACGTAATGTCATTCAACCCAAAATTTTCATGTAGGTATATCATAGTATCATCATCATGTCTATGATTTACATGAAAATTTTGTGTTGAATGAAATTACGGGTAAACACAATTTAATAATTAGTTTTCGATAAAGAATTGATTATTTATTGGTTATTATCCTGTCTTCGCCTCCGAGATTTATTCCTTAACCATGTAGTAGCCCTGCTACGCGCTAACCCTATCGCACAAGTTTTAAAGTCAGAGAAAGAAAACCACTATCCCTGCGTTCCAGATAAAGCACTGCTACTTTCTGAGGCTAACATCTGATGTTAGCCTCGTTTTGCGTTTCTTTTAAGAAATGTTGACATTTTTAGCCGCGCTAATTGTTACAAATGAAACGCAAGGTACTGATTTTTCGTGCTGAATTTTGACACCTCACTTAATTAGTCCAGCCACTTAAAATTTTTTATAATATAAATCAGAATTGGCTAATACTACAAATATCTTTCAATAAATTTTTTAAATCCGCTGAATATCCTTTTTGATTCATGAAAAAAAGATTCCAAATGTCAAATTTGAAAGCTGTCAAAAAGTGGTATCAGAGGACCCATCTATTAGCATGGGTATTTGATGCTAGCATTTCGTGTTAAAAATGCTTAAATGAAACGCATGACAACCAGCAAGAAAAACTAGCATCACCGGCTAATGGAACGCAGAGATGCTAAAAATTTTGGTATTTATGGCTAAAAATGCTTATCTGGAACGGGCCGTATATCTTCCTCTGTCTAATCACCCTGACAAGCCTCCGCAGCACCGACCTCATTCTTGTCCGTGCGCGCGCGGCGTTCGCACGAGTGTAACAGTAATATAATTTGTGCATGAGTGTAGGTAACCTACGTAAAAAAAAAGGTATAAATTTACGGTTATTTGGTTATTTGTTAAGTATGCCTAAACGAAAACACTGTGAATCCGAAGAAGATAAACTGCTAAGGAAGATGAAGAGATACGAAGAAAAAAAAACGTAGGGGCAAGCCGGAGGCACATTTTGTACTCAGATGATGGCGAAAATGATGTGCAACCAGAAGAATACTTTTTTACATTCCCGTTGCATTCATCGGGAATAATTTTTATGTCCGTTGTATTCTTCGGATAATATTTTATTATGTTCTCGTTGTATTGAACGAGGAATCATTTTTATGTCCGTTGTATTCTTCGGATAATATTTTATTATGTTCTCGTTGTATTGAACGAGTAAGCGGGTGGACACCGCTCGCCTGGGCCGCCGAGTACGCGCGCGGCGCGACCACGTGCAGTAATACACGTAATGGAAAATGTGGGTATCCTTTTTTCCCCGCGGCCTAAAAATTTCCGTTGCATTCATCGGAAATCACTTTTATGTCCGTTGTATTCTTCGGATCATATTGTTATTATGTTCTCGTTGCATTCAACGAGTAATACTCGTAATATGTACTTAATGAAAATATAGGGGCTGCCCTTTTTTCCCCGCTGTTTTAAAAATTTCTGTTGCATTCATCGGAATTATTTAAAAATATTTATTAGTATCTTTCACATACAAACCAATATGGTGATAACTGATGACTTACAAACCGATGTAGCGGCCAGGTTTCAAGTCCTATTGCAAAACGGTTTCCAAAAGTGACCAAAGACGAGCATTAAAGAAAAAAAAAAACAATGTACTATAGTACCTATGGCGAAAGGCCGAACTCTAATTCGGAAGTAAGTGCTATGTTGGTAGACAACAAAATCAACTCGGTAAAGCACTTTCAGCAATGGGAAGGGCACAATCGTGTCTTTTAAAGAAAAATCTTAATATTCCAGATGTAGTTACGTTGAACGATGCAGGTAAATTATTAGCTGTTTCTCATTATATAGAAACGGATACTCGTCGATCCGTGATTATTCCCCTGATAGATAAATCATTATCATATTATACTCTTTTATTATTAATTAAGAACAGAAGAATGGACTATTTGCTATTTAGAGTATCAAGAAGACCAGTAAATTATTACAGACACCAATTTCATCTAAGAGTCATTTAAACTTGAAAGGCTCATCGTCCCGAACGCGACAGCAAACGCAGCGGCCAATCCTACCCTCATCGAGCCGGTGGGCCGAGACAGTCAAAGACGTCATACTAACAAGCGAATCGACGGCGAGCAGCCGCGTTCGCACCGCTGCCAGCTTGTCACCAGCCAGCCCCGCCGCCGCCGCCGCTGCCGCTGGCACCGCCGAGGCACCAGCCAGTCGCGTCGCATCACAACGGTCATCGAACAATCGCGCTACCTGAGCGCGCAGCCGCAAGTACATGCCAGCCGCTTAAAATATTAATTTAGTCAATGAGTGGTGAACTATCACTAGCGATAGGTTTATATTAGACAATGTGTCAAGGATTTCATTTATTGAGGAACCTTATCAAAATCCATACAGCCGTGCGCGGCGTTCTTTTTCAAAGTGAGTGAATAGCAATTTCTCTCGAATTAAATCATTTATTAGAAATAAAAGCTATTAGGAGATGTAACCCGACAGCAAAACAATTCGTTTATGATATCTTCGTTATTCCTAAAAGCGTGTGCTCTATATATATTAAATCTAAAAAGCTGAATTCGAAGTCGAAGTAGGTATCTCATTTCAAAATGGAAGATATCAGAACGGCTACTAGATTTATGACCGAAGACGTGATTAATATTGATATTAAGGAAGCTTAATTTTTGCTGCCGATTCACAAATCAAAAAAAAAAACATGTTTACGCTTTTATTTTCATGATATTTTGTACGAGTTTCTAGCACTCCCGCTTAGCCTATGTTCCGCGCGATATATTTCACAAAAATATTACAGCCAGCTCTTACTCATTTGAGATCTTATGTCTGCTATCAGTGAGATATCTATGATATGTTGTGCTTAACAAACTCTGCTGGAGAGTGCCTAGAGAACGCAAAAAGAACTATTTAATGTCTGACACGATTAGGGTTAGTTATTAATTAAAAAAAAAACTAGTCTAATACCAGAAAAGCTTTGTAAATTTTTAGGTTTTATTTTAAACTCTAATAAAATAACATACAATTACCAGATTCAGGCCACAAAAATTTATTATACACATAAAACATATATTTAAATCTAACAGAATTCGAATAAGGTTCTTTGAACGTTTTCTACGGCAGCATGTCGGCTGTAGTATATGGGTAGTATATACACACAAAATCACTAAAAAGTGCTCTTCTTAGAAATACTAACAATTACGACGTTTTTATTACAATTACAGATATTTTATAATAATATGATGATCTGCATTGGTGGCAGATCAATATTCCATTGGCAGTCAATTGAATAAAAAGTCATAGGTACAATTTCGGAATTTTTACGGACGCTTCGACAGCAGGCTAGGGTGCAGCTTGTGCCAACGAAAAGACTGGTGGTTTCTGGACCAACATCGAGCGAACCAATCATATAAACTGACTGGAACTACTCGCTGTATATTGTGGGCTAATTTCATTTGCTAAAAATGTCGCTAATTGTGGTAGTATTTTAAGTGTCGATAACACCACTGCCATATTCTATATAAATAGAATGGGGAGAGTGTAATACCAACACTTAAGTCAAGTTACTAAAATGATTTGGGACTGGTGTGAGAAAAGTAGGTATATTTATTTTCGCGTCTTATATTCGTTACTCGTTAAATATAGAAGCTGACAGTGAATTGAGAAAAAAAAACTTCGACACAGAGTGGCAGTTGGGTATCCGACAACTTTTGAAAATTAAAACATTTTTTTGGTGAACCATCTATTGACTTATTTGCATCTCGTAGTAATGCAAAATGTCCCGCGTATATTTCATGGAAAAGGGATCCCTTTGCCTATGATATTGACGCGTTTAAACAGTAGATTAGTCGCAATTTTATTTTTACGCTTGAACACCGTTTGCACTAATTTTTAAAACGATTAACAAAATAGTTACTGATTAAGCCACCGGAATTATCGTTGTTCAACTATAGCCCTCTTAACCATGGTAACCCCTTTTCATATCCCTGGGTGTCACAGAGATTGTGATATTTCCTCCAAGAAAGATCTACTTACTTCCTTTCAGGATGGTACACCATCTGCGCCGTCACCTTTCCCTGCCAGCGTGTGTATTTTCCGGGAAAGCTTTCATGACGTGCCAGAAACAGCTTTAGATGTTGTTATCTTCGATATCACATAACACCGGGTCATAATATAATTCTAGTCTAAAGATATGGTGGGAATTTTGTAAAAAGAATACAACAGATTTTTTTAATGTAAATACTACATTTTTGTTGGAATTTCTGTTAATGTGTTTTGAAATTTTGAAGTTTAGGTAGAACTATTGTTCTAATGTCACGATAGCAAGTGATCGTTATTAGTTAGGCAATAGCCCCCTGGTATTATAGTATTAGACTATTAAACGATTTGAGAATGATACAATTAATCTTGAAAAAATGAGTAAGAAGTTAGTCATGTTATTAGCTGGACCAAGGACGCATACAATTTCTCTAACAAAAATACGAAATATTAATAAAGCATATGAAGATCGAGTAATTATAACACTTACAAATTTAATTAAAACATAAGGAATTGACAAAGCTCAACCGGTTTTAAACTTACTTTTTTTTATCCCTTTAATATCCCGGTATTTGTCCAGCATCAGTGGTATTAAGATATATTGCTGTATCATCTTCAATTCGCTCAGATTCAGAACAAACCTGATCCTCACACATAAGAAACCACGTAGACCTGCTTCATCTCAACCCATTGGGCGCTGGATAAAGCAGATCATGTGCGATAGTGGCATTGACATCTCAATATTCGGAGCGAGCGAGACACGCATCAACATCAGGCGGCGTCTCGTGCTGGCCTCAACGTCGATGTAATTAGAAAGACCGCAGGATGTTCGGAAAGATCAGCTGTATTTGCTGATTTTTATAACAGACCGGTATATTAGTTTTGAAACCAATTTTATTGAATCTTTGTCACAATTATAATTATTATTAAGTACTTAAAATAATACTGTCGGTTGATTAGTTTTTGGTTCACAATATTTTGTTGTTTTGAAATTTTTGCTAGTGGCGCAAAAAAAAATGGAAATACGTAATAATTATGTTTTGATGTTTTACTGTAATGTTGTTTATTTTTTATTGTCGCAACATTGATTTTATACTCTCTGAACATCTACATGGTTAAGGAATAAATCTCGGAGGCGAAGACAGGATAATTAAATGATCAAACGAACTTACCTGAAGTGAAGTTCGATCTTAATTATCCTGTCTTCGCCGAAGAGATTTAAGGTCCCTCCCTCCCTGAATCTTATCCCCCTATATATCAATGTTGCTCTATTTCTCTAAAAAGAATGAGGTCGGTGCTGCGGAGGCTTGTCAGGGTGATTAGACAGAGGAAGATATAGTGGTTTTCTTTCTCTGACTTTAAAACTTGTGCGATAGGGTTAGCGCGTAGCAGGGCTACTACATGGTTAAGGAATAAATCTCTTCGGCGAAGACAGGATAATTAAGATCAAACTTCACTTCAGGTAAGTTCGTTTGATCATTTAATTATGAAACACCGTGTATATTAGGTCCTTACATATGAAATTGCCGTTTTGCCGTACTGACCTCTTTGATCTCAAATATCTCCTCTATGGTTAGGAATTATACAGCTATTTACTCATGTATATGCGTTTTGAAAATTATAAATCACTTTTTTCAATCAATTGTTATAACCCGAGTTAATTGTATTTAAAATGTGTACAAATCGCGGAAGTCTAAAAACTTTGATGATGATGATACTATGATATACATGAAAATTTTGGGTTGAATGACATTATGTGTAAACAGTTTTAGATAACGCATTGATTATTTATTGGTTATTATGAAACACCGTGTATACTTGTATTTATTTGTTCTTTTTAAGTGCATAGTACATTCCCGCAATTGCAGTCTCACTACACCTACTAGGGTTGGCTGACAGAGATCTCTAATAGAGATAAGCCCACCTATGTACATTATTTAATTTTAACCCAAGTTTGTTTGTTTATGTGTACAATAAAGGATTTTTAATAAGATTTCATTCACTAAAAAGATAAAAAATTAAAAAATATTTTACAAAAAAAACCGACTTCAAAAACACTGAAAAGTTAAAAATAATATAAGAATTTTGTTAAAAATAATATAAGACAAATTTTAAGACTTTCTAGGAGATCATCGTTTGGCACCGACTTCAATATAGAAGTGTGATGTCGCCTGTACCTGTAATTCTTATAATAATATTAACTTTTCAGTGTTTTTGAAGTCGGTTTTTATTTTTTGTAAAATGTTTTTTGGTTTACCTATACAAATATATGTTTAAAAGTTGGTTATTTCACAAAAGTAGAGTTGTACATTACTGTTAATTGTGTTTGCCTAGGGCCCACAAAAAAAACTTTCGAGATTTTTTCTTGACAGACGTCAACGTGCCTAACGTTCCAAATAAGCACGGACTTACAAAATTTTCAACATTTATAGCATCAACGCATTTTATTACATTTTGGTGTTAACTTTTATGCTGGTTTCTTTCACTTAAACATAATTGCCACGAAAAGTTGACATCAGACACCAGGGCTATAAGATGGTTCCTATAATACCACTTTTGACAGCTTTATTTGACATATGAAAACTTTTTTCATGAATTAAAAAGTTTTTTAGATTATTTAAAAAATAAATTGAATGACATTGATTAAGTTTTAACCGATTCTGGGTGGTGATTTTGTAACCCATCGATTGGTCGGCAATCGTTAGCAAACTGGATGATCTAATGAAGAAAAGCGGAATTATGTTCATTAGTTATAAGTATTGGTTGACTTATTCTAGAAATATACCAAGATCACTCATACGACGACGTTACAGAATGTTAAACATATTAAAAATCAGTTTTAATCAAACAGAATTATCAAATCTATACGATGGCCGATTGCCGATGAGTTACAAAATAAACCCACTGATTTGTACAAATTTTAAGTGACAGGACTATGCACGAACACTCAGTTCCTACCGTTTCATTTGAAACAAAAAGTGCGGCTAAGAATGTTAACATTTCTTTAAAAAACGCAAAGCGAGGTTAAAACCATATGTAAGCACCAAAAATTTGTAATGCTTATCTGGAATGCACCCTAACATAGAGATGAAACGGATAGCTGTTTGGACGGATACCGGATACGGGATAACCAGCCAACCTTGAAGCCGGAGCGCTGGATATCCGGCCGCCGGCTATCCGACCAAACATTGAAAGTGAAAGACTTTACTATAAACAGCTGTCGGTCGCTGGCGTTTTGTGTAAATATACGCATTTCTTGTGTAGCAGCGCAAGTCTCTTATATCTCTTTCTATAATTTTACCTATAGAGGGTTCCCTTAATCTAGAGCGGATAAAGTCGCTTGAGGCCGGGAATATATGTATGTTTGTTTTTTTTTTTAATATCTGGTTTCCGGCGGACGGATAGGCCATGTTAGCCGGTATCCGGTCGGATAGTAATTTTAGGCCGGATAGGCCGGATCCCGGATAGTAACCGGATATCCGTTTTATCTCTACTGACATTAGTGTATAGTATAGAGGGGGGCGGGTCCACCCCAGTATGGTCTAGTGCCCACCCCAGAATGTTAGGCCCACTTTCAAGTTTCTAGGATGAACGCCAAATAGTGATAACTTAAAAAAAATGAATGTATTTTATGTTTGCCAATAATAAACAATGATGTTAGCATTTGAAAACTAGTTTTAATATTATAGGATAGGCAAAGACCTATCTCAGATATTCAAGCCCAATACTTCCTACTCTGAATTTTTTTCGAAATATCTTTATAAAAAACACCGGCCAAGTGCGAGTCGGACTCGCGCACCAAGGGTTCCGTACAAAATTATTAAAAATATTTTTATTATATGATGTAAGGAACTAAAAATTTACGGTTTTCGCAATTTTTTCTTTATCTGTGCTATAAGACGTTACTTCGTACCAAATTTCAAGATTCTGAGTTCACGGGAAGTACCCTGTAGGTTTTGATTCCCTTGCGATCTAGTGTCGAAAATTTGCGGACATTTGCGGCATAAACGGCTGTATAAATAATCTATTAAAACAACAACCTAATCCACGATGCTTTCCAACCATTCATGGTTCTGCGATAGGATGCAGAAGACCAAAATAAGCGTCGGTAAACTACCTTGATGGGGCTAAAGGTAAGGGGGTGAACCCCGTAATACAGGGCTCAAGTTCTATGCGTATTTATGCGTATGCGTAATGCGTTTCATTAAGTATAAGAGATACTTACTGAAACGCATTGCGTTTACCTTCAGCCCATGTAATTCAACCTATTACCAACCAAAAACTTACATCGTGACAGGCTTAAATTGTACAAATGTGATGAAGTACATTTGACTCAATATAAAATCACATGAAGAAAAAGGGTTGCAATTTGGTGGGAAGCTTGTAGAGTGGGAGTGGAGGAGATAAAATGACGGGATGTTCTGTGATGGCTGAATTAAGTGAAAATGTGATATCTCGACAAGTTCTATACAAGTACGTAATAATTAAAATATTTTACTTTTTTTAATGTAGGTACCTACCTCAGTTTATCCTAGGCTACAAATATAAAGTCTTCGTTATATTCTCCATCAACGAAAATTAACAAAATATTTACATATTTACACTACAAAATTATACACTTCAAGCTATTACTTCGTTATCTCGTTCTCATTTTGTACTATGCAGTATACGTGTATAGTTGCGCTGTCCCATATCTTATCAAGAATATTCATTGAGAAAAAAACATTTTTCGTTAAGATATCATCAGTGATCTCTCTCTGTGCCACCATTTGTGCCAAACAAAGGAATAATGTCAATACACCATAATCCTTTGACTAAATTGCATACTATGTACGTCATATTAAATCATTCACACAATTAAAATAGATACACGTTATGATCTTGGATCTTGAATCCTATTAATAAAACTGCAGCCGGATGGCGCTCAATAGACCATACGTGACCATACCCTGTCCAGTCTGAACGATTAACAGAAACTGAGAACAAACAAACTTTAAATAGAGTTACATATATTTCACTTCATGCTACTAGTTTTATTTTAGTTTCTTAGTAGTTAGTTCATTTGCTTTACAAGTAACGGGATTTGAGTTTGCAAAGTAGATACATTTATCAAACATATTCTAAGTATGTACTATCTAATCTCTATCTCTATCTCTTCTCTATACAGGGCGTCCCAAGACTATGGGTCATGAAGGGAAAGTACCTTAAATATCGTTGTTAGGATATTTTGCTGAAAGAAGACTTTATGATATTTTTAAAAGTTATTAATACTGCATTCAAAGATTTTCTAAAAATTACTTGCTTCATCTGGGAATCGAACCGACTTAAATGTGAAAAAAAAATCACCAGTATTTTTATGATGCCAATCGAAAGAATGGACCAAAAATAATAAGTCTTCTTAAGTAACATAGTAATATTATTGGGTCATAAATGCTAGAAAAATTGCTAGAAGCATACCAAATAAGTGTTTTATATGTAGGCGTTATAGAGGTAAAACATTAGAACCATTAATGGGTAACCTGCCTAATCGACGGCTGACACCGGGTATACCATTTGAGGCAACAGGCGTTGACTTTGCAGGTCCCTTTTATATCACAGATAGGAAGGGCCGTGGTTGCAAAATAAGTAAATGTTACTTTATGTGTGTTCGTATGTTTTGCAAGCAAGGCACTTCATTTAGAAGCAGTAAGCGATTTGAGCAAAGAAGCTTTTATGTTAACTTTGAAGCGATTTATATCAAGGCGTGGTAAACCAAGGTACGTATTTTGTGATAACGGTTCTAATTTTGGGAACAAAAAATGAATTAGATAGATTTATTTTTTTTAATGAGGACCCGATAACGAAATTTAGTAGCGATGAAGGTATAATATTTAATTTTTCACCAGCGTATGCTCCTCATTTTGGCGGCCTGTGGAAGGCAGGCGTCAAGTCGTCAAAATTTCATATAAAACGTATATTAGGAGATAGGCATTTAACATTTGAGGAGCTCGCGACGTTATTCGCTCAAGTAGAAGCGATACTTAACTCCCGTCCCATATGTCCTATGTCGTCTAATCCTAACGACCTCATTCCCTTGGCTCCTGGGCATCTTTAAATCGGAAAACCAATTATGTCACTTTCATCCCAGCAGTTAACAGATGTAAACATGAACAGCCCCCTAGACAAGATGTCTTTCGATAATCGCTAACGCAATCGCTAAATGGACAATGTATGAGATTTGACAATTGCGCTCGAAAGCTAAGCGAGGGCTTATGTCAAATCGTATACATTTTCCTTCTAGCGATTGCGTTAGCGATTATCGAAATGAGTCTTGTCTAGGGGGGCAGATTGGATAGATATAACCAATTGGAACAAATGAGGCAACACTTTTGGCAGCATTGGCATTATGAATACATATCTGAATTACAGCAACGAACTAAATGGCGCCAACGACACTCTACTGTAAAGATAGGAGATATGGTCGTAATTAAGGAAGATAACATGCCACCTTCTAAAATGGCGTATAGGAAGAATTCATGCTTTGTTCCCTGGCAAAGATGGCATCTCTCGAGTTGCAGACGTAAGGACTGGAAATGGAATAGTTCGTAGGGCCCTACACCGGCTCTGTCCTCTGCTGCATCCTCAGGACTCCGATGGTGCGGAGTTGAAGGCATCTTCAACGGGGGAGGATGTTGCCGCCTAACCATTCGGACCCGGAGGGGGGCGTCCCAAGACTATGGGACATGAAGGGAAAGTACCTTAAATATCGTAGATAGGATATTTTGCTGAAAGGAGACTTTATGTTATTTTTAAAAGTTAGTAATACTGCATTCAAAGATTTTCTAAAAATTACTTGTTTCGTCTGGAAATCGAACCGGCTTAAAAGTGTAAAAAAAATCAGCCGTATTTTTATGATGCCAATCGAAAGAATGGACGCAAAACAATAAGTCCTCTTAAGTAACATAGTATCTTAAAAGAAAGGAATAACGTTTTATTAATCATTTTAATCAAATTAAAAACATACTTGAAACCGCCGAAGTCAATTGAGTACCCATTTTTTGTAAATTAATTAATTCAATGCTCAAAATGTGATCCTTCTTGTCTTATGCAAATCGTCAATCTTTTAACAAGTTCACTGCCTGTTGATTTTCTTATCATATTATGGTGAAATACTCGACATGATATGTCTCAATTCTATTTGTCTCAGAAAAGTATTTAGAAATACTTCAAATTTTAAGAGACGAGATAAGAAATCTCTCCCTGGCTGAGCAACAAAACTTAATTTTCCAACAAGATGGAGCTCCGGCTCATAATAGTCGGAGAGCAGCATAGTTTCTGGAGGAATGTTTTCCTACTTGGATTGGTACAAATGGACCGATCAGATGGCCGGCAAGATCCCCAGATGTAACTCCGTTAGATTACTTCTTATGGGGATATGTGAAAAAATTTCTATACAAAAAGCAATACGACAACGTGGACGAATTACAAATAGAATTGAGCCATATCATGTCGAATATTCACCTTAAGAGGATTGTGAAGCTGTAAATTTTCATACAAAAAGCGATAACGCTTTTCTCCCTCTAAACATAGTCCAATTTTCATAATTTTTGGAAATCTTGTAGATATAATGAAAAACTAGGTTTGTACGTTTTGATTTTGAAGAAATTTTGCTCAGAATATAAGTTATTAGCATCTAAATATCTATATTTTCGACTTAAAAACTACCTTGAGCATTTTTGTCTTTTTTTGACTAAATTATACTGAATTACAAAAAAAGCAAAACGTACAAACATAGATTAAGGTATACTGAATCTAATGACACCAAAAGCGTCTAATTTCATAAAGGTTTAGGGGGGTAAAACAGTTATCGTCCGAAACAATATTTCAAACAGGAATTGTAGGCAATTTCGACCATTTCTTGCAACTCTCAGGGGTACAATGTAGTGATAGTGATGTGACATAATGTTATCGTAGTTATTGTCGCCTAGGGAGGAGAAAGTAATATCGATATATCGATCAATAGTGAAAGTTATTACTCAAGTCGGAACTATTAATCTTCAAAAATACCTTATACATGAAAAAGTAAATATCTTTTTGAATACGTTTATTGATTTTAGTGTTTTATTTTAAAGATTTTATTTCAATACTAATTTCCTTATTTAAGGGTTAGCAGCCTGTAGCCTGTAAACTTACTGTAAATTCCCAAAACCAAAAAAGGAAAAAAATGTAAGTATGTAAGTAGTTGTTTGTTATAATAAATATGTGCCATAAAGAAACCAACTCAAAATAAATTCGTATTTTGTTTCTTGTGATAGGTATTGTTTATGCAATGTATGAAGTTGGAGCAGCCAAAAACGTGTAATAGACTATGCAAGTAGCGTTATTTTGAATATTATTTTATTTGAATTTTATTCCTCTAAAGCTGGGCTCTAAGGTTTTACTCGCGTTATGGAATCTACGATTGTATAAAAAATACAAAAGACAAAGTACCTAAATAATATACGAGTATGTAGGGTAGGCAGGGTAGGCATATATGGGAAGAAGGCACCCTTCGTACGGTTTTGAAGTTTTTTTTCATTTTAACTATAAAATTTAAAGCAGCTGATTACATATTAGCTGATTATATAGGTATTTTTTAATCGACTTCAAAAAAGGAGTTTCTCAATTCGATGCGTATGTTTTTTGTGTATGTTACGCGATTACGCCGCCAATTGCAGACCGATTTTCAAAATTCTTTTTTGTATTCTCAAGATTATACTCCAATGGTGGTCCCACGGTTACCAAAGTTAGCATCTGATGATGGGATCCCATAAAAATGGAGGGAAATCCTTACATTTTTAGGTGCGTCCAACGTGTTTTTTTTTATAAAAACGTCGCCCCACACTAGGATTTTCTCCTGTGTCGTGGGTGCAGTTATAAACATAGAATATCACATGCACATACGCCCAGACCGGAACAAATTTCTGTAGGCCATACAAAATATCTGTCCCGTGCGGAAATCGAACCCGCGACCTGTTGCGCAGTAGGCGATCGCTCGACCTCTGCGCTAACCGTGTCAACCGTTTTGTGTGTATGTTACGCGATTACTCCGCCAATTGTGGACCGATTTTCAAAATTATTTTTGTATTCGGTAGAGTATACTCCTAGGGTGGTCCCTAGGTCACCAAAGTCAGGTTCTGATGATGGGATCCTATGAAAATCCAGGGATTATTAATTAATTTAATTAGGGTTTCTTTCACTAAAAAAAATATTTTACAAAAAATAAAAACTGACTTCAAAAACACTGAAATGTTAAAAATAGTGTAAGGATAGGTACAGACAACATTACATTTCTATATTGAAGTCGGTGCCAAACGATGATCTCCTAGAAAGTCTTAAAATTTGGCACCGTCTTCAATAATGATGTGTGATGTTGTCTGTACCTATTCTTATATTATTTCTAACTTTTCAGTGTTTTTGTAGTCCGGACGAACCCGACGAATCGAACCCCGCCGGACGGACCTCCCGATCAACATCCGGTGGCCTCAACCACTAGACCACGGAGGTGGTAAAAATGAGAATTCTAAGACTATTAGTATAACTACCCAAGATTAGTGTATAAAAATGAGAGGTATTTTTTATTTGATGCATAATTATTACTTTATATTTTTTAAATCCCTGCTCCTATTTAGTTTGTATGTAAAAGTATTAATTTATCTATGTAAAATAATAGATTTTTTGTTATTTATTTTTAAGTTAACAAGAGGTCTGTTCTTGTTTAAACAATTGTAAATGTAATTTTATGTTTAGTGTTTATTTTTTTCATAAACGGATCCATTATTGATTCACATCTCAAATGAAAATCATTTTAATTCAGTATAGGTATAACACTCATCTTACAAAAATTAATTTTCTTTAGACAGGTAAATGTACGATAGATAGGTACTTTCATAACAAATAACAGCTCAGTCCTATAAGGCGCAAGCCAGACAGAGGCGGCGCGGCGCGCATCAGTCGCACCCGGTGGCGCACTCGCAGCGCGCCTTCAGCGCGCTGCAGGCGCGCCCGTGGGCGCGAACAGCGCTTGTATGCTACGGTGCGCCAGTACGTTGGTGCCATATTTTGTCTTGTACGTAACGATTACAGTATTCAGAACGATTATAATCATATAGTGGTGGGTGTTCTTTAATTATTTCGCAAAATTTAATGTTAAAATCAACATCGTCACGTAATTGACGCATTTTTTTTTTTGCAAGAAACGTCTGGTCCCCCGCATCACTCACTATAGACTGAGGTACGTACGTACGCGGCTGCGCGCCAGCAGTGCGACGGCCGGCGCGCCCGTCGTTGCAACCGTAGCGCGCCATCTGGAAGCTTGTCGAATGATCTTTCATACTAATTGTATGAAAACGGACGGGCACAAAACAGATAGAAGCGGTGCGCCGATGGCGCGCCACAGGTGCGCCGCACCCGCGCCTTTTCTATCTGGCCCAAGTAGCCTTGGTAGGGGTACCAAGTAAGTGCCTACACTATAAATTTCAAAGGAATACTGAAATAATTTACGAAACTTATCTACTAAAATATTATAAAGAAAGAAGATTTGTATTTTTGTTTGTAATGAATAAACTCAAAAACTAGCTCACTGGGAAATCTCGCCGTAATTATTGTTAAAATGATTTTTAGAAATAAAGCTATTTTTATTTATTATATTTTTTATTTTTAAAAACAACAAGGCCGATTTAAAAAAAATTTTGACTAATAGAATGCTACATTATCACTGAGTAATATAAGGTTATAAAATTATTTTTCATACGGGAAAACAAAATTCCCTCACGAAAAACGAAAATAACGAAGGCAAAGTTGCGAGCGGAAAGGCAGTCAGGAATACCTAAGCAACGCAAAACATTACAAACGGTAAAATAATGATCTCGAGTTCTCGCGCCGAGGAGTCGCGCGCTGCTGTCGTTGTGTGCGTGAGAATTTGCGCGTGTTGTATTTGTGGTGTAAACGCCAGACGGGAGGCCGAGCGATGTAAAACAGATAGCATTTTAGAAAATACCTACTCGCGCCGCGCACGATTACTTCACAATCCTCTTAATATGATAAGAAAATCAACAGGCAGTGAACTTGTTAAAAGATTAACGATTTGCATAAGACAAGAAGGATCACATCTTGAGCATTTAATTAATTAATTGACAAAAATAGGTTGACCCTTTTTTAAAGTAGGGCTTAAAATGTTGATAATTGTTGTATTAGACCATAGCACATAAATATTATTTTTTTCGATGGCTAAAAAGTGCAAAAAATCTATTTTAAATTAAGATTTTCAATTTTGGACCGAAAACACGGTCAGCCATGATAGTCTGTTCATTACAGCGTTGGATTTCGTAGTATAATTTATACTATTTGTACCATTATTTCATGATGTGTAGTATGTAGTATCGTAATGCCAGGATACTACGCGAACGTACCATAATTTTACCCTCAGCTCGATTGACAACTTTTCTTGGTTAGATCATTCTCCTTTTTATTATTTAACAAATAATCAAAGTATCTACCCGACAATATAAGTAAGTTATGTTCTGTATGTATATGTATGGCACCATCGAAACAGCCAGCGACAAGCTCCAGCCGGGGATTCCTTGCATAGTGTTTTACTATTTTTTTCGGGTTATTGCCCGTGGTTCACCTGCGTAGTCCACCTATGTGTACCACGGGGAAAAAAAACTTCCCTTGGTTCACCAGTATGTCCATGAGCATTTAATTATAAAGTACGAAAGAAAATTGAGGATTGGCATTATAACATTTCATCAAATGACTGCTGTGTGTTCAGAGGCAACCGTACAGGCCGTTTTTCCATACAAACGTAGTCCCCTGTTTCCTTCCTGGATACTGGCACTAGTTGCTCTATTTTTTCCAATAAAATCAATGGCCACTATAAGAATGTTTCTATGTTTTCCTTTTTTTATTAAGTTAATTAATAAAGGAGATTTTAAACCTTCAAAAACCTACAAAACTGCCCTAATTTTCTTTTGTATTCAAACGTCCAGCAAACAAATTGAACAAGATTATATGAAAAAAAAAAGCAAAATATAGGAACACAGAAAAAGTCTTGCTTTAATTTTTAACGCAAAAAGTAATTAAATTGGTCAATTTTTTGCGAAGAAAACAGGGGACTACGAATTCATATTTTGTGTACTTTTCATAGGTATTTTCGGTCCGAGCTGCAGTTGTCCCTATCCCTATCGCGCTAAGTTCGGACATACAGCGCGATAACAATACATTTATATTTATACAGCAATACATAATAGGTTGGGGAAAAAGTTTCTTCGCATTTTTTAAGAAAATTCAAAACATTTTTTAATATAGTTTATTTACATTTAACTAAAGTATGTAGGTACCATTTTGTTCGATAACTTTTTGCCATCTTGTAGGTAGGGACATGATCCCATTGCTATAGAAATTTTGGGACTTCTGGTCAAAATACCACGACAAGTGGTTTTGGCAGTCCTCTCGTGATGTTAACCTGACACTGCCTAAAGAATTCTGAAGAGACCGAAACAGGTGGAAATCTGAAGGTGCAAGGTCAGGACTATACGGCGGATGCATTAACACCTCCCAGCCAAACTCTCTTAATTTTTGCTGAGTGGCTAAAGATGTGTGAGGTCTAGCGTTATCATGATGAAAAACCACACCCCTTCTGTTGATTAATTCCGGCCGCTTTCTCTCAACTTCTTGCTTTAATCTCATCAGTTGTTCGCAGTAGAGTTGAGAATCGATGGTCCTGCCTGGTGGTAACAGCTCATAATGAATAATGCCCTTCCAATCCCACCACACACACAGCATCACCTTGTTGCGAGTTAACCCGGGTTTCGCCACAGTCTGTGAAGCCTGACCGGCCTTTGACCACGACCTTTTTCGCACGTTCTTGTCGTACGTGATCCACTTTTTATCACCAGTTATAAGCTTCTTCAAAAATGGTTCGGTTTCATTACGTCGTAATAAAGAATCACAAATGAGTACACGGTTCATTAGGTTTCTTTCAGTGAGCTCGTGAGGTACCCAAATGTCGAGCTTTTTTGTGTACCCAGTTTTTTTCAAATGCGCCAAAACTGTTTTGTGGTCAATTCCCAGTTCTTCAGCTACGTCGTAACTACTGACATGCCGATCTTGCTCCACTTTTTCAAAAATGGCATCCATTTTATCTGTAATAGGGCGACCAGAGCGACGTGCATCTTTGACATCAAAATTTCCGGATTGAAAACGCTTAAACCAAATTTGTGCTACTCTCACAGACACTGCACTAGGTCCATAAACATCGCAAATTTTTTTCGCGGCTTGCGTTGCATTTTTACCTATTTTGTAGTAAAATTTTAAAATGTATCGAATTTCTTCATTAGATTCACTCATCTTGGCGGTACGAAAAACAAATGAAAATCACACATTTTCCTAATTTGAATTTGGAATTATGTTCTTTAAAATTTAAACTTTCAATGATACCAAAACCAGCCAGATACAAATAGTATAGCCAAAGAGATTTTATTACAAGTTTATACATACTATAATGCGAAAAGACTTTTTCCCCAACCTACAAATACCTATTTTTGAATTCTCTCGACCTTGGTGTTTCCTCTTAAAACCAAGATATAATCAAAGTTGGTATAAATAATCGGTCGGATTTAGAAACGAGTCGCCTGAATTTAAGGAAACTGAATGTGTAGGGGGCTCAAGAAAGCTCGACTAAGACCCCCCAAAATATTTTTTCATACCACCTGTTCGACAATGTTCAATTATAACCCCCTTGACTGGAACATAAAACAAGACATTATATCCCATGACATGACTGTTATGTTATGTGTTCTACGCTCATACAGCAGTAGCGTACATCCACTAGAGACAAATAAACATTTTACTTGTGTAAATAATGTTTTTGTAAAATCTAAATACATAATTTCTTATTTACTAAAATTCATAAATATTTACATACATTATACTGCAAGCTAAAATAAAAAATAAAGTGAAGTGTTATCACTTTATTTTTTATTGATAAAATACTATTTATGCTAAAGGCGCCATCTTTTGACGGCCATCATTAATTATCGATAAAAACGAATAAAAGCAGAGTAAAGCAAGAACACGAACTAAATGCTTACATTTCGAAAAATTACACGGCACGTCACGTTGAAAATAAAGAAAAATATAAATTAATGTGAGCAAGAGCAACCTCTTTATCGAAAATAATTAAGATAAATACGAGTGGTGGACCACGGGAAAAATTGACTTCCGATGGTCCACCTAATTGGACCACGGGAAAAAATTTCTTCCTGTGGTACAACTGGGTGAACCAAGGGAAGTTTTTTTTCCCCGTGATACACATAGGTGGACTACGCAGGTGAACCACGGGCAATAACCCTTTTTTTCGTTTAGTCGGCACTAGACGGCGGGGGGGGGGGGGGTTTACGTCACTGATTGGATCTCTCCATTTTGCCCTCAGACTAAGGAAAAAGAATTTGCCAATGACTCATTTTGCCAAAAAAAACGAAACGTAGTATAATTTTTGACAAGTAGTATATTTTTCATTTCCAAGATATAGAATGGAATAGATGGGCTATAAAAGCCGTCAAACATGAGGAAAAGAGATAAACTTATACACATTGCCAAAGGAAAGAAGAAGACGGCATCATTTTTTTTTGTCTTTGTCACCGTCATCATCATCATCATCATCAAAGGACATGTCCACTTTTTGTGTGAAGTATAGCTCACTGTGCAATTATTTAACAGTTTAATTAGTGTAATTGTGAACTATTTGAACATTTAAATTATGGTGCACTGCTCCGCTTTAGGTTGTAATAGTGATAGTGCTAGAAAACAGGAAAATATAACCTTTACAGGTAAGACCTAAATTGTGTCAATATTAAGCGCCAAAACTATTATTTAAATTATAAATACAAGTTATATTGCAATATTTTATCCTTCTACTATGGTTCTCAATCATATTATGGGATTAAACATGAAATTTCAAACTAATTAAAAGGTTACTATTAACCTAATAAGTTAAGAATGTCGCCATTCAATATGGCCACGTATACAACCAACGCGTATAACATTTTGCCGGGTTATAATGATACCAGTTACGCTACGACTATTTTTCCTTGATTCGCAGGTAATTTGTTACGTTAAAGGGAACTCACATATTAGTTTCTGTGTTACATTAATATTGACATTTAAGTATAAAATTTTGAGTATTTTAGATAACAAAGGTAATTCTTATAAAGTGAAACTTTCTATTTGCTTGTTTGTCTGTATTTAACAGATTTCCTTCGGAGATAATTACTCGAAACAGTTGGGTTAAAGCTACTGGGCGATTGAATTGGCAGCCAACCAAGCATACCCGAATGTGTTCTAAGCATTTTGAACAACAGTGGATTCAGAAAAACAAAAAAGGCACTTTTCTTGGGAGTGGTGCTATTCCTAACATTTTTTACAGGTCAGTAACTTATACATATTATATTTACAAAGTAAATCCCTATCAAGCCGAAACCTATATTTATTTTTCACCGACCCAACTATTTGTATAAGGGATTTCAAAATTAATTTTACAGTTTTGGATTAATGACACCAATTTTTTTATAAGAGTATGTTAACATGGATAGGTACCAAAAATATTTTTAATGGTTTGATTTTGGACATTTCCTATTTATATAACAAGTCTGACCATTAGTACAGATACAGTTTACAAATTTCTTAATTATTATTTTTAATGTTGTAAAATTAGCACCTGATTTTATTTTTAACCTGTATACATATTGTTTCAGGACGCATCGGTGTTGGATTTCGGTTCAAATTTGAATACGCCCCAAAAGAGAAAAATGCGGCTTCAAATGCTGCGTTTGAAACAATCAGCGAGGTCATCAAGTAAAAAACTACGGGCAGTGCGTGAATCGCTTAGACGATTGGGAAAAAAAGTAGCCAAACTTGAAAATGTGTTAAGTGATTTGAAGTGTAAGTTAATGATGCAAAATGAGCGGTTGGACATTTTAGATACTGTAGGAGAAACCAATGGAGATTTTCTGAAAATATTATTAAGTACATACATAAAATGCAGCGAGAAATAAAATGTCACAAATGTGTGGAATCACTGATTGCCTCTGAACCATATATAATAGTCTGCAGTCAAAGAGGTAGTTACCACGTGCGAAGTTGCTGAAAAAACATATCGTAGAAATAAACCTTTTGGAAATAAAATTACTATGCATTTCCTTTTGCACCAATGCTTAGAAAAATTGTTAAAACAATTTTTTTACTGAAGAGTTTACGCATAATCACTACCCGCTTTTGATGAAATGTATTTGTAAAAAATATTTAAATTCGCGAATTCATTGCTAATACGCTTTATTCGATGACCATAACGGAGTTACTGAAATCTAATTTTAGAAAATGTTTATTTAAAATTTAATATTTATACATTTTCTAAATCTTCACAAATATTTAGTAAATGTATAAATATTGGATTTTAAATAAATTGCAGAGATAAAGAAAAAACAATGATATTGCCCGCTGTATTCTTAATCGAGCGTCGAACTTCGCAAGGTACCTAGCTGGCAAAAGCTGGAAGTGAGTGGTCGCGGATCGTACTCAGTGGCGAGCACTTGGAGAGGCCTATGTCCAGCAGTGGACGCGTGTGGGCTGATGATGATGATTCCTAATATTTTTTCTTATATTTGTAAAGATGTTTACATAATAGCTTAAATAATTAAGTAAAATGTTTTAAAACTAAATATACTCGAGTAAATCCGAAAAGTGTAGTTTTATTTAAAAGTGTAAATAACTTTAGACTGCGAAGGTTGAATGAAGAATACAATAAAAAAATTCGCTACTTCCTCCCACTTTTATTTTTTGAGACATATTGTTGAGCGAAGGGCGCTCATTAAAATGTCTCAATAAAAATACGTAGATCAACCAACCTTTTTACCACTATAAACATAAAGTAGGGTAAAACTTAAAGCAACACTGGTATACCCATCTACTTTAGGCAAGTATGACGTCATCTATGTCTGTCCCTTACGGGTATACGGTCACGTCCTATCTATTCCATCCTTTATCTAAGGTCTGAATCAATGACCTAACAAATACATGGACTGGCCCTACCTACAGAATCAACGTGACTACCTACAAAACTTTGGCACATAAAATGGCTACCTTTACTAGTAATGTAGTACTCAGTATTAGTTGTGCAATATCGATAAATTTAAGTTTAAACCAATTCATCAATCCACTTATCTACGACATATCTAGGGAAATAGATCTTAGCTGAACTGCACATTACGGACCTACATTGTAATAATTTGATTGAAAAGTCGTGTTTCAGAAATATTTAGGCAGTTTCAAATTGTGGAACTACGCAGTTTCTTAGAAAAGCTTGTTAAAGATCACTATTTAACTTAAGCAGTTCAAAGTTCGCCGGGTCAGCTAGTATGTCTATAAAGTTACACCAATAGACGTGTATTTTCTTTGTATAAATACAAAGAAAATACACGTCTATAAATAAAACTGCGAGAAAATGTTATTGTAAAAAAAATTTGGAATAGTTTTTTTTGGAAAAAAATATTTAAAGGAGGCAATAAGTACTTACCAAGTAGGTATGATAATTTGGGTGTAATTAAAAAATGTTTTTAGTTTTGTAAGGTAAGTTACTAATCAAAGTTTATGACACACTTTGTCGTAGGAGCCTTATATGTTCAATTATTATGAAAAATTGAGGATTTTAAAAAACTAAAATTAATTGACAATGATAATAATTCATCAATTATTAAGCTTTCCAATGATATTACTCGTACTTTAGTCACGGCTTAGGCACTTAAGTCTGCCCGTTTAATATATCGATAGCCTAGTTAAATTTTCTCTTTAGGTATCTTCACTATCGCCCATTAATAATGTATGTAAATTATTAATCAAAAATATAAAAATTCTTACACAATTAAAGAAAAATATTACTGCTGAACGCTTCTTCAAGTAAATTGGCAAATGAAATCAGAATATGAAACCTTAACCACATATTCCCAATTATATTTTTAACAATTTTGTTTACTTATTTGTGAAGAGTTAATTGCGGTATATTTTTGTTTTATCTCGCACCGCATTGTATAATATTGCAAGAAGGCATTCTGTAGTCCTTTATTGTGGCGCACTTTTAAAATATTATTGTAAATTACTTCGAGATTATGGAAAATAGTCAAAATCCGAAGCAAAATTCACACGTTCGTTCGGCACTTAATATGGCGGACTGCCGGCCTATTCGCTAACTACGGTTGCTCACTAGAACTGTCATTTTTGAAAGGAACTTAACATCCATTGCTGCTATCATGAACGCCTCCGTAACACATAAGATCATTAAACCAGTAATGGATATAAAGTTCCTTTCAAAAATGACAGTTCTAGTTACCAACCGTAGTTAGCGAATAGGCCTGCTGTAGGGCTAGCACGCAGGGGTATCGAAAATCGAATCGAAAAGTAACTCACCTCGATTCGATTTCGATTCATCGAATTATTGGCAGCACGCACTCCTATCGAGTCGATATCGAGTACTCGGGAGTAACGTTTGGTTCCTATCGAAAACTCTCGATAATAAGCCATAGCTTTTTGGTTTCAAGTTTTATGAAGGCAATAGGAATCTAGCCCATACAGCCGAGTCCTCCTTTTCGACACGAAACTACACTGATTTCACATCAAAAATACACTTCAACACAACACGTCATATTAAAAAATACAGCACCCACCCAACTGATAAGTACCGAATCCCGCGAAAAACTAAAAAAAAACATAAGTTAGGTACCTATCTAACAAGTTGTGTGGAGTGGTAAGTTCGGAAACATAACACCATACTTTACGAATAGGTAAGTATCTTTTACACTAATTTATTAGAAAATATTATTATTATAGTCTAATCAAGATAAGAAGGTTCCCCTGACAGGTCAAGCTTTTCTGTTTCATGCATACTATTTCCGAGATTAAAAATATTATGTTTCTCCTTCGGTTATATTTATCACCAATGCAACAATTAATTTCACATTAAAAAGAAACATTAATATCAGTCCAGTTAAATATAATTATTTATAATTCTGATAAAATTTTTGTTTTATTAAGTATTTATTTGAGTCGTGAATCGGAACTTATACTTTACACAAATATTTTATTTGTAAAATTTAAACGAATATTTTCTCGAGCTATAATTTTTTTAACTAGACTGATCTTCTTGTTTTATTTAATGTAGAATTAATTATTACACTTTTGATAAAAATAACTTAAAGTGATAAATTATATGATTAAAACATAATATTTTTAATCACGATAACTAGTATGCATGAAACGAAAAAATTCGACCTGTCACGGAAACTTTCTTATCTTGATTCGTACTATAGTAGTATTAATAGTATATATTATTAGTAGAATATCTACAATACATACAGAAGTGCTCTGTAAAGATACTGGAGGTCAATACATGTCTTCCTCCAATATTTCTTTCTAATAACATTGACTGTCAACTTGACACACTGACAGAACGAAAGCTTGGTCCAAAATTGATCAGTGCTTATGTCAAATTTAGACGCTTCATCAAAAGTGATTCATTTCTGCGATGAATAGTGACCGATAAACAGTGAATTGCGTTGTTTGTATAGGCGGTTCACTTTTGATGAAGGCTATTATTTCATTCCTCGTGAAATTCCCGCGAGAACACAACGCCGGCGTGGCGTGGCGACCCGGCAGTATGAGAAATGAACTGTGAATGAGCTGTCAGCTGTTTAGACGTTTCACTTATCGTTCATTGCCGATGAATGATGCAAGATGCTACTAAAAATAATCGGAAGCCGGACGCTTTCATCGCGAAGGCACAATCCGATAAACGTCAATTTATAGATTTCATTTTCAGTAATTCATCGATGAAGCATCGAAAATGAAAGCAATAATTACCCGTCTAGTTTCGGCTTTACGTCCGTCCGTGAGCAGTGCAAACGATTTGAACAGGATGTTTGCATGCATAACAACGTTTGCACTGTTATCTGAATATGGACCGCATCCAAAGATTTGAACGCACATCGAACTTTTCTAAAGTTTTGAATTGAACTTTTGAAACATTAGATGTTTTTGGTGGGCCTTAGGTTAGTTTTTTCCCGCAGCAATCGACATAAATAATTAAATGCCGGTTTGGTGAGCCTATACCTTTTTGTAAACTCCCGATGGTTTATTTTTGCCGGATCATAAGTATTACGAAGAAACAATCTTAGGTTAATGTCCCTGAAACGATACCGGAATAATTTTGCACCGAAACCATTGATTAACTAAAAAAATAACAAAGTCATCACACAAAACAACCACAAAATATTAGCAATGTAATAAACATAAACTCACCTTCTAATTTGTTCCTTTTCTCTTCTTCATGCCTCTATCATACGCCACGCCATATAGTAGCTCGGCAGGGGGCCTCTGAGCATTCTTCACATTTTATTTTAATATTTTTTCGAAAAATAAAAATAAATGAATTACTTCTCACTGTAAAATTGCTAGTGAGACGGTTTTCGATACACAAGCATCGAATTGTCCGAAACCGTACGTCAAATGGAGGTCCGTGCTTCCGATTTTCATACAAACAGCTAGAATTCGATATCGAGTGAGCTCGAATCGAATACAGTCGAAAACGTCATGCCTTCGTGCTGCCAAATTTTAGTTCTGCTACTCACCGCCCGCCGTGGCGGTAATTAAATTGCCATACAAAACTCCTCGATTCGGATTTCGATTCGATTTTCGATACCCCTGCGTGCTAGCCCTCCTGAGCTGCGTTCAGAACCTACGCTCGAGTCTCAGAATAACAACTAAAGCATAGAAACCTAGCAAAAATAGCTACTGAACTTAATATATTTGACTTACTTTGACATTAGGCGCTGCTAATAGAAGTTAGACAGAGACACGTATATGTTCTCGCTTGTCAGTTCTTCTCCCAGTGATGTCGTGCTCATCACTCACCTAGTTTCAACGTCGATAATTATATTATGTAGGTATTTAATAGATCCCTAATACTAAAATGTCTTTATTGCGAAAAATATAACACAAATAATTAAGGGTAGATTTTCTTATGTATCTTATCCAGCTAATAGCTGCTGTGTCTCTTAGGTATGGTCAGGCTGGCCGTTCATGAGACTAAAAGCGGGAAGTGAGAGTCGGACTCGCCCACCGAGGGTCCCGTATAAAATTGTAGGTTATACTTTAAATAGAGACTAAATTTTTTATGATTTAATTACAAATGTGGAGTTTGAGATTTTCCCTGACTTGTAGTGTATGTAAGACTATATAACTTCACAAATTTCATAGTTTTAGCTAGATCAACGAAAAGTACCCTATACATTTTGATGCCCGTGAGAATGTCGAAATATACGTCAACTTAGAAGTTTGATTTTTTCACATCTTCAAGGGACTAGAACTTGTTAGTGTAGAACTGAGTAATAATATGGTTTTAATTTCAACTCGATACCTTCACGCGTTTCCAAGATAGTCTTGACAGACAAACGGACAATAAAGTGATCTTATAATGGTTCAGTATTTCTTTTGAGGTACGAAACCCTAAAATGTGGACTATTTAAGTGACGGCTATTTCCCGTTATCTAAAATGTTGGAATTTTTCTATTGCAGAGATTCACAAATTCTATGGGAAGGAAATCGAAGACACACTGCTTTTATTTCATCGCTTAGATTTAATTCATTTTTTATCGCATCGCTTAGAGGTACTTGAGGTTAATCTCATATTTAATTTACTTACCCGAAAATTTAACCCTCATGGATTTTGAACCTTGGATAAATTCGTGAATGCTAAAACTACTATTTGTACATATGCTTGGAAATTAAACTAAAAACATTAACATTTGACCATAATTTATTGCTAAGACATTTTTCGATAGATTTATTACGCTTGATGTGCGGCCGGGCTTAGAATGTAAATTTTCCGAAGGCGGCGTTTTGATATTTTACCTTTTTGACTCTTTCAAGTTCTTTTCTTGATCTAACATCCCTATTGACTCAATCCCAGTTCCAAAACACATCGGAGGATTTTTATCGAGGTGTTTTGAAACGACTTGGCGAATTAGATCCCGGAAAGAGCGATTTATTTGTCTTATAATTCAGGGGTGGTAATTATTTTGTCTTCTTCTTCTTTTTTAATATGTGGCAATTGGTAATTATTTTGTCATGGCTGTAACTGACAATAGTGACAGTTGACATTAACTTGACGCAGTAAATTGTGGAAAATAAAAAAGGATTTGTTGTAGCAAGTTTGCACATTGCAATTAACTCCGAAGAGATATGATAGCGACAGCGAGTGATCACAGAACATATACTCTCTACCGAGAGATAGCGATGGTACATAATATGAGGGAGAGGTTAGAAAATCCACAAATAACGCGTTTCGCTACGCTAGGTCAGTGGGGCTAGCACGCAGGAGAATCGAAAATCGAATCGAAATCCGAATCGAGGAGTTTGTATGGCAATTTTATTAGCGCCACGGGGCGGTAAGTAGCAGAACTAATAAAATTGCTATACAAACTCCTCGATTCGGATTTCGATTCGATTTTCGATTCTCCTGCGCGCTAGCCCCACAGAATTCTTCGCGATATCACTTTTTACCTCGTTCCAAAACCGATTTTCAATTGGGTAACTTTACCCATCGAAGGAAATTTTGTTTCGGAACGCAACCTAAAGATAGATAGCGCTGCCATCGTGACAAAACTTTCGTTTCTTCGTAGATGTGTGCAACGAAATGTGTTTTGTAAAATAACTTTAGGGATATTTCGAAAATTCTTGTGTTTTATATTTTTAAGTGGACTGTATTTGTATATTGCTATCGTTTCAAGTTGTACTTATCCCTTAACACATCGCGAAACGCCGTATACATTGTGAAATAATATGTTTTTGTGTGCTAAGTTTTTTAATGGCGGCCCGTCGCGTCCCCCGCGCCTCCATTTCGATGACAGTCAAATTATGACAATGCCGATGCACAAAGTTTAGAAAATGTTATGTTATTGTAAATAATTTATTGAAAGTTACGTAATATAAGTATTGCATGTACTGACAATGAATCCAGATCATCACAGCATCAATACGGGTGGTGGCCAGCCTCCTGGAAGTTCGGAGGTTCGTGGAATTCGAAGTTTTTTTTAAATGTTATTTATTATGTACTTGCTATCACAATTATTGATGTCTGGTATTTCAGTCACAGAATCAAAGAGTTCAAAGTGCACAACAACAGCAGGGTAACAATTTGCCCGCCACAACCTCTGCAACAGATTTGAGAGTTAATTCTGCTGCAGTAAACGTCGCTTTGTCTAGCGTTGCCAAATATTGGGTATTTACAAATTTATTTCCTGGACCTATACCGCAAGTTTCTGTTTATGGCTTGCCTACTGGAACTAGAATAGAAAATGGAAAGCCTGTTCAGGTATGTTAATGACTCTTTGTATTTTAGTACATTTTGACATTAAATTGTAGACATTATTGCCTTTTTTGAAATATTTGAATGTTATTAATTATAAATCTGTTGTTCTTTATGACACTGATACTAAACTTTAATTTAATATCCAGCTGTTGCAGGACCTTGGACAAACACATGCCAGTATACTCAATGGTGACCCCAACATTATTTTGGGGCATCATGGTGGACAGTCGCAGGTCACTGTTTCAGGCGCTCAGCAAATACCTGTATCGCAAATTATTGCTACACAATCTGGACAAACTCATGGTATTTATTAATCCTTGCTTTATTAATCAAAATTAATCATAAATAATTTTATTACCTTAAAGATATGAAATAAACATTAGCCACTTGATAAATTCTGCAGCCAATTAATGTACTCAATTAGGGTTGCCAGGTCGCCAAACCTAATAGCCAAACAGACCAGCCAGTTTGGCTACATTATTAAGGGATTTTGTCTCAGTATTAATAGGTACGACAAAAAAAATTGAATGAATTGAAAAAGCTTGATTTTACATGCAATCAAGCTTTTTTGATTATTATCATAAATCTTGTTCAATTCTAGTGAAATAATAAACAAAATCGAATGCCAAATCAGTCTAAGGTACCTATGTACTTTATTATTAATCAGTCAAATAGTCATCAGTCAAAATTAAATTCTAGATACTTAAACATTTATCAACATATTTAAATTCTTCTTGAATACTAATGAAAGCCACAAATAAGACTTTTTGAACTAAAAAAAATAATCAAAAACTTCTCTTTATGTTAAACAATGAAACAAAACAAAAATTCTTCTCTTAAATTAAAACAATAAAACAAAACTTCTCTTTAAGTTACACAATAAAAATAATTATTCATATTTTTGGTTTGCCAAAACTTGCTTTAAGAGCCCAGTTTCTTTCAAAATGTAGTTGTAAAATCCTTACATGTAAATTTTTTTAAATTAAATTCTACAACCAACATTTTGGCAACAGTGTTAACATGTAATCTGTTGCATTCTTTCATCCATTCAAATTCAAATTCAAAAATCTTTATTCAACATAGGCCTTTACAGGCACTTATTGACATCAAAACAAAGCAAAACAATCTAATTTAAAGAATATAATTATTAACCTTGTATGTGCATACATCCTAAATATACTCAAGATGTCTGCAAATACAAGTACGAATGAAAAAAAAAGTTGACTCTATACCTGTTCAGAAATTGGGAGAGCCTTCTCGAGAAGAACAGGCAAGAAACTCAAAAGGTCTAAATTTTTTATCTCCTCTTTTAAATCGCCATTTACAATTTTGGTTTGTTACAGAGTCGTCAATTGGAAGCTGACCTCAAAGCAAAAGTTTGAGCTCAACTTCCATTACAAGAATAGATGTGTTAATTCACATTATATAAGCTATCTCTGAGAGAAGTGCGTGAACTTAACTTATAAATTGCTTTCACTGAACGTTTCTTTGAAACAAAACGCAATACATTGTTAATTATTAGAATTGAGAGTTCAAACCCAAGCTTTTTTGTCCGTCATGTAATCACACACTTTATAATAATAATAATCCTTTATTGTTCTATAAAAAACCTTACACTACTACATGTTTGTTACTTAAGTACCTAAACTAGGTCTAGCCTGTTCTTATAGGTACTTATGCTCTTTTATCTGCTGATAAAGGTTTATTGCTTGTGCATGTTGTCCCTAGCTATTTAAAATAAATTATAATATGCTTTTTTAATAAGTACATCTTTGATTGCAACTTTAAATTTGTTTAAGCTAAGTTCTTGTATACAACTTAGGATTTTATTGTAGAAACGTATACACAGGCCTCTAAAAGAATTATTAATTTTTTGGAGCCTGGTATTTGGTAAAGCTAACATATTCTTTTGTCTAGTATTAACTGAATGAATATCACTATTTTTACAAAACACATGAATATTCTTACGAACATATATTAGATTCTCATAAATATATTGCGACGCTACTGTCATAATACCAATTTCAAAGAATCTCTCATTTTAAGGCTATAGATTGCTCGAATAGCCCTTTTCTGCAGTACAAAAACAATCTGAATGTCGGCAGCATTTCCCCACAACAAAATACCATACGACATCACACTATGAAAGTAAGAAAAGTATACAAGTCTTGCTGTATCAACATCAGTCAGTTGACGTATTTTCCATACAGCGTGAGCTGCAGAACTAAGTCTCTTTGACAGTTTATCGATATGTGGGCCCCATTGCAGCTTAGAATCAAGTGTGATCCCAAGAAATACTGTGGTGTCCACAGGGTCAACACCTATATCCTTTATTTTTACAGTGGTGTGAACCTCTTTGACATTGGGTAAAACAAATTTTATACATTTTGTTTTCCCTTCATTAAGTGACAGGTTGTTCACATTAAACCAATGAACAATTCTTGAGATAGAATTATTTACATCGGCATTAATTTGCACACCTCTTTTAATTTTAAATAAAAGTGAAGTATCATCTGCAAATAATACCATCTCATGTCTGTCCTGTACAAAATCAGGGAGGTCATTGACATATATAAGAAATAGAAAAGGACCAAGAATCGAACCTTGCGGAACTCCCATTTTTTAATCCTCCCACTTAGATAAGAGATTAGAAGATCTAGTGCAGTGTCACGAAACCCATTGCTGACCTGTCAAGGAAAAAGCTCTTTCAACGTTTGCGTTAAGTATGTCCTGTCGCCTGCGCTGGGCCACGCTCGGTGCTCGCTCGTTTGCGAAATGTAAAAAGCCTAACATAAGCCGGACGGGCCGGACGCAGTCAAATTTGGCCGGACAAGAGGTCAAAAAGCCTAAACCTGTCCGGCTTTATCCGGACGCCTGGCAACGCTATACTCAATACTGTCATGTGAAATAAATATAAGAAGTATTGTCATACTTGTTGTTTCTAATGGAGTATATAAGAAAGAAGAAGAAGATACATTCGATTAAGTGAATGTATTATGTTATTGAGTTTATACTTATTGAGTTGATTTTGCTAAAACAAAATAATACTTTATTTAAATTTTATTTGGACCTCCTATACATAGCAACATGCAAAAGAAGGGAATATCATATTTTTAACCAGTGGTGAGTTATGGTGTGGGAAAGTGAGAATTTCAGCTCAGAAGATGACTACTCTTAATTAAGGGCAACCTTCATTAAGATTAATGACTTCTAAAGGTGCCTCCAGACTCACGCCGAGAACCCCCGAGAACACCCGAGAAGCGTGAATGTGATGGGTTTCTCGGCTTCTCGTTCTCGGGCTCGCCTGTTCTCCGATCGGTGTCGGTTTTTTTGCCCGCTTCAAAGGGTTTCTCGGGCGAGAAAAGAGAACACTATCACACTCTCGTTTGTTCTCAGTGCGACTGCGACCGTGGCGTAGATCGCATGCTATCTCGTGCCAATTATTCTATAAAAAAAAATACTTTGTAACTAGTGTCTGATGCATATCAGTATCATTTAGATAACTTCACAGTTATTGTATACTCTTTCATTTAACATATTCTCTCATCTGTGCTATCAGTGCTTAACAAAATAATGTGTGAAAAATATTAAGAAAATAATTTGAATTCACGAAGATTTTATTTGTTTTGAGATATTTCGTTAGTCTATAAAGTTCAGTAATTTTAGACATACGAGTAAAAAATGTGGAAAAATGAAACAGAGTTAAAGTTTAAATAATATTTTCACACAGAGCCCATTTTGTGGGAAGCAAAACGTTTTCTATAAAAAAGTACTTTGTCGATAACCACCATCGTTTGAGCCATTTTTTTCAATATTATTTTTAATTTTCGTATTAACGAAATAACGCACAAACGTAGTGATTATCTTCTCTCTGGCAGTAGCTAGCACTGTCGTCCATTCCGGATCACGACCGAGAATGTAAATGAGAAGATCGCTGAGTGTGGATAGCTTCTCGATTCTCGCGCAAGTTCTCGGCGAGACTTCTCGCCGAGACTTCTCGCGTGAGTCTGGAGCCGGTATAAGACAAACCTCTCACTGTACACTGAACTGATAGGACAAAAAGAAAAGTCTACAGACCATTAAACAATATCTGGCACAGTTTTTCCTCTGACCATTTAAATATCTGCTCTCTTTAGAAAGAAGTTCACAACATGTAACTGAATTTTATACTCTCATCAAAATGTTATTTCAAGATTCCTATGTTACATTTCATATAATAATTATTCCTATCACTGTGCCCAATTAATTCTTCACCCATTGGAGACTTTAGAAGATATGCATTTTCTGGTTAAAAATAAACCCAATCAAGGATTGAATGAAGTGCTATTTTGTCACAAGTATATATTAATATCCCTCCTCGTCATTGTCATTTAAAGATTTTAATGAAGTTAGAAATATCAGAATAAGTTGATTGTATTTTGATCAAATAAGATGCCAGTAGCACACCTCTGCTGCGAAACTGCATAACGATTCTCCTGCTCTAACGCGGATATTTCACTCTGGCGCTGTCTCCCTCTGTCGCGCGCACATCCGCCCGATCTGCTCAGACGCCGTCTACACCTCCGCATTCCATTCGCTGTTTTGCTTTTTCCTGATTATGTGTCGCGATTTCGCCTTGTTAGTTTCGCAGCGGAAGTGTTCTACAGGCAAGAGACATTTTGAATTAAAACAAAGTCAAGAGTTCCCATAAATAGTGTATGAAAGTAATAAACTAATCCTCAGATAAGTACATCATGATAGTAGTTATAATAGAATACAATGTTTTGCAAGTAATTTTAAATAAATCATTATCGAATAGTTAAATACGGATTATTCGCATAAGGACAGATTCTCAAAAAGACAGATTCTCAAAAGGACAGATTCTCAAAAAGACAGAAATGGTACAGTTGCACACACCCTCACATAGTAGAAATTAGGGATGTTTGTTTTTATTAATTGATTAAAGGATTAACCTATGAAAGTGAGTGTACCTACCCATCAATCAGCTCATTTTGTGTAAGTGCTTTATAAAGAGGAATTTTGGAAAAGCTTTCCAGCAATATGTTGGGGTTTAAGGTACGAGTAGTTATGCTTGCAGCTACAGATGGGCAAAATAATTGACTTATATGAAAGAAGGCCCGTCATGTGGAGTTTATTAAAACTTTTGTCATTTGCAGTTTTCAGCAATCCTTTATTCAATGTCTTCATATTTGTGAAGCAAATGTTAGATTTTTCAATAAAAATATTTGATTTAATGGTTTTTTCACAAAAAATACATAAATCTATATATTTTTCATTTATTGGCAATTGTTTAAATTTTCGCATAAACGCATCTATTTCGTAAGGCCTCGGTCTCCTATTAAATGCTATATGCGGCGTCCGACTTCAGCGTAAACGTTGCGATCGACGTCTGAACGCCAGGCATAGCGTCAGCGGTCAATACATCTCATACGGGAACGACGACAAACAGCGCTCGCGCGTAGTCGAGTCATATAAAATGGATATAAACGCGACACTTTTGACTGCGCTTGTGTTACTTGAAAAGGAGGTATAAAACAACCGCTTATGAAGAAAACTTAGGGCAACAAGGCACCGATTATTTATAAAGAGAAAGAAAGGATGTTTCCAGATTTTATTAATGAAACACTTAAAAGACAACAATACTAAATTTATGGAATATTTTTGTATCAATCAAGAACAATTCAAACATATATAAGAGCTTTTGCAATAAAACTGCCATCAAAAAGGCATCCTAATCCCATATCACCTAACGAAAAAGTTGCTGAAAACATTTGTGTTTATAAATATTATTTTCATGTTCCTTGTCACTTTTATTGTATAATGCACTATAACATTGGACTGATTCAATCAATAATTCGTCTTTTTCTTTATCAAATTTCGACATTTTGTACTGACGCCAAATAAGACGTTTACGCTGCAATGGTTCGAAATAACTAGAGACGCGGCGTAAAGCGTTCCAATGTCGCCTACGGCGTCCACACGCCCACGTCAGCGTACGAAAGAGACCACAACAGTACATTTCTATAGTAAGCATCGTAACGCAGCGTACAGCGTGACGCTATACGCGGCCGATGGCGTTTATAGGAGACCATAGCCTAAATATGAAAATTCCGTACCTACCCCAAATAATAATGAAGTTTCCGTTTATTCCCTGTAGCATTATGTACTTTTACCGTACATAATACATTGATTAATATTATTGCCGAAGTAATTTTACTGAATTTCTTATTAAAACTTAAAAATTTCACTACTTTATATAGGTCAGGATTGCTCTATATGCGTTACATTTTCGACTATAAATCTGTGTGGCAGTGGTTCGATCCTGGTGTAGAGCATTATTTATTCATAAATGGTTTTTTTTAATAGTTTTTGTTTTTCATGAGTTATTCTTTTTTATAATTATCTTTTCAGAAGAAAAAACATAAGTTGAGATAAAAGACGTGATTTTACTTTTTACAAATTTCTTTTTTTATTGCTTTTTGTTTTGTTATTAATTATTTAAATTTTTTTATAATTTTCTTTTCAGAAGGAAAAGATTTAATTTAAGAATAAAAACGCGATTTTAAACCCTAAATCGAATGATTCCGAAAATTTTCAGTTGCCTACGATCCGGAAAAATCATTGTTTATTCTTTTCTACTTACATGTACTTTTGTCTTTTTGAGAATCTGTCTTTATGAGAATCTGTCCTTTTGAGAATCTGTCTTTTTGAGAATCTGTCCTTATGCAAACAAAGGTTAAATACTTTAGACTTGAGACTTATAAAGATATTTTTATAGACTTTTGTACAGAGCCTAAACCATGAATACTATTTATTTTTGTATATGAAAGTTTATTATGTTTTATATTTCCAGAGACACTGGTGGCTCATAACCAACATCAGGAACTGGCACAGCAGGCTACAAGCAACGCTCAAGTAACTGTTAGCCCAGCCCAAGCCACTCACCAGCAGGTACCCAATAACCGGGTCGAGTTTATACAACACCATAACATTGATATGGTAAATGACATGGTAACACACTCTGATTACTTGCAGGAATGTTAATACTTTGTTGCTGTTATAAATTACAGATTAAATATGAAGCTTCAAGCCTAGTACTGGAGCATGACATATTTTTTATACTAAATCAATTTGTTTCAGTTATTCGTAAACTCTTATTGTACTAGTAATTCAGTGACTGTTAGTCCTATATTTCCTTTCGTATGTATTTTTTTATTAATTGAGAAAAAAGTATATTAGGATATAAGCATGACTATTATTTCAATAGATATATTTTCTGCATGTGTATAGTTAACATGCAAATTTTTAATATTGTGTTGTCCATAATTATCATTTGATGTGAGAAGTAATAGAAAAATAATGGGCTATTACTGTTGCTTCTGAAAATGTCAATAAGGAATACATTTGTTTTATTTATTCAGGGGCACCATTCTCAACAACACTTATTACAACAACAACTATTGGCAAGTGCTCGTCCAGAACATGCTAATCAGCAGGTTGGTGTTAATCCCCATATATTTTTTGTGTATGCATATTGATATTGTAATGACATATCCAAAACATGACACCCATTTGCTGAAAAATACACCATTTTTAGTATTTTTTTGTTAACATCGTGAAAATGTTTACTCCACATTATATTTTTTTAACTTTCGATTTACATCTCCAACAATATTCAGTTTATCATTTTTTTACAAAACTTAGATTGTTTTAAAAAAGGACTAGATTAACTTAACCGATAAATTAATTTGTCATTACAGCTTATTGCTTTTGTATTTAACTACAAAACATGTGAATAATAATGCACTATTTGTATCACACGCTGCTTATAATTCATCAGATCAGTGAGGTAAGTATTCACAGTAGGTAAATACACACAGTCACCAATTATTATCTTTCCTAAAGAGAACTCTTACTTATATGGAAACCGTATGCTTTGTATTTTTAAATAACATCATTTCACTGCATTTATCTATCTTATGGTGCTTTGGGTTCCTTATTATAATGAATTAATTTTTGCACCTTTCAATATAATCTTACAAAAACTGAATTTAGAAGTTTATCCTCTTACTCTTAACTCACTTATTTTAGGAAAAATATTGTAGTCATTTCAAACATGATAAACAATATTTTGTAAATAACCAACACCTGACATCTAATGACTGACCAAAGTTAACAGCTATGCAGACTTTGAAAGTGTCCTTATCAACACTACTCAATTCAATATGTTTTGTTATCAGAAAATAAGTAAGTTGTAAAATTTTAGCAGTGCTAAAAATAGTCTATTGATTATACTATCACCAACAGATCCAGTTGACAGTGAGTGAAGATGGCATTGTGACAGTCGTCGAACCAGGCCCCAAATTGGTTGATAAGGATGAACTACATGATGCGATCAAGTTGCCAGGAGACCATACATTGACTGTACACCAACTGCAACAAATTGTAGGACAGCAGGTCCGATTGCTAGACCAGTCAAATGTTAGATTTGTTTTATTTTATGCTTATTTTATTTTAATAATACAACCAATGCATGATTGAACCATGTAGCTAGATCCCATCCATTAAATAAATATATTAATGGTTTTTGAAAGTAATTTTTATTTGACATTTACTAAACAAATGCTTATGTGACAAATTTTGTAGACACATTGTCAGTGACTATATTATTTATTCCATACATTGATTTGTGTTTTGTTTAAGTTAATTTGTAAACTACAATTGTTCTTATTATTGCTTCTTTTCTTACTTAATTAATTAAAATTTGTTTTTGGTTTAGGTTATCGACAGTGTAGTTCGGATTGAACAAGCTACGGGAGAACCTGCTAATATCCTAGTGACGCATAATCCAGATGGTACCACATCCATAGAAGCCAGCGCTGCCGAACAACTCATTGTCAAAGACGAGAAATCCGCAGCCAAAATTGAGGCTGCACAGTATGCAGATATAAAGGATTTGAAGGGCATTGATTTGAAAGTAATATGATCATTACTCATTCTGATGCATGTTTGCATTTTAAGACTTTCAAAAATTAAAAATTATTAACCTATCTATTCAATAAAATCTAAATTACATGTTATTCATATTTTCTAGAGCGTCGGAGCAATGGGAATGGAAGGTGCAGTCGTAAAAATATCTGGAGCCACTGAACACGATCTCCATGGAATGTACAAAGTCAATGTGGAAGATTTGTCACAACTACTGGCCTACCATGAAGTGTTCGGTAAACTTAATGCTGACGGTCAACCTCAAACTAAGGTGTGAGACTTATTATTAATCTAATGATTATACCAACCACATTGATTCGACTGTTTCCGTGGTCTTGTGATTGAGATCACATGATATTGATCTGCAGGTCCAGAAAATTTCGTCCCTTTCGTCGTGAATTTGATTCACCATGAGGGACGAAATTTTCTGGCCATATTATAATAGCAAAAACCAAAATTGAGCGAAAAACTTAAGCTTGACGAAGCTTGACTAAACATAAAAGAAGTATTTATGAGACTTGAGAAAGTGCAAAAATAAAAATTCATACAAATTAAAATCGATCTGAGGTGAAACCTCGAATAGACTATAAATTTGGAAAAAATTTGCATGCACATCTGTGTAGGTCAGTTATGCATATATTAGTTATCACGAATGACAGATATATCATACAATGAATTTTGATCATTTTTAATTGTTTGAAATAAAATATAAATGCAAATATTCATGCCGGTAGCACACCTCCGTCGCGGAACTGTAGTAGCGAAACCGCTGAACGATTCTCCCGCGTTGTCGTTTGTATGGCGCTCGAGCTCAGGCGTGTATGCCTGTTCTAACACGCATATTTAACTATGGCGCTATCTCTGTCGCGCGCGGATCTGCCCGAACTGCTCAGACGCCGTCTACACCTCCGCGTTTGATTCGCCGTTTTGTTTGTTCCTGACTATATGCGTCGCGGTTTCGCCTTCTTAGTTTCGCGGCGAAGACGTACTACAGGCATAAATGTAAGCTTTATATTTTTTTTATATTATTGTTTCAATTTCATCTTAACGAAATCACAGGAAATAATTGGCAGTTAATTCATGTTAAAGTGGGACCATTTTACAAAAATATCTGCTAAGAATTTTGGAAATCAAGAATTAGCGAATTTGCATGATTTGGCCCTTTTAGGTCCACTGGTCGAAAGTCATGGACCTTGGAGGTGGACGAGAAGACGAATGACCTATAATTACGATATTAAACATGAAGAATATTTAAGTTGTGACATGAATCAAGCTAGAGTGATGCCGTTTTTTTTAATGTTATAGGAGTGTCGGACGCATCTTGCATCGCCTAGCGCTTTGCTACATGGTCCATTACATAGTAATTGCTAAAGACGTGTGTAGAGTGGTAGGTCAATTTCAACATGCTCTAAGATTACACCCTATTTCGCCACTGTTTTTTAGCCATGTATGCTTTAGTATATAGGATCTAAGCAGTCCTAAGCCAGATCAATGACAGTAATAACTAAGCTGGTTGTATACGTTAACTGTCCCATCAGGCTTGGAGAGTCATGAGAACATGCACCTTTTTTTGTACACGCACATGTGCAATAGGTAGAAACTGAAGACTATTTATCCACTTTGTTATCTTTCAATGCAGTCTGTTTTTTTTTATTTTAGCAAATCCTGACTGATGTTGATGTAGAAGCTGGTACGAGTGCAGGGATGTCTGAAGCTGAATCATCACCAAGCCATCACTCCTGTGATATTTGCGGAAAGATATTCCAGTTTCGCTACCAATTGATTGTTCATAGGTTTGTCATATATTTATTTTATTTGTGTTAATATCACAATAAATAAAAAAACAAGCAGTTATCATAACAAATATTAATTTAATAATTATAATATCCACATCGTTAGCCACACATTTAAAAATATAGATAGGCACTCAATAAGTGGAACAACCACATAAAATATAAATAATAGCAAACAGATAGATATGTATTTATGAGTAAGTTATATTTTGTTGTTTAATGAATTTACACACATTTAATTGATTACAAATAGTGCAATAGTTTTGATTTAGTTTGATTTTGTACATTCACTTTTTATTTTATTATAAAATCTGTTGCGTTCGGGATGTTAAATAATAACCATCTTGAGTAATAATTATTGTATTGTTAACTCCATAGTGGTCAGTAAAAGAGAGAGCTCTTAACTAAAAATTACTATATTTATATTAACCCTAATATGCGTCACTATGTTGCAGTCAGTAATGAATCATTGCAGTTTAAGTGCAACTTTAGGCATATACTACACACCATTTCGTTGATCCCTATAAGTCAGTATCTGTCAGGGTTGATTGATTTAAATCAAATGATTTATATCATGATTTAAATCAAGTGATTTATTTTAAAAAAACAATGATTTAAATCAAAAATGATTTTTTTAGTATTAAGTAGATTTAAAAAAAACTGTAATGATATTTATTTTATACATCATAACTCGAATTCAATATCAACACGAAACGATTTTTATCTTAAAACACGCACGATTTGGGGAATTCCCTGTGTTTTCTATTTAAGTACTTGATTCACGTGACGTGGGTGGGAGTGTTGTTAGTTAACACTTTTTTTTGGACTGATTTCTATTAAATTTGCCAGAAATTAATAAAAACCTAACAAATGACATTTAAAAAAAAAAAAAATCATGACTTTTCCCTGAAGTTTCTAAATAAATCAAAATAATCATGATTTTTTTGAATTATTTGAAAAAATCAAAAAAATCTGTCAAAAACAAAAAAAAACATGATTTTTATTAACCCTGGTATCTGTCACGGTGGCCAATCTCAACAAAGACTACCAATCTGCGCGGAAGATATAATAGTACACAAGAGTCGACTCAGAAACAAGTGCACTCCCTCTTCCTTCATTTGCAAAGTCTGATGGGACGGTTAGTCGGCACTGCCGGAACGAGTTCAGGCGTAGGACTCACTGTGTAACATTTTTATACAACTAAGTTGGCAATCAAGCACTGCTGCCTACCTGATGGTAAGTGGCTCTAATCGCCTATAGTTCATGTGGTTCCTGTAAGACTTGTAAATCTAACTCTAATCTAAATCTCTTGTGCCTTCCGATGCACGGAGGAGCTCGACATGACCTACATTTTTGTTCACCCATCATGGCATCATCACGACCAACCTTTGCTTAACTTTAGCAATCGTGAACCAAGCACATAGGCGAAAACGCCACTGAGTTCCTCAAATTAAGAGGAAACACTAAGGGCCAGAGTATCAAAAATAGGTATTTGTAAAATGTATTGTTGTCGCATTGTGCCCGAACAACGGGGCAGTGTAGAGACAACTACTGCTCGATAAAATGGCTCCTCTTCATTATCGACGAATACAGACGATTACGCGCGAGCACGATTGTGTAGAGGGCATACTCGGCTGTACTCGGCTGTGCGCGCCGATCATCGTCTATGATCGCCTGCGGCCCGTGAATTGTCGGTTTTCGGGCACGCATCAAAGGGAATCGCCTGGTGGTTGCTTATAACAGACGCTTGCACGATGATCGTGCCGATTATAGACGAGCACACGATCAACGATCATCGCCGATGATGTAGTGCGGACAAAAGATACCTATAAAAAATTAACTTAAGTAAGAAAGGAAAACACAACAGCAAACAACATATTAATAGCGGCCATAGATTTTTTGACATAAAAAAGGCTCTATTGCCATTATCCAGGAAAGAAACGAGAGAACTATGTTGGTATGGAAAACGGCCTAAAATGAAGCATATGCAATGCACCTACAACCTAACCTAATTAATAAGTCAGTAATGTTTTTGTTTAGTGTAAACTTCTTGGCGGTAAACTAGCTATGCCCGCAAGCAAACTGCTTATCGCTTTGATAAAACTCAATACTGTAGTTTCTTATTCATTTTATGATGGGGACTTCTCCACTTCCTGTGGGAATTTTGAAATATCCTTCCTTAGTGGGCGCCTACATAAGCCCTGTACTGAACTTCATGCTTCTAGCGTTTGAAAACTACAATATCTATTGTGAGGGATGAGGAAAATAATACAATAGTGGACTAATTTTTCTGTTGTTTACCCAAGTGCTGATTAAAAAATGGTTAGATGCAAAAATTAGGTTCTGCTGAAAATCTATTGTCAAGCTAATGGACGTCAACGTCTAAGGAAACGTCAGCGGCGTAAGTGCGCAAACTATCGTTCTGAATGGCCAACTGTTGTCGATGTTAGCGCGATATCCCATTCGGAACAGTTGTGAGCGCTCGCACCGCTTACATCGTTATAAGCCCATTCGGAACGCACCTCAAAACGCCGCATTCATTATCACGTCATCGAACAGTTGAAAGTCAATAAATGCACTCCGATGGGTGATTCCAATTTAATAATGGTTAATTTCGATTCCGCCATAACTTATTCTTAGAATTGGGTCTCTGAATATTCTAACGTCCAGTGGGAGCGTGTTCTTATTTAAAATCGGTTGGACGAAGAAGGTGGAACGGAAGCATGATAGAGAGGACATTTTGATAAGTCGGTGGGACTTGAGATAATTAAAAAATGGTTAAGAAACAGCTTTGATTTAAGACCTCATTCTCTGACGTAGTTGGATGAGCACTCAGCATAGAAGCTGGCATTGACATTGAACATTAAAATGGTCTATCGTCATCCTAAATAATACCAAATAATTTGTATTTACATCACGGCAAAGAATATGTCTTAGTAAGAGACATATTTATATGCTAAATATGATCTGTTTCACAAATCGAACTTTCATTTTACAGACGATATCATGGCGAAAGCAAACCTTTTACATGCCAAGTATGTGGCTCTGCCTTTGCCAATCCTGTTGAGTTGTCAAGACATGGAAAATGTCATCTTGGTAAGAATATACACCCTTCTTATATTATATAACTACTAGCTTTTGCCCGCGGCTTCGCTCGCGTTGAATTCGGGGCAACACCGAAGATTAAAAAAAATAAATAAGGCAGGTATTTTTCGTTGGTAACAAAGAGTCTGTGTACCGATTTTTAGCTTCCTACCTTGAAAACTGCAAAAAGTCCCATATAAAATTTCACCCCCTCTTTTAAGGGGTTGGGGGCAGATTTCCAAAAAAAAATATGCACGATTTTTTTGTTAGTCACAAATAGTTCGCATACCAATTTTTAGCTTTCTACCTTGAAAATTGCGGAATACTCCATACAAACTTCCATCCCCCATTTTAGGGGGAAGTGGGGGGTTAGAAAGAGACAAAAAGTAGCCTATGTCACTCTCCATCCGTTCAACTATCTCCACTTAAAAAATCACTTCAATCCGTCGCTCCGTTTTGCCGTGAAAGACGGACAAACAAACACACACACACACTTTCCCATTTATATATAATATTAGTATGGATGAGAAATTATTTAAAATTTGGAGTGAAAAATTCTATAAAAAATACCTTATTTTAAATGAAACGTTTTACCAAACATTCTGTATATATGAAATGCTATTAGTTAATACTTTCTAGTCCTTGTTCTTTTACCAAATTAAACAATGACAGACAAATATTATATTTTTCGTTCTGGTTTATCAAAATTTGTTTCTGTTTGCAGCTGGCGACCCAGTCGAAAGGCACGCAAAAAGATTGGCCCAAGACAAACCATATGCTTGCACAACATGCCATAAAACTTTCTCCAGGAAGGAACACCTCGATAATCATGTACGCAGCCACACAGGAGAGACGCCATATAGGCAAGCATAGTTATTTAATATTTACTGTTATTATTGTATTTTTTTTGAGATTCAAGGATTTTCCAGAGTAAATGTTTGTGTTTTGGATATTAATATACACACATAATATTAAAAACACAGAGCATAAAAGCTTCTTTTGTTGAAACAACAGGTGTGAGTACTGCGCTAAGACATTCACTCGCAAAGAACACATGGTGAACCATGTGAGAAAACATACTGGTGAGACACCACACCGCTGTGAAATATGCAAGAAGAGCTTTACCAGGAAGGAGCACTTCATGAACCATGTCATGTGGCACACAGGTTAGTAACTAAATACAGGTATACTAAAAAAGAAACAATCATAATAAATAAAACTAATAATAATGTTTGTACAGGATTGTAATACCTTATAACATATACATTATTTCTCTTCACCATTAAAACTATTCACTGAAAATTCCTATGTATTATATGTACGAAAAACATGCTACGTTACAAATTGTCAGACCAAGTGATGACGAATACATTTGATGATGATTATTAGTGTTCAATTGTTACATTGCATTTATTTTAGCTTGCTAGCGAAAGCTCTTTGTATTCCTGTTATATTATTTTTAAATTTCATTACTGTTGCGTCAGCGGTAATCTGCGAGCGTGTGTCGCTCTAGACGCAAAGTTCACGCTGACGCACCATCACCAACCAAACCTGCACCAATACAGGTTGGTTTCAGTGGTGCAGAAAGTAAAAATTAGAATATTGAATGATTCAACTATTTTCAAAATCTCTTAGTAACAGCAATACAATTAATGCACTGAACAAATAAAATTGATTGCTATGGAGTTTTTTCACTATGTAAAAGTATTATGTAGATAACACTAATGTATTCATGATGAAATATCAGCAAATATAGTTGCATCATTGAATATTAATATTTTATTTTCTGCCCCACTTCAATAGGTGAAACGCCGCACCAATGCCAAATGTGCGGCAAGAAGTATACTAGGAAGGAGCATTTAATGAACCATATGCGATCGCATACAAATGACACTCCGTTTCGATGCGACCTCTGCGGCAAGTCGTTCACAAGGAAAGAACACTTCAGTAATCACATTTTATGGCATACAGGTTTGTATGATAATGTTTTATTCAATCTTAGTAATTTCTTTTTCTTTAACCTTAAGAGGATTGTGAAGCTGTAAATTTTCATACAAAAAGCGATAACGCTTTTCTCCCTCTAAACATAGTCCAAATTTCATAATTTTTGGAAATCTTGTAGATATAATGAAAACCTAGGTTTGTACGTTTTGATTTTGAAGAAATATTGCTTAGAATATAAGTTATTAGCATCTAAATATCTATATTTTCGAATTAAAAACTACCTTGAGCATTTTTGTCTTTTTTTGACTAAATTATACTGAATTACAAAAAAAGCAAAACGTACAAACATAATAGGTTGGGGAAAAAGTTTCTTCGCATTTTTTAAGAAAATTCAAAACATTTTTTAATATAGTTTATTTACATTTAACTAATATGTAGGTACCATTTTGTTCGATAACTTTTTGCTATCTTGTAGGTAGGGACATGATCCCATTGCTATAGAAATTTTGGGACTTCTGGTCAAAATACCGCGACAAGTGGTTTTGGCAGTCCTCTCGTGATGTTAACCTGACACTGCCTAAAGAATTCTGAAGAGACCGAAACAGGTGGAAATCTGAAGGTGCAAGGTCAGGACTATACGGCGGATGCATTAACACCTCCCAGCCAAACTCTCTTAATTTTTGCTGAGTGGCTAAAGATGTGTGAGGTCTAGCGTTATCATGATGAAAAACCACACCCCTTCTGTTGATTAATTCCGGCCGCTTTCTCTCAACTTCTTGCTTTAATCTCATCAGTTGTTCGCAGTAGAGTTCAGAATCGATGGTCCTGCCTGGTGGTAACAGCTCATAATGAATAATGCCCTTCCAATCCCACCACACACACAGCATCACCTTGTTGCGAGTTAACCCGGGTTTCGCCACAGTCTGTGAAGCCTGACCGGCCTTTGACCACGACCTTTTTCGCACGTTCTTGTCGTACGTGATCCACTTTTCATCACCAGTTATCAGCTTCTTCAAAAATGGTTCGGTTTCATTACGTCGTAATAAAGAATCACAAATGAGTACACGGTTCATTAGGTTTCTTTCAGTGAGCTCGTGAGGTACCCAAATGTCGAGCTTTTTTGTGTACCCAGTTTTTTTCAAATGCGCCAAAACTGTTTTGTGGTCAATTCCCAGTTCTTCAGCTACGTTGTAACTACTGACATGCCGATCTTGCTCCACTTTTTCAAAAATGGCATCCATTTTATCTGTAATAGGGCGACCAGAGCGACGTGCATCTTTGACATCAAAATTTCCGGATTGAAAACGCTTAAACCAAATTTGTGCTACTCTCACAGACACTGCACTAGGTCCATAAACATCGCAAATTTTTTTCGCGGCTTGCGTTGCATTTTTACCTTTTTTGTAGTAAAATTTTAAAATGTATCGAATTTCTTCATTAGATTCACTCATCTTGGCGGTACGAAAAACAAATGAAAATCACACATTTTCCTAATTTGAATTTGGAATTATGTTCTTTAAAATTTAAACTTTCAATGATACCAAAACCAGCCAGATACAAATAGTATAGCCAAAGAGATTTTATTACAAGTTTATACATACTATAATGCGAAAAGACTTTTTCCCCAACCTAATAGATTAAGGTATACTAAATCTAATGACACCAAAAGCGTCTAATTTCATAAAGGTTTAGGGGGGTAAAACAGTTATCGCCCGAAACAATATTTCAAACAGGAATTGTAGGCAATTTCGACCATTTCTTGCAACCCTCTCTATCGCACGATACGGGTCGGGGGCAGGGATACAATGTTGTGATAGTGATGTGACATAATGTTATCGTAGTTATTGTCGCCTAGGGAGGAGAAAGTAATATCGATATATCGATCAATAGTTAAAGTTATTACTCAAGTCGTAACTATTAATCTTCACAAATACCTTATACATGAAATAGTAAATACCTTTTTGAATACGTTTTTTGATTTTAGTGTTTTATTTTAAAGATTTTATTTCAATACAAATTTCCTTATTTAAGGGTTAGCAGCCTGTAGCCTGTTAACTTTACTGTAAATTCCCAAAACCAAAAAAGGAAAAAAATGTAAGTAAGTATGTAAGTAGTTGTTTGTAATAATAAATATGTGCCATAATGAAACCAACTCAAAATAAATTCGTATTTTGTTTCTTGTGATAGGTATTTGTTATGCAATGTATGAAGTTGGAGCAGCTAAAAACGTGTAATAGATTATGCAAGTAGTGTTATTTTTAATATTATTTTATTTGAATTTTATTCCTCTAAAGCTGGGCTCTAAGGTTTTACTCGCGTTATGGAATCTACGATTGTATAAAAAATACAAACGACAAAGTACCTAAATAATATACGAGTATGTAGGGTAGGCAGGGTAGGCATATATGGGAAGAAGGCACCGTACGGTTTTGAAGTTTTTTTTTTTCATTTTAACTATAAAATTTAAAGCAGCTGATTACATATACTAATAGGTATTTTTTAACCGACTTCAAAAAAGGAGTTTCTCAATTCAATGCGTATGTTTTTTTTGTGTATGTTACGCGATTACGCCGCTAATTGCAGACCGATTTTCAAAATTCTTTTTGTATTCTCAAGATTATACTCCAATGGTGGTCCCACGGTTACCAAAGTTAGGATCTGATAATGGGATCCCATAAAAATGGAGGGAAATCCTTAAATTTTTAGGTCCGTCCAACGTGTTTTTTTTTTATAAAAACGTCGCCCCACACTAGGATTTTCTCCTGTGTCGTGGGTGCAGTTACAAACATAGAATATCACATGCACATACGCCCAGACCGGCACAAATTTCTGTAGACCATACAAAACATCTGTCCCGTGCGGGAATCGAACCCGCAACCTGTTGCGCAGTAGGCGATCGCTCGACCTCTGCGCTAACCGTGTCAACCGTTTTGTGTGTATGTTACGCGATTACTCCGCCAATTGTGGACCGATTTTTAAAATTCTTTTTGTATTCGGTAGAGTATACTTCTAGGGTGGTCCCTAGGTCACCAAAGTCAGGTTCTGATGATGGGATCCTATGAAAATCGAGGGATACCCTAATTTAATTAGGATTTCTTTCACTAAAAAGTTACACAAAAAAATATTTTACAAAAAATAAAAACTGACTTCAAAAACAATGAAAAGTTAAAAATAGTGTAAGAATAGGTACAGACAACATTACATTTCTATATTGAAGTCGGTGCCAAACGATGATCTCCTAGAAAGTCTTAAAATTTGGCACCGTCTTCAATAATGATGTGTGATGTTGGATGTTGTCTGTACCTACCTATTCTTATATTATTTCTAACTTTTCAGTGTTTTTGTAGCCCGGACGAACCCGACGAATCGAACCCCGCCGGACGGACCTCCCGATCAACATCCGGTGGCCTCAATCACTAGACCACGGAGGTGGTAAAAATTAGAATTCTAAGACTATTAGTATAACTACCCAAGATTAGTGTATAAAAATGAGAGTTATTTTTTATTTGATGCATAATTATTACTTTATATTTTTTAAATCCCTGCTCCTATTTAGTTTGTATGTAAAAGTATTAATTTATCTAACTAAAATAATAGATTTTTTGTTATTTATTTTTAAGTTAACAAGAGGTCTGTTCTTGTTTAAACAATTGTAAATGTCATTTTATGTTTAGAGTTTATTTTTTTCATAAAAGGATCCATTATTGATTCACGTCTCAAATGAAAATCATTTTGATTCAGTATAACACTCATCTTACAAAAAGTAATTTTCTTTACACAGGTAAATGTACGATAGATAGGTACTTTCATAACAAATAACAGCTCAGTCCTATAAAGTAGGACTTGGTAGGGATACCAAGTAAGTGCCTACACTATAAATTTCAAAGGAATACTGAAATAATTTACGAAACTTATCTACTAAAATATTATAAAGAAAGAAGATTTGTATTTTTGTTTGTAATGAATAAACTCAAAAACTAGCTCACTGGGAAGTCTCGGCGTAATTATTGTTAAAATGATTTTTAGAAATAAAGCTATTGTTATTTATTATATTTTTTGTTTTTAAAAACTACTAGGCTGATTTAAAAAAAAATTTGACTAATAGAATGCTACATTATCACTGGGTAATATAAGGTTATAAAATAATTTTTCATACGGGAAAACAAAATTCCCTCACGAAAAACGAAAATAACGAAGGCAAAGTTGCGAGCGGAAAGGCAGTCAGGAATACCTAAGCAACGCAAAACCTTACAAACGGTAAAATAATGATCTCGAGTTCTCGCGCCGAGGAGTCGCGCGCTGCTGTCGTAGTGTGCGTGAGAATTTGCGCGTGTTGTATTTGTGGTGTAAACGCCAGACGGGAGGCCGAGCGGTGTGAAACAGATAGCATTTTAGAAAATACCTACTCGCGCCGCGCACGATTACTTCACAATCCTCTTAAGCTCTTTAACCTTATCCCTCCCTCTCCATTCCTTAACAGAAACACGCGTAAGGGCCTTCGGAGTCATCCGTACACTGTGTCCTCCTTTTCACACCGTACCAAGAAATTCCAAGATTCCTTCTTCTGTCGTTCATCCCACACTTGGAATTCTCTACCTGCGCACGTGTTTCCTCCATCCTACAACATGGGTTCCTTCAAAAGAGGCGTGAAAAAGCATCTTTTGGGCCGGCAAGGGGCGGGCAGGTAGGAGAGTGGATGTCGTCCCTACTCTTATCTGTCAACTCATTTGGGCCTCTATCACCGCTTAACATCAGGCGGGAGGTCATCTGCCGGGCCATCCATAAAAAAAAAAAAAAAAAATTTTAGTTTATTGTTGGTAACAAGTTGCTTGATTGATTGATGATTTTTTTCACATCTAGACTTTGATGACAGGTGCTTAGTCGTGAATTCGACGCTTACATGTTTGGAAAGCCTCTTATGAAACTTCATCATACAACAACCTTTAGACGAATTTTAACAAAATTTAGCACACATAGCGTTTTATCCCTATCATGAGCCAGTTCTATATAAAGACCTACTTGATGGTATAAGCTAGAATGCTAATAAAAGGCTAAAACTTGATACACATACATACCAATTCCGAATTTATGTTTATTTTTTATTTTTAAAGAATTTCCAAAATCATAATGTAATATTCCTTTACATTTTCATCTTGCCAGGTGAGACACCGCACCGCTGCGACTTTTGTTCGAAGACGTTCACACGCAAGGAGCACCTGTTGAACCACGTCCGGCAGCACACGGGCGAGTCGCCCCACCGCTGCAACTTCTGCTCGAAGTCGTTCACGCGGCGCGAACACCTCGTTAACCACGTGAGGCAGCACACGGGCGAGACGCCATTCCAGTGTGGCTACTGCCCCAAAGCCTTCACCAGGAAAGACCATTTGGGTGGGTACAGCATAATATTTACAGTAAACAACAGGAACATAAATTGTTAGTTAACGATATTTTAATTTGTAGTGAATGCCTCTTCTTGAAGAATAAATTGAAAAGTTTACATTAACATTTAATTTAGAGTGTCTATATTTAATTATTTATTTATTAATCTTCATTGCACAATAAGATTGATGTACAATTTGCGGCCTTAATGCCATGTGGCATTCCCTATCAGTCAACCATTGGATCCAACAGTTTGTGGTAGTGTGCTGCTAATAGCATAATATAATTATACAATATTATGATATACATTATGAATCTATTTCCTTGTCATATTAATATTTTACAATATATAAAATTATAGTATTATTACAATAAACATATAAAAACATGATATATAAAAACATACATAGAAAATATATACAAGTTTATTTTTTAGTTATAACAAAAATTTTGTGTACTTGTTCAGACAAGCAAACTGAACAACTTTCACTATCGGGCCAACTTCGAAATCGCAAAAAAAATCAGCTGTTCCATACAAATGTTCAACATTCACTGAACCTAAATGTATGGAACAGCTGATTATTTTTTTTTTGCGATATCAAATTTGGTACCATAGTGAAAGTTGTTCAGTTTGCTTGTCTGAACAAGCTTACGAAATTTTTGTCATAACTAAAAAATAACCTTGTATAGAGGGAAGGATTTTTCAGCTTCATATGTTTAAAATTATTATTATTAAATTTTGTCTAATGTAATGTTTCCTCCTAGTGAATCACGTAAGACAACACACGGGTGAATCACCCCACAAATGTTCGTTCTGCACGAAGTCCTTCACACGCAAGGAACATCTCACTAACCACGTGCGGCAGCACACGGGTGAATCGCCCCATCGCTGCACTTACTGCGCCAAATCGTTCACAAGGAAAGAACATCTCACCAACCACGTGAGGTAAGTCAAGAAGAGAATTAACAGTTCACTACAAGTCCAGTAAATACACTGTGATACATTTTGATTTCGTCCACAAAGTCAAATTGTAACTTATTTTTAATTTTTCTCAATCCGTTAATTAATCATTGGATTCAAAATATTATTTAAAACAACGTTTTTCTGTTATATACATAACATTTCAATGTAGTTATTTAAATGTCATAACATTTGTCCTAAAACCAAAAAGTATCACACTATTAGAGTAGTTTAAGTGTACAATTTTTTTTATCAAATACAATGCTGTGCTACATAAGCTACTGTAATCGAAAAGAATATCCTATGTATTTGTAGAATATTTTATTCTAGTATCAGAGAAGCATGTGCCCCACCTAGTTGCATGTTATGGCATGATTTCCGTATTGAAATCTACTTCTTTCTAAGGTAAGATATCACTCGTTACCTTCACCATCTATGGACCCCTACTATACTGTGGCTATGTGTAAGTCTCGTGACGGCATTTGTGTGATTTTCCCCTTGTCAGACGATAAGTAGCACGGCATTGTGCATTCCGATTTGAGTTCCGCTAAGCCGCGAACTAATCCTGTAAAGCAATTAGTTCACAATCCTACTTCTTTTCCGTTACACAGCTAGTCAACACAAAATTTTGAAGCTTTAGCACGCTTAAAGGGGATCGTTTCCGCGTGATTGTTTTTGATGTTGCAATAGGCATTTGGCTGGTTTTACAAAGCTATCTTGGACTACAAACAAGCTTGCAGTAAATTAAGACGCTATGTTGAATAACGTCGACACGTTTTTGTAATAAAGTGACCCTAAAACCTCATCTCAAAATGTATTGATTAGACGTTATTATAGTTTACTAGCTTTAAAAATTAATTTATAACGCAAAATATAAAAACACAAACAATTTTTCTTTATAATGGAGTTAAATCTCTTTTTGTCTCTAGACATACTTGGTAACGTGAGTGTTCAATTTGAACTTAGCTATTATCAAAATAGTCTTACTTAAATTTTATTTTATGAAATGAGGGCCCAATTTGAACAGTCAAATACCTATTCAGCCACAAATTGATTATGGTGAGCCGTTAACAAATCGGAATGTACTCTGTTGCGCAGACAGCACACGGGTGAAACTCCACACAAGTGTACGTACTGCACGCGAGCGTTCACGCGCAAGGAACACCTGAACAACCACATACGGCAGCATACCGGCGAGGTGCCGCAACACGCCTGCACCTACTGCACGAAAACATTTAACAGGAAGGAGCACCTCGTCAACCATATCAGGTATTTAACGCGAACGCCTACCCTGGTGACAATCCATAGGTAAATAGGAGCCTTTACTCCCACCACTAATTCAGTTGACTGGACTAGCTATGCAAGATAAAAACATCTTTTATCAATTTGGATATACAGCGTGGCCAGTTCATAGGCGTCCAAAAGAAAAAATTTGATGCCTTATGCTAGGGGGTATCCGAATTACTCCCATGTATGTTCAGCGATTTTTATAGTTTAAGAAGCTAGATTTATTTGCAGTTTTTTTCCGTAGTTTTCATCTGACATTGTTTTTCCTTTTTTATCTTTTTTTCCCTAACGTTTCCAGACTTTTTTTTGTGTAATTAATTATCATGATGATAGCTAACACCTAAAATAAAGCGGTTTGGCTAGGCATTGCAGAACTTAGGTAAAATTTTATCTGAAGATCAAAATTACTGTTAGAGTTCAGTAGTGAACAATGTTTAGGGCTTAAAAAAATAAGTGAGAGGTGCCAGAGGTTTCTAAGCGTTCTTAAAAACTGCTAAAAACCTTTAACATCAAATATCATTCATAAAAACCAGACCCTAATAGAGTTTTTCTCCTGTAACTGGCTGTGAAAACAATAAATGTATTTTTAAAGATTATGGATTTTATTGTGTTCCTATTATTTTTAGTTATAATTAATGGTGCTATGATTAATTGAATAAAATACAGTTGTTAGATCACAAATTTTATTTAAATGCCACTTATAAAAGGTTTTCAAATTGGCGTCCTCCCACAGAAATGCACAACCTACAGCTCCTAAAGGACTTGTTTTTGAGGTGTCTAAAAGCTTCCCTGTTGCTTCTTCTGTGTTTTTTCTTAAGAGGATTGTGAGGCTGTAAATTTTCATACAAAAAGCGATAACGCTTTTCTCCCACTAAACATAGTCCAATTTTCATAATTTTTGGAAATGTTGTAGATATAATGAAGATCTAGGTTTGTACGTTTTGACTTTGAAGAAATATTGCTCAGAATACAAATTATTAGCATCTAAATATCTATATTTTAGACTTAAAAACTACCTTGAGCATTTTTATCTTTTTTTGACTAAATTTTACTAAATTACGAAAAAAGCAAAACGTACAAACATCGTTTAAGGTATGCTGAATAGAATGAGACCAAAAGTGTCTAATTTCGTAAAGGTTTAGGGGGGTAAAACAGTTATCGCCCGAAACAATATTTCAAACAGGAATTGTAGGCAATTTCGACCAGTTCTTGCAACTCTCTCTATCGCACGATACGGGTCGGGGCAGGGGTATAATGGGGCAAAATCTACTAGTGATGTGACATAATGTTATCGTAGTTATTGTCGACTAGGGAGGAGAAAGTAATATCGATATATCGATCAATACTGAAAGGTATTACTCAAGTCTACACAAATACCTTCTACATCAAAAAGTAAATGTCTTTTCGAATACGTTTATTGATTTTAGTGTTTTATTTTAAGGATCTTATTTCAATACAAACCTTATTTAAGGGTAAGCAGCCTGTAGCCTGTTAACTAACTGTAAATTCCCAAAATCAAATAAGAAAATAAATTGTAAGTAAGTATGTAGTTGTTTGATAACCGACTTCGAAAAAAGGAGGTTACTCAATTCGACCGTATACCTATATGCTTTTTTTATGTTTGTTCGCGGATACCTTCGTCGTTTATGAACCGATTTTGATGATTCTTTTTGTATTCGATAGGATACTCCAAGGCTGGTCCCATGGTCATCAAAGTTAGGATCTGATAATGGGATCCCATAAAAATCGAGAAAAACCATTAAATTTTTACGTGTGTCCAACGTGTTTTGTATATATGTTACGCGATTACTCCGCCAATTGTTGACCGATTTTCAAAATTATTTTTGTATTCGATAGAGTATGGTGATGATGGGATCCCATGAAAATCGAGGGAAACCCTAATTTCTCTCTCTCTCTCTCTCTCTCTCTCTCTGGTGCCTCTCCACTACTGGAGGTTGGCCGTCAGCTCCGCGAACTTTTCCCGGTCTTGCGCCATGCGAAAAAGCTCTTCGACGCCGGCAATATTGGTCCACTCCCGGATGTTACGTAGCCATGATTTCCTTTTACGTCCAGCGCGCCGTTTACCTTCAATTTTGCCCATTATTATTAATTGGAGGAGGCTGTACTTTTGATGACGCAACACGTGACCGAGGTACGCCATCTTCCTCTTTTTGATGGTTTGTAATAATTCTTGGACTTTACCGACACGCTGGAGTACTTTTGCATTCGAGACTTTTTGGGTCCAGCTGATCCGCAGCATTCTACGATAACACCACATCTCAAAAGATTCCAAGAATTTATGCGTGTTAGCTTTAAGAGTCCATGCTTCACAACCGTACAATACCACGGGCCAAACGTAACACTGGAGCATTCTTACCCTGAGCTTAATGGACAATTTGCGGCTGCACAAATTTTTTTCCATCTTTTTAAGGGTGGCTCGGGCAATTTCTATTCGGGTACGAATTTCTTGTTCACTGTCCCATACTTCATTGACCCAAGCACCAAGGTACTTGTACTTCCGCACACGCTCTAGATCTAAACCTGCTATATTGAGTCTTGGGTTGAAGTTGTTATTGGATATGACCAGGTATTTAGTTTTAGACACATTCATACACAACCCTGCCCGCTCACTGCATTCATTCACTCTATCCAGCAGTATTTGCAAGTCTTGTTCAGTCGATGCTATAAGTACGGTGTCGTCGGCATAACGTAGATTATTTATCACTTTGCCGTTTACTTTGACTCCGACTTCCAGTCCCTCTAGAGCCTCAGATATTATCGCTTCAGAGTAAAGATTGAAAAGCAGAGGCGACAAAATACATCCCTGTCTGACTCCCCGGCAGATTTGCACTGCGCCGGTCTCTGAATGTTCAACTCTCACTGTTGCTTGCTGGTTCCAATACAAGTTTTTGATGATTCTGATGTCCTTGCCATCCAGACCGGCATCACGCAAGTGCTCCAATAGAATGTCATGCTTTACGCGGTCAAATGCCTTCTCGTAATCAATGAAGCATAAGATTACATCGGTTTGCATATCCCTGCACTTTTGCACTAAAACATTAAGGGCGAACAACGCTTCGCGTGTCCCCATTCCTGATCTAAACCCAAACTGACTCTCTCCTAATTGCTCATCACATTGCGGACGTATTCTGTTGTGAATGATGGATAAGAATACTTTGAGAACGTGACTCATAAGACTAATTGTGCGGTACTCAGTGCATTTCTTAGCTTTAGCCTTTTTTGGCAGGGTGATAAAAGTGGATTTGAGCCAGTCCTCAGGGAGGGTCCCGGAGTCGTAGATCTTATTGAAAAAATGAGTCAAGGCATCCACATAGCCATCCTCAAGGAGCATTATCACCTCGACAGGTATGTTGTCCGGACCAAGTGCTTTACTTGTTCTTGCCATTCTTAAAGCTTGCTTTACCTCTGATGTTAATATGGGTGGGCCAGACTCATCTGTGACATAACCACTCTCACATCTGGAGAGATCGGCAAACATCTGGGTTATGTAATTGCTCCAAGCCCTTTTTCTGCTATCCAAATCTAAAAGGAGTCTTCCCTGATCATCACACAAGATATTGGAACCAGGTTTTTTGTTCAGACCAGCTAGTTCCTTTACCTCTTTATGAAGATTGAAACTATCATGCTTCTGTAACAGCTCTTCTAAACGATTGCACTTGCCCTCGTAGAACTTATCCCTGGTATATCTGATTGTTTTGTTGATGAGTTTGTCTAATTCTGCATATTTGTCTGGTTTCGTGTTTTTATAGGCTCTGCGTTGTTCCATCAGGTCTAAAATTTCATCTGTCATCCACTGCTGCCTCTTGACAACATGGTTGGTCTTCAGCAGTGACTGGCATATGCCACTGACAGTCTCTTTTAGTGATGACCACGTCTCCAGAATTGTAGATGTTTTACTCAGCTCCTGTTCCGCCCAATGATTTATTTTGCTTGAAACACATGCTTTTGCAACCCTAATTTAATACTAGGGTATTATATTAGGGTTTCTTTCACTAAAAAGACTTCATTCACTAAAAAGTTAAAAATAAAAAATATTTTCCAAAAAATAAAAACCGACTTCAAAAACACTGAAAAGTTACCGGCACCGACTTCAATATAAAAGTGTGATGTTGTCTGTACCTATTCTTATAATTATTTTTAACTTTTCAGTGTTTTTGAAGTCGGTTTTTATTTTTTATAATAGATATGTGCCACAAAGACACACAGTCAAAAGAAATTCGTTTTTTGTTTCTTGTGATAGGTATTTGTTATGCATTGTATGTTCGTTATCGTATTCTAAGTTGCTGACAAACTATTTTTCGTATAACCAAGTTGGAGCAGCTAAAAAACGTGTAACAAACTATATGCAAGTAGCGTTATTTTCAATATTATTTTATTTGTACTCGCGTTATGCAATCTACGAATGTATAACAAATACAAACGACAAAGTAAATAATATATGTAGGTTAGGCAGGGTAGGCATATATTTGGAGAAGGCACCCTTCGTACGGTTTTGACGTTTTTTTTTTCATTTTAACAATATAATTTAAAGCACCTGATTACATATAATCCTACTAATAGGTTTTTTTTTCATACGACAGGGAAGCTCTTGGCCTTATATCGGAACACAGCAATGCTATTAACATGTTATTATGGCGACAAACTTAGGTAAGACGGTGGTAGCTAGCCAGGTGGGCTTAGAAGCCCTACCACTAACCAAACCGATCAGAAAAGCTTCTGTCCCCAATGGGAATCGAACCCGGACCTCCCCATCAATAACCGGTGGCCTCAACCACTAGACCACGGAGGTGGAAAAAAATAAATTCTAAAACTATTAGTATAACTAGTTATTTACTTAATAAAACGCCTGCGTTTTTTAATTGTGGATGTCAGTCCAGTCTACTTTTTTAATGTCATCTAGCCACCTTTTCCTTTGGTATTCCGGGCTTTTCGAGGAATCTTGGGTTTGAGGATCAATTATGGAAACTCATAGAGGGATCAGTCACAGAGCCCTGTTGTTAACCCTGATTCCACCGAAGCACATTATTTTTGTTTTGCTGCTGACTAATTTCAAAGATGGATGGAGATGGAGCTAGTTGCAGATGATGTTACGTTTGGCTTATTAATAAAGAAATTGAGGTGAACATCACCAACAAAAATAATCATATAATTATTAAAAAATATTATTCATCATCTAAGCCTTTTCTTCTACCATGGCGGTATAGGCCTCCTTCAACTTTCTCCATTCCGTTCTATTTTGAGCTACTCTAATCCAGTTTGTGCCCACCATCTTGACGATGTCGTCCTTCTACCGCATCTGTGGTCTCCCGTTGGGTCTTTGACGGTTCCATGGCCTCCACTCTAAGATAGTTCTGCACCACGAGTCCGGCTTTCTGGCTATATGTCCAGCCCATTGCCACTTGAGCTTTGCTACGTGGTGTGTAATGTCCGAGACCTGACGCCGTTTTCGGAACCAACTATTCGTTTTCGTGTCCCGGAGTGTTACTCCTACTAATTTTCTTACCATTGCTCTTTGTGCCACCTCTAGTTTGTGGACGATGGCCTTAGTTGTTATCCATATCTCGGCTCCATAAGTAAGCACTGGTAGGACACACTAGTTGAAGATCCGCGCTTTCTGTTTTATGCTAATGCTCATATTAAAAGCAAAACCAAGTTCTGCAAAAGCTGCCCAGCCAATCAAAAAAATATTATTATTATTTATTATTACTTTTTATTTTTGTATCCCTGTTCCTATTTAGTTTGTATGTAAAAGTATTATTATATGTTTAATGTTTTATTTTCAGAAAAGATTCACATCTCAAATGCAAGTTATTTTAATTCAGTATAACACTCATCTTAAAAAATGGCATTTTCCTTAGACAGGTAAATATAGGATACATACTTTCCTGACAAAAAGTCCTCACCCTCAATCCTATAAGTTACCTATAGGGATACCAAATAAGTGCCTTCACAATAAATTTCAATACAGAAATGTAAATAAATTCTGTATTCCGAACCTCATCTACTAAAATATTATGAAGAAAGAAGATTAAGTACGTTTGTATTTTTGTTTGTAATGAATAAACTCAAACACTACCAGACTGATTTTAAAAATTCTTTGGCTAATAGAATGCTACATTATCACTGAGTAATATAGGCTATAAAATTATTTTTCTGTGTGAAAACATAAAATTCCCACACGAAAAATGAAAGTAACGATGGCGAAGTTGCGAGCGGAAAGGGAGTCAGAAATATAAGCAACGCAAAACATTACGAACGATAGAATAATAATTTCGAGCTCTCACGCCGGCCGCAGCCGCCGAGTATCGTGGCCGAGTCGCGCGCTGCTGTGTCGTAGTCAGGGACTGTTTACCGGTATGAATACGAGTATAACATTTATCTGTATGACGTCATTTAAATAAATTTCGGTAGTAGTTTATTTCAGTACAGAAATAATTTTTCTGTACTTAATTTTTTTTGTACTTTAATCATAATTGTACAGATATCATTTAACTCTTATTATTTAAAATACTGAAATAAAATCAAACCATAATGGGTGGGACGAGGGCGGTCCTTTACGTTAGTTCATCTTCACGTGTCTTCGTGCCTTTCACAATTTGTGTGGTTAATGACACGTATTTATTGCTTTATTGGTTTGTATATACCGACGAGTACATAAAATTGCAATACAATTATATTTTTAAAATGGAGGAAGATAAACACCAGCGGTTAAAGGAGTGCATACGTCACGATTTTAATTGTTTAGGACAATGACGAGATATTTAGGAAAATGATAATGCTCATGAGTCTAGTTTTATACTTATAGAATACGCAGCTAAATGAAAATAAAAAGAATTTAGTATCTAGGTAATAATTTTATTTGGTTTAAAGTATCACAATGACCGTCAAAATATTAATATAAGTCGAACTTTTTAGACTTTTATAAACCTAATTGCTTTATTCAGATCTTAATAAAAGTTAATCGTGGTAGGATTGTCGTGTAGGATTGAATTTTTGTTATACATTAACAAATGTATAACAAAAAACCAGTTTACCTTGATTCTAAATAATATATATTATTATTATCATTTTATATTGAGATCTTATACAAATCATCCGTTATAACCAAAAAAACTAAACGTAGTCATTTCTTTCATTTCCATAATTAGAAAACTTACTAATTTTTTACTCAATATGATCCTCGTTTATAAAAGAATATGCAGTCATAACAACTGTGATATGATATGATCAAAATAATGGTAAACATAAGTACCGTTTTTGTGTATAGGTATATGTTATTTTTCGTAATATATTTTATCTTGTCTGCACATTCTACGCTGTTCGCATATTGCAAATAAAAATTATCTCAATATCCGATGCTTTCTTACTTTTTTAACCTTCTAAGTTTCTAATTGGTTTCTCTTATCAGAGCACATGTATTTGATTGTGAACTTAATGAGCCTACATTTTGATTCTGTAAATTTATTACTCTGTTAGGAAATTAAGTACCTAGATTTTGTAGTAGCTTTTTTTTTGCTTGTGTCATTTTTTTTTCTTATTAACAGTTGTATTCTTCTTTGTATCTTTATATTGAATAGCTGCACTTTTTACTTTTAAATGATCCTTCTTTATTAACTAGGTTGCTATCCTAAGAATTACCCGCACCTTGCTCACTAGCAACTGCTTTTACTTTAACTGCTTTGAATGTTGATTGTTTTCCTTTTTTCGTTGTATGTTCCCCTAATAGAAAATTATCACTATTATACTTTGTTAACTAATTAAACTAATAAACACTTAATCTTATCCCACGCTAGGCGGGGTTAGTACGCTATATTTTTTTCTCCCACTAACTTCTGTTATTCGTCATACTTACATTTACTCCTTTTACTTCATATCATTCCATCCATTTCTTCACGCATTGTATTCATTTATTCTTTGGTCTCCTACCTGCACATCCATTTACGTTCATATTCACTATCTTCATTTACATGGCATTTTTTCCTCCTCAACCCAAACCATCTTAACCACTCCCTAATCTTTTCTGTATTCGGCGCAACTTTCAAACTTCCTTTAATATCCTCATTTCGTACTTTATTTCTTGTCACCCCTATGTCCATCTTAGTATTCGCATTTCATTAACATGCACTCTTTTTTATCCTTCTTTTCCATTACTTACGTATAATAGTTACCTATCGTATAAATACATTCTAATAAATGTACTAGCTGAAGAAATTATTTATTTGTGGAATTCCCCTTTCACTTTTTGCGTTGCTCTTATATTGCGCGAGGGCTTTTTGCTGAATTATTTTCTTCTTTCTTTTTTAATTATTTCTGTCTCTTTTTTCTTTTTCTACAGTTAGCAATTCAGGATCATTTTTTCCTCAGGACAATAACTTATTGTTCTGAGATTTTTTATTTCTGCGTACCGTCACCTTTGACATAGGTTTTCAAAATCAAATCAAAATATTCTTTATTCGAATATGACTTCATAGAAAGCTCTTTCGAATCGGTCATTTAAAATCATAATCCATTTGATACCAATTTCCAAATTCACCATTTAAACACAAGAAATAACAATAAACTTACCTTTCCGACGTACAGGCTTTAAAAACTAAATGCTTGTTTATGGGGAAATGTATAACTTTTTATAATAATATTCCATAAAGTGTTACTGATTTGCATTTCATAAGTTTAAAGCGCATGTAAAATACTCATAAATTGAGCAAAGGTTATTAATTACTTATTATAAAGTCAACGATTATTAGAATGATGCTAATGCCTGGTGTTAATTTGTAGATATTATTAGTTTTATTGTTAAGAATTGTTGTATATTAACTATTTATGTAAACAAATATTGCTGTGTGTGGTATTGATACACCCTTTTGTAAATGTTGGTACATTTCTGATGTAGCTGTTAAGTTCCTTGCGTCCATTCTTCTTATCAGCTAAAAGATGTCCTGAATGGGTATTCAGGATATCTTTGACTGTTGAATGGGTATTGAGGACTTTCTATACTAGTAGTATTCCATATGACATGACACTGTGAAAATAACTAAAGTAAATCAATGTTGCCGTTTCAACATCAGTAAGTTGTCTTGTTTTTTACTGCATTTGCTGCAGAACTAAGTCTGTTTGCATAGGACTCAATATGTGGATCCCATTGCAACCTTGAATCTAGTGTAATACCCAAAAATTTGTAAAGTCGATGAATTCAACAACTTAATTATTCATTTCTACAATAGTATCCACTTTCCTTACATTTGGCAATGAGAACTTAATACATTTAGTTTTATTTGAGTTTAATGATAAATTGTTCATTGTGAACCAATGCAATACTCTAGAGAGAGTACTATTTACAACGTCAATATTTTCGTTTCCTCTGTCAATCTTAAATATTAAAGAAGTATCATCTGCAAATAGTACTGTATCGCAAAGATTATAAGTGAAATGTGGGAGGTCATTTAATGTAAATTAGGAAAAGCAATGGTCCCAATATCGATTCCTGAGGCACACCCATAATTATAGGTGCACCAGCAGACTCAGTTTTATTAATAACAGCTTCATCTCAAGAATTCAATATGTGGATCCCACTGCAATCTTGAATCTAGTGTAATACCTAAATATCGATCTAATTGTAGAATCGATGAATCCGACAGTTCGATTAATCATTTCCACAATAGTATCAACTTGTGTTGGCAATGAGAATTTAATACATTTAGTATTATTTGAGTTTAATGATAAATTGTTCATAGTGAACCAGTGCAATACTTTAGAGAGAGAGAGTAATATTTACAACGTGAGTATTTCCGTTTTCTCCGTCAACCTTGCTCACTAGCTGTAAGGAATAATATTAAAGAAGTATCTTCTGCAAATAGTGCTGTATCGCACACATTGTTAGTGAAATGTGGGAAGTCATTAATATAAATAAGAAGAGCAATGGTCCCAATATCGATCCTTGAGGCACGCGCATAATTATAGGTGCACCAGAAGACTCAGTTTTGTTAATATAACAACTTTCTGAACCCTATTAGACAAATAAGACTCAATAAGTCTAATTGCTTCTTCAGAGACACCATAATGCTTGAGCTTATTATAAGAGTTTGGTGACCAACGCAGTCAAAAGCCTTTGATAGGTCACAAAATATACTAATTACATCTTGTCTTGTCAATACCAGTTACACTCATTATAATATTGCCTTCCGTCAACAGTATACCGATTTGTACTAATTATTAAAATGTTATATTTGATCTTAAACAAATGCATTTACGAACTCTCATCATTATCCTCAAGATTTGTCATTACTATTCCACATAATGTCATTCTTCTCAATGCGCGTCATTATCCTGGCAGCCCAAATTCAGGACAATGACGTTAGGGAAAATGATGAAATCGCAAAAAACTTGACCTAATATGTTTTACGCAAGTGGTATTTCAAAAAAAAAATTATAATGTTAAATTATGTTCACAAAACTTCCATATTTTGCAATATGAAAAAGGCTTACAATAGGACAGAATGAATATACACGGTGTTTCATAATAACCAATAAATATTTTATCGTTATCTAAAACTAATTATTAAATAGTTTTTCCCGTAATGTTATTCAACCCAAAATTTTAATGTATATCATAGTATCATCATCATGTCTATGATTTACATGAACATTTGGGTTGAATGACATTACGGGAAAACATAAATGACGTTTGTAATGAAAATTTTTGGAGAATTAATTTTAAAGGCTTCTTGCAAAAAACCAACGCTTAGTATCTTCACCAAAGCATGTGTCCGACTTTGGTGCGGGGAGGTCTGTTCACCCTGCCACAAGTTTCCTCCCCCCTCTCGTCTCTAACTCAACACTAAATTGAAAATAAACATTGCGCAGGACAATGACGCGCATTTTTGGAACACGAGTTTTTTCTTTATTGACTTAGCGGGTATTGGTAATTTTATCAAAAGTATGAAGCTTGATTAGTTATAATTACAGCACACAATAGCCAATAGCTCAAAGAATTCACCTTTTTTCATATTATCCAAATATAGTAGCGCATGAGCCGTGGCGACACGTGAAAAAATTGCAATTTTATTGGTTTTATTTTAACAACTTTTTTATTATTAATTTATTATAATCGAGGCTTAGAGGAACATTTTCGTTGATTATTTTACTATCAAAAAAAAATTCTTTTAAAAAAATATACACACATTCTCGAGAAATTTTGAAAGACATGAATTTGGGGCCTTTCAAATATTGACCCTGTTATTCTAAGTGGTGGGATATCGATTTTTGAAGTGAGAACTTCTTTAGCGGCGTTGTACACTTTTTTTGTAATGGGTAAAAAAATGTTAAACTCGCGTCAGGACACGTGACCGTCAGGACACGCGACCCTGATCGAAAATTCGTAAGACCAATTAAAATTGAAATGGCCGCAGGAACTGTCGAGGTGCGGTGAGGGGTCCACGTAAGCCGGCCGAGAACAATAGCGGCTGGCAAAAGTACTGGAAGTCACACGTCACTTGAGACAGTTTTAATCAATTTATTTACTTTGTTAGGAAAAATCTAAATTGTGCTTATATTTGATTTTGTTGTAAATATTAATTAGGTAAGTTAGTATAAATTAAATATTATTTATTTGTTATAAAATTACGTTTTTAAGTAGTATATTAATGTCTGTTTTGATCATATTTTTAATTTAATTGTAAATATTTTGATTCATTATTACTAGTTATATGTACCTACGCACAACGTTACAACAGGAAGTTGATTTTTCTGAGGGATAAACTTTTTAATGTAATATAAATTGTCATGTTTGTGTACGATAGCGCAATAAATAAATATTGTATTCTACCACATAAAAGATAGTACTTTTATTCTGATAATTAAAGCAATTCGTGCAAAATTATTCCATAACCATTCCAAAATATCCAAAACGCACAACGTTAATACTTAAGTTTTCACTTCTGCCGGCACTCCTGGAGTGCAACCCGTAATTTTATTTTTGCATTTCATCCACGTTAAGTGAAAGCATGTAAAATCAAACACAGCCCAAGCATAGCTTCCGTTTTCAACGTCATTCATACCCATAATTTGTTCAATTTTCCGCAATTAACCTAGCTAGCACCCTGACACGTAGTTTTATATAGGCACATACCTAGTTAAGGTAGATAGGCCCTTACCTAGATAGGCACTTACCTACTATTAACATAGGTTACAAAGACTTTTAGAATAGGTATTCAAATCGTAAACATCGCGTTTTATTTTATTGAATACTATTAAACTTAACATAATAAATAAGGTAACTACTTGGTTAAATATTAAGACGAAGGTACTTATTTTTATTTTTATTTTCATTGCACATCCTTCTATCAAACACGAAGATTCGTTGCTTGTTTTACAATATGAAAAATATCCGTGCACGGCATTTCTACGCTTCCTACCCATTGCACACAAAAATGATTGATATTGCGTTAATTAATATCCACTCTACAGTAATCGAAACATTTACGATCCCTTTATATGAGTTAGTAAACCTGTTGCAAGTTGCAATGTGCGATTTGAGCTCAGCGGCGGCGCGCATAGGCACATATTTTTCCTCACCCGTTGGGGCCCCTTATCCACCTGCCCCGCGGCCAGTGACGCCCGCGCGTATGATTTCAGTACAGAAATAAAATAAGGGTTAAATAAGTGTATAAATGAAGAATATCGGTACAGAAATTCGCCTTGTATAGAATTTTAGTACAGATATTTTTACTGATACTATATCAATATTTTATACTGATAAGCAGTCCCTGGTCGTAGTGTGCGTGAAAATTTGCGCATGTTGTATTTGTGGTGTAAACGCCAGACCGGAGGCCGAGCGATGTGAAACAGATAGCATTTTAGAAAATACCTACTCGCGCCGCGCACGATTACTTCACAATCCTCTTAACATGGTTTGGCAAAAATCAACCCTTAATTGGTAATCTGTGGGCTGTAATGCCTGGACCCTCTGAATGTGGTACGCATGATAACCTTCTTCTTTCAAAATCTTTTGAATAAAAGCTCTTGGAATATTTAGTCTACGAGCTATTCTCCTCGTACTTGTTGTACTATCCCTTTGCACTTCCTCTACAACTCTTTCCCTGCGATCAGGATCAGCTCTGGGGATCCCTTCCCCAACACCATGTTGACCAGGAATCCGGCCTGCCATAAACGAGTTGTGGGTGTTAATGAAAACACGATGATCAAGATAACGATCGGGTTGTCGTCCTCTGTAGCCGCTGGCGCCGCTAGCTGTCTCACTCCCACAAACCGGTTTCATTGTTCGCGCTCGCCGAAATCACGACTCAGGTAAAGGATTTCTTTACCTGTGTCGACGTTTTAAGGTTAAAAGGGATATTCCGGGAAAACTACAGCTATCTGCATAATTAAAAATCATCTGAAGCCGATAGCATGACCGACGTGCATTACCAATCATTAAGTAACATTAGACAAGTTACAATTCAACATCACAATAAAGAAAAAATAAAAAAGACATTTTGTCTTTTAACATTTTTCTCAATTAATTACCTTTGTTGTCCTCAAGGCCAGTTACAGGAGAAAAACCCCTATTAAGGTGTGGTTTTTATGAATGATATTTGTTATTACAGGTTCTTAGCAGTTTTAATAAAGCTTAGAAACCTCTGGCACCACTCATTTATTTTTTAAGCCCTAAACATTTTTGACTACTGAACTCCAACAGTAATTTTGAACTTCAGATAAAATTTTACATAAGTTCTGCAATACCTAGCCAAACCGCTTTGATTTAGGTGTTAGCTAACATCATGACAATGAATTACAAAAAAAAATCTGAGAACGTTAGGAAAAAAAGGAAAACCAATGTCAGGTGAAAACTACGGAAAAAACTAAAAACAATCGCTGAACATACATGGGGGTGATTCGGATACCCCATAGCATAAGGCTTCTAAATTTTTCTTTTGGACGCCTATGAACGGGCCAACCTGTATAACTAAGTCTCTCTCTCTATCGATGCATAATAATGAATGGATAAAGCTAAATGTGACACGATAATTATTTCCACCACTAATCTTACTATACGATAGACATGACTAAATAGGCAATTTTAAATATACATAATTTATGTTCCACTTTTCTGGCAGTTGGTATCTCGTAACATTATTATTTTAGTGGTAGGTGCTCGGAAATTTTTACTTTGCATTCCAGTAACAAAGAAAGTGACTTTCTGTATGTTAACCATGTGATAGTCAGACTAACACACTATGAAAATCAAAACAACTCTCAAGCCAGTGTTCTGGTTATGAGAACAGAAAGGCTACAAAGGGAGAGTTTGTGCAATGATATAATAAGTAAAAATGTGTAGATAGGTTATATCTTTGACAATCAATATTCTGAAATGTTGTATAGTCTGTAACGGAAAAAAAATGAGACAATATGAACCGCGTCGTGATGCTTTAACACGCTATGGCCAAGGTGAGTCAATTTGCTTGGTTTTGCCGTGCCACGCTCAGAACGCTTGTAACCTGTCTCACCTTTTGCTTACAATATAATTGGGATTTTAGGGTAAAATAATGACAGAGTCCTTACGCGTTGTCAATATCAATAATATGGACACCGTGACGCTTAGTTTCTAAAATTGGTTTGCTCACTGGAAAACAAACTTTCTAGTAAGCAAACAGTTACATTACGTCCGATTAGTACCATTACGAATCACTTGAATGCGATCGATGCTTCCAGTACAAACGCCAATCTTTATTTTTTTAACACAATCTTCTTTACAAATAATATCGAATCCGCGTGTCTCACAGAAGAACGGCAAAAGTGTGATTTGTAAATCAGAACACACGATTTAACGCAACTACAGCAGTGCATTAGACCATAACTAACTGCATAGTAGTTATAGGTCTCGCGAGCAGAATAATAATATCTAACGCATCGGCGCGCTTTCAATGCAACTGAGGGCCGATTCACTAGCTAGAAAAACACATCAGAAATGTTGCATTCAACCTATCAAAACTCCTGGGGTCTAATTCTACTAGCGTTTACTCGTTTCATCACAGCCCATATACGTCCCCACCGAGGGGCTCGAGCCTACCCTATATTAGGGTGATTAGGCCTTAGTCAACCACGCTGGCCCAGTGCGGATTGGTCGACGTCACATACATCATTGAATTTCTTCGCAGATGTATGCAGGTTGCCTCACGATGTTTTCCTTCACCGTAGGAGCGTCAGACAAATGTACATATGAAATTCGAAACGAAAAACACATTGGTACATGGCGGGTCTCGAACCCCGACCCCCCGATTGGAAGGCAAGTGCCGAGTCCACTGCGCCACCGACGCTCACTCGTTTGTGGCGTGTCAATTACCCTTCAGTAGCATTGCTTTTTGAGACAGTTATTAATGGCTAACCGATAACTAACTAAAACATTCGTCACTATTGAATTATCAAGTAATTGTAGTACGAATATATTCCACTACGAAAAGCGTATAAAAGTGACAAAAGAAGTTTTATTGAAACGCTATCAAGACACGGTAACAACGTTAAGATTTGCAGAATGAGACCCCTGATTATCTGATGACTGCGCGGGTACTTCTATCTAAGCCATTGCTGTGTCCCGTTTGGAGGCTAAGACAGGCATAAACATTACTGGGGACTGTGACTAACCATTTTATATTTCAAGTTAGCAATGTACAGCCCGCTTTCAAAAAGATTAAACCTGGCGTCGATGACGTCACTGCGACGCATGGGTACGGTGTGCAAAAAAACATAATTAAGAATATGTATGAAACTTAAATGTTTGTGATAAACTCTAGGTATGCTGTGTTAGATTTGATAATTAGAATAATAATGACCGGACTCAGCTGTATTCAGCGTTTGAGGCTTATTTTTACCAACTACCAAAAAAATTAGGAGGTTATAATCTTTGAACATGAGATTCAAAATAAATAACACAATGACTAAAACTACCTATTTTTGTATTTTAAATAACCCAAACAAGTGGACCTTAAAATGAACATGGACAAGACGAAAATAATGTCGAAATCCCGTGTAATACCTACTCCTGTTAATGTTGGAGGCTCTACGCTGGATGTTGTTGATTGCCCCAGGTAAACATATTCCTTACCCATCGCGGTAAGTCCAACTTCCAGAAAGAGGTAAATCAATGAATCCAACTCGGCTGGTCAGCATTCGGGAAGCTACGCAACATATTCCTTTCCGCCATCGTTCCACGCGACAAAAAATCCATGCCCATCACTTAGATGGTTGGCAGTCCACAACTGTGCGATTCTCCCGAAGCTTCCTGCCGCGCACAGTCAAACTTTGGAACGAATTGTCGCCTGCGGTATTTCCGGTCCGATACGACCTTCAAACTTTCAAAAAAAGAGCGTATTCCTTCCTCAAAGGCCGGTAACGCACTTGTTACTCCTCTGGGGTTGCGGGTGTCCATGGGCGACGGTAATCACTTACCATCAGGTGATACGTCTGCTCGTTTGCCTTCTATACCATAAAAAAAAATATTTTCGGCCCATCTGCCGCACTGTCTCAAGACGAAAGTCTTCAATTCGTGCGTGTTGCCAGTGATAACATTTGGAACTGAGACGTGGCCGCTTACAATAGGTCTCATAAAAAGGCTCAAAGTCACTCAAAGGGCAATGGAGAGGGCTATGCTCGGGGTTTCTCTACGTGATCACATCAGAAATGATGAGATCCGTAGAAGAATTAGAGTTACCGACATAGCCTAAAGAATTGCAAACCTAAAGTGGCAGTGGCGGCCGCGTACCGGGAGACGCAGTGTTGGCCCCCCACAAGGTGGACCGACGATCTGGTGAAGGTCGCGGAAAGCCGCTGGATGCGGGAGGCGCAGGACCGATCGGTATGGATTTCCTTGGGGAGGCCTATGTCCAACAGTGGGCGTCTCTTGGCCGAAATGGTAAATTAATAAAAAAGTAGGTACTTACTCGTAGTTACGATTCTTCATCAGTATCATCACTATAACTTAAAGGTACGATGCCTGTCATGACTTCGCTTTCGTTCTCGCTATCGCTTGAATATGTTTCAGAATCTGAGCTGTCTTCTCCTCCTAGTGATATTATGAGTTCCCTTTGGTTAAGGTCTTCGAAGTGGTCCTGGTCCCAATATTTGCGCTCGAGCCTTTCTATATGGTTCACTTCGTTCTTCTAGTCTGCTGTCGTATTTGAATTTATTGCGTCTCTCATCAGTCTCTCAATTTCCCTTTCAGACTGGGTAATGTTTTTGTCGGCCACCCTTTGTTTTATTAAATTCCAAATATATTCAATGAGATTTAGGTTACAGTGAAAGGGTGGCAGACGTAAAACTTCATGACCGCGCTCTTTCAGTAAATTGTCGACTACATAATATTTTTTTTGTTGGCTTTGCTCGTAATATAATGGAGTACATTTCCCGCTTGGTCATTCTTTCGTCAAATGGAATATTGTGGGTTTGCAGCCAGCTTTGCATTTCTCCTTTAAGGAATGAACTTGTGGGGGACTTTTCGGACTGCGTGGAATGGCAGGGCGCGTTGTCTATTATGACAATACCATTTGGCGGCAAGTTTGGTGTCATTTTGTCATTTAACCACTTCACAAAATTTTTGTGTCCATTTCATGATGCTAATCTACAGTGGTACTTTTACATTTTTATAGTAGTTTAGCGCCCAGAATAAAACGTTTTCTCCTTCAGCGTGCACAAGTATCCAGCGCTGGCCTGAAAAGAGAGATGGATACATTGAGATACGAGAGTGGTAGAGCCTTGCTGTTTACAGCGGGAATGGGCCGGCTCGACCAGGGAAGTATCACCCTCTCAGATAAAACCAGTGTGAAATAGCAGTAGAAAAAAAATACATTAGATATATTTGATAATTACTACTCGCAAGACGTACCTAACTTGTTAATCGAATGTAATAAGTAGAGAAATTAGTCTACCTGGATTAATATTTTTTACGCCACTGTCGGTACTGTTTTGCCAGCACTTGTTGACAGTGAAGTGGGAGTGAATCCATGTTTCATCTAAGAATGTAACTTATCTACGGCAGTGTAAAGTATTTAACTGAGTGTGCCTTTTTCGCCATGGAAATTGAGATCTCTTTTAGCCATTGCAAGAATTTTTCTTAGTCGAAATTTCTTTCTTTACCGTATAGAAACTGTTGACTATATTTCGTAATGCACAGAGCTCAAATTATCAAGTGTCCTTTTTTTTGCAGCACGTTTACGTTTTTTATCAGGTTTGGATAAACTTGGTTCAGTTGATTGAGTATTGGCACTAGGACTAGCAGTACTAGTATTTGGACCTGGTAGAGACAGCGGCTGCTGTAACTTTTTAACTTCATTCTTGATATTCATAAGAGTTCTCTTTGATATACCGGTTGCAGCACAAGTTCGTTTTATAACTTGATCCACAGGATAGCTCATCAGTTTCTTTGAATTTTCTTCCTCAAAAAATTTTTAAACCTTTAGTATTATGTTGCGTCCATCACTGTGAATAGTCATTCCTCACATTTTTGCGGAACACAATACAAAGGTTCAACTCAAAAAATAGGTAGGTACCTGTACCTAATGCTAACTGCCCAAAACAGTCGAATAACAAAAACTTAATAAAAATAGTCCAAAGCGTAACAATTACAACAAAACAAACTAAAACAATTCAACAAAAAACTTAACAAGGATTTTCAAAAAACTGAACGTTTTGTCAGAGACGAAAGTAGACGCGTATCGGTGACAACAGTGCGAACCGTACTGACCCGACAGGACGAACGCGGTGAGGTGAGCGGGGAAGCGAGAGAGGCGTCATATTCCAGCGAGGTCCAATCTTTTAGTAAACGTGTTGTACATTGCAGTCCTCGTAGAAGTTAAATAATTAATATAATTGTCACGTCATAGAAAAACTTAAGAATATCCCTATTCTTAAGTTTTTCTATAACAATGGGTATTACCAATGGATAATATGCGTAGATTTACAAATGGTGAACCTTTCATTAGGTCATCAAAACAGGTAGGTAGGTACACAAACTTTCCATGCGGGGACAAGAGCAAATCAGCCATTGGGTCAAGAAATAGTGGCCCATAAGAGAAAACACGGTAGTTAGAAAACAAAACGTTATAATCTTTGGTTTCCGGGGGTTATATCACTTTACTTCTATTGCAGTTCAAAGCAACAAAACCACTGTAGACCTGTGTAATAAATACCGTTTATGGTTTTTTGTTAAAATAACCAAAATACTGAATACCGGATGAAATCAATTTGTACAGGTTTTACGAAATGGAGTCTGGCTATATCAAAGCTGATAATGCATATCTGTCTCATATCGTCGGTCGTGTAATCCTAACTTTTGCTCTGCTGAGATATGCTGCTTTAAGAGAACGTCACCGCAATTCATCTTTGTTTGTTTTTGTAATGTAACGTCACATGTAATCAAATTAATTTATAAAAAATATTTATTTTTCTAATAAATAACATTTATAAAAGAAAAATACTAGAGGTGATTGTAGCTACTGCCATCAAGGTGGACAGTCTGTTGTCAGTGGTTTGCCAAGTTTGTTATATAAAAACAATGACAATCTACCTATGCTCTGCATTTGATTGCATACATTCCATTTCGATCCAGTAGTTTTAGTTTGGATTTATCCGTAAACTTATGACTCGTATTTCAAACGATTTGTGTTGCGACACGTACCATTTCAAATCAGATAATATTAATACAAACGCCAAAATTAACTCGAGTTGCATCGTCGCAACATCATCATTGCCGAGTTGCATTGTCGCAATGTCGTCGTCGGCGAGTTGCATTGCCGCAACATCGTCGTCGGCAAATTGCATCGCGTGCTTTCTGAGGCTAATACACCAGATAATGTCTAATCGGAATGTATTGTAACAGACAACATACAGGGGAGACGCCTTTCAAGTGCACATACTGCTCGAAATCCTTCTCGCGCAAGGAGCATCTCACGAACCACGTGCATCTGCACACGGGCGAGACACCTCACAAGTGCGCCTTCTGCACTAAGACATTTTCTAGGAAGGAGCATTTAACCAACCACGTTCGGTAAGTAAGCATAAAGCATGTTTTTATTTTATACGCTTTTTAGTTAGTTTATGTGTATAATTTTAACAGGTTGGCAATAGGGTATGTGCTATTACACTAGAAGTGGACAATACCGTGTTGCTAGGCTAAATTTTGATGCTAGTTAGCAGGGAATGACAATAATTTAGTCTGCTAGATTTACGATACACATGCATTGATAGTTTGATGTACTAGGAAATTGTGTTATGCATTATTTTGTTTCGTAATATATAATTTGAATGACAGTGTAAGTTTTAGTTAAAGTTTATTTTGTCTTACTCTATCATAAGCCAAATCCGAAAGCCATATTAAACTAAGATGAAATAGATGTTATTAAAATTAGCTTTTATTTTGAATGGCAGTTTAAGTTTGAGTAAGTTTGTTTTGTCTTGCTCTATCATAAGCCAAACCAGAAAGCCATATTAAAGTAAGATAAAAATATATCTTATTAAAATTAGCTTATCAATATGGAGGTCAGTGTTTCTATTGCCAATCTATTCAGTACAATCACAATATAACAGGCTGCCTCTTCAACATGTCGTCTTGCTATCATAAATAATTATCAGTAACATACCATAGAAAAGGTATAATGCCGAAGTCAAGAACTTGTCAATGTAAATCAAAGTCTGTATTGATCTTTAATTTATTTTGTTTTTTTGTTAAATAAATTGGCTAACTATTAATAATCAATTTCACCAAATGATTTTGAGAATACAACTTTAAAAACCGTAATAACCTATTTAAATAATGCCATTTAATACATTTCTAGCCATACATCGACAATGGCACTTTTGTAAATATGTGAGAATTCCTAAGTATGTGTTAGGAATATGTTATTGGTGTGCACAAGCCCACCGCGTTATTATATGCAAAATATTACATGTTCAGAATGAATAAATCCAAAAATATTAAAGGAAAATATTTAGTATTTTTGGTGATTAAACTCAAAAAACTCCTTTGTAGTGTTCTAATATAAACTAGCTTCCCGCTCGCAGCTTCGCCCGCGTTATGTTTATTTTCTTGTGGGAATTTTATATTTTCCCATAGGAAAAATAATTTTGTAGCTTATGTTCATCCATTCCAAATGTGAAAGAATTTTTAAAATCGGTCCAGTAGTTTCGGAGCCTATTCAATGCAAATAAACAATCACTTCTTTGCTCTTTATAATATTAGTATAGGTACTTATGTTAAAGAAGATTGGCAAACTTCCATACATTTTCAGACCTGCATTTAAAGCTCGCGTTCACCAATGAAACTTAGTGATATCTATAGAACACCTTTAGACTTACAAAAAAGTTAATTGTTAGTACTCTGAAAAAGTAGGGGTTTAAAAGTTATTCATTGTTGATATCGCATTAAATATTGTGAGGTTAGAAATTCATTGTGTGTGCCGTCGTGTAAATTGTGAGCATTATTGTCCTTTTATTGTCATCAAAAATATCTTCTTAGATCACATTTATGTGCCACTTTGATCAAATAGATACCTAGATATCTATAAAATTAGTTTTGATAAAGAAATATGATTTCTTCATTTTATTGGCCGCAATTTCGCACACAGTTATTTTTTGGTATTTTTAGCAATAAAGTTGTTTATGCACTGTTAATTTAAAATAGCCTAACAAGTGCCAAGTCGTTGAAAAATCCAATAAACCACAAAAACTCAAGAAACAAACCGAACCACAAACGAACACAAACACAAACAAAACAAATGAAAACAGAGTGAAGTGATGAATGAATGAATTGCATCAATGTTTATGTGGCTAGGAATCTCTGCTATACGGTCGAGTCTTTAGTTATTTTTGTGTAGTGAAGTACGAAAGTAAGTTCTTCAGTAAAAAATAAGTGCAAATATCTCTTTAATCCGGTCTTCAAAACCCACGATTTTTTTTGGAGTAAATTCTATACATTCAACTTTATTCATTTTTTAGGTTTTCAAATGTAAACGGTCTATAAAAATATGAGGTCGGATTTCGCCAGTCTTCTTTAGTAGGTATGTGAAATTTCAAAGTAGACAACCAAACATTTTCATAGGATACTAACATACCAATAATTTCTGCTTTTGTTATAGGCATGCTGTGCCTAATCAAAACCCTTTTTAAGCAGTTTAAAAAAAAACGTTTATTTCTCATGCAGGATACACACGGGCGAATCGCCGCATAAATGCGAGTTTTGCCAAAAGACGTTCACACGCAAGGAGCACTTGACGAACCACCTGAAACAACACACCGGCGACACACCGCACACGTGTAAAATCTGCTCGAAGCCGTTCACCAGAAAGGAGCATCTTATTACGCATATTAGGTCAGTGTGTCTCATATACCATTACAAATTGGAGGTAGTTTGAATATAAAGCATGGGAATGAAATTATTTAAAACCTAGTTGTCTACTGTAGAGACTAATAGTTGGAAGGTAAGTTTTTTATTAAAATGAAGTAAACATTTATTATCATAGAATTGACACCAAACAATAAATACAAAAATATGTATTTATTGTGTCAATTGATTTTATGATTTATTTCTATTTGTATTCTAAATTTGATGATGATGAAACAAACATCTTCACTCTATCATTAGTACATTTTTCACCGAGGGGAGAATGTGACCGACTACCAACAAGAGCGTAGTATAAGGCCCGACACGCCGCGGAGGGCTTTAATGTACACGAGTTTGGGAATAGCCTTTTCTTCCGAATAGTGCTTTATACCACACTTAGCGGGAAAATAAAAAACAACACCTTTATTAATTGTAGTTCAAATTTAATTGAACTTTGTTACCTTTGTTACAAACTCAACTTAATACTTAGGGAGATCAATGTTGGTTTAAGATGTTTGACGCAATGCAGGAGGGATTATTGATTGTACTATTGACACTGTGTTAGAGGTAGGCTGTATAGATTATTTCTGCCCGCATATTTCAACGATATAAAGGCCTCTGCCTCATTGTTTAAAATATTATATACATTCTGCCTCATTGTTTAAAAATACAAAGTTCATTTTAACTGTTCCAGAAAATTAAACGTTTTCACAACTTACTATTTTTATGGTTAATGTAATCTGAATTATGGTAATAAAAACCAGCCAATGACAATATTTATTTGTCTTCTCTCTGAAATATTTAAGCATCAAAAACACGAGAAGTTTATTTACCTTTATACAGTGCATTTGTGTTTTTATGCCGACATTACATAGATTCAACGCCTTAGACATTTGTGTGGAACTATGTGTTCGAAGTGTTTGTATATACTTTGCTCTTTGCCGTGTGATATAAGATTATACCGCACACAAAGCGTCATCGTCATAGAACATAGTTTAGAAAGTACCATTAATAGACTTTACGCAAGTGGCAGGTTGCAGCAACAAGTGTTCAAAGTATAATTATGCAGTCTTTTACTTATGTTTATAAAGGTTGGCGCTGACTTTAGGTGTACAGCCGGCTTCAAAGTAGATAAGCATTTAAGAGCATTTAAGTACCATGTCACACAAACTATTCCTTTTATTTAGTATGGTTACACCTACATTGCATTGTTAATAGTTGATGTGACACGGTACTAAAATGTTTATCTACTTTTGAAGCCGGCTGTACCTATCGTTTTTTGTTATTACGGAGAATTCGCTTTTAATGAAATTTAAGTATTTTCGCATGCACTGTCATTTGGAGCGTAATATTCTTATAAAATATATAGAAGGCAGAAATCAGCACATTGTCGGTTCTAGCGATATATACCCATATATCGCTATAACGGGCATATGACAATCGTCTCACGGACACGGATTCTGAAACCCTGTCAAGAATACAGTCTGTTAACTAAGTAGGCCTTACTGTAACGCGAAATGACTGCTTTGTTTTCATTATTTTGTCGATATACTTTATTCTAAACATTACAAACTAACTATCGTCATAATTTTAACTCTCTAAATGTTTACAGAGCACACAGTTGCGGTCAGCGGCCATTTAGCTGTGGAGAGTGCGGCAAAACCTTCCCGCTAAAAGGCAACTTACTTTTCCATGAGAGATCACATAGTAAGAATGCCGGAACAAGGCCGTATCGATGTGATTTCTGTCCGAAAGAATTCTTATGTAAAGGTAAGTAACCAAACATTTTACAAATACTCTACAGTATGGGACGGAAGTGACGAGGTCTTTTCAGTCTATTGCAGACACTGAGATGTCAGATACTACCCTTGATTGTTACCTTTCCGCTAGTACCCCAATCGGAGCTGCTTATCAATAAAAATTTTATTGTCTTAGCGCATTTGTCGGCGCATCGACTTACCCACCCTGAGGCGGCAGAAGAGGTAGCGGGCGCAGGCGCAGGCGACGCCGATGATTGCGTCGAGAAGTGCGAAAAGATCGAACCCGACGATCGGACTGAGAGAAAACACGATATCAGGTCGGTAATGAACGCCATTTTTAAAAAGAAACGAAATTTTAGTTGTAAATTCTTGTTCGCCAACTAGTCCCTCAAATGGCAAACGCAATGGAAATACAATTTTTTTTTATTACGATACCACAATATTACATTAAAATTGATATTAATGTGTTTTGTTAATAGGGTGACTACTGAGAGTAGGCCTCCTGAAACCTCTGTAACACAAAACCAACAACAAAGCACTGCAGCTGTGATGCAAATTACGACCCAGGTAAGATCAATAAGGTATTTTACAGAACAAATATAAATATGCATGTTTATGATAGATTTCGTAAAAATTAAGCGAGAAACGCCAATATTTATTCATAAAAATGCAATATAAATTAAATAATTCAATTTTAAATATCTTATTTTTTAATCTGTTCTTCAAATGTCAAAAACACCATTCGGCATATTGGGTTCCGACGTGACGTGACTCTACTCTATAGTAAACAAACTTTTTAATGATTTTGTCGTGCTCTGTGTTTGAAATTTCCTAAGTTATTATCACGTTTGTGGGACTTTTATACTTTATTTTATTAAAATTACATAATGGAGGATGGTAAGTCAATATATACAGGTACCATTTATAAGGCATACTTACACGAATGTGGTCTTCGCAGAAATACAATCTTGTCTTTGTGGACAATGATTTTGAATCTCTTCTGGCCAGTTTCAATCAAGTGTTTCTCATTTTGATACGAGAGGAGGGAAATTCAAATAGTCACGGACTTATTGACCCAATAAGTCCGTGACTTTTTGAATTTCCCTCCTCTTAATTGAAATGGCAACACTGCTCCCGTCAACAGTCGTCTGTCTGTTGACTCTTGTCAAAAATTGAACAAGCTGCGACATTTACACCCAGTTTCTGAAAGGCTGTTCAGCGATAAAATTAACTAACAAGCTGTCAAATGTAATGCGAACTATGAATTGAGTTGCTGAAAGCTAAATCAACTTATTACTGTGTTAGTTGACACAGCTGTCAATTTTTTTTTCAAAATTATTAAGGACATTACAATACGTATGAATAAAACAAAATACATGTTTTCAGGAATGTGACCGTGTCTAAATATATTTCTCACAAGAAATCAAATTATTAAAGATAAGTAAATTTTGGCTAACCAACGTTTCGGAAACTCAAATTGATTTGACACTGCTGTTAAGATGACACGGATGTTAGTTAAACAATATTTTGATCAGTCTTTCAGAAACTGGGGGTTAGTTTGTTTTTGACAGCCGTTAATATCAGACTACCGCGTTGACTGAGAAGGAAATTGAAAAAAGTGAATTTCGTGTGCTCATTAAGCATTATTTTTTGCGGAAAAAATCCATTACGCAAACCAAGGTTAAGCTTGATAAATATTATGGGGACTCTGCACCATCCATTTCCATGGTAAAAAAGTGGTTTACTGAATTCGCTCAAAGTCTCTAAGTGTATAGAGCTCAAAGGAGACTACGTTGAAAAATAAAATAACTTTTTATCTAAAAACCTGTGTTTCATTCAAAAAGTCACGGACTTATTGACCCGCCCTGGGATCATTTGGCATATTTTGATAACCCATAATTTTTGTGGCGTTTTTAAACTCCTGCATTCAGACACAAGACACCAATGATATAGATTATAAGCCATTATGTTGGTCGTGCCTATTGTTTGTTTACTAACGGTGTGACGTCACGAATCATAATAGCATATCGGCTAGCGTTTCCGCGCGAAAATTTAAAATCATAAATAAAACGTTGTTAAAGACATTTTTCGGTTTATAAAATAAAACGAAATTTATACAGGTTCATTACGACCTCAAGATTAATTTTAAATAGTTTCTAAAAAAGCAAAATGGTTCGCCAGTTGCTGCGTCAAGAAATTGAAAAGCATTCTTAATGCTTTTTATTCCCTTAGTAAAGAATTCACATTCATTTATATTAGGTTGGGGAAAAAGTCTTTTCGCATTTATAGTATGTATAAACTTGTAATAAAATCTCTTTGGCTATACTATTTGTATCTGGCTGGTTTTGGTATCATTGAAAGTTTAAATTTTAAAGAACATAATTCCAAATTCAAATTAGGAAAATGTGTGATTTTCATTTGTTTTTCGTACCGCCAAGATGAGTGAATCTAATGAAGAAATTCGATACATTTTAAAATTTTACTACAAAAAAGGTAAAAATGCAACGCAAGCCGCGAAAAAAATTTGCGATGTTTATGGACCTAGTGCAGTGTCTGTGAGAGTAGCACAAATTTGGTTTAAGCGTTTTCAATCCGGAAATTTTGATGTCAAAGATGCACGTCGCTCTGGTCGCCCTATTACAGATAAAATGGATGCCATTTTTGAAAAAGTGGAGCAAGATCGGCATGTCAGTAGTTACGACGTAGCTGAAGAACTGGGAATTGACCACAAAACAGTTTTGGCGCATTTGAAAAAAACTGGGTACACAAAAAAGCTCGACATTTGGGTACCTCACGAGCTCACTGAAAGAAACCTAATGAACCGTGTACTCATTTGTGATTCTTTATTACGACGTAATGAAACCGAACCATTTTTGAAGAAGCTGATAACTGGTGATGAAAAGTGGATCACGTACGACAAGAACGTGCGAAAAAGGTCGTGGTCAAAGGCCGGTCAGGCTTCACAGACTGTGGCGAAACCCGGGTTAACTCGCAACAAGGTGATGCTGTGTGTGTGGTGGGATTGGAAGGGCATTATTCATTATGAGCTGTTACCACCAGGCAGGACCATCGATTCTGAACTCTACTGCGAACAACTGATGAGATTAAAGCAAGAAGTTGAGAGAAAGCGGCCGGAATTAATCAACAGAAGGGGTGTGGTTTTTCATCATGATAACGCTAGACCTCACACATCTTTAGCCACTCAGCAAAAATTAAGAGAGTTTGGCTGGGAGGTGTTAATGCATCCGCCGTATAGTCCTGACCTTGCACCTTCAGATTTCCACCTGTTTCGGTCTCTTCAGAATTCTTTAGGCAGTGCCGGTTAACATCACGAGAGGACTGCCAAAACCACTTGTCGCGGTATTTTGACCAGAAGTCCCAAAATTTCTATAGCAATGGGATCATGTCCCTACCTACAAGATGGCAAAAAGTTATCGAACAAAATGGTACCTACATACTTTAGTTAAATGTAAATAAACTATATTAAAAAATGTTTTGAATTTTCTTAAAAAATGCGAAGAAACTTTTTCCCCAACCTATTATTTCATAATTTTGCCTAATCGCTCATCAGCATTGACTTTTGAAATTAATGCTAAACATTTGATATTGTAATTTTCCGAATTGTTACATTAGCGCCATAAAGGATCAATTTGGGCATATTATGCCTAAATTCAATAACACTTCCTTTAAAAGTAATCGAGCTATGCAGTACAAGGTCTAACATCTTATTACGCACGCAACGTTTTTTGTCGTATAAGCTCAGCCTTATTATTTTTGTAATATTTTTCAGCAAGTGCGCGCGGCAGCGACTAACCCAGCAAGCGGCGTGAACACACAGCACCACACGAATCCAGCCTTATTGCATCATACCGTCACTGTTAACTACTAATAGAAGCTGTATACCTTGCCAAACATGATACGGTCAGACACAAGACTAGCTTATCACTAGGCGGACAATAAGTGTTGGGACTCGCCTAGTGCTTAGTTAGGAATCCTCTTAATTGTAGCTTATGAAGCTATAATTTTATTTTACACTACACCGATTCAATAGACTAAACTGATTTTTTTATACACACGCAGGTTAGTAAAAATAGTGTATCAAAACAAATCAGTGACAAAATATTATCCATAATTATTAAAAATTTAAACCAGAACTAGGCAAATATTGTTGCAATTTGTTATTTTTTTATAATTATGTTCCATACAGGTGCATAATATTAATTTCTTATACTTTTCCACTGTCAGATACACTGATTTCTATTAATCCTGTGCAAGACTAATCACAATAACGAAATTATAAGTAATATAAGCGTCCCTCCAGCTTGCCTGCTCATTCATATTTGTAAAAAAAACTTTAAAAATTCTACTAAAATGTCATACAGCAACACAATTTCTGTAAAATATTTAATAGTTGATCTTGAGATTCTTGAGGCTGTCAGGCTTATATCAATCTTAACTTAACTCAATTTTAGTCCAAGCTTAAGTAGAACTTGCCTAAGCTAAAATGATGCTCCCCCTACCGCACACAACTTTGAGAATTTATAATATTCTTTATTTCAGCCAGCCCATTGCAATAAAAATAAAATACAATAAAATAAAAAAAGTTGATACACTATTTAAAATAAATAGTCTTAAAGAAAAAAAAAACATTAATTTTAAATCTCTAAATACATACACACATTATTATTTACGGTTTGCGTTCTGGTATTATGTAGCCTATGGAGATGGTACGCAACAAATCGCAGTATACATTTTTCTGCTATATTTTTCACGCATGGCACACGACGAAAATCTAGAATTCAATGACAGTTATGCACACTATAAAAATATTAGCTCACAATAAAGAAACACACACACATATCGACAAAGTAACGTGTATCTACGCAATCGCCCGTAAATCATGCTCGTGTACTGTGTTGAGCTGCCAACGTACCATTGTACTTTTCTGTCGTGACGACATAAAAATAACTTCAAAGCTGTACTTAAATAAAACACGTTAATGTATATTTTATACTTACATGTGATAGGAAACGCCATAATCTTGAAGATTTGAGGTACTGGATCGCCTTTTGCAAAAGGAAACTGCACAATTGACCATTTTTACGAGCTCTTACTTGCGATAAGAAACGACACCAAATGGCAGCGGCCGCGCGGCAACTAGTTTTATATAACGTGTATGGTCATATGGCCAACGTATTTTGGCAGACGGGTTCGCCCAGCCTTGCCATCTCCTTAGGGTAAATGCTCTAAGGCACACAAGCAAAATGTGGATGCACTACAGGCGCGTTCGGATAGCATCGAGGTGGCAAAAATAACTGTTAAAAACGACAAAATTGACATAAGGAGCGTTCGGTTAGAAGAAATGTAAACAAAAGTTAAATTTTTATCTGTTTACGTCAACCGTTCGGATAGCTGAAAAAATGTCAAAAATGGCATTGTGAGCTGCTAATTTCGCCCCAGCTATCGAAGAGGGTCAAAAGTGGAAGTTTTTGACATTTAAGATTTTTGACGTTTACTAAACGTAAAATTTTTGACACGATTGAATAAGTTTTAACGAAATAAATTTTATTTTCATTATTTATGGAAATTAATGATCGTTAATCATGAAGCGAGCTTATTACATCATAATACATCCAGAATCTGGAAACTGAAAATAAATTTAGGTTATAATAGCTTATGACTTTGACATATTGATAATGTAGCGTTCGGTTAGGGTGTGGAGCAAAAATGGCAAAAATTTCATAACCTTCTAACTGAACGCTTTACATCAACGCCAATTTTGATAATGCTAAAAACGCCACCACAGGCTACCCGAACACGCCTTACACATACAAATTTCGTTGCAATTGACAACATTTCACCAAACTTCAGAAACCATTTCGAGATTTTTGAATTCTTATCACAATAAACATTGTTTAGATATTTTCTATCTCTCACACAGATGTAGTTTTGAATATATGCACTCGTACAACTAATTGAACTAATGAAGTGGTGGGGCGCGCCATTTCAGCTTAGACGAGCGCTACTATTTTTTTAATAAGAAAACACAATATGACTGTGATCTACTTCTGTTGGCTTTAAATATATTGTAATTACATCACAAAGTAACATAAAGGAAATTCGTATTGAGTAATCTTCGACGTGAGCTATATATGCTTATTTTTCATATTATTTAAGATAAATTTGTATCGAAAACTATTTATTTTTCAAGATATGTATATGGATTGGGTGGAAATGACAAAAGCTGGTTGATTAAACAAAAGTTTTAACTGTAATGGAATTACTGTTGACGGTCTTAAAAGATTGAGGAAAAGGGGACATAAAATTTTCTGTTAATTATCAAAATGAGATCTTTCATGTAGTTTTGTTAATACAACATGTTAATGAAATAGCGCAACTCACTCTTTATTTTTCTTTCTCGCGCACTCAAGTCTTATTTCTATTGTGAAAGAATTATATGTATAAGGCGCGTTCCAGACAACCACGGACTTGCAACATTTTTAGCATCAACGCGATTCATTAACCTTTGGTGTTAACTTTTCGAGCTGATTTCGAGTGTTCCATTTAAACATATTTGCTACGAAAAGTAAACATCAAATACCCATGCTAATAATTTTTTAACATTTTTCAAATTTTACATTAGGACTGTTTTTTTTTTCATAAACCAAATATATTTTTCAGGGGATTTAAAAATAAATCGAAATATATTTATAGTTTTAGCTGATTCTGATTTGTATTATTTGAAATATTCAGTTACGGGACTAAGTAAGTGGGGGGTCAAAATTCAGCACGAAAAATCAGCTCCTACTGTTTCATTTGTAACTATTAGCGCGGCTATAAATGTTAACTTTCTTATAAGAAACGCAAAACGAGGCTAGCATCTGATGTCAGCACGAGCAAAATGGTGATGCTTATCTGGAACACAGCTATAATTTATTAAATTTTCGCTGATTATTTCCGAGATAGATCGATTTCTTTTTGTTTTGTTGCATTTCTTTCAAATTTGAAACTAGTCGCACGCCTGAAAACATGTACGATAATGCTGCTTAATTTTAATCATGAAAGCAAAATAGTTTCTAGTGTAATATATAATTACATTACCGGAGTCTTGTAATAGTTTTTGCTTGTATTACGTTTTGATACATAAGTGTATCAACTTGTAATATGCAATTGCATCGCGCCTAGGGACGTCCAATACACAAATCAAGGTCTGTCCGGCTTCGAAACCGACAAGAATGTGCCTTATCCAAGGCAAACCGATTTCAGTTCTTCAAGGAAAACGACTTCGTCATTTAAAAACATGATTTGTTTGCCTTTATATTCCTCGTTATATGTCTAATTAATTAAGAGAATTAACACATTGTAACTTTCAATATCAGTTGTAGGTGTCAGTTGGTGAATAATGTCGCCACGCCGCGCCATTGCGCTCCCCTTGTCCCACATTTCCTACCATAATAATTCTTTGCTATCTCTTTTCTTTCACGCGCTAACACAGCTTAACTCGTGTGGAATATAAATATTCATTCATAAAATTAAAGAGCAGCGGCGTTGGTGAAAAAAAACATTACTTATTGATAAAATGACTGACATTTTTTTATAAGTATAAACGTTCTCCTCTCGATTCTGAGTAAACTTATTTCAGGTTTTGCGCATATTCATTAGCACGTTGTATAATAATTGTTTGAAAATTGTTCGTTTTGTGGTTATATTACAACTCGGTTCCATTTGTTGATAATCTCGTGACAAGTCGGCGTATGACATTAGTCGTGGACGAGAGACGCCCACACATCCGTACAGCACCTGCGCCATCTTTAGTACGAGTGCTTCACAAGTCCACATCGATTGCGTTTATCGATTTTTCTTTTATTTAAAGTCCAAATTGCCATGTTCGTCTGTCGCGAACGGTATATTATTATTTTTTCATTGTGCTTAGAAAATATTTTGTTGAACATTGACAGAATTGTATGTATTAATCAATAAGCGCTAATCGTATTTACATAATATACTATTCACAAAGGCTCACGACAGCACCGTCTGTCGCGATAAATCACTTTATTTGAGACACCAATTTACTAGACTGTCGATAAAATACGATGTGCGTAAAACATCCCTGCATAAATGTGTACAAATTACGTCATAACACTATGTTTACTATGACATAATATGTATTGAAGGCAATCAGAAATATATAGTAGACAGTAGGTTACCCCTAGTTGAAACTTTTTGTATAAAATACCCAAGTTGCTGATACGTAACATTTGCATGTTCTATTCCACCGAGCCAGGAGTCTTTGTGAATAGTAAAGTAATTATCAACTCTCATAATTATTATATGCTAAATGAATGTTCAATGCAAAACGTTAAAAAAAATTTCTCTGACCATTGAAAAAAAATATAATATCAAGTAGACTATTTCTTTAATGACGTCAAAAGAAAAGCCTTGCTAATTTTATGCAATACTTATGTCAGGCAATTTATTCTCGATGGCTATATTGAACAAAGGAACGAGCACTCAGTATTTTGCTGCAATAAAATTTTGGTAATAATGAAAACATTTTCACAACAAAAAATATAATCGTTAAAAAGGCGGGGAAAACATAGGGTTGTATATTGTATTGTATAATGTATATAAATAAAATAGTTGTCGATAGTGGCTAATATATTTTTTTTATTAAAATAGACAGCTTTTTTAATACTACACATCTTGTTTAAATCTGTAACCTGTTACGTATTACAGGGAAAATTATGTTGTGCATATACAATACACAGATATGTAAATGACATATGAATACACCTCGACTTGCGCAAAGTGTTTCGCCTTTTAGGATGATGTTTCTAAAGAGTTAAAAACCAAGCCAAAAAGTGTATAAGAGCATGTATCTTAAATCACATCACTGTCGTCTCTGTTAAATGTTTTATCTTTTTTGTCAGTGAAATTATATTTTATAAGTTTATTTATTTCCGTAGAGAAAATTAAAAACACATATTGGCGATTGCGATATCCGCTGTTAGTTTTTCGGCAACTCAAGGACCAACAAACAATGTTTTGTGTTAGATTATAAAATCCATCATGTATTGCAGTTAGCCAACAGATTCCTTGTGGATTTTTTCGAAAATAAGCTATGTTTAAAGCACTATTCATGGCGTATCGTTATAAAAACGGTTGCAGTTACTTTTTTATCGAGCAATTGATATTTAGATTTTGGTCGTCACTGTAAGCAGTGTCTGTAGCATTTTTATTCTTCTCGTCTATATATTATGTTGTCAAAAAAACCTTGTCAAAGCTATTATGTTCTCAAAATCTAATGTATTTTTTATTGATGTGTACTAGCATAATGCTGTGTAAATATAGCTTTTATCAAGAGATATACAACTCTTGGTTATGGCCGCATTATTTAGTTAGATACAATGTTAATTAAGTTATCAACGACTCACAATTTACCATTTTATATTTCATTTTTTAAAATATTGATTGTTCTAATGTAGTGGTTACCAGTTTACCAATCAATATTTTTTGTTTATGTACATACTAACGTTATTTTAAAAACTGTTATAATAGTCAGATGATAATGTGGCTTGCACGAGAAACAAACATTCCTATCACAACCTTCTAAAACAAAATCACTATTCATGTACATTATGGGTAACACGTAACACCAGTAATCATGGGCATCTGATAGTGGTAAAGTTCCTTAGTGTTTAATTTAAGTATGCTATTTTTTGTTTCTTTTAAAAATATGTTATTATTTTTAAAATTTATTATACGGGGACCACTTGGAATAAATTCAAGCAATAATGAATAATCTTCCTGAGACTTGTTGCCTAAGAGTTGAAGCCCTTAAATGGTCCGTTTAGAGCAGGGTTTCCCAACCAGTGAGGGGCGCCCTACTTGAGGGACGTAGAGTAAACCAAGGGGGGGCGCAGTGAGCGGCTCCAAAATTAAACTGTATAAAGAATATTTATTAAAACTGTTCATATAAACTCGCTCGACGCGAACGGTGCCACCTACGCAAAGTCAACGACTCGTTGCAACCATCTTTTGAATAAAACTAAACGCGCCAATATTTTCATCGTTTGCTTAATTTTCTTGACTCCCCAATTCGGCCCCTAGGGGGGCGTAGTATTTTAGCATAATGTTGGGTGAGGCGCATAGGGTAAAAGGTTGGGAACCCCTGGTTTAGAGTATAATTTATTATTCTTTGCCATGTATCTATAGTACAAGTGTGATAAATAATTATTTTAAGATATCTTGTAAAAAGAGACGTGGTGGTTTATAATTCATAGCTTAGCGAAGCCACCTGCGCCCAAAGTGGTGTTGTAATCACTTTGTGGGATTTAACACAGCTTGTCATACAATTATGGAGATAGCTTGTATTTACTTGTAAATAACTAGGTTTAACAATTAGGATACTTAATTATAATAAAATACATATATCATTTTAATTAATAAGTTAACACATCAGCATTGTGGAAGAAATATTGTTAAATGGGAATGACGATTCAGAATCGTCCGGTTGTAGTTTATTTCTGAGGTCCGTTAAATCATTGATATCAATTAAGTAGGTATGTATTACGTCAACCAAATTGTAAGTTATCTTCAATGGTGCCACACTAATTTATGTTATAAAAACTCCCTAGCGACACTGGCATGTATCTACTAAAATAATAATTTATGTTCATTAATTTGATATGGATGAGATTAAAAAGAAAAGAAAATTCTATCGTCTTATTTTTTCCACACTCAAAATAAATAAAAAAAAACTAGGCATCCTCCATCGGCTTCGCCGCGTGCGCATGAATTGAAGTATTTCACATAGAGCACCCGCCTGAATAGCACCTGACCTAGTCCACGAAGAGCATCTATGAACATTTTTGCCAGGTGCTCTTCGTGGTCTTTTTATTTGTCCACAAAGAGCACCTATGACTCAGTAGCCAAGTGCTGGAATGTATTGGTTTCACAGGACTTTAAAAAGTCGATAAAAATCAGAACATTATTTTATTAACTACTAGCTGTACCCGGCATGCGTATTATATATATTTAGCTTACAGCAATACGACTGAAATCGTAATTAAATGAGTAAAGCCTCTTTTGTCTTTTAGTTGTATGCCTCGAAAAAGAAGACCGTTCTAAAATCATCTTTATGCCACATAAAGGTACAACTGCTAAATCAGGCACATCTGGCATCCGAAAAGTATTTCGTTTTTTGCATTTACGTAAAAAACTGACTTCAACCTACTTTGTCTTGTCGCAGTACTTTTCCCACATAAAAGACGTTCTTATTTTTATATACATAGTTTGAAGATAACAAGCACATATCCTCCTTCCTATAGAATATCTTCCATACGACGGAAATTTTTCGGATCAATGAATCGTCTTTTTCGCCAAAGAAACCGTCAGAATAAACGCTAGCTAGACCCCATAAGCCAACCCACATTACCATCAAGCAGTTCTGCAATGCCGAAGATTCGCATCCGCCAGAAGGATAAAATTCCTGCGCCTTCTATTTATTTATTTAACAGTACACATACTGGTTTACAGACCAGAGTATCCAACGCACCAGTATGTTAGTCAAATTACAAAACAATATACATTTCGCGATTATAAAAATTATTTACAAGTCTAATATTATCAACTAGGTACCTTTGTAAAAATTAAATAAAATAGAATTATAAATATCAACTTAATTTAAATACATAACATTTTAATAATCATTTCATACCTATTTAGAACGATACAATCATAAAAACATGTCATACTTATTACTATGGAAGAAATTAATAATCAGATTTGAATAATGTCAAATAAATGCAATTAATTAGTACATTTGTTGAAAAATGAACTCATGGGTAGTGCTCAAAGCCCTTAGCCCATCTGCAAACAAATCAGAATCCTTATATTGACGGCACCCACATTACCATCAAGCAGTTCTGCAATGCCGAAGATTCGCATCCGCCAGAAGGATAAAATTCCTGCGCCTTCTATTTATTTATTTAACAGTACACATACTGGTTTACAGACCAGAGTATCCAACGCACCAGTATGTTAGTCAAATTACAAAACAATATACATTTCGCGATTATAAAAATTATTTACAAGTCTAATATTATCAACTAGGTACCTTTGTAAAAATTTAATAAAATAGAATTATAAATATCAACTTAATTTAAATACATAACATTTTAATAATCATTTCATACCTATTTAGAACGATACAATCATAAAAACATGTCATACTTATTACTATGGAAGAAATTAATAATCAGATTTGAATAATGTGAAATAAATGCAATTAATTAGTACATTTGTTGAAAAATGAACTCATGGGTAGTGCTCAAAGCCCTTAGCCCATCTGCAAACAAATCAGAATCCTTATATTGACGGCGAGCATATCCCCGATCAAACGTAGAGCGCGGATCGTAGGGGCTTGGGCAGCATAGACGGTGCGAGTGGTCGGTATTGGCAGCAGGCGCGGTTTGTGCCGCGGCGCCACTAGCCGTTACAGTCCCAAGTAATGCGGTTGGGCACGTCGAGACTAACACGCTCGAGTACGTACGGGCAATCTATCCTATGATACAGTACGGAGAGGTAGTGTACCATAAGCAGGAATTTCCTTCTCGAGGCGAGAGTAGCGAGACCGACCATACCGTATACGAACATCGAGGGGAACATATAGGGATAATACCCGTAATGTCTCTTGTAGAGCCAACGTCCGAATCTCTGCAGATTTTCAAGCATTATACTGTATTTAGTCTCATGAGGGTCCCAGATGATCGCCCCCATATTTAGTCCGCTGCGTACGTAGGCATTATAAAATACCATAGCTACTGAGGGACTGTTTAGCTCAGTTGATATCCTAATTATAAAACCTAACAATTTACTTGTCGACTTGCATATATTAGTTACGTGTTTGTGGAAGTCAAGCTTATTATCTAATGTCAGTCCTAGGTCGCGAATATCGTCAACTCTATCGAGAGGAGCGTCAAATAATTTATAAGTAGTCAATATATTCAGCCTTTTCCTAGAAAAAGTAACTGTTTTGCATTTAAGCGTATTAAAAGTCAATCGATTAGTAGCACCCCACACAGCGACTGCGTCGATGTCACTCTGCAGTAAGTGCGCGTCCTCCGGTGTGGCTGACCCGGGCCACAAAAAAAGTGTGAAAAATAGATTGTTTGAGTAGGTCGCTATAATGTCTCGAGTTTGTCGGCACGTTTCAGTTTGTCGCCTGCGCGTTTCAGAGATCTGTGTGGCCCGGCTGGGGATACGTTACCCCAGCCGGGCCACACAGATCTCGAAAACGAAACGACCTAGTGAAAATCTGTTTTCTGATATAGATTGGCGGCAGTTTGTCGAAGTTTGTCGGACATGTTTGAGTTTTCATCGGGCTCGCGTTTAAGGGGGCTGTGTGGCCTGGCTGGGGTAACGTTACCCCAGCCGGGCCACACAGATCTCCAAAACCAAACCACATAGCAAAAATCTGTTTGCTGATATAGATAGGCGGCAGTTTGTCAGAGTTTGTCGGACAAGTTTCAGAGTTTGTCGATCCACCATTTCAGAGCTCACCTGCAGCAAAGTTGGCAACTGAGCTAGCTGGATCTCGAAAACAAAGCGACGTAGAGAAAAACTGATTGCTGGAATAGTGAAGCGGTAGTTTGTCGGAGTTTGTCGAACAAATTCCACAGTTTGAGACATGCGCATTTCCGAGATATGTGTGGCCCGGCTGGAGAAACGTTACCCCAGCCGGGCCACCTGGATCGCGAAAACGAAACGACCTAGCAAAAATCTGCTCACTGACAAAGATAGGTGGTAGTTTGTCGATACATTCTTCAAAGATTCAGAGTTTGTCGACGCCTCAATCCAAAGAACGAAAGAATTCTTTATTTGGGTAAATAGTCTAGGAGCCTGGAGTCCCAAATGTGCGAGGTTTCGTTATTTTTTTAAATAAAACGTCGCCCCACTAGGATTTTCTCCTGTGTCGTGGGTCAGTTACAAACATAGAATATCACATGCACATACGCCCAGACCGGAACAAATTTCTGTAGGCCATACAAAACATTTGTCCTGTACGGGAATCGAACCCGCGACCCGTTGCGCAGTAGGCGATCACTCGACCTCTGCGCCAACCGTGTCGTGTTTTATGTTTTATGTACTTACTTACACTATGAAGTTAATGTAAAATAGTTAATTGAATTCAGTGATGAAACAGTAACCGTTAATATTTAAATTTATGTAAATCCTCGATGAGTGATTGATATTTTCTAAATGTATTATTTAAGCAACATTTGGCAACTGGTCTCCTTGTCTATCTAATATATATAAAGTAATGTACAATCGCATACAACTTTCTTTAAAAAAGTAAGTTTTATGAGGTTTTGTTTGTTATACACGGTGTTTCATGATAACCAATAAATAATCAATGCGTTATTTAAAACTAATTATTAAAATGTGTTTACACGTAATTAGGGTTCATGATTTCTCGAGCTTATCAATTTCTCGGGTCTCGAGAATTCTCGAGACAAATTTCTCGGGTCTTCTCGGGTTGTCGAGAAACTTACATTTACATACGTTTTTGCATATCTTTTCGTTCCCAATAATAAAATAAATTAACAAATTAAGTGGTTTTCCTCTCAAATAAAAGAATCAAAATAATTATAACACTTTTATCGACAGTTTTCAACAAAATTAGCTTCTCTTTCTCTGACAGAAAACAAAACAAAATTTAACTATGCTGATTGCTGATTACAATCATCACAGCACCATTTTTGGCAGGTTAATAAGAAAAAAAATCAACTTAAAATTTTTCAACAACATTAGCTTCTTTTAAACAAAACAAAAAATTCTAAAGTTAAAAAATGAAAACGTTAATACTTTGCTGACCTATTATTACAATCACAGCACCATTTTGGCAAGTTAATTAGGAAAAAAATCAAATGACAACTTTGGAAGATCAATGCTTTGTTCGGCGCCACCCCGCCGCACTATGTGGAGATCGAGTCGGTTTCGGGTCATAAATCTATAACTTCGATGTTTTTATAGATATACAGCTGATTTTTTTTTTAGGTAATCTGAGATAAACGTACTTTAAAATAATATACAGTCTATGCATATAAAAATATATTTAATAATTGTAAAAAAATACAAAACATGAAATATTGAAAAATTATCATAAATTTACGACTAATTTTAAACAATGTGACCTAAATGTTATAATTAATACAAAATAAACACATAAAATTACTCTTATTAATTAAATATAATAAGAAAAAGAAAATAACATAGAATTATATTATTCTACTAGCTCTACAGCTTCATCTATAAGTTCCATAGACTTTTTATTGGAAGGTTTTCTTAAACTTGTTATGTAAGGGTCTGAAGTGTACAAAAGTGTATGTAAAACGTCTTCATTTGTAGCTACTCTAGAGCATTTTCTAGCATGATGAAGTCTGAATCGTTTATAGTCTTTGTTCCTTGATTCCTGGGCATCTTCGGAGAGCTGTCCAAGAGGTAACACTGAATTATGCCGAATTACACTTTCCCCCTGAATTAGGACTTTATGGACAGATGATGGCATATAATACCACATATATTTACTAACATATCGTTGTGCTGTATCGAAAGCATACTGTCCAAATTTCGTAGCATTAATTACTTTTCCGCTAGACATAACTTGAAGTAAAACATAAAATCGTTTTATCAATTCCTCATCCACACCGGTAATTTCTGCAGTGCACTGATAATTTTGAAAAAATCGTCTAGCTGTATTACCGTCATTACTGTTACCAGAACCTTGCTTAGGTTTATCTATATTTAAACCAAGTTCTTCTCTGAACCTTCTTTGTACATATGTCTTCTTTTGTTTTTTCAAATCTTTATTTTCTGTCGTTGTAGCAGACCATTTTTCAAAGCCTACATTATAAGATATATGTAAAACTAGTTCCATAAATCTAATCCAGCAATGTAAAGTCGAAAGCCCATATTGATCAGAATTTTCGTCAACAGGTTTATTTTGTACTTTTTCTAAATTGTTCATCTCTGTAGGTCTTGCACCACAAATAGTACATACAGCACCTGATGAAGTTTCTGACAAAACTTGAGCCACTTTCCCGTCAACCATTGTCAAAAATAATGTGTGTTTGATTGCAATACTTTCACCATTTTTATTGATTAAGCTTGTTGTGAGAGCGTTTCTTTGAGCTATAATTTCATTAACTACACTTGTAGTTTTCTCTGGTGTCTCTTTTGAAAATTCTATTAAAATGGGCCTACAAAATCTTACTGATGATGGAACAGGGTTTTCCCACAAAGTTTCATTTGTATTAATATCAACAAGTTTCAGAGGTACTAATGAAGATATAAATAAATTTGTGTCAGAAATTAACTCATCCTCTTCAGTTAAGACTTGCTTGTATTCACTTTGTCCGCTTGAGCCATCACAGCCCCATTTCGAATACAGCATTAAATGTTTTTTGCCAGCTTTGTATACACCATTGATTTTCAAAATTCTTGCAATAGTGTGATCCAGCAGATCTTGCAGTTTTATTTTTGCTGTAATATTATTAATTTCTATGCTTGATCTTGGTGGGTAGCACATTCCTTTAGCTTCCTGAATTGATTTATATGACGGAAATAATACGCAGTTCTTCGCAATTAAGCAATTTCTCATGTTTTCATACTGTGCCATGTTAAGGTCCAACTCTATAAAAATACTGAGAGCTTCATCTTTTGAGTACGCTGTTAAATGTGCCGGTTCATTTAAAAGATTTTGACGTATTTCACTTTTTTTATCTATGGGTAATACTCGTAAAATTTCGACAATGAATGCTTCTTCCGTTTCCCCTTGAGATCTCAATCCTTGAAGATATGAATTCAGTATAAAATCAAGGCCACATGTTTCAAGCAACTCCTTGTTTTTTCGTCTTTGTGTTCTATCGGAACTGTCTTCGTAGGTTTTAGAAGGGCGTCCTTGCTTTCCCGTCGATGTCGAAGGTTCAGATTCACAAGTAGGATCTTCCAGATTTACTGTAAGTGTGGCATTCAACCACAGGCTATTCTGATTTAAACATTTTTCTTTATTTCTGCCAGATTTAGTGTAGCGTTGACGAAAGTTCGTAATAAGATTTTTTTGTACACTCGCGACAATTTTAGCGATATTTGCCTCAGAAAAGTTGATAAAATTATTCCGTATATAACTTGTTAAAGCAACAACATAATTCCCGTCACTTTCAATCAAAACAAGACATAGGTCGCGTCTGGTACATTGGAATTCACTCATTGCGAGAGAGTAGGTGGTTAGATACACTTTTAATAACGACAATAACGAACGAAAAACAGTATGTAATTATTCAGTATGCAGATGCTCTATTTTATATTAAATAACTGATTTGAAACGTGTGCAAAGTATGGGAATAAAAACTATTTATCATTATGTGGTTACTCGGTTTCCTATGTGTTTTATTGATAATTTATTTTGTAGGCGAACTAAAAATGGTGAGAAATACTCGATACATTATCAAAACATAAACCGCAATTAATAATATATCACAAGTGTAACCTATATCAACTAATAAAACAAATAGATTCGCCCACGTATTTTTAAGAAATTATTACTATTTCATGTTATGATAGATAGTGTTCGATTGCTAAAATCATACGCAAACTATAAGGCATACATATCTAACTGCTTGCTGTAACTAGTTTTATTATGTATCGCTAGCTAGTCGCAATACAAACGTCTTAGAAAGCACCCGTGTTTTATTTCTAATAGTCCATATTAAGTGATAGTCAACCTTATTACGTTGAACAAATGGTCTAAATCGAGCCGGATAAATTACGCACGAAACTGAGGCCCAATTCAGCTAATAAGCTACAGCCGAATCGAAACTGAACCTCTGGTCGACGCATCGAAGGAGCGACCCTTTTTTTCATATGGACTATTGTTATCGCTACGCAACACAAAAGAAGACCCGAGCGGGCTGCTATACAATTTATGTTAGTGATGCATCTATGCTATTAATAACTTATTGCACGTGTTTACGAAGATTAGAACAAGTGATTTGATAACATGGAGTCTACTGAAAAATTACTGGATAGTTTGGAGAATTATTCGGATATTATTTTGAAGACAAAAACAAACTTTAAGAAATCACCTAAGGCCCGGTTAACTAAAGGTTATATAGAATCGAGAATACAGTGTTTAGAAGAATATTGGCGTTCATATCGAGATGCATACCAAAACTTAGTAAGAAGCACTAATAAAGAACAACGGAAAGATTTGAAATATTTTAAAGAAGAATTGTATACACAATGTGAAGAAACATATTTGGATTTGAAAGCAGACATGACGGATATACTTCAAACGTTGATAACACAAAGAAATCAAGAGTTACAACAAAATGTATTAACAAAATCCTTGCCCACTGAAAGAACGAGTAGCACAGAAGTTAAATTACCAAGAATTAACCTTCCTACGTTTGGCGGAGCGTACGAAGAGTGGCAATCATTTGAAGATACATTTACGGCGTTGATTCACTCTAATAAAATTTTGAGCCAGGTACAAAAATTGCATTATTTAAAATCGTGTTTGACAAATGAAGCATTAAACTCAATTAAGCATATACAAGTAACCGAGTATAATTATGATCAAGCTTGGAGTACTTTAAGAAATAGATACAGCCACAAGCGGCTTATTGTCAATGCTATTTTAAAGAGGTTATTTACAAATAAAAAAGTAAACACGCAATCACCTGGACAATTAAAAATATTAATTGACAGTACAAAAGAATGTTTGAATGGCCTCAATTCTATGAATATTACAACAACGTCATGGGATCCTCTAATTATATATATTACTGTGCAAAAATTAGATGCTGACACTCATAGAGAATGGGAAAGTTATGTAAGCAAAACATTTGAAACCGAGTTACCTAACCTACCGGAATTAATAAAATTTTTGGAAAATAGAATACATACACTCGAATTAACACAACCAAATATCTCAAATATTCATAAAAATTATAAAGAACGCTCATATCACTCCTTTAGTGCTATACAAATAATCTGCAAAATTTGCAACAACCAGCATCTTTTATGCCATTGTAAAGAATTTATACAGATGAAACCGGAGAAGAAAATAGAATTTATCAAGACCAACAGATTGTGTTTTAATTGTCTAGCGCCAGGACATCCAGTATATAATTGTAAACAAAAGACTTCTTGTAAAATTTGTGGAAGGCGTCACCATTCCTTACTACACAATAGTAAGAAAGAAGAGATTTCACACGACACTGAGAGCTCAATTAATAATACACCTGGAGTATCCTCACTACACGCTAATAACCACATACAAGAGTCCATACCAGAACAATCAATTGTATCACATTTTGTAAGCAAGAAACAGAATGCATTACTAGCTACCGCATTAGTTCCGGTCAAAAGCGACTCTGGCCGCGAAACTACACTTAGAGCTTTGATCGACCCTGGATCTCAAGCAACATTTATTAGCGAAAATGCAGCTCAACTAGTTCGTTTGAAAAAAACTGCAATACGCGGTTCAGTCACTGGTGTCGGAGCCACATCAACTCCCATACGTCATATAGTTAATGTGGAAATTTCATCACGGTGTGATAAGCAGTTCAGGCTTCCTATTAAAGCATATATTTTAGAATCACGCATAACTACAATGTTGCCCTGCTCCACAATAGAACCAAAAAGTGACTGGACACACCTGGAAGGCCTATTTCTTGCTGATCCGTATTATTTCAAATCAAATAAAATAGATTTATTATTAGGTATTGATGTATATACAGAGATAATAAAAAATAATGTAGTGAAGGGCCCACCAGGCTCACCAACAGCCCAAGACACAAAATTGGGATGGATTCTATTCGGCAATATATCGACACATACATCGTGTGACAAAGAAGCTATTGTCATGCATAATCACATAGAGATTGAGATGGATAGTCTACTAAAAAACCTCTGGAGTATTGATGATATATCTGAACGTAAATTTACCGCTGAAGAACGAACCTGTGAAGAAATTTACAACATAACCCATACACGTACCTCTGAAGGCAGATATATTGTCAAATTACCGTTTAAAAAATCACCACAAGAAATCGGTCAAACAAGAGATATTGCTTTAAGAAGATTATGTCAGTTAGAGAGAAGATTAGAAAAGAACCAAGTTTTAAAAGAAGAATATCATAGAGTTATGAATGAATATGTACAGCTTAATCATATGGAGAAGGTACCTTTGGAAGAAATAAACAAGTTAAGTATTTATTTACCACACCACGCAATTGTTCGGGACAGTGAGACAACCAAAGTTAGGGTAGTCTTTGACGCCTCTTGTAAAAGTTCCAACATGAACTCGCTTAACGACTTATTGTTAGTTGGGCCACAATTGCAAGAAGACTTAAGAGATTTGATTATGAGATGGAGAATGTATCCTATATGTTTTATGGCAGATATTCAAAAAATGTATCGCATGATACTTGTAAATAAAGAAGACGCTGATTATCAACGGGTTTTGTGGAGAAACAACCCTACCTCTGAAGTTGAAGATTATCGTATGCTAAGAGTGACATTCGGCACTGCATCAGCACCATATCTCGCCATCAAAACCCTTAAACAACTGTCAACAGATGAAAGCGAAAAATTTCCTATAGGATCAAAGATACTAGCTGAAGATTTTTACGTCGATGACTGTATGAGTGGACAATACACTTTGATAGAAACCATAGAAGCAAGTCAGCAACTACAGAGTTTAATAGAAAAGGGTGGATTTACACTACAAAAATGGGTATCTAACAGCAAAGAATTTTTGGAGACAATTCCCCGATGTCTGAGAAGTACAAGCGTTGAGAAAGGTATTACAGATGAAAGTATAATAAAGGCTTTAGGGCTTACATGGAACATGATCACAGATTCATTTAGTTATCAAATAAAACTACCACCTAAGCCACAGTACTCAACAAAAAGAAACATATTGGCTGATATTCAACGCATATATGATCCTCTAGGATGGGTATCACCAGTTATCATCATGGCAAAAATACTAATTCAAAAAATTTGGATACAAAAATTAGATTGGGATGAGCCAATTGGAGAAGAGTTAGAGGAAGAATGGTTTAAGACAAGAGATAGCTTAGAAAGTTTACACAAAATACAAAATAAGAGATGGCTAAACACAAACAAAGATAAAGAAAACATACAATTACATGGATACTGTGATGCATCAAATAAAGGATATTGTGCAGTTGTATACTGTAGAGTAGAATATTCAAATGGAGATATAAGAACAGTTATCGTTGCTTCACAAACAAGAGTGGCGCCTGTAAAAACCGTATCTTTGCCACGTCTTGAATTATCAGGTGCACTGCTCTTGGCCAAACTGTTGACAAAAACAAGAAAAGCAATGAAAATACCTGAAAATCAAGTACATGCCTGGACTGATTCCACTATAGTTCTGGCATGGCTCGCAGGAGATCCAAGAAAATGGAAAACTTTTGTCAGCAATCGTGTTGTAGAAATCTTGGATAACATTCAATTTTCTCAGTGGAGTCATGTAAAAACAAATGAAAACCCAGCAGATTTGGGATCAAGAGGCACATATATAGAAAACCTCATAGACAACACATTATGGTGGCATGGACCAAATTGGCTAAAAAATAAAAATATAAAATTCCCAAAATTAACAAATCTATTTACAGATATAGAACTAAAAAAAATTGAAGTTAACACAAAAATTTATGAAACTGAAAATGACATTAAATTTACAGAATTTGATACACTATCAGAACTTTTAAAAACTATTATCTATTGTTTAAGATTTATAAAATTTAAAAAAGAATCGGATAATATTGATAAGGTAATAACAACACTTGAATTGGATGATGCATTGAATAGATGTATAAAAATAGCTCAAAAGGAAGACTTTCAAAATGAAATCGATAGAATTTCTAAGAACAAAAATGTATCAAAACAAAGTATTTTAAAACACTTAAATCCCTTTATCGATGAAAGCAATATTCTCAGGGTGGGCGGAAGACTAAGACATTCGAATTTGAATCAAGACCAAAAATATCCAATTATTCTTGGCAATAAAACGCATTTAACACAACTGATTGTTGCTGAAGCCCACCAAAAAACATTGCATGGAGGAGTTCAATTAATGATGAGTTATATAAAATCAAAATATTGGATCATTAAAGTTAAAAATATAATTAAAATACACATCTATAAATGTTTGATATGTGCTAAACAGAAAGCAATAACAAGAACACAACTAATGGGTAATTTACCGAAGTCTCGCATCACACCAAGTCGTCCATTCATTAGTAGCGGAGTAGATTTCGCAGGTCCCTTGCAGATTCTCAATAAAAAGGGTAGAGGAGCGAAAACTAATAAAGCGTATATCGCTATATTTATTTGTATGGCAACAAAAGCCATTCATTTGGAGCTAGTGGGGGACTTAACATCAGAAGCTTTTATTGGGGCATTTAAGCGCTTCGTATCAAGACGAGGACGATGCAATAACATATGGAGCGATCAAGGTCGTAATTTTATTGGTGCAAACAAAGAATTGCAAGCAGCCTGGAAAGAAGCAAAGTTGGACTTACCTGGCCATTTGGTGGACATCCTTGCAGCCGATGGCACGCAATGGAATTTCATACCTCCATATAGTCCTAACTTCGGTGGTTTATGGGAAGCCGGCGTGAAGTCAATTAAATTCCACTTACGAAGAATAATGAATACCAATCTAACATATGAAGAATTGACGACAACTTTGTATCAAATTGAAGCCTGCTTGAATTCGCGGCCACTGATTCCAATAGATATTTCTGATACAGAATTTGAAATATTAACTCCGGGTCATTTCTTGATTGGCGAAGCACCAGTTGTCGTACCAAATCCAAACCAAAAGGGTGTTAATATTAATATTATATCCCGATGGCAGCTAACTCAACGTCTGGTAGATAATTTTTGGCATCGTTGGCAAAACGAATATTTAACTCGCCTTCAGTCACGTCCCAAATGGATAACAAAACAAAAGGAATTTGAAATAGGAGATATCGTACTCCTAAAAGAAGAGCAATTACCTCCTTCTAAATGGGCTCTTGGGCGTATAGTTTCTAAACACCCTGGCGATGATAATCTTACCAGAGTGTATAGTGTCAAGTGCAGTGGTGGAATAGTTAAACGTTCCATATCAAAACTTTGTTATTTACCTATTGAAGCTCAGTAAATTGCCTAGAAATTTATTCTTTTTTACTTATAATTTATTGTCAATTTAATATGATTGTTAAGTTGATTATTGTATTGTTGATTAAAGGATTCAAATAAATCCTTTGGTGGGCGGGATGTTCGATTGCTAAAATCATACGCAAACTATAAGGCATACATATCTAACTGCTTGCTGTAACTAGTTTTATTATGTATCGCTAGCTAGTCGCAATACAAACGTCTTAGAAAGCACCCGTGTTTTATTTCTAATAGTCCATATTAAGTGATAGTCAACCTTATTACGTTGAACAGATAGCATTATGTTGTGCAATGAAGTTGCAACTTTTTTTTTCTTCATGTATAAAAATATTAAATTTCCTATCAAATAACATCATTTACAGACCTTCGGCAAATTTCGGCAACTGTCAAAACTCTAATTGAAAGTTTCAGATACGCCAAAATGATATGTCATGAGATAAATATTTCTAGTAAATATATTTATAAATATATAGCATATTTGTGTATACCAAAAAAAAGTATATATTATAAGCTTTCTAAAATGGTATAATACTTGTATAATTTTCATTGCTAGCTTACTAGAAAATCATCCTGAAAAAAATACAAATTATGATGTTTTCGTGATAATTTTTCAATCATCGTATTTAGATGCTCTTTACTATAAAAAAGTACTAGTTACATACATAATTTATACATAATATAGTAGATAAACTTCTTAGCTATAGTTTGAGGTATAATACAAGTACCTGCGCCGATTTTTACAAAATGTATTTATGGCCAAGCTCTCTTAGGCACCTCCACATAGTCGCCGCGCCAACGCACTGCCGCGCCGCGCGTTTAAAGCCAAACGGCAAACGCAAATAGTTTTAATTTATAATTTTAAAGACTCAAATATGATTTCTCGATTTCTCGACTTTTCTCGAGCTTAATTTCCCGGGAACAAAGCCTAACGATTTCCCGGGAATTCTCGGCTCGAGAATTCCCGGGAATGAACCCTACACGTAATGTCATTCAACCCAAAATTTTCCCTTCGGAGCATAATGTACAATACGCAAAATGTGCACGTCACGCAAAATGTACAATACGCAGAATGTGCAATACGCAGAATGAGCACCACACGCAAAATGAGCAAAACGCAAAATGTACGAGACGGGCCTAAGGCCTTATTCACGGCGACGATGACGACACAAGACAAAGGGTTTTATTTTCATGTTTGTTCTCCGTTTTATTTAATGGGAGCGTCTGTGTGCTCTTGAGTATGAGTAAGTATGCCTCTGCTTTACCTCGAAAGGGATTACAAATATATATAAGGATGAAAATGAAAATGATTTATACTAGATTGTCATTGTAAATATTTGGAAAGGGAAAACTATGTGTCTGAGACCGTCATTTTGTTTACTTAAATATACGGTCTGAGGTATTTAGCTAAGTTTCAGCGTTTGGTTATTATAAGAATTGATTTTTAGTTTTTTTTTTTGTAGAAAACAGGGCGGACAACGAATCAAATTTTATTTAACTTTAAGCTAATTATTTTTGTTAAGTTGGTACATAAGATAAAAATTAATTCAATAAATTTGTTTTTGAAGTTTATTCGGGTTTTGTATATCCAAGGGTTGTGAATTGGAACTGTGCCAACTGCCGAGAGGATGTGAACACAGCTCTTCTTGTACATTTTGCGTTTTGCTCATTTTGCGTGTGGTGCTCATTCTGCGTGTTGCACATTCTGCGTATTGTACATTTTGCGTTTTGCTCATTTTGCGTGTTGTGCACATTTTGCGTATTGTACATTATGCTCCGAATGGAAAATTTTCATGTATATCATAGTATCATCATCATGTCTATGATTTACATGAAAATTTTGGGTTGAATGACATTACGGGTAAACACAATTTAATAATTAGTTTTAGATACCGCATTGATTAGTTATTGGTGATTATGAAATACCGTGTATATGCTGAAAAGAATAATTTTTGTATGAAACATCCATAAAGTTTATTACGAATTCATTGCTTTCATGTTCAAAGTTGTTGTCCTTTCGGTGCCTGGCTCGATTTTGATTAAATAAAAACAATTAGTATAGTATTTGCACAAGTACGCGAATGAAATGCAGTAACTTTTATAGTAATATTTTGATGTGTTGGTGTGACTATCATTATTAATGGATTGGAATAGATCCAACCTACTTTCAAATAAGAATTATATTAAAGTAAAAAAATAATAATGAATTTAATATGTTGCGAAAAACAATTCCATTACCTATCCATAAAATGGTTACCCATAGGTAATCAAATTGTTTTCCGCAACATGGTGAGGTTTTTTATTTTTCTAAGTTTTTATACTTTTACCACAGATATTTTGATTGAAGTCAATTCAATTAATTCATCTCACTTTTATAATTCACAAAAGTCCATCTCAAGAGATGTAAAATCTATAGGAACACAGATTTTTTTTCGTCGCACCATATATTTAAAGTGTGTTATCAAAACAAACCAATTTTTTCTACTAGTTTTATTTTAATGTTTATTTGCGTTGATATACGGAGTGGGTGGTAAGGACAACAATTTTTAATGTTGTCTTTTCAATGAATTCGTAATAAACTTTATGCATGCTTTATATAAAAATTATTCTTTTCAGCATATACATCGAACAAACAAAACCTCATAAAACTTACTTTGCATGCACTTATTAAAATCGATTTTTTAAAGAAAATTGTACGCGACTGTACATTACTTCATATGTATAGACAAGGAGACCAGATGCCAAATGTTGCTTAAATAATACATTTAAAAAATATCAATCACTCATCGAGGATTTACATAAATTTAAATATTAACGGTTACTGTTTCATCACTGAATTCAATTTAACTATTTTACATTAACTTCTTATTGTAAGTAAGTACATAAAACATAAAAAATAACGAAACCTCGCACATTTGGGACTCCAGGCTCCTAGACTATTTACCCAAATAAAGAATTCTTTCGTTCTTTGGATTGAGGCGTCGACAAACTCTGAATCTTTGAAGAATGTATCGACAAACTACCACCTATCTTTGTCAGTGAGCAGATTTTTGCTAGGTCGTTTCGTTTTCGCGATCCAGGTGGCCCGGCTGGGGTAACGTTTCTCCAGCCGGGCCACACATATCTCGGAAATGCGCATGTCTCAAACTGTGGAATTTGTTCGACAAACTCCGACAAACTACCGCTTCACTATTCCAGCAATCAGTTTTTCTCTACGTCGCTTTGTTTTCGAGATCCAGCTAGCTCAGTTGCAGCAACTTTGCTGCAGGTGAGCTCTGAAATGGTGGATCGACAAACTCTGAAACTTGTCCGACAAACTCTGACAAACTGCCGCCTATCTATATCAGCAAACAGATTTTCGCTATGTGGTTTGGTTTTGGAGATCTGTTTGGCCCGGCTGGGGTAACGTATCCCCAGCCGGGCCACACAGATCTCTGAAACGCGCAGGCGACAAACTCTAAAACTTGCCGACAAACTCTGACAAACTCTAGACATTATAGCGACCTACTCAAACAATCTATTTTTCACACTTTTTTTTGTGACCCGGCTGGGGTCAGCCACACCGTCCTCCGTACTACCTATCCATAGACATAGCTTTAGGTCGTCTGCAAATAAAAGACACTTAGCGAATCTGACCACGTCAGGTAGGTCATTTATCATAATAAGGAATAGGGTAGGGCCTAAGGTGCTTCCTTGACTTACTCCAGATCTGGTATAATAATTGCCAGACTCATAACCATTCAGCCTAACAAATTGGCATCGATTCTTTAGATAGTTGGCAAAAAACTCTAGCAGCTTTGGGGTGAAACCCATTACCGAAAGTTTATGCAACAGTATGTCATTATCCACCAATCGAAGGCTTTTTTGTAGTCGAAATATGCCGCGTCTACCTGTCTACCGGCATCCATCTCAGCAGATACGTAATCTACTAGGGATGTCAAGTTCGTAGTAGTTGACCTTCCTCTTCGAAAACCGTGTTGACTGTCGTGCAAATGAGTAATTAGCTGTCGGCTTATGTGGTTGTTGAGAATGATTACGAAGAGTTTTGCAAAAACGGACAGTACTGCAATTGGTCTATAAGATGTTATATCCGGCCCCGGATTACCTTTCGGGATTGGTGTTACCCTAGTTAGTTTCCATCTATCCGGATACTTTGCACTATTTAACGAAAGATTATACAGATAAAGTAGGGGAGCTCTGAGTATTGATATACAGTCTTTAACAAAAAAACACCGGAATGCCATCTGGCCCCGTTGACGATCTAAGTCTAAGTCGTTTTACGGCTTTACCTAGTTCTGATCCTTCTACGTTTGGGTTTGATATCATGACCTCTCGAGCAGCCTCAACAGGGTCTAATGGCGGCACTTCTTTCAGAAAAACTGAACCAAAGTACTCCGCGAATGCGTTCACAGCTTCCTGGCCAGTTAGCTCTTCATTATTTAATTTTAAACGTGTCAATACGCTGCCTATCCTTCCTCTTCTCCTTAACATATTCCCAAAATTTCACAGGTTCGTCAATAATAATTTTTTGAGGGGTCCGTATGTGCTGCCGATTTGCATTTTCGATTAGTCCCTTGGCGTGCCACCTATAGTACTTGAACAGTTCTTTACTATAATCTTTGCCCAGTTGCTTAAATTTTGTTAAATGAAAATATTTAGACTTTAGGCAATCAATTATTTCTTTGGTGAACCACTTTGGGTAACTGATATAATTTTTCATAATACAATTCTATTGCTGCATCTATTTTATCTACTTTGAATAAATCCGACCAATCCATTACGGCAAGTTCGGCGTATAATGCTTGAAAATTCGCCCTGTGCCAGTTCCAGGTAGGACATGCACCCGGGCGGGCGGGGACCTTTATCTCGATATCGAGAGAGGGGTGATAGTTGTCAATTGGCACTAGAGAATCCGTACTGCACGTTACCGTGACCTGATCAGGCTCCACCTCAATACAAGGTCCAGAACACCACCATGACTGTTAATTAGGTATTTGATTATATTGCTGTAATTGACAAAACGCACAAAAATTTTCAAATTGAGCATTAACATTGGCACTAAATGAATTTAAATTAAAATCACCTAATATTAATATGTCTAGATTTGGATGAGAACAAATTACATTTTCAATACAATTTAACACATTTAAATATTGGTCTTCCTTATAATTAGGAGGTAAATACACTACAAAACACAATAATGTTATATTCTTCATTTTTACGATTGCACTTATTAGTTCTATATCAGGCGTAATACCGTCTACTTCAGTAATTATTTGGATGGAGTAGCAATCACGTATGGCCAACAGAACTCCCCCACCCGGCGTCTCCTAAACGATCCTTCCGGGTAACGCTACATCGTTACCCGGAAGGATCGTTTAGGAGAGGCAAAGAGTTCGCCGTCGCATACTGAACTTGTTAGGAAAGTCTCTGTTAGACCAATAATATCAAAAGACAACCGACTCACATTTTTATGAAACAATGCAGTTTTGGTGCGCAGGCCACGGACATTTTGGTAGTATACTTGAAGTTTTTTGGTTACTCTATTATTGCTGTCGCGTGGCCTGCCCACCGCGAAAGTTCTGCCGCCACGGTTTAATACAGATATCCATTGCCGAATTGTCAGTGGACATCACCCGATCCGCTAAGTTTATTGGGACTCCAAGCTTGAATGATGCGTAGTCCCCACATGCCTTTAGCGCCTCCACTGAACAGACGTCTGATCCACATACTGCAGTGAGATGCGTACGTACTTGCTCTACCGTAGTTCCTTCTTGGAGATAGTAAAGGTGTAAGAATCGTTTCCTTTCCGCAGCTTGCAATATGGTAATTCCCGGCTTTGCCGTGCCTCTCAGAACTCCTGGTAGCGATCTTCTGGCTTGCCTCCGTTTTACCTCTGTCCATTCCTTACTTTCTGTAACTGTAAGTGCATCCTTAGATTTAGCACCAGACGGGTTAGCAGGTAATGTTTTGTTCTGGGAAGGTGCAGAAGCGGGCACTTTGGGTTTTTGCGGGCTAGATACTCTCGGACTCACAGATTCAGGCTTTTTGATAACGTCGGCTTTTTGCCTTGTCTCCTTCTTCTTTTGAGCTTTAGGCACAGTCTCGGGAATCGCGCTTAGTGGATTATTGTCCTTGCCATTCGATCCAATTTCATTCAACTTATTGAGTATGGAAGATTGAACTCCTACAATTTTATGCATAGCAACTTTTTGTTGTTCTAAATCTTTGCATAGTTGAGCTATTAAGGACAGAGGTTCTTTTATAATAGCAACTAATTCTTCCCTAACAACTGTTCTGAACAATTTTAAGTCCCCGCATACACATCCACTACCTTTTTGCAAATTTTGTCCACGTCGCACAGTAACGTTTTCAAACTCTAATTCTGTCGTAGTGTTATTGACAGCATCAGTGTCGGTCATAGTGCTATCATTCATGGACACTGATGTACCCATAAGGAGGCGTACGGGAGTACTAAGATTACTAGTCTTAGGAATTTTGCTCCTACATTGTACACAAATCCATGACCGCATAACATCAACTGACAAAGAAAGATATTTTTCTGCAGTTAGCCCAGTGCATAACAGATCGTAGAACTTGTAACATGCAGAGCATTTCATAGAATAGTCGCCTTCGTCAACTTTGAGATTGCACCCTGAGCACGTAGTCATCTATGTTCTATGTTATCGGGGTCGGTTTCCGCACTTAATCATTGTACGTGAGGGCGGCCGTCACTCCAGCCAGCCCACCTCCCTCCAGAAGCGTATGAGATCTCCGAGTCTGTCCAGAGATTCTGTAACAGAATTGGGAGATCCAAGGGTGTTTTTCCGTATTTCGGTGACACCTGTGCACTCAAGGAGCACATGTGACACCGTTTCCTCGGCCCCTAAGCATGCTCTGCATAGGGGGCTATCTGTTATGCAGTGTCCAGTGATGGTTCCCGTCACCAGCCGCAGACTGTTCCTGTCCAGACGCAATATGCGTCTGGTCAGTTTGTTATTTAGGATTGGCATGGCTTCCTTTGACTGTCTGCACCCTGGAGTCGAGAACCAGTGGTCTTGTACTTGTGTGTGGGTGAGCTCTTGCAGCCATCCGCGAATCTGGCTGAAGGGAATTGGTACGATGGGCTCGGGTCCGAAAGCCGTTATGTCGGATCCCCTCCTAGCCAGCTCGTCGGCCGCGTCATTGCCCAGTGATCCGCTGTGTCCTTTTATCCATTGTAGTGTCACTGTGTTCCGGTTGGAAATCACAATTCGTTCTAACACATTATAACATTCCAATACAAGTTCCGAAGTGACATAGGTTTTGTTTAGGGATTTGAGTACCGAAGCACTATCAGAGACAATGCGGATGTGAGAATCCATAATTCCTTTAGATTCTATGGCGAGGGCCGCCAGGATAATACCTACGCATTCCGCTTGGAATACGGTGTTGAAACTACCTAGCAGTTTGGATATCTTGATGTTAAGCTCATTTGAGTATACGCCTGTCCCGGTTCCTGAGTTGGTCTTGGAGCCATCAGTGTATATTCTGAGCTCTTTTTGGCCTGAGTAATCGTGTGATTCCTCTTCGAGCTGTATGCATTGCCAAAGTGATATACTAGCTTTTGTGGTGATGTAGTCAGTGTGTTTAGCCCAGTTCAGTTGTTTGTCCAAATAGATGCCCAGGTATTTGGTCTCCGATGTTAGGCTTAGGGTGGATCCGTAGAATTTTGGTAATTGTAGATTTGCTTTTTGGTGAAGAGGACTAGCTCTGTTTTTGTGGGGTTGACTGTTAGTTTATGCTCCTTGCACCAGTCCTCTACTATTTTCAAGGCTTGGCGCATGAGGTTGCACAGTGTGTTTTCGTGAGTGCCATTTATTATAATGGTTATGTCGTCGGCGTAGCCTACGGTGAAGAAGCCTTTGTCGTTTAGACGGTCTAGAAGACTGTTCACAACGAGGTTCCACAGTAGAGGCGAGAGGACGCCTCCTTGTGGGCATCCTTTCGCCACGATGGCTCTCGTGGTGTCATTCACCGTGACTTGTATGGCCCTCTGCCTGAGCATATTGGTGATCCAACCGCACAAGGTTGGGGCCACACCATGTCTTTTAAGGGCTATGTCGATGCTGTGAAACATTGTTTTATCGAAAGCACCCTCAATATCGATGAAGGCAGCTAGTGCAGAGCCTTTGTGTTCTATGGCGCATTCAATTCTGGAAGTCACGCTGTGTAAAGCGGATTCTGTTGATTTTCCTATGGAGTACGCGTGCTGTTGTTTGTGTAGCGGTACCATGCGTAGAGGTCCATCTCTCATGTGTCTATCGCAAAGTCTTTCGAGGGTCTTTAGTAGGAATGATGTTAGGCTTATAGGTCTATAGGCCTTGGGCTGTGTGTAATCGGTTTTTCCGGGCTTTGGAATGAAGATAACTTTCACTTCCCGCCACGCGAGGGGAATATATCTATGTGCGATACAGGCTCGGTAGACTTTCTCCAGCCATGGGGTTAAGGGGTCGATGCCCCACTGCAGAAGCGCTGGCAGAATGCCATCCAGGCCTGCGGATTTGTATGGTTGGAAAGACTTGATAGCCCACATTCTTCGGTCTCTTGTCACTATTTCGTGGGCTATAGTCCAGTCGTTTCTGGTTGGTTCCATTCTTATGTCGTCTGCCCAGACTTTATCCTTTAAGAGGCTGCAGTCTGGGAAGTGCGTCTCAAGAAGGACCTTGCTGATTTCGTGGTCTGATTGTGTGAAAGTGTTATCGGGCTTTTTCAGTGCACCAAGGCTGCGATCTTGGTCGCTAGATAGGATTTTCCTCACTCGGGCAGCTTCATTGTTTGATTCGATAGCTTCGCAGAACTTTCTCCAGGCTAATCTCCTGGCATGTCTGATTTGTTTTTTGTAAATGTATTGGGTTTGTTTGTATAGTTCCCAATCCTCTGGTTGTCTCGAGTTCTTGGCTCGGTTGAATTGTTTACGTAGTTTTATTCTGATTTTCTCAAGTTCGGCATTCCACCATCGGTTGTTTTTACATTTGGTGTGCGGAACTCTTTGTTTACAGCATTTGTGATAAGTTTCTGTGATGTATAGTGTCAATTTTGTCACTATGTGTTCTATTTGTATGGGATCTGTTATGGTTGTGCGTGGTAGATTTCTAGCTATCAGGGAATCGAGAAGCTTGTAGCCAGGTATGTCTGTCCGACGCGGATTTCGTTTCGGGGTGGGTTTTTTTGTGTTTACTGTTATTGTGAAACGAATTCTCATGTGATCTGAGCAAGTGAGTTCGTTGGATACTCGCCAGTTAGTAACAGTTAGCACGTAGCCATTATAACAACACTCGCCTTACCTCCGGTGCGGTGGTAGATAAATTATAAATGTAAGATGTAACGTCGCGCGTCGCCGGCCGACCGGTCGGTGCGCAGCAGCGGGCAAGCGGTCCGGCCGGGAGATGCGGCCGTTGCGCGGCGAGGCGGGCGGGGGGATCGGGCTGTGTGGCTCGGAGAGCGGCCGTCGAGGCCCGTCGGTCTTCGTCGGACGCCAGCGCAGTGTGACTCAACACCAGCGGACTCGCCGCGGGTTGTAGAATGCGGAGTGTTTTGACGGTTGAAGTTAAATACTTTTCGTGATAATTTAAAATATACACTGATTTTGGAGATACGGTATTCACTATTCGATGGGTTAGATCACAATCTTTCTAGCAATATGCAACTCCACTAGATAAAGCAATATTTTCTACAAAAAAAACTGAATTTAATCACGGAGCTCACTAATACGTCTGCTCTAAACTAGTCACGCGTCGATTCTATCGCTGAAGGGTCTAAATGTGAACAAAGCCAATGGCCCAGATGGAATTCCTGCGGTAGTCCTTAAAACTTGTACTCCAGAGTTTGACTAGTCTGATCCCTGTTATTGTGGTACAAAACAGCACTTTTGGAATTGATGAGATGAAAATTACTTTAAATCTAATATACAGTTTGTATAGTCTAATTTTTGTTAAGAGTGCTGTTTCGTATCATACATGCGACAGCTAGCACAGTATTAGTTATTAAATATAAGGATAATCTGAGGCATGACAACAAAAATAAACTCAATGAATAGGTTAAATATAATTTGCTTAATTTCTATATATACATTAACAATTTTGTTATATAAAAATATTTAAGCTTCAACAGCAATCTTTGATGGCTTCTCTTTGGTTTTATGTGGTTTTTCAGCAACTTTGTCTTCTGCTATTTCTGGCACCGGTTCAGAAGGTACATCAGGCAGCTGGTCTTTTACATCTAAAATGGCTTCAAGCTCAGCTTCTACAGCATCCTCATCTTCCTCTGTTAACTGACCAGATATGAGTTCATCTATTTCTCTTTGCTTCTCAATCCCTTCCTTCGTGTCATCTATGATCTTTTCTATTTCATCTATACTTAGTATATCATGCACTTTCTTTAATGCAGCATTTCCAGTCTTCAATCCATCAAGAACCTGACAAAAAGGTTTCAACATTGCTTTATTGTCTATGTAAAATATAAAAGAAAATTGAAGACACAAAAAGTGGACTTATTGCCATTGCAGTGCAGCAATCTCTTGGTATTTTTTTTTATTGATTCTTTTTTGAATTAACATATTTATTATTAAATATGATTGTTAATATTACTGAATTACAATAAATAAAATAAGCCTTTATTTACTTCATAAATTTTTTAAACATACTAATAAATAATAACTTATTAATTAATAAGAAGGTATTTCCTGTTCAGACAGGTTAAAAACCATTATATTTTTCATTATAATATCTTCCATTTATTGTCATCTAATAAACTGTATGGCTTGCTTATGCTATCACTTATTCTGGTAGTTTATGGTAGATAACAAAATATAGTTGATTAGACTAGTGAAATACATCAAAAATAGAGCAAAGCATCGTCCCCAAAAATAAAGGAATGTTGACAATTGAGGAGTGACTTTCCAAAAGTCTGTATTTCCATTTTTTATTTGAGAGAGGATTTTGGCGGAATCCAGTTGGCTAGGCTAAATTGCACCTATTTACATCAAAAGAACAAAACAACAAGCCTTCTTTTCTATAGAAAAATAGATACGAATACTGGGATTTCTATCAAAGCAGGCATAACTCCATATGTGTTGAGCGCTATCTCATGTGTCGCGGTGTTCCACAGGGGTCTGCTTTGAAACGTCGGGTATGACTGGCTTCTTAGAGGTGCCCTTCCAACGGCAGTGCGGCTCCTTTGCTATGCTGATGACACCCTCGTCACAGGGGGGCCAGTCTGACTGACGCTGGTCATTGACCGCATACGCTCGCTAGGCTTAAGGGTCGCCCTTAGCAAGTAGCAAGACTCAGGCTATCGCCTTCTATGGGCCCCGCAGGATGCCACTGGAACAGCCATCACAGTGGGCGGTGAGGTCATTCTATTGAGGCCCCACCTCAAATACCTGGTGTTCCTGATGTTCTCGGGCAATCACGGCTTGGCGATAGCTCGACCAACTTGGTCGGGCTTGCCCGGGCATGCTGGTAGTGGTAGTCGCAGTATGAACCCTACCATGCGCGCCCACAAGGGCAGGGAGAACACCGTTGGGTTTTAGTGGGTCGGCCTGGCACTCTGCCGGGCCAGCCCCACACACGCCCGTCGTCTAGCCAACAGCGAGCATGGTGCGGTTGCGCATTTACCCCCGAAAAAAAAGGTGCGGCCGACGCACTTCGGCACCTCCTCCCTAACGTTGGAGGCCCGATCGCTAGCTGCCGAAGCTTCTACGAGGGAGTTGTGCGTATTGTACGGGCCCCCGTCTGGGCCGAAGCTCTCAGCGACCGCGCAGTAGCATCACTGCGATGAGCACAGCGCGCCATGGAGTTGAGAGCCATTTGAGGATACCCGTCTGGGCCGACGCTCTCAGCGACCGCGCAGTAGCATCACTGCGATGAGCACAGCGCGCCATGGCGTTGAGAGCCATTAGAGGATACCGGACAGTATCTCATGCGGCGGCTTGCGCCATCGCCGAAATTCCCTCGTGGGAGTTAGTAGCACACGTACTGGCAGCGGCCTACCGTGTGCGGGTTGACGTAAGGGAGGGACCCTCAGGTTAGCCTCAAGGGAGCAGATCGCGGCCCTAGAAGGGGCACAAGAAGAGATGTTCTGCCTATGGCAAGAGAGCTTGGGTGAGCCTGCCTCCGGAACACCTTTTTTTATAGATTATGGGTAGACACTTGTCCTCATCTTGCCTGATGGTAAGCAAAGGTGGGGACTAAGATGGAGCGTGCCGACTCATTAGGTGCCGATTCACTCTAGTCCTGAAAAGACCCGGGTTGTAGTGTGGTGGGAACACAGAGAACGGCAAAGAATTCCATTCCTTTGCAGTACGCATTAAAAAAGTGGAAGCGAAACGCTTCGTGCGGAGAAGTGGAATTTCTACTACGTAGAGGTGTATCTTTGCCGTTCTCCGGGTGCCTCGGTAGTAAAAGGGAGATGGTGGAATAAGATCAAACAGCTCTTGGGAACACTCCGAAATGTAACCTGTAAAAAACCGATAAACGGGCCACTGCGCGGCGATGTTCAAGACTGGAAATTTGAAATTTTCAGAGTGTCTACCAATCAACCTCTTCGCCCAGCGCTCTACCGAGTCAAGGGCAGATTGCTGGTACTTAGGAGAGCCGTCCCAAAGGTGGCTGCAGTATTCCATGCACGACCGGACCTGTGCTTGATAAAGTGTAAGAAGCTGCCCCGGCGTGAAATGCCGCCTAACCTTTGAGAGTATGCCAAGCTTTTAGCTGCAGTAGCCTTCGCCTCAATAGAACGCCCAAAGTTGAGGTTCGGTGACAGGTCTTAAGTGGTCCGTTAAAGGCAAGGGTACACTTTGGAATGTGGGAACCAAGTTGAACGGGTTCCGTCTGGAGCTGAATAGACACGCCTGGGTCTTGGAGGCATTGAACTCGACTCTGTTAGCTTCCCCCCAATTCGAAACTTCTTGCAGGGTCGAGTTCACGCGTTCCACCATGTTCGCTCTGAGCAGCTCAATTTCGGTCTTCCCAGCCTTAACATCTCTATGCAACTGTGCTATTGTCTGCGTACCCAAAGATACCGGGTTTCAACAGATTGTTGATGTAAGCAGAAAAAGTGTTGCAGAGAGGACACTGAGGAGGTCGTCGTACCTTCTAGGTAGCCAATAAGACGAGCATTCAGCACAGTACACGCTCCATACTCTTACAGATAATGGAGGTGATAGCTATTGGCCTATAGTTTGATGGGTCAGCACGACTTCCCTTTTTGGGTACTGGCTGCACATTAGCAAGCTTCCAAGATCTTAGAACTAGACCAGTGCTCAGAGAGCCGTAGAGGCGTTGCTCCACGTGCTGAGAAAAGAAGGTACGGGTCGCTCACGTACCTTCTTTTCTCAGCACGGGGAGCAGGTCATTCGTGGTCACGGCTGCTTTGACTGCTACCTGCATCGGATTGGGCGTGAGCCGACTGCTCAGTGCCACCACAGAAGGCTCAGCACAGCACACTCTTGAAGGGTGTGCTGCCTTTTCCTCGCAGCGCAACACGCTGGCCCAGGCCTCTGTTTCCCACCTTTGATCAGAAGGACGGTCGAGAGTGGAGGCCTGGGAGGCAGCAGAGCGAGGCAGGGAAGACAAACCATCAACAGACCCGTCGTTGATGGTTTGCCGTCGTAGTAGGCCAGGACGAAGGAGGCGACAGTTTGCTCGCCTTCTTCCTCCTGATGGTGACCAGCGGGACGCGGGACCAGGAAACCCGAGTTCTGCATTGCCAGTCGTCGATGCTCGTAATGCCCAGAAGCATCGCCGAAGCAGACACTGGTGTCACCACTGCGATGCCCCCGTTTCTGCCGAGCACACATTATTAGAGTGCTCGGCGTGGCAATCCCAACGTAGTGAGCTACGCGCTGCGTTGGGCAGCGGTGACCTCTCACTACCAGTCATCGTCCAGATAGTGCCAGGGAGTGCTGGGTAGTGACAGGGAATGGGAGGCTGTTGCCTCCTGTTGCGAGGATATAATCTCGCAAAAGGAGGCAGCGGAGAAGGAGCGGGAAAATGATCCCCACGCCGCTCCCCTCCGACGCAGACGGTTGGGCGGTAGAAGGCGGGCCTTTGTAACCCACCTTCCATGACCGCCCAAGGTGTGGCCTGCGCGCTAGGCTGGCTCCTGATGCGCGTGAAAATAGGTCCCCCGTCTGGGTTATTACCTCAATGTTCAGGGTAATACCCCACTGGCATTAAGAGCCGGCCCGTAGCTGGCCGGGCTGTTCCGGGGCTGTCTAGAGAATTGGGGTTGCCCAGACCCCGGATCGCTCTGACCTATGGACAATATGGACATCGAGGTTGGTTTAGTGGGTATGTCCCACGGGGAGAGTTCCACACACGCCTGTCGACTAGCCATTGGCAGGTACGGTGCGCAACAGCATTCTACCTCGTTAAAAAAAAGGCAAGCTACACTGACAAGGTCATAAAGTGTCGGAAAGGGTTCCCATGGCCTTATCCGCGAGGCGTCCCTCCCCAACGTATCTCCTTCGTCTGATGACGGGGAGGATGCGGCGGTGATGGGCGTGCTCGTGCAAGGCGTATTTGAGGGGGCATCATTTGGTTTTAGTCGGTAGGCCGTAGACTCTGGCTGGCACTCTGCCTCCAGTGGCCGCGTAGAGTCCGACATAGCCTCGCGTTGTCCCAAGCGGGAGGTATGCGTAACACATTTTCCCAATGTAAAAAAAGTCATAACTCCATATATGGACAAACAGTCAATAGGCCTCTCCGAATCTGCACTTGAACACTCTGTCCTCCGCCTTCCGCATCCAGTCCATCCCTGCTGCCTTCTTTAGTTCATTGGTTCACCTGGCTGCAGGACATCCTACACTAAGTTTTCCGATTCGTTGTCTCCACTCTAGGACACGCCTGCTCCAACAGCCATTGGTCCTTCGACAGACGTGGCCAGCCCACTGCCACTTCAGTTTGCTTATTCTCCGAGCTATTTCGGTGACTCCAGTTCTTTCCCGGATAACCTTGCTTCAGATTTTATACTCCAAAGAAACTCCTAACATAGCTCGCTCAATTGCTCCCTGAAAGACTTTGAATTTGTGGACTAGCCCCATTGTGAGTCCACCTGTCAGCACGCACCGTAAGTCATGACAGGTAGGATGCACTGATCATAGACCTTTGACTTTAGGTACTGCGGTATAGGCGATGAAAAGACTTAACGTAGCTTAAAAATCCTGCCAAAATTTTAAAAAATTTTAAAGAGCATATTTTTTGATTATAAAATAATGGTGAAAACTTTTCGAGAATCAAAACACATGGCCATTGATATAATTTAGTTCTACAGTATCACTGTGACCATAGATAAGTTTGTGAAAATTTCATCTTAATGGAAATAAGGCCCTTTGAAAAGTCACTCAATTGTGAAGACTTTTGTGGTGGTAGTTTTGTTGGTGGTAGGGCTTGTGTGTCCGCTTGGTTAGCTACCACCGTCTTACCTAAGTTTTGTCACCATATTAACAATGTTAGCATTGTTGTGTTCCCACAATTAGAGATAAGATATCCAGTTTCTCAATTGTTGAGGAGTCCAGGTGAAGCTCACTTTTACCTTCAGCCTTATCGTCACTTCCCATCAGGTAAGATAAAGGCTTGAGCTTCCCTGTCACATGTTAAAAAAATGCTTAACAGCAACTCTATATATATGTACACAAGATCAAGGAGAAATATATTGGGGGTTGACTTTAGTATCCCGCTGCACTAGTATCTGGCAAATTTTGGCCCCCCATCATATGCCCCAAATCATAATCTAACAGCTTTTAGTGCAGAAACGCGTCATTTTTTAAGTATCTGAGATCTTGGATTTTAAGGTTAGTTTCCTTAAAATGTTATATCATATTTATTGAAAAAATAACACAAATTATGTACCTAAACAAGAATCGGTGTTAATATATAAATAATGTTATGTTAATATGGATGTAAAATTTTTTTTTCACCACCCAGACCCAGAACTGACTTGGAGCACCTCAAATATAGTTGGTTAGGTTGGGTATATTTTTGAAGACCACCCAGAACTGACTCAGGGCACCTCAAACACAGTTGCGGATAGGTAAAGTGGTGTCCAATCATTTGACAAAAAACAAATAACAAATTTTCATCTGAAAAATAATGTTTGACAAAATTATAGTTGATAAATTTATCATTTTACAAACTATTGTTTAATAAACTACTCATTAGACAATATATTTACTGAAAAATTTTCATTATGCAAAAATATTATTTCACAATTTGATTATTTTTGAAACATGTTAGTTGGCAAAACAACGTAAGTAAAGCATTTATTAAATAACATTTGACAAAATGCATTGCTTGTTAAATATTTTATTTACCGAAAGGATATGTTATTTTCAGCACGAAATCATTTAATATGTGTAGTGTCAACTGAAACAAAATGGTTGGTTAGGTTAGTATAGAACTGTGACCACAACGCACGAGCCGAGCGAGCGAACCAAGTATGCCATGGCAGTGGCCAGTAAGTGCCAGAACCGAATTCTACTAATTTTGCTAAGTTAAGGCAGTGTGTATTTTTTAAAATTCCTAAGTATCCATGGAATTAGTGGAATATGTTGCGTTCGGATGTTAAATAATAACCATCTTGAGTAGGTAATAATTATATTGTTCACTCCATAGTGGCCAGTAACAGAGAGAGCTCTTAACTAAAAATGATTATATTTATATTAAGCCTAATTTGGGTCAATTAATATGCATCACTATGTTGCAGTCAGTAATGTATCGTTGCAGTTTAAGTGCAACTTTCGATACATACTACACGCCCCATTAAATTAAGACATTAAATTAGTATTAGTACAAAATTATTACTTGCCTATAAAAAATCTGTCCAAGATAAACATTGCAACCATGCAATTTAATATTTTCAAACTTTAATTGCAGGCTGGTTAGAAAATAGTTATTTTTACTAACTCAATTTATTGACTAACTTTTTGTAAAATCACCAATTTGTCAAACGAATTATTTAGTCAAATGAACATTATTAAAATAATATTTTAAAAGTTGAAATATTTCCTAAGTAAAACATTTGCGAAACCTGTATTATGTCAAAGTAATATGTTTGCGAAATGAAAGTTTGCCAAATGATTAGTTTTTCAAACATTGTTTGTAAAATGATCTTTTGTCATATGTTTTTTTGTTAAGCAATAGTAAACCAGCCCCCTAACCATGATTGATCAAAACAATATTAAAACTGCACTGAGAGCAGGATGGCACTATACGCAGCAAGAAAGATGTCTCTGTTTCAATATTGTTTTAACCTTGCTTTAAGCGATCATGGTAGAGCCCCAGGTAAAGTTAATTTTTTTTATGACCACCCAGAACCAATTTGGGGCACTTAAAACACAGTTGGTTAGGTTATTTTTAATGACTATTCAGAACCAATTCCAGACACCACAGACACAGTTTTATCTCATTTTTACAATTTAATTTCTATTGATTGTTGTCTTTGTTGCAGGCTATACATTTAGACTAGGACAAGTTTTGAGCAGTTTTCATAAAATTAATTACTCAAAATTAAAAAAAAAACAAAAACTATGAGTTTCCGCATCGCCCCCCTTTAAGGGGGGACTTACTACTACTACTTACTACTTCCCTTCGTCTCCCCCCATCTCCCTTCCAACTCCCACCCCTCTTCACCTGCAGCAGGATACTAAAGAAATACCTTTAATATTAAGCCCTTAAAGCATACCTGTACTTCTATTTGAGCAAATTCCAAATCATGAGTAAGTTGTTCTAATTTTCCTAATTGCGCCTCAGTATTTAAGAGCAACTGCTCTTGATACCTTTTCTTCTTCAATAATAGCTTAGCCTTATCCCGTTTATCTTCAGTTAAAAGCTTTTTTGCTAATTGCCTATCTCGTTCAAGGTTTAATTCAATTCTTTTTTGATATTGCTTTAATTTATCTCGTTGTTGTTTAAGTTGTAGCACAGCTTTATCTTGTTCCGTAACTCTGCTCACGGTTTTTTTATGTTTTCCAAATAGTGCACCCATTATTTAAAAATAAAAGCAACTTAAACTTATTATTTATCACTATAAAAACACACCTGACACCATATCCTCCAATATCCTCTTTGCTCTTAAAACACAACACATTTACTCACCCTGCGTTCCGTAAAACGATAAAAGTGATAATATCGCGAATCCGACCAAAGTCACAACATAACCTACTGATTCAATAGCCCTTATATTTTGTGACGATTTAATTTGGTCGGATTCGCGATATTATCGCTTTTATCGCAATTCGGAACGCACGGTCAGTGGTAAAAGGCATCTCAGATTAACTAAACCAATGGATTCGCAATGTTATAGGCCCTACTCACGATGCAATTTCGCTAGCAATTTGTTGCTGCGATCTGTTGCAATGCAACAGATTGCGATGTGAATAGGCAGGTTGCAGGTTGCATGCAATTTATCGCAGGTCGCATCGCCCGCGCTAGCGACCGACTGATTGCTGCAACATATTGCGAGGTGAATAGCGCGGTTGCATGCAACTTGGCTCAGTCGCACGTGTGCCGCTTAGTCAGCCACACCTCTGTAGTGTAGGTAGCGTTTAGAATTAGTAATAAAAATGATCCGCAGAGAAAAAATTGAGAAATCTTCTGGTTCCAATTCCAAATGAAACATAACTTTCATTTGCGATATTTTATTTTGTAGCTGTAACCATTTTTTTACCCAAAACTGTTTTTCTTTCTTCCTCGCAGGTGTTTAAATTGTAGAAGCAAGAGCTAATGCAAATGCTACTTTTTAGGGTTCCGTAACCAAAGAGTAAAGTTTTTTGTCGTTTTTTGCTCGATATTAATAACGGCAACAGGTAGATGCTTGAAAGATTTTTGAATAGGTAATTGTACGGAACCCTTCGTGCGTGAGTCTGACTCGCACTTGGCCGGTTTTTGAAATCTAGATAGCGTTGGTGGCATTATTATACGATTCGGTACGTAAGTGTGTACACGTTGTGACGTTAAGGTGTTTGTTAGCAAAATGAAATTGCAAGCGAAGTTGCATAGGTGAGTAGAGCACGTGCAACCGCGATTGCAACATGTTGCAGCAACAGATCGCAAGTTAGATTGCATCGTGAGTAGGGCCTATTATTATATGTCTCAAATAATGCGTCCAGTTCAGTCCGCTATTACAAAGCACCGTGTTTGTTGTTGTGCTAAAATATCAGTCGGTGAGCATTATTTGTGAGTGCATTATACCACGACGTTGCATCCTCGAGATTTATATATTAACCAGGTAGTCCACTTTCCAATGTACCGGGCACCAAGCACAATTTTAGAGCGAAGACATAAAAATAAAAAGATAGGTAGGTAGTTTTAGTATTATTCACCCGCTTGCGCGATGTTACGTCGTTTGACTCATTCGCTTTCTTTGTGCGGGCATCACAGCATCGGAATATTAAAGATCAAAGTTTTATTATTTTATAACTTTATTTTTAGTGTGTTGTGTAGTTGTTATAGATATCAATATGTGTAAATGAAAACGTAAGTATTCTAAGCAATATATTAAGGAAAAGATTCGTAAACTAGAGAAACGTGTGCGTCACCGCCGCCGCCGCTGCGAGCATTTTGATGGTGCTGGAAGTACCTATGTAAGTTTAAATTATAAGTGTTTATTGTTTATTATATTGTACTATTTTTTCGACACGTTCTCATCTTTGCATTTCGTTCGTTTAAAGCAAAACTTTATTTCGTGTTTGTTCGAATCAGTAGATTATATTTAGCTCACTAATTAATTTCATTTTGAAATTTATTGAGCAACAAAAAGAGCCTTGCTATTTGCGCATTGCCTAACGTTACTGTTTAATTAGAAAATATTCTGTATACAGTGTTAAATAAAATGGTATCCGTAGAATACCAGCGTCAAAGCACTCTGTGCCTCTGCATGCGGGGCCTATTTGGCCTAAAATCTATCTGAATATATATTTATATTTTTTTGTTACATTGTGTGTTGTATTTTTTGTACCAAATAAACGTCTATTCAAGCAATAATTCATAATTACTAAAGAACCGTGAATCGGCACTTTGAAACACGCCTTGTACACGTGTTTAAGTGTTATTATTTCTTTATATTTATAGAACAGTGTGCCTTGGAACTATGATGCGATTATAGTCACGCACAGTACTACGATGCGATTGTAGTCATGTTTTTTGGTCAGATTTATTGGTACCGTGACGCGATCACGGTCTCGATCACAACACTTCGTGTCATGATGCGATAATGACCTAGCTTATTTTTTCAACAGAATGTTATTATTTCTTTATATTTTATAGAACTGTGTGCCTTGGAGCTATGATGCGATTATAGACACACACAGTACTACAATGCGATTGTAGTCATGGTTTTTGGTCATATTTATTAGTACCGTGACGCGATTACGGTCTCGATCACAGCACTTCCTGTCATGATGCGATCATGACCTAGCTTATTTTTGAAAGAATGTTATTATTTCTTTATATTTTATAGAACAGTGTGCCTTGGTACTATGACGAGATTATAGTCACGCACAGTACTACGACGCGATTGTAGTCATGTTTTTTGGTCATATTTATTAGTACCGTGACGCGATTACGGTCTCGACCACAGCACTTCCTGTCATGGCGTGAGCATGACCTAGGTTATTTATTCAACGGAATGTTATTATTTCTTTATTTTTTAATAGAACAGTGTGCCTTTGTACTATGATGCGATCATAGTCGCGCACAGTACTACCACAATATAGAGAATGGTACTACGATGCGATTGTAGTCATGTTTTTTGGTCATATATATTAGTACACAGGCTGAGGATAGCCTCGCAGAATATGACTCGCCTCGCAGAATATTACTAATGTTACTCGCCGACAAACTACTTCGTAGTTTTGTGTTTATGTTTATAATAGTACATTTTGTTAAATAAAATAAAATAAAAATCTATGGAGAGGATGAATTGGCTTCAGTGTGTTATCATACATCCCATATGTTCAGTCAGTGGTTCATGTGACTGAAACTTGTAATGAGTGACAACCTAGTAATGTACAGGTGATGATATCAGAAGCATCAGCCAAGTGTCCCATACCACCCACTAGCTCTCAGGTACGTGTAAATGATGTTAACCCTCCAGCAACCAATTTATTTGAGAATATTTTAGAGGTCTTAGGGACCTCAAAAGGGAAACACGAGCTTTTCGGAACAAAAATCCAGGATGAAATCTCTGAACGTTGGGGTCATATATTGTGCGGAGGCTTAAATAAGGATTAAAAGAAAGAGTTAGAGGGCAACGTCTTCATACCTGAAAACTTTCAATTAGTTAAAACACCCAAATCGAATCCTGAAATCACTGCTGTGTTACTCAAAGAAATCAGCTTATATTGGACCTTCATTATAAAAACACGCTTAATCGAAGGAAATTAATAATGTATTCATTAGATTATAAGTTTAAAAAGATATTGCACGTGTACGAAGTGATTCATTTCTCTTTGGCGGGTATCTCACTAATAAAATTAAAGCATCGAAGTTGGCAGAAATATCGACTCCAAATCAAGAAAGTTCCAGCGGCGAGTACTTCTTCTTCTAATAGGCCTTCAGTCAGCCAGCAGGGAAACTGCAAAGCTCCACCGCGTCAAATGCCACGCACGCAGAGACGTGGTTAGGCGTGGAGTCACTCGTACCATTAGTCTGCGAGGAAAGCACCTGTAGTAGATCGATATCAGACAACGAAGTCTCGACCAAAGGCGCCGATCAAAACATAATTAAAAAAAAAAAAAAACATTATTATTTTGGTAGGTACTTAAATGAAAATATTTTATTCACACCTAAAAAAAAATACAATCGATCCAGTTCTCTTATGAGTTGTAACGGGTAAAACGGATTACAAATTTCTTTTTAAGAAACCGAATCTCAAATATGTTTACCTATAAGTTCACGTTTTTCACAGTCAAATATTGTGACATTACGTTATGAAATTAAGAAGTTATACTAAATGAGAGCAGTAAGATGATGCAATGATGAATTAGATCAATTTATATATAAACTAACTAACGTAATAGTTCCCACCTGTAATGCTCTTTTCTTGCTAATTGTCAAAATTTGGGAAAAGAAAACAAATTTAATCCTTGACTTATTGAAATAATAAGCTTTATATGTTTACATACAGTTTCCTTATGCATAAGCATAAGAGAACAATACAATCATAAGCCAGCCATCATAATAATAGTCAGATACAATCATATCCTTAGAGTTGTAAGTTAAATTAAAGAGAATCAGGTACCTATATTATAATAGATACAGAAATCTATACAATCAAAGGGCAGAATGGTTCGGGATTTTTTTATCAATCTCGGTATCAAACTAATATATCTAAAAATTGGGTACAAATCTGGGTAATGGAATACACCAAATGAAAATGTTTTGTTTCTTTTTTTTAAGATTAGCCTTCCCCGTAACGGTGGTTAGTGGATCGTACCTTCGACTTTTAAGTTCTTGCGATCACGGGTCAATGATACTGTACTCCAATTCCTTAGATTTTATGTGTTTTAGATATGTAATTCCACAGAATTCTTCCTTGTTATACTAGTTGTTTCTTAGTTCCTCCACTGAAAAACCAGACAGCCAAGCCTTAAGGGAACTGCCCTGGAGATTCATAGTACAGTGTTGGGTTAAATATATGTAACATGTCTATGATCATATGGCCCGGGGCTCTCACACTGAGTTTTACAAACATATTTTTTAATAAATTGTAATATTTTGTTATTTGTTGGATTATAAAAATAACCTATGGAGGAGAGAGCACCTATTTTGTGTACAACTACTACCATTAATTCAAAGAAAATAGCCTTTGTGAGTTATTTGCCAAGGAGTGATCTGAAACTTTCTATGGTGAAAATCTAGAATATTTATAACATGAAATCTGTAAATATTGTTCATTAATCCACCAAGATGCCGCTTACTATCAGGTTTTTTTATGAAATAGGGGATGTAAAAGACGGATTTTGGGAATATATTGTTTGAAAAAAAAAAAAAAAAAATCCTACCTACCAACTTAATAAAATCTGTTCTAAATCAAAAAGAAAATTCAAGTAATTAAGATATACCTAAGGTACCTTGGTAATTAGCGTAAGTACTTAAATTATTATAACAAATTGATGAATCATTCGGAGAATCCTTATTATTTATAGCTAAATATGTATTGCGTGTCCTGCCCCCCAACCATGATCGCCTAAAACAATATTTAAACCGCGCTGAGAGCGAGATGGCGCTATACGCAACAAGAGCGGTGTCTCTATTTCAATATTGTTTTAACCTTGCTATTAGCGATCATGGTAAGGCCCCAGAGCCTTGATCTCGAGCTGGAAACGGAACCTCGAAGGTCGCGTGCACTTGATATGTTCCAACGAAACTATTTCGTAATTTTTCTTGAATAAAATGAAAAGCAGGAGAAATGATATACTTCGATTATAACTAGGGATTGATTTTTCTAAGGTCAAGGTTGGTAAAGGAATCACACCCATAATACCCCAACCAGTTACACCACCTATGAAACTCTTGTTATGAACTATCAATTTAGATGTCTATTTTTTAGCCACTATGCATTAATCGTCGAAACATTATCTTAGATTTAAATTTGAGCAAATAACTTAAGAATTTCAATGTCTTCCCTTTGCACTTGCTTCAGCTTCATACATTTTTACTAAGCTTTTGAAACCCATATTATCTTATCTTAGAAGTCTAGTTTACTATTATAAATTATTTAGGTGATTTTCTGTGCCTTGGAAATTCTTATCAAGATTCTATCAAGTGTCTATCATGCGTAATAAAACTCTTATTCACTGATTTAGATTTTGTTATAAATTATAAAAAAAAGTCAACATATACCGAATTAACGACAAACTTTCTTTTTTCTCTCACTTCTAATCAAAAATTTCTCAAAATACTCTAAACATCCTACCTGGTTAATATATAAATCTCGAGGATGCAACGTCGTGGTATAATTAATGGTTAAACAAACTTACCTTTGTGATGTTTGACCATAATTATACGAGACGTTGCATCCGAAGAGATTTATACTCCCTCCCTACCCATTATTTGCTGTGTTGCAAATAAATACCCAATGTTTTTGAGAAATTTTGCTCTAAAGGAATGAGTCAAACGACGTAACATCGCGCAAGCGGGTGAATAATACTAAAACTACCTACCTATCTTTTTATTTTTATGTCTTCGCTCTAAAATTGTGCTTGGTGCCCGGTACATTGGAAAGTGGACTACCTGGTTAATATATAAATCTCTTCGGATGCAACGTCTCGTATAATTATGGTCAAACATCACAAAGGTAAGTTTGTTTAACCATTAATTTTACAGTTATACGTGTTTTATTGATTTTTTAATGAATTCTATAAAGAAAAACATAAAAGTGTGGAATCTTGGATGCGGCGTCCCTAGTTTTTTTCCGCCATCTTAGAGCACCAACCCAAATGCTGGCACGCTTTTTTCGTAGGTATTTCATGTCTATTGGTATCTATTGTCTAAGGCACAGACAGGCCGCGTTCCTTTTCGCGATTATAGTCAATTCAATTTTTAGTGTAAGTAGCTTCTGTGAGATTTGACAATTTTGCCAATGTCGAGTAGCGAAAACACGGTTTAGTTTAATAGGTTCTAGCGGTAATAAGATACTTGGCCGGTTGGGCTACCTGTGGACAAAGCAAAGCGAACATTAAATTGTTAGTAGCAATTTGAAGATATGATTAAAACATAGAGATACTACGTATTGTGACCATCAGCACGTTAACAGTAACAGGCGACCCGTTTCGCGACAACAGCGTTCACGTTAGATATGATGACGTCATTGATTGCGTCACAAACAAATTTTCTGCTATTTCATATGACAAAACCGATATTAAATGTTCTTGCTAATTTCATTTAAATATATAACATTAAATAATCGTCAGCGTGGTTGACTAAGGCCTAATCACCCTAATATAGGGTAGGCTCGAGCCCCTCGGTGGGGACGTATATGGGCTGTGATGATGATTAAATAATAGTCACAAAATTAATGATTCATTAAACATTTACTGCTTCACTTCCTATAATAAATACTAACCATCCCCCACCGGCTATTAGTTTGCTAGTCCTATGTCTTATTCCAACTAGTAACTTACACATATTTTTATGTGCTTTGTCCGCAGATAACCCAACCGAGTAACCGGCTTGAGTAAATAGTCAACTTCATTTTCCTACATTACGTGTCTTTTTCGAACTCGACATTGGCGGAATTGTCGCACACGTAGGCCCACCGTAGGCCGTTTCGAGATTACACCACAGACTAATAGAGATACTAGATTACACTACTCCTACCAAGGAAGACTCCTATGGGGCTAGCACGCAGGAGAATCGAAAATCGAATCGAAATCCGAATCGAGGAGTTAGTATGGCAATTTTATTAGCGCCACAGCGGTAAGTAGCAGAACTAATAAAATTGCCATACAAACTTCTCGATTCGCACTTAGGTATAATTTTTTAGATAAAATCGAATCGAAATCCGAATCGAGGAGTTTGTATGGCAATTTTATTAGCGCCACGGCGGTGAGTAGCAGAACTAATAAAATTGATATACAAACTCCTCGATTCGGATTTCGATTCTCCTGCGTACTAGCCCCACAGAACATATCAAAGAAAATAATACTCTGACGAGATTCTATTGCACGAAATGAGAGCCACGAATATATTTTGTCTACCGAATAGACTCCCTTGTAACTACTCTTCCCCTTTTTCTTTGTAAGCGGCGTATCTTCAACTTCATATCTGTCATTAGGTAAAATCTTTGAAACACGATATGGTCCAAAGCACTTAGGTATAATTTTTTTACTTCCTCTTTGACCTACTTCCCTTTCTACTCTTACTAATTCACCTTCCTGAAATTGACGTGGCGGGCAATGACCCTTATCAAATTGTTTTTTTTTGTCGTTTATTGTATTTTGTCTAGTTCCCTAGGCATTTCATCCTCTACACTAGTGGGTAATTTTAATTTGCTTTCAAAAGTGCCTGTTAATCTAGTCTCAAATAATAGTTCTGCAGGAGTTTTACCTGTACCTTTGTTGATAGTATTATTGAGTCCCCACTGTACCTCAACTAGCGCTTCATCCCATAATTTTTGTCTTTATCATGTGTCATAGCTGTTAAAGCATCAAGAATAGTGCGATTATATCGCTAGATTTGACCATTCGCCCGAGGTGTAGCGACTGAATTAAGAACATGCTTAAGAGGATTGTGAAGTGAACGTGCGCGGCGCGAGTAGGTATTTTCTAAAATGCTATCTGTTTCACACCGCTCTGCCTCCGGTCTGGCGTTTATACAACATGTAACGGGATAAAATAAAAAGTAGACGTTGCAGAATCACACTGATTTAATTTCGATTTACAATAGAGAAGAGTTCCGTCTTAGAAACAGTAAAACAGAGAAGTGATCTAAATATGAGATGGCGCGGCATTTTATAGTTTCTCCGATAGTAAGGCGCTAGCTTGGCTTGGCTCTGATTGGCTGGCTTGGGCTGGCTGGCACATGGCTGCACGTGCTTGGCTCTGATTGGCTGGCTTGGGCTGGCTGTCACATGGCAACACGTGCTTGGCTCTGATTGGCTGGCTTCGGCTGGCTTGCGATTGGCTGAGGCGGTGTGGCGCGTAACAAACATGCGCAAATTCTCACGCACACTACGAACGACAATAGCGCGCGAGAGTTCGAGATCATTATTCTCCCGTTCGTAATGTTTTCCGTTGCTTACTCGTATATTCCTGCCTACCTACCTTTCCGCTCGCAACTTCGCCTTCGTAATTTACGTTTTTCGTGTGGGAATTTTATGTTTTCCCGTAGGAAAAATTCAGTGATAATGTAGCATTCTATTAGCCAAAGAATTTTAAAAATCAGTCTAGTAGTTTTTGAGTTTATTCATTACAAACAAAAACACAAACATAGTTATCTTCTTTCTTTATAATATTTCAATAGATAAGTATCGGAATACAGAAATTATTTAATACATTTCGTAAATTATTTCTGTACTTCTCAAAATTATTTATTCTTTTGTTTGCTTTTTGACATATTATTTGACATTAATTTGTTTGACATTATTTTATTTGACATGTCATTGTGCTTTTATTTTATTTAAAATTTTATTGTGCTTTTATGTATAAGTCATTGGTCTGTACCTACTGTTAAGCTTATATTGAATTGAATTAAATAAATTGAAACTCCTTTGAAATTTATAGTGTAGGCACAGGACTGAGCTGTTATTTGTTATGAAAGTATTTATCCTACATTTACCTTTCTATGGAAAATGCATTTTGTTAAAGATGAGTGTTATACTGAATTATTAAAATGATTTGCATTGGACATTTGAATCAATGTAAAATGGATCTTTTAATGAAAAAAAAAACACTAAACACATAATGAAATTTACAATTGTTTAAACCTCTTGTGAACTTAAAAATAAATAACAAAAAAATATTATTTTAGATAGATTCCCGGGTCGCGGGTTCGATTCCCGTATGGGACAAATGTTTTGTATGGCCTACAGAAAATTGTTCCGGTCTGGGCGTATGTGTATGATATTCTATGTTTGTAACTGCACCCACGACACAGGAGAAAATACTAGTGTGGGGCCACAGATATATAAATAAAAGCAGACTTAACATATTTTTCAAAAATGCGTGGCAACTTCACCACATGTAAACATTAGGTACTCACACACAAACAAAAGTCAGGGCCGCATTAGGGTACGCCGGGGCCACACTGCACTATAAGGACTTTGTACCCATTTTTACAGGGATTTTTTATTGAGTAAAATATGAAGTTTTAAAGTGATAGAGTAGAGTTGGATTGTCGTCATTGAAATTTGAAGTTTAAAAAGATAATTTACAACTAAAATTTTTAGGCTAAAGCAATAGCTTTTTTTTACTGAGACTTGAGTGCATCACACACAACATGAATGTAGTCATTAAGCTGAATTGAGACCATGAAGCAAATACAAAGAGGAGATGTTATAAGCGTCTAGGTCCAGCTCCTATCACCAGAGTCCTGACGTCACGCATTTTTAGTTTTAGCTACTTAACGCCAGAGGCGCTGACATCAGTCGATCTTTTTATCTGTCAGATTAGTACGTCGTACGCTCTTCTTTTATTTTAGTTTTAAATTACCTAAATACAAAATGAAATGTTGTATTCTATCGTGCAAAAGTTACACAGACGACAGAAACAAAGTGAACGAAAAAAAAATCTCTTTCCATTTGTAAGTACATTAAACAAGCATTATTAATTTATTACTTGACGTATTGCTTCTAGAATGTTCGACGCCACATGGACGCTTCTGTTAATGTCCCGATAAAGCACAAAAGGCCCTCTAGTGGCGAGTAAAAATACTAACGAAAACGTAGGATGTATTAAGGGCGAAAACAAAACATGTGAATTAATATAAGCAGTTTTAACGATTTTTATTTTTAGATTATATTGACACAGCACCTAATAAATTATCTTTCTCCCACAAATGCATCTTTTAACATAATTATCTTTCTCCTACGAATGTATCTTTTACTGCCACCTAGTAATGTATAGCGGAACTTTTATGTTAACGTCAATAATGCTGGCATTTTAGACTGTACTAGCACTGCTGCCACCTAGTAATGTATAGCGGAACTTTTATGTTAACGTCAATAATGCTGGCATTTTAGTAATTCTACTCGCTACACGGTGACAGTGGCGTCGCGCACCCTCCCCCCGCACCCCGATTTCCGGCTTCACTTGATTTCATACGGAAAACGCGATAGGGCACCTCCTCTTTGTATTTGCTTCATGATTGAGACGGTTCATTTTTGCTGTCGTCTAAAAAAGACAATTTATCGTTTATTAGTGATGCGCCTTTGCCTATGAAAGTCACTATAGTTATAGCAACTATTTAGTAATCTGTGGTTATAGTTCCCTATAGTTATTTTACCCCCTTTAGGGTAAATTTTTTACAAACTCTGAATGTCATATTATTTTATAGATATAACAGCCTATAAAATAAGTTTCAAGCTTCTAGCTTTAAAAATGACAATAATTCTGTTGATGATGGCCACACTGCTGCAAAATAAATTATAAAATATAACAATTTGTATTGAATATGGAGCCAACCTATTCAACGCCTGGCTATTTGTTTAGGGCAAACTCCGTAATAAAAATCATAGTCAATAACAGACAGGCGTTCAGTGGATTGTTTCCATTATAATTAATTACGTAACTAAATAACTAACTTATTAAGATTTGTAAACTTCTTGTTACCTTATCATACGAACCTATTTACTTACCTGATATTTACCTGCCTTATTTGCTATTGTATTGAGCCGTTGAAATTCGAATTAAATTATTTCCCTAGCTATCGTGCGGTCACTTTGTTCGGGCAATTGGGATGATGACTGAATTCTAATTTTTACGTCTCGTCATTAAATATTAAAATACCGTGGAAAAAGATGCAGTCCTGTGAAATTAGAATTAAAATCGGCTAAGAAATATATTAGATACAAGCATTTCAAGTTGTTAATTTGAAGGCGATTAGACAGAGATCCGACATCAACCGTGACGTCATAGTTGAGTACGGCCATATAAACTCCTTGTAAATTGCTGTTTTGCTAGAAAGAGATGGAGAAAACTCTTAAATACCTTATATCTTGGTTGTTTTTATAGTTATTCGAAAACCGATTTTTTCTTTCTGTTTATTATATGAATGAGCTTCTTTTAAAGCAAAAAAAAAATTTTTAGTCATCTGTCGGTAGAAAAATAATTAATCAGTACCAAGTACGCTCCAGTTGTAACTGCACGTTAGCTCCCGAGAATCGTTAAAATATCCAGTTTTCGCACTTCTTTTCACCATTTTCCTCACACCGGCGATCCACATTAGCAATAACTAACTAACCCAACCTAGTGCTTGAAGAAATTGTACAGTTAATAAAGTCTGCTGTTGAAGCAAACTTTTGTTTTTATGAGCCAGCAAAAAATCCTCCAAATATACAATTAAACGTATTCCTGATTCTCGTAGCTTCTCTGCCAAAAAATTCGTTTATATGGCGAAGCATTTGAGAGCACATGCTATACCAAACGGAAGACATGCCATTTGATATATAATATCCCTATATACTAAGCGAAGAAAGCATCTATGGCTTCTAGACACATTCACATGGAAGTAAGCCTGCGACATATCTATTTTTGTTAGCCAATCCCCAGGTTGAAGAAAGTTTGGTACTTCAAATGGGATATGACATATTTCTTGACATGTACATACATATTCGTTAAGTTTTTTCAGGTTAAATATTTGACGGTAAGTTTTGTCATGTTTTAGAATCAGAAACATTGGGGATACAAAGCTGGGAGACATTGGAGCAACCTCTAAGATTTTTGATTGTAACATTTTTTGTATTTCAATGTTCATATGAGAAGAGTGGTTTGATAAGATTTTAAATCTGGTAGTAATATTAACGGAGGTTTCTTTTTATATGGTATTCGGAATTTTGCAATTGTATTTAAAATTACTGGAGGTGCTCCGATAATCATCCATCTTTCAATAAATACTTTTAAGCGACCGGCTTCAAAAGCAGAGTTAGTTATAGCGGCGTTTCTTAGAGATGCCGCTACGGCGGTTTCCATTAGATTTTTTAATTTCGCTATTTTTTTTTAAGTGAGAACTTCTTTAGCGGCGTTGTACACTTTTTTTGTAATGGGTAAAAAATGTTAAGCTCGCGTCAGGACACGTGACCGTTAGGACACGTGACCCTGATCGAAAATTCGTAAGACCAATTAAAATTGAAATGGCCGCAGGAACTGTCGAGGTGCGGTGAGGGGTCCACGTAAGCCGGCCGAGAACAATAGCGGCTGGCAAAAGTACTGGAAGTCACACGTCACTTGAGACAGTTTTAATCAATTTATTTACTTTATTAGGAAAAATCTAAATTGTGCTTTTATTTGATTTTGTTGTAAATATTAATTAGGTAAGTTAGTATAAATTAAATATTATTTATTTGTTATAAAATTACGTTTTTAAGTAGTATATTAATGTCTGTTTTGATCATATTTTTAATTTAATTGTAAATATTTTGATTCATTATTACTAGTTATATAATTATGTACGCACAACGTTACAACAGGAAGTTGATTTTTCTAAGGGATAAACTTTTTAATGTAATATAAATTGTCATGTTTGTGTACGATAGCGCAATAAATAAATATTGTATTCTACCACATAAAAGATAGTACTTTTATTCTGATAATTAAAGCAATTCGTGCAAAATTATTCCATAACCATTCCAAAATATCCAAAACGCACAACGTTAATACTTAAGTTTTCACTTCTGCCGGCACTCCCGGAGTGCAACCCGTCATTTTTTTCTTTGAAAAGATATTTCACGTTGATTACTAGTGGATGCCCCAGGTATGCTGGTATTACTAATGTCTCCCCGAAAAGGTTGGAGAAATTGATTACGAAAAGGTTGCTTATACTGACCTTTAGTAGATATTATTATGGTTGTTTTCTTTGTAGGTTGTGTCTTAGTAAAATCCTTACATGTACCACCCTATTTTTCAAGCAATTTATTAAATTGTTCAGGTTCAAACAAAAATTCTGAAGTTCTTTTTAAATTTATCCACAATAAAATTATTTGGTATAGATTTCAAAAGTTCCATCCTTCTGTTATTAATTATAGAAGCTCTTTTACCACATATTATCTGCATCATGTTATTTGAAATGTTATTAAATTCCTTTTTCTTAATAATTAGTTCATTACTTAATTTAGTTGCTCAATTCATCATACGATAATGTATTTAAATTCTTAAACCATGCTAATAACTGAGACACGTTATTTTGAAGAGCTTCTCTTTGCATTAAAACAGCATTCGATAATGCCGCTAAAGTGCAATCAACTGAGGGTAGAAAATTATTTTTGTCAAATGGCTTAAGGTCATCGTTTGTTTCTAATTCAACAAATCCAGGTTTTGATAAATATGATTTCTGAATTTCAATAAAATTTAAATTTGACCAATCGGGTGTTCCAAATAATTGTAACGAATTAAGAATCTCTATACGTTCCTGATTAGTTTTGCTCAAACCATTATCTTTTAAGGTTGTTTGTAATTATACGTAAGTAAGTAAGTAGTTTTGTTGTTCAAGGTAATTTCACTAGTACCAACAGGTTCATTAGGATTTGATAATACCTTCTCTGTCTGATTCCCTGATTGAACGAAATGATCCGACTTTTGAGCAAAGTTATTCATGAAATTCGTTAAGATTTGGACTTGATTACACAATTCATGCAAAACTAACGAACTATTAGAAAACTCTTTGTTTGACTTAACTTTATAGCGTTTTCTTGGACGCTCCACGGAGCTCTCGGAACTTGTCGGTGTCGTAGAAGAACCCGTTGAGCTGCTGCGTTTTCTTCGCCTCTCTCGCCTTCGTTTACGCGTCCTACCAGACTGGAAAGTATCCATATCGGTATACATATATTCCGACAGAATAACCTCGTAGCTATGTTTCTTCACTGAAATTCAGCAACGCAATGACGAAAAACGTGGCTGCAATGTCTTTTAAACTGTGTCACAGAATAGATAATAGTACTACGTACTGTGTCTGTGCGCCGCGCCCCCTGGTGGCGGTAGTTTCTTATGTTACAGAGAGCAACGGAAACGTCGGTAAAATAGTGCTGCCGGAAGTAAAAGCTATGTTTTCTACAAGAAACATGTACCCCGGACAAGGCGAGGAGACACAATGTCTGCAGAGTTGAATTCTTCAACCTGAAGTTTTATAAAATAAATCAGTAAAATCAAAATTATTCTGAAAAACAAAGCAATGTCTTATATAATTATCTTTTTGTATCAACAGGTGTACAGATATTGAGAAGTGGAGAGACTAAGATCAGATGGAGAGGCAGGTTATTTATTTTCACTAGGTTTTTCACTGTTTTTCATTATAAAGTCGTCACACTTTATACAAATGGTTATTTATCTTTGTTTCCAAAATCGCTACGACGATATAATAAGTTCCATTGTGTACGTTTCTGTCATATTATATGTTAAATTCAATAAAAAGATAATCGCATTTCCTTGTTTTGATTTTTGATAACCTATAACGTATTATCAAATGTAATAGATATTTGATAATATTTTAGGTTATCAAAAAAATTAGATTAGGGCTGTAAGTTTTATATCGATAATTTTCAGTAAGTCGATATTAAGAAGTTGATAATTTAGCACCACTATCATTACTGAGCATGTAATTTCACTACAGGCGTGTTCGGGTAGCCTGTGGTGGCGTTTTTACTCAGACTAAGGAAAAAAGAATAGACATGAAATACCTACGAAAAAAACGTGCATACCTAAATGTGAATCTGGCACAAAGATGGCGGCTTGCTTGCTCATGCGGCAGCCTAACACACTGCACTTACCCATAATAAATGCAGTATTATGCAAGTTCAACACTTTAAACAAGCACAATTTTTGCCTAATAACAAAATTTTCTTCAAAACACTGAAAAAAACATGTCGCGATGACAACTGATGTACTTGTTGTTGATTGTGAGTACTGTGACAAAACATGGCGACCGGCCGCAGTGAGATATTCTGTGACGTCGCCAAGATAATGTTGCCATTTTTGGTAATGATAAAACTACTGTTGTCCTTTTTTACTTATGATTATCCTCACAAGTTAAAAAGAGATGCCAATATGTCAGAAACTATGCCGTTGAAATACATCACATTCCTATAACTACGTTCGTTATGCCGAGTCCTCTTTTTTTCTATAGTCTGAGAGTTTTTAGCATTATCAAAATTGGCGTTGATGTAAAGCGTTCGGTTAGAAGGTTATGAAATTTTTGCCATTTTTGCTCCACACCCTAACCGAACGCTACATTATCAATATGTCAATGTCATAAGCTATTATAACCTAAAATTATTTTCAGTTTCCAGATTCTGGATGTATTATGACGTAATAAGCTCGCTTCATGATTAACGATCATTAATTTCCATAAATAATGAAAATAAAATTTATTTCGTTAAAACTTATTCAATCGTGTCAAAAATTTTACGTTTAGTAAACGTCAAAAATCTTAAACGTCAAAAACTTCCACTTTTGACCCTCTTCGAGAGCTGGGGCGAAATAGGCTAGTTGACCCTTTTTTAAAGTAGGGCTTAAAATGTTCATAATTGTTGTATTAGACCATAGCACATGAATATTATTTTTTCGATGGCTAAAAAGTGCAAAAAAATCTATTTTAAATTAAGATTTTCAATTTTGGACCGAAAACACGGTCAGCCATGATAGTCTGTTCATTATCTGTGGCAATGACGTCAGTCTTATATTAAACAAAGCACGGGGGCGAAATAACCTCACAAAAACAATGCTTTCTATTAAATATCACAAAATATAGTAAAACTGTATATGGAACGGGACAATAGAACAGTAATATAGAAATACCTCTTCAAAGACTCCAGGAAATCTGTGGATTAGACGTACCCAGTGATATAGACATGCGAAATATTTGGTTAACACTCGCTTAAAGAAATCCTGTAACTATCTACTGAAACTCAAATGTATTTTTGCGAAAATCACATTAATGTAAGTACTATAACTGAATAACTCAATCTGTGTAGGTACTTCAGTTTCAACTTAAACAAAATAGAAGTTTTTAGGTTGTATGTAAAATCAAATCTGTATGTAAATTAATTAAATTTTTATCTTTCAGTTAGAATGAAAACGGACTGCAGCCGACCAACCAAATTTTAACTTGACCAGAAAACTGAGAGAAAACTTGACCATTTATGCCTTTTTGATTTAATCTAAGTTATACACTGACACTAGATGATGTTTCAAAGAAAAGAATATGTACTTATGTCCAATTGAATAATTATGTAATTGAATATTAATTAAAAAGTATGTAATACAAACAAAAATATCAAAGTTTCATAATGAATATATTTATCTAAACAACTTTTACTTGAATTTACTGAGTACCTAATTAAAATTTGTTGCTTTCAGTGGTTACTTAATGAGAACTATTGTGTTCTAACCTGTTCTCCTCTTGACAACGAGATTGATAAGGCAGTAAAAGTTGTGCAACATAATACAAAGCAGTGCATGCTCAGCCACAACATCAAAATGTGACCCGTCAACTAGAACAACATTATGTCAACAAAATAACTCAAGCATTCATATACCAAAGCACCATAGAAGTAAATAGGTCCAGTTTGGTAAAACTGAAAGATGTTATATCTTCACTGATTAAACCTACTGGCCACCATGGTTGGTAAATTTCAGAACAGCTTACGCAAGAATATGCAAGTTATCCATTTTAAAGCCGTATACAAATATATTAAATGTGATTGCTGTGTTGTCAGCCTGTGCTCTTCTTAATTTACAAGACCCTTCTTATTAAATAAATAATATAAAGAAATTTGTTTTTCTTTACTTTATACATAACTAACATCTAAAGATGACATAATAAATTTTTGTACTACATTACTCATTATGTTCTTCACTAAAAAAATGTTGTATGTTTATTTGACAATAATGACTTGTAAAGGTTTAAGTTGAATCAAAATATTTTAATTTGAAATACATGTGTTTTATTTTCCGTTACACCTTAAAAGATTTATAATATTTTATAGGTTTGTTGCTCATATTTATCATTGTTACTCAAATATATATGTTCCAAAAGTACAAATAGGTTGAATAGAGTTAGATCAAATTTATTAATTTGTATGTATATAATATTGCCTTAAGGTCGCAGGTAATAAAAGTCAAAATAATAGTAAAGTGATTTATTATGAAGTAATACTTTCATATGATTTAGGAAAAATGTAGTATAGTTTCCAAAATGGCACTATTTGATCAATAAGTTTTTTGACATACAGATTGTTAGAACAAATACCTATTATAGCTAATATTGTCACCTTTTGAGTGTTTTCAAAATTACATACTGCTAGCAACACAAAAGTATATAAGTTTTGCTTTAGCACAAAACATCTGCATCTATACTTGAGTTAAGCATACTGTTCCCAGTTTTCCGTCTTTGTTAATTAACATTTTCTTCAGTAAAAGAGCATGACAATTTTGTATTAATCTATTTTTATGGATACCGTTTGTTGAATAGACTATTACAGGGTATTAATCAGAAATGAGGTCACATTTTGCAAATTTCAACCTAAATCTTCATCTTTCAACTTTTTTCCACATTTCATTATACTCGTAGGTGTCTGCAAGATTTCCCACCAAAAATCTTCCCAACAAAAGAACCATCATGTGTTATGCACTGGCTGACTTTATAGCACATGGAAGCTGTTATTGTTTATAACGAAGCTCGAACTAAAGAGCACTTCTGTATTGATGATTCGTGGTTTAGTTTTCTATGCACTTTATTCTTCCTTCATTGAAGAGGTCTTTTATTTTTTAAGAAATATGTCACAATCTGCGTCTGTGAATGTATATATATTTTTCCTCCCAGTAATTTTCTTCATGCTTGACAAATGAACAACTGCCAATCTTTCTCTTTTTATGTTCATTTACAAATTCTTGCAGTACTACACTGGTATTTGACACATGATCCTGATGTTTTCTTTTCAACATTTCTCTTGAAGTAAATACTTTTAGTGTTTATTTGACCTTGAGAGATAGAATTCTATCCAATAGCATTCAACTGCTGTACAAAATAGCTCCTCACTGTGATGGTGCAACCACACCAAAAATGCATGTTTGCAACTCTCTTCTGCCGCGTGACAATCTTGACAAGTACACTTGTAACCGTTCTTCATTATAACAGTATTGAAACTGTACTTATATTGTTTAGAGCGATACACAAATAATCTCCTGACCATCAATCTGTCTATTTTCGGAAGATTTGTTTTATCTGCTCTCACAAATCCAACATCAATGGTTGATTTTGCTATTAATACAAATAATTTACGATATTTACAAATACAATAACGGAGACTTGGACGATTTTTTGCCAGTTTTAGGAAAGAATAGTGCAAATCGACGAGTTGTTGAATCAAATTTGACATTTCTTTGTTTACTATATGAGTGACGTCACGGCCCTGACCACAGGATATCAAAGCGTTTACGGCGTGAGATAAAAAAAGATTATTTCTAGCATTTTCAAATTAAAATTTTACAGTAATCATTCATTGTTATTTATTAAAATCGGTATATTGTGGAACCTTATGCCAAATACTGTTAGAAATAAACAATATTTTAATAAATTTTGATATGAGTCAACTACCCTATTGGCAGTTCACAATGCCATTTTTGACATTTTTTCAGCTATCCGAACGGTTGACGTAAACAGATAAAAATGCAACTTTTGGAGACTTTTGTTCACATTTCTTCTAACCGAACGCTCCTTGTGTCAATTTTGTCATTTTTAACAGTTATTTTTGATATCTCGATGCTATCCGAACGCGCCTTACGAAACGGCTGCTCTAGAGCGGTGAATTCATTATCATCTAACCTTAGATAAATAATTCTATATCTATGCATCTAACAGACTGCCCGCGGGCCGCCTGGCCCGGCGCAAATCTGTCGCTTGCCCGTATTGAGAACACACATAGCGGGCTATCATTAATTAGTCTTTCGGACTTTAGTTGTTGTGCTAAAATATCAGTCGGTGAGCATTATTTGTGAGTGCATTTTACAGTTATACGTTTTTTATTGATTTTTTTAATGAATTCTATAAAGAAAAAAAAAACATAAAATCTTGGATGCGGCGTCCCTAGTTTTTTTCCGCCATCTTAGAGCACCAACCCAAATGTTGGCACGCTTTTTTCGTAGGTATTTCATGCCTATTGGTATCTATAGTCTCAGTTTGAATTGGATGATTCCATGGAATTATTACTCAAACAGGAATGAGCTCTTGCTTAAAAAAAGTGTGCCGAGCGAGAGATAAATAACTGTACCGTTTGTCTCTTTCGTAAATTTGTAACCACAAATTCTACAAAATAGGGACTTTTTCTTTAAAACAATAACATTCAACGCTTTTAGCGACAAGGTCGCCCTTTGTACAATTATTGTTAAGTGTATTATTTATACATTGACTTTAAGCTGGTTGGTGTTGTACAACAAAGAAATATTATATTCTATTCTATTATTTCAAAATGGGTTGCGCAAAAGAATTTAATATCTGCGTTTCAATACAAGATAGCTTTTATTAATATTATAATTATATAATAATAATGAATGTAAATGATTGTCTTTCAATAGATGGGTCTTTCCAATCGGTATATTTTGTTGAACCCACCGCCACATAACAGATAATCAAATATGTCAACTTGTCAAAAATGAGTCAACACTAAAATCTCTCTGTGATTTTTAAATATATACCTAGTAAAAGAATGAGTAATATTTTAAGAAGAAAAGAATTAAAAACACATCAGTGTGAGTCGAATTGTTTCAACAATATTGAAAACTTTTGTGGTTTCGCCAATATCTTGAACAGAATGTTAATGCCAATTCTTTTTTCTAATAACTTAACATCGCATCGTGTAAGCTAAGCAATAGATAACTAATATAAATTACTTTTATAAAAAAAATGTTAAAAATTGCGATAATATTTATATTAGGTACATACCGTGTGGTCACCCTACTACAATGACAACGAAATTACTGACATTGACATAGAATCGTTGTTGCAATATAACATTTTTGAATACTACCACTAGAATATTTCCTGGACGTATAATCATAGTGTTATAATTATTAATAGTAGGCTAACACGATAATTTAATTTATTTCATGTTATAATTATTACAATAAAAAAACAATTTAGGTATTTTGGGCGTTAAAAGTAATTAAAATAAACAATAATAAAAAATCTTCATTTACAAATAGTTGTTTCATAACTACTAAATTATAAAATATACAACAGTAGCAACACTGTGGGAAAGGGATAAAAGGTACAGTTAGTGCTATCTCTCTCGGCACACTTTTGCATTTCAACAACAATATTTTGAAGAGTTCATTCCTGTTTGAGTAATAATTCCATGGATGATTCGGATACACAGACTTACAAATAAAAGTTCGGATCACGTTCGAATACATGTCGATATTGTGCAAAGAGCATGTAACACTACGTTTAAGAGACGGGACTTCCATACATTGGTTTTGGACAAAGTAAATGTATGAGTTGGGTCATCGCTCTTAGCCAACATTGAAATAAAGTAGAAATCAGGAAGTACCAACCTAAAAACTGACAGTTGTAGGGATGTCCTTAAGGAAATTATCGATATCGATAAAATAGTGCTGGCCTGCCTGTGGGTGCCCTTTAGGAATTATTCTCTAAATTTTTATTTTTCATTGATAAAGCTTGGCAAAAAAAACGATTTATTGAAAGTTTCTTTTCTGTATGATGGTGATCATTTTTTTGCCAAACTGTAAGTTATGTTAGCAAAAATAAAACAAATGTGGTAGGTTCTTTATGAAATTTATTATTTATTTGTCTGCTCGCACAAATATTACATATTATAAAGCAGTACTTTTTTATTATTTGTCATTTTCTGTCCAACGCCTGCCGAGTCCTATCGGGGCCATCATCGCCGAATACAACGGCTTCGATTTTTGGAGACTGATGATATTAATGTCTTCAAGGCTTTAGATTGAATGGCTTTAAACACTTAGTTCTTTTGTCGCAATTCTTAATTTAGATTTAAATTCGGCTATCTTTTTAACGAGTTTCTTTTTTCTAGGGCTTAATTGAGTAGAGCTTATATTTTTTCTTCTTTTATTCTCTTTTCTTACAACTGAAAAAAATAATACACGATTATTTTTGAGTAGATTTTGTGGACTTCACTGGTTGATCTATAATTTGTGTAGGTGTGTATGCACTTTGTAGACCTAAAGCAACAACAAAGTGTCAGAAAAGTAGTATGACAATTTTACATTATAATTTAATATCATACAAGTACCTTCTTTTAATACAACACAGTGAGTAGATTGTGTGGACTTCACTAGTTGATCTTTTGTTTGTGTAGATGTGAATCCACTCTGCTGACCTACAACAACAAAGTAAAAAACAACAAAGTAATATTAATGTAAAGTACTTAGTATAACTTTTAAGATAGAATTAATTACAATAACACAAATACCTTCTTGAAGTTGATCAGAGTCAGTAAACTTCACACCTTGTATCTCTGCAGGTAGATATCCACTTTGCTGACCTACAACAATAAAGTACCATTAAATTAATGTAGTATTTATAACATAATTTAATTATCCTCAAATTTCAAGCCTGTTTGTTAGATTACTTTTTGTTATATATTTTTTTCACTATTCTTAAAATTTTAATACACTAGCTAAACATGGGTGTGAAATGTCCTATTGTCATAGTAATAATTAAACTAAATGTTAACAAAAATTATATCTGCTTATTTCTTATGAAATAGCTGCCAGCTGAACTTAGGTGAAATAACAATAAACTTGTCCGCCCACGCAACGGCATGACAGGCTAATTATTTCTGGTCATTCCTCCTTGCTTTGATGCAATGAATCAACTTTTGACAATAGCTACATATAAAAAAGAAATGGGTTAGTCTGATAAGCCGTTGCCTGTACAGACTTAGAGAAAAAGTAATATAAACTAAATTATACACATTTAGTCATAAGCACCAGTAACAATATACTTACTTTCGAACTCACCTTTCTTATAATATGACGATACATGAAGTGGAAAATTTCGAAATTCTTCCTATGATAGTGGTGGCAACATTATGTTTTGAGAAGGTATGGCATTAGGCTTGAGTCTTTTTTTTGATCTTCTAAACTCCTTTTTTCTAAAATGATTTTCACAAATCCTTTTGATTTTGGTTAGTTTCTCTATTGGAAGGTGGACTAAATCTGATTTTCCTACAACTTTCACCCATTCCCTGCAACTAAATACACACAAACATCTCTCAAAGTGTTTACTTGTAACAATTAGTCTCATAATGCTAACAAAGACTGTGTCAGAATACTATAGTAAATTAAAAAATAAAACTATAAAAATTAACACAAAATTTAACCAACACTTACTGATCAGCATAATAAGCTAATCAAAGGTATAAAGTTTTTTTATTTAAGCAAGTCTTTAATCGCCTTCCTGACCCATGGTCCACCTGACAAGTTCACCTGGGTGGAACACTGTAGAACTTATTAGAGATTGATTGCTAAAGAACTTGTTGTGAAACAATCTATAATCTGTGGTTTTTATGTATCTGTAAATAGTCTAGGCTAGTGTGTGTCTATTACTGTTCTGTGTGTTTATATTATGATCCTAACCTGTTGATTTGTACCATCTTTACATAATTAAAATTAATATGGCTATTAATAAATAACACCACTGTAACCAATATAATTGTTTTATTGGATTATATGAGTTCTATAAGAATACTACATGGTGACAGCGGAAAATAAAATTTGATAATATGGAGCCCAAAGGATTGCCGACATTTTCTTGTGATGGCGATATCAATGCAAACTGGAAATTATTCAAAAGAAAATTTATTTTCTACATTGATGCATATTTTGCGGAAGCGAAAGAAAAGCAAAAAATCGGGATGCTATTACATCATGGGGGCGATTATTGTCAGGATGTTTACGAAACATTTGAACACACTGAAAAGGAAACTTTGGATACATTATTAGAGAAGTTTGATAACCATTTTATTCCTAAGATTAATGTAACCTATGAGAGGTATAGAATATTTTCGAGGAAACAACAAACTGAAGAGTCTTTTGAAGAATATTTGACTGCATTAAAGTTACTACGTCAATCGTGCAATTTTGGTGAGCTTCAAGATGAGTTGGTCAGAGATTTATTTATTTGTGGCATTAAAAACTCTAGTCTTCAACGCCAATTACTGAGTATGACTGATCTTACCTTGGAGAAGTCGATATCTGTTTGTAGGAATTTTGCTGTGGTTGAGGGTCAAGTAGTGCAAATTGAGAAAGCAACTGACGTTCAAATTAAAAGAGAAGTGGAAATAGATATGATCAAGAAGATTAAAAAACCTGAGAGAGATAAGAAAATTGATTGCAAATATTGTGGTTTTCTGCATGACTATGGACGGTGTCCAGCATATGGCAAGACTTGTTCGATCTGTCATAAGAAAAATCATTTTGCTAGAAAATGCAAAAATAAAAAAGTAAATGTTTTGCAAGAAGTCGATGGTGATGATATGAGTGATTCCGAGTATAAAGTGGCGATTCTTTCTTTAAGTGAAAATAAAAACACATCATGGTATAGTACTAATTTGGAAATAAATGGAAGAATCATTGAGTTTAAAGTAGATTCTGGGGCACAATGTAATGTTATGAGTGAAAAACAGTTTCTGAAATTAGGTTGTTGTAAAAATATATTGCAACATACGAGTGTTAAAATTACATCTTTTACTGATGGTAGAGTTCCCATTAATATTGTTGCTGGTGAATGAATTTTACCTCTTGGTGTGTTTCTCTGGTTAAGAAGAGCAAGTAATGGATCTTCATTACTGTCCTCTGTTTTCTTGAATATTTTCTTAACTGTTTTCACCGCGCTTTCAGCCAATCCATTAGATTTTGGGTAGTGTGGACTAGATTTAATATGCACAAAGCAAAAAAATTCAGAACAACAAACAAAAAATGGTCATGAAATTTAAAAAAGTCCCTAAATTGCCATGGCAAGAAGTTGGATGTGATATTTTTGAGTTTAATCAGAAACAGTATTTAGTTGTTGTTGATGCTCTTTCCAATTATATTGAAGTGACTGGCTTAAAAGATTTGAGAAGTGCCACAGTTATTAGTCAATTAAAGAATATATTTTCTAGACATGGAATTCCTTTAGTTTTATATTCTGATGGGGGTCTTTGTTTTGATTCAGAACTGTTCAGGACATTTGAAAAGGAATGGTGCTTTGTGCATATTAAATCTAGTCCACACTACCCAAAATCTAATGGATTGGCTGAAAGCGCGGTGAAAACAGTTAAGAAAATATTCAAGAAAACAGAGGACAGTAATGAAGATCCATTACTTGCTCTTCTTAACCAGAGAAACACACCAAGAGGTAAAATTCATTCACCAGCAACAATATTAATGGGAAGACAGTTGCGCACCAATATTCCTTGCCCTTTTGTAACCCTTATGCCAAAAATTACTTATGACAAGGACAGAATATTATTAAATAAACAGAAGAAACATTCAAAAGTATATTATGATAAAACTGCGACTAGAAGGCAAGGCTTTGTGGTAAATGAGAGAATTACCTACAAGAAAAATCCTACAGACAAGACATGGATAAAAGGAAAAATTATAAGGACCGACCAACCAAGATCTTACATAGTTGAAAATAAGGAAGGAAAGAGGTACTGGAGAAATGAACTTTATATAAGGCCAAGTGAAACGAAGGTGGATGAACACAATAAACAGAACAGAATATCTGATCAGGCTCATCAATTGGTCACATGCAGGGATTGTGTTGAGGAAAATAACTCCACTGATAATGAACAGGAACCATTGAAAAAGAGAGAGTTTCTAAGCCCAAAGGAAAAGACATCTAGAGCTGGGAGATTGATTAAACAACCCAGCAAATATTTTGATTATGAAACATAATATTAATTGGCATTGTATGATTAATTTTAAATGCATGTTTATTACCTACTTATCTAGAATCTTAGAATATATTTAATTATAAGCAAGTGTAGAATATTGCATGGGTCTATATAAATATACCTAGCTCAAGGGAAAGACCTAGCTTAGGGGGAAGATGTTGTGAAACAATCTATAATCTGTGGTTTTTATGTATCTGTAAATAGTCTAGGCTAGTGTGTGTCTATTACTGTTCTGTGTGTTTATATTATGATCCTAACCTGTTGATTTGTACCATCTTTACATAATTAAAATTAATATGGCTATTAATAAATAACACCACTGTAACCAATATAATTGTTTTATTGGATTATATGAGTTCTATAAGAATACTACAGAACTTATTACAGATTAATTACTCAATCATTGCATTTTTTATCAAAGGAATTCAATCTGGCAGAATTATATTGAAAATTAATTGTTTAATTGAAAAATTAATTGAAATTGTATGTGAACATGAAATTAGAAAACAACATTTTTTTAAATTACTGCAGTGTGTGGGCCTTTATCTAAAATTACATGTTGGTCTGATCAGACAAGTGCAAGAGAAATCTGTGTATATACTTGTGCACTAGGTATATACTGAGGTTTTGCAGATATGACATGGGTGATATGATCTGTATTACAGATCAACAAAATTGAATTAGGTATCTGCCCTAGACCCTAATTTCATTTAAAATCACATTGACTATTGAATTGAAATGTAGATATTTAGATTTCTCAAGGCTATTTTGATTGAGATTTAGTTCAGTGTTGAATCTGTATATGGTCACCATACTTACAGTTTTTCATCTCGTGGAAACTTTGCATAAAATAATCGTTTGCCACCTAGCCTCTCAACGCAACAGCAGATTTCGCAAGATCTGCCTACCATTTTTACTACCTATAAAATAGAAATACCTAACTACACTAGAAACACTAAACACACTTAACACTTAGGACGGTAAATACTATACAGTTAAAAAAAGGTAATTTACGTTAACTTAACGGCTATATAGTCACTGTTTCAATTTATGTACGAGAATGAGATCTAAAAATAATGCTAAGGGAAGAGTCTCTGTCTCCCAATAGTTTTCAGTTTATAACTAACGAGTCTCTATCTCACGCTATAATTTAATCACCACTTCACACATTTTCATTGCCGTGTCGCAAAAAAAACTGAATATATTAAAAATAGTAAAAAAGAAACTTCAAAAACTTCGCACAACTTTTCTCGCCATGTTATAGAGAAACCGCCATTTTTTTACTATTAGTTTTATGAGGTTGGTTCCTTACAATGTTGCCATTTTAAGGTCATTTTATGTCAATGTTGCTATATGAAAATTACGGTTTTTGTATGGAAGTTGCACCAGCCTGATAGTGTGGTTCAAGCACAGAGACTCTTGAGCATCCATTTAATTTGCAAAGAATGATTATGATAAATGGCCTACTATATAAAAATAAGAGTTTGCCCAGTCATTTGTCATCTATCATAAAGAACGAAGACATTTATAAAACAAAATATTAGAATATATAATTTTGGTATGAAAGACATAAAATAATGACTGGCCGAAATGGTGCTACCGTGGCCGTGAAATATAAGAAAAAAAATAATAATTTGTGAGCCGTGACGTGACGTGAGTGATAAATTTTTGTTGGATTTATTTTTACAAATTATTGATTTGCGACTAGGTGGAAAAGGTAGTTAGTGCATCTATTAGTGCGCTTAATTAATTGCATTCTATTATATACGATATATGTTTGAAGATCACAAGTAATTGCACGTTAATATAACAGATAATAATTTTCTTCACTGTTGGCGTTGCAAGAAACAACTATGGCAGTCCTTGCAGCTGCTCAGTTGTTAGATGAGTTGATGGGGAGACATCGTAATGTAAATCCTAATGAAAAGATTAAAAAGCCCAATTGGGAAGACCCAGAGGTAATATTTTGATACAGACTTTCTTATTTGGAATATAACCTTAATTCTGGTTTCATAATAAAAGTTAATTTATTAACTGTCTGCACGCAGCATCTACGGCCTATTTTTTTGTTTTGTTTGAAGTATTTTTATCCGTGTTAATGATACTGTTGGAGATTCTGTATTATACCTATTGAAAAATCCCAAGCGGTTCTAAAGAAAGTGAAAGATTCTTGAAACTTAGTTGATTCTTTTTTCAATGTAACTTATCCATAACAACATTCGGTATTTATTTAGTATCCTGCGGCAGTCGGAGGGAAGTGGGAGAGACGAGGGGAAGCCCCCTTAAAAGGGAGGAGATGCAGAAACTCATAGTATACGAAAAAGAAATCTGAGGTTAGGTCTTTGAAAACTGCTCAAATTTTATCCTATTCTAAATTATAGCCTGCAACAAAGACAACAATCATTATAAAATGAAAAATGAGACAAAACTATTTGTGTCCAGAATTGATTCTGAATAGTCATACAAAAATAATTTAATCTAACCAACTTTGTTTCAAGTGCCTCAAGTTGGTTCTGGATGGTCATAATAATTAACTTAACCTCTGCAACTATGTTTGAGGTGCACCAATTCGGTTTGGTCTTGGAAAAAATAAACTAAGCAACTATATTTGAGGTGTTTAGAATTAGTTCTGGGTATAAAAAAAAAATTACACCCATGATTACAATTTGCTCTTTCTTTCTTAATTTGTTATTTTTTCAATAGATATTTTTAAGGAAACTAACCTCAAAAAGCTTGATTAAGATTTTTCAAAATTGACACATTTCCACACAAAATGCTGCCTATAGATTAAAGACAAAATTAGCCAGATACTAGTGCCGCAGGAAACTAAAGTAACCCAAATATAACTACATTGTCAGACTAAAATAATAGTTGTTCAGTGTCATTTCAACTAATTGAAATTAGTATAACATTGCAATGAAAAGAAGAAATTTCTTGAAAAAGAAATTTGGAAACTTCTGTCTGAAAACATTAAATTCTCTATTTCATTTGATGAGTGAACCTCTGATTCACCACTTACCAGATTTTGAAACTGTGTTATATTTAATTATTCAGATTTTATATAAAATCTTATAACTATTATTTCTATTAGGTTTTAGTTTTGAAATAATATTATGTACAGATTTGATAAGTTTCTATAGTTTTCGTGATGGTCTGTAGTCTGGTTTTAACTACAGCCCAGAGCCAGTTCTCAAAAATCTGGAACCAAAGGGCTTATTACCGATCTCATGGTTTTGCAAATGATATCATATGATATAAAAGTGTGAAACGAAAAATACAATTTCCGGTCAGATTTTTGATCATTTGTTCATTATTTAATGATGATATTATTGAAATTATGCCATAGTGATGATATCATTGGAGATCGGTAATATGAAATGCAGAATTTCATGACTTCTGTTTTCTCAAAATTATACCATGTCATATGATGAAAGATCCATAATTGGCCTGTAGGACTGCTTATGAACAACGATGATAAATCACTCAGTTAAGATATGTTATTTGATGTGCTTATGAGATGATAGCTGTGCCATCTTACCTATTGTCCTTTTGATTTATATTTGTTCTTTAGTTAAAAAAATGTTTTTGTCATGAAAAATGAATACCTATCAAGTAACATTACAAAAAAATTACTTTGGTTGGGTTCGATCCTGCATTTTCAACATACGGTGTAGTGGCCATGAGGCCACCAAAATTTTTCTTGTATTTATTATAATGTTATTGAGGGCCCAATAAAATAATGTATAATATATTATATTGTTTTGTTTGTCCCTGTTGAATTGTGTTCTGTCTAGTAAATTGAATGTTGTTTGTTTTTGTAATCATAATTTTCCTTTTTAGTACTGCAAATATTACATGGTGAAGTTTTGTCCTCATGATTTGTTTGTGAATACTAGAGCTGATCTCGGAGTTTGTTCTAAAGTTCATGATGATGAAGTCAAGGCATTATTCGAGAAAGCTGAAACTTCATACAGAAAGGTTCAATATGTTGAAGAATTCTTGAGATTTTGTAGGAACATGATTAATGATGTTGAAAGTAAGTATTTATTTGTACAGTATTCAGAAACAGTGATTGATTATAGCAAGGATATAACATTATTGAAACAGAGACACAGGCACGTTCAGAGCCTTCGTGCAAAGTACAACTTTTCACTCTAAATCCATTCAATACCTTAGAGTGTAACGCTCGGGTGAATTAACTGGCCCACTCACGACCTTAGTGTCAGAGTGAGTTACAATAAAACAACCATCGAATTTGATGGTTGGAGATGCTCTGATGTTTATTACTGAAATACTCTGATATGATTGAATGATTTTAGGGCCATAATCTATTACATCATCTGCTAGAAAGAGAAATAAAAAATGTATACGATAGGGGCATTGACATATACGTAAACTAGACAAGCTGTTGAGAAGAAAAATTATGTCACGACGCGGGGCAGCGCTGAGCGAGGCATGGACAGTAGCGTACTCACTCGCTTATATGAGAGTAAAAGAGACAGCAAAACTTAAGGCCATAACGTGGCAGTCGAGCGCAGATCACAGTTTGGAAACCATTTTCATTTGTTTTAATGTATATACATGGTAACTTTTTTGTCACTCTTGAAAATTTTAGGGTTAGCTTGGTAGACAGTATACGACTCATATCAATAAAAAACATGTGGTTACATTTTTTAAATTTTATCCACCAATAAAATTAAATTTATTTATTTATTTATTTATTTATCTAGCTTGCTTACATGTACGTACATTATAGATAGTAAAATATAAATTATTATTATTATTTATTCAGGCAGGCAGTTTTGCAACTGATAATTGCCTGTATCCAACAGTTCAGTAGTTATGATTCTACAGTTTTCAGATAGTTGTCTAGTTTGTTCTTAAAAGAGTTAACACTAGAAGCTGAGATCACATCTTGAGGCAGTTGGTTCCATGGTGCTACTACTCTGTTTGTGAGGAAGTGCCTGTGTGGGTTGTTATTCGACTGCCTTGTAGAGAGTTTATGCGTGTGTCCTCTTAAATGGGTGTTGTGTGTCCTCTTAAATTATAGATATTGTTCTTGTTTACTACAAGATAAGGGAAGATTATGAATGAATAAAGCATTTACTACTACAAGCCTAGGTAGATGCGGCAGCGTCGCATTATTAATTTATGCAAGATCAATCTACAACTCGTTTGAAATAAGAGTTATTATTGCACTAGACACTAAAATAGCGAAAGACAGAGATAGTTGGAGCCGGCGCCGATCGCTGGCGGCGGCGTCTTGTTGCTTGCTGTCACCTGTCGGCACGGGCCGGCCGGCTTTAGTTAGCCCACAGATTAGCCTTTGACCCCGGCGGGTCTGAACGTTTCGCGATGTCGCGCCCGCGCCCGTCGCGCACCGGTTCGTTGGTCGTTTCGACCTACGCGATGTTCGGCCCGCGGGACGAAACGACAGTATCGGGCGCATTCGGAATTTTATTTTCAAAGTTAGTACACATCTCGCGAATACACAGACGTTACTCCGGTAAACCGTAGAATTTTATTTGTGGAGTGAAATTATGTGTTTGGTGTTAGCAAGTAAACCCACAAACGTGAGACTTGAAGCGACGTATCAAAACTACATTTCGGGACGTTAAACACCAACCAAAGTAATGTGTTGTTATGGTCATGTGGTATGTCAAACAGAATAGTTTTAAACGTGCACAACTATTACTATGAGTCAATAAAGACATCCCTTAAATTTAAAACTCTTGTTTTTAGAACTAAAGTTGATTTAATTTTAAATTATTTCTTTTCTTATTATTTAAAGTTGATTCCAATTTTTAACTACGCCAAAACAATCTACCATAACCGTAATACCTACCTAGGAACTGTTTGTTTTCATTAAGAACTTTAAGTATTTTGTTTTGTCAGTCATAAGGCCGTAAAGTAGTAAGGTGAAATTGTTATCAACTCAGTGATGACTTTGAATCGGCGATGTTGCCAGTTTCCGTTCATTCGATGTTTTGCCTACAAATTCACTCAATGTCCATATCAGTGCAGTAATTTTTGGATAATTTTGAAAATTAATATCTAATTAAACAGGCGAGTTGATATTTAATGTATGAATAATTCTTCTACCGTGTCCTGAAGCGACCCTTAAATTATCCTGGGTGATAAAGAAGTAACCGTGTATACAGTGTGTTTCTGCATAAGGTGCACATATGAGGCAGGGGGCAAAAGGGGGTAATTTAAGTGATAAAAAAATTTAAAAAAATCCCACTTTTTTGTGTTTTTAGGGGCTATTTAATTTTTTTACCCTCCGTTGCGAACCTGACGTCCAGACGTGCATAAACCGCTATAACTCTTGAATGAATAGACAAATATTAATGAAATAAACGCCAACGTGATCCTTAAAGATCAATAGTGCCACCAAATACAAATTTTGACAATTATTATCACACACAATGACAGAGGATTAAAGGAGAAAAAAGCGTATTTTTTTTATAAAATCTAATTTTTATACAGAAATACCTCCTATATGGGCTATATGGTATAGTTTTCTAGTGCTTATTTCAATCTGTATCATTTCAGCCTTCAAACACTATCGTGTCTCTACTAGGTTTTTTGTAACAATAGCTATGATTATTCAAAACGGGGTGTTGGTATGTGCACTTTATGCAGAAATACACTGTATAATTACTCAGTAATACATACTTTAAATACAAAGCCAATACGTACTAACAACAGTGTTTTCTCAATTGTCACACTAAAGTTTAAATTGTACGCAAAATTTGCCACACATTCTTCACGGCAGCTCAGCTACCTATCACTATCGCCCTCGATCGACTAAGCGTACTGGTGCCAATTGGCACCAGCTGTGTAAATAATTTCTCTGCACCGGACAACGCGTCTAGGTTACGTCTACGTCAATGGAAAGAGGGAGATAATAGTACATTACTGCAGAGGCCGGGAAGTTAGGGACTGCCGGACGAGTAATGCTTTCAAGGCCGAGCGTGAGCGACAATAATTACGAGTCCGGCAATCCCATTCCCGCCGAGGTATTTATAGTGCTTTTCTCAATAATAGCGAGGAAATAATGAGAGACGAAATACTGGAATTAATTATGAAATTCAGTGTAATAATAATACCATATAAATAAAAACCTTTCATATTAAAATATTGTTTAATGTTGTCTATTTACTTATTCATTGATTATATATATATAGATTGCCGTGATATTCGTATAATTTGGCTTTATGATCTGTAAATAAGACAATAGTAGGTACCTAATAATATTAAGCTTCCTCTCTCTTGTTCAACGATTGCGTGCCCAACGGGTCCATAATGATCTTATTTTTTGTGAACCACCTATTTTACACATTCTGGTTTGCATAAAAGATTTTGAATTGAATTGAAACAAATGAGTATAATATGAATAAAAAAACAAATTAATTACATAATTAAAGTAGCCTAGTATTTAGTAATACTTTTTAATTTTCAATTACCTAGTGCCAAAGGAACAAAGCCCATACAGCCCAATCATATTTAACGCAAAAAATGTAATACTGCAGATTATGACTTTTTTCTCTCGCAACGAAAATTAGGCATATTTTCGTGTGATTTCATACCAACATTTTAATAAAATTGTAGTCATATTCATATAAGTACTTACAACGTGTCTCATAATAACTCCCCATAAAAATTATAATATTCATTTAACCGAAAAGAATGTGTCAACTTTAATAACTTGTCATATCAATCGAATTTAATAGTAAAATTTATGAAAATTCAGTTTTAGAACAGTTTTAGGTTGGCACTTTTGATAGTTTAAATAAAATTAAATATTATATTTTTTATGGGGCGATATGAGACACGTTGTATATGCTCGAAGAGTGCATTTTTTTATAATGTGGTAGCAATTGGCTGTATGACAAGTTACATAATTCAAGTTATAGATAAAATAAAAAACATTGGAGCAGCGGCCAAAAATGATCATTCATCATTCATACTTACTTTCCTGGCCTAGGCCGATAAAGTAATGCATGAGCCAAGAATTACAAACTTTGTGTCTTCTTTTTACTACAATAATGCCTATATTTCCGAGCATGTTTGAGAAAAAGATATTATTGCGGCGATGCCTTCAACACCTCAGAGTGAGTTATAAAATTACCAAATAATTACACTCCAAATGTGCTCTTGTTATTGCTGCGTATAGAGCCATCTCTCTTAGTGCGGTGTTAATATTGTTTTTATTGATTATGATTAAGAAACAATTTTATTGTTGAAATTATGTAATAATATAAATTTGATTACTATATTTTTGCACATTAATTGACAATGAATAATTTGATTTTTTAAATTGAAGTCTATGGATTAAAAAAATGGTATCAACAAGAAGAGACCAAGTTTATCGCAATTACATCTCTGCGATGATATAGGAACATGTTACAAAACCCGCAACCCTAAAATATCTGGCCAGCGTGGTGTAGTAGGTGAATGCTGTGTCTAAGACTTGTATCCAGCAGTGGAACGTATAAAGGGTGATGAGGTGACGACCATGTGATGAAACATAGTGCAAAAATCATTAAAAAAAATTTCAGGAAAGATACAAAAAGGTCAGCAACGGTTAGAACTAATGAATTCCAAACCAGAGGGTCCTCCTATGACACAAGCACAAACTGAAAAAAATCAGGAGCAGGTAATCCATACTTATCTATTTTGTAGCATATCATATTAAAGAAACCAATTATAAATTGATACCTCCAATGAACACCCTAACTAAAATTTTGGTCTTTTCCTTTTTCATCTAAATGGGCTGCATATTTTACCAATTATATGCTCCCAAAATTTTATAATGATATTAACAAAAACAAAAAAGTTTCAGGCTTACATAATGCCTATAAAGTAAATGTTCTTTCGGAAACCAGGAGGTGAACAAGCCGCTTTCTTATTATAGTAGAGGGGCGTTCAGGGCTTTCGCGTGAAGTACAACTTTTCGCTCTTTGCAATGCCTTTTTTTTCTCGGGGGGAAATGCGTAACCGCATCGTACCCGCCGTTGGCTAGACGGCGAGCGTGTGTAAAGGCTCTCCCGGCAGAGTGCCAGGCCTAACCACTAAAACCCCCCGGTGTTCTCCCTGCCCTTTTGGGCGCGCTAGGTAAGGTCCACACTGCGATTCCACTACCCACGCGCCCGGGCAACCCCGACCAACTTGTCGGGCTATCGCCAAGGGGGGATTGCTGCCTATCCGCCTGCGGCGGAGGGGAGCGGCTTGGGGATCTTCCTCCCGCTCCCTCTCCGCAGCCTCCTGCGAGATTACTTCTTCACATAAAGAGGCGACAGCCTCCCATTCTACCTCGCCGAGGAGCATGGCCACGACCATGTTAGGCAGCGAGAGGTTTCCACCTCCCAGCGCAGCGTTGAGTTCGCTGCGCTGGCGTCGCCAAGCCGGGCACACCAATAGTGTGTGCTCGGCAGTGTCCTCGAGAGCGTCGCAGTGATGACACTGCGGCGTTTTCTCCCGATGGGCGACCCGGTGCAGGTAGTGACCGAAGCAGCCATGCCCGGTCAGTACCTGCACCATGCGGAATGTGAGGCTCCCCTGCCGGCGCCCAACCGACTCCTCCAACACTGGACGAATTGCCTCGATCGTCCCGTGAACGGCAGCTGGGGAGGCGAGTGCCTAACCCCACCGGCGCAGAGCCTCCCTCTGCGCCAGGGTACGAACCCGCTCCACCTCCTGTAGAGCGGATCGTCCCCCCCCCCCCCCCTTCTCGAACAGCAACCCGGTGCCGATACACCTCCGAATAGACGCGTGAATCGACATCCCACGGCGTTTGGCCCGCAAGAACGCAAGCCGCGCCGTGGCTGACCGTGCGATAAGCTCGCACGGCCCAGGTTGCTATGACCCTCTACGGACGTCGCAACAGGGCCACCGTACGGGAGGAGAGGCACTCCGCTCATACCGGGGCTCCGTATAGTGCCATCGACCTTATCACCCCGTGATAGAGCCGACAGCACGCCGATCCTGGGTTTCCCACATTAGGGAGGATGCGCACTCGAAACTCCATCGGGGGTCCAGAATCAGGCCGAGGTACTTGAGTTGCGCCTCGACCGGTATACGAACCCCCTCCACTCGGACTCGGAGCCCCGACTATCTGTTATCTACTACGCCATCTGCTACAAAGATAAAAAAATTAAAAATTCATAGGAAAGCGGAAGATAAAATATATTGTTGCTGCAACGCGTTCAACATCTCAGAGTGAGTTAAAAAATAACCAAACAACTACACTCAGAGGCTCTGAACGCGCTCCCGTACTATAATATATACCTACACTGCGTACGCGATTGCCGGCCCTCGAGAAATACGCCGCCAACTACATGCATTAGCAGCTTGTATATCGGCAAACGATTTTTTTTGCTTTTCCACTAAACGCAAACTTATAACCTTTTAAATCGGGTATTCCACTTGGATCCCCTATTTCAATACACCAGGGGATCGAAATACACTTGCTATTCCACATCGATCCCCTAATCAAGGGTATCGAAGAGGAATAACTGCTTCCACATGAATCCCCTGTTAGTAAAATTAATAACATAAAGGCCCTTTCATCATGATGACACATTATTCAAACACAACTCTCTCTCTCTCCCTGGGAGTATTAAGAAAGCTCGAACGCTGGATTCATGTAAGAATCAAGTCCGTAATCATTGCCTGACCTTAAATTCTTGCTTTGTTCCCACTAGTACCACCGAATAGTACCACCGGCGGTACTAGCGAGAAATTTAGTTCTCTTTAGTACCACAATTAATCTTAGTGCTAGTAGTGAGACTGTGTGAACCCAATAGTACTCGTACTACCGACAGATGGTACTTGCACTTTAATAAAGAAAATATAGATATTATTCAAAATCAAAATTAACTTTATTAAAATATGACTTAATAGAAAGCTCTTATAATTGTCCATTTTTTTGGTCATTGGCGGCGTATTTTTTAATTATGATAATTTGATAGGTATTATTTAAGTACAAAAATCTCAGCAATCGATCCCCACAGTAGTCCATACAACATAACACTGTGAAAATAACTAAAGAAAATCAAGCCATTTCAACATCGGATTGTCTTATTTTTTACAGCATAAAAACAGTACAATAGCCGAATTGATTAAGGAATCAGGACGGTTTCCTGGAGAAGCGGATTCAAATCCCGCCCGAGTCGAAATTAGTTCTTCCACAGTTTTAAACAAAATTAAGCATTAATAAAATGCAAAACAACAGTTAAAAAATAAAATAATATGATGATATTTATGATTTTTCGAGAACACGTTTAGTGTATAACTATTTTTTCCCATTAGCTTCTTACGGAGACTGGCAGACATATTTCGTATGAGTGATTTATATGTGAGTGATTGAAATGAATATCTAAAGCCGGCTTTTGACTATGGGATGTAATGTAATATATATTACATTTTGACATATAATATTTTATCGCTTGCCATACTTTTTTACGAGACCGTTCTCACTGTGCTATAATATATATTACACCCCAAACTGTAAATATTTTTTTGCCCGATCGAGCTATATTTGAAGGCTATTTAAGTGGTATATATTTTACCTCACGTTCCCGCACACCGCACCTCTGCCCCTGCCTCGCCTTCATTTCGAATCGTGACGGTCATGCGCACGTACCTCGCTGTCCGCGTGTTATGATTTTTGGGTATTTTGGTTCGCAGTCTTTTCTTTACGTATTTACCACGTATTTACCTATTTACGTATTTATCCCTATATTGGAACATTTTATAGAAAGTGTTAGGAAATATCCTTGTTTACGGGCGACTAATCGTGAAGAGTATAAAATGAATGAAATTAAGGATGCTGCATGGAGAAACGTAATAAGAAATTCACTATAATCTTTTCTTAGTCTTATCTGATTCGATATCCAGAATCGACGTTTATTGTATTTTTTCTAAATAATGAGACATGTAAATCATATACTGCATCATCTTCGTCTGATGAACTATCGAAAGTATCTAGCAAAACAATTTCCTTAATATCCATTTAATAACGAGAGGTCAACCGTTTCGATAAAAGACGTTATGATGTAAGGATCATAAGAACTATTCTAAAAAATATATCTGATAGTGAGAACAGCAAACCCGGGATGTAATATATATCTGACCATGTAATATATATTACATCCTATAGTCAAAAGCCGGCTTAATGTCGCAACAATGTCACTGACATAATTCATATATGCCGGAATGAATCATATAAATAGACCTTTATGTGTAAAAAGGTTGTCATTGCCGTAGGGGATCCTAAAGGAATAGCAAGTGCATTAGAATCCCCTGGGGGATCGTAGTGGATTAGCAAGTTCTTTTTGATCCCCTGGGGGATTGAAATTGGGGATCCAAGTGGAATACCCGTTTTAAATGAGGATTATTATCAGTTCGTACTAATAAGTAGTTTGTACTGATAATAACAGTACTCTAACTCTTTGTCTGGTATTTTTTGAATTTAATTTATTGTTGTCTGCCTTATAAACTTATATTCCCTTATAAAAATCATCTCTTATATACGCCAACTCTGACTTAGTAGTGTTTCAAATTTGAAATACTAACTTTTCCCCATGTCAAATTTCGCTAAGTGACGCTATTAAGAAAACTACAAAAGATATGCAAAATGTTATTATGTGGATTTTAAGCAACAGTAAATTTTATGGTTACACAAAAAAATCATCAAATTAACTGCATTATTGAAGATTTTACCAACTTTTTTCATTAAGAGCGCCTCCTGTAAACCTACAAATTTGGAGTTGGCATAGTGTCCAATGGAGGTATCGAACTGCAAAAGGGTTTTTTGGTAATGAGGAAAACGAAACATTGAAAAGATGGATCTTTTTGCACTCTTTATGTCCACTTTGATGTATGATTTAGGATTTTTTTGTAAAGCGGATTTCTTAACAGATGTGTGAAAATCTACTATGAATATCGGATAATCAAGTGAACACCGGAAAAACAAGTGAATGTCGGAAGAACAAGTAAACAAAGCAAGTAAAGGCCCTAAAACAAATGAACATCGTGAAAAAAATATGTATCCTACCACAAAAACTAATTTTTAAAATTGGAGGAGTACAAATGGCTCTTTCATTTCGTTCATGGTTATTTGGACCTTCAGTTGTTTTAGTGACATTCACTTGTTTTTTCGATGTTTACTTTTATCCTGATTGCATGAGGGTTACTTATTCATTATAGATTTTCAAACATGGGCTAGTTTTAGAAGATCCACTTTTCAAAAAATACTGAATCATTTATTAATTAATTAGGAAATAAAGAGTGCAAAAAGATCCATCAATGGATCGTAGTAGACATCGCCATTTTTTTAAATCTAGAAATTAACTTAATAAATAGGTAAGTGCCCTATTTGTATATTTAGGTTTGTATATTTATTTAATTAATTGCTATTTACTTTCAGAAAATTTAGTACCTTAATATTTCATATTACTTAATTGACATACCATTGTCATTCCCATTTTATGAAGATTATTAATTTCAATAAATATAAAGAATTACAATATATTCAGCATTAGAAATGCTGAATATATTGTAATTCTTGTCGTCCCCTTAGACAAAAACACATGCATATTAATGACACTATTTATTGGTGGACCTCCAACCGACCCTTTGGGTGTAATAAATACACTTTAATGCTGATATAATTTTATTATTATTTAGAAAACAATTTGTTTCAATTGCTTGGGTAAAGAATAATATTTGACATAACTTGTCTGTCAAAATGTTAATAGTGAAAACGAAAGGCAAAATGCCTATGGATTATTATGTTATGTTTTGTTATAGTATATTGTTGCAAATAATATTATGTCAAAACAACCATATCATTAAAAAAGGGTTCATTAATGAATTGTTCAGAGTCCCGTAGATCTCCCACTCATTAATATTTGGATTTAATGATATTGTAGGTTCAATTACTTTCTGAGAAAATTACGTCATTAGTCCAAGAGGCAGAGGAAGCTGGCACTCGTGGTGATGTTGAGCAGGCTCAAGGCTTAATGAAGCTATGTGATAGATTGAAGGAGGAAAAAGAGCAGCTTCTGAAGCAGCAAGAAAATAGGTAATAACTATAATAAAGCGTGGAATTTTGAGTATATCTCTTTGACTTTTAGACATACATGCTAGTATAAGTTTAACTTCCAAAACGATATGTGACTGAGGTGAAATTTTGATTACACCATTATTAGTTCTGCCGTCCTATTACGTAACTGAAGGGGGAAAACAATTGAAATGGAATGTAAATTGGGACCGACCTGGTTCTATAAATGTAGGTGATGATGCACGATACGTGAATAGGAAAGTACGTAGATCGCGGCTGATCGGTATTTCGACGATAGGTTCGCGTTGGGGAGTTGAGATGCTCGACCCAAGTTACTGATCGGAAGTCCAAAGCGAAGTGACGATACGTCAATCACTCCCAATAATTATATAGGATTAGGGTAGGCAGGGAAATACAGTGATAATTATTTATCCTCAATATGAAATTTTGACATTGCGTTCCGTTATATTTACGCACTACTGTTTGCCACCTCAGAGCTGTCAATATTATAATAATAATTTATTTACAGCCAACAATTACAATAAGTGTATTTAACAAGGATGTCATCTTTGAAGTATAAAATATCTGTATCTATAATACAGTGATAATTATTTATCCTCAATATGAAATTTTGACATTGCGTTCCGTTATATTTACGCACTACTGTTTGCCACCTCAGAGCTGTCAATATTATAATAATAATTTATTTACAGCCAACAATTACAATAAGTGTATTTAACAAGGATGTCATCTTTGAAGTATAAAATATCTGTATCTATAATTTGCGTTGGTTACAAATGTTACAATATACCATTGAAAGAAACTTAAATTACAATAAGAACTGCATTAGTGCGGATTGTGCGTGCATGTGTGTCCGGTCCGGGGTATGCGTGCGGGTGTATGTTTGTGTGTGTGTGTGCGCACGTGAATGTATGTTTGAAATGAATCTGTTTTATATCTATTATTAGTTTTAAGTAGTTTTGTTTCAGCAGCATTAATTATAGCAGCAATAGGGATGTTGGACTGTTTTCATTTTATAGATATGCATGTAATTATTACAAAAAAATAAAACTATATTTATTCATTAATTTTAAAGAAAAAATCACATGTTTAAAGTTTGTTGTTTAAATGTTGCGCCTAAACGCTCCAAGCTGTCACGTGATCTTGATGACGTCACAATGTGTTGTCAAACTGTCGGTCAAGGCGATGATCATCTCCATAATATTCCCGTAGAGATCTAAAATAAAATCTTTGTTCTTAGCAAATAAACTTGCCACCATCAGTCTATATTATATCAATATTTTATCAATATTTAGTAAATTATTAATGTTATTTTCATTGGTTAATCCAGACTCCATTGTAATTTTCACTTTTAACCAGATAAGTTATAAAATATTGTCAACAAACATAACGCGTTGCGCAAACTTTACTAACATTACGATCAGTGCAAACGAGGACATGTGGACCGAATTGAATACGGTGTTAATATATTTGTACTGTTTGCATGCAATCATTTCGGACTACTTTAATAGCACGATCGTGTGCACTTCTGTCAATTTCATTAATTAAATAGTCTTGTTTAATATAACATTGGTCACTCACAACATTAGTTAAGCATGCAGAGCAAAAGCCTGCATGCTTAACTTTTATAGCCAATTTATTAAGTTTTTTTTATCATCTCAGAACTTAATAAATGTTTATTTACATTTTTTATTCAAAATCGTCTAACCGTCAAAATTTGAATTTGACATTTACGCACACACTGCGTTACCTATTTTTTATGAGCACTGATTGCACCGCTTCATGAGGTCACATTGCTTTCGTTGGCACGCATCCGTGCGCTACCAGTACAAATAGCGCCGAATAACTCAATTTGGACCATAGTATCGGAATTTTGCCTGAGGCCCAGTTCTGCTAATAAGTTACAGCCGAATCGAAACTTAACCGCTGCGATCGACCAATCGATTTCGATTTCGTGACGTCACGCGCTCTGATTGGTGTTTACAATCACGTGATAATGGGCATTTATTTAAACATTTTTAATTAATTTAATTTATACTACTTACAAAATAATATGATTTTCAGCATTTTCATATTCCCTTCTATGGTATAAACATAACTTTCTATATACACTCGCGAGCAAAAGTTTGGAATCAGTTACTTGAAATTGGTTGCGCGTTATCTTGAGTAGTTAATACTTTTTTAATAATCGTAAAAATGACATCATTTTAAAGGTTCGACTCTTTACTTTTAAACTGATACCGAATTCATTAAAAACAAGCCAGTATTTGTGGAGCCATTCCGCATTAAGTGAAGGTGTATCGAAAAAGACGTGTTTCAATTGTTTGATACGTCACGAGTTGCGACCTATTGACCCACTATAAAAGCACCTGTTATCGGATTTTCTTTATCAGTCGACTTTCACACGTTGACCGGTACACATCTCCGCTACTTTTGACCCTTTACCTTGTACGACAATGGAGACCACCTACAGAAGCAGCACAAATCGTAGACCTATTGCAAGAAGGGCTCAGCCAGCGGGTTGTCGCTCGTCGGCTCCACATAAACCAATCCTGTGTTTCGAAAGTTTATAAGCGCTTTCGGGAGACTGGTGGCTTTATCCCGAGACCAAGATCTGGACGGCGCCGGTGCACATCGGAGAGGGATGACCGTTTTATCGTGTCAACCTCTCCCCGAAATCGGCATTTGACTGGTGTCGACGTCCAACAGGAGCTCCGAGATGTTCGTGGGGTAGCAGCCAGCGAGTGGACAGTTCGTCGACGACTCAAGCAAGCGAATCTGACTTCAAAAAGGCCTGCCACAGGCCCGAAACTCACGGCAGCTCACCGACAAGCACGCCTTCAGTTTGCTCGCACCCATCTTGATTGGGAGGTTGAGCAATGGAGGCAAGTCCTGTTCTCCGACGAAAGCAGGATGTGTTTGCACGGTAGCGATAGAAGAGGACGGGTCTACAGGCGGCCTGGGGAGCGATTTGCACAGTGCTGTGTCGCTGAAACAGTGGCTTATGGGGGCGGCTCTTGTATGATGTGGGCCGGCATTTCCTTCGATGGTAAAACCGAGCTTGTTTTCGTGCCTGGCGGAGGACGAGGAGGCGGTCTAACTTCGGACCGGTACATTTCCGATATTCTCCTGGAACATGTCGTTCCCTATGCGGGATACATCGGTGATGACTTCCTCCTTATGCACGATAACGCTCGTTGTCACACTGCCCGTGTAACAACGGAATACCTCGAAGAAGTCGGTATTGCCACATTGGACTGGCCAGCGCTCAGCCCTGACTTGAATCCCATTGAGCATGTGTGGGATGAACTGAAGAGGAAGGTTCGTTCCAGAACTCCTGCTCCTTCATGTCTGAATGAACTCAAATCAGCGTTGATTGAGGAGTGGGAATGTATTCCACAAGAATCAATTCAGAAGCTGATCAGGTCTATGAAGAATCGTCTTGGAGCAGTTATTAGGGCGATGGGGAGGGAACATAAAATATTGACACTTATTTTTAAAGATAAATAAAATTTTTATTTAATAATTTTTGTTGTTTTATTCATTTATTATTTTTCCCTATTTCCTTGTTTTCCTACCTCCTTCACTTAATCCGGGATAACTCCACAATTACGGGCTCGATATGAATTAATTTTATATCGATTTAAAGTGGACAGTTGCACCTTTAACATGATGTCATTTTTATGATTATTATGGCGGCTGTACACTCTCGACGAGTGCTCTCGTCTAGTCTCGCCGAGAGGTCTCGCCCGAGAGACCTGTCAGCGAGTGCTTACCATGTACACTCTCGTCTATTCACTTACGGTTTTGATCACCGAGAGGATGGACGCGTTAGAAGTCGCTTCCATTGTTTCGCTATGCACTATTAATTATTATATGTATGTACACGAATATCATACAAAAAAAAATCAAAAAGAGTGGCGTTAAAGAAGATGGTGGATGGTCGCTATGCATCGAATAATAATAATAAAAACCGACTTCAAAAACACTGAAAAGTTAAAAATAATATAAGAATAGGTACAGACAACATCACGCTTCTATATTGAAGTCGGTGACAAATTTTAACACTTTCTAGGAGATCATCGTTTGGCACCGACTTCAATATAGAAGTGAGATGTTGTCTGTACCTATTCTTATATTATTTTTAACTTCTCAATGTTTTTGAAGTAGGTTTTTATTTTTTATATAATATTTTTTATTTTTAACTTTTTAGTGAAAGAAACCCGAATTTAATACCAGCTCACCTTTAGTGAGCTGGTATTAAATTAGCGTTTCCCTCGATTTTCATGGGATCCCATGATCAGATCCTGAATTTGGTGACAATGGGACCACCCTTGGGGTTTACTCTATCGAATACAAAAAGAATTTTGAAAATCGGTCCACAATTGGCGGCGTAATCGCGTAACATACACACAAAAAAAAACATACGCATCGAATTGAGAACCTCCTCCTTTTTTGAAGTCGGATAAAAATATGGTTACAGAGATGATTATAAGAAGCTAATCCCAACATTTTTGTAATTTTTCGACGTGCAAATACTTATTCCGATGTGAAATATTATGATTAGTACGACTCAATTCACGTGTGTTCAGAGCGGTTGCTGGCTGTGCACTGCACTGGCGAGTAGAAGTGGAAAAAACGGCTTAAAATTTTAAAACGTTTAAACGTTGTACTTATTTAAATAAGCGCGCTTGTAAAAAAAGCTTTTCGTTTAAACGCTTATTGTTTATTGCGTATAATTATGTTTGCAAAAACGTTTAAGCACAACGTATGCACCGTTCTATTGCTAATGACAAAAACACTATAGGGATAGCTTTATACTATTTAAACGAAAAAACTGTTCTCATATCAATCAAATGAATTATTTTTATTGATGGAAATATTAATATTCTTATTTTATTATTTAATAAACAATGTTTCTACAAATATTGCATCACGCGACTTAATTGACCAAGTTCCTTTCAAAAAAGTCCCACATTACATTATTACCACCTCTCGACACTAAAACTATCAAATTATATATTTATAAACTTTATTTAATCGCACTTTATACACACACGCATAACAAACGTAAATACAATGCTTATTTATACACGTATATAAAAAAATAAAACGAAAGCGTACGTAAAAGCAGCCAGCCACAATACAACAAACGCGTACTTATCTCTCGACAGTGAAAAGCTTACTACTTTTTTAAACGAAAAGCGTGGTAAGTCATCCAATTTTGGGATGCGTTTTGGTCGCGTTATAACTCCAGCACGCAGTATAATGCCATCTAGCGGCGAACGTTCTATTTCCGATGTATGTATACAGAGCATGCTTTCAAAGTAGGTAATTTTATTGCGGGAGTACAGATGGCGGGACTAATGTATGTCGGTAAAAAGCAAAGCGGAAGTAAAAGCGTAATGTTTTGATTCGAAAAAGTCTGCTTTTGTACTTTTGTTCAAAAGCAAACTTTTTTAAGTGCTTTTCGTTTAAGCGCTCACCTCTACTGGCGAGAGTGTACATCAATGCTCTCGCCGTTCCTCGCGAGACATGCCGAGACCCTTTGACTCGGGCACAAAAAACCGACACGGGAGCGAGAGCGGGCGAGTAAGCACGAGACATCCCGAGGCGAGGCGAGAGCTACCATGTACACTCTCGCACTCGGCCTGTCTCGGGGTGTCTCGGCGAGAGTGTACAGCCGCCATTAAAAATTTATTTAGTAAGCAAGATCACGCGGAACCAATTTCAAGTAACTGATTCCAAACTTTTGCTCGCGAGTGTATTTGCGATTCATGTCAACATCCCCATTAGTAACAGTGTATTACAAATTGACAAAAGTGAGTTGGCAACTGGATTTATGATATACAGACTGTACAAAAGTATCGGATAGCTGGTGTTATGGTATATAAAGTATGGCTGGATATAATTATTAAAAAAATAATTTCATCAAAATTCCGTTCCGTTTCGCAGTTATTAACATTCAAAGTTTAATCACTAAGTCACTTTAATTGAAATTAAAACTAATTGAATAATTCAACTATGTTCTATTAATAATTTGAAAGGTTCTGGTCCCCGTCGTGCCTGTAGGCAAACTTTAATAACTCTTTGTTTTTTATTCAAGGGGAATAGCATTAATAATTTTTATCACATCTATTTGAAAATAGCGACTTAGTTCTTCGTAAACATGGACCAAATTAGTTTTTTTATCGTTCAGGTACAAAAGTGATTTGAATTTAGACACTGTTAGCGCAGAGGTCGAGTGATCGCCTATTGCGCAACGGGTCGCGGGTTCGATTCCCGCTCGGGACAGATATTTTGTATGGCCTACAGAAATTAGTTCCGGTCTGGGCGTATATGTGCATGTGATATTCTATGTTTGTAACTGCACCCACGACACAGGAGAAAATCCTAGTGTGGGGCGACGTTTAAAAAAAACAATAAACAACAATTTCGAAGGTGCCTACTGGTGGCAATTCTGTTGGCACTAATGGGATTACTTTATTACTATAATATAAATATTAAATCGTTTCTTATCATTTCCTTTATTTATATAACTACTTAGGCTAGTAGTACTATAATGATAGGTATTGTTCAATCGCAGGCTTCATACAAATTCCACCAACATACATATTATACATGAATTTCCACTTTTCACTTTTGCTCAACTTAATATTCTCCTATATTTTTTTATTAGTCATTGGTCGATGACTGCTGAACTGGCTGCTGCTCAAGAAAAACAAATGGAAGTATGTGCCGTTTGCGGGGCATTTCTCATTGTTGGTGATGCGCAACAACGCATTGATGATCATCTCTCTGGAAAACAACATGTTGGGTAAGCTAATGTTCACATATTGCTGTCTTTGTGAGGATTATCCTTTTTGATATGAGATTTTTACTTATTATTATCTACCCTCACTCAGATTATTCGTTATACATGACAGAAGCTGTTTTAGTTAAGGCTGTGGGCTTTTTGAATGGGCGGTTTTTAGACTCGAATGATACATTTTACTATTGATCACCGAATTACCAATGTTTTGTGAATTACTAATTGAGAGAGACTACCAGAGTCGTCTACGTGAGGACTTGTATCTTATGTATTTCTGCCGCTAAGCAGCGGTGACTGCATTGCTGTATTGCGGTTTTAGCTGAACGCACATTAATGTTCGCGCTGCATGCGCCGTACGCCGCATTTTTGGAATTCTTTGTATGAAATTATATGAAACCTCGCACATTTGGCCGCACCGTACGCGCTGAATTTCAAAAATGCGGTAGGTGTCCGGGTATTATATTGTGGTGCTTTTTCTTGCTGAATTGTAGAAATATAGGGAAATCTTAAAGTTAAAGAAAAAAAACAAACTTATTCCTTTAGTCCGATACAAAATGAAAAGCTTTATTCTGGTAGGTACATGGTTGTAATTCACTTATGCATAATGTTACTGAAGTTAACAAAATCCCTCAATGCAAAGCACTTAACTAAATGTTTAATTAATACAAGCCAAGGGCAGGATGGTTCAGGTTTGTTTGATCAATCTCGGCAGGTAAAAATCAGGTACAAATTGGGTACAAAACTACAAAATGAGGGGCAATAAAGTACACGAACAAATAGTTATAGGTTTCATTTTTTTTTAAATTAGTAGCTTTCCCCGGAGCGGTTGTTAGTAGAGCGTACCTTCGATGCTAAGTTTCCGCGATCACGGGTCAGAGATATAAAATTCCAGTTCCTTAGATTATTCTCTCTATATATGTACAATTCCACAGAATTCCACCTTGTGTTAGGTTATTAGGTAGGTTAGTTGCAGCGGAGCCCTACGGCCTCCGGGAACTGCCCTGGAGATTCATAGCACAGTGTTATGTTAAAAATATAATTAAATATGCCTATAATCTTAGGGTGAGTGGGTCTAACACTGAGTTCTGAAGGAATCCCAGTCAATACATTTGAATTTCATGTAATAAACATTGCAAGTTAATTCCAAACATAATTTTCAATGAATTGTCAAAGTTTCTTATTGGTTAGTTAATAAAAAGGACATATGGAGGGGAGAGCACCTATTTTGTGTATAATTACTGCTATTAAGAAAAGAAAACAGCTTAATTTGTGAGTTATTTGCCAAAGTATGATGTGAAACTCAATATAGTGAAAATCTAGAATTTAACATGAAATTCACAAGTGTTACTCAATATATGCAGTAATCCCACTAAAATGCCGCTTACTATCAGGTTTTTTTAATGAAATAGGGGATGAAAAAGGCGAATTTTGGAAATGTAATATGTTTGATTTAATAATCAATATACCCACTAATAAAAATAAAATTAACAAAATCTGTTTTAAATCATGAAATATAATAAGTTAATTAGATACCTTAGTGTGGGCGGAGTATTATCTATCGATATAATTGATTTATTCAACTAATTCAATGAATCGCGCGCCGGCGATTATAAATATGATTGAGCTTTTACTCTTCAAGCTGAAAACAAAAATAACTGACTTTGGAAATAGCTTTTCAAATTAAATTCACACGGAAAACGAGAGAAATACCTATGGATTTTATTCGCAGAAATGAATTTAAATACTTTATGATCTTCGAATCAATAACAAATTTCTTCGGTCGATGTCTCACAGACTAACCAGTTCGGAGATCATAACATAGACGAAAGACGCGTTCAAAGACTAGGGTGAAAAATGGGCGCGTTCTATTTACGCACATACTAGAATCGAGGTCCGTTCACCGAATGTTAAGCGTCGTATTGGCGACGGAACCTTCCCTAAAACCAAATTCATTTCACAACATGTGTGTCATGATGTGTCAAGTCAACATACGGATCTTTCGAAATTCTACAATATACAATAAGTATTTCCAGCCAAAGTTATAAGTTTGGTTGGAAAACAAAACGTAATGTAAATTAACCATAAACAAACTGTGAATGCTTTCCGAATTCTATTCGACGAAACCATAATTATATGATCTGTAGCTTTAAGTGTACTTTATTATGATATGTCTCAAAAAATGATCAAAATAAACGGTCTAAATGTCAAATTCCGAATTTTGAGAAAATCAACCCACCTAAAGGGGAGCACGGGATTTTGGGCGAAAAAAAACTATCTTTGTAAATAAGGCCAGGATAAACGCGAGATTTATTTTGTTTATGCCAAAATCGAATAATGACCAAAGATAATTGCAAATGTCAATGACGTGACGTGAAACGACGTTGACGTTGACACTTGACATTGACATTGTGAAATTCATTGACAAAGTTATTGTAATTACGATTTTAGTTGTGAAATTTGTGTTAAAACTACAGTGAAAACAAAGTGTTTTTGCAAAATTAGTGTTTTATGAAATTTTAAGAAAAAACGGTGTTACAATATAATGCGGCGCGTGCAGATATTTTATGTGCGTTCAGCTTTAAAGGGTAAGACAGGCAGTTAAATTATTGGATACTGCAACTTGACATCTTATGTCAAACTTGGCAACGTGCATTGGCGTCCTTGTAGGGGTTGTAGATTTGCATGTATTGCTGCAGGAACTACATGTACTATAGGCGACTGTAGCTATTTACCACCAGGTGGGCAGCCAGCTTGTATGCCAATTAAAAAAGTGCTTGAACGAATTACCATACATTGTGAGTTCGTACAGTGGCCCCTGCAGTTGTCTGATAAATTCTCACTCAGCCCCCTTACTAATTAAATTGAATACTACACCCACAAAGAGCACAAAAATACCACAGAATACCTATGCATGTCGTCTAATAATGTCGTTTAACACAGATACTACAAGCTGCGCCAAGCTTACGAAGAAATGAACAAGGCGCGCGATAAAGAACAGCAAGAAAAGGAGAAGAGACGTCGCGAAGAGAGGGAAAGAGAGAGAGCGCTACGCGGGGGTGGCTTGGGGTCTGACCGGCGTGACAGGGAGCGTATGGACCGCGATAGGGAGCGCGATAGAGACCGAAGCGAGAGGCGAGACCGAAGCAAGGAAGGGGAAAAGGACAAGGATAAGGAACGCGAAAAGGAGAAAGACAAGGAGCGAGAAAAAGACAAGGAAAAGGAGCGACATCGGTAAGAAGTCATAGAAGTTAATAGTTTCCATTTTACGTGACTTCTCATGCTTTAACCCTTATTGATGATATTGGCAGATAGTGTAGAAGTACATACCTACATACACAATGTAGTATTATTTGCTAGTACATATAAGTAATGAAGTTTTCAAAAATAATAATATGATGGTTAGTTTTCATCAAAATTGGCCCCCCAAGACTTATTTGTCTTTTTATTTTCTTAAAAAATACTAAATATTAAAAAAAAAATATATTAGGAATTTAACACAAAAAATATTTCATATTAAGCAGGATTCGAGCAAAAGATTGAGGTGGATTTTTTCGTGTATTGATTTATTTATTCTTCAAAGTGACAAAATATAAAATTTATAGGTTTGCTTTATTACTAATAAATTATCACGAAACTGTAAAAAATTCTAAATTGAATGTATACAGGGTAATTTTTAAACCATCAACAACCTCCCAGGGGCTGATTCTAGTGCTCAGATGCAACAACTTTTTGTATGGGACCAACATCGAAATCGCAAAAAAAATCCACTTTCCCATACTAAAGTCTCGATCAGCTAACCTAGTTTGTATGAAGAGTGGTTTTTTTTTTGCGATTTCAATGTTGGTCCCATACAAAATATTGTTGCATCTGAGCACGAGAATCAGCGCCTGGGAGGTTGTTGATTGTTTAAAAATTATCCTGTATAGCTATTAATAGTGAGTAAAGTCTACTTTGGCTTAACAAAGCATAGAGTAGAGATCAAAACAGAAAAAAAAATCGTTTTGGTTGGATAAGTCCTTGGTGACCAATAATGGTCATGGCATCAACAGTATGTTGAAGATACAGGATTGAATCCTGCATGAGGTGAATTTTTTTCTGGGATTGATTTATGTATTTTATATCATTTATTTATTGTTTATTTGCAGATACGATTTTTAGTCGAACTACTTCATGCTTAATATTGAGTAGTTCATTATTAGCTAGGTAACCCAGGTAACTAACTACCCCATATCTATAAATTCGATCAAGAGTGTCACTTAACTACAATAGATAAAGATTGACATTTGAAACATCTACTATAAAGAAACTAAACCTTGATGCGTGCGCAGCGCTAAAGTGCCTATTACATTACACGATTTCTCGGACCCTGTCTATCGGGTCCCGATTTATCGGGCCCTGTCTGCCGCGTGGCCTATTACATTATCGAATTCTCGGGTCCTGTCTGTCGTGTGCCTATAAAAGCGCTTCCTGCTTAATTCACTCTCAGTCGAACATCGAACGTTTTGCACGTCTAGCACTATGGCACCGACTTTATTGAAATGCCAAAAAATTGCTTTAGCGGTGATTTTGGCTGTCGGTACCGTGCAATCTATAAAAAGGAAGAAAAGGAGAATGTGGGTCAAAAAATATTTACAGCTTAGAGGAAAACTCTCAAATATTCAGATACTCAGTATTTTGTATCTATAATTTTTTTATATAGCGGGTTATTTTCGCATCATCATGCGGGTTTTTTACGCACTCACGCGCGTAGTTGTGTTTCCAAAATCAACGTCAAGCCCTTCCAAAATCACGCACGGCACTGCGGGACTCGGTATGCCATACCTTGCGTCTCGCCCGCACATACGCGCGTGGGTGCGTCTTTCACCGCTTGTAGGTGCGTGATCTGCATGAACGCGCGTGGATGCGTTTTCTGTGTGTTGGACTGTGCGTGTTTTCTATACAAACGGAGAAACTTACAAGCAACGGAAGAACACGCATTCACGCGCTACTCTGCGTGGTGCGTGGCAGTGTGTGAATCGCCTTACTATGGGATAAAACTCGAAATCGCGTAAAAAAAATCAGCTGTTCCATACATTTAGGTTCAGTGGATGTTGAACATTAGTACAGAACAGCTGATTTCATTTTCGCGATTTCGAGATTGGTCCCATAGTAAAAGATCTTCATTTTGCTTGTCTGAACAAGCACACAAAATTTGGCTCCTGCTAACTAAAAACCCACAAAATAACCCGGTATTTGAAGAAGTGTACATTAAATACTTCCCCTCGGACTGCCAAGAAAAGTTGACGTGTTATTTGTAGCTTGGTGATATAAACATAGTTCATTTTAAATCATTCATCGTTTAATATCAACTGAAATATTAGGACATCATAAGTACTAAGAAGTAATCTAGTATCGCAAACTTATAACGCACAGCAGCAACAGTAATTCGCACAAGTTTGTTTACGTAATTCTGGTGATGTGCGTAGAGTTACAAACATTCTAGAATCTAGAGGTATATTAAATTAATATTTAATTTTGTATGAAAGTAAAATCTAATGAATTATCAAAAGTCATAGAACAAACGTTGTTATATATGATGTTAGCCATCTAATCCTGCGAGGTTGCAGGTGTTTTACAATTAACTCTGTATACACAGATCAAGCCGCGATGACAGAGGGAGTCGCCACGAGGAGCGGGAGCGTGAGCGCGACCGCGACCGCGAGCGCGAACGTGACCGCGATCGCGAACGCGACCGCGACCGCAAGCATCGCAAAGAAAGAAGTGAGTCATTATCATATACTTATTTATAGGCCCCGGTAAACATATTGAACATTTTCACAGATAAAAAATATATGCGCAGTTGCAGTATTTAGACAAAAGCTTTTACTGCGCATGTATTTTTTATCTACCTACCTATAGCTTACCTATAGCTATAAAATACTTTGCTTTACATATTTTCCCATTCGTCTTCAAAAGCTGATTACATTATTAAAATTGGAACATTTCTAAATGGTAGGAGAAATATTTATTTGTTATACATGGCTGCAAAGTTGGTTTTTGTTGCGAGTGCTAAAGGGTATTGTTCAATTTCGGCTATTCGTGAACAAGTTATTTCTAGGGATTAAACGATACCGAAGCGATGAATCGTAAACCGCCGATTATCATGGTGAATACGAATCATCGGCATCGTAATGATTTATCTGATTCATTACGATTATTATTACCGATGCATTCGATTATTGTTTTTTGACAACAGGATATTTTTACAAACATAGCCCCACCCGAGTCGGTGCAGTACCTATAAATTGGCTGTATAGGTAATGACCCTTTGCCTGCCGGCTGGGGGCGCGCGAAAAAAGGTTGACATTTTTTATTTTGAGGTTATGTTTGATTTGACTTTTCATAATTCATGTTGATGGCGACCCGGCGAGCACGGTCGACAACTAGTCGGGCACTTACCGACAGAAGCGAGAACGTAAATCCGCTTTTAAATCATAATAACTACTTGATTATCTGCGTTGTTTATTTGTTGTTATTGATATAGTTTTGATCATTCATTATCGTACGGACAGTGAATATTATTGTGTACGTACAGTGAATATAATACAGTACGTACAGTGAATATTATTTTATCGATTCTTTTTTACTGTGAACCCGATTTGCTTTTATAATGGACTCCGATACCGCCCGTAATGAAGTTCTTTTGTTGACCCTGGTGCTACTTTGGTCTTGCTTGCTTCTTACCAGTGTTGATCCTGTTACCTCAGTATTAATCAGTACACCAAGCATTAATTTTAAAAAAATCCTACTAATATTATAAATGAGAAAGTGTGGATGTTTGGATGTTTAGATGTTTGGATGTTTATTACTCAATCACGCAAAAACGGCTGAACGGATTTGCATGAAATTTGGCATGCATGCATGTAGCCTTTGACAAGGAAAAGAACATAACTACCTTTTATCCCGATTCCTTAAGTAGTTCCCGAGGGAAAATTTCAAATTGTTTACGAGCTAAGCCGCGGGTAGATAGCTTTGAAATTTGGTATGCATGTCACCTATGCTATGGAAAAGGACATGTACTATATATTCCTTAATGATCTCTCAAATAGTTCCCGTGGGAAGATTAAAAATTGTTTACGAGCGAAGCTTTCGACCTAATTCTGTAGGTCACGCAGACGAAGTCGCGGGCAGAAGCTAGTATGTATATAATTTGATGAAATCAATGGTTGGTCATGTAATTTCAAATCATAATTATATTTTTTCATTACTTATATCATTTTAGACTAATATACGATTAAAGTAATAAATATTAGCAACTTTTACTGGAATATTAGGTTTGCTTATTTAGGCATATCACTAGACATTCCGGCGATTATATTGCTTTAATTACATATTTCAGATACAAAGAATTAAACCTGACCATTTTTAATAAGTTTGGTTGCTGTTTATGTTTAGCCAAAGCACCCATATAAACGGAACAATTTCCTTTGAATCCCGAGGAAGTGATTCAAAGGGAATTGTTCAGTTATAGAAGTGAGCGAAGCGAGTGGTTCAAAAGTAGAATCCAGAGTGTAACGAGGGATTCATAGGCACGAGAGGCAAATAACTTTGCAGCCGAGCGCAACACCTCACCTTGGCGAGGAAAATACCTACTACTGTTATAAAACAATTCGCCATCGAATACAAAATGATGCAACGAAAATTACCAAAATTTTAAATTCGAACATAGCGATGTGATGAATTTATCATGTAATGATTTTTAGCATTAAGATTCTTCCTTTTTAAACGAAAATGTTTATGACCACAAAAAAAATAGAAATAAAAAGCCTTTCTGAGCTGGTGAGGTGAAAAAATATATGCTGTGGTCCTGTGTTCACGGCTTTAGTCCAGGGCCCACATAATATAAGTACTACGAGACATTTATTTATTTGTGCAGAAGTCTGGCCATAATTAACCTTTACTTTTGCAGGATCTTCTCATGACCGCTCCCGTAGGCGTTCCCGAGACCGCCATTAGCATTGACTGAGGTATCACATATGCGCCTCTAAACGGTAAGTATTCCGTTGCAAGATACTTTTTTACAGTTACCCAAACAAAATGAAGGTCCCCAAAATCATTCAAAACACACTGCAATATTCGATCGTATGTAGTTTAATTTTGGTGAGCGATCGCGCTAATAAAGCAAAATCGGATCGTAATCGAAATGTTATATTTGTCTAATCTTCTCATAAGATGATAACAACAATGCATATAAACGAAAGACCGGCCGTAGGAAAACTATAAATATTGCACGGCGTGATGTCATATCGTTTCACTGTCAGTAGGCACATATAAAATAAAAAATGTTTATGAGTTTTATAAATTACATACAACACGTAATATATGACTACTTCAGCAGTTGATCGTATTCAATCTAATTTCGCATGTATTAGTAGAAATAACTGGAATTTATTAATGTAAGTATAAATTCAGTTTTCTCAAGAAAAACATTGTTTTGTTTGATTTGATGAGCATGCCTTTGATGACAGTAACATGTCTGATTTGGTTTGGTGTTGGTTTATTAGGATGATCGCTCCCAACTATTGGAGACACTGGGCTGCAATAAAATTGACAAAGTTCTCTCGACGCTGGTCATTATTAACCTTCATAAATAATTGCAAGACCCATTCAATTTAACACAACAAATACTTTTCTCAGTAAAGACACAGGAATGCTGTACTGAGTCTGGCAAAATTAATCCCCCAAATATTTTAAACTTTGTCTACGTTGAGAAATTTTTGTGTTAACCTGTTATTCTCGTCTGCATGTAAATATTGTAAATTTATAAAACATCACATCTAAACATGTATTGATACATTTATAAGTAATAAATTGAACACTTGTTTTACAGCTTAATGTAGCATACCAAAATAATACTTCGGTATAAGGCAAACATACGGGGAGTATTGACCCCCAAAGAACCTCTCGATTCGGTAGTTGTCGTCACACCGACGGACTTGGCAGGTATTTGATTGGTATTTTGATTAGTTGCCGCAAGCTGTTGATGTTGGAGACCTATTTACCGTGTGACGTCTCCGTGCAAAGTTGTTGCACGGTGCTGTCAGGTGATTGCGTCAATAGGCCATCGACTCATCTTCGTTTCGAGGTATTCTAACTTCTTTATATTCCGCCGTCGCGCGTCGTCTGTCGTCAGTGTCCAGTAGACCGCGGCTGATTGTCAGGTATATGTTAGGTTCCCCTCGTGTGTATGGGCTGTAAATAATATGGGCTAAACAAATTAATTGAAAGGGGGATAAGTATAAAAAGTCTAGTCAAGTAATTTCTTTTTCAAAATTTTTACTCGATTTGTGACTCAAATATGCTGCATAATTAATGTTACTTATTAAAATACAATCTATCAAAAAATCTATGAATGTTCAGACCAAATGTCTCAATTTTAAATTTTTACACATGTATTTAGGATGCTCACAATTCTATGGAAGTTCTACCAATAGCTTGTGCAGCTTTTGATTTGTTCTTTACATTGCCATCACATACGATGCCATGTTACGAGGATGCCATATGAGAGGAATGTACTTCTTAATGTATTGGAGGCTGATTTCGCATCATCTGTGTACTTCCAGGTACCTTTGCAAAATATGGTTACAAATTTCCTAAAGTTGACACCCAATTATTTCTGCGAACACATAAAACAATTGTTACTCTCAGAAACTTGTTGCCATATTAAAAAAAACGCAATCCCTTAACCCAAATGGAAAAGAATTGTTAATGATTGAACTATTTATAAACTCTTTAGTAACAATCACATTAACATAGAATTAAAATATTGGACAACAGTGCTAGCACACGCTTTAAAAAAACCCAACTTGAGTTGAATTAATGTTGGTAGTATTTAAAAAGAATGAACAATTTGAATATAAATTTTGGCTATAACATTATTCTAATTCAATCATTAATCAGTTCTTGTCCACTGTATACTCTGAGAAAGAGCCTATCACTAGTTTGCGCGATGGACTTTTCAGTTGGCAACGAGCGAGACGATAGCGACGCGGCCACTTCTGCCACAGAAAATGAGGTACTTTTGACAGTAAACACAATCCAGAAGACAACAAGAGCTCGAGACCGCTGCCACTGGTTACGAGGTGACATAGAATAGTCACGCGCACTGCTAAGAATGTTATAATGTTAGGCAATGTAATTGGTTCAATATGAACGCATGTACTAGAAAATTCAGATGGGATATTCCCGCTTAGATTAATTATATTAATGTATGTTAATGTAGCTTCCTCCGATGTTTATCCTCTATTACTGTTAACCAGATTCCACTGAGGAGACATTCAGGTATTTATGAAAATATCTACAAATTTTATGATGTTAATGTGGTTTATTTGTTTATTGCATTATTTTAATGTGTGGATAGTGCATACTTGCTTCGAAGAATAAAATAATTCAATTTAGTGATTTGGTTTGATTTTTGTCTCCATTTGTCACGCTCCTGTAAATTTCTCGACAAATGCGAGTTTTCACATCTGATGGGAAGTTATAAAGCAGCGAACTCACTAAGAGGTGTAACGCGTAACGTATCTGATACAGAATCTAGTGTGTACGTAGGCGCGAGCACTAACCACTAAGGCGCTTGCAGTGTGCTCTAGACATGCGCAAATCATGTCCTGTAATGGATTGAACCTGGAACGGTTACTTAACATTTCGGAACTATGTCCGTTATCATGTCCGCGGAACTATCTAGTTCCTTTAGGTATCATGGCCATAGACAGGTTCAGTTCCATATCTATCAGTTTCAGTTCCTTGATCCATCGGGCATTACGTTATGGTCCGTGTTAAACTCTTAATCTTTACATAGTATAAAATGAATTCGCCTCCGCTGTATGTTCGCTTAGATCTTTTAAACTACTCAATGAATTTTAATGCAGTTTTCAGCAATAGATAGAGTGATTCAAATGGAAGGTTTATATGTACAATACACAAGCTTCCTCCCGCGGCTTTTCCCGCGTCAAATAACGACTCTCGGACTCGCCGCTGTGATTCGTCGACATGTCTCGGTTCGGACATGGACATGCGCGAAACGACAGAATAGGTCCACAGAAATGGAACGTGAATGGAACTGTGAACCTGTTTAAATCAACGCCTCGGAAAGGAACTATGTCGTTCCAGTGTCGGACATAGTTCCAGGAACTATTACGATCCGGAACTACACATGTCTAGTGTGCTCGTGGACGGCAATACGACAAGACGTGTAGTGAGTACAGTAAGCTCCTTGTCAAGCTATACTGTTTGACCTTTGGACAGTTCTTATAACGCTCACAATAGAGGCAGTTTTCGTAGTGTAAATGTAAAGCTTGAATGGGAGCTTACTGTACGTCGGCGCGAGAGTCGAACGAACATCATCATGGAGGACGGAAGAAAAAGTTTTTAATCTAATTGAACTTTATCGAAATTGTCCGGTATTGTGGGATCCTAAAACAATGCAAGTGAAACTTTTTTCGGATCGTAGGCATTTTACTGAAAATTTTCGTAAAATTATTCGATTTGAGGTATTAAAAACGCATTTAAAACCCTAAATCGAATAATCTTAATTTAATAATTGGAAAATGGGATTGATAATGGGAAATCAATAGTAGACAAGATATCCAACTATAAATTTTAAATTCATTCTGCCTATCACTATGAAATAAGTCCATTAACCCTAGAGTGGGCGCGTCGTTCCTTAAAACGTCAGTGGGTGCGTGGGGAGCATTTTGCCATTCTTTCTTGGACAATTTTAAGTATAGGAATACTGCAATTTAATTAATTTTCTCAGGATTTAAGTGAAATACATATAAGGAAATCTTGAAATCAGTGTGTTCAGTTACGGCTTTACCCTTCAGTGAGGAACCTCTAGTAATGTCGAGTTAAGGTTGAGAGAAGGATGACGTCATTAAATTTCTTATATTATGTTTGCAAACTGTAGAGAATATGTTAATGGTTCACTTTTTCATCTGTGGGCTGTCCTCCCCTGAGTAATTATGTTCTGTGGGGCGGGGCTATCTTATAAATATCAATTCTGTCATTGTCATTCAACTCAACTGTCAAGTGCAAATCAAAAAGGGGAGGGGGGGGGGGGGGGTTACCCCCACACTAACTCCCAGGGTGAGGAAGTACATACTTCCAGAGATATGAGCATTTGAAATTTGAAAAAACTAACCTCAAAATTAGCCGTTTCCACAAGCAATAGGTATGCATAAAGTCGAGAATACACAAAGTTGTTTCTGGCGCTTCGCCGGCCGCTACCGCGGCACGCTCGGCTCGCGCGCTTGGTTCATGTTCAATCAAACCTACGCTCGTCGCTTCGCTCCTCGCTACCTATTTTTCACCCGCCTACAGTTTCGAAACGGAATCAAGAATGGAAAAAAAAAATTACGATAGTCAAATTGGACTTTCAGAAGCGTTCGTGAAATACATATAAAAATGAACATATTTAATTTTAAATTATTAATAGCTAAAAATAGCTAAACAACATTTTAATTACTTCATACCATATTTTATTAAAGTTATAACTTTAGAAAAGCACTTTATTCAGTTTAAATGTATCTTAAACCAACATCGTTAGTGTAATTTTTAATGTTTATGAACGTAAAATTACTTTTTTGACATCTAGACAATCTATAGGTTTTCATTACAAATGTCAAAAATGTTGTGTCTAAGTTAAAATTACGAAAGTTTAGAGACATATCTCAAAAACTATGTGTTTCCTCACTAAATGAATATATGCATCAGAATCGCATTTTTTTTTACAATACACTAGCAATTTCAGTTTATACGAATTCGTGCACAGTGATTCTAAACCCTAGCCGTCGTCCGCGTGGAATAGTTACTTTGGGCTAACGCTAACTTTAACCCGCGAATTCGTTTATATACCTATAGGTGAGTAAGTACTGGGTCTTATAATCTTATATTCATGTAGATTGTAAGTTATTCTAAAAAAACTAAACTAATGTTATTTTAAATTACTTCTGCGTACACTATATTTTTTGTTTTATTTTCTTCCGGCAGAAGTAGATAGCTAACTGGGGCCACTGCCCTTCCCCCTCATGACTGCCCGCCGGCTTTGCACACTGTGCGCGCAGTACTAGCTCATTATTTTGCTGTGATGTTATTTTAAAACTGCGATATCTCCTAAGATATTCATTTAAATCGAATGATAAAAAGGCCAATTTTGTTTTAAATTAAATATTTGTGATGAATAACGTATTTATTTGGATAAGGATTAATATCATGTTTATAAAAACACCTTCGCAAATAATGCATTATTTTAGATCAAATTTGGTTAGCATAAAAAAGGTTATAGTGAGCTAACCTTAAAAGATAGACATATGCTGTCGCGGACTTTTTTTTAGAACTTTTGAAGGGGAACGATTCTGTCATGTTTTTTGCAAAACTTTAACCGTTTACTTTCTCTATTGGATCTCAATTTTCTCAATTGGAAAAAAATCCCCCGATTTTGAAACATTATTCATTGGTGCTCCGCTCCTATTGGTCTTAGCGTGATGATATATACCCTATAGCCTTCCTCGATAAATGGGCTATCTAACACTGAAAGAATTTTTCCAATCGGGCCAGTAGTTCCTGAGATTAGCGCGTTCAAGCAAACAAACTCTTCAGCTTTATATATTAGTATATAACTCTTCATATAGTTAGTTAATAAAATCATGTGCTAACAAAACTTCAAATAACCCCAGAAATAACGTGGAAAGCACTATTAACAAGCTTTAAGGAGACCTCAAGGTAGATCGCGACGTACAAGTTTTGACACTGTCACTGAGTTTGACAGTTTATTACTCGACTTGACTGAGGAATTTGCTCAAGTCGAGGATAGTTTTGTCAGTTCTGCATACCGATTTTATCCTTGAGGTTGAGTCGAGTCACAGTCGAGTGGAGGAAATCTCGAGGAACCGACTATGCATATGGGTGTAGTCTAACATGAAGTTTGTCCAGATCAAATGGTGTGAAATTTGAATACCTAGGACGTTCCTTAAATTTAACAATTAATAATCAAAATAATTCGTAAAATGGCCGAAAAGGGGTGTTGGGGTGCTGGCCGGCGAACCGGTACACTTACCCTAGCTAAAATGGGCGAAAAATTTAAGGCGATTGAAAAAGTTTTTTTAAAACAGTTGCTCAAAAAGTAGAGGGCTGTTAAGCGTGCGGGATGACCAACATTACATTCACTAGTGCTTTTTCTTTACCAAATGTCAAATGTCTAGAATCTGACTTTTTGCTTTTTTCCTGCTTTTTTCTAACATGCTAAGTTAAGATTGCGCTAAATAATCTGACTGGTCTACCAGATTTTGTATTGTAAAAGCATGTCTAAAAGCAAAGCATAACAAAAAGCACGGCCGGACCTTGCTTTTAAAAACACAGTAAGCAAAGCATAGCACGCATTTGCTTTGTCACTGCTGTGTACGTACGACAACATATTTGGCGCCATTTTTCTAAAATTTTCTCTGCGTGATTATTCATTGTTGTTATTTGCTTAAAAGTTTAATAATTCTATAAAATTAGTGACTCTGATAACATATTAATTGATTTAACACCACCGGAATTATGTTTAATTGCTGAAAATGCGAGTGTGAGTATTTTACCTGTAAAGTCCAAAAGCAGGTACATTGCTTGCTACATATGGTTGCTACGTATTTATTGTTTCATTTTTTCGCAACTATATTAAAAATAGTTGTTCAATACACGTGCGGGACTGTCATTTCCACTCGTTCCGACTGTCAACCCTCGCCTTCGGCTCGGGACGACATTTGTCGGAACTCGTTGCAATGTATTGAAAATAACTATTTTATTTGTTTATTTGAAAGGACAATGCCGGTTTTTGAATGGAAGCGAGATCGGAAATGTACATAGATAAAAGAAACGATTACAGTCAGCTGAAACCTTCTACGAGGGTTGTCGCAAAAATAAGGTCTCCAGCGCTGCCGTTTCCGACGGCCCAGCGCTAGGTGAAATCCGGCAGCATTGTCGTGTTCCTTGGTCCCCCCTCTACAATTTCCCACCCGGTGACCCGGCAGACATGCTACGATGTTCAGTCTTGGCTGGCACAGCAGCCATCCGTGATGGACGTGGTGGTCGCCGCTCCCGCCAAGTGGGAAGAGCGCTCTGTTTTTCGCTTTTTTGCACCACAAAAGGACTTCACCTATCGAAATTTATCGGCAACAGTCCTCTGCGTACAGCCCAAACGGTATGGACATCAGAAACGTCAGGAAGTGGTACAGATAATTTTCCGCGGGCCGAACCAACGTCCACGATGATCCTGGAGCTAATCGGCAAATTCGGATGAGATATCCTGGATCATCCTAGCTACAGCCCTGATGTTTCCAGGGACCGGAAACCCGTTCATAATTGCTTAAGCCGTCAAAAGGGTAACTCATTCGTATGGTAACTCAGTGGGCTTGGTAAGCCGTTCAACAGGTTTCCCAACAATAACGACAACCCGTAAAATAAGGGTTACCACCCACAACAATAATTTACCGCTTACCTAATCTTAAAGGTTTTCAGTGTTTATGCGCTTAACCGCTTACTGTTCGGGTTAGAGTAATGCTTTCCCTCACGCACACCGAGCAATTGAAAATTGAAATAGCACTGCGGGCGCAATAACGCCGGAGTTCGCTCGCGACCTTCGGCATATATGCGGTGCAAAAGCAATCTACACGCGATATACATAAGGACTAAAATATCTTGCATAAATTAATCAGCGCTTAGAACGGTAATCCAATGGGGGGTTTTGATATCGCCGATATCAAAAACCCTAAATGGGTTTACCGCTTACCGATATCGGTAAGCGGTAACCCGAATTAATTCAATCGAAGGGATTAATGTGTTAACCGGTAAGCCGTTTGAAAGCTTACCGTAAGGAAAAGGGTTTGAAAACCCAGCGTTATAAAATACCCGATCAAATCCCTAAGGTTACCGGCTATAACGGTCCCTGGATGTTTCTCCCAGCGACTATCGCCTTTTCATGGCCCTTAAAAAACACCTAGCAGGGATCAACTTCGAGACCGACGAGGAAGTCATGGAAGCTGTGAAGAGTTTCCCACGGGAGGCGGCGGCGGAGTGGTATGACGCGGGCATCAAGAAACTCGTGTACCGACTTCAAAAGTTCATCGATTGGAACGGGGACTACGAGTACGTTGAAAAATAGAGGAAGGATCAGGCTTTCCGACAGTGTATTTAATTAAGGAAATAAATGTTGTTTACTATAAAAAATATGGGAGACATTATTTTTGGGACAACCCTCGTACATTATGGATTCCGAGTTTGTTTGTTTTGCAGATTTATAATGAAGTAATACGAAATTCATCGGCAGCTCTTCAATAAGAAGTTTATGCCCCTTAAATGTTATTGGGGTGTTAAGTTACACCCGGTATAATGTGTGTACTTTGTAAGTTTCTGTCCTTGGATTACCGCTTCGCACAGTGGGGCTAGCACGCAGGAGAATCGAAAATCGAATCAAAATCCGAATCGAGGAGTTTGTATGGCAATTTTATTAGTTCTGCTACTCACCGCCGTGGCGCTAAAAAAATTGCCATACAAACTCCTCGATTCGGATTTCGATTTTCCTGCGTGCGTACTTATGTATTTTGCGTGGTTTGTGAAATAACCCGCACATTTCTCTGGCAGATTATTTGATTGTCCACGTAAAAATCCTGCTGCATCTTAGTAACACTATTATTTTTAACAAACAAACAAATGAATGAAAAACAAAAAAGTATAAATGAAAAGGAAGAATACTGCCCGCGTGTGGCACTCGCCGCAATCGCAATAGCCGCCGGCCGGTAGGTGTCCCAAGCAGGCGACCGACGGTGTGACGTCACAGCGATTATGCGAGCCCGGTCAAGTTGTAGTCTGAACTCCCAAATTGATTAATCATAAAAAATTCAATTCTTACGATATCGTCGTGACGTGACTTTTTCACTATTCTTATTATAATTAATTAAAGATTGTTTTAGTCTAAAAACAACGCGTTTTAGTAATATTGACATCGTCCTAATTGCGAGAAAGGGAAGTTTAACTGTGGGAACAGAATAGATAATAGTACTACGTACAGAACGGCCACTCACCTCCCCGCACTCATTTCAAATACCTCATCCCACCTGGCACTTCGTTGTAGACATCACTGATACATACACAAGGGCTCGCGCGATCGCTCGGGCGAATAGACGCGAGCGCCGGCCGATAACAGGGACAGCGCTATGCGGGTAAAAGAGAAGGCAGTCACTGCACTTCTCGCGTCATTTCGATTGATAACCGTGCACTCAACCCTACTAGATTCCACGCACACATTTGCGCGTGTGCGAACCTCATTTGCTAATGTAGTAGTGATAGGTAATTGATTTGCGAACGTTGTATGGAGTGTCCGAGGTGTGCTGTGGGGCTAGCACGCAGGAGAATCGAAATCCGAATCGAGGAGTTTGTATGGCAATTTTATTAGCGCCACGGCGGTGAGTAGCCACTGGAACGTCCTGGGGACTATAGTCCCCAAAAATCGTAAGCTTCTCGATCGACCTGGGTACTATGGTACCCAGTTCCCTTTGCGTAAAACCGCGCGGTGTGATAAAAAAATCGCGAAAAATAAAATATTTTCTCTATGGCTTTATTCCTTTGCCAATAGTCTCTTTCATAAGTTGACAGGTCATGTCCAATTTATTTTTAGTCTTAGATTGAAATAAAGTCATAGTCTGCGGTTTAACTTACTTGGCCGTATCCATACGTTTCTTACTCCATGACCGATGAGATTTATTGCGTACTTACTTAGTCTGTATTAGTATTTTCGTAGAGTGTTCTATATCAAAATAAACTAGAAGAATTGGGCTACATTATTATGTATGGTTTATGATAGTTTATAGTGTTATATTGCCACACTAAACGTTTTTTTCAAAAAGTGAGTATTTTTGAAATTTTAAGCACTTTAGTTACTATTCTCGTCATTATTCATTCAATTATGAATCCTTATCTAATTAACTATTATAAGTTCATTCCTTATTAAATTAGCTTTCCATACGTATTTTTTATTTAATTTTAGAAACAATAATTTATTTTTTGCATTTTTTTTAAATTTGAGGTCGCGCGTGCGCATCTCGCGTATATAATTACGTAATTAATCGATTTTATTATTTTTTTCTTTTTTCATTAAAAATATTACCCAAAACTATTATATATCAAAATAATCTTCAAGAATAGGGCTATAATAATATATATGGTTATTTAAAGTTTTATAAAATAGTTTTTGTGAAATTTTTTTTTTTTTAAAATCGGGTCTTCCGCGACCTTCCGAACATTTTCGCGCTTCATTCATTTAATTATTAATCCTTATCTAATTAACTGTTATAAGTTCCTTCTATATTAAATTACCTTTCCATACGTATTTTTTGTTCTCTTGTAGACAGTATATGTCACTCTCCGCAATTTTTTGAACACTCCCTACGCGCCGGGGTGAGTCATTCCGCAATGGCGGCACCTTTGATATTTGAGATATACTACTTTTTGCTTTTGAAACCCACCACGCTTCGCGTGGCGAACGTTCGAGTGGGTAGCAGAACTAACAAAATTGCCATACAAACTCCTCGATTCGGATTTCGATTCGATTTTCGATTCTCCTGCATGCTAGCCCCACTGGTTTTCAAACGCTAGCGAGTGATTCGCAATTCACGAGTTTTCAAACGGGTTTAGTCAGTTAAAAACGAAAGAAGAGTTCTTGTGTTTTGCAACGGCAATGCGAACTTGCTTTATTTAACAACTGCACAAAGCTTTACTTATCATTTGCAAACTTTATCTTCAACTTGAAACAAAATCAGCTAGCCACATATCACAGAAAAATCAACTGTCAAGGCTGCTTTACTAGCCCGGTGGGTTATTATCTAAGAAAAAATCTATCACGATCGTTTATAATTTGATTGCCATTGCCGAATTTGATTTTCTTTTATGAAGAAGTAATGGATGGACTGCGACTGTCAAACTGTAAGCGATCGCGATAGATTTTTTCTTAGACAATAACCCCCCTGGCTGGGCAGTATTAACCAGTATTAACATTCACGAAAGCGTTCAGAAATATGAGCGGAGTTACCCTCAGTTTCACACGGGTGGTTCTCGAACGCTATCCGGTGAAATTGTGAAGTCATGGACTTAATAATGAAAACATAATTTGATGTTTTGATTATTAAATCCATTGGTGAACTTCACTCTACCCCGAGTAAATATTATAGCCATAACAGATGATCCGATTTGGTTGGAGCCAACCGCCCGACCTCGATCAAATTGGAACGTGTGTACGGCTGTCGGCCCGACATAATTATTATTAGCTTGTTGGGTGCTTGACGGCACGATCGCTCATACGACAAGTAGGGACACGACAAAAGACAAAAGTATCGATACTTTGTGATTTAATTTAATTATGTGTGCTTAAAAGTAATAATTTAGTAAACTAAAATGACTCGTCCTGCCAAACCACAAAGTGGAGAAAAAAATGTATAGCAAAAATTTTGTTTTACTTTTTGTTTGTGTTTTAACAGGGCAACCGTGTTTCATTATTTATTTATTTTCGCACATTTAGTTACGCATTGTACAGTAAGCTCTTTGTCAAGCTATACTATTTGACCTTAGGATCGTTCATGTGGCGCTTGAAAAGTGTCGGTATTCGTATTGTCAATGTAAAGCTTGAATGGGAACCTACTGTACATCCTGTTAGTTGATTATAAATATAATCAATAACAAACATTACCCTTTTTATGAGTACGTACCTAATATAATAAACTTTGATTTGTGAATTGACAGTTGCTTTTTTATTATTGCTTATACGCAACTACTTAATTTGTTACTGTTTTCAAGTCACTGACTGACGTTAAAGTACTCTACACTTTGAATTTGAAGTATTGATACTTTTGTTTCAATATTTTTACGAGTACGATTCTTTTTAACCCCCGTCGGAAAAAGAGGGGTGTTATAAGTTTAACATGTGTATCTGTGTATCTGGATGTCTGGCTGTGGTTTCATAGTTCCCAAACGAATGGAACGAATGGACCTATTCAGTGATACAATACAAGGCATCCGACGGCGATGCCACATGGAGCAAAAGTACCTTAAATACCGTAGATATAACTTTGCGGAAAGAATTCATAATTTTAAATTCAAAAACAAATCCAACCGCATTCAAAGACTGCTAAATAATCACCTGTCTGGATCGGGAATCGAACCCGCCAAATGAAGAAAATGAATATCCTGTATTTTTATGATACCGAACGATGGGAGTCGGATCACAGGAAAGAAATATCTCTAACAAACATTACCTCAAAAACTTAAGGATAACCATGAAATCTATCTGTACCTATTTATTTATTCTTTAAAAACTATTTTTATAAACTTTATAAAATATAAATAAAAGATGTTAATTTATTTAAGTTTCGCAAAGACAAATTGTGTTTTTGTATTGGCCAAAATAGTATTTTGTATCGATATCGATATAGGTACATAATACTTTTCAGGGCATCCCTACTGTTGGATTGCCAACAGCGTCGGACCGTCTGTAGGCGCGTCGGCTCCTCATTTGGTTGGATCCTCAGATTAACTAAACCAATGGATTCACAATGTTATTATATGTCTCAAATAAATTTGCGTTCAGTTCAGTCCGCCATTACAAAGCACAGTGTTTATTGTTGTGCTAAAATATCAGTCGGTGAGCATTATTTGTGAGTGCATTTTACAGTTATACGTTTTTTATTGATTTTTTTAATGAATTCTATAAAGAAAAACATAAAAAGTGTGGAATCTTGGATGCGGCGTCCCTAGTTTTTTCCGTCATCTTAGAGCACCAACCCAAATGCTGGCACGCTTTTTTCGTAGGTATTTCATGTCTATTGGTTTCTATTGTCTAAGGTTGGATCACGTTGGATCCAACCAAATCGGATCGTCTGTGGGGCTAGCACGCAGGAGAATCGAAAATCGAATCGAAATCCGAATCGAGGAGTTTGTATGGCAATTTTATTAGCGCCACGGCGGTGAGTAGCAGAACTAATAAAATTGCCATACAAACTCCTCGATTCGGATTTCGATTCGATTTTCGATTCTTCTGCGTGCTAGCCCCACTTTTAGCACTTTTACTTACTCGTTTTCAAACGTACCTTATTTGTGCTGACTGCTGTTATTGTTGGGCCTAAAGACTTGAATCCAGGCCAGTAAAGCAGCAGGCCCTTTTTACCTTTTTCATCTTGATCCTATTTTCCCAATCCGTTTTCGTGTTCTTTTTCCTATTTAAACGTTCCCAAACTTTTGTTGTGGCTAATGCACAAGCCGTGCGGAGGCATTATTAAAAAAAAAATAGGGATGTGAGATTAATGTAAAGGAATCGATTTAATAAAAATCGATTTTTCTTAATTCAATGTTAATCGATTTTGATAAAAATAAATAATCGATTTTTGCGATAAAAACGATTTTTTTTCTATTATTTAAAATCCTACATGCTTTTCATATTCCAATTATAAACCTAAGAGATTCATATTAAAACTTAATGATTAACGAAAGACTTTCAAGGTAAGGAATAATGAAACCAAATATTATTATTGATACCATACCAATTCTCAGTATCATTAAACGTTTTATTATAAAAAAAAATATATGAGCACCCCAAAAAAATGACAACCTTATTATCTCAAAAACTAAAATATAAATCAAATAAAAAAAATTGTCACAAATGTCCAGTCCTATTTTACATTTGACTAGTTTTGAAATAAAATACTCAAAATGACAATTAAAAAACTAAACGACGACATTATGGACTCAAAAACAAAAATATAAAACAATTCTTTCGTTAATCATTAAGTTTAAACAATAACAAACCTAACAATAATTATAGTCATAAATGTCCAGTCCTATTTTACATTTGACTAGTATTAAAATACTTCAAAATTGTAAACAAATAAAACACGTTAATGTATATTTTATACTTACATGTGATAGGAAACGCCATGATCATGAAGATTTGAGTAGCTGGATCGCCTTTTGCGAGAGGAAACTGCACAATTAAGCATTTTTTGGAGCTCTTAGCGCGACACGAAAACGACACCAAATGGCAGCGGCCGCCGCCGTCCGCTAGTTTTATATAACGTGTATGGTCATATAGTCAACGTAAATTGGCCCAGCCTTGCCGTCTCCCGTATGAATGCTCTAAGCACTCACACACTACAGTGTCGTGTTGTGTTGTGACGCGTCAGAAGCGTATCGGTTTCATAAATTTTATATGACTAGAAACATATTAGCGCCACGACACAACACACTGTAATAATGTGTTTCTAGCCATATGAAATGTATGCAACCGATACGCTTCTGACGCGTCACAACACACCACGACACAATAGTTTGACACTGAAACAACTTTACACGCATACACACCTACAGATGACGCCGTTAACTTATTTCGAGATTTTTCATTTTCGGCCTCGGAGTAAACAGGACTGGAGTAGCCTTTGCCTAACATTACCCCTCTGCCAAACACACAAGCATCGGATGCCTGTGCGTTATATAAAACTAGTTGAGCCGCCATTTTAAAACCACAATAATCAGAACGTCTTACCGCGCAGAGTTCCCACGAAAATGCCTACCTGTGCTGTTTTTTACTGTAAAAAAAGTCGAAAACATCTAGTATGCAAAAAGATGGCGTCACCTTTCATTTGTAAGTATAATTTTTAAGATTTGCTTTGTAATTTCATGTTTTAGCAGACTACAATTTCAAATTTCGCGCTGTAGTCTCGTGGGAAGTGTGGCAGTGATGTCACCAAACGAACTTTGAGCGCACTCCCCACGAGACTACCTAGGGATGACCATTATCGCATTTCAATTAATTAAGACAAAGAAAAAGTTTATTGGTAATAAATAACTGTAATTTTGTATTAATTAATTACCAGTTATAATTTCATTTTAACAATGTACGTCGCGTAGTTTTTGCGTGATGCGTGCTCAAACATACATACAGACAGACAAAATATTCAAAAATTGGTGATTTCGCTTCCTGTACTCTCATTACTAACTTCATACAGGCCATTTGGTTTAAGGTGGACTTGACCTGTTTTATTCTATATCTCTACAGTTTTATTCTATGTATAATATCGCAGGTAAATTGTATAATTCCGCACTTTACATACGGCGTCATCAGTTTGAAAATCACATACCTTATTCTTATTTGAAATCATCATTAATACCTGGTTGCTGAAACAAACTGTAATTTATCTAAACTGTGTTTTATTATCGTCAAGTATAAGAAGAACTAAGAATAGGGTGTGTTTTTTAAACTGATGACGCCGTATGTAAACTGCGGAATTATACAATTTCCCTGCGACATATAGATTTAAATCATAATACATATTTTCAATTTAAGTATGTCACTTTCATTCATTCATTCATTACTCACTCGTAAAATCACAATATCGATGAAGTTGACATCACTATTATGCAAATGAATATTGTACAAATCATGAAGGTTTCTCAGAAACGATCGGGTGTGCTGGTTAGGCGATGGCATTACCCTTTTACCCGTGCTTATTTTATGAAGTCAGGGACGCTATAAGTATATACAGCATAGGTACTCTTAATGTTTATGAGCGCCGCCCAGCATGAATAAAAGGGCAAAATAGTTTAATTATTATTTTAATTTATTATTTTATATTTCCATGTTGTGTGGCAAACAATAGGCTTCAAGCAGCCGCAAAAGTGTAGGTATGTACTTAATACTAACGATAAACACGCAACGTACATTGTTAAAACGAAATTATAATTGGCAATTAATTAATACAAAATTACAGTTATTTATTACCAACAAACTTTTTCAAAGGACATGTCCTCTTTTTGTATGGAACGTGGTATTTTATTCTGAACCTTTTTTAACCCGTTTCATATTTATGACGGAAATAGAACTTTATGAGAAGGATGTTTATCCATGAATATAAAAAATATTAAGGCCTGCATTTAGGAGAAAAAAATTAAAATGTTTTTTTTATATTGTTTATATTGTATGTAGATATAATTTTTATGCAATACTATTCTCCAAAAGCCTACATATATGTTCGGAAGACTTTTGGCATCACCCTACCTCACCCTCGTACCTTGACGAAGTGGTACAGTAAATTAGATGGTTATCCAGGCTTTTCAAAAGAAGCATTAAATGCTTTGAAATTAAAAAAGATAATAATCCTGATAAAAAAATTTTTGGAGCCTTAATATTTGATGAAATGAAAATCAAATCGGGTACTAGTTGGAATATTAAGGCACAAAGGTTTTACGGCGATGTTGATATGGGTTTTGGGTCATCTCCTGACAATAGTGAAGAAGCCACAGATACATTAGTGTTTTTGTTGGTCGGTATTAATACTACCTGGAAAGTTCCCATAGGTTTCTTTCTTATACATGGGATCAATGCCGTACAAAAAGCATCTTTGGTAATTAAAGCCTTAGAACTGATCCATGAAACGGGAATTGAAGTCAAAACTCTAACTTGTGATGGCCCTAAAGTTAATATTGGAATGGCGTAAGAGTTGGGTTGCTGTTTGGATCCAAATAAATTACAAACTAGCTACCTTGATCCGGTTTCTGGCCAGAAAATTCATTTTTTTAGATGTTTGCCATATGTTAAAACTAGTTCGCAATAGTTTTGAACATTATCAATATTTTTTAGATAATTCAGGTAACAAAATTAATTGGAACCACATTCTCCTTCACGCGTTACAAGAAAAATAACTTTTTTACTCAGCCAACAAATTAAGAGCCAATCACATATATTTTAAAACTAAAGTCATGAATGTTCGTCTGGCAGCTCAACTATTCAGCAAAAGCGTTTCAGAAGCCTTGCGTTTTCGTAAAACTGAACTTAAAATCCCAGAATTTCAAGATGTTGAACCAAACGCTCAATTTCTAGCATTAACATAGTACGTAGTACTATTATCTATTCTGTGGCATTAAGGGCCCATGGCGCGAAAAATAGCAAAAAGGCCGTTGGCGTTTTTGATATTTTACGTTAACGTTCCAGTTAACTGACCGGGAAAAAATAAATTTAAATTCTTAAATTATGTGTTTACACAATCACCGTCACCATTTTTCAAATTTACACACCGTTTCGATAAAAAATAGCATCCATTTTACTTAAAATTTAGGTTATACCCACATACCGTTCGTGATTTTTAGCTTCATTAATTAACCCTATTATATTTTAGCTTTACAAATATATAGAACAAAGGTAAGCATAACACTGACACCGTGGTATTTTTTTTAATTATCGTACATTGATTTTTATATGAATTTTTTAACATACATTTATCGATTTTCTTACAAATACTTGGCTCGGGCGCGTCCAAATTCAGTGTGCAATCAAGACTCGAAGTGAGAGCACGTCGCTTTGAGCTAGCTCCCGGTTACGTAATTATTTGTGTATGTATACGACGCGAAGTCTTACGGAGTAATCGGAGAAGTTGATAACTAACAATTTTATTATTAGTGGCTGCCGTACGAAAAACCTTCAACCTTTTTACAAGCTTTTATTTATCTTTTGCATGTTCGGGTCTAATCTTGCGAGTTAAATTTGACTCAATTCCCGGTTTCCGATTAAGCTGAAATTTTGCATGCATATAAATATATTATGATGACGACATGGAGCTGATCTGATGTTGGAGCTGAAGGGTGGCCATAGGAACTCCGCAATAAAACGACATAGCCCCATCGAGTTTGAGCTCGTTTGATTCGTTTTGACGAGAACTTTGATCCTATATGGTAACCAGGGTCTGATGCTGGATCTGGAAGGTTGCCATAGGAACTCCGCAATCAAACAATGCAACCCCATCGAGTTTAGGCTCGTTTGATTCGTATTGACGAGTACTTTGGTTCTATATGGTAACCAGGGTCTGATGCTGGAACTGGAAGGTGGCCATATAAACTCCGCAATAAAACGACACAACCCCATCAAGTTTGGGCTCGTTTGATTCGTATTGACGAGTACTTTGGTCCTACATGGTAACCAGGGTCTGATGCTGGAGCTGGAAGATAGCCAAAGGAACTCCGCAATAAAACGACACAATCCCATCGAGTTTGGGTTCGTTTGATTCGTATTGACGAGTACTTTGGTCCTATGTGGTAACCAGGATCTGATACTGGAACTGGAAGCTGGCCATAGGAACTCCGCAATAAAACGACACAACACATTAAGTTTGGGTTTGTTTGATTTTTTTATTTTTTTTATTAATATAATTATATCACCACAGACTCGTGGTCCGTGCCCTTTTAAGGCTGTATTTTCGTTTTGATCTTTTTCTTTTTTTTTTTTTTAAACTTAATAAGTCCGACTACTCTACTCTATATCTAGGGTGAGTTGCGCATCACCTAAAGTGTAACTATCCTACATGTTTATATATAATACACACACGCTTATACATCATATATATATTAATGCTCATACATACCTATTATATTCCTATTACATTGTATACTTTACATATTACAGATTTTTGTTATTATTTATATTATGTTTTAACATACATTAATTATATATTACATTATATTTTAACATTAAAATATATTATATTTGTTGTATTTATTTTGTTTATTAATTTTGTTTGTACAGCCGGCTCAAAAAGTAGACAAACATTTTAGTTCCATGTCACACCAACCATTAACAATGAAATATAGGTGTAACCATACTAAATAAATGAATAGTTGGTGTGACATGGCACCAAATTTGCTAAAAGAATGCTATCCACTCTCGGAGCCGGCTGTACATATTCGATATTTTTATACGTGTTCTTAACTATTAACTTAACTATGTCCATATGTTTGTAGCATTTTTTTTTTTCTTATGGCTTAGCCCAGGTTAATGCTAGAGGGACTACCGCAAGAGGGATTCGGGGTGAGGTGGTTCGTTTCCGCATCTAAGTCGCTGCGCATATTTGAGCTCTGACAGCCATTTTTTCATTGTAATCGACGACCTCATGATCCGTTGCCGTGCTAGAAAAGGCAACGAGGCGTCTAATGGCGTCATCCTCCTTCAGCTCCCGGTAGTAATAGGTGCAGGTCACCGTGTGCCTTGTTATGGCGACCACCGCATGAGGAACGCTGTCGTGAACTGGATTCTTTGGTTCCGCTCCTCTGAGCACAACCACGTGGTCGTACGTTAGCCCCTGAGCTTCATGGATCGTAAGCAGCCTAGACTTAACTCCAGTGCCAAATCCATCCCTCTTGTGCACTTCTTTCTCATCTTGAGTGAAGGTCAGGAAGAGAGTATTGGGGTCGCACTTTCTTAGTCTCGCTCCCGAAGCCATTCCGCATGTTAAGGACCTCAGTAGTTGCCGAGATGTGTAAATACCCTCATAAATATCTTGGAGGGCGTACACCACATCCATCGGGCTTCGGTGTGTACAGAGGAGCTTTTCGGTAATGGACGTAATGGCGGCAGGACTTTCGTAACGCATTTTGTTTGATTCGTATTGACGAGTACTTTGGTCCCACATGGTAACCAGGGTCTGATGCTGGAGCTGGAAGGTAGCCATAGGAACTCCGAAATAAAACGACACAATCCCTTCGAGTTTGGGCTCGTTTGATTCGTATTGACGAGTACTTTGGTCCTATGTGGTAACCAGGGTCTGATGCTGGAGCTGGAAGGTAGCCAAAGGAACTCCGCAATAAAACGACAGAACCCCGACGAGTTTGGGCTCGTTTGATTCGTATTAACGAGTACTTTGGTCCTATATGGTAACCAGGGTCTGATCCTGGAACTGGAAGGTGGCCATAGGAACTCCGCAATCAAACAACGCAACCCCATCGAGTTTGGGCTCGTTTGAATTGTATTGACGAGCACTTTGGTCCTATATGGTAACCAGGGTCTAATGCTGGAACTGGAAGGTGGCCATTTGAACTCTGCAATAAAACGACACAACCCCATCAAGTTTGGGCTCGTTTGATTCGTATTGACGAGTACTTTGGTCCTATGTGGTAACCAGGGTCTGATGCTAGAGCTGGAAGGTAGCCAAAGGAACTCCGCAATAAAACGATAGAACCCCGTCGAGTTTGCGCTCGTTTGATTCGTATTAACGAGTACTTTGGTCCTATATGGTAACCAGGGTCTGATCCTGGAACTGGAAGGTGGCCATAGGAACTCCGCAATCAAACAACGCAACCCCATCGAGTTTGGGCTCGTTTGAATTGTATTGACGAGCACTTTGGTCCTATATGGTAACCAGGGTCTGATGCTGGAACTGGAAGGTGGCCATAGGAACTCCGCAATCAAATAACGCAACCCCATCGAGTTTGGGCTCGTTTGAATTGTATTGACGAGCACTTTGGACCTATATGGTAACCAGGGTCTGATGCTGGAGCTGGAAGGTGGCCAAAGGAACTCCGAAATAAAACGACGCAACCCTATCGAGTTTGGGCTTGTTTGATTCGTATTGACGAGTACTTTGGTCCTATATGATTTTTCTTGATGAGTACTTTGAGCCTAGCCTAGATAATATCCATACGCTACCCCATCAATTTCTTTTGTGCGACCTTCCCCAATTTAGGTGTCAAATGAAAGAGCTTGAATTGTAGAATGAATTGTAGAATATAGTATATTCTGAAAGACAATCTAATACAAGATGGCCGCCGTCACAAATTGACAGATTATTTTTATGTACAATCCCCACAATATGGGTCTGTATATGGGGTATCAAATGAAAGTTCGTAAAAGACAGTACACCATGAAAAAACTAAAACAAGATCACAACAGATTTTTAAAAACAAGCTTTTATTTTAATGCCCTAAAAAAAGAAAATGAACTTTAATTTATTTTTTTATTACAATCTAGCGAATGGCTTCAATGCACTAAAAAGTGCGTTGAGCACAAGAAAATATTCATTTCATATTTGTTTATTACTAAATTATAATATTTGGTATTATTTCATCAATTAGTTTAAAAAAAGTTTTTTTAAAAACAAGCTTATATTATAATGCCTTAAAAGAGGAAAATAAACTTTAATTTATTACAAGATATATTTTCTTATAAAAATATAAATGCTTGTCCTGAGAATTAGGATAAACAATAAAACAATTTAACTTGATTATTATATTAATTTTTTTGTAATAAATAATGTTTTGTACAGCATTGTCATACACACATGACAATGCTGTGCAGTCCTGAAATTTAAATGCATATATGATCCCTTTTTTGAAAAAAGTCGAATCCGTTATAACTGCTGCCTCACGGAAACTCGGTGTCCTGAACAAGGTGCGTAGGTATTTTGCGCCGGACCAACTATGCCTGTTGTATAAAACTCAGGTTAGGTCTTGCGTGGAATATTGCTTGCACTCCGGCTCCGCTCAGTACCTCCTCGATGCTCTGGACAGATTGCAGCGTCGCGCTATTCGAATAATTGGCGATGTAGAGGCAACTAACACCCTCGAGCCTCTACAACTTCGTCGTGACATCGCTTCTCTTAGCGCCTTTTACCGAATGTTCCACGGGGAATGCTCTGAGGAGGTCTTTAACTTTATCCCTCCCTCTCCATTCCTTAACAGAAACACGCGTAAGGGTCTACGGAGTCATCCTTACAGTGTATCCTCCTTTTCACACCGTACCAAGAAATTCCAAAATTCCTTCTTATTTTTTTATTGTGACTTAAGACGTAAAGTCACGGTACCCAGTAATTTCAGTGCCATATCTTACCCTTCAAACCGTAACACAGCAATGCAAGCACTGCTGCTTTGCGGCAGAAATAGGTAAGACGGAGATACCCAAGCACACGACCTTGGTACAGAGTCTCCCTCCGGTAAGTCTTCTGTCGTTCATCCCACACTTGGAATTCTCTACCTGCGCACGTGTTTCCTCCATCCTACTTCATGGGTTCCTTCAAAAGAGGTGTGAAAAACATCTTTTAGGCCGGCAAGGGGCGGGCAGGTTGGATAGTGGATGTCCTCCCTCCTCTATCTGTCAACTCATTTCAGCCTCATTCACCGCTTAACATCAGGCGGGAGGAGGTCATTTGCCAGGCCCTCCATAAAAAAAACTGTTTAAGTACGTTGCCCGTATGTATTTACTTGGTAAGCCTTAAATAAATAAATATTGGTAATTCTAAGAAAAAAATATTTGTTTTTTATAGAATAGGTAAATCTTGCGACAAGCTTTTATATTTTATTAAAAACTAACTGTCCCGGCGAACTACGTTTCGCCATAATAACGGCGAACTTACGTTTCGCCATAACAAAAAATAGTTTACGACCTATTCTCAGACCTACAGAATATACACAAAAAATTTCATAGAGATCGGTCAAGCCGTTTCGGAGGAGTTTGGTAACAAACACTGTGACACGAGAATTTTATATATTAGAAGATGTATCATGTAATAAATTAAAATTTATTTTCATCTTATTAGGGCTTTAAAATAAAATCCTAGTGTGGGGAGACTTTTTTTTTATCTTTTTACTATTATTTTATATTTTATCATTTTGTAACCGCATGGCCGCCATTACGAAACGAGCCCAAAACTCGATGGGCTTGTGTCGTTTTATTGCGGAGTTCCTATGACCACCTTCCAGTTCCAGCATCACACCCTGGTTACCATATAAGATCAAAGTACTCATCAATACGAATCAAACGAGCCCAAACTCGATGGGGTTGTGTCGTTTTATTGCGGAGTTCCTATGGCCACCTTCCAGCTCCAGCATCAGACCCTGGTTACCATATAGGACTAAAGTCCTCGTCATTACGAATCAAACGAGCCCAAACTCGATAGGGTTATGTCGTTTTATTGCGGAGGTCCTATGGCCACCTTCCAGCTCCAGCAACAGATCCTGGTTACCATATAGGACCAAAGTACTCGTCATTACGAATCAAACGAGCCCAAAACTCGATAGGGTTATGTCGTTTTATTGCGGAGGTCCTATGGCCACATTCCAGCTCCAGCATCAGACCCTGGTTACCATATAGGACCAAAGTACTCGTCATTACGAATCAAACGAGCCCAAACTCGATAGGGTTATGTCGTTTTATTGCGGAGGTCCTATGGCCACCTCCCAGCTCCAGCATCAGACCCTGGTTAACATATAGGACCAAAGTACTCGTCAATATGAATCAAACGAGCCCAAACTCGATAGGGTTGCGTCGTTTTATTGCGGAGTTCCTATGGCCACCTTCCAACTCCAGCATCAGACCCTGGTTACCATATAGGACCAAAGTACTCGTCAATACGAATCAAACGAGCCTAAACTCGATGGGGTTGTGTCGTTTTATTGCGGAGTTCCTATGGCTACCTTCCAGCTCCAGCATCAGACCCTCGTTACCACATAGGACCAAAGTACTGGTCAATACAAATCAAACGAGCCCAAACTCGATGGGGTTGTGTCGTTTTATTAAAGAGTGCCTGTGGCCACCTTTCAGCTCCAGCATCAGACCCTGGCTACCATATAGGATCAAAGTTCTCGTCAATACGAATCAAACGAGTCCAAACTCGATGGGGTTTTGTCGTTTTATTGCAGAGTTCCTATGGCCACCTTCCAGCTCCAGCATCAGATCCTGGTTAGCATATAGGATCAAAGTACTCGTCAATCCGAATCAAACGAGCCTAAACTCGATGGGGTTGCGTCGTTTTATTTCGGAGTTCCTATGGCCACCGTCCAGTTCCTTCATCAGATCAGCTCCATGTTATCATAACATTGCATTGTCACGATATACATATTATTATGTGCAAAATTTCAGCCCAATCGAAAACCGAGAAGTGGTCAAATCTACATACATACATACAGTGCAAGCTAAATAAAAGCTTGTAAAAATAAAAGTTGATCAAACACAATCATCCCTGTATTTACTATAGTATAACACAGTAAATAATAAACACCTATTAAATTCAAAATTAACATCTACGATATTTTGCTAGGCGGCCGTACTGATTGCGCGACCGAGTGCGCTTGTGTGCGTGAGCGACGCACACAAACAGAGACTAGAGAAATTTACCTAAACTAGCTCGGGCTCGCGCGGATGGTGGGCCCTTAATGAATGATACTTTCGATATTCTCGACTCAAAGACTTACAGCTACGGTCTTAAAAAGGCAATGTCGGTTGATAACTACCAAACATATTGTAACATTTTAAATAAAACGAAATTACTTTTAATAAATTTAAGCATTGATCTGAAAACCCGTAGCAATACCGCAGTAAAAAGAGTAAATGTTATGCACAGCCCTCGTTTCACTGGGTTTTTAGGGTTCTGTGTTTGCATAGAAAGTGCAAAATCTCTTTTTTTAAGATATTGCAAAAGGATAAAGGCATGAGCTTCCTTCTACAACATAATATTAGTCAGGACCACATAGAATTTTTTTTTCACATGTTAGAAGTCATGGAGGTTGTTCTGATAATCCTACGGCTGAGCAATTTCAAGCTATTTACAAAAAACTGCTTGTTCACACTCAACTGATTAGGACAGAAAGAGGCACTAATTGTATACCTTTAGAAAATATAAGCATCCATAACTGTGCTTCCTCAGTAAAAAAAATAAATACGACTACTAGTAACGTATGTGAAGAAAATTTGAGTGTCGATGCTTATTCGGAAAGGAATATACAAAATGACATTGAATGTCAATGTCAGTATATTGCAGGATACCTTTGCACTTTCTAAAAAAATAAAATGCAACGCGTGTGTCAAAGGGCTACTGGGCAATGCAGTGAAAGAAGTTTGATATATTATAAATCCAAAGGTTATCTTATGTACGCATCCAACGAAGTATTACAGTTATGTCGTATATGTGAGGTAATAATCAGGCAAGGGTTAGAACAGGGAACAAAGCTGAAAAAGGAATACACGACAAAGTTCATCGTTACAAAAGCTTCAAATAAATTAATTGGTCAGCCTGTTTTTCCGAACATTACCTCGCATGACCCGGATTTGTTTCTCTGTCACAGCATTGAACTGGCTAGAGCTGTGATGGAAAGGTATGTGATGCTAGGTTACGTTTCTTGATGAAGAAATCCGATCCACAAAAATGCTTTAGGCATATTTATTCAAAGTTAATCCATTTTAAAAATCAGTAAATTAAAATCAGTAATAATCCAGTAATCTACTCATAAAGTAATAAATCAGGTATCCCTTAACCCGACACTATGCCGAAGATATCCCGGTACGATATTTAGCTTTCAAATAGTTAAATAAAAACAAGGCATCGGGTGATGATGGAGTTACAGCAAAACCTTCAATGTGTGCGTGTTGCCTTATGGTACTGAAACTTCGTCATTTACAATCGGCCTCACAAGAAGGCTCAAGATCACTAATAAATAAAAAAGGGCTATGCTTGGAGTTACTCAGCGAAGAAATCAAGAGATCCACAGGAAAACTAAGGTCTCCGACACAGGTAAAAAATTGGGAGCCTTAAGAGGCAAATAGAAACAAATAAGAAAGAAATTAAATTTATTTGTGGGCCTAACTTGTTTTATGTAGCAGAATAGGGCACATTGCTGGTAGAACTGACGGCTGTGAGGGCGGTAAGGTTCTCAAGTAGCGACCACGCACTGGGAGGTGCAACTGGTAGGCTTCCCATGAAATGGATCGACGATCTGGCGAATGACTCGCTGAAAAACGCTGAATGCGAGCAGCGCAGGACCGATCATTCATTTGTCCAGCAGTAGGCGTCTTTTGGCTGATGATGACAACATTATTATTATACATTAAATGGCTGGCCATTTAAAAACAACACAAACTCTTAATTTTTAGCACTGTGTGACTATGTATGTGAGCATATCTTGTAATAATGATAAGCGTAGCAGAACAGCCATCGTGGGTGTCTAAAAGGTCATTTAGTATCCATATACCTACATACAATACACAACATAAATATTCTTAGCGTTATATTCATTCGTGTAATACATGTATATTGGATATGTTGATGTGTTCTGAAATAATAAATTTGTTTACCTATTAAGTTTCACTCATTTGATTTCTGATTCCGTAAAAATCTGAAACTTCCCAGTATCATACGAGAAAACTAACTATATTCACTATCGCTTTGTTAAAAATAATGTTTAAGTGTTCCTTCTTTCCATTATGGTTATACGCGAAAGGGTCCACAGTGAATTCTATATAATAATATACAAGGTCATTTTTAAACCATCAACAACCTCCCAGGGGCTGATTCTAGTGCTCAGATGCAACAACTTTTTGTATGGGACCAACATCGAAATCGCAAAAAAAATCCACTTTCCCATACTAGGTAGTCTCGATCAGCTAACCTAGTTTGTATGAAGAAGTGTTTTTTTTTCGATTTCGATATTGGTCCCATACAAAAAGTTGTTGCATCTGAGCACTAGAATCAGCCCCTAGGAGGTTGTTGATGGTTTAAAAATTACCCTGTGTAATAACACCTATTGTAAATATCTTTTAAATGCAATAAACTATTTGTGGTGGTTCGATAAATGGCCCGATTGTTGTGCTACGATAATTATTGTCTTCAAAATGATAAATAAAACTTGGAAGATCAATAAACACAAAAATATATTCAAAAGACTTGTTCACGAAAAATAAAAATTATATGTACATAAGAAATGCATTGACAAGAATGTAAACAAATTTTAAATTCTATTCCTTACTATAGAAAATGACAACTTTCCTTTTAAAATAAAACATCTCGCATCAGCCAGCACTGACACTTCTATGCGCAATCCATAACACTATTAAGTATAAATTTGTATTTTATTGATATAGCCTTCGAAATCTGTCAAAGTTTTATATAGGCCTCAGATATATCAGTCTTTGCAATAAATATCGAAAACCGACTGTTGTAGCGTGTAATTTCATCATATAATTTTTAATACATAATGTAGGAATACTAACGCAAAGTTAATACATTCATTCATTGAACGAAACTGATTTATCGATATCGATTTTCTCGTGCTATGTCATGTCACTTCTCACACAATGACATTCGTGTGTTTGAATAGAACGTTAACACACTATTTTAAGCACGTGTGCGTGAATTTTAAATATGTTTGTCCTATTATGCATGTGTGCGTTTGTAAACACGCAAAAAGTTTTTGTTTCTGTGTGCTGGCATTTAGTGTAGTAGTAACCTCACCTCCCGCAAAAAATTGCAGAAAAATATGTACGAGAAATTAACTAATGGCTACTCCAGTCCTGTTTACTCTGAGTTTTCGGCGCATAGATGGTGCTATCAAGGAAAATCGATACAATCGCGTAATTTATTTAATCGATTTATTAAAAATCGATTAATATGGCTTTGAAAATCGATTATAAGAAAAAAATAATCGATTCAAAGAAAAATCGATTATTTTTTAACATCCCTATGTTGTTGTCGGAAATTCGGAATGTCGGTCGGCCGGCGTGTAGGTATTCAATATCATAACCTAAAAATAACTGCTTGTTCTTTCGTTTCGTTCATCGCTTTTGCCTTTTTGGCTAAGACCAAAGTATAGTGAAGTAGTTAGGTACCTAGTTACATTGTGACTGAAAAGTGAAAGCTTACCTATAATTAGATTTTCGGCCATGTTAACAGAAAGTATAAAATCTGACATCCAAGAAGCACAACAAAAAGCGAGAGCTCAGTTACGTGAAAGCTTTATCAAAGCTGTTCGAAAATGCCAAGGTAAATGGTACTTATAAATAAATTAAAGCGACTGGCTCGCAGGCGTAGTTTATTTTAAATAAATAATTGCAATCGTATCTAATTGGCTTACTTTTAGGTGAGCCGATGAAACTTCTTACATATGAATTGTCATCGCTGAACGCTACATTTTATGGGTGGAAGGCAGATGGCTCTGAAATGCTTGTAAGAAACCTTGAGACACCAGCCAATATGACAATGGAGTCAGCTCTGTTGCGATCACCTGATATAATAGCATTACATTTTGAAAATACATTCCCATTATCATAGACTGGTTTGTATGTATAGGTAATTTCTGTACCTGTTTTTTTTTCAAACTTAATAGTATTATGTGGAATATTATCATCTATTCAGGAATAAATATTCAAAAATTTAAAAATCTTTATTTAACATACAGGCATTTATTGACGTCAAAACAAAGCTAAACATTTTAATTTAAAGGAAACATATTTAACCTTGTATATGCATACTATGGACCTACAAAAAAATACGGACGTAGTGTGCTATTAAACAAATGTGAAGCATGCAAGGTAAGACAATTTCATGTGTTTGTACCTTAGACCTACACACACAAATGTACCAGCTAAGACAAAAAGCTGACATTTGTCAAAGAACAAGACATGCAAATATACAAATGTGCTGTCATTTGCATGCTTCAGTCTTGATTCAACAACGCTCCGTCCGTCTTTTTTTCATGCCCGTGGTGCATCCTGAATCTAATCAAGATGTCTGCAAATACAAGTAGGAATGAAAAAAAAGGTTGAATCTACACCTGTTTGGAAATTGGGAGAGCCTTTACAATTTCAATTTATTTAATTCAATTCAGTATAAGTTTAACAGTACAGACAGACCAATGACTTTATGAGTTATACATAAAAGTGCAATAAAATTTTAAATAAAATAATAATTTCAAATTAACACCAGGCATGGCATCATTTAAATTGTATTCATAATTAGTCCAAGGTATAACTATTGTAGTAACGCCTCCTCCCGCTACTAAATACGCGAATTTTAAAGACACAATTAAAAATATAAAAGAAAAATACACCTGGCAACTCCACCGTCACCATAGCTCATTCGTTTTTTCGCGCTCTACGCAGCTGACACATATTTTACATGTTGATGTTTTTCAAAGTGATTATCTAAATAAAACTAAAATCCAGATACGCAGTCATAAAAATGGAGAAAAGATGTCAAAAGTTGTTCGAAAGTAAAATGGTTATCTTAACATAAAGAAAATAACAAACAAACATAAAGATTTTGTCCACCAGGAGATTGCATTAGCTCCTCAAAAAGACTATGGGTATGTATAATTTCACTATTTTGCATAGATTGTTCAAGTTTACCGATTTTTCCATTTGCATCACTCAGCTCCCGTTCCAGTTCAGAGATTTTATTCAGTGCTGCCTCATACATACTATTGCACAGAGTAAGGTCATTGATGTGGTCTTGTAACTGGTGCCGCTCCTCTAAGACTTCTTGAAATTTGGCATCAAGCGCTGAGAGCTCACTTTTGAGAGTGGTGTTTCTGTCGATAATCTTTTTTATCTCATCTTCACTGTCATCGCGTTCCTGTAGTAGCCGTTCATGGGAATCCTTTAGGGTTTTTAATTCCAATACAGCCTGTCTGAGCTTTGCCTCAGTGTTTTGTGCAGCAGCTTTACGGGTCAACATTTTGATATTTCAGCAAAGAAAACCTAAAAATGTACAAATACGTTTAAGTTCAAGTATAAACTGTGCAAAGAAATAGGGATGCAAAAAACACAAAGAAATCAAGACTATTGAAAGTTAGAAAAGGAAAAAGAAAAAAAAATCACAAGAAATAACTAGGACTTTTTAGCAATAGAATCTAGGGTTAGATATAATAATGAAATCAGTTTATACTATGAAACTATGAAAAGTCACTTTTTAGCCTATTTTTAATAATTAGTTAAAATGTAACATATCAGTTCCCAGTTTGTCACAGCCGCTGAGCACTGTATACATAATCACAAATTACATTTGTAAGGTATAGTAAGTCACTGTTATCCTATTTGTATTAGAATTATTAAGAAAAAAAAACTTCATGAATAAACTATCTAAATCAAAGTATGATTGAAAATTATAATGGTTACCCAAAAATATAAATTATAATATATTATATGTACTATATTGTTATACTAATAAAGTTTTCAGCAGAAAAATAAATGTGCAGTGTGTAGAGGGTGCTATGTCTGAGGCTGTAGGCGTTGACAAGTCTCAACTTTAACTTCCACTTTATGTCAAGTTAAGAGAGACACAACTTAGCCCAAGTGTGATACTGGACGTGTCTCACTTTACGTGAGAATTATTGAGTTAATTTACTAAGTACTTAATAAAATTTGTTTGTAAATGTAGGTATAAAAACATTTGACCAATGTCACTATATGTCTGAACTAAAGCTGAACCCTACTTTCACTGTATGTAAAGTGAAACAATCAACGTGTAACAGAAAATTGAATGTTCTAAGGTAAAACTGGATAAATCTCAATAGCTTTTAATAAGTGTGCTGCCTATGTTGGAGAGTAAGATAGGTACCTATGTTCGAAGATTTGCCTAAATGAGGACTGAATGTGTAATAATAAATACAATACTCCCCCGGTTTATGTATGAGTAGGTAATCCGTCAATCACCAAAACTGCCGTCACTGATTAGCTTGAAGAATTTCTTGCTAGCTCTGTACCACGGATACTTTCCACGATTTCAGTTTTTCCAAGTATTTCCTCTTGATAATCAAACGGCTTGGAATTAAAATTTTAGCCTTTTGCCGTGATCTTCGAAAATATTCGTTGGCTCGTTCAAATCCGTGACAGTAGGTGTTAACGTCGTCATAAATTTGTCGTGATAAACATAAAATAGCACCGCGAATCGCTTCACAAACAATACAACCGCGTTTCAACACAATACTAATTCTAAAAATGCATTAATTTACAGCAATTTGTCGAAAATACAATAAATTAACTTAAAATTATTACGAAGCTAACAAAAGACGTCTAGTCACGACCGGGGCTGCGGTCCGAATGGTATATACAAGTAGTTTATATTTATGACCAAGTTTACAAAGAATTGCATTGAAAAATATTTTAATTGAGGTTGCCTATGTAGATAAAGTTTCTTGAAAACTGCAAACTGTTAGATGGTCCATAACATAACATGGAAATTCCTAATATCCTTCTAAAACTTGAGATAAATTACTCGAAAAATAAAGTCAAAGGAAATGAGCTTTGCAATAGCTGTAATATCACAAGTATTGACTTCAATTTCCAAACAATCTTCTTAAAATATCTGAGTGATGTCTTTAGATTACAATGCAATAAGTTTACAATGTCAGTACAGCAGGATCAGAAGGAAACATGACTATGCTTTTATAAAATACCTAATAGAAGCTATTAAAAGCAATAAGAGGGATGAATATTTGTACTCCAATAAAAGTGTAAAATTATTTACAGTCATAAAAAGAATGATAAACATTCTAAAATATAAGCCATGTAAAAAAACCTCAAAAATTAGCTTCTAATTTGAAAACCTACCAGCAGCCTGTGTGCTGCAATAAGCAGCCTGTGTGCTGCAATAATTTCTAACAATATCCTCCTCGGAGAGGCTCATAGAGAGAGGGCCAACCTCAACTATCATTCAGGTCACAAATGAACATGCTCTGTTTTCAGCAGCCAGTCGCGAACCAATTATCCATAGACCCCATATTTTTACCCATCGTGGGAATAAATAACCGAGGTCAATTAATTTTAAAAGTGGATAAGAGACTATGTAATACATTTTGTTACTATTTTGAATCAACTTTATTATCCACTAGACAATAATAAATATTGTGAAATGGATAATTATACAAACAAATTAACAACTGCATAGGTAGCAGAAATGCTTGGCCCCATGCAAAGATTTCTAGAGTTTTACTATTCCTAAAAGGATGGTTCCATATTTATTTTAAAATAAAATAATGATTCCTTAAAATAAGTTGATAATAAGTTTATTGAAAATCTACACTTTCAAATGAAGATTTCATGTTATAGATTTGATTAAATTAATGCATGCACTATTTACATCCAAATTATTCATAACGAAGATAATTGTTAGTTTTTATGTTTGAATAATTGTATGAATACAATTGCTTTTACCATGCGGGTTAAATACAGTACATACATACCTTAACCATTTGTCTCAAGTCAATTTCAGATATTTTTATTTAAAAAAAAAAAAAAAAAAGGTGTATTTTTATATTGTAATATATATATATATTTAAGAAAAAAGCTGAATAAAGAACAATAATAATTAAAATTAATAAATGTTTGACAACTTGATTAAAATATTGATAAATCAATAAGAAATGTTAGTTATTATAATTTTAAACTATAACTTATAACGGTTTACAATAGCTAGGCTTTATTTTTTTTTTTATTAAGATTTTACTAATTTTATTCAATGTAAAATAATTTTTAGGTTTTAAAATATATTCCTTCGATATGACCTTAAAGATTAAGTGCAATAGAAAGGAAATGTATCACACTATTAGTCATCATCACTTATAAATAAATTTGGTTTGTAATTTTGCTCAATATTTCATTAGGAATGGCAGTTTAATTGTTTACACTAAGAGCTCAGATAGATATAAGTTTATGACTTTGAACGTTTGGGGGGCAATTACAACATGCTTATGTATATGAAAAGTATTGTAAAATGATTCTGCGATATGGAGTACTTCCTAAACATTTTCTTTAGAAATTTTCTCAGGTGTATTATCAACTGACAGTAATTAAATGGTAAAAGCAAGACAGTATCAATTTCTTAGAACTGTTAGATACATAATTATGCATTAAGATGTTTTGCTGACCTCTCAAGTAGATGTGATATTTTATTAGAAATAGATAACACCACACTTTCAATACATATATTAACAGAAAAAGCTCAGTTTGATATCAATCAAATTGATCTTGCTAAACATTTGGCGGTGGTGTGAAACTAGCAGCATCTGATTTTTTGCTTAATATATAAAATTTCAAAATATTAAAGCTGATTTTAAATCTTGTAGTCTCAATGCAGATGTAAGTTGGAAACTGTTGCAGGACATAATGTACTTCTAAGATTTGTGATGCATTGATTCATTTGTAACACATTTCAATAAAAAAAAAAAAAAAAAATAATATATATATTAGGTTGGGGAAAAAGTCTTTTCGCATTATAGTATGTATAAACTTGTAATAAAATCTCTTTGGCTATACTATTTGTATCTGGCTGGTTTTGGTATCATTGAAAATTTAAATTTTAAAGAACATAATTCCAAATTCGAATTGGGAAAATGTGTGATTTTCATTTGTTTTTCGTACCGCCAAGATGAGTGAATCTAATGAAGAAATTCGATACATTTTAAAATTTTACTACAAAAAAGGTAAAAATGCAACGCAAGCCGCGAAAAAAATTTGCGATGTTTATGGACCTAGTGCAGTGTCTGTGAGAGTAGCACAAATTTGGTTTAAGCGTTTTCAATCCGGAAATTTTGATGTCAAAGATGCACGTCGCTCTGGTCGCCCCATTACAGATAAAATGGATGCCATTTTTGAAAAAGTGGAGCAAGATCGGCATGTCAGTAGTTACGACGTAGCTGAAGAACTGGGAATTGACCACAAAACAGTTTTGGCGCATTTGAAAAAAACTGGGTACACAAAAAAGCTCGACATTTGGGTACCTCACGAGCTCACTGAAAGAAACCTAATGAACCGTGTACTCATTTGTGATTCTTTATTACGACGTAATGAAACCGAACCATTTTTGAAGAAGCTGATAACTGGTGATGAAAAGTGGATCACGTACGAGAAGAACGTGCGAAAAAGGTCGTGGTCAAAGGCCGGTCAGGCTTCATAGACTGTGGCGAAACACGGGTTAACTCGCAACAAGGTGATGCTGTGTGTGTGGTGGGATTGGAAGGGCATTATTCATTATGAGCTGTTACCACCAGGCAGGACCATCGATTCTGAACTCTACTGCGAACAACTGATGAGATTAAAGCAAGAAGTTGAGAGAAAGCGGCCGGAATTAATCAACAGAAGGGGTGTGGTTTTTCATCATGATAACGCTAGACCTCACACATCTTTAGCCACTCAGCAAAAATTAAGAGAGTTTGGCTGGGAGGTGTTAATGCATCCGCCGTATAGTCCTGACCTTGCACCTTCAGATTTCCACCTGTTTCGGTCTCTTCAGAATTCTTTAGGCAGTGTCAGGTTAACATCACGAGAGGACTGCCAAAACCACTTGTCGCGGTATTTTGACCAGAAGTCCCAAAATTTCTATAGCAATGGGATCATGTCCCTACCTACAAGATGGCAAAAAGTTATCGAACAAAATGGTACCTACATACTTTAGTTAAATGTAAATAAACTATATTAAAAAATGTTTTGAATTTTCTTAAAAAATGCGAAGAAACTTTTTCCCCAACCTATTATGATTATATGATAAATAAATTATATTTTATAATATACATGTAATCATGGCATAGTCTTATGTTTCAAATGTTCAAATCAAATCAAATCAAATCATTTATTTGCTATAAACAGGGTACATTGCGTTCTTAAACATATAATTAGTTCTAACCTATTTAGCAGATAACAATATCAGCATGCAAATGTAAGAGGTTTTATAAAATCAGTGACCCATCGATTATAAAGAGTCGCGATTAGCATTATAATAACGTTATTTATTATTTGTGTTTCATATAATTCAACTTGTTAATTTAATTTATCTAATTTCATTAAGTCCATAACTATATATATTTAAAGTGGTTAATTTAGCTTGTTTTATTCAATCTCAAACCAAGTCGCTCTAATTAGATTGAAATTTATATACTACTTACCTATATCTAATTTAATTCAATATAATTTATTTCATATTAGGTAATTCATTTCAATTCAACTGTCATTTCATTCATTTTAGTTAATTGCAATATTTTATTTCATTAATTCAATTCAATTTAATTTAATTTAATTTAAATTTGAAATCATTTTAATTTTACCTAATTTAATTTAGATTAATCCATGTTCTACTTGTGTGCTAGGAATTCCTTAACCGAATAAAATGTTTTATTTATTATTTATGTTTCATATAATTTAACTTGTTTATTTAATATATCTAATTTGATTAATTCCATAACTATATTTATTTATTAAAGTTATTAAATTAGCTTGTTTAATTCAATCTCAAGCCAGTCGCTCTATTTAGAATGAAATTAATATCCAGCTTAATCTAATTTAATTCAATATAATTTATTTCATATTAGGTAATTCATTTTAATTCAACTGTCATTTCATTTATTTCAGTTAAATTCAATATTTTATTTAATTAATTCAATTTAATTTAAATTTCAAATCATTTTAATTTTACTTAATTTAATTTAGATTAATCCATGTTCTACTTGTGTGCTAGGAATTCCTCAACCGAGTAAAAGGTTTTCTGTAAGAGCCATTTACGTAAATGTCTGGCAAACACAGTTAAAGGTAATTGTTTCAAGTTTTCAGGTATTTTATAAAAAAAATTAATACACATTGCATGGCTGTTTTTGAGGAAGCGTTTGGTTTTTGGAACCGTTTCAAGCACAAGTTTGTTTGGATTTCTCAGATTTCTATTTGTGACATTATTTAATTTCGTAAACAAGCCTATGTTTTGTTTGACGAACTTGCTTATCTCAAGAATGTAAAGACATGGCAATGGTAATATATTCAATGTCCTAAAGAAAGGTTTACATGACACATCAGAGGCTATGTGGACTATAGCTCTGATACACCTTTTTTGAGCAACAAAGGCATCATGAATATTTGTGCCATTTCCCCAAATTATTAGGCCATATCTAAGCACTGATTCAACGTATGCAAAATAGGCAGTAATAGCGGTATTTTTATTTGCCACTCTTGTCAACTTGTATAGTCCAAACGAGAATCTATTTATCCTGTCACATACCATTTCTATATGTTCTTTCCAGTCAAATTTTGAATTTATGTCTATACCTAGAAATCTAACTTTTTCTGCATCATTTAAGATATGTCCATCGTAATTTACACTTATTATATTAGTCAAAAAATTATTAAAATTCATTATTTGTGTTTTATTTAGATTTATTTTGAGGTTATTTTGTTCTAGCCATTTAATTATTTGTCCTAAAGTATTTGTTATGTCATTATTATGTTGTTCTACATTTTGTTGCTGATCAGAGGTGACAATGACTGAGACGTCATCTGCAAATAAAGTCATCTTATGTTTTGTAACATTTGGAAGGTCGTTAATAGTCACTAGAAATAGCAGTGGCGCGAGGATACTTCCTTGGGGAACACCAAAACTATTTATTTTTAGTTCTGACTTGTAATTTTGTTTTATGCCTTCTTTATTAAATTGCGTTATCTCGACATATTGTGTTCTATTTTCAAGAAAGGATTTTAGCCATTCTAGTGCAGGTCCTCGGACTCCGTAATGTTCCAATTTGGTAAGTAGCTGTTTATGTGAGACTAAGTCAAACGCCTTTGACATATCCAAAAACATACCTGTGGTAAAAAAATTATTGTTTACGTTTTGCAAGATCTCATTTACTACATTGAATGTTGCATGTGTGGTCGATTTATTTTTCTGGAATCCGTATTGGTTTCGTTTTATGATGTCATGCTTTCCAAAAAAGGAAAGTAACTGGTCATGCATTACTTTTTCAAATATTTTGGAAAATACCGAAATCAGTGTTATCGGTCTATAATTATTTAAGTCATATTTATCTCCTTTTTTATAAAGCGGCTTAATAATTGATGTTTTTAATTTATTTGGGAATGTACCTGATGTCAATGATAAATTTATAAGATAAGTCAATACTGTACATATTTCTTCCTTGCAACTCTTAATTATTTGCGTACTTATGTTGTCATAGCCTTCAGATTTTGTATTTTTTAAATGTCCTATAATTTTCTTAACGTCAGATTCGTCAATCAAATGATTTATTTTGAGTTTTTTCAGCGGGAAACAAAGAGTATACAGTAAACTAAAAAGTTCATGAAACTCATTAAAGGCAGCATTTAAATCTTCCTGGACATATACACTACTGAAAGAAAGACTTTGTATATATTTTTTAAACTTTTTAATATTTTCGTTCGAGTAGCAACGTTTGAAAATGAATGTATTTTTTGGGGCTTGTTTTTTTTGTGGTGTTGTAAATCTTAGAACCTGCGCGGTTTCGTGGTCTGATAGGCACAAAGTGTGAATAGACCCTATAGCATGTTCGATATTGCTTAGAACAAGGTCTAGACAAGCTTTGCCTCTAGTAGGAACGGCAATGTGAGTAATTAGATTATATTTCTTTAATATATCTTCTAACCTTGCTGAGATGGCATTTTTTTCTATTGTGTTTATATTTAAATCACCTGCTATAATAATTTTCTTTTTTGAATGTTTCGCTAAGCATTTATCTAGTAGTAGGCTTAAACTACTAAAGAATAATTCCGTATGTCTCCTAAGTTTTGTTGGGATTCTATATATGCATATTATAATAATGTTATTTGAGATCAAATTTGTTGCACACATCTCAAAATGATATGCCGTCGAAAGGCTATTGAAGCACGTTATGTTTTTATGTTCGATTCCTTTTTTTATTAAAATGCATGCACCCCCTCTCTTATTGGGCCGTGAGTAGCTACTTGCTAATTCGTAATTATTTAGGATGATTTGTTTTTCATCTCCGGCTTTTACGAACGTTTCAGTAAAGCATAATATGTCCGGATCCAAGTCACAATCAGAAAGCGTTATTTCAATAAGTTCTTTTTTAGCACATAGTCCGTGTATATTCTGATGCAAAATTGTAAATGCGTTTTCAACTTTGTTATCGAAAAAAAGACCCTTCAGTTTCGTCACTTACTAGGTGAGGAATGACCGCTGCACTTTTTTGAGTTTTATTGCCTTCTATGTGTGTTTTTAAGTTGTTTATATTTAGAAATTGTTTTTGATATTCTTTATAATCGATGTATATATTGATTTTTTTACAAGTATATCGTCGGTTTTTTACAAGGAACTCGCAGTCAATAGGATTGGCGTCAATATACGTACAATAATCAAAATGTTTGGTCCATACTTTCAAGCAATAATTTAACTGTATTACATTAAAATAAATATTACGTTGAATTGGCAGTAACAGAACAGAACAGTTATTTAATTTACCTATAGCTATACAAATATTAGAATGTAGTCTATGTATGTCATTATCATGATTGCCAAATCCTAATATTACAATGTCATTTTTATTTAATGTTTTTTGTAGTGTATCACAGTAAGAAACTAGTTCTGTACTAGAGGCGTCGTTCATAATGAAAGCAGATATTTTGTATATATCATTCCATTTTCCTTGCCTTAATTTTGCTAGCTGAGCGGACAAACCTTTTAGTGTTTCGTCTCCTATTATAAAAATGTTTCGTTCTTTAACACCTATATTTGTCTTCTGTGTTTTGTCGATGGTGGCGTCTTCTGTTGTTTTATTTGATCCTTTTTTATAGTGGTTGGTGCTTATCTCAAGATCTGGCGCTGTAGCTTCCTTTGATGCTAAAGATTCTTCTCTACGAGTAGATTTATCGAGGTACGAGGATGGTGAATATGTATGACTAATTTGTTGCTTCTTTTTTGTAGATGTTCGCGCTTTAGGGGTTGACTTACAAATATGTGTAAGCTGTTTTATTTTAAGTTCATAATCAGAGATTTGTTTTTTTAGATTTTGATTTTCCAATAGTAAATTTTCTACTTCATTTTCTGCTATATTTAAATTTAGTTCCAAATTTGAAATTTTTTCTATTAAAGCTTCCATTTTGTAGCTATTATTTGCTCGTGGCTCTGGTAAGCTTCTATTTGTATCTCCCAATGGAGTTGAGGTTAATGAAGTGAAGGTACCGTCTGTGAAATCATCAGAAAGTTTCTGTAACGAGCTGTCATTTACAGTGTTTGATATGTTGTATTGATTTTCTAGGTCACTTGTTGGTTGGGAAGTACAATTTTGTGGGGTTAGTTGCTCCTTCGCGTCTGTTGAGTCATTCGATGGTTTATTTGGTATGGTTTCATGCGTATTAGGTGTGGATGATATAATCAATTCGTCACTTTTACAAGCAGCAGGTATTTTTCTTCGCATCGTGACATATGACGGAGTTTTGGTTTTCATTGATGATGCTTTCGTTGGTTTATTTACACATGTTTTGCATTTCCATTGCTTTTTTGAGTCTGGTTTCATTATTCGATATAACTTTTCTGAGAATCCAGCACAGTCAAACTCAAACCTATGGTTACATATTGAACAAAGCAATGTGTCCCTTTTTGGTACCTTGTTTTTACATTTTTTGCAGGTCACAATCATCTTGCGATCGCTTTGTGGACTAGTCGATTGTGACGACATTATTGTGTAGAGTAGTGAAAATGGAATAAAAGAAAAGGCTGTGTATGTTTCGATCCCTTTGCCTTAAGAAAAGATCATCAATATAATCTATGCTTGCCTTGACGTGACTTTTGTCGGCGTGAAGTTAGCAATGTTCACAATATTATGTCAAAAGCACGTACCAATCAGCTGTGTGTAGGTTTCTCCGCTTGAATTTTGTTGGTGAAAAAATGTTTTGGAAGTGTAATTTTAAAGGGTAACCGATTTCCACAATATCTTCTTAAAGACCAATTATCCTCTTGTCCAATAAAAATACAGTTGTCCTTACGTCGTTGTCTAATAACTTTAAGGTTATAAGGGTTTTCACTGTTGATACTTTTGCCATAGGATTAATATTGTTATAAAAGAAGAAGAAACTCCTTTTCTTTGATTTTGAAATTTTTGCAGAGTTATAACTGACAGAGCTTAAGGAATCTAAGTATTTCCTTTTTAGACCATTACCACTCAGGCTTACTACAAAGAAATAATGTTTCATTCAGATCTATCCAATGTTTTAATACCAAAAGTTTCTTTTTTCAAATCTTATGTTTATTTTTAAAGCAGAAGCATCGCATCAATCATTGCATTTTCACTGTTCAGCTTTTACACCAATTATCTAACTATAGGCAATAGAATAAGGTCAGATGATAAAATTAAAAAATGGATAAAACCAGTTAAAAGACTATGTCTGGCAAAGCCAATGTATGTTCGCATAATGAAATATGGCATATGCAATCCTGCCATAGTTTTATATTACCTTAAGCATGGGTCATCTAGAAACCTGACATTGAAATAACCTAGACTCAAGAAAACTGACATTAAAAACTGCTATTATTAGCAAAACCACTGCCCAAAAAGTCACAAATTCTATACATAATTAGCTATGTATTAATTATAGTTATCTCAAATTAAGATGGCTATTTTAAGAGATATTAAAAGTTCTATGACAGCGACACTTAAGCAAGTTGTCTCTTCTCTATTTAAAGATTATTCCAGATATTTTACTTGTGAGAACTTTGTTATTGCTTTAGAAGTAACAAATAAAAAGGACCATAGAAATAATTTATTTTAGACTTTTAAAATACTACTACTCAATCCATTAGTAGATGACTAAAGCAAACAATGGAGGAAAGTTAATCTAATTGTTCATCTTTCATATTAATATTCTATTTATTCATCACCCTCCAAACAATATGCTTCAAATTATCATGCATATAGGGCAGGATTAACTGTTTATAATATTCTAAAGGCGAATAAACATTTTCAGTAAATCACTATTTTACATTTTCGCGTGGCGATTATGTACTCTGTCCGTGGGACAGGCTGAAGGACATATATCTTTCAAAGCACATTAATGTTTTTTTTAGGGAATCGTTAATTCTACATTTTCGCGTGGCGAGGATGTAGGTACTCTGTCTGTGGGACAAGTTAAAGGACAAATATATGTCCAGGCATATTAATGATTTTAAGGAATTGTTAATTCTACATTATCGCGTGGCGATTAAGTACTCTGTCCGTGGGACAGTCCTAAGGAATTGTTAATTCTACATTTTCGCGTGGCGATTCAGTACTCTGTCCATGGGACATTCCAAAGTACAAATAGGTACCTATAAAGGTAAATGATTGATTTCAGGATTTTATTACTATTACATTTTCGCGTGGCGATTATGTAGTTTGTTTGTGGAACAGAATAAGGCTAAATTATTTTTAATGTATTTGATATTCATTATTAACTTCTGTACTTACAAATATTTCACTGAGGCAAAATTAATTGAGTCTCTGTACTGTACATTGAAATCCCATTAGGTTTCAATCTGGAAAGGGAACCGAAACTTACAAAGAGTTAGATAACACATTGGGTGACATATCCCTACTATTGGATGATCTAATAAATTATCGATATTTGCTAAATATTATAATATACCACGCTAGTTAGATTGGCAAACCTTTTTGCCACGGCTGGTAGTTCTTGAAATTTATAGTTATTATATGGTTAACATGAAACTGTTCACACTAGTAAACGTTATCTACATTATGAAATAAATATTTAATGTTATTGAATACCTATTGATAGTTAGTAAATAGGTACTAATGTTTACCTATTTATCAAAAACTCTAAACATCTACAATAGTTATACCTTGGACTAATTATGAATATAATGATAGGATTAAACGAACTTACCTAAAGTGAAGTTCAATCCATATTATATGAAGTAATTAGTCCAAGGTATGGAGCATCCCACCCTTCCCTTTTGAAGTAATAAATTACTAACCCAATTATACACGGTTATTTTTTTATCATACTGGAAAATTTTAGAGGCATCTCGGTAGACGCTAGACGACTCATATCAATAAAAAAAACATGTGGTTATATTTTTTAAATTTTATCCGCCAATAATATTAAATTATAGACATTGTTCTTGTTTACTACAAGATAAGGTAAGATTATGAATGAATAAAGCATTTACTACTACGGGCTTAGGAAAATGCGGCAACGTCGCATTATTATTTCAAGCAAGATCAATCTACAACTCGTTTGAAATAAGAGTTATTATTGCACTAGACACTACAATAGTGAAAGACAGAGACAGTCGGCGCCGGCGCCGAGCGCCGGCGGCGGCGTTTTGTTGTTTGCTGTCGCTTGTCGGCACGAGCCGAGGCTTTAGGCTTAGTTCGCCTTTGACACCGGCGCGTGTGAACGTATCGCGATGTCGCGCTCGCGCCTGACGCGCGGCAATCGGGCGCATTCGGAATTTTAGTTTCAAGTTAACACATCTAGCGAATACACAGACCTTACTCCGGTAGACCGTAGACTTTTACTTGTGAAGTGAAATTAAGTGTTTGGTGTAAGAAAGTGAACCCACAAACGTAAGACTTGGAAGCGAAAACTGCATTTCGAGACGTTAAACACTAACCAAAGTGATATGTTGTTGTGGTCATGTATAGTTTTAAACGTGCACGACTATGTATGAGTTAGAGGACTTCCTTTAAATTTAGAACTCTTTTGTTATTAGAACTAAAGTTGATTTAAATTGTTTCCTAGGTAGGTAAGTATTTAAAGTTGATTCCAATTTTTTAACTACGCCAAAACAACCTACCATAACCGTAATACCTACTTAGTACTGTTTGTTTTCTTTTAAAACTTTGTTTTGCCGGTCCTAAGCCCGTAAAGTAGGAAGGTTATCTAAAATATCTAAAAAATACTGCACTGGTATGGACACTGAGTGAAGTTGTAGGCAAAACATTGAATGAACGCGAACTGGCAACAACGTCGCCGTTTCAAAGTCATCACTGAGTTGATCACAATGTCACCTTCCTACTTTATTACGGGCTTACTTAGGACCGGCAAAACAAAGTTTTTAAAGAAAACAAACAGTACTAGGTAGGTATTACGGTTATGGTAGGTTGTTTTGGCGTAGTTAAAAAATTGGAATCAACTTTAAATACTTACCTACCTAGGAAACAATTTAAATCAACTTTAGTTCTAATAACAAAAGAGTTCTAAATTTAAAGGAAGTCCTCTAACTCATACATAGTCGTGCACGTTTAAAACTATCATGACCATAACAACATATCACTTTGGTTAGTGTTTAACGTCTCGAAATGCAGTTTTCGCTGCCAAGTCTTACGTTTGTGGGTTCACTTTCTTACACCAAACACTTAATTTCACTTCACAAGTAAAAGTCTACGGTCTACCGGAGTAAGGTCTGTGTATTCGCGAGATGTGTTAACTTGAAACTAAAATTCCGAATGCGCCCGATTGCCGCGCGTCAGGCGCGGGCGCGACATCGCGATACGTTCACACGCGCCAGGGTCAAAGGCGAACTAAAGCCGGCCGGCTCGTGCCGACAAGCGACAGCAAACAACAAAACGCCGCCGCCGGCGCTCGGCGCCGGCGCCGACTGTCTCTGTCTTTCACTATTGTAGTGTCTAGTGCAATAATAACTCTTATTTCAAACGAGTTGTAGATTGATCTTGCTTGAATTAATAATGCGACGTTGCCGCATTTTCCTAAGCCCGTAGTAGTAAATGCTTTATTCATTCATAATCTTACCTTATCTTGTAGTAAACAAGAACAATGTCTATAATTTAATATTATTGGCGGATAAAATTTAAAAAATATAACCACATGTTTTTTTTATTGATATGAGTCGTCTAGCGTCTACCGAGCTGCCTCTAAAATTTTCCAGTATGATAAAAAAATAACCGTGTATACCTAATACTCTAAATTAATGAGCTATGGTGACGGTGGAGTTGCCAGGTGTATTTTTCTTTTATATTTTTAATGGTGTCTTTAAAATTCGCGTATTTAGTAGCGGGAGGAGGCGTTACTACAATAGTTATACCTTGGACTAATTACTTCATATAATATGGATTGAACTTCACTTTAGGTAAGTTCGTTAAATCCTATCATAATCGTTGACTTTATAATATCCTTTACTCATTAGTCTTTTTTACATGCCCTATAAACTTATGAAAAGGCAAGTCAGTTACACTTTGTGAAACTTTGTTGTAAAATCTCTTAGAGAATCCCTTGTTCGTAAATTATAAATAGAGTGAACAGCTCTTTTTTGATGTAAGAAAATACTTTCTATACTAGAGATGCAATGAATATTCTGGATGTTTATGCTCGAGGAAGAGCGAGTGGCAACACTGCATATAGTCTGTGCATGTGAGGGCCTGTGGCGGCCGGCCGCATGTGACATGTCAGTCGAGTCGAATTTGTAATGACATTTGATATCAATACTTATTTTAATTCCCTACCAGGCCCGCCGCTAGCTGTTTCATCGCCCGCGTGTAATACTGATTATGCCGCCCTTTTTTTTAAAGAGGGGAAATCCTTCTTACGGATTCGACAAGGAGCCGACTGACGAGGCCACCCCAAGGATATGCCGGACTCGGGTAGAAGACCCCATACTCGGCTAAAACCCCTCCAGATACTTCTACCTCCGTAGGGACACAATCGGGATCGGCGTTAGCCATTCCCCGATTGCGCCTCCTGGAGGGTTGCCTGGCGCAAGCGCCAGGACTTACCTCTACGGAGGGGTCGACAAGTATCCCCAAATTCGACACCCCAGGCGGCCAAGCTAGGGGTGAAAAGTGTCTCCCGACCGGTAGTCAGCCGGCCGGGCCGTATCAATCCCCAGCTTGCTAGGGAAGTTGGTGGCGCGCGTCCAGGAACGCTCGCCTCCTCCTCCCCAACCGCCTGCACCGGAGCGGTGCGGCGAGAGGGTCATCCTCTCGCACCCGCTCCGCAGCCTCCTTCTGCGAGATCACATCCTCACAGAAGGAGACAACAGCCGCCCACGCCGCCGCGCTGGTCAGCATCTTACGTGGGCCAGCGCGACGGGCGCACACCTACCTAGGCCCAGCGCGAGGGCTAATGCATCGCGCTGGGGTCGCCAGGCCGGGCACTCCGAGAGGGTGTGCCCGGCCGTGTCGTCGGGAGCGCCGCAATGGTGACACTGCGACGTCTGCTCCCTCCGTGCGACATGATGCAGATAATGTCCGAAGCACCCGTGCCCGGTCATCATCTGCACCGTCCGGTAGGTGAGGCTGCCCTGCCGGCGCCTAACCCACTCCTCCAACACGATTATGCCGCCCTACGACTACTTAATGGCACGGACCTTGAGTCTGTGGTGATATAATTATTTAAAAAATATATATTTATTTTAATTAGGTAGTACTTATTACTTTTGTTTTCTGAAGTGTAAAACTATATACTTAAACTAGCTGTGCCCGCGAACTACGTTTCGCCATCAAAAACTACGTTTGCTTAACACAGTGTTTAGTTTTTTCCTCCATTTTATTCCATAATGATTCAACTTTATTCCGCCTTTCTTGAGTAGCGGCCATTTCGAAATAAGGACAATTTTCGTAGGTTCGTAATGCTCTAGGTAGTAGGTCCTCTTCAGGGCCTACTTTCATTTAATACCCACATTGCTGGGTTTGAAAAGGAACTTTTATCCGCCTTTTTTGAGCGGCGGCCATGTTGAATTTACGTCTAATGTTGCTACGTTCATAGTGCTCTACTGATCAAGGCCTTTCATTTGATACCCATATTGCTGGGTTTGGAAATGAACTTTTATCCATTTTTTGAGCGGGGGTCATATTGAATTTTGTGCGATTTTCCTAGGTTCATAGAGTTCTACTCTTCAAGGCCTTTCATTTGATACCTATATTGCTAGGTTTGGAAACGAACTTTAATCCACCTTTTTTGAGTGGTGGTAATTTAGAATTTATGTCAGTGTTGCTACGTTTATAGTGCTCTACTCATCAAGGCCTTTCATTTGATACCCATATTGCTGGGTTTGGAAACGAACTTTTATCCATTATTTTGAGCGGCGGCTATGTTGAATTTATGGCAATTTTCCTAAGTTCATAATGCTCTACTCTTTGAGGCCTTTCATTTGATACCCATATTGCTAGGTTTGGAAGCGAACTTTTATTCGCCTTTTTTTGAGCGAATTTAAGTCAATGTTGCCAGGTTCAAAGTGCTCTGCTCATAATGTTATTAAAATACGACACACGTCTTCCATAAATTCTGTTAGAGAATGTTTATGCTAAATTTAAATTAGATTGGAAAATAATTTCTTATAAATTCAATTTTAAATACGATTAAGATAATTAATACAGAATCGTATCTCTTCAACTCCATTGCACCCCATCAAGGGATGATGGTATTTGCGTCCGCTATGTTGGATTTTGATATTGATGTTATTTTCGTAATCTACGACCCAAAAAACCATGAAAACGACAATAATGTGGATATCACATTTTACCAACCCATTTCACCCTATTATGGAATGAATTTCAATAAAATACGAAACATGTTATCCATCGATTCTATTAACGAATGTTTATGCAAAATTTAAAGTAGATTGGACCAAAGAATCTAGTTGTCCCATACAAGCTTTGCCCCCCTATTTCACCCCCTCAGGGGTAGATTTTCGGAAAATCCTTATGGAATTTGATTAAGGTAATAAAATTAATATAGAATCGCATCTCTGTTTGATTGAAACTATTTATTTAATATGAACTACTTCAACCCCATTGCACCCCATCCAGGGATGATGGTATGTGGTGTTGAAATCGATGTTATTTTCGTAATCTACGACCCGAAAAACCATGTAAACGGCATCAATGTCGATTTTGACATTTTATCAGTTTATCACCCCATCTCACCCCGTTTGGGGATGTTATTTTCAATAAAATACGAAACACGTCTTCCATTAATTCTGTTAAAGAAAGTTTATGCAAAATTTGAAGTAGATTCGAAAATGGAATCACGATGTCCCATACAAACTTTTCCCCCCATTTTCACCCCTTAGGGATAGAATTTCGGAAAATCCTTTCTTAACGGACGCCTACGTCATACAAAGAACACACCCTCCAAGTTTCAAGTCTCTACGATCAGCGGTTTAGGCTGTGCGTTGATCCGTCAGTCAGTCAGTCATTCAGGAAAAAGCATTTTATAGGTATAGATATTTATCTACAAAAATTTTACTCTTCTTGCCTTTATATTTGCGAAATCTTCTATCAACTTTCTTGTATCCAAATTGTTTAAAATTTTATGTTCAAGTGAAACTATAGTTAAAGAACTTATATAGTCTTTGAATGAAGCTCAGAGGGGATTCCCCTAACTTCGCCAGTCCTGCTTTTCATAGAATACTTGAGGCACCATCAAGCGGGGGCGGGTGGTTCAACCTGCCGACAGACGATATTTGATATTGCATCTTAGTTTTAACGGATGCCAATAGATGGCGGTATTAACGATATTCGGTCCTACGCATTCGGTCGGATTTTTTTTCCATGCGATGAAATTTCTTAACGTTAGGTGTGGTGGGTATTATGACAATGACTTGAATTACGTGATGATTCGCACGATTTGCCGCCCCCCTGAACGTGCCGCCCGTGTGCGGTGCACGCTTTGCACGCCCGCTTACGGCGGGCCTGTTCCCTACACTCCCATCAAATAAGTATCTCCCACCAAAACTATGTAATAATACTTATCATGATATTGGATGTCAATATGCTTTGACCTCATATGGGTGTCATGATTTTTAACTAGTTTAATAGAGCTTTGGTTATCCAAATGTAAAGTAAATTGTTTTAGATTCTTTCCAATACTAGTCATCAACTGTTTGAGCCACATTAGCTCTTTGGTAGATGAACAAGCTGCTACATACTCAGCCTCCATTGTAGACAAAGTGACACATCTTTGTCTTTGTGAGCTCCAGGTGATAGCACCACTATTCATAATAAATAAATAACCAGAAACAGACCTTCTGGTTTCAGTGCAATTACCTGCATCAGAAAAACCTAATTGCAGAACGCTCTGGATGGAATCTGCAAAATAAAACTTAGAGCGTGACCAAGATCTTGTGGCGCGTAGATGACATTGACAGGAGAGCGCTGCATGCTTTCATTTAAAAAAAAACTCCTTAAGTACAATCTCTTTGGTGCTACTACCTATTACTAGGTATCACTTTATGTATTAACTAGCTGTGCCCGCGACTTCGTCCGCGTGGAATAGTAACGGCTGGACCGATCTTGATAAAAAGTAGCCTATGTTATACCTTCTATAATTAGCTACCTATTAGTGAAAGTCCCGTCAAAATCGGTTTAGCCGTTCCGGAGATTAGCGGGAACAAACAGACAAACCTCTCCAGAAAGTGATTGTACCTCATTGTTCTGAGGATTGTAAAGTTAGTTCCTTGTCGTAATTGTGGCGGTTTTTGAAGTGTACATTTATGTGCAATTTCTTTTAGTCGGTAATATTTAAATAAAAACTGCAGATTGCTTGTTGATAATATAATAGAAATTCATATAAAAGATAATAATAAAATGTCACATAAAAAGAACTATCAAAATACAAACATGTGTCAAAAGTAAGACTAGCCAGGGTGTTGTATATTAAAAACTATAATTACAAAAAAAAGGTTTGGTCTAACACCTCCCCTTAATATCAACACCCTGTACATGTGTATTTTATATACTCCAACGCATTAAAATTAACAAAGCACACTATACAAATAATAATTATCACGAAACTTTAACATTACAGAAACTATACTAAACCTAAACACTTAACACATTTTAAATGCTTTATATTAGGTAAAGGTTTGGTAAGGACATCGGCGACCATACAGCCAGTAGGCATGTATTTAAAAATAATTTCATTACTGTTGATGGAATGCCGTATGAAATGATACCTTACGTCAATATGTTTGGTACGAGAATGGTGAGTATTATTTGTAGTGAGTTTAAGTGCACTTTGATTGTCGCAATGAATGGTGATTGGGTTGACATTACCAAATATTTCTGTGACTAACGACTTGAGATATATAGCCTCTTTAGTAGCTTTCTAGACTCCCAGGATATAGCAGAGCCACATGAGATAAATACATATCCGGTATACGACCTACGGTCAATTGGATTTGATCCGTAATCTGCATCGGCATAACCTATAATGTCATCATCACTGGATAGAGAGTACTTGAGCTTTTTATCCTTAGTAGCCTTTAAGTACCTTAATACACGTTTAGCAGCTCTCCAATGCACCTCCCCGTAATGTGCATTGAATTGGCTTAAAGACGATATTGCATGAGCTAGATCAGGTCTTGTGCCAATGGAGATGTACATTAAAGACCCTACAAGCTGCTGATACGGTAAGTCTGGTGCCTCCTTATCTTTTTCGGGCAAAGTCAGTTTTTGACCTGGCTCTAAAGGTGTAGAAACTGGTATCGCATTAGTGAGGTTAAATTTTTCTACCAACTTTTCAATATACTTGGTTTGGTCTAGACTAATGCTGCCATCTTCATATTTTGTAACTCATTCCCAAGCAATCCTTGACAGGTCCTAAATCTTTCACAGTAAAATACTGTTTAAGTCCTGTCTTACATATTACTACAATTGCAAGCAATAAAAAAATCATCAACAAAAACAGCCACTACAAGAAGTTTATCGCATTCTTTCTTAAAATATATGCAATGTTCCGTTTCTGCACGAGTCAGAGACAACTGCTCCATGGCTTCGCAGACTTTTTTATTCCATTGCCTTGGTGCTTGTTTAAGACCATAGAGTGCTTTTTTGAGTAGGCACACTTTTTTACTCTCTTTGACAAAACCTTCGGGTTGCTCCATATAGATTTCTTCCTCTAGGTTACCATTGAGAAAAGCTGTTTCCACATCTAAGTGGTCTATCTGCATATCTAGCTTTACAGCATATGCTAGAAGAAGTCGAATGGATGACAACCTGGCCACTGGAGAAAAAGTTTCTCCGTAATCGACACCATGCGCTTGAGTGAAACCTTTTGCTACAAGCCTAGCTTTATATTTAACTACTATACTACTACTACTACTATTTCACCGCTGGTATTTCTCTTTATTTTATAGACCCATTAACATTTTATTGGTTTCCGATCATTAGGTCGGTCCACTAAAATCCAGGTGCCATGAGATATTAATGAATTAAATTCGTCATTCATGGCATTTCGCCAGTCTTCATTGTGCGCGTCTTCTAACGCTTGTTTATAGGTCTCAGGCTCAAAGTCAGGAGATACAAGATAAGCACCCGCTTCATATCTTACTGGAGAACGATGTTCCCGACGAGGATAGCGGTGTTGCTCACTGTCACTGACTTGTGGCTCTGGATTTGTACTAGAAGTGGGTTCAGTAGATTGAGTCATAATATGCGTTTCACAATTAGGAGACGGAGAAAATGAAGACGAAGTACTAGGAGTATCATCGTTAGAATCACAGGTTTCTACAGGAATAGAATCAGAAACAGCTGGATGAACCTCTATTGTTGTCACTGACGGTTCATCTATGTTGTTTGATGATTCCATCAACTCACAGTCTTCATATTTTTTATCCTCTATGAACACAACGTCTCTTGCTAAAATTATCTTTCTAGGATTCTGAGGATCAACTAACCGATATCCTTTGCAATTTTGAGAATATCCTACGAAGATGCGTTCTTGTGTTTTGGATTCTAGCTTAGTACGCTTTTCTTTCGGTACTAGTGCATGAGCAGTACATCCAAATACACGTAAATGAGAAAGATTGATTTGTTTTCCAGACCAAACTTCCTCTGGTATTCTGTTACTTAAGCCCTGAGTAGGTAGATGGTTTTTTTAATATATCGCTGTACTAACAGCTTCATCCCAGTAGGCTTTAAGGAGATTTGCATCTTCAAGCATTGATCTTGCTTTTTCAATGACAGTTCTGTTTACCCTTTCTGCTAAGCCATTTTGCTGAGGGTTATAAGGTACTGTCACTTGGTGAATAATACCATTCTCTTTGAGAAATGTTGACATTTTGCTATTTACATATTCGGTGCCATTGTCAGATTTAATCGCTTTTATTTTTAACCCTGTTTCATTTTCAACAAGATGCTTAAATTCAACGAACTTTGTGAATACTTCGCTTTTATTTTTTAATAAGTACCCAAAAGTTTTTCGTGTGAAGTCGTCTGTAAAAGTTAGTAGGTACAAAGATCCACCCCATGAATGCGTACTCATTGGTCCGCACAGGTCCGTGTGTATCAACTCTAATTTGCTAGTGTAATAGCAAATTAGAGTTTACTACTCTTACGGCCTTACAAATAAAAACTTATACCGAGGATAATCCTCGGAATAATTTATTCTGTGTTTTGTCTTGTTTTAGCACATGTCAGATGTAATATGTCAAAATAAGACAAAACACGGAATAACTATTCCGAGGTTATTCCTAGGAATAAGTTTTTTATTTGTAAGGCCGTTAGAGTTTTTAAACGGCCTTTTTGACAGTTTGCCTTTTAGACAAGGGCATAAATATAGAATGAAATAGATGGGCTATAAAAGCCGTCAAACATGAGGAAAAGAGATAAACTTATACACATTGCCAAAGGAAAGAAGAAGATGGCATCATTTTTTTTTGTCCTTGTTACCGTATATAGGTGAAAGTGGTAGTGGGGATTGTTTATCACCAGCGTCTGGTGCTAAACAAATACGTGGAAGAAATTTGTTGTGTGAATTATAGCTTACTGTGTAATTATTTAACACTTTAATTAGTGTAATTGTGAACTATTTGAACGTTTAAATCATGGTGCACTGCTCCGTTTTAGGTTGTAATAGTGATAGTGCTAGAAAACTGGAAAATATAACCTTTTACAGGTAAGACCTAAATTGTGTCAATAAAAAGCTCCAAAACTATTTTTTAAGTTATAAATACAAGTTATATTGCAATATTTTATCATTCTACTATGGTTCTCAATCATATTATGGGATTAAACATGAAATTTCAAACTAAGTAGTAAGGTTACTGTTAACCTAACAAGCTAGGAATGTCGCCATACAATATGGCCACGTATACAGCCAACGCGTATATCATTTTGCCGGGTTATAATGATACCAGTTACGCTACGACTATTTTTCCTTGATTCGTAGGTAATTTGTTACGTGAAAGGGAACTCGCATATTAGTTTCTGTGTTACATTAATATTGACATATTTAAGTATAAAATTTTGAGCATTTTAGATAACAAAGTTAATTCTTTTGAAGTGAGACTTTCCATTTGCTTGTTTGTCTGTATTTAACAGATTTCCTTCGGAGATAACTACTCGAAAACAGTTGGGTTAAAGCTACTGGTCGAATGAATTGGCAGCCAACCAAGCATACTCTAATGTGTTCTAAGCATTTTGAACAACAGTGGATTCAGAAAAACAAAAAAGGCATTTTTCTTAGGAGTGGTGCTATTCCTAAACTTTTTTACAGATCAGTAACTTATACATATTATATCTACAAGGTACATACCCTATCAAGCCAAAACCTTAATTTATTTTTCACAAACCCAACTATTTTTATGGGGGATTTCGAAATTTATTTTACAGTTTTGGATTAACATGGGTAGGGTAGGTACCAAATCCTTTTCTACTATTTTGATATGGCCAAACATATTATTAATGGTTTGATTTTGGTCATTTTCTATTAATATAACAAGTCTGACCATTAGTACAGATACAGTTTAAAAATTTATTAATTAATATTTTTAATGTTGTAAAATTAGAACCTGCTTTTATTTTTAACCTGTATACATATTGTTTCAGGACGCATCGGTGTTGGATTTCGGTTCAAATTTGAATACGCCCCGAAAGAGAAAAATGCGGCTTCAAATGCTGGGTTTGAAACAATCAGCGAGGTCATCAAATAAAACACTACGGCCAGTGCGTCAATCGCTTAGACGATTGGGGAAAAAAGTAGTCACACTTGAAAATGTGTAAAGTGATTTGAAGTGTAAGTTAATGATGCAAAATTAGTAGTTGGACATGTTAGATACTGTAGGAGGAACCAATAGAGATTTTCTGAAAAGATTTTTAGGAGTTGACCAAAGAAAGTATTCTGAACCTTTAAGGAAATTCGCGCTGTGCTTACACTTTTTAAGTTCAAAGGCATATGAGTTTGTACGTAAGCAATTTAATACGTGTTTACCACACCCAAAAATAGCTGGTGAGTGGCGAGGAGTAGACAGCCTCTAGAAAATGTTTGTGATTTATTAGCAATTTTGTGCCACAGCTAGTAATCTGGCTTAATCCAAATGAAATAAGTCATATCTCTACTTTGTCTGAATATTTAACAAGAACACATAGGATGTAGATATAGCTCTATGCGCCGAACAGGTGTTTCTAATTAATTATATAGGTACTTGACAGAACATAATCTTCCTCAGAGATCTACAAATTGGTCTTGTCCTGCGCTATTTCCAAGTTGCCGCCAGCGGGGGCGAGGTTGGGGGTGGCAACACAGGCAACTAAGAATAACCAGCTATCTACATCGGCATCTTGCGTTCTTTGCCAGATCTTTTTTCCACATAGTGAGCAAACTTACCAACTTTGGGCTTTTAGCACCATATTGAGTGCGGTATCAGTAGTTCAATTCTTGAACTTACCCAGCCCAAGTGAATTTTTACCTGTATTGTAGTGAATTTTATCTCTGTAAGCCGAAGTCCTTTATTCGATGACAATAACGGTGCTATTGAAATCTAATTTTAGAAAATGTTTATTTAAAATTTAATATTATACATTTTCTAAATCTTCACAAATATTTAGTAAATGTGTAAATATTGGATTTTAAATAAACTGCAGAGATAAAGAAAAAACAATGATTATTGCCCGCTGTATTCTTAATCGAGCGACGATCTTCGCAAGGTACCTAGCTGGCAAAAGCTGGAAGCGAGTGGTCGCGGATCGTGCTCAGTGGCGAGCACTTGGAGAGGCCTATGTCCAGCAGTGGACGCGTGTGGATGATGATGATGATTCCTAATATTTTTTCTTATATTTGTAAAGATGTTTACATAATAGCTTAAATAAATAATAGTGAAATGTTTTAAAACGAAATATACTCGAGTAAATCCGAAAAGTGTAGTTTTATTTAAAAGTGTAAATAACTTTAGACTGCGGCGAAGGTTGAATGAAGAATTCAATAAAAAAAATTTATTTTTTGAGACATATTATTGAGCGAGGGGCGCTCATTAAAATGTCTCAAAAAAAACACGTAGATCAATCAACCCTACTTTATGTTTATAGTGGTAAAAGCCACTATAAACATAAAGTAGGGTAAAACTTAAAGCAACACTGGTATACCCGTCTACTTTAGGCAGGTATGACGTCATCTATGTCTGTCCCTTACGGGTATACGGTCACGTCCTATCTATTCATTCTTTATCTAAGGACAAGGGACACAGATTTGATTAAATCTGTCAGTATAATAGACACCTATGCGACGTTTCTTTAATATATCCATCGCTTTTGTATTCAAATGACCTAACCGCCTATGCCATATTGATACGGAAATATTATTTTGTGCAACGTATGCTTGGCACGGAGAGGAGTCTAGCTTATACATACCTGCAAAGTTTGTGCCGGTAGCCAATATAGTGCCAGACATGTAACACTCATCCTTTTTATAAATAGCAGCACCATCAGAATTAAAGAGAACTAAAAATCCTTTTTTAACTAAATCCCTAACTGATAGTAAATTAGTCGATAATTTAGGTACATATAAAACATTACTTATTTTTATTACACTATTAGCTATATTTACAAGAACAGAGCCTTTACCTTCGCTATATACAACATCTTTCTTTGCAACAGTAATTGGCTTACGGAGAGGTGTGAAGTCCACAAACCAATCCTTATAACAACTCATGTGACTAGTAGCTCCAGAGTCAATGTACCAATCCTGGGATAAAGAAGGGGAATCATCATCACAGCTCATATACGTCCCCACCGAGGGGTTCGAGCCTACCCTATGTTAGGGTGATTAGGCCTTAGTCAACCACGCTGGCCCAGTGCGGATTGGTCGACTTCACATACATCATTGAATTTCTTCGCAGATGTATGCAGGTTGCCTCACGATGTTTTCCTTCACCGTAGGAGCGTCAGACAAATGTACATATGAAATTCGAAACGAAACACATTGGTACATGGTGGGGTCTCGAACCCCGACCCCCCGATTGGAAGGCAAGTGCCGAGTCCACAGCGCCACCGACGCTGAAGAAGGGGAATGATGGCCTGTAAATGAATGAAAAGATGATAAAAGTGTAAAATCTGAACTATAATTAGCTATGGAATCGCCGATGCCCTTATTTTTCTTTTTATTATCAAAATAACGCTTTAGAAACGTGATGACCAGCTTTCTTGCAGTAGGTACACGATACATTCATCCTTGATGAAGTTGCGAGAATGTTATTGTTGACCGTGCTATTTGTTCGACGTTGATCTTCCTTTAAAAGTGTTGTTGCCACAAAATCCGACGTGATGGTAGCGCCAGATTGTTCGATTGCCATTACCATAGGGAGATATTCTTCAGTGAGTCCAGCTAACATTACTACACCCACAAACTCGTCCTCGATAGGTTTTCCAATTGCAGTGAGTTTCAGCTGCGTGTCACGTATGTCATTGACATATGATTCTAAATTAGAATAGGATTCGAGTTTAGAGTTAAACATCTTCTTAAGTAATGCCAGACGTCTACTAAGACTGCTATCTGCGTACTCTTTTTGTAAAGCTTTCCAGGTTTGCTCGGCAGTGTCGCAGCTTATCACAATTGGATATACACTTTCAGAAATATTTAGGCAAATTTTAGACCTTGCTCGTTGATCGCGGCGTTTGAACTCTTCTGGTGTCAAATTTCCAGCACACGATTCAGGTTGAGCGACGAGGTCCCACAGTTCAGCGTCGATGAGAGTCATCTTCATGGCAAAACTCCAGGTATTGTAGTTTGCTCTACCGTTTAATTTAGATATGGAGTTCTGGTGACTTACGGTCATTATCGGGGCACGGGGTACTGAATTTTCCATTATTTTAGCTTTATATCATCAACTTGAAGCACATAAGCCCATAACATTTTAGTCGGTAATATTTAAATAAAAACTGCAGATTGCGTGTTGATAATATAATAGAAATTCATATAAAAGATAATAATAAAATGTCACATAAAAAGAACTATCAAAATACAAACATGTGTCAAAAGTAAGACTAGCCAGGGTGTTGTATATTTAAAACTATAATTACAAAAAAAGGGTTTGGTCTAACAATTTCACATCAATCATGTATTTTACCATATTCTTGCAAATAAAGTATTATTATTATTATCAATTTATTTAAAAATATTCTTAAATTTAAGTTTTTTACAATAATTATATCTATATAAAACAAAATATTATAATAAACTTAAACCTAGTATGCCGCCAACAGCGAGGCAAGGCCCAAGCTGCCGGTGGTTAGGGCTGCAGAGAGAGGAATCTCCGAACAATACGTGCCGTGTCAAGAATCACTGCTTTCTGTATCCGACCCTTGATCCATTCCTCAAGCGACAGCCTCTTAAGATGTCGGTCGAGACTCTTCGCTATCAAGCCATTCGCCGAAACAACTATCGGAACAATGATCGTCGAATCAACATCCCACATGGCGGTTATCTCGTGAGCCAAGTCAAGGTACTTGCTGACTTTGTCCTTCTCAGCTTTCACGAGATTCTCGTCATGAGGAATAGTGATATCGATGTGCACTGCTCGGCGTTGGGACCGGTCGACCACCACGATATCAGGCTTATTGCAAACAATAGTCCTGTCCGTGATGATAGAGCGGTCCCAATAGAGCAACGCACGACCATTTTCAAGGACTGGCACTGGTACGTACTTATAGTACGGCGTCTCAGACTCGACAAGGCCGTATCGAATGGCAAGTTGCTGGTGGATGATCCTGGCCACTAGGTTGTGCCTGTGCAAATACTCGCCGTTAGCAAGATGAGAACAACCAGAGATAATATGCCTGAGTGATTATTATTATGTAAAACTTCAATGGGAGCTTACTGTACAAGTTGACTTTCGGCCACGCGCTACAAGATCTTGGTTGCACTGTACTTATTGGCTATCGTGATTGTGTCGTATGTCACAAATACATTGACCGTAGTGATAGTGAGACGTGGTATCCAGTTTTCGCTGACAAATTAGCGCTCTTATATCAGAACACTGACTCCAAGGAAATTGATTAGTTTAGGGAAAAAAGGTAGGCGCATGATTACTGCTCGTAGGTACGCACGTCTACGGGCTGCTGATGAACCATCCGTTATACTGATAATTAGGCTTTTTGCCAACAAACGGTACCGAATTAACCTGCATCTAAGACATTAGGGCTCACAAAGTAATTTGTTTTCCTGTTAGCCCAGTAAATTAAGAAAACAGAGAGGTACTTATTGTAGTACGTACCAGTTTTCATGTACTTTAGTGTGTTTGGCATTTACCTAGTTAGTTTTGATGTGCATGAAGGTACTAAGAAAGAAAATCCACCGGAGACTGTATGTACTACCTGAGTCATCCGCCTTTGTCTTGCCTATTTCTGCCGCAAATGCGAATGAATGAATAAATGAAAAGTTTAATTAGACCAAGCACACAGCTAACTAATAATTACATCCGAATATATAAATTATCTGTGCGAGTCCCAAAAAGGCTTCTGCCATAGCGTGTGCTTTTGAGGAAAGTTCCGTAAGGGCGCTGTTATTATCACGGGCCACAAGACCGCACACGACACGACAAAAAAATAACAGATAAGGGACACATATAAATAGGAACATACAAAAAGTACAACAAAGTTTGGGAAGGAGAAAAAAAAAACATTGAAAACAGAGCACATAAATACTGACCAACTCAAAACATACAGTTATTATTACAACAACAATAATAATAAAATTAAATGGCTATATCTTTTTTTACGTTAACTTGAAGTTTGATTTTTTACAGCTGCAAGGAACTGTAGACTTTATAATGGTTTTAATTTGAACTCGATACCTTCACGCGTTCCCGATATAAAAGATGATAGAAGGACGGACGGACAACAAAGTGATCCTATAAGGGTTCCGTTTTTTCCTTCAAATCCCGGGCGAGACGACATTTTTTCTATATTAATTTTTCAAATTATTTACCATTTTTTAATAAAATGCAAAGTTCTATATAAAAACTCCATTCAAGTCTTTGGAATTCGTCGTCTCCAAACGTCAGCAGGTTCTGACTGAGTTACAGATTTCTTGCGAACAATGGAGCCAGTGTTCCGCTCGATGGCCGATTTAATACGGAATATTACCGTTCCGAATTATATCGGCGTGTGTTGCGAGTCGAGTTTTTCTCTAAGATCTTACTACTTTACGTAGAACGGCCGGGTTTAAATCGCTTTGAACCCACCGTAAGGACAGTTTCCACAACCGTGTCATATACATGTCCACATCCATGCAGTCCTTCAAGCAATCGAAGCGATTTTGTAATCCGAGTTGAAATTGCTTGCGGCTTTGGATCTGAATGGCTATGGGACGGAGCGTAGACTTCAACATTCTATATCTTTCTACTTTTCATAATCGTAGCTATAAATTTGAATTGTTCTAGAGCAATTTAACTTTACGCCGATCGGCGTCATCCGCACCTGGCAAGGAACACAAATGAAGCCGATCGGCGTCCGCCGCACTGAATGGGTTAACCCATTGAATGGGTTAACCCATTCACCCCAAGTGAATGGGTTAAGTAAGATTCAATGCTTCTCTTACCATTCAGTGCTCGTTTTGATCACTTAGATGTCATTGAATATCCGAGTCTTAGTCGACAAGATGAAGTGTGAGCTCCACTTTGGATGCAACTGTTTTCTGAAGAAAGTGTTCATAATATATTGAAGTCCCTCTCTTTTTCTCCTAATCAGCTAGCATTTGACCACGGGAATTCCGGATTCCAGCTCCAAATATCACTTTCAAGTCATTATCGTCACGCTTGTAGCCTTGCGTTGAAGCCTCCCGTGAGGCCCGCAGCTGCAGGACATTTATTATTTATAGGTAGTTTTATTTTAGATTTCAGAAATAGTTTATAAGTGTTTAGGATTGTATTTTATTTAGTATAGTGTTTTAATACCTATTGTAATGTTATATTAATAAATATATCGACATTATTTAAATCTGATTATTAATTTCTTCCATAGTAATAAGTATGACATGTTTTTATAATTGTATCGTTCTAAATAGGTATGAAATGATTATTACAATGTTATGTGTTTAAATTAAGTTGATATTTATAATTCTATTTTATTTAATTTTTACATAGGTAAGTAGTTGATAAGTATGACATTTTTTTTCTTAATATTCTATTGTGTTTTTTCATTATTAGATATTGTAAATAATTTTTGTAATCGCAAAATGTAATATTGTTTTGTATTTTGACTAACATACTGGTGCGTTGGATACTCTGGTCTGTAAACCAGTATGTGTACTGTTGAATGAATAAATAAATAAAATAAATAAATATCAAAGTATATATTTAAAAACTAAAATAATAAATTTGTTATTAGAAAGGTAAGAATAGTGAAGTAATTTATAGCCCTACCTTATCATGGGCTGAGCACGCAGTACACAGAGTTTTATTTAATTAATTGTTCACAAAAAAAAAACAGGATAAAGAAAGACGAATAGGTACAAAGGTGCTGCTGATTTCTAAAGAATTTCCGTTAGCAGAACTGCACCAGGCAATTAATTTGTGTACAATATAGTAAACAAAGAGCACATAATAACAACAAACCAAAGCAAAGAAAAAAAACATTACAAAATCAGAGTGTCTGTGATCTGGCGGCTGAACACTACACAAAAATAAGCTGCTACTAAAATGCCATTTTTATTTATATTTTGAACAGCATACTTCATTAAAATTTGATATTGACGTAAGTATATCAATAAATTTAATAAATAACTGCTATTGTGTAATGTCTGTAATATTGTCCGAGAACGCCCCGCAGCTGAGAGCTGGTTGAGTGTGCGCCACACAAAGCTGCGAATCGATCCAGCAACAGGTAGCCAAGCCTGGGCAAGTCACCTCGATACAAGTAAACACCCAAGATCAACTAAATACGAACTTAAGCCCACTGGCGGAGAAATAAAGCTTATAGTTGCATACGAGATTCGAAAGATCGCTTCAATATGGCAAGATTCAATCTGTTCCTTAATTTATGAAAGCTAACTTAAATCTGCCATATCAGTTTGGTCACAACAAGAAATCAGTTAGCTTACTCTTGAACCAAATCCAATCGATCGGCATTGAGATTGTGATTTTTCATGCGCTTATCGACAAAGTGGACTCGTATTTTGAGAAAATTAGATAGCACCGAGTTTGGTTCACTCAAAATCACCACAATACGGTTCCAATTATGTACCAAGGAAAATCAGACGTCCATCAAAAAATCACAATATCAATGTCGATCGATTGGAAATGGTTCGAGAGTAGGCTGGGAGGAAAATATTTAATTACGTAAGTATTTACTTTTTGATTTTAAAACATCTTCTCAACGGCAGAATACAACAATCTGGAAATTATGTAATTATAGACAGGTGCTTTAATTTATTAAAAGAAACCATGCCGAAAGTTATTAAGGTAAATATTTTTATATGTATGTGTGATAAATTTAAAAAATAAAAGCTATTGCCGTAAAACTGAACCTCAGGAAAATGACAAATTCATAAAAAACCGGATCGAAAACCGTATAATCACGGACGTTCCAAATGTATTCGTTTAAGTTTATTTAATCAAAAACAAAGTAGGTATATTTTAGACTGATAACGAGTTTTACCAAATTGGAATATTTTAATATGGCATAGAAAACAATACGACTAATAGTGTAAATTTTTCAAAAAATACAGGTTTTGAATAGTTTTGAATTTAAATTATATGCATATACCTAAGTAGGTAATAAAAAATTGCAATAATAAAAAATAAGTAGGTACCTATATAAAATTCCTAAAAGTAGAGTTGATAAATAAATTACACTAGGAAGTGTACTTATCTACATCGCTTGGGTTTGTAGTGATGGGACCAGTTAGGCATAACCCACCATCTCCATCGGTGGACAGTTACATAACTGTTAGCTCCACCTTATCGGATGTCCTTCAACGGTTTTGGGAGGTGGAAGAGCCACCTACCATGAAGCGAGTGAACCCCTTGGAAGAGGAGTGTGAGTTGTTCTACCAGAACAATACAGGTCGCCTTCACTCGGGACGGCTGATCACTCGTTTGCCCTTTTTGTCAGTTCGCCCCTCACTTGGCAGCTCCCGGCCGTTGGCCGAGAAGCGGCTGCTTTCCATGGTTTTGAAACCTCACCACGCGGTTTTGAAACCTTCCACTGGGAAGATACGCGTTGTTTTTGATGGGCCAGCTCCCACGTCTACCGGAGTTTCGCTGAATCAATGTCTGCATGCTGGACCGAAGTTGCACCACGAGGTGGGTGATGTATTGACCAACTTCCGTCGCCATGCCGTCGTCTTTGTGACCGATATCCGGATGATGTTTCGGCAGACTGTGATTCACCCGGACGATAGACGATATCAGCTCATATTATGGAGGGAGGATCCCAGAGATCCCATGCTAGTTTACGAGCTGAACACCAATACATACGGTTTGCGTTCGAGCCCCTTTGTGCAATTTGCTCACTTGTGGAACTCGCTGAACGTGAGCGGTTACGATACCCTCGCGCATCCTTGGTTCTCAAGGAGGATGCATTTGTGGATGATATTTGTACGGGCTCCTCTAGTGTCGAGGAAGCCTTGAATTTGCGAGATGAACTAATTGCTCTTCTCGGGGCTGGTGGTTATGAATTGAGGAAGTGGATGTCCAACTCACCTCAGCTTTTGTGTGACTTGCCAGACGACCACCAGCAGGAGCCCCATATCTTTGAGAATGCCAACACTCCAGATTTACTGTCTGTTTTGGTAGTGAAATACAGACCTGTCCAGGACACGTTCACCTATCGATTAGAGCTGCCAAGCCGCAAGGTCTGGACCAAACGGTTGGTTTTATCTACTACTCTCTGTAGCTCGTACCTTTGACCCAAACGGCTGGATTAGTCCCGTAGTGTTTTGGATGAAGTGCTTCCTACAGGAACTTTGGTCAGCCGAAGTGTCGTGGGATGAGCCCCTCTCGGGCCGTTTGCTGCGAGATTGGGAGTCCTTCATGTCGTCTCTCCCCGACATTAACCGTGTTAGTATCCCTAGACATATACTGCCTAAGGGACGGTTTACGGCCAGCCTTCATGGCTTTTGTGACGCGTCTGAGAGTGGATACGCAGCCGTCGTATATATCCGGACGGTCGATGATAGAGGAGCTGTTAAGCTCCACTTGCTAATTGCTAAGAGTAAGGTTGCTCCACTTCGGACTCGATTAACGATTCCGAAGTTAGAATTGTCTGGAGCTACTCTTCTGGTTCGTTTGATGAACCACGTTGTTGACACCCTGGGACGTAGTGTGGACTTTGAGTCGCTCTTTGCTTGGTCCGACAGTCAGGTTGTCCTGTGTTGGATTAAGAACTCCGTCCACTCCCTGGAGGTATTTGTGGCCAATCGGGTATCCCAAATACAGGCCTCGAAGGCCCCGTTGATTTGGCGCCACGTGCCAGGTGAAATAAACCCTGCTGACTGTGCATCACGTGGCAGCGAAGCCCCTCAGCTTATTGACCACACTCTGTGGTGGGGTCCCGAATTTTTGTTACAGTCGTCTTGGCCTTCCACACCAGCTGTACGAGGTAGCAACGTACATTCTTTCAAATCTTTAGTTCGTAGTCACTTCCTATCCACAAATCCTTAACCGCTATACTGTTATTTGTGTCCCTTTCCTATCACACAAGCAATATTTATTCCTATTTCTGCACCCTTCCCCTTGATTGTCTTTTTTCTTATTTCCCTGTCTTAAGGTTGCCTGGAAGAGATTGCTTTTTAGCAATAAGGCCGCCTATTTGTACATTTTTTTTTTTTACATTTGTATCCCATTGTCATAAAATTTTTGTACAATAAAGGGTTTATTATTATTATTATTATTTTGCCCGATCATCAGTTTCGCGGTTGACCTCATTACCGCAGTTATTGTATTCAGACGGTTAGTAACAGCTATCAAGTACGCTGCGCATTTATCATCCATCTTTCATCCAACAGTTTTTAATACACTTTTAGAATTTTATCAGTTTTATTATTCTATCATCATCATAGTGTCGGGGCAACCCGAACATTGGTCCTTCGAGCTTTTTCGGGAAGGCGGGATCTGCACGTGTAAACTTTAATTTCGGTGACGCGTCAGTTTCCACTTACCGGACTGCATCAGTGAAAACTTTCGAAGTGTTTTAAAACATTGTGACTGTGTTTATCAAGTGACATAGTGACAAATCAAGAAGCAGTTTTCTGTACAATCAAGAAGTACAGCGCGTGGCTACCGAGCATCAAGTATCATCAGCGGGTCTGGCGTGATAGCAGTTCACAGTCAGGCTTGTCTAGCAGTAGCAAGTCATATCAAGTAAGATCTGTCCATTTGTTTCACTTTTTCGCAGCCATGTCGTCCGTTAGTGACATTCTTGCCAACCAGCAGCAACTATCAGCGGCCATAGAGAATGTGTATACTAATTTCAAGAAGGACGGCGCCGAAAGGAAGTCTGCACCAGATTATTTAAAACGTAAGTTGGACATTCTTGATAGTTATTTTTTCGAGTATGAAACCAATTACGAAAAAATACTATCTGCAAGTAATTTGGAACCGGGTATGAAAGATTATGTCAATGTGGATATGGAGACGGTGAGAGAGAGAGAGATATGGTTATATCAGGGCACAATTACAAAGCTATTATTCCACCGGGGAGAGGCCCAAGACGCCTATATTAAAACCTCCTACCTTTGTGCCTCAACCATGTGACAGTTCCCAGCCAGGTGTAAGTAGATCAGACCACCAGGTTCAGCAGAGTACAGTAATGACAGCAAGCAGCAAGCAAGAGTTGTTGAAGAAACAGAGCAGCAATTTTTGAGCATTCCATAGAACGGTAAAGAACATTAATTTAGAGTCTGCTGTAGAAAAGTGGGAGCTGGAAGATCTACTTCATACACTTCAAGCGAGGTGGAGTGCCATTGATTCCTTACATTGGGATCTAGACAGTGAGTTAAACGGTACAAATCAGGAGTATGAACAATCATTTTCTGTATATGAAGAAAAGAATCAATCGACAAAAAAGGCGATCAATAAGAAGATGTGGTCTGTTGCACACATGGAGAAATCCACTCCGCAAATGGAGATTCCCACATTTAGCGGTAATTATAATACCTGGATTTCTTAGTCCCGTAGGGACTAATCCAGCCGTTTGGGTCAAAGGTACGAGCTACTGTAGATAAAACCAACCGTTTCGTCCAGACCTTGGGGCTTGGCAGCTCTAATCGATAGGTGAACGTGTCCTGGACAGGTCTGTATTTCACTCCCAAAACAGACAGTAAATCTGGAGTGTTGGCATTCTCAAAGATATGAGGCTCCTACTGGTGGTCGTCTGGCAAGTCACACAAAAGCTGAGGTGAGTTGGACATCCACTTCCTCAATTCATAACCACCAGCCCCGAGAAGAGCAATTAGTTCATCTCGCAAATTCAAGGCTTCCTCGACACTAGAGGAGCCCGTACAAATATCATCCACAAATGCACCCTCCTTGAGAACCAAGGATGCGCGAGGGTATCGTAACCGCTCACGTTCAGCGAGTTCCACAAGTGAGCGAATTGCCACAAAGGGGCTCGAACGAGTGATCAGCCGTCCCGAGTGAAGGCGACCTGTATTGTTCTGGTAGAACAACTCACACTCCTCTTCCAAGGGGTTCACTCGCTTCACGGTAGGTGGCTCTTCCACCTCCCAAAACCGTTGAAGGACATCCGATAAGGTGGAGCTAACAGTTATGTAACTGTCCACCGATGGAGATGGTGGGTTATGCCTAACTGGCCCCATCACTACAAACCCAAGTGATGTAGATAAGGCTACCAGCCCACCCTTCTGTAACTCTCTCGTCTTCCCGCAATACATGCGGCCTAGAACATCGACACCGAGCAATAAGTGAATCGGACCGGTTCGGTGGAAGGAAGGGTCAGCCAAGGTCAATCCTGATGTCGCATCAACGACAGCGCGCGAAACGTGCTGTTGCGGAAGCTGACCAACAACCTTCTCATAAACAATCGCGGTCGTGCCAATTTTGGGCGCTGAAGAGAAGTGGGGGGAGAAGGAGAACAAAACCTGACCGATCGGACCCGGGATCCGCAGGTCGTCTGCGGTATTTCCGGACCGATACGACCTTCAAACTTTCAAAAAAAGAGCGTATTCCCACCTCAAAGGCCGGCAACGCACTTGTAACTCCTCTGGTGTTGCAATCAGGTCCTCCATCAGGTGATACGTTTGCTCGCTTGCCCCCTATCCCATAAAAAAAAAAAAGGTCTCCGATTCCCCTTACCGATTCATGGTATGGAGATGTGTTCAAACTCAACTGCCGGACCAGCCAGCTGGAGGCGATGCAACCCTGAGCTCCCGTATCCAAAAGGGCGCGAACTAAAACAAAGGTGCCCCTCGGGCCCCACACCCGTACGGAGGCTGTTGGTAACAGCACCTGCTCCTGTGGGGGGGGGGTTGGGGGGCTCCAATCCTCTCACGGGAGGGGGGGCGCCTCTCCAATCTCCGCGGAGGGGTGGCACGCCCCTCCGATCTCCTCGGAGATATGGGTGACCTACGAGGGCCCCCGCCCGTGTGCGAGTCCCTCTCTCTCACCACCTCACGAGCGTCTCTATTGTTGAAGCACAAAAGGGGGTGATGGGCCCCACAACAGTGGCAATCTCGTGGGTGGGGGCAAGCCGATGCCATATGCTGCTGCTTGGCCATATTCATACGCCCCTCGGTGCGTAGGCCAACAAATTTGGGACAGGCCGGCAAACGATGGCCATCCCGCTTGCAACACTTGCAAGGCAGCGGCCTCTCCCCGTGTGGAGAATTCTGCCGCACTGCAGTATACTGCTTGTACGGGCGGCGCTCTCTCCGTGGCGCTCCCCGGGTCGCCTCATAGCGGCTTGTACTCGGTCCCGGTATAGGAGCCAGATCCAAGTGGTCGGTCATCCGACACTCATCCTCCAAAAATCTGAGGAGATCCGAAAAGGGGGGGAGGTACGAGGCACTATTGCCCCCATACTTTTGTTCAAAGCGCCCTTTTATCTCCATGGGGAGCTTATTGAGGATGAGGTGGAGCAATATGAAGGACCACTGGTCCACCGGTAGGTCAAGTCGTTTGAGCGCGTTAATGGCGCTTAGCAGCGGGTTCAAAATCTCCTTCCTTAATGAGGAGACCCGCGATACTCGTGGCAGCCCTAAAATGGCAGCCACATGTGTGTCCGCTAGCAACGAACATTCTGATACCGGGCGGTCAACAGCGCCCTTGCAATATCATAACTGTCATCGTTGACAGGTAGATGCTGGACAAGCACACCAGCCTCTCCACGTAAGGCAGAGAGCAAATAGGCCAATTTCCGGCTAGGGAACAGGTCGTCCCTCGAGTGGACCAGGCTATCAAAGAGGTTAATGAACCCCATCCAAGCAGCCAGGTTCCCATCAAAGGTTGGGATGTCCAAGGTGGGCAGTCTGCCCAGCATGCACGAACCGGGCATGCACGACTCACCCCTCCGGGCGAATAGGATAGCCTGAGCCTTGTCTATAATCACATCCGCCTGTTCAAAACATTGATCATAATCCGTATTAAATTGCTCGACTGCCCGCAACTCAGCGGCACCCTCGGCTGGGTGGTCGAGCAGATATTGTTGATGAGCAACGGAAAGCTGCTCCAATTCCTTCAAGCGAGCAGGTACACCCTCATGCCGAATTAACAAGGCCTGTTCTCGGTCACCAAAGCGACGGCACTAGCAAACCATCTCAGGATCTTTTGTGCACCCGCGCGGGCACCACTAAGCGGGCTGACTAGTGGGACCATTTTGCACCAAAATTAAGATACACTATAATAATACACAGACAAACAGACCGACAACCGCAGACAACAAAACAGATCGGGAGGAACTTCAAAGGCAGAACAAAATATACATATAAACAAACCAAAATCAAGTGTAAATGCTAGAACTTAACTAGAACAACAAAGGCATTTAACAACAGAATTTTTCAAACAAATTAAATTCAAGTATTAAGTCTGTAGGCTTTTCTGTACCTTTATTACAATTTTCCATTGTAGGTGAGCAGTTGGGCGAGGTAGATTAAAAATAAAATCGTTATTCGAACAATTACTTCACTTTAATTCGAATCACACACTAATTTTACAAAAAGAAAGTAACTTCAACGTGATGCAATTGGATTAAACTGAACGTTAGCGATCCGTCGTAGTAGTCCGTCGTTCGCGGCGCACGATTCTAAAGTGTGCCTCGAACGGCCGGGCTGTATGTGACGTTTCGCTAGAGCGGAAGTAACCCGCTCTCGCCGGAAACAGTTGGTTTCTCTTCATTTAAATAGATGGCGCTTCTGGTGCGCCGTCACGGCCGGACTGACCATCGACCGTCCTCGGGCGAACATTGGTATCTGCAAAGAAATACACAATTGTTCCCGAGTACCCAAAATTAGCACCCCGTTCGTCCATCCTTCCTGACATTTAATTTTGTACCCACGACCACTATATTACATTTCCACAATAGTTAAGTCACACATGCACTAAAGAACGGAATAATGTATAGTGACAATCAACAGGGCAAATGCGTCCCTTCGACCATTTCGACACATGGACCGGACAACACCCACTCTTAAGCCAAAGATGTCTTAGCCCGGACAAATGCGTCCTTTCGACCGATCATACGACATCGGACCGGACAACACCGTCCCTTCAACTAAACATCACGTAGGCCTGGCCCGGACAAATGCGTCCCTCCGACCAATCACACTGATTGGACCGGACAACACCGTCCCTCCGACCGAGGACCATGAACGATGGCCCAGACAAATGCGTCCCTTCGACCAATCTTATACGAATTGGACCGGACAACACCGTCTCTCCGACCAACCAACACTACGCGTCCCTTCGACTCATTGGTGAAATGAGACCGGACAACATAGAACCCAGTCTTCACACATAGAAACATAAAAAAAATAGGTACGCTACCATCAGACATGATGAACCTCGGCTTCCACCTCAAAAATCACAGGACCTTCATCCTCGGAATCGACATTTAATGTTTCAGAATGAACTGAAACCGTGTCCGAATGTGCAGTTAGAGTAGCCGAATCTGCTGTCAAAGTGGCGGAGTCTGCAGATAAAGTGTCAAAACTTCGAGCACTTAATGTTTCTACATTATCATGGTCCCCATCTAACTCCAACTGCTCATCCGGCGCCGTCACGGTCGCTTCCTCGTTCACAATGCTAGCAGCTAGTTCGGTCATGCCCTCATGACCCTTTGGTACTGAACGTAAGTTTTCGTGAGAATATTTTAATGTTCGTCGCGAACCGTCTAAGCTGCGTACTTCATACCGATCATTTTCAAGAACGCGAGTGATAACAAAATAACCTCAAAACTTTCGGTCTAACTTTGTCTGATTGCGTTCGGAACTTTTAACAAAAACGTAATCGCCTTTAGAAAAAGGTTGAATTGTAGCGCGACCGCTGTTAAAACGTACGGTATCAGCTCTAGCTGCCTTTTCTATATTCCCTAAAGCATCAGCGCGTATATTTTCTACGTTAGAACGACTAGTTTGTTCATTTACAGGGGCTACTTTAGCAATTCCTAAAGAGTTTGCCTGCACTCCAAACATGAGCTCAGTCGGCGTGTACTTTGTAACTGTAGATCTAGTACTATTTAACGCAAGCTGTACATTACCTAACTCATCACGCCAAGTTTTGTTCGGGTCATTTTCAATAATTGTGAGCAAGCTTTTAAGTGTCCGCATGACTCGCTCTACTTGACCATTAGCCCTGCAAGAGCCAGTAGCTATAAAGTGCAGCTCAATGGTATTACTGCTACAAAATTTTTTAAAATCACTACTAATGTAGCAACGACCTTGGTCTGCTATGACACGCCTTGGTGCACCGAATAAGCAGACAGCTTTTTTAAGAGCTGCAACAGCACTCGCTGCGTCAAGGGATGTTGTGTGCTCTAGCAATACATATTTAGTGAATGAATCAATTATAACTGAGCAATACTCCTTTTGGTCACTTTTCCCGCTTAATTTACCGGTGAAATCAATATGCACAGTGTGCCAGGGTATAGAGACCTTAGGAATAGAGTGAAGTCGAATTGGTTGAGCACCTGACGGTCCCTTAGATGCCTTGCATACAATGCAGGATTCGACATACCTACGAACACATTTGGACATTTCAGGAAACCAAAATTGCTCGTAAATTTTATCGAGCGTTTTATCAGGACCTAAATGTTGAATTTCAGAATGTATGTGACTGATGAGCGTCCAGATTAAAGAACGTGGTACTATAGGAAGCCAACTAGTCATTTTGTTTCGGATTATTTTACGATAGAGGATACCTTTCCTAACATCGTACGTCTGCGCAACGGTATCTGGCAAGTCCCCTTTCAAAAATTTTGTTGTGAGGTTCTGAATTTCACTATCACGCTTTTGCTCGACAGCCAGCCAACCCTCACGTAATTCCACGAATTTAACAGATTTCGAGACCGTGTCCTCAGTATTCTTGTTAATTAAGTAAGGTGAATCTACGGCAGAAGTTGAGGTTATACGCTCCGGCAGGGGGTTTCGTGACAAATAATCAGCGTGTTCCATGCTGCGGCCTTCGCGATAAACAATATCAAAATCATAAGCCTGAAGAATAGCCCACCACCGATGAACACGGGGGGTCAGTTCGACTTTTGATTTGGAGGCTTTTAATGAATTGCAGTCAGTATACACTGTGAATTTCCGACCATAAAGATAGTGTCGAAAGTGTTCAACCGCTCGCACGACCGCCAGAGTCTCAAGTTCGTACGAGTGATAACGAGACTCGACGTCAGTCGTGCGGCGGCTGAAATACGCTACAACATGTGGCATGCCGTTCTTTTTCTGGATTACGATCGCACCATAACCCTCACAACTAGCGTCACAATGGAGCTCTACCGGGAGAGCAGGATCGAAGATTGTAAGGACAGGCTTAGAAGTGAGTATTTGTATGATAGTCTGTCTAATTTGCTCATATTTTTCAATCCATTTGATGTTACCTTTCAATTTTGTGAGAGGATATAAAGGGCCTACAATTCGAGTGAAGTTGGGTATAAATTTCCTGAAATATGATGCGAGCCCTAAAAATTGGCGTACATGCGTAGCACTCTTAGGAGGAGGAGCTTCACTAAGCGCTTGGATTTTTAATGTATTTGGCCTTATTTCACCAGACTGAATTTGGTATCCCAGATAGTTAACTTTATTCTTCATAAAAGTACACTTTTGCAAATTTAAAGAAAAACCAGCTTTTGATAGAGCCCCTAGAACCAGATTAAGGCGAAATAATCCCTCAGGAACATCGGAAGAATGGCAAAGGATGTCATCCATGTACACTAGCGGCTTAATTTTCAATTCTTTAAGCGCGGTATTAATGCATCTCTGATAGACAGACGGCGCGTTGCGTAACCCGAAGGGCATAGCAAGATACTCATACTGCCCCTCGGGTGTCACGAAGGCCGTCTTGTCCACAGAGTCGGGATGAATCAAAATCTGATGAAAGCCAGCTGCCATGTCCAGGGATGAAAAGAAATGAGCTCCCGCAAGTTGGTCTATTTGGTCATCAATCAGTGGTAAGGGATAATGTTCAGGTTTCGTGTTCGAGTTCAGTTCTCTGTAATCTATGCACATTCTGTCAGTATTATCTTTCTTTTTTACTAAAAGAATGGGACTAGCAAATGCGGAGTTACTTTCGCGAATTATTCCCGCGTCCAACAATTCCTGAACTTTCTCCCTTACCACTTCTTTCTCAGAAGGCGCTAAACGATATGGATTACGCTGTACGATCTTTTGTGGATCAATAAGATTAATCTCCATTTGACCCGTATTAACGCGCTGAGTTGGAGGACCTTTTATAAAATGATTTGAATACCTCTTTAAAATTTTTAGAAGCTCTATTTTGTCATGCCCAACTAGATCAGTATCAATTGATGAAAAATCTAATTCTGGTATTTTCGGTTTTGTACATAAATTAATTCTCTTGTCCGTGGTGATGAGAAGGTTATCATTATCAATTTCGATACGCACGTTATTTTCAAAAATATCCCTACCCACTATTACAGATTCAGACATGAAATTGTCGGGAACAATATGAAAAAGCAGGGTCAACGTTAGATCTCCAAGTTTTATAGCGCTAGAAATTTGCTTCCTATATTCTATAACGTCACCCCCTATGCCATTTAAAAATACCAAATTATCACGCTCAGTACCATAAAAGTGCGAGGACAAGCTATTCTTTAGCAAAGAGCAAGATGAACCACTATCAAAAAGGAAAGAGACATTCTCACCAGATGATGCAGTTAGGGTACCTCTCGAAATCCTGTGCTCGCAGGTATTGACCTCCTTCACCACCGATCCGCCACTCTTACTCTCTGGGCATGAAGTAGAGATATGACCAGCTTTCCCACACGAATAACAGGTCATCGGTGTAGTCTTCATATTAGCTTGAGCTATGTTGGAACTGCTTCCTTGTCTTGAGTTTGAAGATTCCTGGCGAGGTCTTCGACAATCAACTTGCTTGTGTCCAGGTATTCCACAGCGATGACAAATTCCATGAAACTTGGAGTCATTTAGACGCGGTCTTTTATAATCACTCTCCGTACGCACATCGTTGGATTCTGCGCGACGTTTCAGTGAAATACTACCAAGAGTGCGAAATAGTTGTGCTCGTGTAGTAATGGCATTGGAATTCAGCTCACGGCGGATCAAACTATCCTTTTGGCATAAAACGGAAACAACAAATCCAGTGATGACGTCTTCTGGCATCTCAAGTTTTGGAATGCGTTCTATCGAGGACCATAAACGCAAGGCGGCCTCACTCGCCGTCTCTTTAGGGCCGATTTGGAAACGCAATACGTCATCGAAATAATCTTGGATAAGTTTTGGCTCAGAAAATTTCGCCAAAAGCATTTGTTTTACTATGTCCCATGTTAACTCATCAAGACGTAACTTCGTCAAACAAGCGGCAGCCCTCCCTTTTAAAGCAGTGGTCAGTGCTACCAATAGACTCACGCCACTCAATCCCTTGCTGTTTACAATCAACTCAGTTATACGGCACCAACCTTCCACATCGGCATCAGCGTCATCGGGGTTGAATTGTATCAGCTGTACCGCACTGGAATTGTTGAAAGAAATCGCAGGTTGTTGCGCCGCTGCTAGCAAGCGAGTGAATAGCGCTTCCATGTTGCTTGAAAATCCAGTGCTGGTACTTTCATTAGGTGGCTGATTTTGCGCTTCGAATCCCACTTCTGATGTAGGCTTTTCTGTACCTTTATTACAATTTTCCATTGTAGGTGAGCAGTTGGGCGAGGTAGATTAAAAATAAAATCGTTATTCGAACAATTACTTCACTTTAATTCGAATCACACACTAATTTTACAAAAAGAAAGTAACTTCAACGTGATGCAATTGGATTAAACTGAACGTTAGCGATCCGTCGTAGTAGTCCGTCGTTCGCGGCGCACGATTCTAAAGTGTGCCTCGAACGGCCGGGCTGTATGTGACGTTTCGCTAGAGCGGAAGTAACCCGCTCTCGCCGGAAACAGTTGGTTTCTCTTCATTTAAATAGATGGCGCTTCTGGTGCGCCGTCAAGTCAATAACTTAACAAACATAATATTCAAAGGCAAACAAAACAAAATCAAATGTAAATGCTAAAACTTAACACAACAAAATAGTGTATTACAACAACAGCAAAGTCATTTAGCAGCAAAATTTTTTAAACAAATCAAATTCAAGTATAAGTTTACAACTTAACAAACAAAATATTCAAGGGCAAAACAAAGATATGAAAAAACAAACCAAAATCAAATATAGGTAAATGCTAGAACTTAACTAGAACAACAAAAGTCGTTTAACCCTAATTTTTCATATACAATGACAATGACAACTAGTTAGGGAGATCGGTCCACAAATGAGATTGTAGTCGGTTTAAAATCAGCAATCAAAACCAATTAATATGTATTGCCCGTTTGGACAACCAACAAGATTACAATATTAATTGTACAATACTAATCAAAATACTAATCAATCTAACAACAACACGCTCTGCTACCAAGTGATGGTGACGCCTGAAGTAGACGCCAGTTGACGCCACCACGTCGGCGTTTCGCCGATTAATTTTATGTTTGATTGCTGATGTCGACATAATATTTACCTTGAATCCGTTCGGTCTCCGTATGTAGCCGGCGGACTTCCTGAGCTAGCTCGAAGGAAGTCGCGGCTCCTGAAGGGCTGCTGTCAATCCACCGATGGAGACTGGATCACTACATAGGCCTATTAGGCCGCCGCTACTCACTTTGGTACACTCTCACAAGCGGACGTTCGCAACCAACATTATTTGGTGCGCCGCGCAAAAACACAATCAATTATATATTTTCTCGAAACGCGCCGCCCAGTAACCTCATTCGACTCGACTGACATGTCACATGCGGCCGGCCGCCACAGGCTCTCACATGCACAGACTATATGCAGTGTTGCCACTCGCTCATCCTCGAGCGTAAACAAATATTGTTTTGGGCGATCATGGTTAGGGGGCTAGTAATAGATAGAATATATTACTAATTTAGTCATCATCATCACAGCTCATATACGTCCCCACCGAGGGGTTCGAGCCTACCCTATGTTGGGGTGATTAGGCCTTAGTCAACCACGGTGGCCCAGTGTGGATTGGTCGACTTCACATACACCATTGAATTTCTTCGCAGATGTATGCAGGTTGCCTCACGATGTTTTCCTTCATCGTAGGAGCGTCAGACAAATGTACATATGAAATTCGAAACGAAAAACACATTGGTACATGGCGGGTCGCGAACCCCGACCTCCCGATTGGAAGGCAAGTGCCGAGTCCATAGCGCCACCGACGCTCTACTACGACGACGACTACTTTAGTACTATTCCCCATTCTGTGATATTACTCCTTGACAGTTAGGAAACAATTCTTTAATTATAATACATAGATTGGCAGGTTTGTGTTACTTATATGCTCTCTTTTTTAATATCATTTGATTTAGATTATTGTCATTTCTAAAGTTATTCAGGTATTTTCGTGGGATTCTTAGTCATCATCTCAGGTTACTGAGCTGACGATGGAAGGTTTCTTGTGGGTTAAGTGGAGGGAATAGCTCCTTATATATTGTGGTAACTGTGATGAGAACTCTGTGAGAGTGATTCAAGTGAGCTGATATCGTAATGTAAGTACAACTCCATAACAAGTAAGTTGTTAGGTAGGACTTCGCGAATAATGGCCGGACTTATATAAACATTGAAGAACGTCTGAACAGTTTTATACAGGTTAGTCTCTTTCTGCCAGGACTGAATGAAAAAGACAAAACACTGTGTAAATAAAAAAAAGACAAAACAGACGTTAAGTATATAATTTTTATCTATAAAGGAGTAATTCTTTTGGTATCTTTTAGAGCGAAATACGTTTTATTTTAGGTTATTTTGGAGAAATATTTTTTTTTTAATAATCGAATTAAAAAACACTACAAAGTCTAAAAAGCATAAGAATACACACAGTGTCACATTTTCATGTTGAAGTCGGTACCAAGCCATGATCTCCTGGAAAGTCTTAAAATTTGTAATTTATATATTTTTTAAAGTTAGTTATATTTCAATGAATTACTTAAATTAATAGGTACGTACTTTTATTTAGATAACTAACATATTTTTTTAAATAAGAAGTATAAAGCCATCTATCCATCCAAAATATTTTCCTTGTACCTACTATAAAATTACGCATTCAGGTAGATTTTCAAAGAAAATCAAAAGGTAGGGCTAGTCGGGGTAATAATAAGACACCTGACATTTCGGGTAAAAATAAGACAAACTAAAATATTTAAAAAAAAACTTGAATCGTTAATCTTATTTTAGTTAAAAACTAGCCTTATATGTTAATGAATATGGTCAAAAATTTATATCATCATATCTTGTAGTTTTGAAACTCATAGGAACGATTCAGTTTTCGGCTGAGAATTATGGCGCGAAAATTTTATGTCGTGTTCAGCGAACTTTCACGATTGCCACTCGCATGCGAGGCTAGCGCGCGCGCCATCTTGCGGCACGCCCCGGCGCCCTGAGCGATACTTTCGCCGTTTCGCGATCGCCCTGCCGTTTAAGTCTACGTTTCGCTAGTGCACCGATCGGATGCATTAATTTTGCGGGAAAATATGAGACAAGCCTTCGGGAAAATATAAGACACGGTGTAGGGTAATAATAAGACAATCGTCTTATACAAGCATAACAAAAATGCCATGAAATTACGTTCCAAAACAAAAGACTTACAGTGATTTTTTGTCAGTGATGTACTTAGGTCTTACTTGAACCGAGGAAAAAAAAATCTTTGTTTATCCTGATACTCATAATATCATTTACTCTGTTCATATCGACGAAATCGTCATAAAATTGCCTACTCCAATGCCAAAAAACAAGCGAAGAGCTTTAATGTTTGATGTTGACTTTGAAAAATATAAGAGGGCACAGTCAGTTTACTAGCGCTGCCATTCATTTTTTATTAATTATGATGAAGTAAAGACGTTTCTACAAAAAATAGCACAGTCACGAACTCAATATAGATATTTTAGATTTTTGGGAGCTTTCAGGCATAGATTAAAAGTATTCTATACGGTTAATACGTAAATAAATATAAATCTGAAATATTGAGTTCGTGACTGTGCTATTTTTTTGTAGAAACGTCTTTTATTCATCATAATTAATAAAAAACGAATGGCGGCGCTAGTAGACTAACTGAGCCCCCATAATATTAAATTAAGTAATGTTTATTGCTTAGAATAATAACGCGTTTATTGTCTCATAATTAGCCTCATGCAAATTTTATTGATTTTTATTTTTATTTTGTATCTATTTGCTAGTAATAATTTTGGTCTCTTATACCAAAATGGTACACATGTGATTTTGTTTTCTTAAAACATAGTTTATTAACGAGATGTTATGTTCCGAAGAATTATGTATGTTAAGCATAATTATGATAAGTGAGTTAATTTTTCAAAAAATATAAATTTATTAAAGATTTTTCTTAACTGTTTAAACCTTTTTGTATTATTTTTTACCGCTCCGTCTTACAACTACCCACCCAGTTCAGAATTAATTAAACCATAGAAGTTATAGGCTGTCTTATATTTAAACTTTGATGTATCATATTTACCCCATAGCAGCGGAAAAAAATGAGACAATTATTTTGTGTCCAAAAGGTACGATTCTTGGCAATAACAAGCAAATCGATAATAATACTCAATTGATAGTTTGGTAGTGCACGGTACTATTGGCTCTTAGATATTTTAAAGTAATTTTAAATAGTGAAAAAAGCAAAAGTTTATATTTTTGTCTTATAAATACCTCGCATACTTTAAAAAGCTACCCAAAATTGAGAAGAGTAATTTTATTAGGTGGCAGGGTGGAAATCAATAAGTAGAGTAAGCTCGGATTATGCTAATATATGCAGTGAAGCTCCGCCGATCATATTTGCCGCAATGCTTTGATATTGCAAAGCGTTAGCATATAGGCGAATAAGCCTTCGTGGAATCGGGACATAGGTGCGTATTAACTGCAAAAAGTTAATTGCATTCGTCCGTTCATACGTATCATTTCTTTAAAGAGCACTTCTTTAGAGAGTTTGGTGGTAAGAATCATTTAATAGGTAGGTACTAAGTATGCTGAAATAATTTAGCCGAACATTAACATTTTTTTTGCCAAAGGTATCAATGCAACGCCATTAACTTTATACACTAATATACAACACGTAAAATTGCGTCTAGTGGTCGAGACCAACCGGTGTTCCTCTGGAGGTCCAGGGTTCGATACGCCATGAAGTGCAGAATTTCTTTCTGCTTAGTGTGGTTGGTGGTAGGGCTTTTGAGCCAGCTTGGCTAGCTGCCACTCGTAAGTTTGTCGGCATAATAACAATGTTAATACTCGTAACATGTATTCCGACAGTTAGAGGTAAGATAACCAGTTCCTCAATTGTTTGCAAGTCCAGGTGAAGCTCGCTTCTATTATCGGGCTTATCATCACTTACCATCACGTAAGATGAAGGCCAAGAGCTTCCCAAATAAAAAACGTCCTGCGTATAATTATAACAGCCATCCGTGCAATAAAAGATTTAAAGTACATATGTTGCCATAGGCGTATATAGAGGAAGGGCAGGGTGGGCCGTGCCCACCCCAATATGGTCTGGTGCCCACCCCAGGATATTAGGCTACCGTTTCTAAACTCTATGATAGATGCCAAATAGTGATAACTTCAAACAAATATCATGGGTCAGGCCCAATTCTACACATAAGTTACACCGAATCGAAACTGAACCGCTGCGATCGACCAACCACAGCAGGCCAATTATGGATCTTTCATCGTATGACATGGTATAATTTTGAGAAAATGAAGTCATCGATGAAGTCACGATCCCCAATGATATCATCACTATGGCATAATTTCAATAATATCATCATTAAATAATGAACAAATGATCAAAAATCTGACCGGAAATCGTATATTTCGTTTCGCACTTTTATATCATATGATATCATTTGCAAAACCATGAGATCGGTAATAGGCCCTCATAACACCACATTATCACGTCATCGAACGGTTGAATGACAATTTACGCGCTCCCATCGGTCGATCGCAACGGTATAGTTTCGATTCGGCTGTAATTGTTAAATTCGCTAGCAGTATAATAGCATATATAATTATCCTTCTATCAGTAGTTGTTCTAGAAAGATATGACTGTGAACCAAATAATGAGAAAATATGTTAAGGATGATTACTGTCTGTTATAATTGATGAGTTAAGATATCAATCACCTAATGGATACCTATATGCTGAATTGTAACGTTGGTAATATAGTACATATAATTACCAATTATATTTCTGTTTCCCTCAGTGTTATCAGATATATCGATTGAGTGTTTCATGTTGGCCAGATAGATGTTCAAACCAATGAAGTTATAAAAGGTTGTCCTTTCCATCGTTACAGAAATCACGACATTTATTCATTTAGGTAAAATTCGATGTCACAGGGATCAAAATATCAATATATGAACGTTGAACGCCCTATGTACTCGTAAATTGAATTTCATGACGTTTTTCCTTTGCAGGTAGTGTATTGGTGTTTCTCTCGAAGGCTTATCGATCCCTTTTAGGATTCGTTAGTATGTTGCGGTTGTCCTAAAACAACTTTTGAATATCCACCATTGTTGCCGTGTTCTTATTTATAGGTTCAACTTTCCCACCTACCTACACGTTTAGGTATTTTATTTCACAGTTTTTATTTTCTGCTCAATCGTCTAGTTTTGGATTGTAACGTCACTTTGTGCCGTCTACAATGTCCCCAAGGTTTTCTAATTAGTACTAATTAAAATTTGTCCCTATTTTCGAATATACGTCTGTCCATCTTTCAGTTCGTTTGCTACTTTCACACAACTACAATTTAATATTCTGCGTTTACTGCAATTAATAGATAAATCAGTTTCTTAAATCATCCTTGGTGTAAGTAATGCAGCGTTGGCGGCGCTGTGGACTCGGCACTTGCCTTCCAATCGGGAGGTCCGGGGTTCGAGACCGCCATGTACCACTGTGTTTTTCGTTTCGTATTTCATATGTACAGTGGACAAAGTTCGCGGTCTACCAGTAAAGTTTTTTTGGGAAGCATTATTTCAAACAATAAGAGGTATAAAGCAATTTTATATCATATTAAAACCTGTTTTAACGCGTTTATTTTTTCAAATATCGCTGACCAAAAAAACTCTACTGGTAGACCGGCAACTTTGTCGACTGTACATTTGTCTGACGCTCCTACGGCAAAGGAAAACATCGTGAGGTAACCTACATATATCGGCGAAGATATTTAAACTCGATCAATCCGCACACCCTTATTTAGGATAGGCTTGAGCCCCTCGACGGGGACATATATGAGCTGTTATGATGATTGAACACCTCTAGTTGGCAAGGATTGCCCTTTTTTACGAGGTGGAATGCTGTTGCGCATCGTACCTGGCGATAGAGGTGGTTAATATAGCGCATAGCGTTATACTTATTATAGCGCGCTATCTCTGTATCGCGCGCTATGTAAATATGTAGGTAAAAGCTATAACGCTATGAATAAACATCGCGCGATCTGAGATCGCGCACGGCAAACTGGTAGGTAACAAAGCGAACAGTGGGGCTAGCACGCAGGAGAATCGAAAATCGAATCGAAATCCGAATCGAGGAGTTTGTATGGCAATTTTATTAGCGCCGCGGCGGTGAGTAGCAGAACTAATAAAATTGCCATACAAACTCCTCGATTCGGATTTCGATTCGATTTTCGATTCTCCTGCGTGCTAGCCCCACAGATGCTATATACCTAGCGTAGCGTGCGGGCAGCGGCTTATAATGCATGCTGGGCCCGGCAGCAGCGTTTCCAGAAATCTAGAATGACACTTTTTAACATTTTACGTTACTTTTGACCCTTTTCATGTTATCTCCATGTTATACTACTTAGAATGTTACTTTTACGTTACTTTTAGAACAACAGCTTAGGATTTAGTAAACAAAAACAATCGTGAAACGGAACGATACCCCCACACGATAGGCCAGCCCTGAACTAGCGAGTTGGTGTTGCAATGGTTGTCACTACTACTACATGATGCGGCAACGCGTAAGTGCTACAGCTATTAGATGTTTTGCATGTTGCTACAACTTTGTGTTGCTTGCTAGCGCTAGTTTTTTTTGCTTCTGCCGTATGCTACATTATCGCGCGCGATCGCTATAATTATTGTCCAACTAACTTTATGTTGCATGCTACGAGACGTAGCGTGCTACGAGTTGAGGCGCGCTTCGAGATTTAATGCGCGGCCTCCCTCCACACACTTCCTAAAATATAGTGCGCTATGACATAGCGTATTGATAGCGTTGTTTTCACCTGGTTATGCGTTGTTGGTGTTTTGCCTCAATTCTAGTTGGTGTTATGTGTAGTTGGTATTTTGCGTAAGTGGTTATATACCTTGGAAGGTACTAGACATGTATAGCTTAAAGCGCGTTGTTACTTTATAGGTGTTTTGAACAACTGCATTTTTAGTCGACAGGCGTGTGTGGGACTGTCCGTTGAGTGCGGGGTATATCCATTCGATCAGCCTGGCTAGCTACGGGCCGGATCTTAACACTGTGGGGGTTCACTCTGAACATGGAGGTAATACTAAGACGGGGGGACCTTTGATCGCGCGCATCTGGAGCCACCCCAGCGCGCAGGCCATACCTAGGGCGGTCATGGAAGGTGGACTGCAAAGGCCCGCCTTCTACCGCCCAACCCTCTGCGTTGGAGGAGAGTAGCACCATAGTCGTTTTTCCGCTGCCTCCTGCGAGATTACATCTTCGCAGAAGGAGGCAACAGCCTCCCATCCCCTCTCACTGACCAGCATCTTACTAACAATAACTGGCAGCGAGAGCCACTGCCGCCCAAAGTCTGTCCTCACCACAAAGCAGGGCTACTCGAACGGGCAATCGTCGTATTTTAAGTGCTCGGTGTTCTACATTTCCATTGTAACATTCCCAAATAAATAACTTTTGGTTAAGTAATAATTATTTCTTCTGTTTAAATTTCAAATTAATTGTTGTTTAGTTAATTTAGGTTTAATTTTGTGATTTTGTGGTAAATTATAATAGGTTTTTTTAACGGGAATTTTTTAAAAGCTTCAGAGTTTCCATTATTTTTACTACGTGAAAATATAGAATTTCCAAAAGAAAAAAAATTGTGGGCAAAGCCGTGGGCGAAAAGCAAGTTTTAAATAAGTTAATCGGCACATAGCCCGAGAAAGGTATTACAGGTGACAAACACAATATTATCCATGTATTTTTTTGACATTATTTAGTCAATATAAACATTTTAAACGATGAAAGTAAAATAAATAATGCTAATGATATTAACAGCAACTTTAACAAGACTGAAGCGGGAATTCCTCAGTCTCAGTGTTTTAAGTGAATTAAGAAGTTCTCTTAGTTCGCTGCGACATCAAGTTAATCTTTTGATTTAGTCGTCTCGACTAATTGCGATTTGTATAATTTTGTAATTGATTTTAAATGTTAGTAATGAGCGCTTGTACTTTAACAGATTAGAAAATGATTTAATGCTTCCACTTTATTCGAGTATATGTCAAATTTAGATACCCACTTGTTGTCTGACAAAAAGTTTTCGGATACAATTATTTTCCCAGAGCATATTTTTTGCTACATGAGTTTTTTTGTTTTATATTTAGTGTACCTATAGTGTCTCATCCACAGCAATGATTAAACTAGCCCGTAGTGCATTTAAAATACTAATGTATACAAATTGGTTATATACTTAGTGCCATATAGTAAGCTGTATGTTTCCCAAATAAATAAAATAATAGAGAAGAGATTCAAAAGGTGCGTGCTTTTTAGTACTTACAAAAATGTCCATCCTGTTTAACAATAATAGTATGGCCAGAGTGTGATTCTGTAAAACCTCACTTTAAACTTCGAACCTGATTCCGCAGTGAGTTCTTAGATTGGCATTCTCAAAATTCGAATGTAGATTTGAAAGTAATCTGTGCTACAGCGCTACACTTGCGAGCGTGGCAGCGAGTGGAACTAGAGTGACCGTGAGATTTTGACATTATAAATATGGGATGACGTATGAAGTGGCATTCCGTAAAGGGAATTCCTTTATCACTTCGAAGCTCACTTCGCACACGAACTCGAAACAAAGTGTGAAATAAAACGTTGCTATTTTGTGAGTGAAAACAGGCAAAGTTTATTATAATAGTTTAAAAATACATTTAAAATTATTTCTGAAGGTGATAAAAACTAGTTCTGAGGTATTTATTAGAATTTTATCGCTACTAACTCGTGATAATGACTATGTAAGGGTATCTTGTATCTTATGCGAAGTGAGCGTGAATATCGAAGTGAGGTGCGAGCTATTGTTCGAATTTTACAGAATCGACATGCAGGTTACTTAATGATTGTTATTTAGGTCAAGGAAAGTCTACCAAATGAACTATTTCATCGGAATCGTATTACTTATCTGATAAAAAAGGTTCAATCACAAAACGATCCTAGTGCTCGCTTCATTTTTATGGTAACTGGGTAGACTGGTTTCGAACGTAGGCATCTACAGAGCTTAACCGCCGCGTGTGCAATCTCTTTTATGGATGATTTTCAAGTCGAGTCCCATTTAGACTTAGGTACTAAAAGCTATTACTTGAAATTGTTACACTCGTGCTACGATATAAATGATTTTCACATGAAAACTTTAGTTAAATAATTTATGAACGTGTTTACGTAGAACGTAAGTAAGATTTATTACAATCTCAAAAATATATTTGAAACTCAAAATGGTAGTATAGATACAATGCGACCGGTGAATATAAAATCTCCAATCAATAATATCAAATCATTTATTTGCGAAATACAGGTCAACTTGTGGTGTTTACGTTAAAAAAGTACATTGCATTGCATATGGAATGGACATTTAGGTCGGCTTAGAATTAAATCATGCTGAATTATAATGATTAGAATCTAATTAAAAAAAAAAATCATGTCCAATAAAGAATTAATTAAAAATAATAAACGTATTTGAATTGAACGGTATTGAGTTCCGTAGTTGTCCACCGTAACAAGCCTTTACGAATTTAATAGAAATCTTGAAGCTATGGTTAACGTTCAATATAGGTACTAATAATTATGATTTAAAATGGATAGTAGAGCTATAAATAAAACAACTGCTGACGCAGTTGAAAAAGAAATAGTTTAACACATTACATATTAAGATGAAATCGTACAGATTGTTTTTCCATACAAACGTAGTCCCCTGTTTCTTTCCTGGATAATGGCACTATTTGCTGTATTTTTTCCAAAACAAATAATGGCCACTCTAAGCATGTTTCTATGTTTTCCTTTTTTTTTGTTAAGTTAATTATTAAGAGAGATATTAAACCTTCAAAAGCCTAAAATCGACCTAATTTTCTGTTGTGTTGAAACGTCCAGCAAACAAATTGAACAAGATTATAGGAAAAATCCAAAACATAGAAACACAGTAAAAGCCTTGCTTTAATTTTTAACGCAAAAAGTAATTAAATCGTTCAATTGTTCGCGGAGGAAACAGGGGACTACGAAACGTATATTTTGCGTACTTTTCATAGGTATTTTCGGTCCGAGCTGCAGTTGTCCCTATCGCGCTCAGATCAGTTGTTTGGGCGCGACAGCAATACCTATTTTTGAATTCTCTTGACCTTGGTGCTTCCTCTTAAAGGAAACCTTAATTATTGGTACGGGCCAACACAAGGCGATGATGGCTGAAAAATGGTTATACTTAGAATTTACTTCGCAAGGGAAGTTGGAATAATTTTTAGCAATTTCTAAGTTGATCACCTATTACCTACTCGATAACCAGATAAGGCTTGTTGGTTATGATAGGTAGCTTTCCTTTTAAATTCATTACATAAGCTACGTTTATACAATTTTACAGATTTTCATATGCAGCGGTTTAGTTTGTACCTAGGGGGTGTGACACTTGACCCTAAACCCGCCATTGATGACGTACATGTCTGTGAGACCGGGTGTTTTTAAAAATGCGAATAACTTATTTCCCCGCTATCGATTTTTGTCGTGATTTCTAGTACCTGGCGCTTTGAACGTTCCTCACCGTTAGGTCATCTCGCGATTTTGAAGCGGGCGCATATTTTGGAGTTTTGGTACCTACCAACCCGGTGCGTGAGACCGGCGTCACCAATTACGTCAGTAAAATAGTCATAGTTGAATTATTGATTATTTGCATTTTGCCAGGGCTATATACATTTTTCACTTACTTTTGTAATTATCTTGTTGCATATTGTATTGATCAGTAAGCTTATTGCATGATTATTTATATATTTAACAAAAATAAGCAATGTATATTTTAATTTGTAAACGTTGTTTCCGCATGGTCGCGAATCTCTTCTAAAAGAAATACTTGATGAGGACAGACCACCAATGTCATCAGGCAGTGATGCTAGAAGTGAAATCAAGCCAGCAAATCATTTACCAAATGAAGTACAGCATTCAGCATGATGAGGAGTTCAACTCCTCATCATGCTGAAGTCCAAAATCGGGCTCAAACAACAAGAAGATGGCCTATGGCAGTCTTTTACGCTATGCTCAATGCAGCTAACGTGCGTTATTCGTAACTTCATTCGGAATTTGACTATGAAATTAATTAGGGTTCAATTATTTTATAGCCAAATTCTCAATGAAGTGACAGTCACTCACTAAGAGAACGACAAATGCAGTTGAACTTGCCACAGGCAATGAAACAAAGACTGTGAGAAATTTTAAAGCTAGACAAGGTACCTGGGACTGTTGGTCCATCAAGAAATAGTCGGTGTAAGGAATGTCGTTGGAAAACTAACAGCAAGACCAAAAACACTTGTCACAAGTGCTAGAAATATTTGTGTATTTTGTAAGTAGTGCCTTCTTGTAAGAGCTGTTTGACTGAAGAATAGTCATTTTTCAGATCTATATTGTTGTTATTTATTGCTGGTAGGATACTATTTTTTGTTTGTTTTATGTAAGTTCTTAGTGTCAAAATATCTAAAAGATTGAAATAATTATAAAAATGTATTCTCGAATTTAAAAAAAATTGTGTGTAAAAACTTAGTAATTTTTAATACTTTAAGTAGAATTGTTTAATGATAATAATTGATAGTCAAATAATCAAGTTGCGATTTATGAAATATCTTTGATTTATTATCGAATTACATATACTTAAAAAATAAATGAACAATAAAATATTTTGAAAAACCTTTCATTATAAATCCGGTGTGTCCGGTGTGTGAGACCGGCGTCACCAATGATGTTAGTCAAATTGACGTCACCAATGGCGGGTTAAAAAGCATTTGCAGTTTAAATATTTCGCAAATGGTAACTTTTATGATAAACTAGCTTTCCGCTCGCGACTACGCCCGCGTTATTTTTGTTTTCCCGTGGGAATTTTTTTCCCGTAGGAAAATTACCCTATGTCCTCCTGGTCTCGAACTATCCCTATACCAACTCTCATCAAAATCGGTTCAGTAGTTTTGAAGCCTATTCAATACAAACAAACAGACAAACAATCAAATCTTTCCTCTTTATAATATTAGTATAGATAATTTTAAGAAACTTGCAACGTTTCGTCCACGTTCGTGCAGACTTTAGAACGAACTGCCAGCTGCGGTGTTTCCTGAGCGCTACGTTATGTCCAGCTTCAAACGAGGTTGAAAAAGAGCACTTCTCTCCAGCTAAGGTAGTAACTGAGCTATGCCTCTGGTATTACAGATGTCCATGAGCGGTGGTTACCATTTACCATCAGGTGGGCCACTTGTTCGTCTGCCACCGTTATCAATAAAAAAATATGTATTGTATTTTGAGTTTACCGCGATAAACCGCTTTATCATATCGTGTTTTCGTGTTCGTGCAGAGAGGGCAGCTCCGACAAACCGCAGTCTTTTCTCGATGAGCATGAGCGCCAGACTGATATATAATATACGTCAAGAAAGTTAATTAAAAATGCCGCCTTGTGTAGTCAAATCATCTGAAAATTACACGAAAAACTTAAAAAGTCACAAGGAATTATTATACCATGCGTAAGTTATGTTTATTCGTGATATTTTTTATTAAATATGTTTATTTTTACTTTGATGTCAATTTTAAACTAAAATCACATCTATGATACCATTTTTTGGACGGGAAAATGGGGAAATCTTTACTTGTTAAAACTATTGTAGTCAGATTAGGTATTGTTCATTTGAGGGTAAAATGCAATAAAATAGTACATTACGATACCGTAATAACCAACACGGAATTTCAGTCCGAGCCGAAGGCGAGGGCGTAATAGAGACGAATGTGTATAACTAATATAAGTACGTATATCGTACGACGTTTTTCAACACACTTGTGAGGAAAAATGCCTAATAAACTGATTTTTTTGATTAAATAATACAAATCATTCTTAATTTGTAGACAAACTAAATAATGGTATGAAATTAATCATTTGAAAAATGATGTAGTTTGTTGATGTCTTTTATATTACCTCTAGCTTTTAAAAAATATAGTACATTACTGCCGCGGCCGGCAAGTGCAACATTGTCGAACTCTGTGATGTATGCTTCGGCATTTTCACCCCATTTTGGTACCTATCTAAAACCGGTAAAAATTGTATGTATATCATCATCACAGCTCATATACGTCCCCACCGAGGGGTTCGAGCCTACCCTATGTTAGGGTGATTAGGCCTTAGTCAACCACGCTGGCCCAGTGCGGATTGGTCGACTTCACATACATCATTGAATTTCTTCGCAGATGTATGCAGGTTGCCTCACGATGTTTTCCTTCACCGTAGGAGCGTCAGACAAATGTACATATGAAATTCGAAACGAAAAACACATTGGTACATGGCGGGTCTCGAACCCCGACCCCCCGATTGGAAGGCAAGTGCCGAAACCACAGCGCCACCGACGACGCTCTTACGACGGTAATGTATAGATTACCTAAAAATAAAAATTGTAAAGATAATTGGGTAGACTGTAGAGGACAAAACAATTGCAATATGTGTTTACAATTACTATGGTCATAAAAATGTTACCTTATTTTGGAAACTAATATTATAATCATTAGTTATAATAGTACTTACTTTAGTCATAATAGTAATATTATAGTTATAGTAGTAGTATTATAGTCCTTAAAAAATGTTTTCTTATTTGCAGATCACTAGAAAAAATCTTTTTTAGCGATACTACGAAAATTAAGAAACAACCGTATGAAAAAATTACATCATGGTTATTTTAACGTAAGTAGAATGAAATTCATTTATTAGCCACGTAGAAAGGTGCCTCCTAAAATCACATTCGTATTTTTACCTCTTTACACCCTTAAGCTAATGGCATCCTGTTTGGTGTGCAGAGTAATAACGTGTATCTAAATCTATTTTAATTAAAGTAATACTATTACATTTTACAATCTAACAAAAAGTTAAACCATGTAGTAGCACATATAAAAAAGCATTATTTCATTATGCTGAATCTAAAAATTGGCAAATTTATGATTTATATGGCATCCCTTAAAACACGCACACATACACATGTGCTGCCATTTGCACGCTTCACTTTACAAAGTTCCGTCCGTTCAAGGCCTATTTTTTGGAATCTTGTTTTCTTACTGACATAACATTTTAGTAATGTGGTTTTTTAGTCTAGTTAATAAATTTTGTTTGTTATTGATGTCAATTATCTCTTATATTTACAAAGTAACTAGCTAATCAGTCAGTCCAAAAGTTTTCGGTTGAAGCATTTGATTAGATACTTAGAACACTCTAGAAAAAAAACAAAAATTGTGGTTGTGAAATTTGCCATATGGGTTTGGGGTAAAGTGGGAAATGAATTAAGAATTTTGTAAATGGAAATGAATTAAAAGTTTATATTATCGTAGGTAAATAATTAGACAGCATTGAGATGTTCAGCAGCTTGCAGTTCAACTGTATGCATATTCATGAGCAAGTAGTCTCTTTAAATGCTGAAATGAAACTACTAAAATGTAAATAGCATTCATTCAAGTATAGTCTCATCGTAAAACTACGCTTAAAAATTGCAGCAAGTGACCTGTAAACTTTAAACGAGGACTGTGCACCGCCCGTTAATTACCATTTAGAGTTGCCACGCCGCTTTCCCGATTTGGCTTGTATTATTTTTTTATTTATTTTGGATAAATTGAAAATCGCTGCTCACAGATCTCTCATTAGAGGAGGAGGAATCGCTGTACTACACCAGGATGGGCACAAACGGGTTGGTTTAGTGTGGGGATTTGTTTCGAGTTTTTCATCTCTCCGCAGAGGTGTAATTGCGGTAAACCCCCCGGCTCTTACTCTCTACGGCTCTTACTACATCCACGGGAAAGGAAGCACATGACTGTATATTAAATCAATCACCGCATGATCATACGAGTATTGTTATTAGTACATCAATATTAACGTTTACAAAACTATTTTCTGACGTATCAAGTATACTCGCAGCTTCTTTGGTTTTCTTAAACAAAGGTTTGTATATTACGCACAGCATGCTCACTGAATTATGGCTATAATTTTTAAATTATGAAAGCTCAATTTTTTTTCTTGAGCAGTATTAAGCACTGTTTGAGCATTATTTTTTGACATTAATGAAAAAGAATATTGCTTGTCCCTTATAGAATATTGCTCGAACCTCTGGGATGGCTTCGCCAAGTACTTATTCGGTGCTTTGATAGGTTACAGCCACAGAACACAGAGAGAGGTTAGAAGGGCTATGTGGGCGGGGCACGCGTAGCCACAACTATGACTAAATGCTCATACTTGTGGCCCCGCAACGCGAACGCGTTGTTTAATCACTGACGGACAACTACAGTGAGTGTATCGTGAAGCGCGGCGCTATAAATATAAAAAAATGCCTTCTTGTGCTATAATTACTTGTAAAACAAGAAGTCAGGTGTCAAGTGTAGCTAAAGAAGGAATTTCTTTTCATCGGTAAGTAGTAAATTAATCATAATGACCATATTCCATAGACATTATGTCAAAATCCACCAAAACTGATCATAACGATAAGTTACATAATATTTTTCTAAAAAATATACATTACCGGCAATGTACGCCCGCGATTTTTGCCATATTACTTAGAGCGCGTAATGTTGTACACTGCTTTCGGTAGTGACGCATTTGGCTTAATGAGCATTAACGCAGTAGTCGCAGTACAAGGGATAATGCCGTGCTAATCAAAAAACGCACGCATTACATTTTATCGATAAATGTATATTTTAAAATATTTGTATAAAGTAAAAATAACATATTATTTGTCACTTAAAATGCCATAATAATAATTATTACTTATCGATAATACAGAATGTTTGGCGAAGCTAACACCTACCCTTTCTAACATCCTATTCATATAAGTACGGCGATGTAATCAAAGATTAAAATTGTAAAATTAATTTCAATTTTCACGATACAATTAGTTCGATTAGTAAAAAAATTATGGGCAAATTCTAAACTAATTTTACAACTTGGAATTTTTAATATCACCATAATATTTATATGACTATTTTAGCATAGGTAGGTGGCCATGCAAGACATGAAGATTTGAGTACTTTAAAAAACAAATTTACAGGTAAATATTTACTTTACAAATATTTACTTCTCCATCCAACTAAAATATCCTAACAACTAAACTACCGCACGTCCGTTTGTCAGATTATCCATTCTAGTTTATGCTTTCAGACCGGTGCATTATAGTATTATTGATTTTCTTTTATTTTACGTCTAACCTACAACATTTTTGATCTAAAAAGCTTTAATTTTGTTACATAGAAACAAAATATTACTTGAATATTATTAATTATAAACGTATAATGAAAGTAATAATTATCTTTTGGTTTTCTAAATATTTCAAATGGTTAAATTGCTGGCAATATTTAATATCGATAGCTATTAATCGATGTCAATCACTAAAATAATGTTATTTGTACACGCGGCTCTGGACGTCAGTGAATTTCTGTGAATGAGGAGCCCAGTGAGCGTTGTGATTGGTTCAGCCCGATTTCGCGCGACTTTGCATGGGCGGTGCAAGGAAAAGAAGTGGGAGCAAAACTGGCGACAGCGAGCGGTTCCCGTACAAACGGTGCATGATTGCCTTTCTAACCTCTTTCTGTGTTCTGTGGTTACAGCGGCGCGCAAGTCGCGTCATCATTGGCGGTGTAGAGGTGACCAATAACCTCGTGCCTCTGCAATTGCGTTGCGATATTTCGTTATTCAGTGCGTTTTACCATCTTTATCACAGCGAGTGTTAGGAAGAGCTTTTATCTCTAATCCCTTCCTCTCCTTTCCTTTTAAGGACTACACGTGCTGGCCTGCGCTGTCACCGTCTTATTGTGCCTACTATTCCAACGCGAACTAAGAAATTTGCTTACTCATTTTGTCGCACAATCAAAAAATGGAATTCCCCGCCGGCGCGGGCGCACGTATTCCCTCCTTACTATCCCAGGTCTTTTATAAGAGAAATGAAGAAGCACTTTGTAGGCCGGCAAGGTAAGGGTGGCTAGTGCAGCGGGTATGTTCTTCCCTGCACTAGCTATCTTCGCATTTGGACTCCACTTCCACTTACCATTAGGTGGAATGCAGTCATTTGCTATGCCCACTATAAAAAAGCCAAAAAGGATTTCCAACACAACTCTCAGTATTGTATCTTCATATCATAAGCATGCCAGGTAAAGATCTTCAATATAATGAAGGATTTGAGCCGTCTCCTACCAAAGAGGTTCAGTGTTGGCTGGTAGGGAGTACCAAAGTAGAATTTGCTGGATTCCACATGTTGCTTAGTTGAACTGCTTCATGGACATTTTGTTTGGTAATAATGTTTTCTGCCCACGCATAACCCATCTATGCGGAATTGCTGAACTACTCGTATTAAAGTAAAGGTTTAATACGAGTAGTTCAGCAATTCCATAGACTTCATAGATAGTAAAAGTTTCAAAAACTGGAATACAAAATCACTGACCCTAATCCCAAGGACTAGATGTTGAGGGTACGAACTACCAACTATCGCTCCGAGTAAGCCTACTAATTTGGATAAGAAAGCAAGAGACATACCTATATTAACTTTATTTTGTGAATTTTAAATACCCATGTTTGTATTTAATGTTGACCCATAATATACCTACATACTTACATTGTGTAATAAATCCCTGTGAACCCTTAAAGGAGCGTGTATGTTTTGTTATACATATAGAAACCAAAAAAGAAGTTAGAATTTAAAAAATAACAATTATAGACCAAATAATGTCCACTATTAGATTGTTTTTAAAATTGATACATTTTGGTAAAAGTTTCTAACAGCCCACAAAGGGATGTGAAATCGGTGTTACTTTTAAAATATTAATGAGTAGGTAAATAAATATTTATTTTGTTTTTTTTTTATTGAAGAGTTTAAAAATGACATTCGTAGAAACGATCGTATATCGATTGTGAACATGTCCCTAAAAGGATTCACAGGGTTTCTGTTTCAGACTGTATAACATATACAGTGTGAAACAGAAACCTGAGATAGATCAAATGAACCTGAATCATCCTGCTCCTGTTTAAATAAAATCTAACATTAAACTTTAACTATAACACTGATAATTGTATATCATCAATGAGTAATTTGCTTTGTAACTGAAACAATAAACTTGATTATTGTAACTATTTCAAGAGTAGTTTTTTTTTTTTTATATGGGTAATTTTAAATGTTACCCTATTTAAACTTAGTAGCAAGCAAATATACATAACTGATTGCGTGAAGCCGGGAAATCATATAAAACTCAAGTACCTACCTACTGCTTCGACGCAAATTCTCCAAGAAATCTTAAATGACTGTGCTAATGAGTTTTTGATTCCTTACAGAATTTAAGAATCATTTGGCTTGCACCTTATCATGTAGGTGTATCGTGGCATTACAGAAAACATTAGATAAGACAGAATGGCCATCAAGATATCATGTGAATAAGGTGTAGGTATTTTTTTTATTTGTTTCAGTTTACATCAGTTGGTTGGTTACTTGGATTTATTACATATGTGTTATGTTTTTGCCTCGACGATTAAAACTGACGGCTTGTTGTCATACGGAAAACATTAAATGGAGCACTACTGAATTTGCAGTTTTATTGATAAAATATCAAGAAACATAACAAATGGCGACGAAATAATTACCTACGTGTGTATGGCAGTGTAATTTTCAGTAGTTTAGGTATTGAAATAATGGCCAAAAGTGCTAGTGTAATGTTCGGCGGAAGCCTTTCGTTTGATCATAGAATACAGGAATGGAGCATTTTTAAGAGCAGGTTTTACCAATTCTGTACGGCTAACGACGTGTCGGAAGAGACAGACAAATCGGGAATAAAACGTCGTGCCCTGTTGACGGCGCTGTGTGAGGACACGTACCGCATTCTTAGAGACTTAGTAACACCTAAGGAGTTGGACGAGACAGAATTTAAGGTATTACTCAATTTATTAGATCTCCATTTCTTGCCCAAAAAGAGTACGTTCGCAGAGCGTTACATTTTTTATAAGGCGGAACAACGGCCGGGGGAAGATTTAGCAGAATGGGCAGCACGAGTACGGAACCTAGCTACACATTGCGGTTTTAAAAATGAGCTCGACACAGCTTTACGCGACCGTTTCGTATTAGGTTTGGAGAATGCTAGAGAAAAGGAGAAGTTATTCTCGGAGCCCATCGATGGGTTAACCATTAACAGAGCTTTGGAATTGGCGCAGAATGTACGTTGTGCAAGACTAGCGCTGCAAAGCACTCAGACGGCGCCGGGGACTCCGTTGTATGCTGTGCACGCGACACGCACTCAACCACAAGTGACGAAGAGGGAAGGTTGTGAGGTTTGTGGTTATAGAAATCACAATAAAGACCAATGTCGTTTCGTAAACTATACCTGTCAGAAATGTAAACAAAAAGGACATTTGAAACGAATGTGTATTTCAAAAATGCGATGTAACAACTTCATAGCCGAAGATGATGACAACCTTGTCGATGGTAAGAATGTTTACAATATCGTAACAGTGCATGGCGAGCCGATGCAACAGTCGGTGGCGATAGCGGGTAAGTGGGTCACATGCGAAATAGATAGTGGTAGCGCGGTATCAGTTTTGCCTCTCTGAATCTATGAGACATTTTTTCAAAACATAGATTAGAATCGTCAAACGTCATCCTTAAATGTTACAATGATAGTAATATTCCGCCTAAGGGAGTTGTCACATTACCCGTCACTTACGAAAAAATTACTAAACAAATAAGGTTTTTTGCGATTGCGACAGATAATAGTAGGCCTATATTGTTAGGACGAGATTTTTTAAGCTCGTTTAATTTACAGATCAGTCGGTCGAATATGTTCAATTTGGAGAAAAATGATCTCGAATTTATAATATTGGCAAAATATGAAAAATTGTTTTCTGATGAATTGGGTTGTTTTAACAAATATAAAGACACCTTGAAGGTCAAACGAGACGTGCCATTAAAATTTTTCAAACCGCGCCCAGTTCCTTTGCCGTTGAAAAATAAAATCGAAATTGAAATTGGACGATTGGTAGATTTAGGAATTCTGGAGAAGGTTGACTATGCAGATATTGCCACTCCCATTGTACCTGTGTTACGTCCCGATGGAAATATAAGGCTTTGTGGGGATTATTCTGTTACACTTAATAAAGCTTTATACATTGATAGTTACCCAGTTCCTCGAATTGAAGATTTGTTTGCGAAACTTCACGGAGGTGAGGAGTTTTCAAAATTAGATCTTTCTAGAGCTTTATAACCAGTTAGAACTTGATGAGTCACGTGACTTAACTTGTATCAACACTCATAAAGAGCTATACAGAGTGTTTGGTTTGACAAATGCGCCTTTCATATTTCAACAGACGTTAGAAAGCATCTTGGGAGATATTGATGGTGTTTGTATTTTCATAGATGACATTTTAGTGACAGGTCGAGATCGGGGCGAGCACAAGCGTAGATTGATTGAAGTATTAGATAGGCTCGAAGACGCGGGCTTGCGGTTAAAGAGAGATAAATGTGAGTTATTTAGGGAATCGGTTGAGTATCTCGGATTTATAATCGATAGGCACGGCTTACATAAGTCTCCTAAAAAGATCGAGGCAATTCTTAAATGCGAACGACCTAAAAATGCAAGCGAGTTAAAGTCGTTTCTAGGGCTAGTCAACTATTATAGGTGTTTTGTTCCTAACACTTCGGGTGTTCTAAGTCCTCTGAATTCTCTTCTAAAGAAAAATGCTAATTGGCATTGGGACAGTGAAAAAGAGGCTTCTTTTTGGAAAATCAAGCAAGAAATGATTTCTGATAGAGTGTTAGCACATTACAATCCCGAGCTTTTGACAATAGTAACGGCAGATGCGGGACCAGAAGGCTTAGGGGCAATATTGGCCCAGGTGCAGACAACAGGTGAAGAGCGTGTTGTTGCTTATGCTTCTCGTTCGCTGTCAAAAGCTGAGCGTAGTTACGCTCAGATACAGAAAGAAGCTGCGGGCATTGTATTCGCGGTAAAAAAAATTCACCATTATTTGTATGGGCGTGCAGTGCCATTTATACTGCGCACCGACCATAAGCCCTTGCTAACCATTTTTGGGGATAAAAAAGGCATACCGGAAATGGCAGCGAATAGCTTGCAGCGGTACGCCCTATTTTTGGCGAGTTATAATTTTACAATCGAGTACATTAAAAGCGATGAAAATGTTGCAGATTTTTTGTCCCGTTCAATCGCCAGTTATTCTTTACAGGCTGACTCATTAGACCTGACAGAAATTAGCTGTTTGTTTATAAATTATTTTACTGATAGCATGTTGAAACCTGTCACACTGGCGGAAGTAAAAACAGCCACTTCAGTGGACCTTGTGTTAGGCCAAGTAAGGGAATACATCGCAAGGGATGGCCATCGGCTGTTCAGAACGAGGAATTGAAACCATATTTTAATTGTAGGCTCGAACTCAATGTTGAAGACGGGTGCATTCTGAGGGGGCCTAAATTGATAATTCCGTCTAAATTTAGGGAGCAACTTTTAGATGAGTTGCATAGTTCTCAATTTGGAGTGGTTAAAACTAAGTCAGAGGCCAGATCACGAATGTGGTGGCCTAATATAGACAAACATATAGAGGAGAAAATAGGGTCATGTAGCATTTGCAACACTATGCGTTCTACTCCACCTCGTTCGCCACTATCACTATGGCCATATCCTAAGGGGCCGTGGCAACGGGTACACATGGATATGTTTTCAATAGACTCTAAACAATTCCTTGTCATCATAGATGCTCATTCAAAGTGGGTCGAGTGTTTTCTTATGACTTCTACCGATACTAAAGTCATTATTTCTAAATTAGTAGAGGTAAATAGTAGGTTCGGATCAATGCACGTATTAGTGACGGATAATGCGACAAATTTTTGTTCGAATGATTTCGAAAGATATTGTGCTATGAACGGCATCAAACACTTAACGAGCCCTCCTTACCATCCGGCATCTAACGGCCAAGCAGAGAGTAGCGTTAAAACCGTTAAGAAAGAAATTAAACTTATCTTAATGGAAAATAATAACGAATCTCTGACAAAGCAAATTAATAAGTTGTTGTTTGATCTTAGAAATTCCGTACATTCTACGACAGGGTTCTCGCCTGCACAACTGATGTTTGGGCGCTCACTTCGCTGTCGCCTCGACTTGTTGCAGGCTGCACCGCCCGCAGGCGCTATCTTCCACGAGGACCCGATGCTGTTGTCATCTCAGGCTAATCAAAATGTTTCTTCTAAACAGATCTCACAAAGTAAGAGTTACGGTGGTCGTCGCTGTCTGTTTTTAAAGGAAGGAGATCAAGTGTTGGTCAATCATTTTTCTAGTAACGGAAATAAAAATGTTTGGAAAAGAGGTAGTATCAAAAAAGAGCTTGGTAATAGAATGTACTTGGTACATATAACAGATTTAAATATTGTAACTAAGAAGCATATTGACCAATTACTTTTGTATAAAGGTGGTAAGGCATTGAGTGAAATTAATTCAAGCTTAGAATTAGAAAATTTTGATGCGAGTCCACCATTGATCGAACCTTTAGAATCAGGGTCGAGCTCAACTGAGCCGGTACTAGATTCTGCTGTGGGGGAGGATCGGTTGTTGGAGGATATTTCTCAGGAAGGCGTTTCTTTAAATTGTGAAACGAATGAGGTTCCTAATGTGAATGTCGATAGAAATCGTCGTGAAGTTAGATCCACGCGTAACCCAAACCCATGTTATAAATAATGCCCTTTATTTCATTGATGGAAGTATGTTCTTTTTTTTTGTTTTATAGTATGTGTAATAATGTGTTTTTAGCTTAAGATGGAGGAATTGTTATGTTTTTGCCTCGACGATTAAAACTGACGGCTTGTTGTCATACGGAAAACATTAAATGGAGCACTACTGAATTTGCAGTTTTATTGATAAAATATCAAGAAACATAACAATATGATATACAATACAATATGTGGATATGAGCCATGTTGGTCAATGCGAACGGTATTCATCTGACCAACACGGGCCACTCCTGGGTGTCTATTGTGCTTAGCAGGGACGGTTAGAGTCATTCCCTGCTAAGCACACCAGGCACTTACAATGTTTGACCTATTGGGCCTTGGGGCCAATCGATCGATCGGTCCCTCCAGTTGCTCCGCCCCCGGGGCAGCCCGCCGGTGCGAAAGGCTGCACTGCCCCCTGGGTCAAGACCTGTCCTTTCCGCCGGTTGCATTGCCCCCGCCAGACTTTTCAGTCGTGCTTTTGTCAGCAGAAGCCTTAATTGTAAGCTGTAATAGAGTCGCAGTTTCCACGTTCGTTCTATGGTCTCATCAGCAAATTTAAGGTTAAATTAGCTGTTCGATTAGAATAAATACGTTATCTATATGCAAATGTGCGTACGTGCATAAAACCCAATGGACTAGCAACGAGGTGGCCGTTAATCGAATCAATAAAGCAAATAAATATAAAAGTGGGAAGGACTACGTAAGCTGTGGTGTATCAGTGCGGCTCGCACAATGGTTGTATCTGAGATGTATCGCTCGTTAACACCCGCACCCGACATAATGATTTATTACTAGCCTTTCGCATAAAATAACTGGAAGTGGTATGATCGTTACATTAAAAAAAATCACGAAACATCAACGAGACTCCAAATAACTGTTCTTTAGTAAGAAGTCGGATTTATTTGGCAGGACTGTGTTAAAGTTTGTACGAGTATATGCTCTACATACCTACCCACTTGTAGATTACAACTACCCAATAGTTTTGTTATTACTTTTTATCCCTTTTTAATAATAATTTTGAAACAACTTTACTAAACTGGATATATATATTTGCTAACTTTAAAACTCCTGTTTGAATATCACGTGCGTTTCCAGATTAACTAGGTCTCCGTTCGACCCTTTCTCTGAGCACTACATTAACCACATTGATGCTAACTGGTCTGTTGATATGATGTTGATTGCTCATTTAGTTAGTAAACTTGTTAAATATATGTTAAAACTAGCTTTTTCTTTGCAAATACGCCCACGAGGATATTGTTAGTATTAACTCGGAGATGGTGATATGGTTGCAGCCAAACATAGTGGTGGGATTATTATTTTCTCTCTTTAGGAGTGTCCAAAGGTGAGCTAATATCTATCTATCTATAATATATAAAGCTCAAACTAGTCTATAATATACACTGTCTTTCATAATAACCAATAAATAATCAATTCTTTATCGAAAACTAATTATTAAAATGTGTTTACACGTAATGGCATTCAACCCAAAATTTTCATGTTAATCATAGTATCATCATTGTGTCTATGATTTACTCAAATAAGGGCTGCTCCTTTTTATGAGCGACGTAATCTTGACCATTTGTGCTGCCATATAGCGAAGGGGGTCGATAGTAGAACTTTTTAAGGGTATTAGTGCTGTTATTCCAAAGCAGTAAATTTTTCTCTCTTCCAACACACTGAGCGTTAATTTTAGCCCTAATATGTCACCTCCAAATCGGTCTGTCTGTAGTATAGAAATATACAATAACTTTTATAGAACATTGTCCAAACTCTAATTTATGTCATCACTTTTGTCGTTAGAGTCAATAGTTTTTGAGATATCACGAGGGTCCGAGAAATGTCATAGTTCTTTGCAATAATAATGCATTTAGGCGAGGTAGTACCTACCGGCGGATTGGGGCGAAATGGGGCTCGGCACCTGCTTATTTGGAATTTACATCGAAATGAAGTTGTTGGCGGAAGCTCATTTTTTATGGAAAGTATAAAGATTATTCCCTGAGAACACGTCTGAAATTGTGGAAAGGGTCAAAAATCTATTATGCGGGTAAAGGAGAATGGGTAAATTTGTTGGACGCCTAGACAATCCGCGGCCAAACTTGATTTTTTGATGTACATGTACAATTTTATTACCACATAGTTATTTTACAATCAAAGAATTAGGAGTATATACCAAAAACTTTTGCTTAAATAAAATAACACAAGTAATGACAATACATACACAAACAACAAAAAAGGCGGCTTTATCATTATAGGCGATCTCTACCAGACAACCTTTAGATTGGACAAACATATGTCACGTGAGTATCTTTTCTTTGAATACATAATATTATTATAAACTGTAATACAGATATATAAAATACTAAAACATGTTACATAATAATGATTGAATAAAATAAACTATTATAGTTCAATAAATGAGGATGAGGGGGATCAAAGCTCAACGAAATGGTGGCCTTTTTAAATGAATCAAGGGCTTGTTAAATTAATGAAGAATGAAAAATATTGAAATTCTTTTTTCATTTTTTGTAAAACGTCTGTGTACAGCAAAAAATGTGTGATCAAAATTATTGCGGGTGGAGCTATAGAGCTTAAAAATCTTTAAAAATAATCTTTTTGGTCGAAAAGCGTTCTCATTGGTGCATACATTACATAATTAGGTTACTGTCAACTGTCACTCCGGTGCAGTGCGAAATCAAGTTTAGTGAAATCTCCAATGAGTTGCGCACGAAAATAACATAAATTTTGCCGTGAAATGGAAATAATTCGTTCGAGTAAACAAACAAGAATTTTAATCGACCAGTTGTATCACAGTTTGGTTTTTGTTTTGTGATATTATTTTTATGTGTTCAGTCTCACGGATGGGCATACAGATTGGTTGTATAGTGTCGGATTGTCTGTCTATATAATTGCATAAATTTATTTTTACAAGTGCAAGTGCAATGAATATTGGGCAATGAACACTGTATTTGCTGTCGAGAAATGGATGTATGTATTCTACGTTCATTTATGTGTGATTATCATGTATGTTTATCTGTTAAATAATAATCATACCTCAAGTAGGTACCTAAAGATACTCAGGTATTCTGAGCGAGGTAATTGGTGTTAGGTAAAGATTTTTTCCCAAATGGGTGGCAAACAAGCATACAATCTACTTTACCTTGGAACGCTTGTAATCAGTTACTGCACCTTGCCAACCACGGAACACTATGGAAGAGGTAGGAATGGCGATACACTGCGAATTTGCACCTGATGGTAAGTGGTAACCGCTGCCTACTTTGAGTGTAATACTCTCTTGTGACATTAGATGTAAAGTCACGCTAGGTACCCACTAATTTCACTGCCATATCTTTCCTTCAAACCGGAACACAGCAATGCAAGCACTGCTGCTTTGAGGTAAAAATAGGTAAGACAGAGGTACCCAAGCAGGCAACGCTATACATTCAGACTAAGCCAGTACAGAGTGTGAATTTCGATTCAGGTATTCTTCAGCATACATATATCGATTAGATTGTTTGAAAAAAACGCGGTGTGAAATTATTAGACCACCGCGTCACGATGTGGATTTACTAGTAGGTTTGGATCATAACTATACTTGATATAGCCACTATACATATAAGGTGTTTGGTATACTTACACCTTATCAAGCTGAAACCTACCCAATTGAAAATTGGAAACTGTGAAACAAATTTTCTAATTCCCCATACATTTTTTAACCCACCCAACTATTCGTAAAATTAATTTTACAATTTTAAATTTTTAATGACGCTATAACTTTTATATGACTATGTTAACATGACATGTGTTGATTTCAGCTTGATAAGGTGTATACTAAACACTTGTATATATTTTTTTTTTAGGTATGGGGTGTAGACTCCGGAAGTCGCAATATCGGTGAGTTAGAATTGTTGGTTCTGTATTGGAGTTACTTACCTACATCTCATTATTAACATTATTTACTTATTATGCAATTAATAAGCTTAATATGAAATAGACTATTAGGTATGCCAGTAGAGAATGTTCTTAATTCACTTACAGCATAGGAGAAAAAACATTGTGATCAAAGTATGATATGGTTCTTAATTTTTCTTCAGTCTTTCTCCAGTATTCCGAACATTTACTTCCATTCTAAGCGTTTCTATAATAATCTACATACACGGAGTTTAGAGTCTGAGCGCAAAGCGAACCATCGCGCCCAAGAAGCGACTGACGTAAAGTATCGCAAGAAATACTTTTATAGTTCAAATTGTGATGAATCATAACTTCAAAGTAATTTCTATTATTATGTTGCCTAAACAAGTAATTAGACAGCAGCACCTTCAATTCTCTTGATGGTCCATTTTCAACACATCATCATCATTATGACAGCATTAATACGGCCACTGCGGGGTATGGGCCTCCCTAAAGAAGGGATAGGTGGTCCTCATCACTCAGTACCTTAGCCCAATGCCGATCAATCAGTATGATGCACCATATGTAGGTTAGGTAGGCTTGAGTTCCGTGGATTCATATTTGTTTTTTTTTCAAGGATTCAATTTATCCTTCGCTATTCATAAGTATCCCTGTATATTACTTTTCTCGTCACGTAGCCGTACCGCATCTCTTAGTGCTGTCACTGGTAACAGACTTCTAAGAAATCATATTTTTTTTGCAAATTTTATCAATTGTTGTCACAGTACATATGTATAATTCTTATGGAAACTAGTGGAAACCAGGCGTAATCGATTGTCGTCAGATCGCTTATTTTAAGTAGATTAAATTACATAATGATTGGCTCATTATGTAATTTAATCTTCCTACACAACAAGATTATTCTTATTATGATGGCACTCCTGTCAAGTGTAATAAAATTGGGTAATATCAAATGTAACGATTTGTAGAGTTGCAAATGTTGTGATTTGTACAGTTAAGTTATTCGAATCTAAAGCGACGTTATACACTACAATCCAAACGGCTAACATAAAAAGTTTGACTTGTCCGACATCGCCGTTTATAAATGGCACATTTGCTACGCTTCCAGAAACTAATAGAAGGTTTTCCGAGGGAAAACTATCTAAACTTTTATCTTAAACGATTGACTTTTCTTATAACTTAACAATGGATTTTTATTGTATGCAGTTAGAGTTGGCATGATGAAAACGTTTAGTTGAATAAAATTGTTTTCACATGGACATAATAATAAAAACGTCTATTCGAGGGTTTTTGTTTGTGGTAGATACATTATTGTCATTCACATAAAATACTTGTAGTGATATCTGATAGGCTACTAATATTTGTATAGTTTTTAATAGACTTTATTGAGACATAAATTACCAATGTTTCTAAATACCTAAGTGATTTAAAATGGGTACAAACAATATAAAGATTCGTCCCAACAAATTCATAAATAAGAATGAAGACAGTCACAATAACGTGTAGTGCTTTGAAGTCTTTTTCCGAAATGATCTAATGATCACTTCATCAACACATGGCATGTCATGAAAACTCTGTACGTAGAGTCTAACACACGAAACATGAACCTAACATTTTTTCAAGTAGCAACACTGATACAATGTCCCCATGTAGTTTAGTTCAACATGGTGATTTTGATACTTTGTAATAAACAATTTCATGATATTTTTTTCTTAATTTCTGTCGAAATATTACAGATATTAAGTAATTTTAACATTCATGAAATCTAAATACAGCGATTTCTTATAAAAGGTTCATTGTTGGAAGTTCATTGAAACTAAACATTACTTATTATTTAATTTAAAAAAAGTATCAACTCCTTTTTTTTCCTACTATATTCAGTAGAATATGGTAGGAAAAAAAAAGGAAAAAAGACAATCCTTTCACAAATTTAACATTCTAAATTACTACAGAAATAAAAAATATTAGAATATTTCAAGTATTAAAATGTATTTTACCTTTTGTAGACAGTATTACCAGAGCTAGAATTTTTGAATTTGCCGCTTTTTTCCAAGGTCATGTTTCGTGTGCCAGACTCTAAGGTCACTACGAAAGTTTTGAGATACTCAAAATTTATAAAAAGAACGCAACTTGATTGAACTTTTTTTTAAAGATAAATTATTTGTAATTCGAACATAGAAAACCATTTGATCAAATATATAAAAAAAAATTGACGGTTGTTTTTTGTTTCAATTCCGCGGGCTTTCATCGTCAACTATGGATGTTAAGTGAGAACATTTTCGTGCGATGATTTTGTACGTTTATAAATTTGAATTAAATGAATATGAGTACAGAGAGCGATTAATTTCGGCGTTTGGGGACTATGCACCATCGCGTGCAACAGTTTTCAGATGGTTTGCTCAATTTTCTCCTTAAATGATGATGAAAGAAGAGGCCGGCCCGCGACTTCAGTTACAGAAGAAAACGTCCTAGTTGTGAAAAAAAATATTAAGGAAGACCCAAAAGTGACTTATAAACATATAGAAGAGGTCGTGAAGATTTCATCGCCAGATATTAATGAAATTTTACACAACCGGCTTGGAGTCAGGAAATTATGTTCACGATGGGTGCCTCACTCGCTGACTTCAGAACAAAAAGAAGCTCGCGTGACATGGTGCAAATATATGCTCAGAAAATTTGATCACGGAGAAGGACGGTAAATTTTTAACATTATTACTGGAGACGAGAGTTGGATTTACCAATATGATCCACCGACTAAACGGCAATTGACAATTTAGGTGTTTCCCGATGATGAACCTCCAACGAAGGTGAAACGCGGGCGAAGTGTTGGGAAAAAAATGGTAGCCACATTTTTTTCTGCAAGTGGTCATGTGGCCACAATTTCCTTAGACGACCAAAAAACTGTGAATGCTAAGTGGTATATTGAAGTGTGTTTACCTACTGTATTTAATAATTTAAAACAATAACGACCTAAAACTGGTTTGAGGGGGCTCTTTTTGCATCATGATAATGCGCGTCGCCGCAAAAGGCCATTGTCACCAAGGATTTTTTGAAGAGTACAGAGATTGAAGAATTGTGTCATCCTCCGTATAGCCCCGATTTAGCTCCTTGCGATTTCTTCCTCTTTCCGAAATCAAACTCGGACTTTGTGACACGTGATATAACAGTCCTGAGGATGCACGGAATGCAGGCCGTAGAAGAGCTCCCTAAAGAAGAGTACCGGGAATGCTATAAATCATGGTTTAGGCGGATGATGCATAGAAGCTAATGGAGAGTACTTTGAGAAACTGTAATAAATTTTTTTTTATTAACTTTTATACTTTTTTTGTATCTCAAAACTTTCGTAGTGACCCACGTATTAAGTAGGTAAATTGTGAACTGTGAAGTCAAACCTGTAAAAAAGCTTATACGAGGTCGTAAAATTGTGATCAGCAAAACATTTGAATATCAAACCAAAAGGGTATTTAAATGTTTTGCTTTTGGTTAATACTTGTGGAACGTGCGATTTCTATTTTTAACCGACTTCAAAAAAGGAGGAGGTTCTCAATTCGATGTGTATGTTTTTTTTGTGTGTATGTTACGCGATTACGCCGCCAATTGTGGACCGATTTTCAATTTTTTTTTGTATGCGTTAGAGTAAACTCCAAGGGTGGTCCCATGGTCACTAAAGTTAGGATCTAATGATGGGATCCCATGAAAATCGAGGGAAACGCTAACCATTAGGGTTTCTTTCACTAAAAAGATTGCATTTACTAAAAGGTTAAAAATAAAAAATATTTTACAAAAAATAAAAACCGACTTCAAAACACTGAAAAGATAAAAATAATATAAGAATAGGTACAGACAACATTACACTTCTATATGAAGTCGGTGCCAAATTTTAAGACTTTCTAGGAGATCATCGTTTGGCACCGACTTCAATATAGAAGTGTGATGTTGTCTGTACCTATTCTTATATTATTTTTAACTTTTCAGTGTTTTTGAAGTCGGTTTTTATTTTTAACCGACTTCAAAAAAGGAGGAGGTTCTCAATTCGATGCGCATGTTATTTTTGTGTATGTTACGCGATTACGCCGCCAATTGTGGACCGATTTTCAAAATTCTTTTTGTAATCGATAGAGTAAGCCTCAAGGGTGGTCCCATGGTCACCAAAATATTTTTATGTGCAAAGATATTTTCACTAATGTTTGATGTGAATGTAATGGCAGTTTTTCACTGCCTAGCCCAGCCCGGCATGGCTGCCGGCACTGGCTACGGCAACGGCTACAACAAAAATATTAAAACGGCTTCCCGTTGCTGGCGCCGCGCCCCGCCGCCGGTAAGTGGAAAAACGTACATTATAATGTCATATATTTCGGCTTCGCCGCCAGCCGTGCCGTTGCTAGCGGTGTGCCACTGCAGTGAAAAACAGACAATATGGACGTATGCTAATAACGTTAAAGTGTGCTCGTTGACGTCGTTTGTTGTTGAGGAAGTTTCAACAAATTGAAGGATTCCAGTGCTCTGTATTACGATGCTTGTTGATGGGGCATGTTGCTAAATTAATACAATGGATTGTGCCGGACTGCCAGTGTAATCGCGTAGTTAATTTGCATAAGCCATTGCTAAAAGACATAAAAGTTTCTTATGAATATTCACTGCTCTCCTTGTTTTTCTCAGAACACGCGTAAGGGTAGTAAAATGCGATGTAGATACTTTGTAAATACGTAGTAGTAAGGTACCTATTCAGAAGTAGTGAGAAGCTTAAAAACTTAATTACAAGGTCGACGAGATTTGCAGCACATTTATCATTTGTTGAATTTACTTGTATAAACTAGGAAGCCTCATAGGATACGTTACAGTTCATCAATAACTTGAATGTGACAAATCTTATATTGAGAGCTGCCTGCCTGGACTTTTAAGATCATGTAATAAAATCTTATATAGTACTAGGTGTTCCCGCAAACAACGTTTCGCCATAATAATTGTCAAAAAAAATCTGGAGAGGATCGAGCTTAGAATAATAACGCATAGAAACCCAACTGGCGCGCACAATGTGATGCAACTAAAATGTGAGCCATATATGGCTCACTACGCCGTACTGTTTTTATCGTAGTGTGCGTGTTTCGCGCGAAAGCGACTTTACACAACATTTTATTTATTTATTTATTTATTAATTCTTTATGTACAAAAGAAGTACAAAGGCGGACTTAATGCCTTAGGCATTCTCTACCGGTCTACCTTAGGGTGGTTGAGAGACTATCGAGGTAGATGCACACGTAACAGACATTTCTGAACGACATAAATTATAGAATAGGTATGAAATAAATATTTATTAGTGAACCTAACTTATGAACCTTATTACATACATATACTATACTATATATATATAAACAAATATATACATATATATACATTAATATATACCAATGAATCAGTAAGTAGGACACATTAACATAAATCTGCAATTTAACGTGGAAGAAGTTCTTTTGATAATCATTTGCGTAACCGTTTCTTGAAGGCGTACGAACTAGTGGACATTCTAATGTCAAGAGGGAGTGTATTCCAAGAGAGAATCGATTGAACGAAGAAAGAGGAATGAAGAACATCTGTATGATGGGATGAACACTTGAGTAGTCGCTTTAACGAAGAGCGGAGAGTTTTATCATGTGATGAACATAAATATTCGAAATGGGATTTGAGATAAGTAGGTGAATTTGGGGAATGGAGTAAGGAGTATAGAGTGGTTAAAGCCCTCATCCTACGGCGTTGACGGATGGGCATCCAACGTAAAATTTGACGTTGGGCAGAAACGTGATCATACTTCCTTAGATTAAACACGAACCGAATGCAGTTATTCAACAGTAAGTCTAGTTTATTCAACAGATCCGCATTTAAGTCAAGATAACACACATCACCATAGTCGATTAAAGGAAATATTAAACTTACAACTAACATCGCCTTGATTTTTGACGGCGGGTCATTTTTGCTTCACTTTAATCATCGCGCTCTGTACCGGGTTATCCTTCTATGCATTACTATTTCAAGTATAAGTGTTTGTTTGCTTACAATTAGTTTCCAACTCATGTACTTACATCCATACATACTCCAAGTATTTAGTACTCACATTTACACGAGTACTAACACTCACGGCCGGTTGCACCAAAATTGCTATGTTTTTACAAATTCAGTTATACGTTATACTTATACCAATCTGTCACTATTACGAATCCGTAAATTTATGTTGCACCAAAAAAATTCCAGTAAAATTACCCGTAAAATACCTTGCTACACGATGAAGCGTTAATTCTACCATTTTAGCTTAGTAGATTTTTACTACCATGAAAGTTTTTTTTATAAATGTAGTGAGACATGTTATTAATTTGTCAAAACGTGACGTTGATAGTGTTTTTTGTTTACATTGGCTATGGACTTATGACTTATCAATCAAACAATAGTAAATTCATGACATGGGCTGAATTCGTAAAAACGTCAAAGCTACGAAAATATGAAGAAAAGCTTTGTTGTGTGCTGATTTATATTTTTATGCCTGAGTAATTTTAATAATGCATCATATATATCTGTTTATCCGTGTGTAAAAATCACTGCCTTCAGTGAGCATTTGACCTACTCTAATGTTTGTTCTTCGACGACGGTAACTATCCAATATATGGATAATTTTTCAACATTATTGTCGGATAGTGAATTGTGTAGTGAAAAGTGAATTTAAATTGTATTTTAATCGCGATTTCTAACCTTAAACATGAATTACAAATACAAGCGAACTGTCAAAATGTATACTTTTACGTTATGAGCAGGGCGTGAGCTCCGTAAAAAGTATCCATATAAGTAACCGTAAAACGTATCGCAAAAGCGTGGTGCAACATCTTTTTACGATATACGTATACTTTATACGTTACTTTTTACGGATTCGTAAAATGAATTTTTGGTGCAACCGGCCGTCAGACAGTAGAGTCTGACGGCCGGTTGCACCAAAAATTCATTTCAAATTAATAACATATAAGTAATTCATATTTTCTATTAAATCCTTTCATAAAAAACAAGATTATTATTAACAAAATTTTGTAGGTTCAAATCCTGCCCGATTAAAATTATTTAGCATTCCATAAATATGCAACGGTCACAAATAAAATATTTATAACGAAAGGCAAAACAAAAACGCTCACATCGAAATAACACGAAAACGATAAAAACGTGGGCGCGCTGCGATAATAGTAACCAATTTTGTATTTACATTGTGACGTTTTGTTGGAATTTGTACACACCGATCTCGGAACCCTTGCTCTGTTTGCGGAGAGCCCCAACTTGGCTTGGCGACGGTTGCAAATCAATATTTGTCCGTACCCTCTGCGCCTTTTAAATACGACCCCTTACTGACTCTAGTTTGCTCTTTGATGATCCTAATAAATTAAAGCCGGCAGAAAGTTTCACTGTCTGTACATTAAGGACATTCTAATCTAAATCAAAGAGACGTTGAAGGTTACATCTTTAATGTCGCAAGTTCAGCAAACTATATAGGTAAATTATTATTTACAATAGTTGAACTAACTTCGACAAGTTTCTACTTCTCTGGAAGTACTCTGAACAATAATTTAAAGTTTATTACTAGGTTTTCGCCGAGCGCGGCGGCGGCGTCTCGGCCGTAATACACGATACTTACTCATAAAAATGTTCATAAACAAGCAACCTATCATCCCGTTTAAAGCCTTCAATGGTTGTAATTTCGAAATACATTTTTCTTATAAAATTATTAGGGACTGCAATTGGAAGATAAGTTTTCCATTTTCATACCACCACATTTATACTAACATTGATACTAAAAGTCTATTATATATGTAATGTACGTACGCATTACATATATATAATAGACTTTTTCAACACGCTTGCTCGTAAAGTGGGTCTTATTACCTTGCATTTAGACCCGTTATTCAGTATATTAAACACGAGTGCTTTTCACTTTACATAATCGCACAAGTGCGGTAATCTTAACACGACAAATTCTAATTTGTTCAAGATTGCAAAGTAAATGTATGTCCAGTACGCATTCTTAAATTAGTTGCTTAATACTATTTTTTGGTCTCGCGCCCACTCATAACCAAAAATCTCATAACCAATACGTAACGGTCCCACTCATAACTGCTGATGTGAGAAGACGAAACTCATAACCAACACAACTACACAATTATGTACAGTCGCTTTAATAATTATTAACAACATTAACAAAAAAAGGTGAATAATATTTGAAATCAAAGTAAAATGCTTGGTATAAAAGAGGTGTAAAGAGGCATCTTGCAGGTCGGCAAGGTGAGGGTGGCTATTGCGGTGTGTAATCTCTCTTCCGCATTAAAATTAGGCAGCCCAACAATACAAAAGACAAAATGTATTTTTTTTACAAAATATTAAACCGACTTCAAAAACACCAAAAGCTATAAATAATATAAGGATACAAACAACATCACAGTTTTATATTGAAGGCCGTGCCAAATTTTAACTTGTACTTATATTTTTTATGATTTTCTAGGTGATTATTGCTTGGCACCGACTTTAATATAAAACTGTGATATTGCTTGTATTCTTATATTATTTATGACTTTTTGGTGTTTTTGAAGTCGGTTTTATTTTATGTAAACAAAAATTCTTTTCAATCTTTTTAGTTAATTTAAAATACCGAAACCTTATCCTAAATGTAACAAATACTTTTCTGAAAACCGCATTATCATCAACCGATTCAGCTAAACGCGAGATAATCGCGGACAAACATACATACAAACATACAGGTCAAATTGAGAACCTTCTTTTTTTTACCGACTTTGAAAAAGGAAGAGGTTCTTTGTTCGACTGTATCTATTTTTTTGAAGTCCGTTAAAAGGATCTGCTTATTTCATAAATGAAATTCCTTCCAGCAGACCTGCGAAAGGAGAAATTGTAATATATTAGAATTAGCGTGTATAGCAGCTTAGAAGGCGATCAAATAGTAAAGAATATATAAAAATAAAACCATACTATATAACATACTAAATAAAACAATATGTAGAAATTACACAAATAATATGAATATTATTAAATGTTTATATATCATAATTAGGACTTGGATAGATAGTATTCCCTTATGCGGCGCTTGAAAGAGTGGATGAGATGTAGCTATCAGGACAAATTAATTCTCAATCACTTCTCAATATTGTTATTTTTGTTGAAGATGTCACGGAGAGAAACTATTTATGCCTTCCTCGCACTAAGATTTGTTTAGTGCTTACCCGTGGTACTGCCGTTGGTACTACGGGTATTTTTTGTTGCCCGATCCCGGATTTGGTGACAATGAGACTAATCGAGAACTATACCCCCTCAATAAAAAAAAAGAATTTTCCAAATCGGTTAATAAATGACAGAGCTGCAGAGTTATGAGGTAGCAAACTGAGAAAAAGAACATACAATGGAAATGATAAAGTCCCCCTTTTTGTGAAGTCGGTTAAAAAATCAAATGACTCGCAATTGAAAGTTGCTTTTAAAATAGTTTTATTAAAGCGTTTCTTAATTTCTTCAAAATAATATAAATATTAAAACTGATAGTTACCCACATGGTATTCTTTGATTGTCAAAGATAATAAGTAGTACTACCGGACACGTGAGTAGTACCACGGGTAAGGACTGGATTTTTTGTGTGTTGCGTCTTGAAGTGACAGTTAAGACTGTGTTGCCGTTTGTACTGTAACTAAATATTTCTTTTTAGTATGAAATAATAAAACAAAAAGTACCTAGTATATAATAGTAAGCAAGCACTATTGGTCTCAAATGTACTTTAAAGTAGTTCACAGTTTAGGTATTTGCTTTTTTTATGTTCGGTCATGAGTTACTCCCCTAAATTAAATATTTTATAAGTTTGAAATAAATTTCATAACCATGGTTATGAGTGGGTCCTCAAGTCAGTTATGAGTCGCCACATTTTATTACAGTTATGAGTTTCTGGTTATGAGTGGGCGCGAGACCTATTTTTTTAACACGACTTTATGCGGCTGCCAATTGGAAACAAATGAACAGCCTACTACTGGTTACTTAAATATTAAATTAACAACAACATTTAAACACAAACATTTAAAAACAATAATTAATAACTATAACTAAAATAAATTATTAAAAATTCACACAAACTTGTTTTTTTTAAACTAAAATATTCGGTTTTTTTAGTTTTGAATTTTGGCTGTTTGGCCCTTTTTTGTTGGCTGTATGAAGAGTTTAGCCATGCCCGGGCAGCGCGCGAAAAAAAAAGGCGCGCGGCATTTTCCCGCTATTGAAATTTTTTGCCATTTTGTTGTAATTGATTATCTACAAATATGTCGACTCCAAGTGAAGAAGAATCCATATTATTAACTCCCCCGGAAATAATTATGGAGGCGCAAAGCGCGAGTAATAGTTTGTTGCCGCCCAAAGTCAAAGGATAAATACTTGGCGGCATACGATACTTTCATGCAGTGGACGATTGATAGATTGATAGAAGCCCAGAGTTCAAACAAAGTGGTTGATGTCCTTTCTTAGTTCGCGTTGGAACGGTAGTCACCCTTTAGTCACAGTAAGTCAGGCTAGCACGTGTCCTTTAAAGGAAAGCGGAAAAGGAAAGTGGGTTCACGGATAAAAAGCTCATCAGCCCACCATTGTGAGATCGCAAATTCCACTCGGAAAGTCACGTCTCATTTTAATACCTACGTCTCAATAAAAAGTGACAGGTATAGAGATTTCTTGATTCGATTGTTTTCCGACAGTTGTAAATAAGGGGGCTCAACACTCACCTTGGGAATGGCGATAGAACGTGATGTAACATCGCGAATGTGTGATGTAACATTTACATCGAAAATGATGCGTATTGCGTGCCGCGCTGTAACCTATCTAAAGAGTCGAGTAGGTACTCCACAACGAAGAGAAAAGATTCTTCGTTTCGGTTAAATCTGTCTGCGGAGCGAGTTACTGAATAACTCTGAATTGATTACTTTCGCAGGTTACAGATTATTCAATTTTTCACTACTACATACCTTTATCATACAGAAGAAAGTAATATTGGCTACTTTTTATGATTCTGAAGAAATGTTATCCACTCGTATTTACTAGTATAGGTTCAATTTCATCAAGGTCAGAACGACTTCACTATACTAGTATTAGTAAAATTGATGGCGGGAATGTCAATTGAAAAATGAATATTAAAAATAAGTAAAATAAAAATTTCGTCTCGGGCGGGGTTTGAACCCGCGTCTCCAACATACAGTGTTAACGCCTAGACCTCTCGGCCCCAGCCTCGATGAAATCCTTATTTTATTAATCTCGGTTGAATTTTGTATCGCAAAGTAGTTTTTACTCAGAGTTAATAACTTAATAACTACGTAAATGATAAAAAGTAGAGTCTTCTATCTATGAATGTACGAGAAAAAAGGCATGACACCAATCCATTAATCCATTAAGAGTAAAATTGTAAATAGCTTGATGATATATTACTATCGTAGCGTCTATGCTTCGCCAACAGAACGGAAGCGCGCTGCTGAAATTTACCTGTTGAGCGAGCGTTTGTTCAGCGCTGTTCAAACATTCCCGTTTGTTGGACCAGACATAATACGTTCACCGAATCGAGACGTCTAAACGTTAATGTTATTCTGCTCGTCTCAATTTAACTGTTTGTACGGAACAGATAGACGATTTGAAACGCTTGATTTATGATCTTAGGGATTGAAAGTTACCCTTACCCTTATAAACTTTTTTGTAAAGCCTGGTATAGTTAGTCTATGCTTTAATATGTCTCATTCTAATAAAATACATATTTTATAAGAAGGAATGAGACAAAACACTAATTACCAAAATCAGTAAAGCCGTCAGATTTTGAAAAGATGACAGTGTATAGTGTAATGCATATTTCTTGTTATTCTCCTTTACACAATTTTGCGGAACTTGTCGTGTAGGTACTTAATAAGAGTGTTTACTTGCTTTTAAATGCTAATAAGGATGAGTTTCGATAGAACGTAAATCGTACGTCGGTAGCTTAGCGATCATTGGTTACTTTGTGGTTCTCAAACTTCAATTTCTATCACTGACTTAGGTAAATGAAAATAGACTTGTCTTAAACTTTACGACAGAGTGACCTCTAACTTAAGTTCTATCCTAAGTAACCTATTTGTGTCTTAAATGTATATAAGCGAGATCTGACTAAAGTTTGTTGATATGCTAGAGCAGGAGTTCCCAAGCTTTTACCTTATGCGCCTCACCCAACATTATGCTATAGTACTACGCCCCCCTAGGGGGTGAAATGGGGAGTCAAAATAAGAAAATTAAACAAACGATGAAATTATTGGCGTGTTTAGTTTATTCAGAAGTAGTTAATCAACTAAGAAAAGTAAAATATACAATTAATGAGAGCACTGTGACTGCACTTTATTAACCAATTGGTAAATCCTTGGCTTCTTAGAAGTTAGTGCACAGCGAAGATCGTTTTCCTTAATATACTTTATATAGTTTTTCTGGAGCCGCTCAATTCCCAACCCCCCCCCCTGGGTTCACTCTACGCCCCTCAAGTGGGGCGCGCCCCACTGGTTGGTAAACCCTGTGCTAGAGGAAATTACTTCTTAGTGTGTAAATGCTGTTTACATTTCCACTTTCCGCACGAAACTGGGTCTTAGTGCTGAACTGCTGCAATTTTGCATTGAAGGCCCAGCTTTGAGCAAAGAATCAACGTGCAGCGACCTTATTTTAATAATATTGTTGCCAGTTATTACTTTAAATAGGTGCTCAGGAGCAGCGGTGTCGGTTGATTTATGTGTTCGCCGCCGCCGACCGCGCTGGCTGCTACATAAAATGACTTTTGTTCCCACGAAAATAATGTACAGGAAGTTTTTCGTCCGGAACTAAAAGTTCTTGGGTTAGTTTCTGTTGAATTGCTTTGAGTGGGCGCTTAAAATGTTCTTAACTTAGATTGAAACAGATTACCCTAAAAGTAATAACTTAAGTTTTTCAACATATAGTAAGGAATAGTAAGGATTAAAGATTCCTTTCCGATAATCGCGTAAAGCGAACATACATTACTAATGTCAAAAACACATAAGCTAAAATCATATAATGATAAATTAGTTTCAAATCAAATACCTCATTATCAAATACTATGGAGGAATTGATGCGAAATTCGGTAAAGAGGTCGTTTTCAACCATATCGGTTATTGAGAGCCCTATTGAAATGTAACCTTGTTAACCTTCTACGTCAAATAAACATATGTATTTTGAAATTACTTCCTCCCTAATAGAGTAATCGGTCTAAAGTGAAATATATAGATATAGCTAATGTTCCAAAAACATATTTGTGTTCGATGATATTGGCTTTCCCGCATTTTTTTCAATATTTCAGTGCAATAATGTCATGGCATCTATACGTAAATTTTTGATATGTAGGTATTTGTGACTGTTAAATCAGTTTCTAATAAAATACTTTCATACTTAAAAAAGAAAAGAAATAAATTTAATAAGCGTATTTGATAAGTTCCTAAAGTTTTCACGAAGTTGATTTATTTATTAGTATCGATGTGTGGCTGTAGGCTGTCATTGCCAGCTGTCAGTTGAAAAGGATTCGCCCTGGGGCTGCAAAGTCTTACTTTCAACCCGCTCCTCAGGCAACTTCAGACCTACTTTCCGAGTATGAGTAATGAAAAAGCTATTTTGGTCCTTGTTTACGAGGAACCAATTAGCTCTTTTCGAATAGATGTGATAAAATTATATTTTTAATGCATTTTTAATAACTAAAGCTTTTGCCCGTTAATTCGTCCACGTAGAATTAGTAATTTGGGTAGCTCATCTTTTATCCAATCTACTTATTATCCTTCCAATCTAAATCTGTTCAGCGGTTATTGATTCTCCATACAAACTTCCAGTCCCCTTTTCAACCCCTTAAAGGATGATTTCTGCGATGAAAACTATCCTATGCCCTTTCCCGGTGATCAAAGAGGTATCAGACATACACACTTTCTTATTCATAATATTAGTATGGATATGAACTATCGAATATTCTTGCTACGGTGAATATGCTACGAGTGAACGATCGTTCTTTTTGCTACGGATAAGGTTATGCTACGAGGCTTTTCCAAGTTTCTTCCAACGTTTCTTCCAACTTTCCAAAAGCAGCCGCTAGCAGTTTTAACAGACATATTATTATTAATTGGATTTGAGTTGCTTTTGGTTTTCTCCCTCTTTAGCATAACCGATTTATTTTATATGCATTTGCACATTATATGAGTCTAATCGTCAGTTATAGACTGTTCTACTTGATATATTTTCTTTCTACGTTTTTATCTCCCGGTATTAGACCACTAATAGGTAAGTCGACCGATCCGCACTGGGCCAGCGTGGTTGACCAAGGTTTAATCACCCTAACATAGGGTAGGCTCGAGCCCCTCTGTTGGGACGTATATGAGCTGTGATGATGATGATGAATATATTTTCATTGAGTTTTTTGTTCGTATATTGTTAAAATACACGCGACGACGACGCATATACGTCCCGTTGCTGGGCTCGGGTTTCTCCAAATATGAGGAATTATTGACCTACTTATGTAGTAGTAGATCCTACTACATTACGTTGGCTAGATAGTACTACATTACGCTGGCCAGATTGACTGGTGGGGTTCTGTTTCGAGTGTTCGCATCTTTTCCCAGATGTGTTATTGCGGTTAAGGCGATACTTTAAAAATTAATCAAACAATGAGAGGCTTGGTTTATACGTTATAATTTCATACAACATCTAGGGTTGGCTGGAAGAGATCTCTTAAAGAGATAAGCTTGCCCTTGTACCACATTTGATTGTAACTATTTTGTTTTTGTTTTAATTGTGTACAATAAAGAATATACAGGGTGTCCCAAAAAATAGTGTCAAGCGTAAGTCCAGAGTTAGAGCACCTCTTGGAGTACCCGAATCACCCCCATGTATGTTCCGCGATTATTCGTAGTTTTCGAGTAATAATTTTTTTTCTGACTTTTTGAAAATTTTGATCCAAAGAACTTAAAAATTTTAAATAAAAAAAAGTAGAACATATTTTAATGTTTTTCTTTTTGCCACTGAATCATCTTTAGTGCTTCTTTTATGTCTAAAATAATCAGCTTCGTAACTTTAGTGGAAATTTAGAAAACAGTAGTGTAAAGTCAAAATTTTAATGTAAGTGAATAATTACTTAAAAATTCATCTTTAAATTAAAAATCTAAACAGGCGAATTCATGGTTTCTAAGTATGTGTAAAAACTTCTCTAGACTCTCTGCTTTCATAATCATTTAAAAAAAGAAGTACTTAATAGGGCTACTTTGGCTTAAATCGGCCATCAAAGACAGCGAGGTGAAAATTTCATAAAATTTACCAAATTCCTATCAGATGATAAAAAAAAATATCTGGTCTTTTTATAATTTCTAAGGTTCAGATTAATTACAATTTAGCAAAAATTAACTACATGAAACCCATATTTAAATATTTTTCTCGCGGATCACATCGGTTGTAGTGTTGGATGTAACGCAGTACTTACCTGCTAAAAAATTGCCCGAGTGAGAGGATATGAAAGAGACCGCATTATTGCTATCTCTCTCACTCTCATTGGCGAAATGGATAACTGTAACTGAGGAATGCTATTCTTTGTGACAAGGGGATGAGGCGGGGGGTGTAGTCCGAGCGCCTATTGTGTTCTGGCGCCAGTCGTTTGCCTGCTTTTGTTTGCGCCTTACGTACGATACGCTCATTTGTGATTATTTGACGAACTTTGCTTTCTTTACGGACCTTGAGTGCGATTACGATTTGGTTTTGTGTGAATACGGGATTTTGACAAATTTGGCATTCTTAACGGACTTTTCAAGCTCTTCATTTTGTGATGTCTTTTTCATCGCAAGAATATGCTCTTATGCATTACTTTTATGGATATGCAAGAGGAAATGCTTCTGAAGCAGCCAGGTTGTTCCGGCAGCAAGTACAAAATGGAGGTGGACCTCAGCCTGAAACTTGGCCTGATCATCGCATGATTTTAAGAGTACATAACTCTTACATGGAAGGACGCCTACCAGGTAGAAGATCGGGGCGCCCATCTGAAATGAGTGACCCAGATACTGTCCAATCAGTGGTCGAAGAAGTGGTGAGAGATCCATCAGTTAGTGTAAGAACAATAGAACGTCGAATCGGAATTCCGAAATCACAAGCACATCGAATACTTCATCAAGAGCGTTTTCACCCATATCACATCCAGAAAGTTCAGCAGCTCAAGCCCGCAGACTACCCGAGAAGGGTGGCATTTTGTCAGGAAATGTTACGGAGACAAGCTGAAAACGAAAATTTCTTTAAAAATATTCTATGGACTGATGAATCACATTTTAAGCGATGTGGGGTGTTTAATGCGCATAACTACCATTCGTGGAGTATTGAAAATCCAAACCTCACAAGGGAATCTAATTTCCAAGAACAATTTAGTATCAATTTGTGGTCAAGCATCCTAAACGGACAGCTGATTGGTCCGTTCGAACTACCGGACCGACTGAACAGCGAGGCCTACTTGCAATTTCTACGACGTGATCTCGGCGTCTTATTAGAAGATGTAGACCTATTAACGCGGAGAAATATGATTTTTCAAAACGACGGCGCTCCATGCCATTTTGCTAGAAATGTTAGACAACATTTGTCTGAAGCATTTCCAGGCAGATGGATCGGTCGTGGAGGGCCCATTGCGTGGCCGCCACGGTCCCCCGACTTGAATCCCATAGATTATTTCGTCTGGGGATACTACAAGGAATTAGTATACGCCAAGGACATTACAAACGTCACAGTGTTAAGAACAAAATTAAGACAAGCGGAAGAAACAATAAAAAACAACAGAATTGCATTTATAAATTTCAAAGAAAACTTTTTTAGACGATGTAGAATATGTATTGAGCACGAAGGTCGTCATTTTGAAAACTTTCTTTAAGCGATCGAATAATAAATACTTTGAAAATAATGTTTTGTTTCATTTATTAAGTTATAATAAACCTTCAAAGGTTATTAAAGATGGCAGCAGGAACAGTTATTTTTGACCTTCAAATAATAAATTTTTAGCTTTTCTACAATCATTTTTGGTTTATTCATAAATAATTGGAATTTAAAAAAAAATTATTCAGAAGTCGAGTTTTATGAAATTTTCACCTTGCTGTCTTTGATGGCCGATTTAAGCCAAAGTAGCCCTATTAAGTACTTTTTTTTATTATTATGAAAGCAGAGAGTCTAGAGAAGTTTTTACACATACTTAGAAACCATGAATTCGCCTGTTTAGATTTTTAATTTAAAGATGAATTTTTAAGTAATTATTCACTAACATTCAAATTTTGACTTTACACTACTGTTTTCTAAATTTCCACTAAAGTTACGAAGCTGATTATTTTAGACATAAAAGAAGCACTTAAGATAATTCAGTGGCATAAAGAAAAACATTAAAATATGTTCAACTTTTTTTTATTAAAAATTTTTAAGTTTTTTAGATCGAAATTTTCAAAAAGTCACAAAAAAAATTATTACTCTAAAACTACGAATAATCGCGGAACATACATGGGGGTGATTCGGGTACTCCAAGAGGTGCTCTAACTCTGGACTTTCGCTTGACACTATTTTTTGGGACATCCTGTATATACGTAAACGCGGGACGCCCCACGCATTTACGTAGCTGATCTTAATTTCTATTCGATTAAAGCCGTGAATACGCTGCGTCCGCATGCAATCCGGTTATTTAGAAATACCGACGTAAGCGACAAACTACACATGTTATTGAAAAATAATTGTGATGATTACAAAAAAAAAGCTGATGCTGTCTATACTTATTTAATGAACTTCCTATTAAATATCTTATATCGTTTACTGGTAATTCTAAGCTTTCTTATTTTTAAATGATAGGTATTTTTGAAAATAAAATGTAGTTAGGACAAATGTGGGTCTTGTCGTGTCTAGATAAAAATATGAAGAAACATATGACTATCTGACCGTCTAATAAAATAGATGTAAGGCCACAGGTCACTGAAAAAGGACTAATATTTTCGAAGTAACTAACTCCGTTAGTTGGTTGTTATGACATCCACGGAAAAAGAAAGGAGTAGCGAGCGACACACGAATTCTAAATTCGTACCGCAACGGGCGTCCTTAGTGAAATTATATAGGTACTTCTTTCTTACGTTGTTAATGGCAATAGCTAACTAGTCCAGTAAAATAAGCATCCAACCTCGGAATAGAAGCGAATAAGCTGTAAATTGGTAAAGACCTTTGTTTTGGCATTCTAAAAACTGGGCCAAAAGTCTCATATAATCTCATGTCCGCGTCACAAGATATTCAAGGTTAATAATAATAATAATTTTTATTTCAGATTCAATCCATAGTTGTTAGTAACAAAACTTATGTCTAATGTTAGTATTTTTTTTTTTACAAAACCTTATGCTTAAAGCCTAGGATCTTACAGCTGTTGCCATGTGTAAACGCATACAGCGCATCAACAGTGGAGAATCCCACCGCTCAGAGAACGCGCGCAGAATACTGTTCGGGCTGGCGCGCACGCGCGATAGCAACGACCAACTACGCTTGCGCATTATAGTAAAAAAGCAATCAGTTCGCGCTTCAGCAAACATAGAGGAGGCACTACAATATCGCGCTAGCCCAAACAATATCCTGAACGCGTTATTATATTGAACGCGTATTAAGCTGTAGGCTCGCTGTGTAAAGTCAAACCACAGGCTGCACGTGTAGAAGGTTTGACAGTATGATTTAAATAAAGTAAGTTTCACTTCATCACTACATCGAGCAAACCTGCGGGCCAACATATTGCAGCGTACACTCAACGCCCTACGCTCCCTCTCAATATCTGCATCATCAGATAAGTTATCAGTAAGCCAATGGCCCAAATATTTAAACCGTTTAACACGCTTAAGGGCTGTACCGGAAAGAGTCACAGTTGTAGGCAGATCATTACAGTTTCTAGAATTAGCTTGGAATATCATTAGCTCACTTTTACTGGCATTATATTTTAGACTATGCGCAGCCGCATACCTCTCACATATGCCAATCAATTTTCGCATAGCGCCGATCGACGGGCTCAGCAGCACCATATCGTCAGCGTAACTTAAATTATTGATACAAACTCCGTCTATATGACATCCTATACCGGTGCTACTGAGCTCGCTGACCAGCCGGTTAATGTACAGGTTGAAGAGCTTCGGCGAGGTCAGCCCTCCCTGCCTCACCCCACAATCCAGCCTATACACACCCGTATGTGAGCCTGCCCATCTAACACTGTTAAGTTGGTTTTCATACCAATACCTGAGTAGGGAACATAATTCTGGTGGCAGCTGAGTTTCACGACGAAATTTATCCCATAGTAAACTATAGGAAACCATGTCAAACGCCTTCGACAAGTCCAAAAAACAGGCATAAACCGGTGTTTTTCTGGTGGTATAGTATTGAACGGTTTGTTTGAGACATAATATCGCACTTTCAGTAGACAAACCTGGTTTAAAACCAAACTGTGCATCGTGAATGTGAAGGTGTTCACTGAGATGCCTGTCGATCAAACCGTCCAATACCTTGGCTACGACCGTCGCTAGGGATATAGGCCTATAATTTGCCAAATCGGAGGCGTCACCTGTTTTATTTTTAACTATAGGCACTACAATAGTGTGCATAAGCTCATCAGGCAGAAACTTATGACTTAAACATAAATTAAAAAACATCGCAAGAATTCGTGGTAAATGCACACCTGCATACTTGAGATGCTCAATACTGAGGCCATCACAACCGGGAGACTTCCCTCTAACCATTTTTTTAATCACAGATGCTACATCTTTAGCAGTAAACCTTACAGTGAGGGCCGTGTAATGACGCTCCTCTGCGGTCTGTTTTAACGACGGCGATTCGACTTTGAAATGTTGCCGGAATGCATTGGCAACATCCAAAGGGTCGTGGAAGCCCGCAACGCTCACAGGAAGGCTCGGTCTTGGATTTAGTTTATTTGTATTTTTCCAAAATTGTACAAAATTTTTGTCAGAGTGATTTTTAGTAATCATATCCATTTTAATTTGTTGCTCATTGTCTTGACAGTATTTTAATTTAGATTTAAAAAAATTACGTGACTGACACATTTTACTGAATAAATATCCCGAGTTAGGTTTTCCATATGACATCCAATAATGAAACCAAAAACGAGCCTCTCGGTGAGCATCACTTACATGTTTGTTCCACCCCGCAATATGTTTGTGTTTTCCACGCGAAGAACCCCTGTGACTGAACTCAGACGCCTCTGTGAGTATGGATATAATATTATTATACCTAATATTGAGTACACGCCTATGATCAAAGTTTGAGCACGGTCTGTCAGCGCAATCGCCAAAGTCAGGTGGAAAGTCTACTAGCCTCAATCTCGACTGACAATACATCAAATAGCAGTCTATCTGCTCTCCATCTCGTTCTCCCCATGTTATTTTGTTAATATTGTAAGGATGTGTAACAATTTTAGGTTTTATGAAATTAAGATTACACTCTAATAACAATGGATGGTGATCAGATCAATATGTGTCATACAGTACCGACGCGGTCACAACAATCCGACGCGCGGCGCTCGTGACCACGCAGTGATCGAGCCAGCGCCGGCAGCCATGCGCATCACTTACAAATGTATATGTATCGGGTGATAACAATTGAAGGTCAACACAAGACCAAGTCTGATCAGCGCAAAAGTTTAAAAGTTCATTACAAAACAGCTCACCAGGGTGCGCGTTGAAGTCTCCAAGCACTAGCACAGTCTCGACGTTGCTACCTTCAATAACAGCATTGATTTCACTTAGACAGTCCGTGAACTCGCCGAGATTATCCACTGACGCTGTTGGCATGTACACTGAGATTAACAGAATTGAATTATTTGTAAGCTCAATTTTCACAGCTGTCAAACGCACACTGTTACACTCTATCACAGTCACCGTAGGAAATAAGGACTTTCGCCAAAGCAAGGCCACTCCTCCATAGGGTCTGCCTCGAAGAACTCCGTTTGATAAGTCTACTGCAGACTTTCCGGTATAAGCAAAGTCGTCGTCTATGGTCCCAAGATACGTTATCTCATGCGGTAGCAGCCAAGTTTCCTGTAACGCGACTATGTCGGCAGTGTGACAGAGTTCCCTTACGCATGAAACAGACCTTGTTATACTTTTACAGTTAAATGTAACGATCTTAGTAGTATTATCCATCAGAATATGTTTTAGAGTCACGTTTCAGTATTTGCGCACTGTCTGTTTTTTTTTTACTAAAATCATAAAATTTTCTATCGGCAATACCTTTTGGCCAGAAATCTTCTTTCATGAGTAATTCTAGCTTACTTCTAGGGACGAATACCTTGTACGCATCATAGCCTTTCTCGGCATAAACATCTATTTTTTCTAGTCTTGCAGTAAAGTTGGCCACTTTTTCAATGTACGATACAATATCGGTGGCAGACGTCTCTTTCGATATATTATAAATATACATCGGGACTTTTATATCCGCCGCTTTAAATTTACAATTCACGTCCGTTACAGCCTTACCCCGATTGCCAATAAAACGGTTTTTCTGTTTTTTCTTTTCTACAAGAATCCATGTTTGCTTTTCATTCTGTGAATCATGTGCCTCCGCCCGAAAACAATCTGTAAGCAGTTTGTTATTTCGCGCGTACATAGTCGTGGCAAGCTTTGGTTGCGAGTGCGACACAGGCAGCTCAGGCGCGATCACATGAGTCATTGCCGCAGCCGCGGCCGGCTCAACGATCGTGTTGTTTACAAATTCCGCCACCGGTGACATATCAGCTGATTCACTATGCTTCGACGTTGTCGGTAGGTACGGCTGGCTCTCGGTCGCCCTCTTTTTATTTTCTGCACTACCCTCGCTTGACATTTGTGCACTATGCGCTTTATTACAAACTGAAGAAAAATTAATGGATAATTCCTTTTCTTGTTGATACGTGGGTGTTAATCCCATTGGCCCACTATCACAATCAAAGCTCTCCAACATACATGCACCTCGTTTAGTATTTATATTACTAGTGAAATTATTTACTATTGAGGCATGTTTGAGGTTCTCCAGGTCCATTGTTAATGCTTCCAATTGCTTAGTGGTGGCATATTTTTCTGTGATTATATCAATATCACTACGCATTTTTACTAAATCCTTTAGAATCCGGGTAACATCCACATGATCGAATAACACCGGTGGTAGTTTTTGAAGTTCACGGGCCACAAATATTGGTAGTTTTTCGGGATCTGTGCCTTTGATGAGGCATATAATATCATCAATATCCCTTAATGTTTTCCCCTCTCTTCGTCGTGTTTTCATATTTTTCTTCGTCGACAAGGATTCAAAAAGTAACTGTTTTGCAATCACAATGTCACTGTTTGAAAATGCACTAATACATATGCGGCTAAGACTTTCCTCATCCATAACATCAATTTTATTACAGATAAATGCCAGAATTTCGTTTATCACAATATTACATGACGAACATTTTACTATATTCGACATTGTTGACAACAATCCACACAGCGAAACACAGCACAACCTCACACTGGCTTACGCGCGGCGTGAATGATTGGCCGACCTTTAATGACGCGCGGCGTGATTAAAGGTCGGCCAAATCGGTTTATTGCATTTATCTCCATTTCTATGGAGAATACGTCATTTGAGGTTATTATAAAACTTGTAGATTATAAAATTGTCTACAATTTTTATTTTATGTATTTTGTATATATATATCTATAACCGTTCTCGAGGTATAGCGCGGAGAGAGCAAGCGCTCACCCTTATAAAGGCGTATATTGCATACATAGGTCACACTAAAAGTTTCCGGAATCGCCACTTACAAAGCAATATTTAAAAAGTTATTACTACAATTATAAATGGAACTCTTAAGCCGTAGAATCCAATTTGCTACATCTGACTGCCAATTATTTTCATATAGTAGCGTCATTTTAAAAATTGCGTGATTGATTACAATAAAATGGATTTAACTCGGGAATGGACTTTCATGATTTTTTACGATTTTAAGTATAATTTGACAGTTCAGCAGAGTTTCGTATTCGGCTTCAATCAAACGTGGTCGTGTCAATCTTCATGATGAAATTCATGAAGGTCGCCCGTACACCGCTGTGAACAACAAAAACATTGATGTTGTGCACCGTATGATCGAAACAGACAGGCATGTGATCTACCATGAGATCCGGACATCTTTGGACATAGGCATGAGTCATATACGAGTACAGTCAATCCTACACAAACATTTGGGTGCGAGAAAGTTGTGCTCTCTATGGATCCTGATCACACAATTTGACTGATGCTCAAAAAACGGACCGCATCACTTGGCGCCATGCTATGCTTGCCAGATCAACGAAGGGACTTCAAATTTGGTGTGGGACATAGTAACAGGTGACGAAATATGAATTTATAGCTACGATCCCAAAACAAAGCAGCAATCGAGCGTATGGGTCTTTCGAAATGAGTCGAAACCAACCAAAGTGGCGCGCGTGAAAAGTGCCTTGAAGCGGATGATTGCTTCTTTTTTTTTAACAAAACTGGATACGTGGCTACTGTTGCTTTAGAAAATCGTCCTGAATAGTGACTGGTACATGACCATTTGCTTACCGAAAATTATTGACAAACTTCGTGAAAATAACGCTAAACGCCGTATCATTTTGCACAACAGCAAATGCAAGTTCCCACACGGCCAGACAGACAAATAACTTTTTGAAGGCGTAAAACGTACAACTTATGAGTCACCTTGCATACAGACCTGCCCTGGCACTGTGTGAGTTCTTTTTGCTCCCAAAAATCAAGAACCAATTACGCGATCAACGACTTTCATCACCAGAAGAGGCTGTCGAAGAGTATGAAAAACATGTATACATATCTGATGTCACCACGAAGGAGTGAAATAGAAAATTGGTTCAATCGTATGAAAAAGTGCATTGACGCAAAGGGAGAATATTTTGAGTTATACATTAATAGTATTTTTTTTATTATTGATTCCGGAAACATTTAGTGCGCCCCACGTATATCACTTACCATTGTACTACTTCTTACAACATTTCCACATATAATCCTCATCTATATGCGCAATCTATAAATTTTTTTTATTAATTTAAAATTAATTATAATCATATTTTAATAGATTATTATTACTTAGCATGCCAAACCTCGAAGTTTACATAACGCTATTACTAATATGAATTTCTTATTCATAGATAATATAATATTTGTTGAATAATATATGGATTTATCAATAAAATTTATAAATAATATTCATAACAGTATAAATAATAACATTTTAATTAGATAATTAGCTTTAAATTAAGTACTAACTATATTCTTGGCCCCGCGTATACATAGCAAATAGCAGCGTTATATGCTATTGATGTGCGCTTGCTCTCTCCGCGCTGTACCTCGAGAACGGTGATGGATACAAATAAATGCTTTATATGAAACTTGTAGAAAATTTTATAATCTACAACTTATAATACGACTTACAATACGATATATACATATACTACGACTTATAATAAACTCAAATGACGTTTTGTCATTAGAATTTGAGATAATTGCAAAAAACCGATTATTCTGACCTTTGACCTTGAATATCTTGTGACGCGGACACGAGATTATATGAGACTTTTGTCCCAGTCTTTAGAATACCAAAACAAAGGTTTTTACCAATTTACAGTTTATTCGCTTCCATTCCGAGGTTTGCCACTTTTTTGGTCTTATTTGACTGGACTCAACGTTTTCCCTCATCATATACGTTTGTATAATCAGTCGCCTACTTTAACACTTTTGATTTGTTCACCTGTTATTAAGCTGCTGTCCATATACAGAGTACTTTTCTGATCATCATTTTTAATGTCCTCCTAACCGATATTCGGTCACACCGGCCAATCTCAACATACCCAAAGGGCTTAAGGCGCCTAAAGTATCAAGAAGCCTCGGAAGCCCATCTTGTCAATTGGTAATTCTGCTTCATCACTTTGTTAAGTCAATCTTGTTATAATATTTTCCCAATATCCTACTTTCCTTTTTCATGACTACTCTCTCGTTTGCTTCCTTCCTATCTTTCCTATCAACCGTACCCTACCCTGTATCTTCGCCGATCCCCTTCGCCTTGACTAACACTTAGAGTCATCTCGAAGTCCTTAGCAAAGGCAAAGGGATCACTTTCCACACAAATGAACCAAACCGATGAAAACAGAAATGCGAAATAACTACCTATCAAATTAAACAAAACAGATTAAAAAAACATGTCCAACAGTGGGCGTCTCTTGGTCGATATGTCTGAGATTAAAAAAAGAGGCTAGTCATCTGCGTGGGAGATATTGTAGTGCACTCACTGTTCCTTGACTTGCATAGTCCGATGGGAGGGTAAGCCGTCACGATCGGTGGAGAAGCTCGAGATATTTCGTATTTTGGTCACCCATCATGGGACTGACCACGACCAACAATGCTTCACCTTAGCAATCATCCATATAAAGAGCCAACAAGCTCTTTATATGGAGATGAAGTATCATTTTAACACATACGTCAAACTGCTGGGCGCATGTTTTTTCTCAAATGAGGATCGAGGCATCGGCCTTTTTTTATAATAGACTGAGAGGTGACAGGATTTTTCATAACGATCATGGATACGATTAAATTTACTTTTATAGTTTGTAGAGTAGTCCCCTAATGTGAATGATGTTGGTCTGCCTGCTTTCAGTGGTTGCAACTTCGAGTTATAGAGCTTACAAGAGGCTTCATTGTTGCGAAAAAAAAAACGATCAGAGAAATGGACAGTTTTAGTACATATTCAAAGTATGGCGTCTCCACAGATGAGACAAGTTGGTCTGGCGGCTCCCAGTGGTTGCATTTCAGAGTTATGATGCGCGCAAGTCACTGCATTGTTGCGAAAAAAAAAACGATAACAGAAATGGTCAGTTTTAGTACCTATTCGAAGTATGGTATCCCCACAGGTGAATCGAGTTGGTCTGCCTGCTCTTAGTGGTTGTATTTCAGAGCTATCATTGTGTACGCAATACCCTTATTTGTGGAGAAAGCCTAAAAAATATCGAAAAACGTGACAATCGGCGGATTTTTCAAATGCTCATTGACCGCTGAGGCGCGTTCAGCGCCTCTGGGTGTAGTTGTACGGTTGTTTTTTAACTCGCTCAAAGGCGTTGAACGGATTGCAGCAACCACATCTTTTATCTCCCTCTTTCACATGATTTTTTATTTCTCTCTCTTTCTAGTAGATGACATTATAGAATATGGCCGCCAATATCATCCAATTACGTAAGAGTATTTCAGTCATAAACGTCAGAGCGTTTTACAACCATCAAATTCGATGGTTGTTCGGTTGTAACTCGCGCCGACACTCTAAGGTCTTGAACGGGCGGTTGTTTCACCCGGTTGTCACGCTCAAAGGCATTGAACGGGGTTAGAGCGAAAAGTTGTACTTCGCGCGAAGGCTCTGAACGCGCCTCTGCTATCGTGTCTCGACTTGACACACACAGTGCACACTCCTCCCCCCGCGCCCGGCCCCTCCGGCCCGGCCGGTCTGTGAGCGTGGAACAATCGTGGTGGGAGGATGCGCTTGCGCTCGTTTTTGGTGCTTTTAAATACAATTCAACCTTGCATTTTTACAATAATGTCGAAAATAAATACTTTTTTTATGGAACGCGTTACGCGTATGAACATCCCAAAGTATATTACGATCTAGCCTATTTTACGGCTAATAAGTACATAATTTAATTCGATCTTAATTTGCTAGAGCTACAAATGTCTCTAGGAAGTGTTCATTTACACGTTTTTTATTGTCTCTATTAAGGCGACGCCACTAATTCAAAAGAAAATATATCACACTCCTACACTCCACTCCTAAAGGCAATGAGGCGTCTAATGGCATCATCCTCCTTCAGCTTCCGGTAGTAATAGGTGTCACCTATCAAATAATAAAATATATCACCCTATCTACATTAACAGACGAATTATACCATATGAGAACACTTCCAAATATCATGGCTAAGCTCTTGATGTGAAACTAGGTTGGATGCTGCACGTCAAGAAAAAGAGAGAACAGCTTGATCTACGATACAGAGACATGTTTTGGCTAATAGGAAGAGACTCCCCCTTAAAAATAGCTAACAAACTTTTGTTATATCGTCAAGTCCTCATGCCAGTGTGGACTTGTGGAATACAGCTACGGGGCTGTACCGCTCAGACCAACAGGTGTATCATCTAAAGATTTCAGATAAGGTGCTGAGGGGCATCGCTAATGCTCTCTGGTATGTAAGAAATGACGACCTCCTTCGGGATCTTAAAACAGAGTTCGTTGATAGCTTCATAAAAAAATACGCCGAAGCTCACCAAAAAAGTCTTCAAAACCATGTGAACTTGGAGGCTGTCTAGCTTCTCGACCAAACAAATAAGAAAAGAAGACTAAAACGGATATTTATTTATATATTGCATTACAAGTGTGAGATGAAGTTACACATTGTACCTTGTTAAGGCGTTGCAATTAAATATGAATAGAGAAGCATTTAATTTTACTAACTAGGAATTATTTAATTACATTATTATGAAGACGTGATATTGTAAAGTGTCTAATTACATGAAAAATACTATAACAAATTGAATAAATTTTAATAAATTAAACAAGCGTCAATAAATAATATTTTTTTTTTAGTTATAATCACCACAGACTCATGGTCCGTGCCTTTGTTATTTTCATTTTCTTATTGATCTATTGTGTTCTTATGTATTTCCGACTACTCTTATATCTAGGGTGAGTTGCGCATCCCCTAAAATTAAACTATTCTAGAATCGAACATATACAGATATATATACATATACAGATACACATACTATAATCAAACATATACAGATACACACACATACAGTGGTGGTCACATAATTAAACAGCCTTGATGTTGACCACACACAACAAAATAAATGATATTTAGATACCTAAGATAGGTATCAATTCCATTTGAATTGTTATTTTACACGAGGCTGTCGTCTATTTTTAAAATGAGGACAGCAAAAATAAATATATTAGCAATAGTTTAGATTAATTCCGTTTTCAAATGTAACACAAACTTTTTCGATGCATTTGCCGCTGGCGAGCTAATTAAAGACAGTGCGTGTTTCATGTTGTAAATTTAAAATAAAAATAAAAGAAGCACTTTTATTTATTCTATTATGCCGCGAATTTTCGTGATACACAAGAACTAGCTCAGTTTTAACATTGCTTTATGTTTGATTGTGAAATTTAAACTGAATTAGTATGGGAACAGCAAAAGTTGCGAACCATCTACAAGGAAGATAATTCTCCATTTTTATGACAAAGGTTGGTCACACAGGAAAATTGTAGATCACTTGCGATGCTCTAAAGATATGGTTATGAACGCTATCCGGCATTTAAAGAACAATACTACGGATAAATGTGCCTAGGAAACCTAGACCAAGAAAAACAACACCGCGAGAAGACTCAAGAATAGCATTGTTGGCTAAAAAAGAGCCTTTCAAAGAATGAGAAGTTATTCGTTTAGAAGTATTTGGTGCATAGGGGTCTAGAGGAGTGTCTGAAAGAACGTTTAGAAGGCGATTATGTGAGGCAGACTTGTTTTGAAGAATTACTCGTAAAGTACCACTTTTGAAGAAGGAAAATATCAGAACAAGATTACAATTTGGCAAAAAATATGCACACTGGACAGAACGATAGTGGAGAAGTGTCTTTTTTACGACGAAATTTAAATTAATATGGTTAACTCTGATGAAAAAGTTTACGTGAGGCATACTCCAAAAAAAGAAATGGATCCAAAGTACACAAAGAAAACAGTCAAACATGAAAGGGGTAATATCAAAGTTTGGGGATGTTTTTCTGGTCACAGTGTGGGACCTATTAAAAAAATAGAAGGTAACATAGATAATTTTCAATATAAGAATATTGAGGAGAAACTATGTTGCCTTATACAGATGATCATTTGCCGGTGATATGAACTTTTCAACATAATAACGATCCCAAGCACACTTCAGCAGTGGCCAAAGAATTTCTTAGGAGCCAATCACAGATTGGATACCGTACAGTCCCGACAGTAACCCGATCGAAAACTTGTGGTACCGTGTGAACAAAATAGTGGCGAAAAACGTACAAGTAACTGGATCAACTTTATTCGGCATTTAAAAAAGCATAGGAGCAGATTTCGATTGAAACCTGCAATAATTTGATCTCTTCAACGCCTAGGCGGTGTCATGCTGTCATTGCTGCTAAACCACATGCGACAAAATATTAAATAACGTGGTTTTATGTTTTTAAAATACATCAATAATGTTTTAAAATGTATAATAATCAAGTTCGTTTCAATATTTACAATATTTATTTTTTAATAGTTTCTTAATTTGCATGTCTTTAATTAGTTGGCCAAGTCTCTATATTAGTTCATACTGCTTGCAATAAAGTTACACTTAATTTTAAGTTAAAATACAATATGTTTGTTCTCTTTATTTTATTTTAAACACTTCATGATAACCATTACAATAATTTAAACAGTATTGCAAGCTCTTATTGCATTATATTAAAAAAATATAGGGTAAGTAAACTTTGAAAACTTAATGTCCTACAAATGTCTTTAATTATGTGTCCACCACTGTATATGTACATACACATATATACATATATATATTCACATATTCCCAAAACATTATATACGGTACATTTATTTCTCTATGGATTAACTATTTAATTAACTATGTCTATACTTATATGGCTAATGGGACTACCTCTAGAGGGATTCGGGTTGAGGCGGTTCATTTTCCGCACCTATGTCGCTGCGCGTGTTTGGGCTCTGACAGCCATTTTCATGTTATAATCGACGACCTCGTGATCCGTTGCCGTTCTGGAAAAGGCAATGAGGCGTCTAATGGCATCATCCTCCTTCAGCTCCCGGTAGTAATAGGTGCAAGTCACCGTGTGCCTTGTTATGGCGACCACCGCGTGAAGGACACTGTCGTGGACTGGGTTCTTTGGTTGCGCACCGCTCGCTGTACTTCATGGATCGTGAGCAACCTAGACTTTGCTCCAGTGCCGAATCCATCCCTCCTGTGCACTTCTTTCTCATCTTGAGTGAAAGTCAGGAAGAGAGTATTGGAGTCACACCTTCGCAGTCTCGCTCCCGAAGCCATTCCGCAAGTCAAGGACCTCAGTACTTGCCGGGATGTGTAAATGCCCTCGTAGATGTCTTGGAGAGCGTACACCACATCCATCGGACTTCGGTTTGTACAGAGGAGCTTTTCGGTGATGAAAATAAGGCCGCAGGACTTTCGTAACGCATTTCGAATAGGTCGTTTCTGTCGATGAAGGGGATCTGGTTAGTGTCTGCCATCAGAACCAGTTCCTTTGCTCCGGTCAGCCTTGATGCCATAACTATGGCTCCAAAATGGACCAAGAGAGCCTCCTCCACTAAAAGGCGCTTTGAAGCTCTCGCCCCATTGATCAGGACCGAGGCAATTGTTCTTATTTTCCCCTTCGCGACCGCCCCTAGACGACTCGTCACTTCGTCCGACAGCTCTTTTGCCGTTTCGAGTGTATTGGTGATGATCAAGTCTTCCTTTATTCGCAAGTTCTTGAGGAGCCATGTGGTCTTCCCACACCCCGGCACCCCATCCACCCACCAATAAATAATATTAATATGAATGAATTAAACGAAATGTCAATAGATTAACTAGAATGCCAAAGAATAAAATGAAATGTCAATGTATTAAAATCAAATTAAATTAAATTGTATCAAATTAATTAAACTAGATTAAATCTAATTAAGTCGTTCATAAAATATATAAGTCAATCGAATTATTAGATTTATTTCGAAAACGTGATGCTACGAGTATTAAGCGCCTAATTAGGAAAATGGAAGTAAACAGATTGAGTAAAATTTTTATGAAGTAGATTGGACGTCAGTAAATAAAAATTAATATTGTACCCAAATGAATAATTAAATGTCAATCAAATTAACAGGATGTCAGTTGATTAAATGGAGTGTCATTGAAAAAAAAAATGAAACGTCAATGAATTAAATGAAATGTCAATAAATTAAATGAAATGTCAATAAATTTAATGAAATGTCTATAAAATAAATTAAATGTCAATAAATTAAATAAAATGTCAATAAATTAAATGTCAATAAATTATATGTAATGTCAATTTGTCAATAACGGATTAAAATTACATTAATTTCAAATAAATAAACTATTTTAATTCAATTTAAAATAAGTATTTTGTATAGTATAAGTCAACATGAATTATTAATTAAAATTAAGGCTTATTAAATTTATCACTAAGATATTCTTCTATAGTGTAATACATTTTCCCAAGGAGTAATTGCTTTACCATTTTAGATAAAGCCATCTGATCTAGTGTAATGAAGTGAAGTGATAAAAAATAAGTTTTAATTTAGTACAATGTAGGGTCAGTGTTGCAACTATAACTGTGAATTAGTAGCGGCGCCTTAATAGAGACAATAAAAAAACATGTTAATGGACACTTCTTAGACACATGTTTATCTCTAGCAAATTAAGATCGAATTAAATTATGTACCTACCTACTGTACTTATTAGCTGCAAAATAGGTTAGATCGTAATAGTACTTTGGGATGTTCATACAAAATGGATGTTCATGGGATCAAAAGGGATGTTCATACGCGTTCCACAAAAAAAAGTATTTATTTTCGACATTATTGTAAAGATGCAAGTAACGGTTGAATGGGCTAGATGATTAAAAAATTTTGTTTGCTTTAATAGAAGCTCATTCATATAATAAACAGAAAGAAAAAATCGGTTTTCGAATAACTATAAAAACAACCAAGATATAAGGTATTAAAGATTATTCTCCATCTCTTTCTAGCAAAACGGCAATTTACAAGGAGTCAATATGGCCGTACTCAACAATGACGTCACAGTTGGAACCGGTTCGTAGGGTTCTCTTTCAAGTTGCCCATCTCTTCTCAGAGGAGTAGCTGCGCTAATCGCTTACGGTTGGTTTCAATATTCTGTGGATTTGGTTACTCGATTAATCATCTATCTGTGGATTTGGTAACTAGCGATAGGTATTTGACATTAGCTCCATTCAAAATAGTTTAAAATTCTATCTTCAGTTGGTACACAAAACTAGACATAGGATGCTACTGCTCCACCTATAAGCGCAATAACTTTAACATAACACATAATGTGTCCAACTGGTTCGCCCAAAATGAATTCACATATTGGTATGTGGCATTGTAAGTAGTATTCGGCTTTAATAAATTTCATACCAAACTCCGCACATGTGGCCATTGTTTTTGAAAATGTTATAAATCAATATTTTTTGCGCTAAAGGAAATAAGTACTTTAATGACAACCCAAACTAATGATATTATTATTAGTAATAAGGTTCCATATTATTTTACAATATTTACCATTCGATCAGTTAAGGCCATGTTTACTCAGTTGGAACACGAATCTGAATACATAAGTAGAAGCCTTAGCTTTGCTAATTAATGAGTGTGCTTATGCGCTAATGCTTTTAGTGAGAACATTTTGTGCGGTAAAGACCGTATACGCAATGTTGTGTGCTTTGACGTGTGAACGCACCGTGATGCTTCTTGTCAAATTGTTAATTTTGGCCAACACAGGAACGAGAACAAAGTAGGTAGATTATTACAAAATATTAAATACGTACTCGTATTTATTATTTTTGTACCCAATCAAAAAAAACTTGAGGCAATATGTTGATTTAAAATGCGTGACGTCACGCCTGTGTTCATTTTGTAGAAACTTATTTAGGTAGGTATATAAGTTTGGAACTACTCACTTATTTACAGTTCTCATACTTTTTTCCTGTGTTTTTTGTGCTGTAAGGCATTGCTTCTTGTCAAATAATAGTATATCCCCTAGGGTATAGGAGATATACTATAGATTTTGATTCCCCTGTGAAATCGAAAGATATGCGACATAATCGGTCTAAATCTTTTGATCGCGTTGACTTAAGAAACTAGACCATAGTATTTGATACAAATTTTCAGTTTGATATTTCTACGCGTTCTTATAAGCGAACAACGAAGTGTAGTGTAGTAGTTTGCGAGATATTCACCTGTTTATTTTGACAACTGTCATCTAAAATTACGATTGCGTCGACCTCTTTCATATTGCCAGATATTACTAGTTTAGGTTCAATAGTTCATGAGATAAGGGTGTTCTAATTTTGACACCTGTCATCCGAAATGAGATGTCATCGAGATGGATTTATTTGGACGGAGGGACAATCGTACCTGAAAAAATATTTTTTATTGCATGAAAATTATGTAGTCCCTGGTGTTGTATCGATAATCACCATTTGATATCCCGTGATCACACCAGTGTAACGAGGACCACAGATTTTATGAATCCTATAGCTCTCAGTTAAATTGTGTTAGGTATTGCTCTATGCTATACCACTGTTGACTTCGTTTTCTTTACCACTGTTAGCTTCTTTTTATAAAGTCGAAATAGTTTTTGTTGACTCCCTCGCGAATGTAGAGCGAGGTCAGATATAAATAAGATTAGATGTCTTGGCTAGGTAATGGATGGACAGTTAAGCTGTTTGACATTAAGTGTGAATGTTAGAAAAGGTGCCTTATCTTAATCACATTGCGATGGCTATCGTGGACGGAATGAAGCCTGAAATCGTGTTCATTCCCATTTATGGGGTACATTTAACATTGTTTCTAACTTCGTCTGCTTATGGTAAATTGGCGAGTGTACTTTTCAACAACCTTGGGCCTAAACTTGGATATAAAAAGTAAACGTTACCTATTTGAAATAAAGAAATTGCATTACTGTAATATCAGATTATATACACTGATTACACTATGTTCAATTAAAATGTCAATAAAATTTTCACTGTCACCACTCGCATGAAATTTAACGCTAATAACAATTGCAAAGCACATTTTATAAAACCTTTAACCTTGAAAATTTGCACAATTAGAGCTGCAAGTGCCAATTAAAGCTTTCAAAAACGGAGACAGATTTGAGTGAAATTTGCTACACGAGCAAATTTCATCCAAATCTGTCTCCGTTTTTGTAGCATAACATCCAAACATCATTCTTTCACATTTACATCATTAGTTCACCTACACGTGTATTTATTTATTGGATAATCCAGTGGAGTGGCAATCAACGTCTTAATCACCTAAGATCAGTATCGAACAATCAAGCATCTACTTCGATTTGGCGATATAATTGGATCTAAGATCATTATCAGGTCGATTTTCGCTTGGAAGCTTTGCCGGCGCTAATAAACAACTAAATCGAATTCTTTTCCGTGTGGCTTAATGTTGCGTAGGTATAATAAAAAGATATTGTGGTCCGAGGAAAACCCATTCAGTGAAGGACAACGTGGATTCTATTTTCATGTTTTTGTGGATGCATCGACTGTATTTATTTAAAATTTCGTTAAAATTGAAAATGAACATCGTTTTACTCGTACTTTCGTTTTGTTTCGTGAAGCTTGTTAGAGCAATATATAGGTATGTACTAGAGGCAATTTTGCTCAGTTTTATTAATGGTTAAAGTTTTCGTCTAAATCTGTTGTCATTAAAATAATATTATCAGCTTAAACTCAGGCCTAATAACTTAGGCCAGGTACTAAATTCTCGAAGTCTGAAGACGATGTATGGTGGCTGGCTATATATTCAATATGACTATACCGTTAGTAATCATGGGTCACGGGGCAACGCCCATGTTATATTTTAAAACATTTTTTATACACCACAGGAAAGCACTTGGGTTTTCTCTTATCTAGTAGGTAGGGTGAGTGGGGGCAAGATGAAAATCGGGGCAACATGAAAACCTATCCATAACTTCAAACTTAATGCTGCTTTTTCAGTCCTGACAACATTGTTAAGACCGCCATTTTGTTACGTCCCACCCCTCAGTCAGCACTTGCTGCTTTGAGTAAGAGGTGGTGTAAAAAGTATAAATTTCTATTTGTGTGACTTTTACGCTTAAAACTCGAGTGTTTTAATCTTACCCCATGTGCTGCTACTCTATTTACGAGGTAGATACGAGTATTTTATTTATTTATATACACATTATTTTCCACTCTGAGTAGTGTTGTTAAATCTAAATGTGGCTGTTTATCATATTTCAGTACTTAGTACAACGTTTCGTCTTTACCCATCAATATTTGACGGGTAAAATGAACATACTAAAGTTTCGATCTTTCCCCGTTTTCGAAATTCATACTAACAGGCAGATGTTCTCAAACTTCTCCTGATAAGATTTCCCCATACTAAAAATTTAAATAGCAACCGACACAAAAACCTCCAAAAAGTAAAAAATAAAATGTGATGGTTGACTTTAATAACTTTAATATACCTAGTAATATTTTGATTCAAGGGTCGTCACGCCGGGGGACCACTATTATATTTCTATTTATTTACTTAATTATTCCCGATTACGACCGAGTATTTAAGGCGTTAATAGATACAGTACAATACAAGGGACATAGGGGACAATACAGAGGGCATGCGAGATAATACAGAGGACATACAGGGCAATACAGAGGACAAGCAGCACAATCCTCTGTATTCTGCTACTTGTCGGCCGACATCTACCGCCTAACTTATAGCGATGCACTCGCTATGCGTTAGGCGATGGAGCCGCAGGGGTCATCCTCTTCCATCCATCTTCTGAACGTGACCAAACCATCTAATCGTACCTTTCTCAATTCTAGTCACTACATCCTCTTTCAAGAAGCAGCGTACACTAATTACATAATTTTTAATTTTGTCAATTAATTTCAGTCCTAACATGCTTGTTAATGCTCTTATTGCAACATGCACGAAAGTAGAATAAATGCAGTACCTTTATTCTACTTTCGTGCCTGTTTTGCCGTATCCAACATTCACTCTATACATTAGTGTCGGGGCCAGCACCCCTCTAGGAACTGCAAGACGTGCCTTTTCAGACACTTTCTGACTTTTCATAAATGTCATAAATAATTGTGAAGCCTATTTAAGCCCGCATAATAAATTTCATAGAAATTGGAGCAGATTTTAAATATTTTCCATAGAAACTTTCAACCCCTATTTTGCACCCTAAGGGGGTGAATTCCAATAAACCATGAAACACGTATTCAATAAAATATTTTTAAGAGCATGAATCTCAAGTTTTATTAAAATCGTTGCTAATTTAAAAATGTTTCCATACAAACTTGCAACCCCTATTTCATCCCTTTAGGGTAAACATTTTTGAAAATCCCTTCCGTGCGTCCACATTTTGAATTAAAACAACTGTCCAAATTTCACGTTTCTACCGTTAGCGGTTACGTACTACTGTGCGTGCGTCTATAGATACATATCCATAATAGTCTATAGATAAATATCTATCCTAAAATTAAATAAGAGAAAACTCGAGAGCTTCTCTGTGGTGTATAAATAAATGTTTTGAAGCATAACGTTATACAGGATTATTTCAGGACCCCCGCCGAAATAAAATATATCTAATTTAAGATAAAGAAAGTAATATAAAAAGTCTGAGTGTTTGTTATCGTACTCCTGCGAAACGGATGGACCGATTTTTATGATTTTTTTTATGTATATTTGGTAGTTCTGAAAATAGGTTGTAGGCTATATGAATACCTCTAGTTGATAAGGGTGGCCCTCTCCAGATATTTTTGAGTGTAGCGCTAAGCGAAACGTATTTGGGCACAGCTAGTAATATACAGGGTTACTTTGCGATTAGGAGCCAAATTTATATGAGTGACTCAGAATCCGAAAAATAGTCGATCTACGAGTATGTTGAAGAAAAAAAATTATTTAGTTAAGCGTTAGTCGTACCTTTGTTGCTACCCGATCGCGGATCTCACTGTAATGAGGCTTGGGGGTGCGCGGGCGACGGGACCTTGGGCGAAAACGCAATGCAACAACGCCCCGCTAGTTCGGACTGGGAAGCGAATTAAGCTGTCTGCCGTGCCCGTGGACTTGTGCCAGGACTTTTCCCGCTTTTCAAACTCAAATGTTTTATTGCATACCATAATTTTTACATGGGTTCTTAAGTAGTTAATACAGTATAGTCACAATTATGGACCCTGATAGGCACAGCAATATAAACGATGAGCTGAGGAGAGGGTAGATATTTTCATAATCTAAACAAAATGCTGTTGTATTTTTACAGTGTGAATTAGGTACAAGTCAGGTAGACTGTCTTTAATTAATTAATTAGTTTTAGTGTAACTGTAAGTATTTTTTCCCAGTGCCTTAACTCATTAAACTCAGTTAAAGAAGTTTTACGTGTGTCTTATTGGATTACACTCATAGTACCTACCTGCCGTGCTACACTATATTTTAAAAGCTTATTTTGAAAAATATTATATTTCGCCTCAGAAATGTTAGCAACGCTATTTCTGTCTTGTGTGTAGATATTACTATAATTCGATTTATACTTCGAGTTGGCGATTTTACCGGAGGGAGACTCAGTACCAGTGTCGCCTGCTTGGGTAACTCCGTTTTACCTATTTCTGCTGCAATGCAGCAGTACTTGCATTCCTGTGTTCCGGTTTGAAGGGTAAGATATGGCAGTGAAATTACTGGGTACCGTGACTTTATATGTTATGTCACAAGTTGGTAACGTATACTGAGGGGCTTGCAGGAGATCTACTCTGATTCTCCGAAATGAACTTTCGTCAACGAACGAAGATCAAACGAAATTTCGCATGTCTCTACTTAATCTCGTTCCTACAGAACCGAAAACAGCCGACATCCGGGATGTTTTACTTTTTTCATATGTAGTACCTACATACTGCATAGCGTTCATACATTAGTTAAATTCAGATAAATAGCTATAATCGCATCATCAAGTATTGATTACAGATGGCGTGACTACAGAGAGGTCTCCGCAGGAACGCCAATTTTTTTATTTCTATTAAACTAAAAGCAGTACATTCTCAAAGAATTCACGTACGTCTTGTACGTCATTCGTACATAAAAATGGGATACCTACACCGTACTAATAAAAATGTGGTGGCGTGAAATAGGGTAGACCCCCAGACTTGCATTTGAATTTCACAAGAACCACATGTGCCAAAGGTGACTGTTACCACTTACCATTTGGTGGGCAGTATGATTCTTTGCCAACTTAGTTGTATAAAAAAATACCCAAGATAATAACTACAGCATCGAGTCGAGGCATCATTGAAAAACAAGGTGTATTTGAAAATATTTCTTGTGGCTACTTGTTCGGCTAATGGATTGTGTTGTGGTCAATCCAGGCTACAGCTGCGGCGCGCTCGGCTCGCAAACATTAATAAGTACTAGTGTCCAGTTGGTTTAGCTGTTTGTTTACGCTAGATTATCAGATTAAAGTCGACTTTGTTGTTGTTTACTAATCTAAGGCGTGTTTGGAATGAAACATATTGTTCATTATGTTATTGGTATTGAGGGGTGATTTAAGGGTGTATGAAGCGTTAAGACTTTTGAGAAAATGTGTGTCAGTGGCGCTGTGGACTCGGCACTTGCCTTCCAATCGGGAGGTCTGGGGTTCGAGATTGCCATGTACCAATGGGTTTTCGTTTTTCGAATGTCTTATGTAGGTACATTTGTCTGACGCTCCTACGGTGAAGGAAAACATCGTGAGGCAATCTGCGAAGAAATTCAATGGTGTATGTAAAGTCGACCAATCCGCACTGGGCCAGCGTGCTTGACTAAGGCGGTGGGAACTGTGATGATGATGATGATGATGTGTGGTGATATGGGGAAATAAATAGCTTATGATTTCCTTTCAATATTTATTTCTTAAAGTTAATAAAGAAAAGCTTTTGGTGCTTATAAAATACTATGGGATCTTTCAATAGGTGCAATATTCTGCGAAAGACATATTATGAAAAAGAGGCATTTTGTGACCGGTAGATATTTTGTGAAGAAGACGTACTGTGAAAAACCCCTATGACAAAGCTGTAAAATTAAGTCTTGATATTTTGCCATGGTACGCTGCACGCATTTCATAAAACGCTTTTAATTGTTCAAATTTATGATCAATCTACTTATTTAATTTATTGTTTGCAAAGTGCAAGGGTTTCGTCATCATGGTGGTGACATCCATTGGCCATCGAGATCGTGATATCTGAAGTCTATGCACATAAACCACAGATATTGGCATTGCCACCGTGAAGGCAAGCTCATATAAAAAAATCGCGTTCTTTATGAAATCGAACCTTTGTCGGCCTAAATTCGTCGGGTTCGACGCACAACCACACCCCCGACGGCCATGTGTGTGGCTAACTTTATCCATACTAATATTATAAATGCGAAAGTGACTTACTGTCTGTAGCCTCTTCACGCTTAAACCGCTGAACCGATTTAGATGAAATTCGGTATAGAGATAGTTTGAGTCCAGAGAAAGGACGTCGGATAGTTTTTATCGTCGAAATTATCCTTTAAGTAGGTGAAAAGGGGGTAGGAAGTTTGTATGGGGAATCAATAACCGCTGAATCGATTTAGATGCATTTTGGTATGTAAATAGTTTTAGTTGTGGGGAAGAATATCCTTCCCCACACTTCGCTGCCTTTCGCTTATATGCAGATTGGATAAAAATAAACTACCCAAATTACTAATTCTATGCGGATGAAGTCGCGGGCAAAAGTTAGTATTCCATAAAGTCAACTATTGTCCTCTAAGATAAAATAATAAATGTAGCAATATCACTTAAGCAGGCTGTTTAACGCTTTAAATATATAGCTTAGATGTTTAACGTTTTTAAATGAAAAGCACTGTAAAAGAATACTTTCAGGTAATACTTATTGTAAATAGAAAGTAATCCTTGAAAGTACTAGTCGAACAAGATCAAAATCTTTCAGGGTAGATAGATTGTATAAATACAACCTACCTACCTATCAATTTGACTGCCTTTGCAGTCGGACAAAATTTTTACGAAATTATTTTATTTCTTCGGACATTTTTACGGAACCGGGTGCTAATAAGTTCCGAGGGATAAGTAGTTTATTGCACGTTTAACCGAAACAAATACTCAGCAAGAGTATAAATCTAGTTTTTCTTATGTTTAACATGAGTGGTTCCAGCGTATAACTCAATAATGACCCTCACTTTGTAAACAGACACAGAGGAGATGAAAAAATAATATTTTTCATGAGAAAAATATACGCTTGTATCAATTTCCCGCGACCAGTGTCGTTCCCTGCGGACTTTTAAGTTTCTAAGCACTTTGTTATTCGTGTCGAGTCTGTTTCTTTGCGCTTTAGGCAGCTCAGGGTTTCTCAAGGAGCAGTTTATTAATGTTGGCGGACAATGAATTAATGCCTCGTTTTTTTAAATCCCAATGTTAATGCTATAAAGATCATAAGCAAGCTCTTACGCATTTATAACAAGTTCATGGGCAAATTTTATAAACAATCTAATAGTGGATATTATTCAGTTAATAATTGATTTTTTAAGTTGTAACTTCTTTATTAGTAAGCCTATAAGTAAACGTAGACGGTTCACAGGGTTCTTTTGTTACACACTGTATAGCATACAATTTTTGTATTTAAGAAACGCCAGTGAGTCTGACCGGCTTCGATCTACGAGTGTCTACTTATTGTGAAATTAATTCCAAAATACAAATTCACGGTTTCCCTGACTGATGGAAAATGCATCATTAAAAGCGACCTTCAGTGACTAATGGAAATTTATTATTCACGAAGTAAGTGTGACGTAGATATTGACTGTCCTAAACTTTTCGATTGGGAAGTTGACAGGATGGAGCTTAATACTTTTATTTTGTTTAATTAAAGAAACAATCAATCGCTCGACGAAATATATATATCTTTTTTCTTATATATGAACTCGTGAGTTACGTTTTAGGGAAAAGTCAAATTAACGGGAACGACTGGAAAAATATAACTGATCTACAATATTAAAAATTGTTTTGAAAAAAAAAAACTATAAGTACGCCGTTTATAATACAAATTTAAACAAGATTAAATTTAATCATTTGTATACGAAAAAAACAAGCGAACTACGCATTGCAATGGAAAACTACTCATTAGAGTGCACAAAAATAAGCTTCTTACTGTTATTGACATACCTAGAGTAGGATATCTTATACTAGTAATAATGATTTGAAGTACTCAATGCGGATTTGTAGAATATTTTTAAATTTGTCTCCTGATTGAAATTTAATCCTGTATAGTTACGTACAGTTTATTCCTCAAATAAAAACTTTTTAACAAAAAATTGAACCGCCGAAAAAACTAAAAAGCAAAAACACTGAAAAGTTAAAAATAATTTAAGAATAGGTACAGACAACATCACACTTCTATGTTGAAGTCGGTGACAAATTTTAACACTTCCTAGGAGATCATCGTTTGGCACCGACTTCAATATAGAAGTGTTGTTAAGTTGTCTGTACCTATTCTTAAATTATTTTTAACTTTTCAGTGTTTTTGCTTTTTAGTTTTTTCGGCGGTTCAATTTTTTGTTAAAAAGTTTTTATTTTTTTTGTGACTTTTATCTATTAATTTTACAATCAGTGAGTGAATCATCAATTATCCCCCGTTTTTGTACCTTTAGGGTTGGAATTGTTTTTTCAAATTTATATGGGAACACCCTCGGGGTATACGCTTTCCAATAAAAAAGAATAATCAAAATCGGATCACTCTGTAAAAAGTAATGCGTGGTCATTGATCACAATTAGTGAGTAAATCAACAATAAATTCCTGTCTTCCTACCCTTAGAGTAGGAATTTTTAAAAAAAATTAAATGGGACCATCCTCGGGGTCCCATCCTCCCTTTCCAATAAAAAAAGAAATTATTTTATTTTCTATTATTTTCTACAAAATCTTGTTGATACCTACCTGCTAGTATTAGAAAGTAAATTTATGTTTTTTTCCTCATACCAACTATTCTCGTTACATATATACATGTATACAAGTTTATTTTTTAGTTATGACAAACATTTTGTGTGTTTGTTCAGACAAGCAAACTGAACAACTTTCACTATGGGACCAACTTCGAAATCGCAAAAAATACAAATGTTCAACATTCACTGAACCTAAATGTATGAAACAGCTGATGTTTTTTTGCGATTTCAAAGCTGGTGCCATAGTGAAAGTTGTACAGTTTGCTTGTCTGAACAAGCACACAAAATTTTTGTCATAATTAAAAAATAACCTTGTATATAAAAGGAGAAGTTCCCATCTATAGACGTACGCACAGCCGTAACCGTTTACGGTAGAAACGTGAAATTTGGACAGTTGATTTAACCCTTTGGATCAGATATCGTTCCGTCTCGCAAAGGCACGATCAGATAGACTTTTGACCTTATGCTACAACATGTATATAGCGCGACTTGAGGAGAGTTTAAAATCAAATCCGAAACTTTTTTGGTCCTTCACTAAGCACAAAAAGATGAAACAGAACCACTATCCTGCTCAGATGTCTTATGACAGTGATACCGCTTCTAATGGCAAGGATATATGCAACTTGTTTGCTAAAAACTTTTCTGCTGCTTACTCTACTTCTTTAAGTAGTAACACTTCTGTATTTTCTTCCGACAATCCAGTTGCTAACCCAACTTACGGTTACCTATCATCAATTAAGTTCAAAGACGATCAGGTACGTAAAGTTTTAAAAAGACTTGTAATAAATAAAGGTGCCGGTGCCGACGGTATTCCTGCAGTTTTTGTTGCGAAGTGTACGCCTGCATTAGTGAGACCCCTGCGACTGATTTTCAATAAGTCTTTAGACACCGGCATATTCCCGTCTGCCTGGAAGACTGCACTGGTTGTCCCTCTTCATAAGGGCGATGCTAGAGACCTCGTGAAAAACTACCGACCAATCTCTATTCTTCCTGTGTTCGCGAAGGTTTTCGAGCAACTTATATACCCGATTTTGTCATGGCACGTCACTCAAATCATCGATCATAATCAGCATGGCTTCATAAGCCGCAGATCTACAGCCACAAACCTGGTGTCATTTGTCCACATTCTGAGTATGATATTAGATAAGCGATCTTCTGTTGACGCTGTCTACACAGATTTTAGTAAAGCGTTTGATCGCGTTAATCACCGTATACTATTACGTAAGCTTTCTGCTAATGGGATCACCGAACCACTTCTCACTTGGTGCGAGTCTTACTTGTCGCAGCGGAAAAGTATGGTGGCGGTTGGTGGGTACTTGTCTGATCCATTTGCTGCACTTTCTGGCGTCCCACAGGGCTCGCATTTGGGGCCATTGTTTTTTAATATTTTTATCAACGACATTGGTAGTTGCTTCAAAAATAGCAAATACTACTTGTTTGCTGACGATTTAAAGTTTTTCAAACCCGTTGACTCTATAACCGATTCGGTACTTTTACAGGAAGATCTTAACCGCTTAGTGGCATGGTGCCATGATAACAAGATTGATCTGAATGCTAGCAAATGTTTATCGATAAAATTTTCGAGAAAAGTTGAGCGATCCTCTTACGACTATAAAATCAATAACAACACTCTAGCTAAAGTAGATCATGTCCAAGATTTAGGTGTGACACTGGACTATAAACTTAGAATGAATGTTCATATCGAGAACATGTGTGCAAAGGCATTCAAATCTTTAGGTTTTGTACTGCGTAATAGCAAAGAATTTAAATACCCCAAAACTAAAATTATTTTATTCAACGCATTAGTCCGTAGCGTCTTAGAATACTGTAGTGTGGTGTGGAATCCATTTTATGAGGTGTATTCAAAGCGGATAGAAAGTGTACAGAAGCGGTTTTTATGGCACCTCGCTTTTTCATGTCATTTAGGTAAAATAGTAAACAGCTATTCTGAGCGCTTAAAATATTTCAAAATTAGCTCCCTAGCTGATCGTAGACGCTTGCTTGATCTCTCATTCTTATTTAAACTGGCCAATGGTATAATTGATTCACCTGAACTTCTCTCGTCACTTGACTTCTCATTACCACTTAAATTGCCTAGATCCTCTTCATTTAACTTGCTCAAAACGTCAGGCAGCAATTCCAATCTAGGTCACAATGCACCACTTAACAGAATGATTCGTCAATTCCACCATATATCAAAGCATGAATCTGTTGATCTCTTTGCTTGCAATATTAATAAATTTAAGAATTCTATCAACTCACTGTGATATGTAATAGCTTTATTATGTAATCATCTAATTTTGTTTTAATTTTTAATCAATTGTAGGTATTTACTTAATTTTTTATTAATTGTTATTAATTCAAATCGACATTTTAATAAGAGATGCTGTATGTTTGTCCATTTTTTTTTCAAATATTGCATGTAGTCTTCGCCCAGAATTGTAATAGCATTTAGAAATAAGTCATTTTATTACATTTTAATCCTTTAGTATAACACAATGTATATTATGTTGGCGTTCAATAAATAAATAAATAAATAAAATGCGGACGCACACTAAGAAGCGATTTAAAAAATAATAATCCTAAAGGGATGAAATAGGGGTTGCAAGTTTGTAGGGAAATATCTTTAAATTAGCAACGATTTTGATAAAACTTGAGATTCATACTCTGAAAAACATTGCATTGAATACGTGTTTCATGGTTTATAGCAATTCAGCCTATTAGGGTGCAAAATAGGGGTTGAAAGTTTCTATGGAAAATATTTAAAAATGCTCCAATTTCCATGAAATTTATTATCCGAGCTCCTAAATATAAATAACCTTTTCTATATAATAGGCTACAAAATTATTTTTCCTACGGGAAAATATAAAATTCCCACGGGAAAACAATAATAACGCGGGCGAAGCCGCGAGCGGAAAGCTAGTAACTCTTTGTGCAGCGTACCTTTTTCAGGAGTTGTAGTTTAAATATTTGTTATCTAGGGCAGTTTGTAGTGAGTTCGAACGTAGGCCAAACAGCTAGAAACCAACAAACAGATCCTCTACGCCGAGCGCGCGCTTTGTATTTTTTATAAGTGACCGACGACGACTGGCCAGAAGGGCGGCGTTTGCGAATGTAAAGGTCGTAGACTGCATTTTTAATGGTCCAGGTTGCTTCCGCGAGGAAAATGAGCTGAATAAGTCAAAAGCCAAGCGAATTTCGGTTGGTCAAACCAGATTCTACTAATTATTTTCACTGAGCATACAACAGAAAAAGCCTTTTTATGGGCCCCTTGTAAATAGATTAAGGTGATGGTGGTAATGTTGAAAATCTCACACTGCGTTTAGTTTGGCCGTATTAATGTTTGAAATCACAATGTTTATGTGGGTAGTGTGCACGACACGAATTTCGTAATTGACCTAGTGTTTGGGGTACTCTAATCAAATATACATTGTGAGACCTAAAATTACAGAGGTATCATGCTCGGCCTTGCGAAAGCGCGGCTTAGTTTAGAGTACACAAACAAGCGTTGTAGATGTAGGTGGATGGAGTATCAATTTTAAGCATTTCTGCGTTTATGCTACTTGTAAATGAAATGTACAACTTTACCTGCAAGTAACCAGAATGGTTTTTGAGAATAAATTGTTTAGACTCGATAAGTACTTATATATGTTATAAGCTTGGTGGCGCCGAGGTTCGTGCGCTCGGCCTGCGATAGTGGTTGTTAAGCTACTTTCGCAATGGTCGGTCACTGGATTGGTGACCAAAAATTTACTATCTCGAGCTCCTCCGTGCTTCGAAAGGCACGTTAACCAGTGAGTCCTGCCCCTCATCTCGCTTCGGTCGTGTCGAATAACCCTGCCATCCGACTTTGCGAGTGAAGCAACAGAGACTGCACTTGTGTTTTTGCGCAGACACTTGTGCACTGTAATATCTCCCGCGCAGATGGCTTGGCTCCGTTGAAATTGGTTGCCGTGACCGAATATCGGTTAGGAGGACATTTTGCGACAAAGACGTTTTGCGAAAAAGCCTATTTAATCTGCCAGTTGTACTGGCGCTGGCAGAACGGACATAGGCGAGTTTTGTAGAGGTGGTCGTTGCAAAGACGAACCGTTTATAGATTACCGATTACTGGATACAGATACCGATTTATGTTCTGCGATGAAAGAACCACATTATGTTTCATTTCAAAACATTGGATTGCAAGCTCTGTGCCTAGATAAAGCGCTCGATGTTCCGTTTATGCCATATTAGAACCATATTTCTTTCTCTTCTTATGTAATACGCCCACCGCTGGGCAAAGGCCTCCCCACTCTTTTAAGATAGTCTTGTATATTAATAAAAAAAAAAAATATTTATAGCTACTTTTATCAAGTCACAATGAGTCAGACGGCAAAGATCAATCAGACGTATATTTTAAAGATAAAAAAATACTATTGAAATAGGTACTCGTATTGTCAGCTTTGGTATAAAAACCGCTAGTATGGGAAAACATACCAATATGACTTGAATGATGTCACGATATTGAAGTCTTAACAGTAAAACTCAACGCGAACTGGCTGATGAGTCCGAAGCAGGAAAGACTTTGCCGTGCTTTACAAACTCCAATTGACTTACAATTCGTTTGCAATCCATGTGATAAAAACGCTGTAGACTGCTATAGGACTCTATAGCCACCTTAAAAGAAGTGGTAACCCCATCTGTTTATTATTTCGCCTCATACTTAAATTACCACAAAAATATACGCTGTCGATCGATGTTTATGATTAGTTTACAATATACACACACAAAATTTACAAATTTTAAGGGACGCTTCAGGACACGGTAGTGGAATGATTTAAATATTAATTAAAAAAATAACTCATCTATTTAATTTTATATTCATTTTCTAAAATATAAAAAAAATACTGCACTAGTTTAATGCAGTATTTTTTAAGTTTTTTTTATTTTTTGTATTTTTTTTTATTTTTTATATAATAATGGATGTGTCCTGAAGCGTCCCTTAAATTTTCCTTGCGTCCTTTAAATCAAAGAAAGACAAAACAAAAAAGAATTTCATAAAATCCAATTATTCAATATACCGCTTATGGCACGTAAGTAATTCTAACATAACATGTATACACGGTGTTTCATAATAACCAATAAATAATCAAAGCGTTATCTAAAACTAATTATTAAAATGTGTTTACACGTAATGACATTGAACCCAACATTTTCATGTATATCATAGTATCATCATCATGTCTACGATTTACATGAAAATTTTGGGTTGAATAACATTACGGGTTATTTAATAGTTAGTTTTAGATAACGCATTGATTATTTATTGGTTATTATGAAACACCGTGTATATAAATGTTGTAAGCGCGTTAATGATAGCTCGCTTTCGGTATAAATTATAATTTTACGACATAGCTGGACTAGCGACTGGATGGCTTCCGCAGATCCAGTTTCCAGTTATAATTTCCGCGCCGAGGTCGTCTGGCCCCCATTAATGGATTTCTGGAGCATCTGATCGGCAGAAACGAACACGAAATTTTAGCTAAAAGCGCACGTTAAGATAATGGTGGCGTGTACATACAAACAATTGTTTTCTTTTTTGAAGTTATTACACTTTTTTCATAATAATATATTTATAGTCTACGGCAGACATATTTAGAAAATTATGACTGTTTAAAGCAACTTAAACATATTTTTAACACGCACTGTTCTGTAGTAATGTAATGAATACACTTTACATTACTACAGAACAGTTATGTGACAATACAATGTCACATAACTTTATCTGAAAACACGTCAAATCAAAGCTAAACTATATGGAATGACATATGGAATATGGAAGTTGAGCTCAAACTTTTGCTTTGAGGTCAGCTTCCAATTGACGACTCTGTAATAATACAGGGAGAAAAAAAGTAGCCCTTGCTGGTTTTCTTGCTGGTTCTTTCCAGTACAAGGTCTTCCGCCGCAGACTTGTGAACCAATGGCTAGCTGCTTTGACGTGCAAAAGTGATTGTTACTACTATTTGAATACAAAATATTGAATTCGAATTTGAAATTGAATCTAATTTCAAAGGAAATAAAGTTATATATATATATATTTGATATAATACTCATATTCTATAACGTTTTGCATAAAGCTACATTGCTATTATAAAATTATATTATATTTTCATTAGATATAATTTTTACATTGTTTACTTAATAATTTTCTAAATATCATTTTGACCATACATGGAGCCGTGACAGAAAGCATGCACGCTGTATGTTTGCTTGCATGATGAATGCATGCTTGCTTGCATGGTGCATGCTTGCTTGCATCCTCCATGCTTGCTTATATGCTGCTTGCTTGCACGTTGCATGCTTGCTTGCATGCTGCATGTTTGCTTGCACGCTGCATGGTTGCTTCTATGCTGCGTGCTTTCTTGGATGTTGCATGCTGCATGTTTGCTAACATGGTGTTTGCTCGCTTGCATGCTATATGTTTGCTGACATGGTGTTTGCTTGCTGGCATACAAGTAAATAAATGCATAGCAAACGAACAGGCGTTATATAAATGTTTTTTATATCATCTGGTATTACTTATGTAAAAAAAACTATTATATTAAATGTTCATTATATCACATGAAATTAGAAAATCTATAACTATATCAAATGTTTATTATATCAAGTCAGTTTCTATAATTATATCAAATGTTTATTATATCAAGTCAGTTATTATATGAAATAAAATGATAGGCAATGAAATTATATTATTAGTATGTTAGATCACCAGTATGTATATCAAACCGAGCCCTTACCGACCCGCCACCGAGCACTTACCGACAAAATTTACAACAACATGTACTTTACAACAACAACATACAACTGTACTTTGTTAAGTCAAAGTAGTCTTTATATATTGTTAATAAGTAGGTACGTATCAACATTTTGGAGGCGCAGGTTTGAGTCCCACCCGAGATGATTTTTTTTCTTGTATTTGATTCATTTTCACCATTTCTCAAATTATTTAGCATCTATATCTTCTATACAAATAAATAAAATTGAAGTGTCTGTTTGTAATGTCAAAATAACATTTTTTTACTAAATGGGTATGAATGTATATTGGGTACCAATAACAAAAACACAATTTAAAAATTTTTTGTCTGTCTGTTTGTTCCCGGTAATCTCCGGAACGGCTGGACCGATTTTGACTTGACTTTCACTAATAGATAGCTAATTATATAAGGTAATTAAATAATTTTTGCCAAGAGTTACAATTCCACGCGGACAAAGTCGCGGGCACAGCTAGTTTTTAAATAAAATGCAAATTCGCAAATGTAATCTTTCTCATTGTTAATAACTAATACGTATGAATATGCTGGAGACGCGGGTTCGAGCCCTGGGGCCCAATTCAGCTAATAAGCTACAGCTGAATCGCAACTGAATCGTTGCCATCGACCAATCAGAACGCCACATTATCACGTCATCGAGCAGTTGAAAGACAATATAAGCGCTCCGATTGGTCGACCGCAACGATTCAGTTGCGATTCAGCTGTAGCTCATTAGCTGAATTGGGCCCCTGCCCGAGATGATTTTTTATTACTTGTATTTGATTTATTTTCTTCATTTTCTCAAATTATTTAGCATTTTAAATAAAATGCTAAGTCAAAAATATTAAATTTTAATGCGTAGCTCGACAAAACGGGATGTGGTTATGAAAATAGTACCTCCAGAGTACCTGTTGCTTAGGTATATTTCCAGTTTGGTGCGAAAAAGTATTTTTTCTATTGTTCGACTCGTCGTACTACTGACCCCGGGTGGCCCCTCGCGATCTCACGACACAGCGGCATCGGCCCGGGCACACAACTTTGTGTTTGAAAGATATTTTCATTTTTCTCGACGGGCGGGCGGCGGGCGGGCCATAAACACATTGTTCGAAATGTTCTTACTTGCTCTGCTTTCAGCGGACGGCGCTAAAAAGTTTGTAATACACGAAATTATTTGTCGTGAGATATTATATTCATAGAACGTAGGTACCTATATTATTTCGTAATAAACGGACCGTAGCTGGCCGGGGCAGTCCCGGGGTTGTCTGGAGAATTGGGTTATCCCAGTACCTACCTGGATCAATCCGACGATGGATTAGGTAGATGGACATCGGGCTTGGCCTAGTGAGTTTGTCCCGCACTCCACGGGAGGAGTCCCACACACGCTCTTGGAATAGTCATCGGCAGGTACGGTGAGCTACCACTATTACACTTCATAAAAAAATAAAAGGTATATTATTTAATACAAACACCACAATGGAGGTTTAAGGTGAATACCTAATGCGTTATAGGGCTCAGGATTTCTTTAATAGTTTCCTTCCTGGATAGTGGTAATAGTTGCTCTATTTTAAAAAAAAAAAATCAATGGCCAGTATAGTATACCTTTCTTAATAAGGCGAGGTTTCCTAGGGAATCTACTCGTGCACGGCGACTACTTTATTGCAAGGTGATGTAGTTGATAATTGAATAGCTTCTAATGTCGCTTACGCGCTGTGACCGACCGAACTAAAATGTTACACGGTTTAATCGATTTTTGAAAAACTGGGGTACAAAATATAGAATTTATTTTTGCAATTTTCTACACAATAATAATGCACATCTATTGGTTAAACTTTCGTCATTTATTATTGTATTTTCTGATTCACAGCTGTTTTAAAATATTGAACAGAGAGATCTTTGCATTTTTTCTATCAAGAGAAATATTATTAATCATGTTTGAGGTAATATGCTCAACAAAATCATATATTAATTTGTAAACTGGATGTTTAACATTTGTAGCGGTACATTCAATCGAAATTGCTTGAAAACGGGAAAGTAATCGCGCCTTAAATTCAAATTTATTTATCTTCTTATCTAAGTATATAAATAAAAATGGATCTTCGAAATGTATGTACGCCCATAACTTTCGAATGACTGCCTCAAATTGAATGTTTCTTGGTTTTATATACTCACACAAACTTATTTAGGTTAAAGAGTACACAAAATTGTAAAATAAAATAAGTTGTAAATAACAATAAAAAAATGATTACAATAATTTAAACATAAATTTCAGTAATTTAGTTTAAAAACATGGCGATACAAAGTACAGTCAGCTAGTTGGTAATAAACGCCTATAACGTCAATAACGCCTAACATGGTCGTCAGAGCACGTTGGAGAGCGCTGTACACATGCTGACGGTGTCGGACTTTTAGTAGAGGAATCGACATTTCGAAATCTGATGTTTTATCCCAAATGGATTTCAGCAGTTTTTGAAGCTCGATGATCACCAAAGTCAGCCCAAACTCATCAATAATAGGTATACGTACATTCCGCGGCCATCGTTATAATCCAACTCTATAATGCGGCTGACGACTAAAACATTGTACACTGTACTGTAAAATTTATTGTGGCGACTTGATAATTGAAGTTTAAACTATTAGTGTTATGATTTACATTTGTATTAAATTACTTTTAATGTGTTCAAGCTCCCGTACTAATTGGGATATCAACGCGCGACTAGTCTGCGCTACCACTAACCGCCTCCAGCGTAGTCTAGTGGCTGAGGTCGCCCAGAATTGATCAGTAGGTCGGAGATTCGATTCCTCACGGAGGCTGAATTTTTTCTGGTTGGTTTGGTTGGTGGCAGGACTTCTGAACTCGCCTGGCTAGTGACCACCGTCATAACTAAGTTTATCGCCATGATAACAATGTCGATAACATTGTTGTGTTTCGACAATTAGAAGTAAGATAACCGATCCTCAGCTGTTGAGTCCAGATGAAGCTCGATCTTGGTCCTTGTCTTCACTTACCTTGTATACACTGTTGTGTGTATGAATCGTATAGATGGGCCGTTTGTTTGCTACCTGTCTTGCATATAAAAAATAATAGGGTACCTACAACGCAGAGCACGCACTTATTTTGCCGCAACTCGCAGTTTGAAAGTAGCAACCGTTTATGCACAGACCAGTGGTTACACAATAGCACTCAGTTCTTCGGGCCGGTGCACTTTGCAGAACAAATTAGCGGTACTGGCTGTTCAAGCGTATACTCTTTAAAACGCTGAAAGCTTTCATGGTATTTCCGCTTGCAAAAAAAAAAACAATTGCAAGAAGATTACTGGCTGCGTGCGATTTTCTTTCGTCTTAATTTGTTAAATGAGTTTTTAAATGTCAGTAGCTAATATAAGACACTAACTAGCTGTATCTGCGAACTACGTTTCGCCATAATACTTAATTGTCAAAAAATTCTGGTGAACCTAGAATTACGTTTCGCTTTAATAAATATCAAAACCAGGGATTGAAAAGGTTCTTAGAATACCGGTACAGAACCGGTATTTAACGGTTTCGGTGCTAGAACCAGAACCGGAACCGGAACCCAAACAAGAACCTTTAAGAACCCTTATTATACCGGTTCTTGACAAATTAAGTCCGTACTAGTCGGACTTCAATAGGAACGATACCGAGATGCAGGTGCGACGTCGGCGGCCGACGACGGGAGTGGGGAGAGAGAGTGAATAAAAAATAAAGTACCTATTTTTTATTACGTCTTATACATTGTAAAAAACCTCGCGATTTTAATTCTTATAACTGTCAGTGAAATTAATAATATATAATATAAGTAATATAATATTCTGTTTATTTTAATTTTATATGTTAGTTTTATTGAGTCCTTACTGACTCTACAATACTTTATACCAACTATAGCAAAATAGACTACTTCTTTAATTTTAATTATTTACTATTTTGCGGCGAGCATCAACTTTATGTTCATTTCAATCGCAGATGAAAACGTTACCGTGTAGGTATATTATATGGATGGGTGCCTCAGCCTCTGCCCCCGCGCCTTCCACTCAGCCTACCCTGCCCCGCACGCGGACCGGCTACGTGGGCTACGGCCCGAGAACACTAGGGCAAACCCCAGACGGAGGGCCTCACGGCGGCGTGCACGGGACCAACCGCACACGCAGGCCTCCACTTCAGGGTCATTAGACGGGCATCGCCTGTGCGAATGCCCGCCTTCTCCTGCCTATCCGTCTGCGACAGATGGGAGCGGCTTGAGGATCTACCTCCCGCTCCCTCTCCGCGGCCTCCTTCTGCGAGATGACGTCCTCGCAGAAGGAGGCGACAGCCCCCCATTCCGCCTCGCCGCGGAGCATGGCCACGACCATGCTCGGCAGCGAGAGGTTTCCACCTCCCAGCGCAGCGTTGAGTTCGATGCGCTGGCGGCGCCAATCCGGGCACTCCAATACAGTATGCTTAGCAGTGTCGGGAGCGTCGCAGTGATGACACTGCGGTGTTTCCTCCCGACGGGCGACCCGATGCAGGTAGTGACCGAAGCAGCCATGCCCGGTCAGTACCGGCACCATGCGGAATGTGAAGCTGCCGATACACCTTCGAATGGATGCATGCATCGACATCCCACGGCGTTTGGTCCGCAAGAATGCAGGCCGCGCCGTGGATGACCGTGCGATAAGCTCGCATGGCCCGGGTCGCTATGACCCACTGCGGACGTCGCAGCAGGGCCATCGACCTTATCACCCCGTGATAGAGCCGACGACACGCCGATCCTGGGCCTCCCACATTAGGGAGGACCCGCCCAAGTGCGGCTGCGGCGACGCACAGCCGTGGAGCGAAAAGCATAAAATGCTCCTCGAAACTCCATCGGGGGTCCAGAACCAGGACGAGGTACTTAAGATGCGCCTCGACTGGTATGCTAACCCCTTCCACTCAGACTCGGAGCCTCATGTGAAAACTCCTCGCGTGGAAACTCATGGCCCTCGTTTTTTCAAGGGCCACATTCAAACCCAAGAGGCGTGCGTCGGACAACCAAAGACGTGCCGACCGACGCAAGGTGGGCCGCCTCCTCCTCCTGCCGAAGACACGCCATCCGGCCCCTTGTAGAGAACTGACCTGCCTTCCAGGTAGCTGTCCACGAGGGCGCGGAGGTACGGAGGCACCAATGTTGCTTAACCCTAGCAATTGTTTGCTGAGAGCACACGCCAATACCTATCATATCACATATCACTTCTAAAGCAACACCACAAATACCGTAATAATTTAATTTTTGAATTAAAATCTCATGATCAACGCAGTCGAACGCCTTGGAAAGGTCACAAAATATTCCTACCGAGTCACACCTTTTTTCCCAATTTAAAAAATATTATTTATTAATTTAGCCCCTGCATCCGTAGTTGATAGACCTTTTGTAAATCCAAATTGATTTTTTGAATTGAGAATAAATTATTCGTTCAAATATTTTACTTAATACAGGTAGCACAGATATTGGGCGGTAGTTAGAAGGATCGTGTGTATCTCCTGACTTAAATATTGGAGCTACCCTACTTTCTTTCATCAAATCAGGAAAAACACCCACCTCTATACATCGATTGAATATTATAGCTAGTACAGGTGCTATAAGGTCTATTACAGGTTCTAGCACTGATACGGATATCCCCCAAATATCTTCAGTCTTCTAATCTTCTTCTTTTTTAACATTTTATAAGCTTTAATAATATCTATTTTATCAATATTCCTAAATTTAAAACATGTGTAACGCGGGCCTAAACTTTACCGTGAGAATATGCTTCGCGCGCTCCACATTCCTCGCTTATCTCAAACCGCAACGATGTCACGCGATTACCTCGGCGCCCACGCCTCTCTTCCCCAACCCCTCTCGCTCCGCCACGACATGAAGCGCGCCGGACTCGTCAGAAAACAGCCTAGCGAGGCGCAACAAAAGCAGGACTATGCGCTCAGTGCCTCCGATTTTTTGCCGCGAAATCTATGTTCCATGTGTACGCGTGATAAATGTTTTCTGTAAATTGTGCTGCTACGACTAATAAACGTTTTACAAGCAAGATAATGGCCTATTTGTGATATGAGCTATTATAGTGGCGTCCCAACTTGTGGCAAGAAATCACGACGAGAGTGAAAAAGTGCATTATTATCGCCATCTTTAATTCGGATTATTACGTCGCCGGCTTTTCTGCAACATGCCGCGCACGACGCGCCGAAATAACACCGAGGACTCAGAGAACCTTCCTGAAGAACCGACGATGGCTGACAACACAAACAGTTCCGCCGAAAATGTATTAACGATGACCGATGCGCAACTGACGGCAATCGTCGCCGCAGTCTCCCGAAGTTTCATGCATGGTGCAGCGGCAGCATCGACGCCGACACATGATGACACGACCTGCGTTCAACCACAACTCCGACCTGGGAATTTCGCGAAATGCACTGCACGTTTCGACGGTAAAGGACACTGTGACGATATTCTTGAAGCATTCATCGAATGTACGAACATCAGCGACGATCACGCGCTGCGAGGTATGCCTATGTTGTTGACTAGCGACGCCGCGATATGGTGGGCCGGCGTAAAGTCATCAATTACCACATGGCCAGAAGCATTACGAAGACTCCGCGGCCGCTTCGGAACACCGCGACCTGCCTATAAAATATTACGCGATGTGTATGCAACTGAACAAGGGAACGAGCGAGCTGATAGCTTCGTGAGCCGCCTCCGTGCCATGCTGTGCAAGCTGCCATATGAAGTATCCGAAGAGATGAAGATCGACATTATTTATGGACTTTTAGATAGGAAAACGCGCAAATACGTGCCCCGCGATACCGTGCGTAACTTAGAAAACCTGATCGAGTTAGCGAGGAACGTTGAGGAATCCCGTGCAGAATTCAATGACCGTAAGCTGTTTGATTCGGTAAGTCAGCAAAAACCATTACAATTACCATCTAATTCGAACGATGCGACATTCCACGATAAAACTTTACCTAAACGCGCTAGACCGCGATGTTCATATTGTAATATATTTGGTCACACCTTAGCAAACTGTCGTAACTTAGAAAATAAAAAAAATTCGCCAGGTAGTTCCGTTTTTAATGACAGTAACTTACAGATACGTAAAAAAAATTCAGAAATCTCCAAACGTGACTTATGCAGTTCTAATGATTTTAACCCCTCAAAGGCAGAATTTAGTAAGCCGGAAAATACAAATTTTTCGTCTAACATAAATAGTGGTATTCGGTGCTATGGATGTGGTCAATTTGGGGTTGTGCGGTCCAAATGCGACAAATGCCGCCCGAGAAGCGACCCAAAGGCCCCAGACAAAGACATAAATTTCAATACCGTTATGTTGAATACTAACGATTTGCCTACGATTACTATATCGATACTCGGAAAAATTGGTGTTGCTATTTTGGATACCGGCGCGACACATTGCATAGCGAGTTCGACATTGTATAACATACTTGTCAATAGTGGTATAATTTTTACAGAAATGGACCGTAGCTTTACTTTGGCGGACGGTTCTAAACAAATGCGGAGAACGCTCTCTGCGCGCGTTGACGTGTCACTCCAAGGGCGTGTGATACCCACACAATTTTTAGTCCTTCCCGGTGCCGACACAAAAACATTGTTGGGCCGTGATTTCATAATCAGCGCAGGGGTTACTCTAGATATCCCACAAGGTACGTGGTGTTTTACTGACGCTCCTCAAGAGCAGTTTAGTTTTATACACGAGTACAACTTACTTTCGGACGGGGCCGAGGTAATGAAGCTAGATACCACCGACATCTGTCTGAGAGAAGACGAAGGTACTAATTTATCTCCAGATCAGAGACGTGCACTCAACACCTTCATTCAGAACAGGTCCCAACAGTTCGCGGCTGATGGGCCCGCGACTGAATTCGCCACGCACCGCATAAAGGTAAGCGATAAGCAAGAGCCGACGGCATCTCCTCTTTACAGGATGTCACCTAATAAGAAGGAGGCCCTCAAGAAAGAGCTCGAGAGACTACTCGACGCAGACGTCATTGAGGAATGCGAGTCGCCCTGGGCGGCGAACGTAGTGCTTGTGACGAAGAAGGACGGCGGTACTAGACTGTGCGTGGACTACCGCAAGCTTAATGCTGTCACTGAAGCCGATCGCTACCCGCTCCCTCGCATCGAGGATGTACTGCACGCAGCGAAGACCTGCGAGTACATGACGACGCTTGACCTTCGAGCAGGGTACTTCCAGGTGAGTGTCCATCCTGATGACCAGGACAAAACGGCCTTTACTACACACCTCGGAACGTTCCGGTTCAAGCGTATGCCTATGGGCCTTAAAAATTCTGGAGCTACCTTCCAACGATTAATAGATCGCTTTAGGTCCAACCTGCCGGAAGATATATCGATGTTCTCGTACCTGGATGACCTAATTTTACTCTCTGGGTCCTTCTCGAGACACCTGGAAGATCTAGAGGTAATTTTTAACAGGCTGGAGTTATTCGGCTTGCGTGTGAACCGTGACAAGAGTCACTTTGCAAGAGATTCCGTGAGATTCTTAGGTCATATGATAGTACCTGGCGGCATCCTCATGGATCCTGGTAAAGTGGCCGCTATCAAGGACATGGTACCACCACGGAATGTTAAGCAACTGAAGAGCTTCCTGCAGACCTCCAGCTGGTTCCGGCGTTTTATTCCAGCTTACGCTGACGTCGCCAGGCCCTTAACTCAGCTGTTGAAGAAGGCCAGCGTTTGGCAATGGGAAACTCCCCAACAGGAAGCTTTCGAAAAGATTAAGGATCTTCTGACCTCAGCCCCGATCCTCCGCCAAGCCGATGAAACTAAACCATTCGTCCTCCGGACAGACAGCAGCGGCTATGCACTTGGCGCGGCTCTTTTGCAGGGGGAGGGCGCTGATGAACGGCCTATAGAATATGCCAGCCGTCTACTGAGTAACGCCGAGAAGAACTACAATACGATCGAGCGCGAAGCCCTTGCAGTCGTATGGGCCGTCTCTAAGTTCAGGGGCTATATTGACGGCGGCGAAGTAATAATAAGATCCGACCATCAGCCCTTAAGGTGGCTGATGAGCCTAAAGTCACCAAGTGGACGCCTTGCTAGGTGGGCCCTTGCGCTACAAGAGTACAATCTTCGCATCGAATACACACCGGGTAAGTCGAACGTCCTTGCGGATACTCTATCTCGTCCAAGTTGCGTTGATGAAACGGAGCTACACATGACAACAGTCGACTTACCTGCGAGGTCCCCTGGTGACATCAGGAAGAATCAGTTAGAAGACCCCGAGATCGCGAAGATTATCGAAGATATGGAGTCCGACGAACCTTTTAGGGGGAGACCCTGCGCGGACCGGGGCTATGTGATGTCTGACGGTATTCTCTATAGATACAGACCTGATGGAGATGACGATGAAGAGAACGCCTGCCTCGTCGTCCCTCAGCACGAACGTTCCAAAGTATTGGCAGATTTTCATGACGCCCCGACCGCCGGTCACTTCGGTGTCGAGCGTACTCTTACCCGTATCTGCTCTCGATTTTATTGGCCCGGCATGCGGACATATGTGACCAAATACATTAAGGAATGCTCCGCATGCCAAAGATATAAAGTGGATACTAGAAAACCCCCAGGACTGTTACAAACGCCTGCATCAGCCAGAAGATTTGAAGTAATAGCCGTGGATCTTTTCGGCCCGCTCCCCGAGACTGATACTGGGAATAAATGGATTCTTATCATCGAAGATGTTGGCACGCATTGGGTTGAGTTATTTGCGTTAAAGGATGCCACCAGCCCAGAATGCGCGAAGATCATGATTGACGAAGTCTTCATGAGGTTTGGAGTTCCACGACGAGTACTTAGTGACAATGGCGTGCAGTTCATCAGTGCTGTTATGCAGCAAGCCTGTCACTCTATGGGCATTGACCAGGCACTTACCCCGCTGTACCATCCGGAGGCGAACCCGGTCGAAAGGAAAAACCGCGATCTCAAGCCGCAGCTGGCTTCGCTCGTTGGTCCCGATCACAGCTCATGGGATCAGTACTTACCAGCGATCAGGTTTGCTATGAACTCCGCCGTGACTGCTAGTACTAGTTTCTCCCCAGCTTACCTTACCTTCGGCAGAGAGCTCCGTGCGCCGTCCGACGCTGCCACAGATATGCGCCGAATACTGGAGGATGATAACTTCATACCAGCCATAACTCCTTACCTGAAAAAACTCTCTACTTGTCTCATCGAGGCCAGAGACGTGCACGAGAAGGCACAAGCTACCTGGAAGAAGAACGCCGACGAGGGTCGCCGGCCTGCACCTGATTACAAGACAGGAGACTTAGTCCTCCTCAAAACCCAGGGGGCTAATGACACCGGTCAGGGGCAAACCGCTAAGTTTATCCCTAGGCGTGATGGCCCGTACCGTGTTAAGGAGGCCACCAGTCAAACTACTTACCTGCTAGAAAGAATAAGTGACGGGGAGACTTTAGGCAAGTATCATGTGTCGCAACTCACGCCCTTCGTTGGCCAAGTCCAAGCACCCGTCAGAGAAAAGCGTAAACGAGGTAGGCCGCGTAGATATGATTGCTAACCCAAACGCGAGGTCGCATCGTTCGGATTAGAGGGGGAGGTTGTAACGCGGGCCTAAACTTTACCGTGAGAATATGCTTCGCGCGCTCCACATTCCTCGCTTATCTCAAACCGCAACGATGTCACGCGATTACCTCGGCGCCCACGCCTCTCTTCCCCAACCCCTCTCGCTCCGCCACGACATGAAGCGCGCCGGACTCGTCAGAAAACAGCCTAGCGAGGCGCAACAAAAGCAGGACTATGCGCTCAGTGCCTCCGATTTTTTGCCGCGAAATCTATGTTCCATGTGTACGCGTGATAAATGTTTTCTGTAAATTGTGCTGCTACGACTAATAAACGTTTTACAAGCAAGATAATGGCCTATTTGTGATATGAGCTATTATACATGTCAATACGTTACCAAAACTGTCCCTTAAAATACTTTCAGCATGTTCAGTAGAAGAATTTATGTGCTTAGTTGTATCAATAGGAATCATCTTGAAAAAAGTATTAAAGATGTTAGCTACTTCTTTTTTATTTTCAATTAACCTGTTGTCTATTTTTAATGTCATATTTGACTCCTTTTTTTTTATTTTGCCAGATGCGGAAGAGAGATTACACACCGCAATAGCCACCCTCACCTTGCCGACCTGCAAGATGCCTCTTTACACCTCTTTTATACCAAGCATTTTACTTTGATTTAAAATATTATTCACCTTTATTTGTTAATTTTGTTAATAATTATTAAAGCGACTGTACATAATCGTGTAGTTGTGTTGGTTATGAGTTTCGTCTTCTCACATCAGCAGTTATGAGTGGGACCATTACGTATTGGTTATGAGATTTTTGGTTATGAGTGGGCGCGAGACCGTCTCTTCGTTGATGATTGACCATGTTGTTTTAATTTTATTGTTTGCTGTAATGATTTTCTCCTTAATATAATCTGATTTTACTTGTCTGCAAACATACTTAAAATTTTTTGAATATTGCCTGACATATTCTTGAAACTCAAGAGTTAAATATATACGATTTTTTGTCGTACAAATCATATAGGTGTTCTCTACTTTTCCTGATACCTTTTGTTGCCCATTTGTTAAAAACATTTTTTCCCTTTAGTTTTGTTTGTTTAACCTTAAATGTTCAATCAAATTCTTTTTTTATTGACATAAAAAATGTATTATAAGACTCATTTGGGTTATCAAAATTAAAATTAGCAGACGTTAGGGATGTTGCAATATTTTCTCTAAACTTATTCAACTTATTTTTTGTCAAAGGCCTATAACTAATAATTTCATTTTGTGTTCTATCACCATCAATTTCTATTTCTATTTTTAAACCTTTGTGATCAGACGGTACCCCACTTATCAGAGACTTACTTTTAATTCTACAATTAACAATAATATTATCAATGCAAGTCGAAGAGTTAGGGGTTATTCTGGTTGGTTCGTTGAAGAGACAACCTAAGTTAAAACACTTTAGTAGAGTTGCGTATCTAGCAGACTACGTGATGCTGTCGCATCATATCCGGGGGGGTTATTATCTAAGAAAAAATCTATCGTGATCGCTTACAATTTGACAGTCGCCGTCCATCCATCGCTCCTTTCCTTTATAAAAAGATGTCGGCGCAGAGTCTTGTGTTCACGGCGCAATGGTTGTCAAATTAAAAGCGATCGTGATTGTTTTTTTCTTAGACAATAACCCACCAGGTTACCATATCATGGAAATACCACCAAAGAAACAGTATATTACAATAAACTTTAAATCAGTATCAATCAGCAGTAGAGGAGTTGGGTATCTAGCAGACTACTTATGAGTATCCTTATGGTTTTATTGATACACTGATGACCAATTTCACCAACTTGTCTTAGCTTAGGATACCTACTCTTCGGTGGCATACTGTCACATTCTTTTATAAAAAAAAAAAGTGACGGCATACTTCTTAGGAGTTTCATAAGCTAAGGTTAGTGAAATTGGCCCTTAACTACTATCCAAAGTTCTACTTATCTAATTATAACCCTTTTACTTTTTTTATGACGTCGTCTTTATTGTTTTTCTATTATAATAAATTTCTTGTCAAAATTCATTTCATCATAAAAAATCACATCTCCATATAAATAGGTGGGTATGTACACCAACATCATACACTGGTACAACACAAAAATAATACAATACAATATAACTTTCCTTTGTCCATTCTAATATTAAATTATTACAGTGTAACCTGTGTTAATTCAATAGTTAGTCCAGGATAACTAAAACACTAATATTATTTAATTACAATACTTTCACTAACTCTACACCAACATACAGTGTCCAGAAAGTCCCAAATAACTAAAATTACAAGCGTAGAAGAGACGTGCCGTGCCGAACACATCCCCTCTTAAGCAATATATGGAACCGGTATTAGAACCTTTATTTATTATTATTTGAACCTGTATTAAGAACCGGTACTTTGGAACTTTACCGGAACCGGAACCGAAACCGGAACCGCACCGAAAAGAGAACCCTTTTCAAAAACCTAAATGAAGAACCGGAACCGAAATTGGAACCGGTTTTCAATCCCTGATCAAAACTCGTAATTTTCTACAGAGGGCCACCCATATCACCTAGGGGTATAAGAAATACGATCTATTCTCAGACCTACAAAACATACACAACAAATTTCATAAAAATCGGTCAAGAGTTCGATAACAAACACTGTGGCACGAGATTTTTATATACAAGATTACGAGTATGTACTAATTCGAAGATTCTGGAAAATGAACGAATATATAACAAAAAATAATATTTTTGCAATCGAGAAACTAATCTAATATAAAAAAATCTCGTGTCACAGTGGTAAAATTTTTATAATATGTTACATAATCTTGAACAAAATGACGTTTCATCAAAATAAAAGTTGTATCATAGTTTCGTCCGTTTTCAATATAAATTGATTCTATAGTACGTATACGGCAGGTAAGTTAATATTTCTAACAAAAAAGCCTTTGTAAGTACTTCGTGTCGATATTCCCCCAACGAGTCGGGAAAACAGGAGGAATCATTATTTTCCCTGATTCCTTTTTCTTCCTTGAAAACTTTATAAGTAATACGACAAAATATGGACCCTTCAAGTTCGTAAAGTGGCATTATTTGGCTTTGTAGCAATTTCATATCGGCGGAAAAAGTTACGTTATTTTTTATTAATTTCGTTTCTTTTCTTTGTCTGTAGTCATTTTTATTTTCGTTTGAGTATTTGGGGAAGTTTAGAGCTGTTTAATAAGAGTCGATTTGTTGTGTTCTGTCAATGTTCATAATTGGTTCACGAAGATTCCTTCATTTAGGTACGTATCTGTGAAATTGTTACGCCTTTATAGGGTTTTATATATCAAACTATGTAACTAAGTAACTAATGTAACTAAGGTATTTATTAAGTATGCGAACTCCCACCCGCAAAAAACAAAGACTTAAATTTAACAAACTGGCGTAAAGTGTTAAAAAAATTAAAATACTAAGAAAATTTAAAATAAAATTAATTAACTTTCATGTTTGATTAGCTACTGTGTAAAAAAAATGTGGGACGCTCATCGTGCCCATCATCTTAAAAACTTGCTTAGCTTTAGATTCAAAAAAGGTGTCATAAGCCTAGGCATTCTGAATATTTTTAATTTCGCGACTACTTGAATAGGAAATAGTATAAAAACTTCGAAAAACTGATTTTGTCGTAATAATTACTCTAAGGTTCTGTGTTAATGTAAAGGTATAATGAGCCTAGGTGTTCTGTATTTTTTAATCTCATGGCTACTTAAAGAGTATGAAAATTTCAAAGTACTCGGTAAAAACACATTTATTAGTAAAAATATTCAAACTGAACTTGCGCCGTTATACACGTCCTAGACCTTTTAATAAAAGAATGTTTAATGTGGTGCGCGTAACCTTAGGTGCGCGTAGCGTATTTATGTTATGAATGGGGATCTCATGTAGATATTCCATTTTTGAGCTAAAATGATGAGAACCTGAATGAGAACATAAAATGAAAGATTTTTTTACATATTGTAGATGCTTTACTGTATTTAAACAACATGTCTTAAAAAAATTGTGAATAGGGTGTGGAATGGTAAAAAATTAAAAGATTACATATCGATACTTATATCAGCTCAAAGGGCGCCTACGCCAAAAATGAACTTTAGAGTATAGTCAAAAATCGTTTTTTTTGCAAATATTTTATGTAACTTTTCTATAATCTTATATATAAAAATGAAACGCTGTGTGTTTGTCTCGCAAAAACTCAGGAACGGCTTGACCGATTCTTACGAAATTTTCTGTGTATGTTTGAATAGGTCCAGGAAAGGTTTATATTTAATTTAATTGGACCCGGTAGGTGGCGCTGTAATCGGGCAGGACAACGTCTGCCGGGCCCACTAGTTTTAGCAATAAAAATGACTCCTAGACAAAAAATCCTTAAAATTTTTAGACGCATAATACTATAATACTTCACGTATCTCTAATAGCTACCAAAGTAGCTTGTGTTTACGCCCCAGAAAATACATTATTATGCCGTTTACGCCCAAAAATTTAGCTGCTTTCTCGGGAACCCAGGGTGTAATCACCAGTCAACAGGTAATATAATAAAACAATTTATAAGCGAGTTCAGTTGTTTTGATTGTTTGATTTCTCCTTGTTCTGTTTACTTGTATACAATTACTAAAAAACTGAAATAGTTTATCACTTCTTTTAGTCAGTGGGTCTACCCCATAAAATTATACATCACTCAGTTATTTGAAGTGGTCAGCAGCGGATGTAATGATGTAATTAGTAGGTCTACCCCATAAAATTATTCATCACTCAGTTATTTGGGGTGGTCAGTAGCGGATTTAATGATACGCCAATAATAATTATATAAATTAATAATCACAGTTAAAATCTTCACCTACTCGGCGCATTATGTATACCATAATTTTTGCAACTTTTAAAAACCTCACAACCCGTAGATTAAGTTTAAGGGCGTAAACGCCTTCGTTTTATTTTTTCATCGGTTGTTTTGCTATTACCACAGAATTAATAATAGTGCTACCATTACGCCCCACAATAGGAAAAGAAAACTGTTTTTTCTTGTGGAACGTCGGGGCGTAACATTTTTTTTGCGAATTAAATAACTTTCAATATATGGATCAATAGCGCTAAAAATTCTAGGCAAGACTGTATTAAAAACCCATTTTTGCCAAAATGTCGTTTACGCTCTTTGAGCCCCGAGGTATCGATATGAAATATGTTTTTGTGGTGAGAGGCAATTGCATTATTTTCAACGTTTTTAAGCAAATCAGAATCGTTTCCGTACATTTTGACAATACCTTGACAGCTCTTAGCTTCAAAATATATGGGAACGGTGACGGATTTGGTTTTCGGTTAAGATGTTCATAAATAGTGTGATAAGGCCCCTGATAGCGAAATCTTACCTGACACATGCCAATTAGCAGTCGGAACGAAATCGTTTTTGGACGAAATCCAATTACTTCCGCTCTATTGATAAAGGTGGGCATCTTTATCAACAAGAACGAGTCTAGATAAAGTCAATATGCCCCAAGGTTATAACCTTTACCTAATACACTAATTTTATAAAGAAGTAAAGTTTGTAAGTTTTTTTTATTGCTGAAAGTTGGCAAACAAGCAAACTGCCAACCTGATGGTAAGTGGTAACAGTCACCTATACTCTTGTGAGATTCACAGCAAAACTGCAACCCCCACAAGAACCACAGTGTACGTTGCCAACTTGTGACACAAGATGTAAAGTCACAGTACCCAGTAATTTCACTGCCATATCTTACCCTTCAAACCGGAACACAGCAATGCAAGCACTGCTGCTTTGCGGCAGAAATAGGTAAGACGGAGGTACCTAAGCAGACGACCCTGGTACAGAGTCTCCCTCCAGTATTTTTCCAGTAGTTTCAGTAAGTTCCAGTAAGTTTGTTTGTAGGATTGACTCTGGAACTAGTTAACCGATTTAGAAAATACTTGCACCAGAAGAAAGCTATATATTAGTAGTACAAGTAGTTTTATATCCAGCGTTAGGGTTGCAAGTTTAATATAAGCCAACTTAAGCCAAGATGAACTTACCGGAAATTCTAGAAGGTCCTGCTTGTTGTGTTTCTCGAGACGACGTAATACAAGTTTGTTTTGCTTTGCTATTCAACAATTCAACCAGTTTCGTATGTATGAAGAGATTGGTTCCTTCTCTTTGCATGTTAGTTATGCAGAGGACAATACAAAACTAGGACCAATTCAGCTAATAAGTTACAGCCGAATCGAAACTGAACCGTTGCGGTCGACCAATCGGAGCGCTTATATTGCCTTTCAACTGCTCGATGACGCGATAATGTGGCGTTCTGATTGGTCGATCGCAACGGTTCAGTTTCGATTCGGCTATGACTTATTAGTAGAATTGGACCTCAGCAGGCGTAGCCCAGACCGTGGACAAAACAGGACAAGGGGCAAATAACATGTTTCTTCTCCCTCTCTCGTTTAACGATGAAGCTAGACGGGACGAGGGCTAGTCACTTTCTCTTTTATAGTCCACGTGCAGTGTTAGGTCTGCTAGTCCCCTACCTCTCGTCGGCCCTTGATGTTAGTAAGCAACAAAACGATAAAGGGTGATGCAATGCCTTCCCTTACTGCGATTGATGCGATAGGGGCGGATCCACCGCGTCTTCTCCCTCGCACTGCTCCAAGACATCCGAGCACGACCCCGTAGTCTCTACATCTCTGTAACCTGTCTCGCCAACCGCAGCCTTGTTTTCCTCGCGGGTGGCTTGCACGGCAACTCGGTGTTGACAGCTGAAAATTTAAAAAAACTGGCGCCATATGCTAGAGACAGTTTCTGATGGCCAGATTATAATATTTTTTTACTGGTTGTAAGGATTTAATTCCCTTGCCTTACAACAGTAAAATAAAATTGTCTCGCTAACCGCAGCTTTGTTTTCCTCGGGGGTGCCTTGAACGGCAACTCGGTTTTGACAGCTGAAAATTTTAAAAAACTGGCGCCTTATGCTAGAGACAGTTTCTGATGGCCAGATTATAATATTTTTTACTGGTTGTAAGGATTTAATTCCCTTGCCTTACAACAGTAAAATAAAAAAGAATTCGAATTTTCCATGAGAGTTTTTTTCCATCGATTTGAATTGTGACCATGAAAAGATTCGGTTTTGTTAATCTGAACTTATAAAAGGCTTTGGTGATCGGCTGACTGTGGTATCAATGTAGAGCCCAAACGTGAAATTCGCTAGGTTACGATTTTTTAAAATTCCCACAGGAAGCTGAAAAGTCCCTACCCAAATATAAGAAAACTACAGTGTTGAGATATATTAAAGCGAAACGTATTTCGAGAGCACAGCAAAATCAATTAAACATTCAGTCGGTTCTTTAATAAAATCATTTAGAAAGAAATCTATGTACGAGCATTATGTTTTTAAAACGAAATGAATGGATAAACTACGTAAATAAGGAAAAGGTTAGCATGAGATGGAAAGTGAAGTGATGTCAAATGGTGACCTCGGTGTAAACCTGCATAGGTAGGTATGTACTCCGCGGACCGAGACGACGCGATCGAGACCACGCGACGGAACGTGACAATCCGGAGGAATCAAAACCTGTTCACTCCACCGACCTTGATATTTACGTTATCACCGTTCCGCGAGTCTCAGCTTGTACTCCTTTAGGGGCGGAGTAAAAAACGTTGCGGGTTTTCTAACGCGAATTTTCCCGTCAAGTGGCTTCTTTTCACTCCAAGTCGACTTGTCCTAATTCGCCCTTAATTTAATCCTTACATAATAAGACGTTTCCAGAGCTGTTGGGCTTATGATTCGTCTGCTGTCTGCTTTTGTTGGCGTGCATTCACTGATCTTTTGGGTTCGTTGCTTGTTAGTTATGACAATTTGGGTTATATTTTTTTAAAGAAAGATGCTAAAGACAGAAGTTCTTAATAATTATGACGGCATTATTTTACATTATAATGCCGTTGGCAAAACGGCTTAAACTAAGTTAATACGTTTTAACGTAGGGATCAACTGATTTTATTTATTATTATTGAAATATGTACTTTCCATTTTTATGAACTACGTTATTTCTAAATCAAAACTAATGTTAAAATGAGGGAAGATTATGTTGTATTTGTAATCGATAAATTTTGAAATTAAAACGACATTCTTAATCCGCAAGTGTGCATAAAAAGAAGGATGTTTTAATTGTTGATGCAAATATTTATCCCCCATCCCGATGATTCCAGTATTGTTTCGGTCATATTCTACTCTAATATTATTACAGCGTGGTTTGATTTTGAAATTGCATCAAGTGGAAAAAAAAGGTTAGCGTAGTCCGATTGACCGAACTATGCCGTCGAACCATCTGGCCACAGGGTGTAAGAGGATGATCTAAAACTATCAAGGGTAATTAGTGTCTAAAACACCAGAAAATGATGGTTTTAGATGGATTTGAACGTATTCGAAAAAAGAATGCTGCCATTTGAAATTTACAAGATAACATGAAGCATGTAATGAAATACTTTATTAATGGCGTACAGTTAAAAGAGATAGGCTGAATAAAGAGCTTAGAGTGAAATTAGATGCGAAACGTACCTTTGAATGAGAAATTGACGATATTGTGAAATACTCGTAGTATTCAAGATAGGTTTTATTATTCGAAAAAGTAAATAATTCCGTAAATGGCAAACAAAAAGGCTATTGTACAATGCATTTGTTCTTAGCTTTTAGGAGAACTGCAGTGTTGTGTGGGTGGGGACCATATTATACACACAGCAATCTTAATTTTAACATTTCAGTTATGTTCAGGCAAATGGTTCCTTTAGTTCCATTTTTATGTAATATAATTCTTGGTCAGAATTCTCCGATTTCATGAATGAGTAGACTTCTGCAGGCCAATTATGGATCTTTCATCGTATGACATGGTATAAATTTGAGATAAAGAAGTCATGAAATGTTTCATTTCGAATTACCCACCTCTAATGGTATCATCACAATGACATAATTTCAATGATATCATCATGATATAATGAACAATTGATAAAAAATCTGACCGAAAATAATATTTTTCGTTTTGCACAATGATATCATTGATATCATTTGAAAACCATGAGATCGTTAATAGGCCTGCTGAACTGTTATGGCAAATCTATTTCTGTCCTTTTTTACAAATATTTGTAGCGTTGTTAAATAGGTACCTAAATAGATAGTATTCACTCAGTCCTTATGCTGAATCTGTTGGGTAATTTGGCAATGTTTATCTTGAACTAGCTATTACGTACAACAGATGGAGCGACCTTGTGAAAACATGTTGCGCGCTGCTCTGTTTTAATGGAATTACCTTGCAGTGTCGGGTAGTGATCATGTACCATTGAATAATTAATGTTTTGATTAATTTAAACATTATTCAGTTCATACGAGAATATTGCTTTGCCTTCAGTAGTCTGATATAAAGATTACATTCCAATATAAACTTACACAGATATACATAAAATATTTCTGTAAGAGACTATTTGTTAGTTTTGATACAAATTTTTTTACGAATAAAGAATGATACATTTATTTCTCTCCTATAGATAAGTAATAGCTCCCGATGCCACAGATAATAATACTACAGGCGATGCACAACAACAAAGCTATCGCAAACGTTACGAAGAATGATAAGAGATCGAAAGGGGATTGTCCATTTTGTATGAGACTTTGGCTAATGATGAACATTTATTTACAACTAAATTTTTACAATAATTAATTAGTTAGTAGCCTTACATAAAGGAATTTGAGCATGCGAGCATAGACTTGTCAATCGACATATATCGGTCGACAAAAGCATCTGTCCTTTTCACTTCGTATGAATATGTATCAAATTTATCGATTTTTGTCGAGTATGTCGATCTTAGCTGTCAAATTTTGTTTATCGAGCGTTCTATGCTCGCAGGGCATTTTCTACAATTGCACGTTGGTGCGCCGAATTTAAACGTGGAAGGCCTTCGCTCGGGCCGCCCAACGATGGTAGTGTCTACAGAAATAGTTAAGAAAAAAGGAAAAAAATATTTTTGCAGATCCTTTTGTTACAGTATGTTTTATATCCGAAGAAACAAAGATTACGATTGGTAGTGTGCATAGCATTTTATACGAACGCTTAGGGATGAAAAAAGTTACCGCGCGCTGGATTGCCCTGGTGTTCTTGGGCAATCCCCCCTTGGCAGGTCGGGGCTAGCCCGGGCGCGTTGGTAGTGGTAGTCGCAGCGTGGACACTACCAAGCGCGTTCATAAGGGCAGTAAGAACACCGGGGGGTTTAGTGGGTAGGCCTGGCACTCTGCCGGGAGAGCCCCACACACACAGAGCGAGTACGGTGCGGTCACGCATTCCCCTCGAAAAAAAGGGTGCCCAGAATGCTTACCAATCCTGAGCATTTCTTAGCTCGATTTATAACCATGGATGAAACGTGGCTTCACCAATATGACCCAGAAACAAGATTACAGTCTTACCTGGAAAAGGCCGAACGACTCGACTTAAACTTCCAAAGGATAATAGATATCCTTGAGAAGTTTAAGTCGAGTCGTTCGGCCGGAATGATTATGGACTCTCTTTTTTGGGATAGTAAAAGGGAAATAGATTGAATATGTATCTCGAACATGGAGTTTCTGTTGCTGGCTCTTTGCATTGAGAACAAATAAATAAATTCCTAACGAAATTCGTGAGAAACAGCGAGGCAAACTAGCAAAAATTGTTTTGTTCCATCAAGATAATGCCTCGGCTCACAGGTCTGCCGTTGCTATGGCTGCAATTCGAGATGCTGGCTTCGAAATACTTGAGCATCCTCCACATTCACCCGACCTTGCCCCCAGTGATTTCTATCTGTTTCCAAGGCTGAAGGATTATTTAAAAGGACAGAGATACGAAGATGATGAATCTTAAGTTTAGAAAAAAAGATATTCCAAGTGTATTATTCTAAAAGGCGACTATATATTGAAAAATAATTTACATTTATTAAATGTTACCGGCAACATACTCGTTCTCATTTTTTATTGAGCGCCCTATGTACGTGACTCTGTACGTGTTTCCTATTATATCTACCGTGTATATTTTAAGGGATAAGCAATTTAAATATATTGAAACCTTAAAAATATGCATGTAGATATTTAAAACATTATTCATTCGTTAAGTGTAGTCACGTCAGGCTATACAAAACTAACAAATTTCTCTAATTGATTTTAAACTTTAAACTGTAAGGTTAAGTTCAAAGTTGATTGAAAAAAAATCCACTTTGTGGTGGCCTGATGTGTGGTTGACTGCACTTATACATGTTTCATTACCTAAATAAAAAATAACTCATAAAAACTGAAAATTAAATGTAGGAATCTATTCACCATTAAACTATTAATATTATTTGAAATACATTTTTTTATCTATCGCTTTCATTGAAAAATTATTTATTTAGTTAACATTTTATTATTATCTACTTTTCAGAAATTAAATTTTCTGTTTTAATTAAGGGTGCTACTGTTTAATTGACAACGTCGTCGAATTATAATGAAGTATTCTTGTACAAACTATTGCTTCGATTATTCACACCCTTTGTGTAAATGATCTGTGCCCGATTCACAGTGAACACCTTCGATTTCAATAAACAATGGTTAATTAATGCCTGGCTACGGCCCAGCCGAGCCGGGGCGGCGGCGCTCGGTAATGAATGCAAAGTAGCCGTGTTAAGGATTAATTTAAAGTGGCGCCCTATTGAGTTCCTCCGTCAATTAATTTGTTGACGGTCCTGCGGAGTACGGAGTGATCGAGTGTAGGTCTCCGTCGTAACGCATGGGCATTTTAAGTTATGTGGGGTCGTGTACACCACTCGTACGCAGGCTGAATTTTGGTTCGAAATTAATTATACTATCAGATGATCTTTTAAGACTTTGTATGTATAGAGCTCAAACTCTCTTTAGTGGATGTTATTTTCATAACTTTTTATGCTTTAAAATATTGCTTCATATCTGCTTCGATATATAGAGTGAGTTTTATCACACTACATCATAATGTGTGATTTTAACACTTTCTTCCCGATTTCCTCGTCTATGCAAGTTTTTGCAAGTCAGTGAGTCAAACAGTCTACGTGTTCTGCCTTTTCAATTAACATACGTAAATAGAAAGGGACATTGTGCGAAAGGGACATTGTGTGAAAGGGACATTTTGTAACCTATAGACATTTTGCGAAGTGGACATTCTGCGTCTAAGCGATTGACTCTTGACTTGATTTCGTGCTTGTTTCAAATCCCTTGTCTTGTATTCTGCCATGGCCATGCTCCTGGTTTCTCTGATCACTATCTTATTTGCCTTTAGCTCCTAAAGTACTGAACAAACGTCATTTTTCGATACGATATGTTATGTCCTACTTCAAACTATAAGCCTTGATTGAAAAGAGCACTTCTCTCCAGGTAGGCAGTGACTGAACTGTGCCCTGGCATTGCAGATGTCCATGAGCGGTGGTTACCACTTAACATCAGGTGGGCCACTGACTCGTCTTTCACCGTTAGCAATAAAAAAAGAGGTAATAGTAGTACATGGTTACTGTAGGGGAGAGAGGACGTTCGTATTTAGTCCCTCGAACTATTGTTCTAAATTCCGTCTTGGGACTAAATAAATCTTTAACCCGAGGTAAACACTGTGCTTTTCATTACGAGTACAAGGAAAGTAAAAATAAAAACATGAATTGGCTAAAGAAAAAAGGGTGTTATTTAAATGGTTAGCATAGTATTCGTATTTTTGTGAGCAGAAAAATATAATCTGTGAGCAGAAATAGCTAATTGATCTGCAACTCATGGCCAGCAAACATTCCAAAATCAATCAGCAATTTATGTCATTCTGGGATGGCTGTAATTATTTTTGTACAGCATATTAATTATATAAGCTGCAATGAGCTGCTCCTGTTTAATAAAATTTTGGTAAGCACTCAGAGGGTAAGCAAAAAAATTCATTTTGAACTGCATATAAAAGTAGCAAAAATACTTGTCATGCGCAAAATGGGCGCATTTCTTACAAAGATTATTAAATTTATTTACTCTCTGCTTGGGTATGTATTATTTATAGAAGTGTAAATTAATAAAAGATTTTTTTTATTCTTATAAAATATAATTGAGATAAATCAAAAAATATAAAACAATTAATTAGGTACCTATAAGTATTTAAGCTATATCTTTATTCTTATAATAAAATTATAATCAATCCAATTAGTTATTTTGTTCACCATGTTTTAAATAAGCATACCAATAAAGTACACTGCTTATAGACATGTTTTCTCTGCTGATCAATCATGAAATCTTGCTGATCAAGTAGTTATTTTGCGGACTGAATGTTTATTATGCATACTCATGATATTGTAAGCTGCATATTTATGATTTAATTTTTGACTATTATCAAAATTATTTGCGGAACAAGGATTGCTGCTTGATTTTTTTAATTGCAAACAAAATCTTTGTATGCCGACCAAATTATTTAAATGCTGTTTTTTGTGGCTTACCAAATTTTATAATTGCTAAACATTTAATTACTTCTCAAGAAAAAATGAGTGAATTTTATTCTCCACTACTGCTTTAGCCTCTTCTCTTATTAAAATTAGGTGTATAAATTCATATCTGAATCAGATGAACTCATTGTGTTAATACAAATCTCTGCTATACGGAAGTATAAATAAAAGTCTACAACTCGAAAAAACAAATGAAGATCGGGTTGCCGTTTTCCCGCCTAACGGTTATCTATTCGGCAGCGTAGGCCCTAATGTCTTTATGCTCCTTACTTAATAACCCTAACACACCCACTTACTTTTAACACTCATTTACAGTGCTTGTGTATCTCACATAATCTTTTTTGTTAAATCTGTTTAGTTTTAAAAATAAATTGCGTAGGTTTTGTTAATGAGCTAACTTTGAGCAACAGAATCTGATTCTCTCGGATATTGACAGGTAATACTTACATTGCGATTATGAAGTAAGAATTTTAGATATCTAGACGCGCGGCAGGGTGTCCAGCCAAGTTCAAAGAAAAAGGAACTGGCGACGTAGCAGCAGCCAGTTGATTGTGTAATATTACACGAACCATTTCGCGCCACTTTTGACCCTGTCACAACTCGAAATCTATTTAATCCACATGAAATTTGGTACATTTATTAAAGCTTATCTAGAATCCAAAATTTTATACATTGTCATGTAGCTCAAACAGTTATTGATATATTAACGTTTAAATACTGGCAGACTCACTGACTTATAGAACAAAAACCTAACCCACTTCCAGATGACCTAGAAACTTGATATTTGGCATCAAGGTAGACTATTAGGCGTATATAAAGGAAAAAATATGAAAACTGAAAATTATTGATACCCTTAGCCGGTTGCACCAAGTTTTACGTTATACGATTTCGTAAAAAGTAACAACTTAATACCTAAAAATGTGTCGCTTCACTATTAAATATATGATTCGTGCCGTACATTTAACCTTTTTGAACGTAAAGGATAAAATAAAACTACAATTGAAACTAGATTATGGTGCAATTCTTACGTATTTATATTGTTACTTTTACGAAATCGTAAAATGTAAATTTGGTGCAACCGGTCGTAAGTATTAACAAAGTAATAAAAAGACAGCCGCGCTCATGAGTGCGAGCGCCCTGATGCTGTGCGATTGTCTGATGAATACTAATCATTTCTGTATAAAAAGTAATGATACCCCATCAAAAACATAAATGTGAAATGAAAACCAAGTCAAATAGAATATGTGATGTTGTTGACTTCGCCGACAAAGAATTGATATCTATTTGGGTGCCAAGTTCAAACTAATAATTGACAGACAATTATTTACACAATGGATTTATTTCACCTGGGATGTAATTCAAGTTGAGGATTTGAATTGGCTAGTTTACTACAATTTCTGAAATTTGTTTTATAGATAATAATTATGTCTCGGTACATCTAAATAAATAAATTTTAAACTCACTACCATTTTGAAAATGACAATTTATAGTTGTAATCTACGTTTAAATTATCTTCCAATTCACCACCGGATTATTATCCCAATCCGTTAAGTCAGCAACTCTGTCGCTAATGAAGATCAGTCAGCCAATCACTCGGATTGCCGAAGATTATCAAGTTTAGATCCGGCCTTCTTGATAGCGACTAATTCGATTCTGTTTGACGAGCATCGAAAACTAGTTAAGTAAACTGATCGGGGGTCGTTGACTGTTTGCGGATAGAATCTACGAGTAAGTACCTGGTAAATATTTACTCCAGAATAGTGGACGTCTGAACAGTAAACGATGAATGTCTGTCTGCTAGCATTCGTGCTCCTCCAGCATGCTTTGGAAGGCACGCCTGCCTTCCAAAGCAAACTGCCTGTCTGACTATCCTGCGCCTGATCTCGTTCCCATCGTTTAACCGTTATAATATTTAAGAGGCATATAGATTATACAGGATGGTCCAAATAGTGACCTCAATAGCTTTCTCATATCCAGGGGTGTCCAAAAATACCCCATATATGTTCTCCGACTTTTTATGGTGTTTGAGTTATGATTTCTTTGTGGTTTTTCAGAATATTCCATCGGATCGGCTTTAAAATTAATAAAGTAAAATTTTTATCACTTTTTCGGAGTTTTTTCAAGCGTCATTATCCTTATTAATTTATCTATCACACAGAAAATAACTAGCCTCCTAACATTAATTTTTGGCTGCAATTAAAAATTTTGCGTTTGAGCGAGTAACACCCAGTTTCTGAAAGGCTGTTCAGTGATAAAATTAACTAACAAGCTGTCAATCTAATGCTAAGTATGAATTGAGTTGCTGAAAGCTAAATCAACTTATCACTGTGTTAGTTGACACAGCTGTCAAATTTATTTCAAAATTATTAAGGAAATACCCATTTTGAGTTTCCAAAATACATATGAATAAAACAAAATATATGATTTCAGCAATATGACCGTGTCGAAAAATATTTCTCACAAGTAATCAAATTATTAGAGATAAGTAAATTTTGGCTAACCAACGTTTCGGAAACTCAAATTGATTTGACACTGCTGTTAAGATGACATGGATGTTAGTTGAACAATATTTTGATCAGCCTTTCAGAAACTGGGGGTTAGAGTTGAATTGTCAACTTTAAATTAAAAATCTAAAAAAGCCAATCCATGGCTTCAAAGTAATTTTAAAAACTTTGCCAAGTCAGCAAGCTTTTATAGTAATATAAAAAATAGTACTTGATGGGCTATCTTTCACTAAAATCGGCATTCAAATGTTTAGAGGCCGGAATTTCATTAAATGGGCATTTCTCTACTAATAGGGTCATTTTGGGCGAAAAAATGTCTCATTGATTTTTTTTATCGATTGGTCTAACGAAGTAATTTAAAATGATGCTAAAAATAAAGCAAACACTTTAATATATAGGTCCAGTAAAAAAATGCAATAATATTGAATATATTGGACATTTTAAAAAAAGTCGACACGGGACTGTTGCCTATAGCAGGGGACTTGTTTTTATAGAAAAAAAACTTGTTTTGTATCACAAAAATCAACTTTTAATACTATTTGAGTTACAATCACCATGTTTAACATTTTGGTTATAATACTTATTTTTTATTTGCTTTATTATCAAATTTTATACGAGTATCATATGAATTCTTAGATTCTTTCAAGTAAACCTAAGGTTAATAATTTCAATAATCAACAGTTGAATTAACTTAGACATTTTTTAACATATTATCACTTTATCAGTCTTATCTCAAGGAACAATTTTCCAATTAATATAGGTAAGAGAAAAAAGAAAAAAAAATCATAATTTTTGAAAAACATCAATAGGCTTATCAAATTTATAAAAAACTCCTCGTTTCTTTGGCTGTAACTGAGGAACGGGAAGTTTTTTGACAATTTGTTCAAATGTAACATCTGCTACATCATTTTCATCGCGCTTAAATAATTGAGCCTTCTTATCATATATCTTCAGGAACGTAACGGTTATTTCACCATCTTCTTCATCAATTCTATCTATCACAGCCGCATAGCGATATTCTTTTTTGTTTACGAGAAACTTCACCAAAACAAAATCACCATTACTAAAAGGATGAGCAGTTGTAAAACCTGGGCCGGCTTCAATTTCATTTTGAAAGCAAGTTCGAGAGATAGAGAGTTCAGAAGTTGCTGAGATTTGTTCTGATTCGATGTTACTTTCAGAGTCAGTATATATTTCGTTAACATTTAGCTTTTGCTTATAACTTAAAGTTCCAATATTATAATGCTCACATTTAATATATCCGCAAAAACAGCTCAATGTCTTCATAGTAAGTGTCGATTGACGATTCACGTTCCCTGTTATCTGGTGAACTTGAAGAGTGCCCTTAAAAGTTTTCATATTTTTGGCTTCCTCCTCAATTATAGAAGTTATATTTTTAATATCTTCGTCGTCTACAACAATAAAAGTAATTGCAGGACATCTTAGTGCTACAGCCTGTATAATAGTTTCCAAGTCTTGGATATCTCCACCAGTAGCTACCACAGAATCTGCAGTTCTCTTACATGTCGCTCCAATCCCATCGGGAGCTCCTTTCCCATGTCCGCTTTCTGAATAGTTCCAGGAAAACTGTTGTATATTTGGAAGTTGCTTGTATAATTTTGTAGCCAAGATATAAAACATACACTTATTTCGGTACTGGGTAACCGGTCCATCGCTCACAAAATGAAGGTACTTAATTTGACTTGGTAAAACATTAAATATCTTTTGAAGATGTGTCCAAATAGCTGCTGGAGAGTGAGAGTTATTTTTTGAGACGGTACAGTAAGATTTTGTAGAGTTTTTCAGATAAAGCACTACTGTGTGGAGTGTTATTTGCATCCGTGATCCCCCAAAATGGAATGCTTGTATTTCCTGCCCCTATTTAGTTAAGTAATTTTCGGAAAAATCCATGTGTATAATAGCATCTTCTTCAGTAAGATTATTGCCTTTTTCATCATAATATGGTCTCTCTGGCAGCCATTTTTAAAAAATTATTGTTTTGTTATTGTCAAATTCCTTGTACTAGGTGTTCTAGTCAAGCAACGTTTACATTTTCTAGATAGACAGTCCACGTTATATCGATCACAACATATATCTTGTAGCAGTTTTTGATGAGTATTATAATTTAAAATTTTTGCTCCATGCAAAGCAGATAACTTTCCATCCATGTTGGCATGTATAATACACAAATACGTTTCACGATTATCTACTTTCGGCATCACTACCCAGAATGGACGAAGGCGACAAAATGTTTGATAACTCAAATTGACATTGCTATTCGTCTTAAATTTCTTATAAAGACTTATCAAAGTATCAAGAAGATACCTTTTCTGTATTTTTTTTTGTGGCGTGTAATAAATTCCTTTTTTCCAGCCCCTTGTCTGCTATTACAATCATCTTCGTAAAACTTATGAACCTGTGTTATTATTTCGTCTGTTATCCCATCCTTTCTTAATCGTTTTATGTCAGTAACTGCTTTTCGCATTCTCTTATATGATATCATTCCTGCATTTTTCATCCTTCATAGCTTATACCTTCTAACAATTCTTCCAGATACTACTTGACAAAGTGCTTGCTTTTCTTTCTGTGTTCTTTGCGCAGAATAATTCTCTTGTAATTGCTTCTTAATAACTTCACCAAATAGTGCCTTTTTGACTAATTCCTTTCGAGAATTTGGGGTATCTAACATCTTGACTAAACTAGTATTTGGTGTATCGGGTATTGACAATGTTTTGAACTTTTCTAATCTTGACAGTCGTTTCTTGTAATTCGCAACTTTCTTCTTTAGTTCAGAAATCTTCTTATTTTTTTTCTTCAAAGTATTTTTTCTGATCCGCTCGCTACGTTTCTTTCGCATTTCAGTGAAGTTCTGATCGGCATCACTTTGTCGGGGATATTGATTTATGTGGTCATTATTTCTTTCACCTTCGGAATTCGGTGTGTTTTCTCTGACATATAAGTTGGTCATATCTTTTAACGCCTTTTTTTTACTGCGGTACTTAGCACAATGTTCTCGCCATTGTTTTTTTATTTTTCGGTGTTCTCGAGGATGCATATCTTTTACTAATTTTCTACTTCCTTTCTCCTTCTTTTTCAAATATTTAAGATGCTCCTTTTCCTTTAATTCTTGCCATTTTACTGGATCACTTTTGATGCGTTCATAACGTCGACGTTCTGCTTCTCTTTTTTTCTTTAATATTTGTTCTCTCGTAAGCTTTTTGTTTCGAGGGGCCATTTCGTATCTGTAATCATACGTATAAATCAGTCCTCTGTGAGTGCGCACAGTCCCCTGTGTTCAGTGGAAGCAGGGGACTGTTGTCAGGGGACTGTTTAAACTAAAGCAATTTCAGCGTATCGTTAATATTACTAAAGTATTGAAATTCTTTAGGATCCCCACAGTTCGATGCTCATACAAGAAATTAAATCAAAAGGTAGGACAATCAATAAAATAACAACAAAGTCGTAATAGGACTCACCAGAGGAATGTTGCTCGTCAAGTTTTTACGCGGGTGTCTGCTTGAACATTTCGCGTCACACTGATTATAATGGCGATGGCGGCCTCTCAACTCAAGCAAGCCAACTTCACATTGGTAATGTTCCGTTTCACTTAAATCATCGTGAAACGTGTACAGATAAAACAGAATAACAGCGTTTTATACTTGAAACAGGGGACTGTGCTAAAGATTTGTTGTCAAAATTATAGCTCATTTTTATACAATTCAAAACAAAAATTATGATTTGGAAGTGAACTTTTTAGATATATGAACTATTAATGTATTCAAAATCAACATTGAATAGATAAAAAACAATTATATGTATTATAAACAATTTACTGGGAAGTGTTCGTTGATTTGGTGACCAACCAAGGAACTGTTTTTTGGATTTAAAAAAAATAACTATAATGTTAAAAAGAATATTTTCTTAAGTTTTATGACATGCACTCATTCAATTAATTATTTCTTTGTCTCTTACATTAAAATTGCAATAATATTAAAAAGTTTCGTTATAAAAATCGTATGAGACACTGAGTTGCCCAGTTAGTAGAGAAATGCCCAAATAGCAATTTAATTTTAATACTTATATTATTTTTGTCCAATGAAGATTGGTAATATCTCTAGTAAGTAAAGAAAACCAGTGCCATGCTAAATAAAGTACTATTGTCTGTATTCTCATTATTATTTTTAGGCGTTTTTGAAGTGGGTTTTTTATTTTTTGAATTTTGTTTACTTCTTCAATTTGATTTTCTATAAATCAATGTCAAACATATATTTACAACTGGTCATTATTTAACTGTGTTGAGTACATAATATATCTAATTTGTTGATTAAATCATCATTCCTAATTTAGGTTACATTCTTAACCAGATAACCTATACATTATATATTCTGTGGCTATACTATGCCCGTATGCCGCTTCACTACAGCCTCTGTCTGTGTTTTCCTAATATATTTATAAATTTTTACTCATTTCTTTATTTTGTTCCTGCTATTCTCAGTGTATTAATCATCAATAGTGAGGTCTATTGTGTCTGTTGATTTACTGCTAGGGACCACAGAAACTAAGGTTGGTGTGCAGGCTACTAACTTATCGAGCAAGCTCTGATTCAGAGAAGAGTGACCAGATTCTGTGTTAGACTTCAATAAATAACGTTTAATTTTTACCCAATATTCTACTTATATAATCAAATTTAATAAGCTAAAGTGAAACACCTTAATTCAAGTTGTTAAATAATTTCATCTATTCTTTCACCCTAACGGAGAAGTTTGGCACAACTTTTAATTAACACATTTTCATTAAGAAGTTATTGGCGTTTGCTTGAAATATTGTTCGCATCGATTCTTTAAAAATTGATAATTTCACAAATAAAAAGTTAATATTGAATCATTGATTCTAAGCAAATAAAAGGGCGAAGTGAGTTATGAAAAGAAGTAAAGTCACATACTTATCCTTGCTTTGATACTCGAAGATATAACTCGCTGTAACTTTTCTTCGTCACATAAACTTGTCGTACGCTGCGCTCAGCTGAAAAACTCAATACGACATGGAAATCGTTTTACTCGGAACTGGGATATTGCTTGGAACTTTTTAATGGCGAAATCACTGTGTCAGCAGCATATTATGTTTTTCAATTTTATCGAATTAAAGCTCTATTTTTTATATTTCCTCATCACAGCTCATATATTATGTCCCTACCGGGGAGCTCGTATATTATGACCCTTCCCTAAGTTAGGGTGTTTAGGCCTTAGTCAACCACGCTGGCCTAGTGCGGATTGGTCGACTTCACATACTACTTGAATTACTGAATTTCTTCGCAGATGTATGTGCAATTGTCTAACTTTGTTTTCCTTCACTGTTCAAATTTATACGTATATGTTTGCATTGATATACTACTCTGAAAGTGCCGGGAAACAGTGCGACACAAAATGTTAGTTATTCATCCAAATTTATTTTATCGCCTTCAAAGTAAGCCTGTAATCATCAAAACATTTTTTAAACGCTTTTTCCGAATTTGAGTTCAGTTCTCGCCGCGAATTCTCCTTTATGTCTTATACAGAATGAAAACGGGTGCTAGTAAGTGGTATTTTGAGCTTAGAAAAAAAATGTCTGCTGGAGCCATATCTGGTCAAAAAGGTGGTTTTTCGATGGTATTTGTTGAGTTTTTGGTCAAAAATTCATAACGATGGCCTTTTGCGAAGGCGCATTTTAGTGGCGCAATATCCAAGAAATTTCTTTCTACAATTCTGGCCTCTTTCATCGAATTTGCTTCCTTAAACGCCGCATAACGCTCAAATAATTAATGGTTAAACAAACTTACCTTTGTGATGTTTGACCATAATTATACGAGACGTTGCATCCGAAGAGATTTATATATTAACCAGGTAGTCCACTTTCCAATGTACCGGGCACCAAGCACAATTTTAGAGCGAAGACATAAAAATAAAAAGATAGGTAGGTAGTTTTAGTATTATTCACCCGCTCGAGCTTTGTTACGCCGTTTGACTCATTCCTTTAGAGCAAAATTTCTCAAAAACATTGGGTATTTATTTGCAACACAGCAAATAATGGGTAGGGAGGGAGTATAAATCTCTTCGGATGCAACGTCTCGTATAATTATGGTCAAACATCACAAAGGTAAGTTTGTTTAACCATTAATTATACCACGACGTTGCATCCTCGAGATTTATATATTAACCAGGTAGGATGTTTAGAGTATTTTAAGAAATTTTTGATTAGGAGAGAGAAAAAAAAAATAGTTTGTCGTTAATTCGGTATAAGTTGACTTTTTTTTTATAAGTAATTTATAACAAAATCTAAATCAGTAAGTTAAGAGTTTTACGAGTATTACGGATGATAAACTCTTGATAGAATCTTGATAAGAATTTCCAAGGTACAGAGACTCATCTAAATTTATAATAGTAAACTCAGCACTTCTAAGATGAGATAAATGGGTTTAAAAAACTTAGTGAAAATGTATGGAGCTGAATCAAGTGCAAAGGGAAGACATTGAAATTCATAAGTTATTTGCTCAAATTTAAATCTAAGATAATGTTTCGACGATTGATTTCGACGAGTGACAAAAAAAATAGACATATAAATCAATGAACGCCATATAACAGAATTTAGACATCAGCTTAATAGCCGTTGGAATGTCGTCCATTTTAAAAGGCAACTCTGAACAATTTTATTGAAAGGTTTGACAATAAGAATAAATCTGTTCTAACCCTCAGGTTTACGGATTGTAGCACCGTTTATTCTTGAAATTTTATTAAACACAAATTTTACAAAAACACTTTGGTTTCACTGTTGTTTCTACACAAAAATCACAACTTTTTTTTTTACAGCAATTCTTTGTCAATTAGTTTCAAAATATCTTTAACAACGTCATTTTTGCACGTGACAATTGCAACTACCTTTGATCATTGTGCAATTTGTGCATAGACAAAATTAAAGAAAATAAATTTGACATTTACTTGGTCCGTTTGTTTTGATAACTTTTAGAGACATTTAACAGAACATATTTTAAATTAATAGATCATACTAAATGAAGACATTTAACATGAGACATATAAATTGATAGACATATAAAGATTTTCGTTGAGAACAGTTTTTAAAAGCGTTTACATTTTTGTTTATTGTTAATTATTCATGACCTTCTGTCATTTTCAACCAAACATTCAAAACTTTTACCTAGAATAACTACTGATTATATATTGTAGAACTTCCAAAGATTCATATGTTGACTGGTGACGGTGATAAGCGATAAGTCCGTCCTTAACACATCTTGAATCACAATGAGAATTTCATATTGTGGTAGTATGGGTATGATTCCTTTGCCAATACAAAAAATTACCTTACCTTAGAAACTTATTACCTTAGAAAAAATTGCTCCGTAATTTTATATTTACTAACGAAGTTTTCTGCGTGCATTTCATTTAAGAAAAATAACGAAATAGTTTCGTTGGAATTTACTACTAAGTGCACGCGAACTTCGAGGTTTTGTTTGCAGCTCGAGATCAAGACTCTGGATACGCAATACATACGTAGCTATAAATGATAAGGATTCGCCGAACGATTCATCAATTTGTTATAATAATTTAAGTACTTACGCCAATTACCAAGGTGCCTAATATATTTCTAAATTACTTGAATTTTTTTATGATTTAGAACAGATAAATTTATTAACTTTTTTTTTTGTAACTAGGTATTAGGGTTTTTTAAGCACATTATATTCTCCAAATTCGTATTTTACATTCCCTATTTCATTAAAAACCCTGATAGTAAGCGGAATGTTGGTGGATTAATGAACAATATTTACATATTACTGTCAAGTTCCAGATTTTTACCATAGAAAGTTTCTGATCACTCTCCGGCAAACAACTCACAAAGGCTATTTTTCTTGAATTAATAGTAGCAGTTGTACACAAAATAGGTAGGTGCTCTCTCCTCCATATCTCATTCCGACAATCCAACAAATAAGAAAATTTTACAATTTATTTATAATTGTGTTTGACGAACCCAATGTTAGAGCCCCTGACCATAAGATCGTTAGGCATGTTTACATATTATATTCAACCCCACACTGTGCTATGAATCTCTAGGGCAGTTCCCATAGGGCTTGACTGCCTGACCCTTCAGTCGAGGAACTAAGAAACAATTAATATAACAGGGAAGAATTCTGTGAAATAACATATCTAAAACATATAAAATCTAAGAAATTGGAGCACAGCATTACCTACCCGTAATCGCAAGAACCTAAAGTCGAGGATACGATCCACTAACCACCGCTTCGGGGAAGGCTAATCACTTAGTTTACTTCATTACACAGTTTTGTTTCCAATATAGATGATAACTTTATGAGTTTGATACCGAGATTGATAAAAACAACCTGAACCTTGATTATATAGTTGCACTTTGATTATATAGATTTCTGTATCTATTATAATATAGGCTCCTGATTCTCTCTAATTTAACTTACAACACTAAGGATATGATTGTTTCTGGCTATTATTATGATGGCAGGCTTATGATTGTATTGTTCTCCTATGCTTATGCATAAGAGAACTGTTTGTAAACAAATAAAGCTTATTATTTTAGTAAGTCAATTATTAAATTTGTTTTCTTTCCCAAATTTTAATTTTGAACCTAATTTTGACAATTAGCAAGAAAAAAAAACATTACAGGTAGGAAATATGTTAGATATAAATTGATCTAATCCGTCATTGTATTGTCTTACTGCTCCCATTTCATAACCTAATGTCACAATATCTGACTGTGAAAAACGTGAACTTATAGGTAAACATCTTTGAAATACTGGTTTGTTAAAAATAATTTTGTAATCCACTTTACCCGTTACAAATGCTTATACAACTGGATCGATAGTATTTTTTTTCAGGTGTGAATAAAATATTCTCATTTACCAGAATAATTATTAAATTTTACCGGCTTACTTTTTTATATTTTGATCGGCGCCTTTGGTCGAGACTTCATTATCTGATATCGATCTACTACAGGTGTTTTCCTCGCAGACTAATGGTACGACGAGTGACTCCTCTCCTAACCTCGTTGTTGATCAGTTCATCGTTGTTCAGTGTTGATGCCCCTACTCTCTTTACTGCTCAAAAAAAACTGATAAGAATCATAGCAAATATAGAAATGACCGATACATGTAGACCACATTTTATAAAGCATAAGATCCTGACAGTGCCAAGCATATATATACTTGAAGCCTTTAAATTTGTACGAAAACATCCTGAGCTATATACAAAACGAGAACACCTAAAAATGTTTTACTCGCTAAGGTCTACACGCAAAAATAAATTAGTACCACCAACCTCAAACCTACGACTACATTCGTCTGGCCCCTTGTCCATGACCACTAGAATTTATAACAAGATACCAGAAAATATAAAAAATGAAGAAAACGACGAAAAAAGTATAAAGTTATTAAAAGAACTATTGATTAGAAAATGCTATTACACAATTAATGATTTTATGAATAACAAATAAAAAAAGAAATATTAAATAGACCTACCAAAATATAATTACGTTAATTACTTACTTGCTATTAAGTAGCATAATATTACTCAAAATAGATAAATATAAAGTTATGTTGATAAATATGTTTCGAGATATAACTAGCTTTAAGTTGTACATTTATAAATTACGATTGTTTATACAAAATATTTTTAAAAAGGCGAGCTTATCTCGTTAAGAGATCTCTACCAGCTAACCCTAGCACTAGTTAAAATTAAATGTATAAGTAAATATAAATTTCAACTACACCTTAGCTTTAAATATTATAAATATAATGAAACAAATATATAAATGTTAAAAAAAGTAATGATATAGTTACATAAACTTAAAAAGCAGAGATAGCTATTTAATAAAGTGCAATTAAATAAATATAAATGTAATTATTAAAATACAATTACCTATATTAATAAATGTTTACAAGTCTCCAAATTAAGATATATTGTAATATATAAATGTTATTTTGTTCAATGTCACTATAAATATTAATAATATTAATTTTATTCCATATACATATTTTCTAATAATGACATATTCTGATTATAATAATAATAAAATGCTGTGATAATAAATTAAATTTAAATGTACCTGTGTTAGTTTTTAGATAATAGTTTCTAAATATGATGGACATTAGATTTAGATAAATAATTTTTTATATGTAAGTAGTGCATGCTTCTCTCAAGAATTGCTGTGCCTTAACAAGGTCCATAATGATACAAATTGTATATGTCAGCTAGAGAATACTTATGGAATGCAATAAAGAATTTGAATTTGAATTATATTTAAAACTTACATACTTCCAGTACTACTCGTATCAGAATGTACACTTCACTTCATTAAAAATGGCAATCGGTCGTAAACACAACCATTTTTGCCAAACTCAAGTTTTGGATAAAACACTGTTTTTGAGTTTACTTTTTGAAAAAAAGACCAAATGTGTCCCAAGTATATTGTTTTGGGTTACGTTTTCTTTCACCCATGTTGGTATCTATAACAACTACATCACAAACTAAAAATAAAGTTATAAAATAATAAAACTTTGATCTTTAATATTTCGATGCTGTGACGCCCGCACAAAGAAAGCGAATGAGTCAATTCAATTCAATTTTTAAGTAAAGTGGCTTCTGTCAGATTTGACAATTTCGCCAATTTCGAGTGGGAAGCGAAAACACGGATATAAATTAGGAAGTTTAGCGGTATGATAGCTACTTAGCCGGTTGGGCTACCTGTGGACAATGCAAAGCGAACATTAAAATATAACATTAAAATATTGTTAGTAGCGGCTAAAATTAAGGGTTGTAGGTGAGAAGTTAAAGGAGGGTGTAGGTATGAGTTGAGATGTACCTAATGCCTAGGATAATTTTGTAGGAGGAAAATTATAGCTTTATTTGGTATTTCTCTATATATTTAAAGAGGATATTCAGGAAAGGGGTATTGATTTGAGTTAGGAGGAAATTCATATTTGATGGGCGAGGAATAGATTCAGGAAGCAGGTCGTACAAAGAGGTTTGATGTCTCGAACAATTAAAGAAAATATGATCCACGGTGCCTTCCTCAAAGCCGCATTCACATATGGAGTGGTCTCTGATGTGAATTTTAGCCAGAAAAACTGGAGAACAGACATGTCCAAGGCGTAGCCTAATAATGGTAGATGTGGTTAATTTATTGGCAGATCTGTAATTAAAGAACCATGGCTTAGTAGGAATATCCCTCTGAATGGTCCCATAAAATTTTCCTTTAAGGGTACAAGAGTGTGTCCATTCCTGTTGCCACTGCCTAGTAATATCTTCTTTTAAGGTTACCCGAATATCCTGAGAGAAGCATTGGTTATAGGTGGGGCTTCCTAAAGCTGTGGCCTGTTTAGCGCATGCATCAGCGTTTTCATTCCCCGTGATACCACAGTGTCCAGGGACCCAAACGATAGAAACATCTTTGTCCTGTGAGTGACATCGATACAGCAATTCCCTGGTCTTTAGGGATAGATAAGAGGTGTTCTTAGAGCGAAGGGGGAATTTCAAAAGGTCTTGAAGTACACTCCGAGAGTCACTAAAAATCAGAAACTTACTGAATCCATGTGATTCAATAAATGCAACAGCTTCGTAGAGAGCAATGAATTCTCCTGTAAACACTGTGGTTTCAGAGGGGCATTTGAAACTAAGGACGATTTTCAGGCTAGGGATCCACACAGCTGCTCCGACATTACCCTCCTGTGTTAATTTCGAGGCATCAGTGTATATAAGCAGCCTGTCTGCCCAATTGTTATTTTCGACCATTAGTCTAAAGGCGATGTTTGCTTCCGGTGAATCTTTATTCAGTTCAGTATCCAGGAATACGTTAGGTATGAATACTAAAGTTTCATAGCCAAACATGAAAAGAGGGTTATTAGGAAAGGTGTATAGGGATGGCCCAGCAGAGAGTTTTTTAAAACTTTTGATAAGGCAAGGGGTTACCTTGTGGATCCAGAACTTTGCTGTCTCTACTAAGCCCAGGAGATGCTGGAGGCGAGATAGTAACGGGTGGTTGGTCCTTTGGATAACCTTGCACAAGAAGTTGTCCGCAAGGAGCTGGCGGCGAAGATGAAGTGGGGGTTCTACGCACTCTACCTGCATGGCGTTAATCGGGGAGGACTTCATAGCTCCACATATTATACGAAGTGCTTTTGCTTGGATTTTATTAAGGGAGTTCAGGGCCAACTTGTTGCAGGGTTCCCAAAGGAAGCAACCATAATCAAAGTGGCTGCGGATTATGGCGTTATAGAGAAGTTTTTGGCAATAGGGGTGTGCTCCCCACCATACACCAGAAACAGCGCGGAGAGTATTTAAATTTCTTTCGCATTTAGTTTTGATGTAGTTTAGGTGTTGTATACCAGTTAATCTGGAGTCCAGCTGTAATCCTAGAAATTTAACACAGTCCTCGACATGTAGAAATTCATCATCAATGGCTATGGTGATGTCGGGAATAAGTCTTTTCCGGGAAAACACTACAACGGAAGACTTGGATGTTGATAAAGTAAGACCATGGTCAACGAGCCATTGGTTCAGATAGCGAAGAGCTGTGTTTAGTCGGACGGAACATTCTGATATGTCATTGGAAGGATAATACAATGCAATGTCATCAGCATATTGTAGGATTTCGCAAAAGGAGTCCACTGACTTGTCTAGGTCGTAAGTGTACAAGTTATACAGCAGTGGGCTAATAACAGATCCCTGAGGTAGCCCCTTCCAGATCATTCTTGTGGTAAGTATGGAGTCCTGTGTTCGGCAGGAAATAGTCCTGGCCGTAAATAAGTTAATTACAACGTTGATCAACTTCACAGGTAAACTCAGCTGATGCATTTTCTGCCTGAGCACTGGAAGAAGGACGTTATCATATGCCGAGGATATATCCAAAAATACTCCCACAAGATGTTCTCCTCGGGAAAAGGCAAGGCGAACATCTGTAATAAATATGCTTAGGCTGTCAGTAGTACCCATCCCTTTGCGAAAGCCAAATTGTGAGGAGGAGATTATGCCCCTGTTTTCCAAGATCCACTCAAGCCTATTCTTTACTAAATGTTCTAGAATTTTTGCTAGAACTGATGTTAGAGCTATGGGTCTATATGAGGAAGGGTCGTTGGGGTCTTTGTGTGGTTTTAAAATTGGTACGATAATGTGATGTTTCCAGGATTCTGGGATATTTCCAGATTCTAAAATATGATTAATTAATTTTAAAAAGAATAATTTGGTTAAATCAGAGCAATTTTTAACGAAGGAGTAGGGTATTCCATCTATACCGGGAGCAGAATCTTTCAAGGAATCTAAAGTATTATTTAGTTCCTCTATGGAAAAAGGGTCATCCAATCTGTCATGAGGTGTTGGGGGATCTAGGGTAATGGGGAGGCAATCTTTGGTCGGGACAAAGGCAGGAGCTAGTTTATCCATAAATTGTTCTATCCAAATAGAGGGATTAAAGCTATTTTCAGAACCAGTGTGACTTAGAGAAAAACGGAATTTTTTTAAATTCTTCCAGACGATGGAAGCTGGAGAACGGGGAGATAATGTTTCGCAGAAGCGGATCCATCCTTGTTGTTTTTTGTGCTTGAAGAGCTTTTTTGTTCTAGCGTTAATTTTCTGGAAAGCCAAATAATTTTCTAAATTTATATCTGCCAAATATTTTTTCTCAGCATCCTTCCGTTGTCGAATTGCACTAGTGCAATCTGAATCCCACCAAGGAGGGGACGCGATTCTATGCATTGAGGAGTTTTTTAGGGGAATGGCCACATCTGCAGCAGATGCTAAAAATGAAGTAAATTTTGAAACTACATCTAGGAAGTTTGAATTGGAGACTAGAGGGAGGGTTTTAATTAGCTTTTCCGTTTCCTGAGCGAATAATTCCCAGTCAGCTTCTGAGGTTCTATATTTGAGGAGAGGAGGGGGGGACAATGGAATAGATTTTTGTAAGGGTATTGATATAATAATAGGTAGGTGATCGCTCCCATGACAGAAAGGAAGAGTTCTCCATGAAGAGCAAGATGCTAAGCTGGTGGAAGCTAAGGATAAGTCTACTGCACTAGGGTTTTGAAGAGGGGATGTTCTTCTAGTAGGGGATCCATCATTAAGCACACATAGGTTCTTGTCATCTAGGATATCAAGAAGGATGCGTGATGTGGAGTCGCAATAGGATGAACCCCATAATGTGTGATGGCAGTTAAAGTCACCCATGACTAGTACAGGACCAGGGATATGAGACAGAATTGTACCTAATTCATTAAAAATTGCTTGATTTGGGTGTGGGATATATATAGAGATAAAAGTTATGCCTAAAGCCTTGGCAGCTATAATGTTAATTTGGTTAGAGTGAGTTGGAATCTGGACAGCCTGGAAGGTAATAGGGCGTTTGATGAGGAGAGCACACCCAGCCCACCCATCGATATTGTCATCTCTAAGACAAGAATATCCGGGGATCCGAAATACAGAATCAGGTTTAAGCCATGTCTCTGATATTGCCAGGATGGTTGGTTTGTGTGTATTAATTAAATAAGTGAGATCTTGCTTTTTATGCCTAATGCTTCTGGTATTCCACTGGAGAATTACTTGGTCCATAATTAAGCTGTGGTAGGAGAGAAAACAATTGATTAAGCGTATCGGAGACATTGGGCGGTAATATGTCACTAAACTTAGCGATAACATTTATTAAAAGCTTTACTAAAAGATATCCAGTATCTTCATTTGGAGTGGGATTATCATCAGCAATTAAACAGCACCCATTGGGTTGCGTGGAACTAGGGTAGCTAACAAGGTCGTTATGGGCTCTTTTGTCATACCCTGGAGTTAAGGGGGCCCTAGGAGAATGGTTTATGGTGACTGTTTTTTTCTGAGAATATGTTTGGGGGCTTCTTGGAATATCACAAGTGGGGGATGAAAGGTTTGTAAGGGGTTGAGTAATTGGAGATCTTGCAGTGTCCGCATATGAACGACGAACTGGACGGAAGCGAAGGGAGGCCTCAGAGTAGTTAATATTTTCCTCAGACATTACAACTTTTATCATCTTTTGCCGAGCATGCTCTGGACAATTGGGATTGGTTGCAAAATGGCTGGAAGAACAAAAGATACAGGTTGCATTTTCCTCTAAAATGGGGCAAGTTTCTCCAGTATGAGGCTGGCTACACTTGTAGCACCTGGGCTTTGACCGGCATTGTGCCTGAATATGTCCGAATCTGCAGCATGCATTAAACGGAGTAACATCGCTCGAGCGGGTGAATAATACTAAAACTACCTACCTATCTTTTTATTTTTATGTCTTCGCTCTAAAATTGTGCTTGGTGCCCGGTACATTGGAAAGTGGACTACCTGGTTAATATATAAATCTCGAGGATGCAACGTCGTGGTATAATATCTGGGCATTATGCGAATGCACAACACCGCGATAGTCTAAGAAAACATGACTTTGACTTTTGATCAACTTTGGCGTGGTTTTCGGTTTCGGTTCAGTTGTAAGGCGCCACTTCGAAGCTTGTTGACTAGTTTGCATGTCAACTCGTAAACCCACTTCTCGTCACCAGTAACTATTCGTATTATGAACGGCATTGACTCGTTCTAGCATTCCTCCGACTCTTATGCGTTTGAGTTTTTGGAACAAATTCAGGTCTTTTGGGACTACCCGAGCGCCAACGGCAACATGTTTCATACCCAAGTGATTATTTAAAATGGACTCATGAGACACTGAAAGCTTTGCGACTATCTCTCGCAAAGAATGTGGATTATCAGTCACTATATTCTTTACTTCTGCGATGTTAACTTCAGTTGAAGACGTTGATGACTTACCAGAGCGAGGCACACGAATCACAGTAAGATATTGTCTCCGCAGGCGTGTATGTGCCCCAGGGTACGTGTATTCCTTAAATAGAAAGTAAAAATCTCTTCATAACACTCGCCGTGGTAAAGGCCTAGTAACGCAACATCGCGACGCATTGTTGGCCACCTTTACAACGGCAATGATTCGTGTTGTGCGCCCTTGCAACCTATGTGGAGTATCGAGTAAGTACTTGGCGGAGCCATCCCGATCAATTTTCTACACAATACCATACTAACTTTTTATAGCAAGCACAGCTGAATAACCGTAAAGAATCGACGCACATTGTGCAAGACACTGAATTTTCATGAAGCTATTTTTAACACGCTTTCTATGTTGTCTTTTTTGTAAAACTGATCTACAGTCTTGTACCCTGAAGAGAAGGAAGGAGAAGGAACGGTGACTTGTTTTTCCTTGGCATTGAATTCAACCACAGTGTGGTGATTTTATAACTCGTCGACTGATCTTTAATCGTAATCGAATTAGATGATTTGTCGGAGTATACGGAAATTTATTTATAGACTGTAAGTATTGGTAGGTTTATTTGACAAATACCAAGATGGTTTGGACGAAGGCGTCGTAAAATGACGAGGTTCAAGAAAGGCTTTATTTCAATGTTAAGCTTCTTTCGCGTCCATGCGGTGTATGCCCGTCCAGTTGTCGCGTGTTTCAAATATCCCGCATGCACTGGGGCCTTACCATGATCGCTTATAGCAAGGTTAAACAATATTGAAATAGAGACACCGCCCTTGCTGCTTATAGCGCCATCCCGCTCTCAGTGCGGTTTTAGGTAATATTGTTTTGGGCGATCATGGTTTGGGAGCTGTACTGTGCCTGATTGTGTACTATCTCTATAACAATGAATGTTCCCAAGGGAAATCATATATTATTGATATGCGAAAGAAAGTGCGATACGAATAGAACGGTACCCTGGGGCACATCGGCATTCAGTGGCATAAATTGCAAACTACATCCATATTCCATACGTAAGGATATAAACTTTCGCTCATGCAGGAGCGCGTTCAGACTTTCAGAGCCTCGGACTGTAGTTGTCCGGTTGTTTTTAAACTCGTCCAGAGGCGTTGAACGAATTGCAGCAACCAAATCTTTTATCTCCCTCTTTCACATGATTTTTTGAGGAATATTTATTTCTCTTTCTATAAGATGACATTTTATGTTTTGGCCTCCAATATCATCCAATCACGTAAGAGTATTTCGGTAATAAACGTCACAGCGTTTTACAACTATCAAATTCGATGGTTGTTCGGTTGTAACTCGCTCTGACACTCTGAAGGCCTTGAACGGGCCGGTTGTATCACCCGGTCGTCACGCTCGAAGGCATTGAACGGGGTTAGAGCGGAAAGTTGTACTTCGCGCGAAGGCTCTAAACGTGCTCCTGTATTTATTTATATGACACAGTGGGTACACACAGCGAGTATATTATAGTAAATATGCTAACCAAAATCTAATTGGTTTCTTTTTGATTCCCTCTTTAATATTTAAAACCACTTTAATAGCTTATCGTTATTAAAAATGATATTAGTATAAATAAATATTTGCTTAGCAGTCCAGTTTCCAACTTTAATATGGTACAAAAATTTAAGCTTGATATTTATTCTCGCTCTGGTTGTTGGTGGATTCGTATTTTCCTTCGATGCTGAAATTAGCTGATTACCAATTAGTTAATTAGAACAGTTGAAATGAAATGAAAAGTGAAAATAATTTATTTTCTTCAGAGCAGTTTTACCGAAAATTAAAAAATAAAATAATTTATTATTTTTCTTTGATTGCCGATGAAGTTGTAAATATGAGCACCTACCTAATTTACGTTCCTATTTGGGTCAATAAGGCTCCGAGCCGGCGCGTTACTCGAAGGACTCGACAAATCACAGCAATGAAAGGAGGCGTTCTTAATGGCCGCTGCAAAGATAAAAACAAACGTTACGTCTTTTAGTTGCATGGTTCCTTTGGTGTTTAAGACGAGAGACGTCGTTTACAGATGTTTTTGTGCTCTTTGTTTATTTATCAGTTTTTTCTTTGACAAAGAGAAAAACAAGTAAGCATTTGTGTGGTGGTCTACGGTGTAGCTGCTAATGCTCGTTTGAATAGGTCACGAGAGAACTGAATTATGATAACAAAGATGAATATATATACTATTTTTTATTTACCTATTCGAGGAAATCCAATATCTTCTAATATTCGAATATATGTGCATATATTGCAACTTCGTCATGTTGAGTCATATGTGGCTCCATCTAAATCTAATCTACCTAAATTAGATTTCTTGGAGGATAATCCTAACATTAGAATTATTGTGTAGTTTTTTTGTATATTTAATAGTCTCACAAACTGAAGAACTAACATCTACATTTTTTCTGTGCACTAGTTTTAGGTAAAAACCTTATTTCTTGTGCTGCAAGCAAACGAATTATACTACAGCATTTAGATAGGTCTATTATTAAGGAAAATACGCTACAAAGAAATCTGGCAACTGTTTGAAGCGCTTCACCTTACTGCGAAAGCGGCATTATGTTGTTCAACAAGATAAAGAACAACAAGGCTGAGATGAGAGTCTATTTGCTTTTCGAATCAAGCACCAAACCAAAACTATTCCTCGCGATATTATTTACTTCAACTCTAGATACACATTCCGCTTGATGTCTTCTTCTTGGTGTTGTCTCTGCTCTGGCTATGAAATAAAACACAAATTTTTGAGTTTAGATTTATTTTTCAACCTAACACTTTCGTAACTCTCTTAACTTGACAGATCACCAGCTAATTTTAACAGGTGTACTCAACTAATGAACATTGTTCATACCTCTTAAATTATAATACAGTCAGTACCGGAAAACAATTATTCATTTTTATCACGAAATTTAATTTTTATCACGAAAACACTATTCTTAAAGTTTACTAAATTCCATTTAGTCAATTCATCAAAGTGAGCCTAAAGATTAAATTGATCCTGATTCTAAATGTAGAAATACTTTGTAGAAGGTCATAATAATGCTACAATAGTAACTACATTCAAATTGCAGCTGAACGAGATATTGAAATATCGGTAAAGATAAAGTTGGAAGACATAGCTTAAAATTAAAGTTTGTAATTTTTAAAAGGGCATAGTAAATAATGTCTGCCTAAGTAATACATTTATTAGCCTGAGCTTCTTTTAAGATTACCAGAAGAATCTGCTGTAGCCAATAGCGAATAATACATTGCTTAAGGGACGATGAGAACCAATATTGAAATGACGAAAATTTTATAGGTTGCTTAAACAAAATCTTTTATATAATAAATATATTCTACGCCTTCAAACTTTACAGTATACATTTAAGATCAGAGTCTACCAACAATCAACTTCACAAGCTATACATTAGAAATAGGAAAGGCACAGTCGAAGTATAAAATTTATTGCTGACTTCCCTAACTAGTTCATTTTATCTCTTTTATACAACTCCAATTGCATAGAACGCATGAAGAAATAGTCTATCAAGTATTAAAATAATGTAGACTCTTAATCTTGCTACTTTCTGGCTTTTACTATACAGGTTATTAGATGTTTAAATACTCGAAAAAATATTAGAAATAACAATGTTGTAGAATCTAATAAAGGGTTTTCAAAATTTTATATTAATACTAAAAAGGTTCGTAGATTTGGCACGGCTACTGAAATACTGCACTTAACAGAAAGAACCTAGTTTTAAGTATTAATAAGTTACTTTCATAGTACCATCGTTGACGATTTATTAGTTTTTAATGTCCGACCAATTGTGGTTCATTTGGCTATACTGTATTATGCTACGAGTAATTCCTAGCTTTATGTGCGTATTACCAGGTACACGTCTAAATTATGTACGATTATGTAAGAAAATAGGATTTTCTTTATGTATATTCAGAAAATATGTTATCTTTAGCAAGAGATAATTAATCAATTCACGAACATTTGGTTCTGTTTCAATTGTTTCTTATACTGAAGATTTATCTATCAACAACTCACTACGAGGCTAAACAGTCGTTGGCTAGAAGTTTTCATTGAAAATAATAATTAAAAGTTCTTCCACTAACAAAGACATGCGACAGGCTATACTGTATATCGTTGGATTACACGATGATAAATTATAAATTCTATAATTCAGTGATGCAAAACCTTCTCCTTACCATCATAAATAAACTATGTTTAAAATTGACACTCCAATAACAAGACTGCTGAGAGCATCGAATGAATTACTAGTTTAACAGTTTCTAAAAACCAATTATTCGTTGAGGCTGATTCGAGACTCTTGGAGTACCTCCTCTATACTTAAATTACTCGTCCGAATAACGAATAAAACTTTAACAGCAAGCACCGTACTAATTAAAATTATCCAATAAAAATATGAAGTGAATAGCTCTCGTAGAAAACATTTCTCCACAACAAATTGACTAGTCCCTAACTCCTATCTATCTAATTTTATACACATAAATTAAATTTATTAAAGTCTCTTCACAAAGTCGTTGAACCGGCCGCAAATGGAAAAGTAAGGGACTTGTTCGTTGAAGGTTAAGGATATGGAAGAATTTGGGAAATAATCATATCGAACTTCAAACATTCACTCTATCGGTTGAATACAAGAATGCAACACTGAAAATCACAAAATTCTAAAACACCATTGTCACTGCTTCACTGTAGAGCAACCAAGTTCAAACATACACTATTCTTGAGCACACGAGGTAAAGTGAAAGAGGGTTGAAAAGGTAAGGGTACATATAGACGGTGTTCTTCCACCTTCTAGATGTAGACTTCGTGGTGTTGCTGCGGCCGGCCTCGCCTGGACTAGGAACCTCTTTCTGACAGCTCCACCACGTCGTCGCTTTCTGGCCTCTTTGTATCTATTTTTCTTCTTTCAGCTATAACTATCCTTATGTTTTCTTCTTCGCTGATAGGTTTGTCGATACTTTCAGGCATAAGCTGAACTTGCGACCTTACAGTCGAATGGCTTCCATCGCTTGTCACAGCAGACTCTGTGGAGGCTCGTCGTTTAGGATTCAATCTTATATTTTGCCTTGTTGACGGTACGGCGAGCAATACCGGTGCAGGGCGTAAGAGTCGAGCTTCTTCGCCTCGTAAAGAATTTCGTTTATCAACCCGCTGCCTTCTGTTTTGTGCAAAGGAATCTCGTCGTGGGGGACTGCTAGGTTCTAATTCCTCGATTTCATCGGCATCAATAAATCTAGCATCTTCTTCATAGAGGGCAGCCGGAGGATCTGATGAAGAGTCCTGCCGTCGTCTACCAAAAGCGTGTGGTGACAGGGAGGCCCGCCTCGGTGGTAAGGCTGCTGGCAACAGGGCATGGTGAGAGTGTAACGTACGTCGCCTACGTGCAGGGGACAGAGTTGGGGGGTGCTTAGGCTCACTGTAAGTAAAGTTGGCTGGGAGAGACGGCACCTTATTCAGAGGTCGCGGTGGCGATGTACATTGTTCTAGAGCTCTGCACAAAGCTCTGTCTTCTTCATCGTCAGCCTCTCTCTCTAACTCACGTTCGAGTTCTACGTCCATATCGATCTCATCTTCCATTTGCTTGTGGGATTCTTCTAAATGTTTCATTAGTACCTGTAATTAACAAAAAAATATCAGTCTCGACTCTCAACTTTTGACATGTATGAATATTAACAAAAAATCTATTTCGTGAAGGTAGATTAGGTCTAATACTTACAGCAACGACAACGTTGACCAGAACAAATTGCGCCATTAAGACGAAAACGACGAAAAATATAGGCGCAATAATGGTCGAAACGCAACAGTTGCGGACACAGTCGACGGAGCTGTCGCAGTCCTCACGGAGAGTGTCCTTCATGATGCCATTCCAGTTATCGCCGGTGGCAACACGGAACAAAGTGAGGAACGCCATCCCGAAATTGGCGAAATGAGCGTGCTCGCCAAGTCCTGCAAAAAATGAAAGTTATTTTAAGAAAATAAAACTTGAAATTTCATATGAATTTATAAGCCACGGATTTAATACTGAACTGAGTAATATAAAATGCTTGTCATTTGGTTTAGAAATTTTGTTCAGTGTTCGCTTGGTACATCAATTTCTTGTTTTAAATGCATAATAATAGTTCTTAATAAAGTAATAGAAAAATAATAATAAAAAACAACATCGCCCCACACTTGGATTTCCTTCTGTTTCGGGGGTGCAGTTACTCGCGCATCAAGGGTTCCTTACTACACTTACAGCATTCAGGTTTTTTCTTTCACATGTCTTGCATCTTGCGAAATTTCATGATTCTAGGTCAACAGGGTCAGGAAGTACATATCTTTGATTCCGTTGACTTACAAGTTAAAATTATTCACAGTTGAAAAAGATCGTAGACCCGAGTATTCGAGTATTTGAGAAAAAGGGTCTTGAGAGACAGACGGACAGACGAACAACGAAGTGATTCTATTATTGTTTCGTTTTTTTTCTTTGGGGTATGGAACTCTCAAAATAATAACTACACAACTACGATAGGTTTAGAAATCTAGTTATTATAACGTAAAAATATAGGATTAAGCAAATTCTGTTAATTGTTATGCTTTATTAGCCATAAAGTGGATATTCATCTAGAAAATTAAGGTCTACAGGTATTTCAAAGTTAACACCTATTTTATGGGTGTTTCCCGACTTGGGTTTCTATATTAAATGAGGTTTATGGCAGGCACTTTAGAAGATAATATTTTTATTGGATAGCCTTATGGTGTCTGAACTTACCTTGACATGGTATTTCATCAGAGCATTCCAGTCTTCCAAAAAGCTCTACGCCTAAAGCAGCAAAAATAAAAAATAGAAGAAAGAACAGAAGTCCCAAATTTCCGACTTGAGGAAGGGCTTGCATCACTGTGTCTAGCAATGCCCTGATTCCTTTTGCCATTTTTAGTAGTTTCAACACACGTGCTATTCTCAATACTCTCATCACTCTCATTATTGTTGGGTTTATTGGAATTATGTTCGTCTCCAATTCTTCCAGCACTATTCCCACTATTGATAGTATCACAATGATAACATCAAGCTGATTCCATTTGTCTTTCAAATAAATTTTGAATCCTAAAGCTACCAATTTCATCACTGCTTCGAGGATGAAAACAGCAGTGAAAAAATAATTGAATATTTTTAGAGCATACTGTAAGGCTGGTGGCATTTTATAATACTCTATAGCCATAGTGACAACATTCAGCCCAATCACCCCAGCGATTGCCAAATCGAAATATTTTGAAGTGACTACGTTATGCACAAAAAGTCTTGTTTGGGAATAATCTGAATAATAAGGTCTCTGATGCATTTCTGTAAAAAAGAAAATTAATATCATTCAACTGCAACGTTATTACTGTGTCTAGCTAAAATTAATCGCGGTGCTTAAAAGATAAACTCTTTTTAATTCTATACATTAAACATCTTAAATCATTACACTATTATTTATATTCAAGTGCTGAGTTTTTTTTGCATGTGTCAGTTAACCAGTAGCCAGGCTTATTTTTTAATTGGGCTTAATTGTATGAAATACTTTTGAAATACTATGCGATAAAGTTTACATAAAGTAATTATAGACGATAATAATGGCTGTAATGTCATATTCCAGTTAAATCAGAATTTTACGAGCTTTATTAATTAAATCAACTTTTCATTCTGTTAAAAAGATCCGCAAAAGTTAATGATTTTGACTTAACATTTCGTACGTAATCTGTGATTTGGCTAAACAGTCCAATTAGGAAGGTTAATTATTTGATAATAATTTTAAACCAAATAAGTCTGTAGTGGAGTAGGTACTAATGAATTCAATGTGATGTGTTATTTTCAAAATTGTTACTTATATTAAACTACGATTTTTTCTCGTTAAAGTTTCAGGTCATACTCACTTCTTCTCTTTTTTTCCATTTGCAGTGCACGCTTGGCCGCTCTACGGACTCTCTCCTCTTTCTCCTGTTCTTCTCTACACCGGTGGAAGTTCTCCACCACCACACCAACGAACATGTTCAGCACGAAGAATCCCACCAATAGGATGAATGCAATGAAGTACAGCAGACGCCACTCCGAATAGTTCACGATTGGCTGTTCAAATTATTATTGTCAATGATGTTACTGCTTATGAGTATGATTTTTATTTTACTATAGATGATGCTTGCGAATGTTTTCAATTACAGTAAAAGTTTTGAAAAGTACATGAATCGAGTTTTTACATTTAAGAATTCACCAAAATCACAAATCTCATTATGGTCTCCACTACAATATTAAAGCAATGTTCACTTAGCAAATTGTAAAACACTTCAAAGATGATGTTGCGTGAATAATATTGCTCGATTTAATACATACCTGTTGATCAACACCAACAGCGTCGAGCCCCGTGTACATGATATTGACCCATCCATCTCTGGAGCTAAGCACGAATAGGGACATCAGGGCCTTACCTAAGTCGTCAAAGTTGTACTTCCTATTGACCCACACGTTACCCTCTATGGCAAGGCAGTCCGTTTTGTTTTTTACGTTCTTTATGTGTGCACCTTCGCAATAGTAAAATGCCCCTTTGAATAGCTGGAAGAACGACGGTAGTTTTATTTTAATACTCTAATAAAAAGACACTAGCTTGAAAGGAATTTAATAGTTTTAGCGACAATTAAAAAGCGACAAATTGAACAACCAGGTTTCTAAGGTAAGTACATATAAAGCAGGACATAAAATATACGCTTTGGTTTAGCTAGCTTTAACTACTCTTTAACCTTTATATAGATTATAATGAAACCATTGCTTATAAAATTAAAGTGTTATAAAATTAAAGCTTATAAAATTTTTAAAACTACCAATGTGGTATAAGTCGTGTCAAGTTAGTTCTGTGAAACCTTTAATCAAAGTCAGTCGTTATTAGGGTACTTCACAAATACAATTCCTTAGTCTAGTCGTCACTCACCTGAACTCCTAAAATTCCGAATATAATGAAAAAAGTACAGCATATCAGTACTATATTTCCTATAGGTCTCAAAGAAGACAATAATGTCTGTACGACGAGCTTCAAGCCGGGCGCTCGATTAATTACCCTTAGCGGCCGCAACGACCTTAATAGCCTAAATACCTGCAAATTGTATTATTTTAGTAAACATCGACCGCCAGTAATTGCTGTCCGAACTTTGTTGATATTGATTACCCTTACCCTGAGAATTCCAAATATCCTTGGACTAGACTCTGAGACCAGAGACATTAGCAGATCAATTATGGAGATAATAACTAGAGAGCCATCCATGATGTTCCACCCTGATGTGAAATACGCCTCAGGACCATAGAACATTCCTGAGGCCACAACCTACAAGAAAACAAATTAATTCACTTAGGCTGATATTAATTATTCGTGTTCAGGTCTATGATGGGTGTCGTGTTTCGGAAGGCACTTTAATAGCGTGTACTGGGCCTGATCTCACTCCGTTTGTACTAGTTAATTATCCCACCGGACTATGCGAGAAAAAAACAGAGTGAGCACCTTTTTTGTTGCCGACATTTATGTACTATTATATCCCCCGCACATTCACATATCCTAAAAATCGGTTAAACGGACTGTGTATTAGCGTTAACAGTTCTTCAAATATTCAAACATAAAGAGATAGTTATTAAAATAGGATTGTAACAATCACTTTTGCATGTCAAAGAAGCTACGCTATTGGTTTTCTTACAAGTCTTCGGCGGGAGACCTTGTTCTGGAAAGAACCAGCAAGAAAACCAGCAGGGGCTATCTTTTTCTCCCTGTATTGTTACAGAGTCGTTAATTGGAAGCTGACCTCAAAGCAATGTCTAAATGTCATAATGAAAATAATTTGCATTTTAAAATACCTACATTTGCTAACTGCTTGCATAGTGTCTATGTAATCGAAAAATACCAATCATTTTATTAACGTTATTCTGATTTTACATATTATTTGATGAAATAATGTGAACAGATTTGTCAAACGCAATATGTGACTGGCCGAGCATCAATGGAGAAGTTGCGTTAATAACTTAACATCAGAAAGAAAATAAAATAATCCGACCTTAATGAACATCTCGACGGCGAACACGACGGTGAACACGTAGTTGGCGCTGGAGAGGAAGGCGCGCTCCTTGGAGTCCGGCGGGATGTTGGGCCGTTCCATGGCCAGCGTGATGCAGTTGAACGCGATGAACAGCAGCACGATGTTGTCGAACCAGCCCCGTGTCACCATCCACGTGCAGAAGCATCGCATCCTGACGATGTGACGGTTGCCGGCGAATTAGATATTAGAGTTCGATTCAGTACAATGAAGTATATTATGGCCCCTGCATCACTTCTTTAATCTTTGATGGTAGACAGAAGCCTGGATTTATCAACTAATGTGAGAAAATAATATTTCAGTACGATTAAATGCAAAAGTTTGTCATCAAAGGATAAACTATTGGATAGTTAGAAATACTATTAAGTAGTCTTGGTTTATTTTTTTTAAATCACGTCTACATTACTACAGATGGATAAAGTAGGTTGTTAATATATAATGAAGGTGTGCTAGTATAATACTTCGCATTGTATCATAAAAAACAATATACTTACTTCAAAGAGACATCGCCAAAATATTGTCGCACAATTCAATATAGAGTACCTACTCCATTCCTTTTGTATTTATTTACTATCTGCACATAATACCACAAAGCGAAATATGTGAAGATAAATATAGGGAAAAAGCTTACTTATTGTCTGGCGCAAATATGTAGAGGGAATAATCCTCCTTTTCCTTGAGACATCCCGTCGGTTCCATGAAGCGAAAAAGGTCTTTGAATCTGAACTGCCTTCTGTCGAATCTCGCTGATAATATGCACATGTTGTTGTTTATGGTAACCTAAAATACAAAATAGTTATGAAAACTTTGGAGCTATTAATATTAATAGCTTTTAATTTATACAATAGAATGTCGTACTCCAATGATAGAGCTTCAAGGTCAGCGTTTAGTTATTTATTTTCTCTCCGATAAAAACTAAGCTTTGGACAGAGTCACAGGTAGTGTGAGCACAAAGGGAAGGTATTAACAGGGACAGAGGGAATTAAACTACGCATTTTTAAGATCAAAACCGAATCACTACGTCAAATTATCTTTTGAACAAAACCTACAATTGTTATATTTTGAACAGGCAAGAAATTCGGAAGGTCTTGTAATTTTTTTTCTCCTCTTTTAAATTGCCAACATTACAAAGATTATATTTCACAAACAGTTTTATTTCATAAAAATAATTTAGAAATGCCTGTCGGAGTGAGTGGAACAGTTACTCAAGTGAATGAGAAAATGATAGTTGAAAATAGTACTACTGTTTCAGAGTTAAATAAAAATATGCTTAAGTTTAACGTTCGGGAACAAATAACATAAAGGCTACAATTCGCTGCGCTGTTCGTTATTAGGTATTTGACATTATTGATTTTGAGTACGGCGAATTCGCAGAATTTAATGTTATTTATCAAGTAATCAACCGGTTGTGGTTAATTGATTTACAATTATTCAGCGTTTGGTGACTATTTACTATACGAAACACGGTGACTGACTGAATATATGATGCTTCTATTTTATACATATTATAAGTACAGCTACAGGCTATTCTTTGTAAATTTTCGTTGCTTGATAATATCAACATTCAGCAACTTTTTTTAACAATAAACAAAAACCACTGAATATAAAATAATAAATGCAAGGCGTGGTGCGGCCAGCACACAAGTCGATAGCCCTAACAAAAAGTTTTATTAAGCTGTCCGTCAAGCTAAAACAAACAAAACTCCGAGCCGTGTAACGGAATACTGGCCCATAGTTAATTGGAAAGTGCTCGGCATTTCTACCCAAAATCACCACCAACCCGTGAACGAACAATAGGGAACGTGTACAATTTTCAGTTTTATTATATCAACAGCAGCTTTTCCACTAGGCAGATTAATCGATAAAGAAATTAACAATAAAATCCACTATTAACGCAGCAAAGTCAAACCAGAAACATTGAAACCAGTTTGTAATCCTTATTCGTATATATCCGGTACCTATAAGTTTAAATTTATATCCCAAAGAAAAGTTCTTTGAAGGTGCATCAGTGTTTCATAGCCAATTACACCAACCTTATCTTGGCTTAGGAAACTTCTAAGAAGTATGCGTCGGTGGCGCTGTGGACTCCGCATTTGCCTTCCATTCGGGAGATACGGGGTTCGAGACAGCTATATACCAATGTGTTTTTCGTTTTTCGAATTTCATATGTACCTACATTATTTGTATGACGCTCCTACGGTGAGGAAAAACATTGTGAGGCAACCTGCATACATTTGCGAATAAATTTAAAGGTCTGTGAAGTCGACCAATCCGCACTGGGCCAGCATGGTTGACTAAGGCCTAAACACCCAAACTTAGGGTAGACTCGAGCTCGTCGGTGGGAATGTACTCGTACTTACAAATTGTAAAGAAGGATGCTGTCACTTTTTGTCTTTGGTGAAAAGAACGTGACAGCTATCCACCTAAGTGATTGATTGATTGAACACTTTATTGCACACGAAACATACATAAACAGGACACAACAATACAAGAGACACAGTAACAATATGCGGCTTTATTGCTAAGGTAGCAATTTCTACCAGGCAATCTTGTATCCTAAGCTAAGACAAGGTTGGTGAAATTGGCCATCAGATTTTTTAAAAACAGGTTTTACTTACTTCCTCATTTATTTGTTTCATCAATGTGAGAGGTTGGTTGTGTCTCGGCGGCAAAGCTGGCGCTTCTGGTCGAGGCGGGCGGCTGGCGATCGGCAGTGGTGACGACGGGAGTAAATTACTTGCTTTGACTTCAGATATGGAAGTTACTACAACAATAGTTATTTGTTAAACATGACTGCAAAGTTAGTTTTTGTCGCAAGTGCTCCATTTGAATCTCGAAACAGCGAAAGATTCAAAGTATGAGCCACGAGGGAGCGAGCGCAACGTACAGCTTTTCACCTCACTCAGCTGGGAAAATACCTACTACTGTTTTAAAACAATTCAACATCAAATACAAAATTACGCAACGAAATTACAAAAAAGAAATAGTAGGCGTCGAATTGAGAGCCTCCTCCATATTTGAAGTCAGTTAAAAATTTTAAATTTGAATATTGCGACGTGACGAATTTATCATATAATATGTAATCATTTTTAGTATGAACATAATTTGCTTTTTTAAACGAAAAATTTAAAATCACTTTTCCACGCTAGTGGTTAAAATAGACTTTTCCACGCAGATTTCGAAAATAATGAAGCCTTTCCGAGCTGGTGAGGTGAAAAAATACGAGTATTTGTTGCATTAAAAAAAAAAATTCTAGAGTGGTTAACACTAGAATTTAAATTAACAAAAATTCACAATGAGTAGAACTCAGTGCACATAGATATAGGTAATGGTAGAGATTGTTCTCTATAAAAGGCTTGCCCTAGTTTAGGCGACTATTATCTAACCTCTGGTTTAGGTGCGAACTGAATAAATAAACATTTGATTGAATTTCGAAGTACAATTCTATCAGAATTACTATCATTTTAATTTTAAACTGAAAAGGAAAAATTATGCCTTATATCATCGTGGAATGATTGAACTAACCATTTACCAAACCATTAATTAGGAAGGAGACTTTCAACGAGTGGTCAATAAACGCAAGTTTCCCGTTATTGGCGTACCGTCACGACATTATGTCGGACCGACCTATAGCACGGTATATATACTAGCTGTGCCCGCGAACTACGTTTCGCCATATACTTTTTCCCGTTTTTGCAACATTTTTAATTGATGCTCAGCTCCTTTTAGTCGTAGCGTAATGTTATATAGCCTAAAGCCTTTCTTGATAAATAGACTATCCAACACAAAAATAATTTTTCAATTTGAATCAGTAGTTGCTGAGATTAGAGCGTTCGTGGTATAGATGGAGTGGTTAGTCTACGAGCGTAGTATAGATTACCGTGCCTGTAGCGCGCATGACGTACGCTATCGTAGAAATTGTGTGTAGGCGCCGATCGTAGCAGCTAAGTGGTTGCTTTAGATTTTCATATTCGCTTCCATTTCTTTTGTTCAATATTTCAGCTTATGTGCGAGTATTTTCAGCGTATAGAACGTTGCGCTTACGGAGACACGAGTTAAACAATAACAGTATTACTACAAAAAGTTTTTAAACGCTGTCTAAAGTTAGGCACTGTTTAAATATGATGCCGTCTCTATCTATCCTTTTAATAAATGTCTTGTGTTACCGACACCAGTCGGAACCCAACGAGAACCTAGTAATAAGTTTGTTATAGGTTCAAAGGTATTTTGTAAACAACACTATGTCTATGTCAGGAAACGATAATAATATGTCTATTGATGATATCTACAATATAAATTGAACTAATTGAGCTGCGTACAAAGAAGTTGATATTAAATTCTGAACACACACAAACTATTATACGCCATAAATTATCAATTTATATCTCTCGAAAAGTTGGTTTGTTTGTTCAGAAACTATTGACCAAATAGTTGCCAAATTTCGCACTGTGTGATCGGCAACAATCTGAAATATACATTTAGTTTCTCGTATACCATACCTATTACGAAAGACAAATACTTATATTACTCAGTCTATATAGATAGTGTATAGAAAATATTTTTTTTTCTATGAAGTTATCACATATTACAGTAATTTGACATTAAGGTATACACGGTTATTTTTTAATCACCTTGGAAAATTTTAGGGACGCTTCAGGACACATCCATTATTATATAACAAAAAAAAAATGAAATAAAAAAAAATGCTGCTCTCAACTAGTGCAGCATTTTTTTGTTTTATAAAAAAAATAATATAAAATTAAGTAAGAGTTATTTTTTGTATTCATATTTAAAACATTCTAATACCATGTCGTGAAGCCTCCCATAAATTTTCCAGGGTGATTCTAGTAAATAAGAATACATTTCACAAAACGATCGTGTTGTTAATAACAATGCCAAATAAGATAGGGAAATCGCGGGCCCAATCTTAATTCACAGATAAACAACTTTGTCATGATTCCAGATAAAGGCGCCCGAAGTTGATATTTACTCGTGCCAAATTAATAGGGCTTTCGTATTCCGACGCACTAATCGTATGAATAAATAGCGAAGGCGGTTATTTGTTGGAACGTTCCATTTTCGTTTACAGCAAAAACATGTTTGCGAATTGACGTTTTGTAATATTAAATTCGTACTCGTTACGCTACGGTGTAATGCTTGCGGTCAAAACTTTTAAGCTTCACAACATAAACATAGATCAATTCTAGATTCTAGAATAATTTTGTATTTCAGTCTCTATTTTGCCATTTTCAGGTTTCTGTAATTTTTAAATGTTAAGTGTCGGTCATTACTTCATTTTGACAATATCCTTGATCGTGTAACGATTTGTAGGGTATAATAATTAAATTATTTTCATGCAGATACAAAAGACCTTGGTAACTACAGTAGGTACATAATTTTGTGTTCGTATATATTAAAGAAACAGTAGCTAGTTAATTACTTTTCGACCTACAAGTTTATCATGACTGGAGAAACAATGACATATCGTTGCACCTAGAAAAAAATTCTCGAAGAGCGTTGTACTAAATATTTACTCTTTCGCCCATTTTTTATGGTGAATTTGAATTTTCAAATTAATGAAAAATAATGTGATGCTATTTCAGGCATAAAGTTGAGTTAAAATACCAGTATTTTATATTAGGCATGAAAAAAATATGTCATCAATTTGAACTAAATGTACCGTGTATAAGATTGACTTAACAATTTACCTGTCAAATAGTCGTTAGTGAGTGACAGCCTGTGGGGAGGCGGCTTGACTGTATCCAGGCGCACCGATGACTCTGAGGAGAAGCCCGCCTCTGGGGCTTTCCACGACACCTAAAAGTTACTTAGTTTGTGTAAAATTTCTAGGAATAAAATAATATGTTTGAGGTTGAAAATCATTAGGATGTCACGATAATTTGTTTTGTCTTTTCCAAATTGTTGTTTTATGTTTGTATAAATTAGAGTAGGTATGTGATGGCTCTAAGATTGTCATAAATGTTAACTCATAATAACTTCATAAATGTTAACTCATATTTTTATGTTCATCGTAAGCAGATTGGATATAGTACCTAACAACATTAATTATTATTTTAATTATTTTTGTGTCGTCCTCACATCTGATAGCAGCGGACCGGTTTGGGGGTTTACACAGAGCGACTTTTTCTAGCGATAAAGTCGATTAAGTATGCACAATTGCACATGCACGTTTGCAGGTATTGTTATGTGTTTGCGTTGCGATTGTATCGCTGTAAAAAGACGCAGTGTGTAAAAGGTCTTAATAGGTCTTAAAGGTGTATGTATATCATCAATATACGCACCCTCAATAATGTATGGACACAATTACAAAAAAACAATATTTTTGGAAAAGTCTTTACTCAATTTTTTTTACAAAAAATAAAACCGACTTCAAAAACAACAAAAAAATATATAAAAATACATACTCGCACAACATCACAGTTTAATATTGAAGATGGTGCCAAATTTTAACTATGTAGATTAGTTGTTCCTTTCAGGTGATCATTGCTTGGCACCGACTTCAATATAAAAGTGTGATGTTGTATGTATTTTTATTCTATTTATAGATTTTTGGTGTTTTTGTAGACGGTTTTATTTTTTGTAAAAAAATATATATTTTTATCTTTTTAGTTTTAATAATTTAAAAACGTCTTTCGCTCTAAACAGTATTGAAAGAACTATCCCCTTACTCCTTCCTAACCTACTAGAAATCTTCCGTCATCAGATCGGTATCATAATATGATGACTACTAGATGCAAATACCTGAATATCTTTAGCAAAAAATATTAAGGATTTCCATCGATTTTCATGGGATCCCATCAGATCTTGACATGGTGACAATGGGATCACCACGGGAATATACTGTTTTGAACATACCTACTTGAATTTTTAAAATCAGTCTACAAATGGCAGAGTAATTGATGAACATACAGAAAAAAAAGATACGGTCGAACATTAAACCTCCTCCTTTTTCGAAGTCGGTTAATAAGAGCGATATTCGGCTTTGTACATTGATCATAGTATTTTGATCTTTAAGCCTTAGCAATTAAATTTTGTAAACCTAGTCTCTGATAACTGTGTTTTAATATGACCTAACATTGCTCTTTGCTCAAAAATATGTATGATTTTTATAAAAAAATAAGAATAAATTATAATACAAACATTATTGACATTATTTAAATCTGATTATTAATTTCTTCCATAGTAATAAGTATGACATGTATTTATAATTGTATCGTTCTAAATAGGTATGAAATGATTATGTTATGTGTATTGATTATGTATGTGTAATGTATGTGTAATGATTATGTATTATGTTATTATAATGTTATGTGTTTAAATTAAGTTGATATTTATAATTCTATTCTATTTAATTTTTACATAGGTAAGTAGTTGATAAGTATGACATTTTTTTTTCTTAATATTCTATTTTTTTTTTCATTATTAGATATTGTAAATAATTTTTGTAATCGCAAAATGTAATATTGTTTTGTATTTTGACTAACATACTGGTGCGTTGGATACTTTGGTCTGTAAACCAGTATGTGTACTGTTGAATAAATAAATAAATAAATAATAGATGAAAGTAAAGCCTCCCTTTTGCGGTACATTGATTTATTTTGGGACACACCTGAAATTGTGCTCTTCTGTTTTTGTTTGTTGCCTTTACAAGATTAATAATATCATTTAAATTGCATCCAAGCTCTGTCACCTACAGCCTCGACATTTATTCGGCCCATCTAGCGGGAGGAAGCGACGAACAATGAAAAAACTGTGAAAGAGTTAGGATGCAGAATTTCTTTATTTGACGTCCGTTTTCTATCTCTATGAGTGATACCATATGAAACTAAGTAAAATAAGCTTTTCTTTATCAAAAAGCAAATAGCAAAATTTTTTAATTGTGTCCATATATTATTAAAGGTGCGATTATGTATTCTGTCGTGCTCACGTCAGGCAACAGCGGGGCTGTGTGGGCGGACACCCGCCTCGCCGGTTGCGCGAGCACACGTGGCGCAGGCAGCTGGCCCTTCGCCCTATTGTTGGGCGTCTCCGACGTGTCGTTCTTAATCACTATCGACGACGAGAGTAGCAGCTCGTTCTTACGGAGACTTGAACCTATTGTATGGAAGGAGTGGTTCCTCTATGCAGATGCTTGATTTATGTTCTATATTTTATTTTTGTAAAAAATTGCAAGAGTATAATATAACAAGTAGAAAAATGAGGGTTTATACAATTTACTGCTCGTTATAATCTGAAGTTCGACTTAATGTCCGAGTCGGAGCCGATATATTCGAGTAGATGCGCTAGTTGTATTCTAATTATTTCATTTATACACCGGTTAGAATCACTTACCGTTGCAGGCTGCATGATCTCGTCCGTTGTTGAGTACGATCGCATCGGAGTCAGAGCCAGTGCGATGCTTCTGTTTTCGGCGCAGGCTCGGCCGCCAGCTGTACCCTCGCTGCACGCGGCATTTGTCCTCCCCGTTCACCCCGCCGCTAGATATGCTTAGATTTCTGTCATGTCACGTAATTTTATAAAACTGTTTGTACTAAGCTGACGGTTAATAAAACCGTATTGTTATTATTTGAAATTACCCATTAGATATTAAGAGGATTGTGAAGCTGTAACGATAACGCTTTTCTCCCTCTTTACATAGTCCAATTTTCATAATTTTTGGAAATGTTGTAGATATAATGAAGTTCTAGGTTTGTTCGTTTTGATTTTAAAGTTATATTGCTTAGAATATAAATTATTAGCATCTAAATATCATATTTTAGACTTAAAAACTACCTCGAGCATTTTTTTCTTTTTTGACTAAATTATACTGAATTACAAAAAAGGCAAAACGTACAAACATAGATTAAGGTATACTGAATTTAATGAGATCAAAGGTGTCTAATTTCGTAAAGATTTAGGGGGCTAAAATAGTTATCGCCCGAAACAATATTTCAATAATAAATGTAGGCACTTGTCTCTGCCTTTCAACTCTAAGCGGCGTGCAATAAACTGCATTTTTGTAAGTGCATACTCGAGCCATGAATTGGCACTTTACAGTCCTCTTAACGCTAAACTCTTAACCCCACAGACATATATAGACTGTTAGACGTCGTGAGTGTAGGTATGTACCTCGCGTGCCAAAATAATGAACAATGTTTCTCTTTTAAAACTATTTCTTTTTGTTATTTGTTACACTCGAATGTTATTTGTTATGCGTATTTGTGCTGTTAAAACTCAAAACGAAAAAGAGGCTGAAATATTGATAACTTTTAATGTTTTAAGTGCTCCTTTGGCGTTGCATTCGGTAAAGAAAAACTGACACAATGGGTTTTCATAATTAAATGGACTAACACAGTTGGTGCTATCTAAGCAGATGCAACATACAAGGTAAAATCTTTATTGGGCCTTGGTGCAACTCATTTATTTTATTAAAGTTTAAGTAAGATTTTACAGTTAACGATAATGTAACTATATTTTTATTATTACAATTATATTATTTTTATCATACGACAGGGAAGCTCTTGATCTTCATATCACCTGATGATAAGTTACGATAAGGCCGAAGGTAGAAGCGAGTTTCTCTTGGACTCCTCAACAACTGAGGAACAGGCTATCATACCTCTAATTGTGGTAACACAGCAATGCTATCAAATTGTTATTATGGCGTCAAACTTAGGTAAGACGGTGGGAGCTAGCCAGGCTAATAAGGCATTTTGATTTGTTTCATAACTACCTCCTAGCTATAACATCATAAAATAAATACAAAAAATACTCACTTCTGCGAGCTGAGAAGGCTGGATTTGTCGCTAGTGTTCAAACAGTTATCGTCTCTGGCGATCGTCATCTGCAGATTCTTCTCTGCGAGTACCGGGGAGGCTAGCGATCTGGGTGTGCTAGGTGAGGCGGATGCTGGCGAATTGGACCGGAGAGGGGGAGGGGCCAGGGTAAGGGGTGGTGGCGCTAGCGTCATGGGGGGGAGACGTGCCTTCTCCGCACCCAGCTGTGACGCGGCCGAGTGAAGGGTCAGTGTGTAGCTGTTTGGCGGCTTCAGGAGACCAGGTATGCTGGCGCACTGGAAAAACTTTATTGGCTTGACATATGTTTTTATGTATGACAGTTTTCTTTTTTTTTTTCATTTGTATGAGCAGTTTACGATCACAAATATTCTCCACTTTTTAATAGTTCAAAATCTGTATTCTGAGTAAGTATGATAAATGCGTCAGGTACATTTGGTGCTAGTAGGAATACCATATTTTGGGATACTCAAATTTTTTACAGCAAATAGCTTAAATTTAACAAATTATAGCATATAATTTCACGTAAAAATATCAAAAGAAAACATTAAAATGTTCTAAAATAATTGCTTAAAACAAAAAAAAAATTCAACAGCTCTATAAAATAAAATGGTAAGTCACATTCCAGCTGCTTTAGCTACTAAGTTTTGCAACCGGCTGTGAAAAAGAAGTAATAATAACGCAACTACAAAGTTGCCCAAAAAGAAAATCTGTTTGTGTTCCACATCCTCTCCAACGAGGAATTCATCAAAAAGCCAGTTGTTGGAAGATAAGTATTAATCTTAGTTATTTCATGTGTTTGATTTTGTTTTTATTTCATTCAAATAGTTTTTTTGTGAATAGCAAATATATATTTTCTTGAAAAAAAGTGAAACAGTAACTATATACTTCTAAACCAATAAAAAAAATACAATATTTATTATTTAACCTAACACTTTGACAAGTTATATATCATAGCAAGACCCCTGAGACAAAGTCGCACATTTCTTAACTAAAATTATTCCTATTCCTATACGTAAGCTATTGCCACCGATTTACCAACTTGTAACTAGAGGCCTTATAATTTCTATACAATATTCCATGGAAATATTTTTTCTTTTAAAATTCTATTTCATGATCGGGAACTAAATCCACACAAATATTTTTTTATTTTTTGTCAACTGGTTGGAAAGCTCGACTACCATATTATACGCTGGCTTAGATACAGAAATAAATTTTCTTTTTGGCAACTCATATTGTAACTCTTTTTATTAACTCTTTTTTAACCACTTGTTGGCGAAACTTAGTGCCAAAGTAGTCTTCGGGGATTGTCCCTAAGTTACACGTATATAGTCATATAGTTTTCTGAGCAAAGAAGAGCAGTCACTATAACTGTATGTACAATCACTTTAGTATATTTAATTTCTTACCGACGTTCTATCAATGGAATCCAAGCTAGACAACATCGAGGATCTTTCCAAGGTAAGCGCTAGATTGAAGTCCCTGAATGAGGCACCCGGTTCAAGGGTCGTAGACGGCGAGTCTTGGGGCGTGGCTGCAGTGTGAGTGATCACTGGGACTATTGTGGTGTCTGAGGGAGTCGCGCCGCTTGCTAACATTTTCGACTCCTGTTACAACAAGAACTTTGATAGATTGAACATTTTTCTTCTATAACCCCCTAGAATATACAATATTGTGTATAACGTTTCATTCTTAACTAACGGCCTTATTAATAAAAATTTTAGTTCTCGGCTTATACTCGGATTAGTTACTCCGTGTTTTGTCTCGTTTCCGCACATGTCGGCTGTCATAATATGTCAAAACAAGACAAAACACAGAGTAACTAATCCGAGTATAAGCCGAGAAGTAAAATTTTTATTAATAAGGCCGTTAGTGTATAATTATTTTTATGATAGGAAGCTCTTGGCCTTGAACAAGTACTCTGTTAAAAAATGAGTATTTTATACATTGGCATTTTCAATCAATATTCCAAGTCACAAAAGTAAAATTACACTGTTCTCAATTAAATTGCTATATTATATCTTTAAAACAACGTTTTCGTTTCACTCGTACGTAGCTTACTTTTCGTTCGTAAAGGCTTACGTGAAAAAAGTCGATGCGCCAGATTTATAGGCAAGAGTAATGCAGTTAGACTCAAATTGGACGGAAATAATCAGTAATCGCCGGGATAACATTAGGTGTATCTTTCGGTTATTACGTTTTATTGGATTGCGTCACTGCCGCCCGCCTCCGAGCGGGAGAGCGGCACGATGTGACGGTAGGTAATATTTTATGCCACTTACATTGTTTTATGTAGAAGGAAAGGCGACATTATATAAATACAGTAGGACAGGTGACAACAAAGTATCTTATTCCTAACACTAAAATAATGTGATCTAAGTATCCTTTTTCTTGTACCTATACTGACAACGTGAAAACAAATAAAAGTTGAAACTGTTTTCCGTTTCATTCAGCATTTTCTCACAGTTTGCCATACAAAGTATTACTTTTGATAAATAATTTTAATAAGAGTACAATATATTTTACGATTTGGTAACTATAAAACTATAATCATTGGCTTAACATCAAAATATGCACAATTTATACTGTTAAAATCAACAGAGTGATGACGAATTACAGCTCTATTAGTTACACTTTCTCGAGATAACAAAAAGATACTTTTCTCTAATGTTTTCCTCAAGAATTAATTCCACCAATTAATTGCGGTAGAACTAAGATGGATTTTTGCATTGTTGCGCATTTTTCCCATACGGATGATATAGTAAGTAGATGTATCATAGAATTCTGCAGCCAAACGCTGAGGATGTATGGTTCGATTTTGGTTGTCATCCAGTGAATTTGGCTAAAGCTCACCCATAGATTGCAAAAAGATTAATAAAACACTACCTTGCGTAATAAGAGATATGATTGTCTTATATTGCTTTCACACGGAGCATTATAATTATACGTTCCAGTTGGAGCCGCTCTACTTTCGCAATCGTCATAATACGATTTTGAATCCACATACGAGCCCGCATAGTTACGTCAATCTTCACTTCTTATGGTGAATGGCGCTCTCTGATGTGATAGACTGATTAACTTGTCAATATGGAGTTGAGTCAGTAGGACTGGATTGACTGCAAACTCCCGTACCGTGTGGAACAACTATCAAAGGTTCTGTCTTACCCCACAGCTGCTATACTAGCCGTAAATTAATTAATTGGACATTCCAGAGAAATTCAATACTACTCGAACGGTATGTTTTGCGTGTGTATATAATGAAATGATTGAAACCTACATCGACCAAACCTTGTAATATGTGTTTCAAATGATACTCGAGCGTTGCATGTTTTATTCAAGTGTAAACAGATGTTTTTGTTGCGCCCTCCATATTCGGTCCAAGAGACAAATGAGCCGTCACTTGTTGACTCACCTTCTGTATATTACATTTATTGGATTGCGCACAGTCTTTGCACAGGGCGGGATGGTGGGCGGACGATTTCGCCTTTCGCCGCGACTTGACCGCTTTGTCTTTGTGCCCGTTCACGTCGCCTTTCGCTTTCCTCACGTCGTCGGCGGACCTCCAATAGTTTTTTATTTCGTTCTGTTGGAATTATTGTTAGATTTAAAGTCGGAGGAGATAAAAATTGAGTTCGTTCACATCCAATAAACGAAACATATATATAATTAAGAGACAAGAACACAATAGAAACAGAGTTTAATGGCCAATTTCACCAATTGATTGTCTTTGATTGCTCAGGACAATCTTAAGTGGATTGTCGCAACATTGTTTTCATTAAAGGTAAGAAGTGATATCATACTACTAAGGATTTTCCTAAGCTAAGACAAGGTCGGTAAAATTGGTCATTATCCTCTTTTGGATCGTGTAAGCTTATTTATATAGTTTATTGTTTGCATAGCTGTTGATGATATTTAACGATTCTTGATACTTTTCTTTCAAATCATATTAACATTCCAGCTAGATCCTAAATAAAATTGAGCTGTTAAAATTGATGATTGATTCACCTGAGAAAAGCTATCTGTGGAATGAGACCCTGAATTCGAGTCGTCGTACTGCATCTCATTGTTGTCCGAAAAGCATTCGCTGGATAATTTGGACTTTGCCAGTTCGCGTTGCTCCCGTTCCCGCCTCTCGTTTCGCTGTGAATTTGATCAGATGTTTTCCATTCTATCTGAGAGCATACATTTTTGTAACTACCTACCTGAGAAATATTGACATTCCAACACTTTCGAATATTTCAGAACAGGAGCGCGTTCAGAGCCGCGGAGTGTAGTTGTGCGGTTGTTTTTTAACTCGCTCAGAGGTGTTGAACGCATTGCAGCTACAAAATCTTTTATCTACCTCTTTCACAGTTCTCTTTCTTTCTAACAGATGACACTATAAATTATGTCCCCCAATATTATCCAATCACTTAGATCAGTATTAGTATTATTAGTATATCAGTATTTTAGTAATAAACGTCAGAGCGTTTTACAACCATCGAATTCGATATTTGTTCGGTTGTAACTTGCTCTGACACTCTTAAGTTCTTGAACGGGCCGGTTGCTTCAACCGGGCGTCGCGCTCGAAGGCATTAAATGGGGTTAGAGCGAAAAATTGTACTTTGCGCGAAGGCTCCGAACGCGCTCCTGTAATCGCAGGATCACTTTTTAGTTAAATAATGATATCAAAAACAATATAAACAGACTCACCTCTGAACTGAACCCTTCAACCAGAATAGCTACCAACAAGTTAAAGAGTACATAATTCCCAAACGTCATGAGAGCCACGAAATACAATGCAGCCCAGTGACTCGTCTTTTCCATGCCATTGAATAGAACAACATTCCAATCTTCTTGAGTCAAAACCTGAAACGTTTTCGACGAAATCAGTATTCAGGCCAACTGTTGGCAAGACTCTACCACATCGAAAATCATTATTAATAATCGAATCACTTTAATAAATCAAAATAAGCAAGGTGTGCTGTCATATTGTATTCAAGTCGTGCTTTTGGTGTCTGTATTCATGTTAATAAATTAATGTAACAAAACATAAACATCAGTTAAAATCAGCGTGTTAGTGTTATTAGTGTGATGTATTTGTTTCAGTGTATACTAAGATACAGGGGAAATAAGTAATGAAGGGGATCACGGCGATTTGAGTACACAAGCATTCAGGGTCACATTAGTAACAAAAGCACTACTAGGGTGATGCATTAGCTACGGAGCGCTCATCAAATTATGCTTTTCATACATTCTATATACAATCATAACTAAAACACTACTCTACTACAGCGAATCTCTCGCTTATGCCAAAGTTAGGTTAAATATAATTCATGAACAATTTATAAAATGTCTCTTTTCAAAATGGAAAAATGAAAAAAAATAGTGAAACAAGACATTTTTGATGAAACTTTTTCTTGGTCGGTACGAGAAATACGCGGCGTCTACACTCTAAGTATCAAACGGAAATCGCAAATAAACCGACTACCGGGTTCAACACCATTCTCAAAGGCTTACCTGAAATACAGTGACGGTAGCCCAGAGGATGTTATTAAAGTGTTTCCTGTCGCACTCACACTTGGGGTGGTGAGAGATGATTTCGGGACACGTGCAATCTCGCTCGGTGCCATTGTCTTCCACGTACTTGCAAAACTTACCACCGAATAGATACATGCCCAGAATACTGCGCGTTGAGGAGCCGATGAAAAAATGAAAGAAAAAGAAAATGCTATGCGCATACGCCGCGACCGAGTCATCCTGACGACACTTTCAATGCGTACACGACGTTAACACTGCAACTTTTGCGAATGCAAAAGACCAACTAACTTTACTAGGTTTTATAGTTGCAAAAATATTTTAATATTACAATATGACGTATTGTTAATTTGGTTACAATATACAGACATGTTTTCATGTTATCGTTCTATTACTACTTGGCTAAGCTAATAAACTAAATTAATGTTTATTCAAGTATAAAGCGTAAAATTAGTTCCGTCTCTAATGTACGACCTTTAGTAAATGGTAGATATTCTTCTAAATAAGTAATCATTACACAGCATGTGTACATTTTAAGCAGTGTTACCGCCGATATGACGCTCCCACTAAAGGGGTATAACATATCTAAACAATTTAAACATACATTGTGTTATTAATGGTGCAATTAAATTTTTCGATATGCTCAAACATAATCATTCTTTATATACTGCTTCATGATTTCACAATGATATTAAATATAGAATGCAATAAAAATAATCTGAAATAGAAAAATTAGGCCAAACAAAAGTGCATAAAATAGAAAGAATTAAATATCATTCTTATGTTTTCAGGTTTTTAAATCATTTTCATTCAAATAAATGCATTATTTAAATCAGTTTTATCCAGAATAATGCAGGCGGAAAAAGAGATAAGGAATAAAAGTGGGCCGGGCCAATCATACCAGCGTAAAATTTGGAAGTAAAAGTTGAAGAAAAGGGGAAGTAATTGAAAAATAGATCGTTACCAAAGTTTAAACAAAGATGCCGGCATTGATGACGAAACCAGTGAAAAATTTGCGCAAAGGTTTGATAATAGAATTAGGGCGCAATTCAAGCGTGCTCAAACAGGTTGAAGTCGACAATATGGCACTAAATTAATAACGTTAATTAAATGTTATTTAAATGAACTCCACAATGACGAAAACGTTCTAACTAAGAAAAATAGTAACTTTAATAGTCGTCAGTTAAACTTTTGTACTTTTAAAACTTTTTGGGCTTTTAAATTATTTTGAAAATATTGTTAACTATTATAGTGTTGTCATTTATTGCCATAATATTATCTTTAATCTATAGAATAGCATTTTGAATACATTTTCAATGATTTCGTGTCAATTGAATAAAGATTTCTAAATAATAGAAGCAGCATGCAAAGTGATAGAGATACCGATTAGACTGAGTGCAATTGTAGTAGTGGGAGTAAAGGAATTGACGACCAGGTTAACCCGCGACTCGGCATCGATCGACCTCAAGCTATCCTACTACTTAATCAAGCTTTTTGACTAAATAATGTGCTCTTGACGGAATCTGATTGTAGTATTGAACGGCACAATAGGGTGAACGTGATACTAAATGGTATTGGATTATTTGTTACGATGGTACTAGATCTCACTACGCGGGTACTAGAGGTAGCGGTTACGCGACGAACGTCTTTTGACAACCCACTGTACTGCAAGTAAATGTTTTTCAAAATTGTTGGTAAGTTGTATCGATAGCTAATTTATTTGCTTGCAGCAAAGTGTAAAGTCAAATGTGTACTCGCGCGGTTAGTTGATTAGCCGTCACAAGACAATCATTTATGTTAATGGGATTGTCATTTTGTCGTGAGTGTTTACAGCTGACGGAACCGTAGACAAGCGTTTAGTAATGTTTGGCAAGTTCAGTCTGTTTCTGGATTGTCTGTTAGGTACTTTAATTTAAAATGTTTAATACCTGAAATACCGTGACAAAGGCCCACAAGAGAGTATCAAAGTTTTTTCTGTCGCAATCTTGGTCGCCCTCTTCATCTTTCTCGCAGAATTTGCACCCGAAGAGGTTCATACCGAGGATGCTGAACGTTAGCACGCAATATACGATTAGATAATAATGAGGTTACTGCAGTTTTTTCGATTAATAGAAGAGAAAAGATATACATACGATACAATACATAAATACGTGATGAAAAATCTAAATGAATGTGAACTGTATTGTGCACATGTGAATAAACTGAGGTGGACAAAAAGCATAGAAGCGTGAAAGACTAAAAAGGTAAGATATAATATAGAAGAGAAATAGCTGTGAAGAGTGTGGAAAGTGGCAGTGTGTAGTGGGTTAAATGTCAGAAAAAGAAGTGATTTACATACACACAAGGAAAGATCGAAAAGAAAAGGGAGAAATCACTCACAGTTAGTGCACGGGTTAAGGAATGCGGGTGTGACAGTAAAGTAGAAACATTCACAATTTCTTATGTTATGGAGTCGAATTATTCTTCTTTGCTACGGGAAAAATTTAAACTTGGCTTCAGCAATCGCTGAATGATTGCTCTGATCTGTATCTACTTGAGTACAATAACTACTGGGGAATGAAACATTACAGAGGTAATTGAGAGAATAGAATAAAGAGGAAGATACTTAGGGTTAGTTCGGCAAACATTATAGATTTATAGATTTTCATTTTTGATTCATTTTAAGGAACAGAAATAGAATTTGGATTCTAATCAATAAAGTTAAGAAAGCACGAGACACTTTTTTGTTAGAGAAAACTAAATAAGTGAGAAATGTAAGGTCATAAAAATTAAAAACCAAATAGCAGATAAGTAAACTCAAATACTTTTTTTATCACATTCCTTAGTTATTTATCCAATCAGTATATTATTCATGTAATACTTAAATTTCTTTGTTAACTATGGCAATTTTAAGAAAGTACTTTCAATATTTTAGCTTAGTATTATTTGGCGACTTAGAAACACGTGACATAGTTACCTGAAAATGAATATAAAGAGGACAAGTAGCGAAAAGAAGACTGCAACATTGTCCATGGTCCGCAGCATCACGAATAGCTGCCGTCTGAGGTTCGGCATAAATCTCACCAATTTCAAAATGCGCAGGAGCCGAAACGTGCGTAGAACAGAGAGACCGGAACTTCCAGCTAAATCCTTTTCGTTACCGAAACTTTGTGCCAGTTCGAATGCACTATTGAAAAAAAATGAACAGATTGTAGTGAAACTTAATGTTCTCAGTAAAATATTAATATTTTTATAATCAAAGATTTTGACAATTGAGTCAAATATTGTGTAAATTCTAGTCTTAATACTTTTAATATCATTTTGATAGTTCTACTCCAAGTCTTTCGTCACTCATCAGCTGTATTATACACGGTTATTTTTTTATCACCCTGGAAAATTTTAGGGACGCTTCAGGACACATCCATTATATATATATATATATATATATATATATATATATATATATATATATATATATATTAGGTTGGGGAAAAAGTCTTTTCGCATTATAGTATGTATAAACTTGTAATAAAATCTCTTTGGCTATACTATTTGTATCTGGCTGGTTTTGGTATCATTGAAAGTTTAAATTTTAAAGAACATAATTCCAAATTCAAATTAGGAAAATGTGTGATTTTCATTTGTTTTTCGTACCGCCAAGATGAGTGAATCTAATGAAGAAATTCGATACATTTAAAAATTTTACTACAAAAAAGGTAAAAATGCAACGCAAGCCGCGAAAAAAATTTGCGATGTTTATGGACCTAGTGCAGTGTCTGTGAGAGTAGCACAAATTTGGTTTAAGCGTTTTCAATCCGGAAATTTTGATGTCAAAGATGCACGTCGCTCTGGTCGCCCTATTACAGATAAAATGGATGCTATTTTTGAAAAAGTGGAGCAAGACCGGCATGTCAGTAGTTACGACGTAGCTGAAGAACTGGGAATTGACCACAAAACAGTTTTGGCGCATTTGAAAAAAACTGGGTACACAAAAAAGCTCGACATTTGGGTACCTCACGAGCTCACTGAAAGAAACCTAATGAACCGTGTACTCATTTGTGATTCTTTATTACGACGTAATGAAACCGAACCATTTTTGAAGAAGCTGATAACTGGTGATGAAAAGTGGATCACGTACGACAAGAACGTGCGAAAAAGGTCGTGGTCAAAGGCCGGTCAGGCTTCACAGACTGTAGCGAAACCCGGGTTAACTTGCAACAAGGTGATGCTGTGTGTGTGGTGGGATTGGAAGGGCATTATTCATTATGAGCTGTTACCACCAGGCAGGACCATCGATTCTGAACTCTACTGCGAACAACTGATGAGATTAAAGCAAGAAGTTGAGAGAAAGCGGCCGGAATTAATCAACAGAAGGGGTGTGGTTTTTCATCATGATAACGCTAGACCTCACACATCTTTAGCCACTCAGCAAAAATTAAGAGAGTTTGGCTGGGAGGTGTTAATGCATCCGCCGTATAGTCCTGACCTTGCACCTTCATATTTCCACCTGTTTCGGTTCTATTCAGAATTCTTTAGGCAGTGTCAGGTTAACATCACGAGAGGACTGCCAAAACCACTTGTCGCGGTATTTTGACCAGAAGTCCCAAAATTTCTATAGCAATGGGATCATGTCCCTACCTACAAGATGGCAAAAAGTTATCGAACAAAATGGTACCTACATACTTTAGTTAAATGTAAATAAACTATATTAAAAAATGTTTTGAATTTTCTTAAAAAATGCGAAGAAACTTTTTCCCCAACCTATTATATATAAAATGTCTAAAAATGCTGCTCTCAACGAATGCAGCATTTTTTGGATTTTTTAGAAAATTAATATAAAATTAAGTTAGGGAGTTAATTTTTTTATTCATATTTAAATCGTTCTAATACTATGTCGTGAAGCGTCCCATAAATTTTCCAGAGTGATAATAAAATAACCATGTATATCTTGCATTTTTATGTCAGAAATATCTCATAATTCTTAAGTCAAGTCATACTATAAAGTGTTAGTACGTAAGTTAGTGATACTATAAAATATGTGCACGGTCAATTTACAACAGAAATGTCCTCACCTGAGAATCACAATGATACCATCGAAGACGTTGAATCCATTGGAAATGTATTTGAAAGGTCCCTCGGCGATTATTTTCAGTATCATTTCGACGGCAAATATTGCCGAGAAAACGACATTGCTGATTTCAACTATAACTGTTAGCTCTTCTGGTTGATTGTGGTATTCTATTCCCATTGATAGTGTGTTTATAAGGATCGCGAGTAGAATTCCTGGTGATAAAGTTTGACAATGATATTGTTTCTAATGAGTTCATGTAAATATAATGTACTTGTGCTTGAACACATTTGAAAAAATCGTTATATACTCTCTGAAAATCATGCCACTTATAGTTTATTTCCCTTTTTCTTCACTATACATTACGAGATACTGAGCATTATCAGAAGCGATAGGGGCTAAAGTGATTGCGGGTTAAAGTCGTAAAAAATCTACAAATTATGTCACACTGAGTAAAACTTCATGAGATGCTATTTAAGCTCTTTAGCATCTACGAGTAAAAGTATTAATGGTGGTGGATTATACGCTAATCGGGTAAATAATATGCCATAGGAATTGGTAATACACACACTTACATCGGCACAGGCTAATGTTGTAAATATAGTATGTTATTTTACGGTAATTCATTTTTCAAAAATCTAAATGTAGTTAACCATTTTTGGAAAAAAAAACGGATCGATAGAGAAGTTAGAAACGTACAAAATGTATGGGGTTGACATATGTCATCGATGAATGAAACGAACCCCTAAATTCCCGATCAACACTCTGTGGTCTCAACCACTAGGCCACGAAGGTAGTTGAAATATATTTATATATGTATATTGTATATACAGGGTCATTTTTAATGGACCAACAACCTCCCAGAGGCTGATTCTAGTGCTCAGATGCAACAACTTTTTGTATGGGACCAACATCGAAATCGCAAAAAAAATCCACTTTCCCATACTAAAGTCTCAATCAGCTAACCTAGTTTGTATGGAGAAGTGTTTTTTTTTGAGATATCGATGTTGGTCCCATGCAAAAAGTTGTTGCATCTGAGCACCAGAATCAGCCTCTGGGAGGTTGTTGGTTCATTAAAAATGATCCTGTATATCTGTATTTATTTATGTATTGTATTAGGTGACAAGGTGTCTTTTTATTATTGTTATCGATATCGTTAAAAGAAAAATGTATGGGATTTGACAAAAGATCTAAGAAAAGTTTTTATTAAACTTAGCAGTCCGAATTCATTGTTACAATAATAATTGATTAAGAAATTAAAATAATCATATATTTATTTTTTAACATAAAGAAGTGGCAAAAACTAAGGAAAATTAAATGAGGACGCCATTTCTTTTTCCAAGAGCCCGTCCAAATAGATAGACTAGGACCTGTATGGAGAAATGGAGGTAATATTAAATAATTTTGGTTTTATTTCTAGTTTTTTTAACAACCTATATAAGATATTTGTTATTATTACCTTGTTGAAAATATTTGTGGTCGACGATGTTTTTGATGTGTTTTCGCAGCCATGACAGAAGTTCTGATATTTTTCTACAGGATATAGAACAAGCTTTTGTAAATTTATTTTTCCTGGATTCCTTCGCCATTGCCTCAGCTGCTAGTAGTTCAGCACAGCAGGAAAAGTCTTCTATCTCTATTGTCTAAAAAACGGGATTTTATATTATTTAATGGTAAATCCAGACCATACAACGGTCAACGGAAACTTATGCTTTTATTTTAACTGATTTCGGATGTATATATTATATCTAATATTTGAAACCAAAATTATTACAGTGAGAGCGAATTTTATAAATTTTGTTAATAAAGGATATTACATGTTAGCAAGCTACAAGTAAAGCTACCTTTGTATCATTTTTTTCTTCTCCAGCTCTTTTGCTGATTCCTTTAGTCAGTTCTTCAAAAAAAGAATCCAACGCAACCTGCCCTGTTGGCAAAGCGGCTGAGAGAGCACCAGATAGTGCTAGTAATTCTTGGCAGGACATCGTTCCGCCGGCAGCAGCCCTCTCCTCAGCGGTATCGCCTGTCGGCAGGTCGAATTCTATGCCCCCAATATTAGTGTCACTACAGTATTTTAAGCAATCACCTACATTACCGACCTCGAAAGCAAGAGCTATATCTTGACTGCGCTATTTAGTTACTTTGCTAATAGAAATAAAACATGCATCTGTATATTTTATTAGCATTCGATTTTTTCCAAATACTTTTGGTGATTTGATAGGATATTTTTATAATTACTCATCACACGGCACTTGTATTGCCGAAATGAAACGTTTTATAAATGCAATATTTATTATTACGTATATGGAAGCATTATTATTTATATGCCGTGCATCTATACACAATAACGCCTTGATTGATCAAACGATTCTGTAAGATTGCTTTCGAGGTGCATATCGGCAATTTTAAGATTGAAAATTGCTATAAAACTATAAGAAAGTGTTAGTTAAGAGCGTACTTATACCGGAAAAGAGAAAGCAGAAATCAAAGAAGAAACAGTAGGACCAGAAGGTACAGTCGGCGTAGTTACATTCAGTTCGCTATGAAGTTAGCAGGAGAAAGCGAAAGAATTAGAACAAATTGACATGCCCCTCTACTAACATCGTCTAGATCTACCATCTCTAGACTCACCACTTTGGCTCTTTAGCCAATCACGTTGACACAATGAATCTATAAATATTTACTTTAGATGTTAAAATGTTCAGAATATTATTTCTACTACGCATTGTATTTATTGGCCAAGATGAAGTTGTAGCAAAAGCTGTAGTGAGAAGGGCTATCTTATCCTGATAGTTAAAGTTAATACAACAAAAATAAATCTATCCTACGACATTTTTATATTACATTAGGTATTACACTATTATGATAAAAATTATGCCAATCAGAATCGAAGTGATTTTGCAAATTTACTGCAGTTTATACTGCAATTAGTCAACTATGATTAGTTGCCTTGCAATAGTTATTTTCTCTTTCTATTATTTATTATAATATACTATAATGCTGTGGAAGTTACCCTTTCTGCTTTTAATATGATATCTTGACTGTTCTACTTTTTCTACGCACCTGTTTGTGTCATTTTCTCCGATGAGCATACGTTGTGCGGGTGCGCAATATGTGGGGCGTTGGGTGCGTGCAGTAGCACAGTGTCGCTGAACATGACCGAGGAACGGCGACGCGCAAGTGATGGCGGCGATAGTAGCGACAGGTTCGACGCGTTCTGTTGTCGGGGAAGTGTTTATTTGAAACAGCTGGCATGGAAAGTTGATAAAGGTGGCAACCCAAAATAGATATACGCGCTGAAAGAGGCAGCTAAGAGGTTTAAATTTTAGAATTACGTGTAGGAAATGTTATGTAGCCTTGTGTTCTTTAAATATATCTATATATTCAAATTCAAATTTTAAAATCTTTATTCAACATAGGCCTTTACAGGCACTTATTGACGTCAAAACAAAGCAAAACAATCTAATTTAAAGAAATCATATTAACCTTGTATGTGCATACATCCTGAATATATTCAAGATGTCTGCAAATACAAGTAGGAATGAAAAAAAAAAAAAGTTGACTCTACACCTGTTCGGAAATTGGGAGAGCCTTCTCGAGAAGAACAGGCAAGAAACTCGAAAGGTCAAATTTTTTTATCTCCTCTTTTAAATCGCCATTTACAATTTTGGTTTTGTTACAGAGTCGTCAATTGGAAGCTGACCTCAAAGCAAAAGTTTGAGCTCAACTTCCATTACAAGAAGAGATGTGTTAATTCACATTATATAAGCTATCTCTGAGAGAAGTGCGTAAACTTAGCTTATAAATTGCTCTCACTGAATGTTTCTTTGAAACAAAACGCAGCACATTGTTAAATATTAGAAATGAGAGTTCAAACCCAAGCTTTTTTGTTCGTCATGTAATCAGAAACTTTATAATATGCTTTTTTAATAAGTACATCTTTGATTGCAACTTTAAATTTGTTTAAGCTAAGTTCTTGTATACAACTTGGTATTTTATTGTAGAAACGTATACACAGGCCTCTAAAAGAATTATTGATTTTTTGGAGCCTGGTATTTGGTAAAGCAAACATGTTCCTTTGTCTAGTATTAACTGAATGAATATCACTATTTTTACAAAACAAATGAATATTTTTACGAACATATATTAGATTCTCATAAATATATTGCGACGCTACTGTCATAATACCAATTTCTTTAAACTTTTCTCGCAAAGAATCTCTCATTTTAAGGTTATAGATAGCTCGAATAGCCCTTTTCTGCAGCACAAAAATGATCTGAATGTCGGCAGCATTTCCCCACAACAAAATGCCATATGACATCAAACTATGAAAGTAAGAAAAATATACAAGTCTTGCTGTATCAACATCAGTCAACTGACGTATTTTCCATACAGCGTGAGCTGCAGAACTAAGTCTCTTTGACAATTTATCTATATGTGGGCCCCATTGCAGCTTAGAATCAAGTGTGATCCCAAGAAATACTGTGGTGTCCACAAGGTCAACACCTATATCCTTTATTTTTACAGTAGTGGTGTGAACCTCTTTCACATTGGGTAAAACAAATTTTATACATTTTGTTTTCCCTTCATTAAGTGACAGGTTGTTTACATTAAACCAATGAACAATTCTTGAGATATAATTATTTACATCGTCATTCATTTGCAATCCTCTTTTAATTTTAAATAAAAGTGAAGTATCATCTGCAAATAATACTATCCCATGCCTGTCCTGTACAAAATCAGGGAGGTCATTGACATATATAAGAAAAAGAAAAGGACCAAGAATCGAACCCTGCGGTACTCCCATTTTAACTGCGGAACCTTGAGACCTTTTTCCATTGACGTCTACTTTTTGAATCCTTCCACTTAGATAAGAGAGTAGAAGATCCAGTGCAGTATCATGAAACCCATAGTGGTGTAATTTTCTGATCAAGGTTTCGTGATAAACGCAATCAAATGCCTTAGACAAATCACAAAAACTGCCTAACGCATCGTGTGAGTCTTCCCAGGCTTCAAATATATGTTGTATTAACTCAACACCAGCATCGGTTATTAATTAATATCAAAATTATACGGTGCTATATTAACAAAACGTTAAAATTGTCAAGCTCACATAACAGCAAATGTTGGGATAGGATGATGTATCCCATATCTTTGTGTTAATACACGTTTTGGGCGCAGACAAAGACGACATAATTATTTAGATACAGCTTAGTCGGTTTACCCTTTGCGCACGGTCAATTTTACGATCTCAGGAAGGTTGTTTAAATTTCGACCCTTCACCCTTAAATATAAGGTTCAAACTACTGTACGTAAAGTAGGCAAGTCCAGTCCCTTTCCATACTTATTCTCAGCAGTTTATCTCGTTTCCTAAATAATACGTACCTATTTAAATGCCTTTAAGAAACAAAGCAAGCTGAATAAAGGTGATAAAGATAAGACTACTTATTTAAAATTAAAGTAAATAGGTGATCTTGCAATAAGTATATTTGCAATAATATCAAAATTAATTTTTCAATACACTGACTCGTAAAGTGGATCTAGTTTGTTTAAGATACATAAAACAGCTCATAAAACACGCGTGTGTTATAGCCGAGGCACGCATCACAGAGTCCGACAATGCTGCACTTGCCGACCGCGGCAGTAATAATGTAATATATTTTTAAAAGCTAGAGGTAATATAAAAGACATCAACGAACTACTTTGATTTTTCATATTATTGTATGTTCATAACATTATTTAGTTTTGTCTACAAATTAAAAATGATTTGTGTTATTTTTAATCCAAAAATTCACTTTTTTAAATATTTTTTCCCAAGTATGTTGAAAAACGTCGTACGATATACGTGAGTATATTGATTATACTCGGCTCAATTACGCCCTCACCTTCGGCTCGGGCTGAAATTCCGCCTCGTGAGTTAGAACCACCATATAGCGCAGTTATATCGTAATGTACTATTATTGGAAAGTGTCTATGTTTTGGTGTATTGTACCAATTCCGTTATTGTATTAAAATCTTGTAACACCTGTACGTACATAGCCGATAATGATATTGGTATAGCATTGAAAAGGAACAAAATTGTATTTACAAGGGCGCCCATCTAACAAGTAGAAAGTCAAACATGACGAGGTAATACGTAATCACTTTATCCGTAAGCATGCACGTTTCGGAACACCTCCGCGTTTTAGGCGGGCGATTTAATAAGGCTATCGTCACATTGGCGACGCATCCCGTCGCTTGCATGTAGTGGACATTTTAACGCGCGCGGCGACGGCAGCGCAAAGAACAATGGCCAATTTTCTTTGTGTCTCTGCGCGCAGTTTCATTCTAATTGCGCTAACGTTTACACAAAAAATCCCGTGCAGTACTGCATATCTTAACAAGTATATTCTACCCTGCACTATGCCCCACGTAGTGTGAATATTTTTAACACACTGCAATAACTACTGGACGTATTAACGTACTAGCTTTCCGCTCGCGGCTTCGCCTGCGTTATTTTTGTTTTCCCGAAGGAAAAATAATTTTATAGCCTATTATATAGAAGACTGTTATTTATATTTAGGAGCTCGGATAATAAATTTAATAGAAATTGGAGCAGATTTTAAATATTTTCCATAGGAACTTTCAACCTCTATTTTGCACCCTTAGGGGATGAATTCCAATAAACCATGAAACAAGTGTTCAATGAAATGTTTTTAAGAGCATGAATCTCAAGTTTTATTAAAATCGTTGCCAATTTATAAAAAATCATACAAACTTGCAACCCCTATTTCATCCCTTCAGGGTTAAAATGTTTTAAAATCCCTTCTTAGTGTGCGTCCGCATTTTGAAATAAAACAACTGTCCAAATTTCAAGTTTCTACCATTAGCGGTTACGGCTGTGCGTGCGTCTATAGATGGGAACTTCTTTTTATATATTATATAGACTTGCAAACAATGGTAGATGAAACAATGTATTATAACTTAAAGCCATGTTAAAACTAAGCGATACATTATCACATATCACGACATTGTTCCACAAAGTTGTGAATCCATACCTTCACAACTTTGTGGAACAATGTCGTTCGACATTACCTCATTGTGATGGAGATGTATGAAGCGACATGCGTATTCTCTAGTCAGCCTGTTGGGTGATTGCCTAACACGAATGTCGTCCGACCGATGATCAGAGCCTCACACGCCGCGGGACACTTGAAATTCGTCCGCTAGTGAAAACGCGGCTTTATTCGATTGAAGGTGGGTGATGTAAATTACGTTAGATGTGGCCCGACTCATAGACGCGATTTTTCTGCGGTGCGGCCTCGCCTTTATCTCGGCGCAACAGGCTGCCTGTGGATCCGCACTCCACTTTCATCTCTGCCGCTTGTGTTTCCATTAGGTACACATCGAAAGAAAATCGCGCACATCACAAGAATCTGGCGAATGCGAGTTGTCGTATTGATTTTCTTTGATGTGGACTACGTAGCTGGGGATAGATTCAATTGAATTTCAATTCAAGAAAGTTTGATTGGATTTTTTTTGTGATCAGTCAATATTTTCTTTGCAATATAAAGTAATGTTTTCGATGTGTTTTTGAAAAGGTGAAGTATGAAAATGTACTCCTAATCAATACTCGGCCACGGCGGCCAAGCGTCTGCGCAAAAACAAGTGAACTCTCAGCAGACCTATTGGCAGCATCATGACATGATAAATTTTTGCATTTCGTATTATGAATGAAATGCAATTCGTCTTATGCAATTCTTTTGATTTGCCACCTTTATACAGCATTTATATATGCCGGCTACATAATACTAGCGTTAATTTATAGTTTTTGTAAAATGAACTTACCTCCAGATCAGCCGCAGAAAGAGATGGTACACGAAGAAGACTTGGTCTGCTTATCGGCTCATCTGAACCCGCACATTCCTCAATTTTTCCACCGTTGGGCTGTCAAACAATATTATATTTTGTTGAAAATAAAATGACTGACCATTGTGAGATGTAGCAGATTTTGGAATTTGGTACGAACTTGATTTTAAAGTGTTATTACTAAGCTCTCAGTTATCATCTTATCTTACTTAATCAATGGAACCTCGATAACAGAGGAGGCAACCCTAAAAAAAACCTAGTTTAGATCACTTTTAAAAGAAAACAAATCACTAGGTACTTATTGCTACTGCTGCGTCGTATTGCATTAAGAAAACGCAATAGCTTTAACATCGCACATAATATGTGGCCTAACAGTTTAGCTCGTTAATTCGTATATACGGCATTGTTATTAGCGTGAGATTATAGTCGTTTTTTTTAAACGAAGCCACTGTTTTTATTCGTTATTGTTAATCTAGTTTGGGAAAGACGACCCTGCGCACGCGGCATTAGAAAATCCTTCTTCGGATTAACGGAAAGAAACTAGAATATAAGAGAGACTTAATCTTTTTAATATCCTGCGTTGTTGAACGCGTTAAAAATCACTACTTAAAATGATGGCTACATCTGCGGTGTTTCCTTAAAACGCCCAAAAACAAGTAGGTAGGTAATTGATTAATAGTATAGTTTTTAATTTTAATTGTATTTTTCTCAAGCTTTCCTAGTTAAAAAGAATACCTTAATTACACTCAATTTTGCTTCATATAGAATTAATGGGAAACAAATTGGTACTTGTTTTATTTTTTTCTAATTATATCTAGAACGCGTTGTAATTTTAATAGTAGCCCGATGTCTCATTTGCACCATAGACAACTAAAATTTGTTAAATAAACTAAAAGTTTAACTCAATAATGTATGATGTCAGTATGCAGGGGATTATTAATCGTTCAAGTCGTAGTTGGTATGCAAAGTTTATTATTCCAACTGCTACGAAATGACGTAGCTATCTATATGAGTAGATGCTACATCCGCTATATTGTAGCATCTTGTAGCAGCAGCACTATGTAGTAGGCTACGAACGTGTAGCAATTTGCAATATAAATAATAAAATACACAATGTTACAATTTGTATTCATTGCGTACTCTTTGTAGGGTCACAGAATGCTTAGTACACCTAGGTAAGGGATTACTCACTTAACGTTCAAGAATTGTATACAAGTATTGAAACTATACGGCACGTAGACTCTTTTTCGACTTCGTCTTACTTATTCATTGAAAGTCTATATTAACTAGTATAAGTATACAACTATAAGTTAAGTATAATTTTGTATTTTAATCATTTGACAGTTTTGAAGACACATTTCCTTCTATCAATTAACCACTTGAAGGTCCATGCAATTTACATAATAATATGTACCTATCTTGGTAATGAAGTGAGATTATGGAACTAAAATTTGGCATGAAAGTTCGGTTTACCTACAAATCCAAAAGTTAATTCAATACAATTAAAAAAAATGTACTAGGATTATTATTATATTAAAACAGATTTATATCTATAAGTAACAAGAAAAAGAGGTACCTAGCAAGAATTTAGCATTACGATACTACGAGTAATTATATTTGCCAACTAACACTAACTTTAAATTCTTTTCATTTTACAATATACAGCTCCTTTGTAATGACAGATATTAATAATTGCATTTCAAGTATGAGATCGATCTTAAGAATAAGATACTGTTTTTGACAGATGTTCCATACATTAAACGTCAAAACTGCAGCTTAAGATCGACCTCAACTTTGAGACGCGTTTATTAATACGAGCCCTAATGTGTTGACAGATTATGAAATTCAGACACGTTGTCATTTCTGATATATTGTATAACATTATGCTACATTTGCAATGCAAGCAATTTATCAAGTGTGGTTCACAGTCATGTATAAATTTACATTATTAGTGATACGATAAGGATTCATACATTAATGTTTCATACAATTTTCCTGACTTTGTAAGCGAGCATAATTTTGTAAGCCGAACAATTGTTTATTTTAATGCCCAGAAAAAAGGTTTTTGTTTTTATCCCACCAATTGTTAAGAGACGGTACAAAAGCAGGTATAAAAGTAATACGTGGTTTATATTTCGTGTGATTTCATAGTATTTTAGCAGTTTTTCATTGTGCTTAAACTTAAATGTAACTAATTTACATACACATTACATCCCAATTTGCATTTGTTCTGTTTTATTACAGATTTGTTTTAAAAAGCGACAAAGTTATATCTCTATACTTATATATTCTGTTAACAATTTTCAATTAAATCCTCTGTTTACTAAAAGGATACCACGAGCACGAATCTGGATAATAGTTCGCTAGATTACGGAGCATGCTCAAAAATGAAACATATTGCCAAACGTGGGCTTTTCCATTTTCCAGTATACTTTGAAGAAGCATGCTAATAAAGTATGAATAAGAAAATGTGACTCAGATTAATTTTCAATCGAATTCTTAAGCCTAGCAGGAAGTTATCCTACATAGCAGTGCATGAATATATTAATATGGTGTAATGTAGTAATTTAAAAAAAAAATACTATTGTCACACCTCTGCTTCTGCATTCAAATTAGTGTTAACGCCTATATTATAATATGTGGTAAAATATGTAATATTCTAAAATAGTAGCTATATCAACGGATGTAGTAAGCCAATTAGCACGCAAATGTTGGCCACATCTGTGGTGTAATCTTACAATGATAGAGTTTATTAACGCGTTAAGTCGCAGTGGTAGTGGAGTAGTTGTATTATTGCGATATAGACTACCAGCACTTATACCAGTTATTAATTGACATTACCTGTGGGTGCGCCTTAGGACAGCATGGATGGTGCTGCTTAGGCTTGCTCGCGGGTAGTTGAAGGGTTTCTCTGCTCGTCCTCCACCGCAACTGGGCCCGTTGGTATCGGTAGACCCTGGCACAAAACATAGCTGGTCGATTGATAAGAAATAGACAGGATTCCTAAGGTCACTTAGAGTTTTTAAATAAAAGATCACTTTTTATTAATATTATCAGAGGGAGATTCAGTACTAGAGTCCTCTCCGCGGATACCTCTATCTTACCTGTTTCTACCGCCAAACATAGGTACTGCGTTTAAACATTTTCGGTCTTATTACAAAACTTGGTCTATCATTAGTCTTCGTTTCAATCTAGTGCACTTTCATTTAGGTACATAGAGACAGCCTCAACTTAGTTCTGGTTTAAAGCATGTGCGAGTTTTTCTGAGCTTCCGTAACAAAATGGAATCTACAACTTTAAAAACAACATCTCGAAAGTCTTCAGTTTATTGAAACAGTTGGCTGCCGTGAATATTTTTTTAACTTAATTATTATTAAAATAAATAATAATTTATTAATAAAATAATTATTGAATATTACAGAATGAATGAAGAACACCCAATTAACGTAAAATTAACGACTTCATCTAGAAATCAGATCATGACATGATCAGCAGAGTATAAATATCTATCTGAATATTTAAAAACATGACAAAGAAGAACAAATTGTAGGCTAAAATATAATTAGGTTCAGAAAATTGGATTTCTTCGTCCCTGGATTGTCCTGGACTACAGACCGAGGCTGGTTTAGTGAGTAGGCATAGAATATACGGGAAGAGTCCTTTTGATTAATCATCGGCAGCTATGGTGAAAAATAGCATTCCATTTCGTTAGAAAAGGCTAAATATTTAATAAGGAAATAGCGATAAATTCCTTCACTAGCTGTGCCAGCGAACTACGTTTCGCCGTATATTTTTTACCCGTTTTTGCAACATTTGTCATTGATGCTCAACTCCTATTAGTCGTAGCGTGATGTTATATAGCCTAAAGCCTTCCTCGATAAGTGGACTATCCAACACAAAAATAATTTTTCAATTTGAATCAGTAGTTCCTGAGATTAGCGCGTTCAAGCAAACAAACAAACAAACAAATTCTTCAGCTCTATAATATTAGTATAGATAAGGGCGTACACATCAAGGCAAATAATTCGTTAACAAGGCACCAAAATTGATATGATCGAAGCCAATATGCATGTGCAACGATACTAACCAATAACGCAATTAATTGTTGTGCAATGGGCATAACAATTGATAGCAAATTGCTTCGAAATGGACGTTTGCTGTCAACGATAGTGAAAGTAAATGGAGATTTGGCTACATCGAGAGCGGCCACTCGGTATAACGTCCAACAGATATTGCTACAGTCCTGCAGTTGAGGTAACAATGGAGTAGGTATGTCAAGTGTGCACACAATGAATAATATTAAATTACTAATGTTAGTAGTTTGTTATTACTTAAGTGCATCGAAGTGATATTCAGTAAAATTATAAAAACCTTACACTGTTATTGTTTTATTTTTCTATTATTTCCATTTCCATGTTTCATTAATCTATATTTAGAAAATTTACATTTGTACAAAATTATGCTTCACATTTTAAAAGTTGGTTGAGTATAACGCTTTAATTTGTAAACTCTACTAGCAGTGTTAGTTTTTCATTAAATTTAGTTAAACTTGATTCCAACAAAAATCATCACTCAACTTAATAAACTTAATATGTCACAACCGATTAGCTGAATAAAAAAAATTGTGAGCCGTCGCGGCAGTCGCGCGACGCCTGGCAGATGTGAAACATCAAAATTATTTTCTACAGGTAATATGCATACCTAAGTCGCTTACGCTTGGTACTATACGTGTGGCGACGCATGCCGTGGCGACGCGTCACCACGCCAACAGTCTGTCTGACCTACCGCTAGATGTTTCACGTCAAAAAGATGTTTACAGATCCACAATATTTTTGAAAGACCTATCCAACGACAGTCCTCACTAAGTGATATGAATCAAGCACCATTGCCTAAAATTCAACACGGCTGCCTCTCAAAAATGGCGGAGAGCTTAAGGGTCACGCGGCAACGCTTATGTTATAGGCTTTGAAACATTTTTTGCTCAGATCGATTATGTTAATGATATTGGGTCGCTCCTGAAAAAGAAACTTGCCTTATTTTCTTTGCCATACGCCTCTTGAACCGCCTCCAGAGGTGGGCGACGTATTTGACGATCTCGGCGTAGCATGTCGCCGGCTCGCTGTTGTTCGTCGACGACGCCAACGTTGAAGACGAGGTGAAGCGGGCTCGTTCCGCACGCATCCTCTCCATCTCACGTTTTTTCGTCTCACTGAACTGCGTGGCTATGACGACCAGGCATAGGTTGATCATGAAGAATGACCCGATCTAAAAAGCATGGGGTACAGTTGCGCATGGTAGCACGATTATGACGTATGTCGTTAACTAAATAAAAAGGAGTCGCTAAATGTATTGAAAATTTAGAGAGAGAAAAAATGGGTATAATCACTTTATGGTTTTTGTTATATAAACCATTTCTAGGCGCTAATTCAAACATTACAGTCATATCACGTACCAAAAGTCGAACCATCAATGACACAAAAGCTTTTGACATAATGATGTCTGTTGGGTCAGTTAAGATTATATAACTGAAATATATTAAGATAATGTAACGTTAACTTTTTTACAATAATTTAAATTGAATTAATTAAAATTAGTAATAGTCAGTAATAATCCTACCTATTTTATTTATGCATTATCTATAACATGATAGTTCAGGAATTTATTTATAAAGGCATATAGGTTCACAACTTCTTAGAAACATCTTTAAAGAGTTTTTCTTCTAAAAATTGTAAAAATTATCTTGATTTCGAAATGATTAGATAAAACTTTACTGATACATCATAAAGCGACTCGAGATTTACTTGAAATTAATTAAAAAAAATATTTCAAACTATTCACATTTAATACATTCGTTAAACAAAATATCAATTCATACGTTCATTAGAGTATTTACGTAATGTAGGTACGTAATTTGAACATTTTTAAATATATACATAGTATGGTACGTCGTGCTTAAGAAAAAAGGCAAACTATTGACAAATTTCAAAAGGTAACAAAGAGAAATATTCAAACATTAAATAAAATATTACCACAATAAGTAACACAAAGTATATCCAATCCCAAAAGCTGTGCGCGTCTTGTACATAATACATTATATCTGTCCAACCTTCCAGCGAGATCACCTGAAACAGAAAGGAATATAGCCGTCTCCGCTGACCCAAAAAAATAATATAAAACTTTGAATTATTTAGGAAATGCCCGAGATCCTTCAACATACTATACAAGGTAACTTCTAACTTGTATATTTGATGTATTATGAGAATGTTTCGGGGTGTTGCGACGACAATAAAGTTCCAAAGTAATATTGTGTGGAGCATCGGCACATAAAAAGTTCAGGGTGAAAGAAAAAACTCCACTCGTAATACAAACAACGGGTAAACAAAATTACAAGGTGTTCTCGAGAAAAAGCTGAGACGTATTTGCATATTTACAATTTCTCTCTTTATTAAGAGCGTAATCTCTAAATAATGTCTATAAAGTTTTTAATAAGCAGCAATTACATAGTATAAAAATAATTATACCGGGTTCAAAAAAAATAAGCAACCAAGTTAACAGGAATTGAGTTTCTCCTTAGATTAATATTATAGCCGATCTACGTAAAAAGAAAAGTTTTTATTTCTTTTTAAATTTTGTTATTTCTATGCTCCATCAAAAATAGAAATACGCTGAAATACGGAAAACTCTGCAGTGCACTAGAATAATACTCACAAAACCACACAAAAGTAAGCTGGCTTCAAAATATTTTATGGTTATTTTGAAGGCGTGTTACGAAATGAAATAATATTTGGATCGAAAACAGTTATAATGAAGACGGTGCTTTGTGGATGTACTTATATTTTCATGGCTCTTTATTTAAATCTAACCATGTATATTTGCAAACAGAACAATCACATTGTAATTAAATAATCACTGTCTAGAAAAAATATGATTGTCACATACTAAATTAATAGCTCTCGACTTCATCTACGTGAACGGAAGATTAGGTGAAAATTATCCTATAATATTTTTTAACAAGCCTAGAAAAGTTTTCATTCGTTTGATAAGTAGAAATATTGTTATTGCATTCATTTATATATTGTAAATTCATATAAGTGGTGATAAGCGAAAACTCACTGAATTATTTATTATGTCGACATCAAAGAACTTACCAAAAAAATCGCGACCCATGCTAGTCCAATGTTGTCGAATGAAATCGTCCCCTGAAAGGGATTCGAGCCTCGTTGGGTGCAGTTTGTGTAGTATTGGTTCCAATTGACACACGAAGTGTTGGTTGGCTTGTTGTATGAGTAAGGCTTCGCAGTTTCGTTGCAGACCAACGGGCCATATCGATAGGGCGGGAAGTCTCCACAAAGGTGCATACCGCTGTCTTCTGGTGTTGTACAAATATAGTCCAGCTCTTTAGAAAATTCGTAGTAGAAGGATATGCTGTATAAAAAAAAATGTCGTTAAGTTTTAAAATTCTACAGATTTACATAAAATTGTAGCATTAAAAAAGTCTTCTAATACGTTCTGTAAACAAATGTAGGCCAAATACAGAATTTTACAAAAAAGCTACAATCAAATCTCTCACTTAAGAAAATCATATTAGTGTGTTCTGTTGTTTAATTTTACCCTTAGCGTATTCAAGTTGTGTATTGTTTTGACACTAACTTCAAAGTTTGTTAAGCTAGTAGAAGTTCTGTGTCTTAACATTAAGTTTGTTGTTTTAGCAGTAGGTAGTGTGATAATGTATATTATGTTTATGCTTGTTAAAAGTAAAAATATACTTAGTAAGATGAAGTAAAATGTTTTAATGGCAATAATATTTAGAAGAGTAGGTACATTAGAACTGTGAACTAAAATGACTTTATATTCGTGCAAACTATTAATTTTATTTAAACATGCAAAACATGCAAAGAATTTCTAAATTTTACAGTGACATACAGAAAGGAAGTGACGTGGCAATAGCACTAGGGATAATCAAGGTATTAGAACATGTAGGGGGTGGATTAATATTAACATGTGGGGCCCGAGGGTCATTATGGTAATGGCTACCGCCAATAAGAAGCGAATACTGAGTCCCACGTTGTTGGGGATCGTGGTCGTTATGGCACTTGTTCCGTTGATGACGGCAATAAAGCCTTTATTGGGGTATTCAACTCTGACTCAAAAAGCTAACGTTTCCAAGGAAACTCTTTTCACACCAAAATCTCAACGCACAGTCGAAAACGCAAACTGTAATGTGTATGAAACATCTATTGAAGTATGAAATAGATGTGATGACGTAACGGGACAATGCAATGATTAAGCCACTTAAGCCAATAAAATGAAAAATAAAACTATTGATTGATGATGTAAATATTGATTCGTAAGTGAATATTGTTACCGTGTCATCTGAGAGGAATGTTACAGCTATATAGCCTGAGATAGATTGATTTGGTGTTTGTTAGTTTTATTCTATTCATGGATGTGCGTAAGAGTAAATACAATGTAGTATTTGGAAAGAAAAATATGACCCTACATTATAATAGGCACATTGTATAGGAAGTAAATAGAACTACTCATTTGTTTTTTTTTCAGATACAAACTGGCAGTTCACGTCATTGATATACATTAATATTAATTTCACTGAAAGTCAAAAAATTTCACAAATAATAAATTGAAAACTGATCTTTAATCGAAACTGCCAGTTCGTGAAGGGGAATCAAGTACATCACATCTGGACGGCAGATGTGTGAAGGTACACGAAACTATTAACAGTTCTGTCCTGAATAAAAACACATTAATTTTTATCGCAAATTCTTACGAGTTGAGTCTGACGCGCACTCTGTACCATTCGGACAGGTCTCTGGAACACAAATTTAGGAAACGGTGACTGTGTCGTATACCTGTACATAAGTTCTGTGACATAAGAATGTGATTATAAAAATTAATGAAAAATGATATAATAATATATCGATCAATCACATTCTCAAGTCTACTTTGTAAATTGTTACTATAAGTCTATTATGACTGAGTCAATTCTATGTCTATGTTTGTTTCTGTTGGCTATAATGATGTTACTACTTGTACTGTCTGCTTTGGTATGTTCTGAATCATTTTTAATGTAGCACCGATGTAGGCTTGTACAAATATAAATTTAAAAGTTGAATTGCTACATTAAAATGATTCATCATGCGTGTAGCAATAGTTATTTTGTGAGTATTGACGGAATGCAATATTTACATGTGTCATCTTTAAATCAAATAAATTACTGAAAGCTGACTGAAAATTACATGCGCTTAATACGGATGTTATAATGTATTACGGTGAAAATGCAACGACATAGAAACGTACAATTAATTAATGGAGCAGCCGTTAATGTGCTCGCAGGATGTAAGCGTTAAATATTGCATGCAGTCAATGTTAGCAGTGGAACGTGCTGCTAAGACTAGCGCACTCGAGCAAATGGAACAAAATGAAAGAGTTAATCTCAACTGCCTTTTCATTCAAATTTAAACATTTCCAGCCAATCTGTTGTGTCGATCGATTTGGAACGCTTCACTAATTTAATACTAATTAATTAACGCTTACTTCTAGTATGAGCTACTGGTGGCAAAATATTGAATTTTTCAGACTGTCATATTATATTATGAAATTTCGAGAGTACTTACTTTGGTCTGAGGACGTTCGGAGGTAGGACTAGTTCACAGCGCTGTCGAAGTATTCCTTCCCACAGCTGGACTCCCACGATGCCAAATATGAAGAAAACGAAGAAACATAGTAGTAGAACATTCCCCAGCATGGGCAATGTGTCAAGAAGCAACATTACTAAAATACGCATACCTGCAATAAAAAAAGAGACTGTAGAAACATCGCTCAAATAAAAAATAGGATGACAAAAACAATTATTATGATAAAGTAGAAATACAGCTGAGATAACAATGATATAAGCGTTTAATTCAAAAATATAAATGCTTTTCACAAATCGTATAAGAAACCTAAAACTTCGACGATAAACCCCCAAGTTGTAAATGAGGCCTTGGTCGCTGTCTAAAACCCATTTCTCCTTTCGTAAATATTTCATAAAGTAAATTACTTTGGTAACCCCAAAAGGCCTTCGTGCAACAAATTGATAGGAAAATTACAGAAAACATGAACGTGGACTGATAAATCTCGAGATATTAAATTTTGATCCATGATTAACGAAGAAGTAAAATCCAGTTCATGTAGAAGTTGAAATCAATCATCGATTTGCAATGTTCCTAAAATTAAACACAGTGCTTATCTGCAGCAGCGGTCGGATGCATTTCATTTCATTTCATATATTACTGCTTATTAATGGAAATTCGTCTATTTGCCAGTTAGGGTCAATTGAAATCGCGTAGAGCTCTAAACTTTAGGAATCATTTATTTTCCAAATGGCTCATAATAAATTTTTGACGTTATAGTGGGTATGGTTTAGGTTTAGGTTTATTTATTTCATTTTTACTCATATTTTCTATAAATTTTTTTACAAAGTTTACAAAAAGTATGTAAAAATGATCGTCAAAATAATAAATTTATTTTTTATTTTGACATTATATTATATGTTAAAGTAATAAAGGAAATGTAGGTAATAAATTACTGACGTTTTAAATGGTAATATTGAGATTAGAGATTGGAATAATTTGTGTTTTATGAATTTTATAAATATATTCCTATTCATAAACACTTTATTGCTCGTATAACACATTTAGATTTTTTACAAGATATAAATCTTACCGCCAAAGGCTAAAACATAATTTCATTTAGGTTAAAGGTTATGAAAATATGTGTAGAATTGTATGCAAGTAACAATTTTATTTATGATGTAATTGTGGTTGCTAAAACTGGAACAATATCTAGCAATTTCAGAACTGAGTTTAAATCCACGCAAACTTAATGTTCAATCCTATCTTCCGTCTAGCTAACTTCGTGTGAATCGAATAGCAAGCCACAAATACAGATTGATTTTTATAATCATCTTATTTAGCCATACTAAGCACATTGCTGGGAACAGGTCTTCCTAATCTATACTATATAAAGCCATGCTGAATTGTGGATGTTGGTCGATCAGCAGCATCGATCGAGGTTTCGAGTAGTTCGTTTGTTGGCTCAAGCCAACAACCGACCTCTTACACTTTCTAGTGATTGTATCAAATAAATTACAAATAGTTATAATACGGCTCCTAACTGTCAGCAAACGTTACTCGAAACACGTCCTTTCATACACCCTCTAGTGACTGTCAAACAAAATTTTCTAAAAGTTAAAACACGTCTCCCGACTGTCAACAAACGTTTAAATATAGAAAATTAACGTTAAATATTATAAGTACATACAGTATAGAAGTGTATTGTTGTCTGTTGATAATAACACACGCATAACAATTTGGTATTAGACTCGCATTTGCGTCGCTGGTCGTAAGTGCCTAATAGGTGGTGGCATAAATCAAAATTTGCATTTCAATTTAGCGGAATAAAAAGGCACGCAGGGGCAATAAATTGTGGCTGGCGCAAATTAGTGCCGATGTATGTCTAACCGAGGTTGCGCGCGGCTCCATTTAATTTGCTCCAGTTTGCATTGTCCCGGTTGTTTGCGATTACGTCTGGGACCTGATTTTCGACTTTAAGCTAATGTATGCTGACATTTTTTGTTGACCAGTTTCCGCTGCGTATAGAAGTTTGTTATGCGTCTTTTGGGATTATGGGTATCAAGAAGTTTTGAATTTTTATAGGATCTCTTTGAAATTTAAAACTCATGATTATTTTTGTACGATGCCGTTTGCGCCTTTTCATTCTTGTATTATATGTAAATCATAAAAAGTCATTAAGAGTACAAAGACCCTTGCGATGTTAAAAAGTTTGCAGTTCTCGCGGAGAGTCCCTATCTTTGAAAAAATGTGTAGCTAGGCTGTTCCTAAAGGTAGCGCTATGAGTTTGTCCTGGCTCGTCTCAACTCAAACTCAAACTCAAAAATCTTTATTCAATATAGACCTTTACAGGCACTTATTGACGTCAAACAAAACATTAAAAAATCTTCAACCAAGAATCTAATTAACTAATTATTTAATCCTTGTATGTGCATAATACCCCAACCATTATTAAGATGTATGCAAATATATTTACAAGTAAAATGAAAAAAAAAGGTGACTATACACCTGTTCGGAAATTGGGAGAGCCTTCTCGAGAAGAACAGGCAAGAAACTCAGAGGGTCTTTTATTTTTTTTATCTCCTCTTTTAAATTGCCAACATTACAAATATTTCACAAACATTTAAAAAAAATAATTGTAGAAATGCCTGTCAGAGTGAGTGGAACAGTTACTCAAATGAATGACATTTATCCCATTATCACAAAGTGTTAATATCCTTTGAACGTCAATTATCATATTTTTGTCAATCCCAAGCAGTTTTATCTGTCGTTATAATCAGACACTTTCTAATATGCTTTTTTCATAAGTGCGCCTTTGATTGTGACTTTAAATTTATTCAAGCTAAGTGCTTTAATATTATTTGGGTATTTATTGTAGAAACGTACACAACGGCCTTTGAAAGAATTATAAATTCTTTTGAGTCGAGTATTTGGTAACGCTAACATATTCTTTTGCCTAGTATTCACTGAATGAATATCACTGTTTTTACAAAATAAATGAATGTTTTTATAGACATATATTACATTCTCGTAAATATATTGTGAGGCAACTGTCATGTCAACACGGGGACTGCCATGCCTCTGGTATACCTAACAGTTGCGGTTCTCTATTTTGTCTCATAATTTTTTTTCCATAATCTAACGTGTCATAATGTTTTTTGACATAATCATCATATGTCCGAATGATAAGCACCCCTAACTTAATTTCTAATAATATCACTTGCCCGAAAACCGAAATATCTAAATATAATATGACCTATTTTTTTTGCTATAAATATCACAATCTATAATATTTAAAATTCCTAAAAACCTTATCTATAATAGTCATAAGTCCTAACGTAATATCTCATAATATAACGTGCCCTAAAATCGAAATACCACAAATATAAAGTTCTTTCATTATATGTATTACCTAATCCATGCATACGTTTAAAAACAGTCACTAGATGTAATGCAAGCAAGCATGCAGCATGCAAGCAAGCATGCAGCATGAAAGCAAGCTACTTTAATCTCTAAGTTGATTTTACTTTAATCTATACAAAATCGTTAAACGATAAAAAAAATTTTACAAAAATAAAAACCGACTTACAAAAACACAGAAAAGTTAAAAATAATATAAGAATAGGTACAAACAACATCACACTTCTATATAGAAGTCGGTGCCAAACGATGATCTCCTAGAAAGTCTTAAAATTTGTCACCGCCTTCAATATAGAAGTGTGATGTTGTTTGTTGTTTTTGGTTGTTGTTGTTTGTTGTTTGTACCTATTCTTATATTATTTTTAACTTTTCAGTGTTTTTGAAGTCGGTTTTTATTCTTGTAAAATATTTTTGATTTTTAACTTTTTATTGAATGAAATCTTTTCAGAGAATGAAATTAGCGTTTTCCTCGATTTTCATGGGATCCCATCATCAGATCCTGACCTTGGGACAACCCTAGGAGTATACTCTATGAAATAAAAAATAATTTGAATATCGGTCCACAATTGGCGGAGTAATCGCGTAACATACACACAAAACACGTTGGACAAATCTTAAAATTTAAGGGTTTTCCTCGATTTTCATTAATTTAAGTTTGAATTGCTCTGTTTTTATCGTCGTTGGCTAGACAACAATGTCAATTTCGGTGGCCTTATCTCCAATCTTCGGTGGCAGTTATAACTACACGTTTCATTCGTTTCTTATCGTTTCATATTATTTTTAAATAATAGGCGTTCTTGATTTATTCACGCATTCACCTTAACCTACGTCATTTTCCTTTTTTTATGTTAAATATGTTTTTGTAGGTAGGTTCGTCAAAGCAATTATTATACGTGTAATATGTTTTGTTTCATGAATTCTATGTTTGTTGATTAATTCTTTTAGAAGCCTGTGTATACGTTTCCTCTACAATAAAATTCCAAGTTGTATGCAAGAACTTATCCTTAACAAATTTCGAGTTCAGGGATGTATTTATGAAAAGGGCATATTATGAAGTGTCTGATTACATGACGGACAAAAAAGTTTGGATTGAACTTTCAATTCTAATATTGAACAATGTGCGTTTTGTTTTAAAGAACCGTGCATTGAGAGCAATTTATAAGCTAAGTATAGTTACTTCTCTCAGAGATCGGTTTAAAGGGATTGATATTATTAAATATTATTTGAATGATACAACTGTTTAACTCTTTGGACATGAGGTCAGCTCTACACCTGATAATTTCTTTTGATTGATATGTTAATAATGCCTGATGTTGCATAAATGTATTATGTGAACTGACACATCCGAACTTGTAATGGAAGTTGAGCTCAGAACTTTTGCCAATTGACGACTCTGTAACAATACAGGAAAAAATAGCCCTTGATGGTTTTCTTGTTGCTTTTTTCCACTACAAGGTCTCCCGCCGTAGACTTGTGAACCATTGGCGTAGCTTCTTTGGCGTGCAAAAGTAAGCACAACGCTTGATATTCCTTAAAATACTGTTTTTAAATTAAAAGCAATTAAACAAAGCGAGGTGTAGACTCAACTTTTTTTTCTTGCCTACTTGTATTTGCATTGCAGATATCTTGATTATATTCAGGATGTAGGCACATTCAAGGTTAATTTCCTTTAAATTAGATTTTCTTTGCTCTATTTTGACGTCAATAAGTGCCTGTAAAGGCCTATGTTTGAATAAAGATTTTTGATCACTTTTAATTAGAGTTTGGTAGTAGGTCAAAGGGTCATCATCATCAGTGGAAGCAATTTTATGTGAATTCAGTGCTGAAGGTGTTGACATAAACGATCTCGCTATCAGTTCTCTTGGCCTTTAGTACTTAACCTTATCGTTAGTAATAACTTGATAAGATCGCTGATGAAAGCGCGCCCCATGCACCAATAATATTTAATGAGCCACAAAGGAAATTTATACAAGAAATTAAGCAATATCATCTTCTATTTCGATCATAAGTAGTTTAATACTCAACGTTAATCGGCCAATGACCATTTAATGTAACCACAGGGGAAAATTCTGAATGTCGCCAGTACGTCAATTTTAACGGCGCTAATGTCACGTCACCTCAGTGGCGGGGTCGCGAGGCCGGGTACACTTGTTGCGCAGATCGATTGCCGTCTACTCTTGCTATGGACCGGGATCTTTGTAAGCACCACTACTGACCTCAGTCAAGTGGGGCAATTGGCTAGATGACTAAAAATAATTTTTGCTTTAATAGAAGCTCATTCATATAATAAACAGAAAGAAAAAATCGCTTTTCGAATAACTATAAAAACAACCAAGATATAAGGTATTAAAATTTTTTCTCCATCTCTTTCTAGCAAAACGGCAATTTACAAGGAGTTTATATGGCCGTACTCAACTATGACGTCACGGTTGATGTCGGATCTCTCTGTCTAATCGCCTTCAAATTAACAACTTAAAATGCTTGTATCTAATGTATTTTTAAGCCGATTTTAATTCTAATTTCACAGGTCTGCATCTTTTTCTACGGTATTTTAATATTTAATGACGAGACGTAAAAATTTGACTTCAGTCATCATCCCAATTGTCGACATTTATGAAGGACTTGCTAATAAAGTGTAAATTGTACGTTTACTTGTCAGCTGACAAGGCTTGTCTTTGTGTTTCTCACAAATGCTATCTTTCCGACACACTCACAGGTTGGCTGGGAGAAATCTCTGTTGTGTTCAACTTTATTATATTTCTGTAATATTGATGTGCATAATTGCTTGTTTATTTAAAATATTTTAGGTCACGATAACTTCGACTAGTTACATTGTAATGAAACAAAACTTAGAAGAAGCTCTATGGACGTAAGCAATTTTATCTGCATGGTTTCGTCGGGTCAATTATTTGATTAAAAATGTATAATTGTAAAACGATGGCAATAAAAATATTAATTTAAAAAAAAAGAGACATGGGAAATTTCGAGGGAGATATTTAGAAATTTTGTAGTCGTTCTTTGTGGCGGTTCGTGATATTTTATATTTATTTGGTTTGTGTTTTCAGAAATTGTAGATTCAAAGTGATAAAATGTTAAAAAGACCTAAAATCAAGTGTGAATGCTATTTTACTAATGAAGTCCAGTGGGTCTCAATCGGGTCACCCGACGGTACCAACGACATATTTTATTGTGATTATTTTAAGGATATTAATTTTGTATCATACTTTTAATTGAGCTTGTCATTTCAATATGCTCTGAAAAGATCTCGTGCTTAAAGAATTATTTGTATTGTGTGTGAATTATTTCGGCACTGTGAAACGTTTGTGTAATTTGTATTTTTTTACTTAAAATTGAAGAGATATGAAGGAATAATATTTTCCTGTCACAGACTGCAACAGCTATACGTGTCAAAGTGAGGCACGTTAAGTTAATTCTATCTACAAAATATTTCTTAAGTATCATATGTTAAGGCATTAAAACTGTTTCTTACGGCAATATGCCATGAATATGATAATGTTAGATACAGCATTTCCGTCACATCCGGATCGCTGTAAAAAATCTTGAACTCTACGCTAAAGCTTAAGTGATGTTTGTTATTCGAAGTATTAAGAATCTTGTGTTGTGGAGAAATGGAATTTATGTGTGAGGTATATTTTAAAGTCATTTAATGTCGAGTTTGTTTTCAAATGTTTTGAGAATGTAAGCTATTAGAGTTTCTTTCGCCCTTTTTCATCACATTAGAGTTCTGAAAAGATGACATTCTCAAACGTAGAGAATAAGTAGTGTAAAATTATGTTGTTAGGGCAAAGTGAGATTCCTTAAAAAATTTTGTAGTCTGAGGCCTGCATGTCTCCTCCCTGAAGGTATTAAATTCCAATTATTAGCTTCAGATAGATAGTTTTTTTAATTGATGTTTAATTGTTATCATCAAAACATTGTTGTATTCCGACAATTAGAAGCAAATAGCCAGTTCCTCAGCTGTTGGAGAGTCCAGATAGAAAAAGCTCGCCTTTCACCTTCGGCCTTGTCGGCACCTACCATCAGGTGATGGGATTTCTTAACCATGCACAAAAAGAACTTGGGTTACATAAGCGGTTACAGAGTGGATCCTACAAAAAGAAGTCAATCATTGGTCAAACTTCATATAAATTATATCTACCAATTACTGTAAGTATATTTTATATAAGCCGTAAATTGTTAGTTAATCTTGAAATAAATCTATTAGGAGATTATCTATCTGGGGATCCGTTTGATGTTAGGGAGGTTTGTAACAACACTAATTATGGTACAAAGAGAAAGGAGATTTACGTAAATTTTACCAGCTCATATACTTTTATCTATCTTTATTACGTTTTGCGCATTGGCGCGTGCGCTCAGCGAACGATTGCTAAGGTTAAGCAACGTTCGTTGTGGGCAGTCCTAGGATGGGTGACCAAAATAAGAAACATCTCAAGCTCCTCCGTGCTTCGGAAGGCACATTAAACAGTGGGTCCTGCGCCAGATCTCGCCCCGGTCGTGTCGGCTAACCGTCCCATCGGACTAGGCGAGTGAAGGAACAGAGAGTGCACTTGCGTTTGCGCAGTCATTTGTGCGCTATAATATCTCCTGCGCAGATGGCTAGTCTCTGTAGAGATTGGCCGCAGTGACCGAATAACGGCTAGGAGGACATTATTATTAATATAAATATAAGTATACCAATATCCACATATTGAATATTCCAGGTGGACTTATCTCGTAATTAAAAATTCGATATGATAATAAAACAAATTAGTAAAGCATAGCTGCTCAACTATGTCAATTTATAGTGGAAGCCGTATCTCCACGGTTTGATTAAATCTTCTTGGGATTCGCTTAATAGCTGGAGACTTGATTGAACGCTAGATTCAATGTTGCGCTTCCTTTGAACTGAAACTGATCTTCATTATTTCCCAGTATGCGTGTGATTATGTAACTGGTGATAACAATATCTATACAAAAGTCTTAAACCCTTTGAGCTATTCATGCATTATTTGACTTATTCCATTATTGTGGGCATTTACAATATTGTTTATAGTAAGTAGTCTCGATGAAAGTAACAGTATTTATTTAAATCTTTTGAAGACACTTACTATCAGGATTTTAGACTATAGTTGCACCTAGCATTTGTCATATTTAGTTTTGAACCACACATAAGTTGGAATGCTTTATTTTTTAATTATATTTGGCCAAAAACCCACGTAATCAGACGCTATCCTACTAAAGTTCATCACTGTCTGATCAATTACTTAGGAACGCACGCAGGTAGAGGATAAATATAAAACTAGCTTTTTTTTATATGAACGTAGATAATAATAGTCCATGTTAATTAACTGTGCTCAAACAACAAACATATATGAGACATGAGACATTTATGAAACATGGGATACATGTCTGATACATTTGTCTGGTACTTTGATCCTCAGTTATTGAGGAGCCCAGGTGAAGCTCGCTTACACCTTCGGCCTTATCATCAGTTACCATCAGGTGAGACGAAGACCAAGAACTACCCTGTCGTATGTAAAAAATCATTATTTACTGTTTTGTTTATGATTATATATTTCTTCGAACTCAAACTCAAAAATATTTATTCGATATAGACCTTTACAGTCACTTATTGGCGTCAAAAAAAAATATCTTCAACCAAGAATCTAATTAACTAAATTATTTAATACTTGTATGTACACACACCCTAACTATTATAAAGATGTGTACAAATACAAGTCAAATGAAAAAAAAGGTTGACTCTACACCTTCTCGGAAATTGGGAGAGCCTTCTCCAGAAGAACAGGCTCGGAAGGTCTTGTATTTTTTTGTCACCTCTTTTAAAATGCCAACATTACAATATTATATTTAACAAACATTTCAATTTTTTTAAAATAATATAGAAATGCCTGTCGGAGTGAGTGGAACAGTTACTGGAATGACATTTACCCATTATCACAAAGTGTTAACACCCTTTGAACGTCAATTATCACATTTATTGTCAATCCCAAGCAGTTTTATCTGTCATAAAATCAGACACTTTATAATATGCTTTTTTCATAAGTGCGCCCTTGATAAGTGACTTTAAATTTAAGTAAGTGCTTTGATATTATTAATTTATTTAATATTATTATAGGTATAATACGTGCGAGTGAAAGTAGAACTCTTGCAAGCGATTATAACTGATACGTATCAGCTGGTACAGAAAATCCTTGATTTTTGTTAATAAGTATGATCTTCGCGTAACAGGTCTAACTTAGTGTGATGATCATAGTAAATTTACTTTGTACTATATTTTTTGGTAAAATAAATTATTCTTATTCTTACGTTTTAATAATAGTAATCTTTCGTGCATATATCAAAATTTAATATAAAATAAAAACATCGATGGCTCCGTGCGGTGACGTATAAAGATTCCATGTCCACCTCCGCTTCCTTTCTTCCCGTGAATTTACAAATCCCTATATACATGAAGCCATCTCGCCAGATTGCTAATTCCCGCGCTCAGCAGTGAGCTGTGTATGGATAGAAGTGATGATGATTGTGCCTGATGGCACACCTTTTTTATACGACTTTTATGTTTTTGATACCTTTTTAACTTTTGATATTTTATTGTTGTCTTTGGTATTAAAACAATTGCTTTATGTCATCTACCACCAACGGCCTTTTACAGTGCAATAATATAAAATAATATTCTTTATAGCACTCCACACGTTATCGATGTTTTTATCATTATAGCGGAGTGCTATCAAGAATATTATTTTATATTATTGCACTGTAAAAGGCCGTTGGTGGTAGATGACATAAAGCAATTGTTCCACACGTTATCGATGTTTTTATCATTATAGCGGAGTGCTATCAAGAATATTATTTTATATTATTGCACTGTAAAAGACCGTTGGTGGTAGATGACAATAAGCAATTGTTTTAATACCAAAGACAACAATAACGTGTGATCTGTAAATGGAAACAGTTTTACCTACACGAACACTCGAATTTTCAAGCACCTGCATAAAAACATGTTTCTAGCTTACCCAGTACCTTGTCGAAAAAAGTGGATTCAGCGTTAAAGTTTCTTCTAAGTTCGGGGTTTCGGGTTTGTTTAGAAGATTGATTTATTGAGTGACTTTGCTAGATACAGGTGGTAACTAATGTATAGATGTTTCGCTCACTTGCGTCACACTGTTCACTAAAACGGACAATAGATTTTTATACGATACAATATAGTTCAAACATTCACAACGTTGATATTATGACACCTACGAGTATAATCTGTTGAAAATAGTTTTTCTGTTGATAAAGTCTATTAACAAAATATAGAATGTATTGTGCCTAATTAATTAGTGATATCTCATGTTGTGAACTAGTTTCTCCAGGCAATGTAAAATTGACAATTTTAAATTTTATAACTTTTAAATAGAGTAAATCAATTAAGAGTTTGGTTGTGAAAAGACCTCGAAATTCTACAAGTCTTTAAACAATATTTCTAAGGTCGCAACGCCCATCAAAGTAACTTAATCATGGTTAGGGGCTATAAATAATTAAACACAACACTTCTCAAATTTCATGCGTGCGAAGCTAAAGGTATATCTAGTAGGAACTTTTTACATTCATAATACGCGTAATGTTAGACATAGCTTTCCATCAAGGTTTGCTATCAACCTTTCTGCCAATTCTCAAGACTTGTGTTCGGTTTGACCAGCAGGGAAAACGTCTTGCAGGTGAAGTTGATTTGGATTACTTTTGTGTCGTTATTCAGACTCATACATTCTTCACGAAAAGTATCCCATTCTCTGTAGCTGTTAAGGCAGCTTAGGTGCATTTAAAGTCGCGTTATTCTTAAGCTTTCATCACAGTTCTTATTAAGTCATAATTCAAGTCTAGACGACTTTTGCTTGCTTACAATAAATGGAAAGAAGCCGTCGTTATTAAGATTTATCCTACAAGGCACGTCTGTGTAAATAATGTGGTGATAGAGCGAGGTTTGTCCGCACTCACTTGTTGCTGGTTGGATCGATAGGCAGCTCTTGTCTGAACTCGGATTCATTTCTGTGAGTGCCGCTGACGAAATGAGCCGTGCTGCTTTGAGCTGGGAGAATATTGTTGACGCGTACGTAGGTGGGTATATCGCGACGTCCACTCTCATTCGCTGACCACGTTCAATTTATTTGTAGTGCTGCCGTTTTACTTTCGGTTCGGAGTCACTTTTGAGTCTGATTAACACTCAATTTGTCGTGCTTCTAGTAGTAGAAGTACTAAATGTTGTAAAAAATTACGTATTCTCTTATAGCAACCGATTACGATAGACCTCGTCATATCTCAGGCATAATATCAATGGCTTAAATTAAAGACAGCCTTAAAAAAGAGAAAGTAGATTATTCCCTCAAACCACAACTCTGATTGCGTGTGGCTTTGAAATTATAAATGTCTTTGTTATATTGTAGTTATAAGTATAAAATTGATATTTTGTACTGAAAAAATGAATCATTTCATTTCTTAGGCAAAAATATGATTGTAAATCAAATAACCGGTAAATTTTTCAAAATAAGAATGTAACAGTTATCGTGAAAAAGTTTTACTGAGTAATGCTACACCATGCAGGTTTCATTTAAATTCCAATTTACATAATACCTACGTTAAAACTGTAATTTTATATTAAGTCCGCTATAAATAGCTCCCCAAATCTTGAAGATATGTAGAGTTTTTTTACTACAAAGGTAGCAAGCGTGCCAAAAAAAGTCTGAAGAACCGCTAGCAACCCATTTATACATTCCTGTAGGTAGTCCATATAAGAGCAGGCTTCGTTAGTAGACCTCTGTTCTAGACCAGATCGAACGCCTTCGCTATATCCAAGTCAATAGCCAATGCCTCCTCTCCTCCCTCAATTGCAAGCGCCCAGCGGTGTGTGTTCAGCAGTCTTGCGGCCATAGCGAAAACCCTATTGGCGGTCGCTGATCATGTCGCGGAACAACGTGGAATTTTTATTCAAAAACGCAAAGTTTCCGCAAGCTATTTGCAACGTCAAGCCGCTGTTCTGTAACATTGCCAATTCCGGGATAAATTATGTTGCTCACGCATCGTTATTAAGTGGATATTTGTCAAATTATTAAGACAGATCATCGAACAGATATCCTCTGTAGTCTTAAAGCGACCTGTATTGTATTTGCTTGGGGAAAAAGTCCATTATCTACACAGTCATTGTAACAAAAACCGCGCGGACGCTCCATATTGTAGCGAAACATCCATTGTTATGTAACACGACCGTCGTCGTACGCATGTTTTTGTCGGTAATACATTAGTATCGTCATTAGCAAATATTGGTATGCTCCGCAGCATCTGTTTCTGATGTGGTTTCAACTTAATATTGCTAGTTGAGATTGATAGAGGATTTATTTATTCGCGCAGTGTTTATTCATATAATTTATGTGTATAAGCAATTCCACTTGATTGATTACGGTAATTCACTGTCACTTAAATGGCGTTCAAATTAATTTGTGTTTTTCGTGTAATGTTTATAATAGGCACAGAACCTCTAAAGTACTATGGATGTAGCAAATTCAAATTCAATATCTTTTATTCAAATTGGATTATTACATTATCACTTTTGCACGTCAAAGACTATTAATTTATGTTATTACTTATGTTATATATTTGACATGATTTACACAATACATATACTTAGGTGTTTGGCAATACCTAAAAATCATTAAATTTCTTTCTGTTACAAATATAAACGAGCTATGATTTTCAGAAAATGTCTTCTAAAATTGTGTATTGTAGGGTCGTACATGGCATTGTAGGTGATTCTTTATTGATCGAGTCAGAATGATATTCCATAATTGACATGATCTGTTTGCTCCTTTGGAAAACCTTAAAAAGGTTCTATTTGATCGCATATAGGTACTCCACCAAAAATGAATATTTACGTTTTATTATGAATTGTATAATATCCCTTATTATAATAAATTATTAATTTCAAGAATAAGTATTGTAAGAATAATTTATTAATTCCAAAAAAAATTATTTTGTCTAAGTTGACTGCGAAGCTTACTGTTAATTGATGAGATATAAGTAGAAAAGATACAAGTCAATGTATCGATTTCGATCTAAGATTTCGATACATAATTTTCCTTAATTGATTTCTCAAGCGTTCAACGTAATTAGATTTCCCTTGAGCTGTCATTAATCCAGTTTCATCGCATAATTCATTTTATCTTCTGCCTCAGTTATACACCAACCAATATGTATTACCTATATTATAATATTAAGCATTTAGTATATGTGTTCGGAATATATTTACAACACTGAAAGAAGTATAGTTTTGTGATTGGAAGGTAAAATGTGTTATGTTATACTTTTTTATTTTTCACTCTTATAATATGACTTTTATGATATTATTGAAAAAAATTTACAATTAGGTAACCTTTACCAAAATCTTGTACATATGGATGCACCTTTTACTTTATTTTATCATCAGTTGTTTTCCATTAAAATTAAAGACTTACCAGCAGGTACTATCGTGACATAACTGTCTTATTGAAGTTATAGTACTATCTATACTAATATTATAATGCTGAAGAGTTTGATTGTTTAAAGAACCACTGATTCAAGTTAAAAATTATTTTTATATTGGATAGACTCACGAGGAAAGCTATAGGCTGTATAATATTATTTTCCGACATCCACGCGAACGAAGTCGCGGGAATGTGACATCTAAATACATCAAGCTGATTTGAAATTGTATAGAAATAATTTATAATTAGATTTTGATATGCGTGTATAAATGTCAATTTTAATTAGATTCTGATTCTGTACAATATTGATAAACTTAAGAAGGACACCGTACTTATGAAACTCAACGTAAAATGAGATAAGCTAAAATGCAGTTCTCTGTGTTTTATGTAAATCAAGAATATTATACGTTACGAAAGTTATTTTATAACGAAATGAAATATATTTTATTTCGTGCATAATGAGATCGTTAAAAACAAATCATTAAAATTTAAATCTACCACTTGCTCGGAATGCAAACCTCCCTGAGAAGAGCGAGCCAGAAACGCGGCGGTTGCCCTTTTCAAATTACAAAGTACAAACATATTTCAAGCCTAAAAGAAAAAAACTAACAATAAACGGCCTGTCTTGAACCGAGGAGATTACGTCCATGAATTATTATTGTTAAGATAATACGTTATTTTGTAGTAAGCGAATGTATTAGAAGGTAAGTTTTGTATATTGATAGGAATCTTGTTGTTAAAGCGAAAACCTAACAACGGCTCATACGAGTTTTCTACTACGTGAAGTCTAGTAGAATAAGATGTTGAAGTTTATTTGACGATACGATAGTAAAATATATTATAATATAAAATTCGGCCAAGTGCGCGTTGGGCCACGCGCAGTGTAGGGTTCCGTAGTTGCAAATGCTAACTTTGAGTTCATACACACCTCACAACACGTTGCTGATGGACCGGGAACGAGGCGCATTTAGCCAGATATCTATCGTAGGTTAGGTAGTTTATTAAGTAAGCCGGGAAGCCGTCAGCACAGGATAAGCTCCAAGGAAGAATAGAATATTCAAACAATGGCCTTCGAGCATTATTATATGCATCTGATTAACACATAACGTAATCGCGTTATAATTTAAAGCAGCGCCATCTCTGTAGTCACATACGCACCAATACAATTGTATACTCAAACAATGGCCTTCGAGCATTATATGCATCTGATTAACACATAACGTAAACGTGTTATAATTTAAAACAGCGCCATCTCTGTGGTCACATACGCACCAATACAATTGTATACAATGGCGCCATCCTGTCAGCACGTTCAGACCATCAACTTACAGTATTGAGTGTCTGTTGCTACATTACTAATTTTCAATGAAATTTTACTTTTCCGAGTACATTTTATAAGTTGGTCGTCTATAACTTTTTAGTTTGTACTTGGTACTCAACTCTGATAGCTTTCCTTTAAAATTCGTTATATATACTACTGTTGTAATTTTTTTCACGTCCCATATATAACCGTTTAGCAGATAGAGGGGGGAGAAACTTACCTCTAACAAAAATTAGCACTTTAAAACCAAATATTTCAGAAACGGATCCCTAAATCGAAAAATGGTGTTCTGAACCTTATATTACTTTTTAAAGACCTATTCAACAATGCCCTACACGATGGGTTAGTCGAGAAAAAAATACTCCCACTTTACTTGTATGGGAGCTACCCTAAAAAAAATTTTTTTTTCAATATTTTTTCTACCACTTTTTTGGCATGAATAATATACATACCCATACAAAATTACAGCTTTCTAGTACTAATAGTCTCTGAGTTGAACCGTGGACAGACAGACAGACGGACAGACAGACAGACATGGCGAAACTATAAGGGTTCCTTGTTTACTACGGAACCCTAAAGAAGTGTGTGGTGCCTTGCGGTTTTTGTATACAAATTAAGATTCTTCAGTCAAAATTAAAAACCGCAGCACCGCACACCGGAGCGGTGTCCGTTGCAATGTGATATGCGCCTTATGATACTTATTGAGTGGAACCAATATCCAAATTATACGTCGGCTAGATCTATACTTACTTACTAATATTATAAAGCTGAAGAGTTTGTTTGATTGGTTGTTTGGTTGTTTGCTTATCTCAGGAACTACTGATTCAAATTGACAAATTCCTTTTATGTTTAGATAGTCCATTTATCGAGAAAGGCTTTAGGCTATATAACATCACACTACGACTTATAAGAGCTCAGCATCAATGAAAAATGTTGCAAAAACGGAATAAAAATATATGGCGAGACGAGAAATATATGGCACAGCTAGTTGGCAAATAAAACCATTAGTAACTTTAATAAATGACTTTGTGACGGATAAAAGTTTACCGTCAATCCATAATAATTTTATATTCCCAGTTTTAAATTGGATTTTGCTTTTATGGTGGACGGAATTGTCACTCAGCGTCGATTGACTTTTCATATCTAGAATTTGCTAGAATTACTCGCAGTCGTAAAAAGACACCAAAAGTTTTGATGCCATCGCCATAACTTCTTGCCTAGAACCTCCTTTGGCACTTATTATAAGTTATTAATCTGTTTGCGAGCTTCAAGCGCTTAAGTGGCGAGCCGTGGGATTGTGATTCTGAGCAGAAGTTAGGTAAAGCGAAACCGCTGACTTTCTTCCTTACTACTTAGTTAATCTTATAAGAAGACCAGCGATTGCGAAGATATTTAATATATCTTCATTAAGGAAGATAGATGGACAAATAACTATTATGATTAGAATATCTATTATTATAACACAATATATCCAAAAAAGAGCATTAGATCTTAAATACAAAAAGAAAGTGTTTAAGATAGTCTTTATTAATGTTAAGCGAAACTTTAACCGTTTACGCAGCGCACGCAGCGGAAGCTCTCAATAGGAAAAAAATCCCCCGATTTTGAAACATTCTTCATTAGTGCTCCGCTCCTATTGATCTTAGCGTGATGATATATAGCCTATAGCCTTCCTCGATAAATGGACTATCTAACACTGAAAGAATTTTTCAAATCGGACCAGTAGTTCCTGAGATTAGCGCGTTCAAGCAAACAAACAAACAAACTCAGCTTTATAATATTATTAGTATAGATAAGAAATTACAATGATACTAATATCTTTATTTGAGGAATAATATTCTTTATACTTACTCGGTATTCGGTTGATGGCCCTCAAAGGTCTCAGTACTCGTATAGTTCTGATAGCAGATAGATTTATATTTTCCACGTTCAGTGCGTACTCTAATGCTCTGCGAACAATGAATCAATCACTTTTGTTATCTGTCGAATTTTTTGTCTTAAGTATTTTGTTAAACTGATAAGTCACGGAAGCGCTGGGTGCAATACTACCCAGCATACATATACCCAGCCACATCACTGCCGTTAAGTGTAAAAAGTGTGAAAAAAGATACTGTAGAGAACTAAGCTGTTGCATGTATTGTTATATTGTAGTCTGGTCTTATGTGCTTAACTAACAAGTATTATACTAAGTTATTATGAGTCACATATCTGTGCTCGAAAAAGACCCAAAGGCACAATTCGGAACTAAACTGTTAAAACAGATTATGTTAAGTATTTAAGAGTTGTGATTTCTTTTTATTAACTGGGTTGAGCTTTTAATGTCGTATGTTGGTGCTAGACAGTGACTTCAAAAGAACTCTTTGGAACTAAATACAATTATCGGAATCACCTAATCGCGCTGACTCGTCATCTAGTTATACAAAAATGGGTCAGTGTTTATGAACTTCATTTTACACAGAATAAGAATCGGCTACGTAAATGTATCAAACAGAAAAGCGTATGTCTAACAACATAGAATAATTTCCATTTACCTACATACTTCTCTTTATTCGAATAACATTGATAAAAGCTTGTCGAACGGGGGAACAATTGGTTTGCATAACAGATATAATTTTACGCTCGTTTTATTCATTTTTGTCATTATTTGTGTTGTGTTCTGCCGGAACGCTTATTGAGTTTCCATTCACGCAGCGGAATATGTTGAAAGGGGGCGAATATTACACCTTTGCTAAAGAATTGAGGAACAAGTGGTGTTATTTGTGATAATTCGATTTGAATTCTATACCTGTTAGGGGTTTAGTGGGTGTTGGATAGGTAGGGCATGAGCTATGAATTATGTTTGTATGACTGATAAGTTTTTAGCGTGACTTTCTTTTGTTATTTAAGACAAGTCTTGATTACTGTTGATCTGATACTTGACTAATGTTTACATTTGCTGCCTAAAGTCATATATACAACGTAGCTTTTAAGCATGTGTGGCTGAGTAACTACAAAATGCTACGCCATAAGGAGTATTTGGTGTAACCTTTTTTGAATACTAATCAGACATACATCCTTATTATAAGCGATTTAATAAAAATGTTACGTACCCAGCCATCACAATGAAGAAATCAAGCCTGTTCCATGAGTCGGCCAGGTAGGTCCCGTGGCCGTAAACGCCCATCGCTACCATCTTGATTGTCATCTCCAGCGTGAAGAATGCGAATATTACGTCGTCGAATACCTGCGAACAGAAACAAGACTGAGTCGCAATTTTTGTCGTATTCTGGTGAATCCAAGCCAAATTCATTGCAAGCCTCTACATCATTAGAGCTTACACCTTCCTATAAAATATACTGCTATCAATGATACTATTAGCTTATATTCACGCCATTTACCCTCTCTGTAGCTACAATTAATCAGTTTAAAATAAATCAATGTATGTACTAATACGACAATTTAAATGAATAGCATTTTATGTGTTTTTTTGAAATTATATATCATCAGTTTACAGCGTTAATACGGTAAGACCTAGAAATATTACGAAGACAAAATATTAGTTTCAATTTTATCAAATAGCACACAAAATATTTTGTGTATGTTGTTGTGTTAATAGTGTTTGCTTTAATAACTACATATTAAAAACAAACTGTGCGAGCACCGCATCTTGTGGCGGGGGAGGCGTGAATCGAGCCAAGCTGAGCGAGGTCAAGCCTGGTGGAGAATTATTTGACGCGGCATATAGTTGGGTGTCGTTCTAGTGTGAAACGTATATTTATTGAGAAATTGGTTATTTTACTCTGCAAAATAGTTAACCACTAAAAAAGATGTAACTATGTTGAAACGTGATGTGGCTTTGTATTCGGCAATATATAAAACTAATATAAGCCTTTGAAGAGCGGCTAAATTGAATCACATTATTACGCTTAATGCTTCAACAATTTCTGGATAACGTGAATGTTCTTTATTAATATCAAAACTTCATAGTGGTACAAAATCAATAATTTTATATGTTATAATTACATATAGCTCAACGCTTCAAATCAATAACTTAATTGTTTTGTCTATTTTGTATTGGGTAAACGTGCGTTATTAGACTAATTATGAAAGTTTTCTTTAGTCTTTCTCTGAAATGGCAGAAGGGTTTTTTCATTATTTCAAATTTTCGTCCACCAGGAAAAACGGCAACGAAAGCTGTCAATGGTATTCACCATTAAATATTAGAATCGCACTTACTTAGAGCATTATTAAAACAATGTTAAACACAACTTTTGCCGCGTATAGCGCCGTCTCATTAACTCTGTTTTTTTTAGAAAGGGGTTGTGTAATAGATGAGGGATTTTTTTTGGGGGGGAAATACATAACCGCTCCGTACCCGCCGTTGGCTAGACGGCGAGCGTATGTGGGGCTCCAGACCTACCCACTAAAACCCCCCGGTGTTCTCCCTGCCCTTAGGGGCGCGCTAGGTAAGGTCCACACTGCGACTCCACTACCCACGCGCCCGGGCTAGCCCGACCCACCGGTTGGGCTATCGCCAAGGGTTTTATAAGGGAACCCCTATTTTAAGCGGCCAAAGTAAGGCTCTAGTACTAACCTGTAATATCTTGCATCTGTTGGTAATACACTGGTCATCCACGCAGGGTTGGTACATGCCGAGAGTCACGCAGTTTAGCAGGATCACCAGCATCGATATCCTTTCGAACCATGTGCATCGGGAGTTAAGGACTTTTTTGTTTTTAATATGTGATATATGCGATAATAATAAAATGCACAAGTGTTATTTTAATTAATTTTATACATTATACATCGTCAAAACAAAATCTGATTAATAAAAAATACGCTGTAATTCGGAAGCGTAGAGAAACAATACGATGATAAGATGTTATATAGATATTAATATTTATTATTATGGATGTTTTAAAATGCGTGCTACTCGTAAAATATTGCGAATAAAAATAAAACTCACGAAGACTTCTTTTTAACCGACTTCGAAGAAAAAACGGGGTTACTCAATTCGACCGTATATATGCTTGTTTTTTTTATGTTTGTTCGCGGATAACTTCGTCGTTTATGAACCGATTTTGAGGATTCTTATTGTATTCGATAGAGGGTACTCCAAGGGTGGTTCCATGGTCACCAAAGTTAGGATCTGATAATGGGATTCCATAAAAATCGAGGAAAACCATTAAATTTTTACGTGTGTTCAACGTGTTTTGTGTATATGTTATGCGATTACTCCGCCAATTGTTGTCCGATTTTCAAAATTCTTTTTGTATTCGATAGAGTATACTCCTGGGATGGTCTTAAGGTCACCAAAGTCAGGATCTGATAATGGGAACCCATGAAAAGCGAGGGAAACCCTAATTTAATACCAGGTCAACGAAGGTGAGCTGGTATTACTTATATTAGGGTTTCCTTCACAAAAAAGACTTCATTTACTAAAAAGTTAAAAATAAAAAATATTTTACAAAAAATCAAAAAACCGACTTCAAAAACACTGAAAAGTTAAAAATAATATATGAATAGGTACAGACAACATCACACTTCTATATTGAAGTCGGTGACAAATTTTAAGACTTTCTAGGAGATCATCGTTTGGCACCGACTTCAATATAGAAGTATGATGTTGTCTGTACCTATTCATATATTATTTTTAACTTTTCAGTGTTTTTGAAGTCGGTTCTTATTTTTTTGTAAAATATTTTTTTTTGTAGATGAGATGTAAATTAATTTCCTTATTTCAATTTAATTATTGTATGTCACATACATCTCCAAATGATATGTATGTGACATACAATATAATGTTTATAAAAATATAAATATTGGCAACCCTATCGACATTTATTTTATAACACATTGTTACATTCAGCGGAAAAAATGAGAGTGTTCCTTTTTTCTACACGGGCCGCTACTATCGACAGTGTTCTGAATAGTTTGTTTGATGTGTTGGCCATTTACTGGGGGCGAAAAATGGTTTGACTTGGAACCATAAATCTTTCTGAGGGTAAATCTTTAAGTTGCGGCCAGAAGTGGTGATCTTGACGAATGAATCTCGATATCGTTTTAACAGGAAGAATATCAAATGAGTTTGGATAAACTGCATAATTTCAAGAAGATACAAGGCTCAAAGTTTTTTTGTAATATGTGCCTCTCTTTGATTATACACAAGTAAGTACGAGTATATAATCAAAGAATGAAAACTTATCGAGTTCGTAGCAGAACTGAGCGAACGAAATTTCGACGCGTTAACTGTCGATAAGTTTTGATTGTATAAAATTTACTGATTTTATAAATACAGTTTTTTATTATTTGCGTTAATAATAGTCGTTTTTAAGTGGTTAAAGTTTGATTACGCTAAAGGGTGATTTCTTATAGAACAAGTGATATTTATAAGTGGTGAAATTCATAAAATTTGAACTATTTAAACCACCTTAAATAAGGAAACTAAAACATTTCGAAAAAAGTAACCAGTAAATATCATTGTTGAAGATTTGTGAATAAATGTATACTGAATATATTTCATGTTTTGATCATATTTTTTTACGTGATGAGTGCATGAGTATGTCCTTAAACGCGTGGAATGTAAATATGGGTATGTTTAAAGCCTTAAAAAGACATTAAAAGTAGCATGTAAGTAAATAGTAAAGTGTGTTATGAAAAGTCAAGTCCTATACTCTAAATTAACGTAAAAAGTATTTCCCTTATTGCATTTTTAATAACTAAAAAAAATATATTACTTCATTGAAAATTCTGATAGAACACCGATTATTACAAGACCGGTTCATAGGGTTATTTGTTGAATAATAAATTGATATTGAATCTATTTTTATCATATTGAATCTATATGCAAAAAACCTTTAGACATTTAAGGGCGCATTAAAAAGGTCTTACTAAATGGATTAATTATTTCGTATCATCGTTTGAAACAAATTGTAGCTAACTTTATTATGAACTAGCTGTGCCCGCGACTTCGTCCGCGTGAAATAGTAACATTTGCCTAGCCTATGTTTTACATAGCCTATGTTATACCTTATATAATTAGCTATCTTTTAGTGAAAGTCCCGTCAAAATCGGCCGTTCCGGAGATTAGCGGGAACAAACAGATAGACAAAAAAATTTTAAATTGTGTTTTTGTTATTGGTACCTGATACACATTCATACCCATTTAGTAAAAACTTGTTATTTTGACATTTCAAACAGACACTTCAATTTTATTTATTTGTATAGATTATGCTTTGATTATGTATATAATCAAAGGAATTATGTAATTGATAAATGAAATGTCTTAGAATAAGATGAATATGACGTAAAATATGGTCTGCTGCCTTAAGGTTTTAATTCAGTTTCGCATAATTAAACAACAAAGTTGACTTTTCCTTTGCAACAACATTACAACACACTGACAGTTATTGAGGTAACCTTAGCAATTAGCAATATCATGTGAAGTTTTGTCCAAAGTGGCTGACCTATTTTTTACATTACTAATTTTATTTAATATGTGGTTGTTCAGCCACAATTACCAAGCCAAAAGGGAACAACATTAAATTTTCCAAGAACAAAAACTGTAATTACCTCGTCTCACAATGGCCATAGTGTATTCATTGGTGTTTAAATAATGGGGCACATAAACGGATATCCCAGCTATTATTCCACTGGCAAGAATGGGTACACAATGCTTTCGGCCATTACGGATCAGCCACAACTTCTTAGCGTAGTAGCTTAGACAGTCTTACGACATAGGCTTTCGACTTTGGTAGTTAAGGCTGAACACATATTATTGTGCTAGTAAATCAGAACAGTATTAAAAGTAACTGACACACAATGGCACATAAATTTCTTTGTTAAACTTGCAATCGATTTGCGAACTTGCAATGCCTATTATAATTGCAAGACCTATTTCAGAGCCATTTATCGAGACAGTATGTGACAGTCTCAAGCTTTTATTGCAATGAAAAACATTCTAAGAAATTGGTTTTGCTATATTTAATTTTAATGTTATTAGTACGTTACGAGATAGTGGGTCGTTAGTCATAGGGTCGCTTCTGCTAATCGTAACATTATTGTATACATAATACTAAATGTATGCGAGTAAATCTGAAAAGTGTAGTTTTATTTAAACACTAGCTGTGTCCGTAACTTCGTTCGCGTGGATGTCGGTAAATAACAACATGTCTTACATTTGTTCCCCGTTTTTGCAACATTTTTCATTGATTCAGCTCCTATTATTCGTAGCGTTATGTCATATAGCCTATAGCCTTCCTCGATAAATGGACTATCCAACACATTTTTTTTAATTTGAATTATTATAGCTCCTGAGATTAGCGCGTTCAACAAAACAAACAAACAATCATACAAACGCTTCAGCTTTATAATATTAGTTAAGTAAGTATAGATTATTGTGTTACTCTAGTTGTACTCTAGAGACTTATCTTGTTGTTTATCATACTCGTATGATGAGTTTATCAAATAACTAGCAATAATAGTGAAACTAATTGAAGGGTTTATTGTTGTTTGCTGCATTCTGAGGTTTTTTATATACAACTAGTGGGCCCGGCAGACGTTGTCCTGCCCGATTAAAGCGCCACCTACCGGGTCCAACTATACTTTTAAACCTTCCCTAGACCTATGTAAATACACACAGAAAATTTCGTAAGAATCTGTCGAGCCGTTTCAGAGTTTTTACGAGAGAAACACACAGCGTTAATTTTTATATATAAGAAGAAGACTATAATAAGTCGGCAAATAGGCCTTTATTTCACCATATCCGACAGATGCGACAATTGTCAAAATATATGACATATTGCATATATTTTTTGACAATTGTCGCACCTGTCAGAGATGGGAAATTAGGGGCGAGATGGTATGTGGTTACAATCGCCTATTAGTGCATGTGGTTCCTGTAAAATTTGTCAATCTCAATACAAGGATCGCAGTACGTTACCGGCTTAAGACATAACATAATGTCAAGTCACGTACTCAATGATTTCACTGCCTCTCTTCTATGTGCGTGTGGTGTGAGAGCTCTTTTTTTAAAAGTTATAATATTTTTACGAAATCAAGGAAGAATTTAGGAAATAATTGTGAAAACAACATGGTGAAGATAAAAAAATTGTGAAATCAATAGGGAGAAAGTTCTGGTCGATTAACTGGAACACTCACTCTGCCAACCAGAGAAAATACGTAACTCCGGTCTCAAAATATATTAGATATAAATGTTCAACATTTTTATGTGGAATAATTGTGTTGAATTTGTGAAACCTATTCACAAATATTCAAAAGATTTTAACGGTTTATAAGGATTTGGCAAAGGTTTATTTGGAACACTCAGTTCTCTTATGGTGCAGACGGAGTGTTCCTAAACTTATCAACTTTGGCTAAATAAATCGTTAATATTCTTACTCTGTTTTACGAGTATAACGCAGAGTCAATTTGTGAAACAAAAACCTTAACGTAAAACATAATAGTTAGAGAATAAATGAAAAAAAAAACTTTCTTTTCAACATCCCGTGCGAGAGCTCCGTATTTTAGATTTTATTTACATAACCTGAACTTAAATACAAACGGAGGCCACATCAGAAATTGTGAAAATGTTGTCACTAAAGTTTTGACACGTTTTTTATTTCTGAGATTGTTTAATTTAAACAATAATCAACATTATTACATTTCTATGTGAGAAATTTGTTTAGGGTGACCATGCATACATCAAATAAAATATTGTTGTTTGTACTTTTTAATTTTTTTATATTATTTATATCTAAGGTGGTACATGCTCGCCTAAAAGATGCTTTTTTATTTACATATGTTCAGATTATACTGATCCGGGAAAACAGATTCAAATTCAATATTCTTTATTCAATTGGGATTTTACAATCACTTTTGAACGTCAAAGAAGCTACGCCATTGGTTCACAAGTCTACGGCGGGAGACATTGTACTAGAAAGAACCAGCAACCGCTTTTTTTTCTCCCTGTATTGTTACATAGTCGTCAATTGGAAGCTGAATTCAAAGTAAAAGATTGAGTTCAACTTCCATTACAAGATTAGATGTGTCAGTGTACATTATACATTTAAATATCTATAAATTAAGTCTACAATTAAGACCAAGCATTGATATCATTCAGATAATCATTGACTTTATAATATCCTTTACTCATTAGTCGTTTTACATGCGCTTTAAACTTATGAAAAGGTAAATTAGTAACACTATCTGTGGAACTTTGTTGTAAAAAAATATACATTTCCCCATAAATGAGCCTCTAGTTTTTTTTGAGCTTGTACGTTGAAACGGCAAGTTTATTTTTATTTCTTGTATTTAAGTTATGAAACTTAAAATTGGTATCAAATGTGTTATAATCCATTTTAAAAGGTGTGGTAAAAGTCCATTATAAAATTTAGAAAGAAAAAGGCTATAAAGAAACACAAGAAGTCATAGCTCAATATACTTTCCTTCAAGGTTTTACTATTTTTTGGAGCCTTTATTAAATGCTTAATAATTTCACTCTTCTCTTAACACATACGAAAACGAAATACTGAACCTTTACTATTATAAAATAAATAATTCGTACTGATGAAGATAGGTACTTACGTTCTTATTACCAGTAAGCGGGAACACACGATTATATAACAACACAATACAAATAAATAATTGCAACGCTCAATCAAATGTTGCGTTTGACAGGAATCTATAGAAATCTATGGAAATATCTACAGGAAAGCTATGAGTGTAAACAGTAAATAGTTAGCATAGCTGGGCACCGTTAATCAAATAGATAACTTCTTCAATCGTTAATCCGTTACTAAAAAAATTTACCTCGTTAAACGTTAAAACGTTACATTTCGGAAGATTTAACGCAAGTTAACGTTAGTCGTTAATCCGTTAACACGTGATAAAAATTGGATTTTTTATATCGTTGTGGTTGTGATCTGCTTACAAAAACTGTTGTTTTGGGTTCTGGAAGTTAATAAGTTAGGTTCAAAAAAAGACAGTGTGTAAATATATAAAAAATAAAAGTGTGTAATTTAATCATCTGGCACAATGTGGATATTCCCCTTCATGAACATTAGTATGTTGAAGTTCTCGTCTGAGAGTGAGGCTCGTTTCGGTGTTAAAATATCTTTGCCGGTGGAAAAAAGACGTTCAACTGCAGCGCTCGAGGGTATAGCAGTATTATATTTAATATAAGTAAACAGATTTATAAATATCTGTTCCTCGAGGAATGCCGCATCATTAAAAGAGTCTTTGGATTTCGTGTCTAGCCACATTTTGACGAGAGATTGAGCTTTAGCCTTTAATGATTTGAGGCTCTTAGGTTTTTTTTACACTGAGTAACAGAATTAAAAAAGTCTTCCTCATCATTGTCATTGTTTCTCATTGCTGCCTCCGTCACTGAAACTGTCCCTGTCCTTTGAACTTTCTGAAGCTTTTTGGCGTAACGCCTCCTCTACCTTTTTTCCAAGCATTTAAAAAAATGTGTCCGACAAAAAAATGGTCACCCTATGCATTTCTCGCTTAGAAATGTAATAAAGTTGATTATTGTTAAAATTAAACAAGCTCTGAAATAAAAAATGAGTCAAAATTTTTGTGACAACATTTTCACAATTTCTGATGTGGCCTCCGTTTGTATTTAAGTTCGGGTTATGTAAATAATATCTAAAATACGGAGCTCTCGCACGGGATGTTGTAAAGAAAGTATATTTTTAATTTTATCTCTAACTATTATGTTTTACGTCAAGGTTTTTGTTTCACAAATTCACTCTGCGTTATACTCGTAAAACAGATTAAGAATATTAACGATTTATTTAGCCAAAGTTAGTAAGTTTTGGAACACTCCGTCTGCACCATAAGAGAACTGAGTGTTCCAAATAAACCTTTGCCAAATCCTTATAAACCGTTAAAATCTTTTGAATATTTGTGAATAGGTTTCACAAATTCAACACAATTATTCCACATAAAAATGTTGAACATTTATATCTAATATATTTTGAGACCGGAGTTACGTATTTTCTCTGGTTGGCAGAGTGAGTGTTCCAGTTAATCGACCAGAACTTTCTCCCTATTGATTTCACAATTTTTTTATCTTCACCATGTTGTTTTCACAATTATTTCCTAAATTCTTCCTTGATTTCGTAAAAATATTATAACTTTAAAAAAAAGAGCTCTCACACCACACGCACATTCTCTTCTCTTTCCCTTCAAACCCAACGCAACAATGCAAGCAACGTTGCTTATAATAATATGTGGTATGTAGAACTATGAGAATATGTTTTATACAACTAAGCTGGCAAACAAGCATACTGTCCACCCGATGGTAAGTAGTAACAGTCCTGAAGGCTGGTAGTACATGTGGCTCTTGTGAGATTCGCAGGGAATCTGCAACCCCACAAGAACCACAATGTATACGTTGCCAACTTGTGAAATAAGATGTGATGTCACGCTAGGGTAATTTTACTGCCATATTGCCCATACTAGTTTTCAAACCGGAACGCAGCAATGCAAGCACTGCTGCTTTGCGGAAGATATAGTTAAGACGGAGGTAGGTACCCAAGCATTCGCCCTTAGTACGGAGTCTCGCTTTGGTCATAAATTTACAGCCATTTAGTTACATTAATGTAATTGTGATCACAAAAAGTTATAATTTTATTTCACTACGATCTAATAGGTGAATGAATATATCAATTTTGTTCTGTGTTCATATAATCTATTGCCTCATCTGATTACAATATGATCTAATTTTCGTTACGCATTCCCAACATGAACTTTGTTAGGGCACTGTACCTACTAGATTTTTCATAATCGTCTAAATTGTGTGTCAACTAAAAATTTTATTGAAAATATATGTACTACGATGGTAATACGTATGTCTCTTTATTTTGTATTTCCCAAACACTAAATTGCTGCGAAGCTGTTTGTCGTGTTGAAGTTATTATGGAAATGTCTGGATTGTTTGAGCTCGTTACTTGGGAAGTTGAGCTATCCTTTTATAAGAGAATTTAGATAGGAATAGTACATAATTACCAATGTGAGGCTTCGATATTGTTTAATAATAACACGTAGTATTGTAGTGTAAGGGGTTGCTAATCAAACCGCATGGGACTAAGTCTCACCTTACGCAATGCAGCCTGTATATCAATGGACGTAGTTCTAGCGCAACGAACTTGGCCAGTGTAGTAGGAGATGACCAAATCCTCTCTTATCGGGTAAGGCATATGCTCGGCAATGAGGGTATTATGACTGACCTAATGGAAGTATATGAAAAAGACAAAAAAAAATACAAGACCTTCCGAGTTTCTTGCCTGTTCTTCTCGAGAAGGCTCTTCCAATTTCCGAACAGGTGTAGAGTCAATTTTTTTTTTCATTTGACTTGTATTTGCACACATCTTAATAATGGTTGGGGTGTGTGTACATACAAGGATTAAATAATTTAGTTAATTAGATTCTTGGTTGAAGATTTTTATGTTTTTTTTGACGTCAATAAGTGCCTGTAAAGGTCTATATTGAATAAAGATTTTTGAGTTTTGAGTTTGAGTTATATGCTAACAATTAAATATGTATGCTTACAATACAGGAATATGATAATGAAATGTAAATTTCACGTAGATATTCAAGTAATATTTTCTACTTATTTAACTTCGAGCGATATTCCGCAAAAATAGATTTAGTCACCGCAGCATTGGATATAATCTTATTCGGAATAATTTGAGATATGCAAGATTTTTCAAGACTGGAGAAATTTGCTGACTGGCGTTTTCTTTGTACAAGATTGTTAAATGATCAACTCAGCTTTCTTTTGTTTCGCTTAAATGGATTAATATTAGCGTTCTGTAATATTCGTAAGTTTATGGGCAGTCAAATGTACGCTGCCAATCAAAATACAGTCAATGTTTTTATTATACCATAATAGCGCCCCGTAAAACGCTACAAACAGGACGTAAAATTTTACTGGGATCATTGGATATTTGTACCTATTAAAGGTAGTTTATGTACTTTTATGAGAATGAAATGAGTCATTTTATATACGTTATGGCGTAATTCTGTAGTAAACTTTATCATTTAGTTGGTTATGGTTTCTGCGTCAATTTCTTGAAGCCTGACATCATGTTATTCATGATAGTAATGTTAACAGATTTGTTGTTTCCGTAATAAGGGGTAAGATAGTTATTTTCTTTGTAGTTTATATAGAAGATGCTTATTATCAATTATCTTGAGTTGTTGTTAAACAATAATGTGTTATAAAAACATCCAGACTGCATCCATTAGGACCTACTCGAGCTATAATACTTTACATTCCACATTTTGCCGATTCACATGATGAAAGCAGCATAAAAGCGCTTCGTTTGTGTAGTTTGACCCTTTACCGTCTTCGGCCTTACCATAAATCGGTGTCGCCTCTTCAAGTTTCTTCTTACCTACCTATCAGAGAGAACAGGTAGGTAATATTATATTGTGTCAATCAGGCCCTCAATAAGTCATGTGCAGGATAGAAAACCAATAAACTAGAAATTTTGTGGCAATATTCTAACGGGAAATTTTCCGATGTCGTTCCCGAAAAAGAATCGTCGAATAAACATAGACTTGAAAAAGCAATTTTGTAGTAAAAGGTATCGAATTTGCGTATAGTATTTGAAATTGATAATTTACAATCTAACAAGTAAACATTATACTGTGTGACCGTGGCTATATTTGCATACCAGGACAGTGTTACACAATTAATGAGAGACGGAAAAGCTTATCGCAGGCTCCAATTAAATTTATATCCACATGAAAACATAAAAACCTTTAATGAATTCCGCAGAGCTCGTGGTCCGTTGTTTTTAAGCCCAGTTTATTGAAATTTTTACGTGTCGAAATAGCAATTTGCACGCAGTGGTTGAACCTAAAAATATATTTTTAAAGCGATTTTCTCATAATCAATCAATTTCAATCATGACTTGTACCTACATGATAATAAAACAAACAATATATTAAATACATAAAATAATTGTTTGACAAATAATAGATATTTATTCGACAAATAATAGATATTTATTCAAATTTGAGTTTGACAATAATAGATATTTATTCAATAAGAGATCAGAGTCATAATTGCTACGAGTGCTACCTTATAATCAACTGCTAAGTAGTCTCTAATACAGATAGAGCATAATTACTATGCAGTGAAAAAGTTTATAATCAACTGCTAAGTAGTCTCTAATACAGATAGAGCATAATTACTATGCAGTGAAAAAGTGTGATTAAAAAGCACGAGACGTTAAAATTCATTCTGAAAAGACAAGACTTCGGCCCTGTTCGGTTCGGACCAAAATCTGTTCGATAGCTTAGGAGTGAAATGAAAAGATATATAGATTTCGTTTTTTACATACATATTTAGTTGGTTTAAAATTATATGCGATAACATAATGCGACCAAAATCTACATAAATAAAAATGGATCTTCGAAATGTATGTACGCCCATAACTTTCGAACGACTACACCAAATTGGATGGCTCTTGGTTTTATGTATTCGTTATTCAGTAATTTAGTAAAAAAAACATGGCGATACAAAGTACGCCGGGTCAACTAGTTATGAAATAAATTCTAACGAGTGCATTCATATTTTTTATTGTATTGGTATACGAATATCTGATTGTATGTTCAGATATTGTACATTTTACTGGACAGGACAAAAGGACAGATTGAGCGATAATTTCGATTCTCAATTCCTAAATAAAGGCCTCGAAATTTAACGAGAACCTAAAGATATTTCGCGTTAATCATTTTCTGAGAGCACGGAATTCAAATACCGAATTGAAAATGAAAATTAATCTTTACCATTTCAATAGAAATTTTATTATTTCGGACGAAAATGGAAATGTAGGTAGGTACCTATCATCGAATAAGAAATCCTCAGGTAGATTTCAACGTCGGCAAATCGATTATAATTAATTGAAATTTTATGTGAGTTTTTTAAGGGATGTAATGTTTGAAATTGATGAAAAAGCTAAAAGCTTACTTACTTGGTACGACATAGATTCTTTAACCACCGAGGGATTATAAGGAACAGGCTGCAGATCAGGCTATTTGACAGTTCGTCACGATACAATTATGTAACATGGCAAACATGATAGCTTTTAGGTGGATAATAATTATAAAATATGTTTTATTCATTAAATAAAAATTAATTATAAATATATTATTTCAATAAATTTGAGTTGTTTTTTTTTGGATTACGGGAACCGAAACCTGAGTGGCCATGATGTTGTCTGTGTTGTGATGTCACATTTCACAAAATAAAATACTATAAAATGTCAGTTGTCGTATATACCTACTACCTATAATAAATACAACATAGGAACTAACTCTAAAATACTGGATTAAATGAATTTGTAGGTAAGTTGTAGGTACTTGTGATAGGTTTCACGAAATGGTGTCTGGCTAAATGAAAGTCAATTAGTGGAAATCTGCCTTAAGTAAATATATTTGTGGTGGCTTTCTTTGCGTGTAATCCTCGCTTTTACTCTGCCGTGTTTCGAAATGCAAAAACAATAGTGTACTTGCACCAAAACAGTAGTATATAATACTTGTCCTTTTTACAATTGCTGTAAAAAACACAATAATTTTCCACGAGATTTAAGAGTTAGAACGTTACCGCAGTTCATCTTTTTTGTTTTTTATAATGTGACGTCACAGCTCACAAATGTCCCGACACCAAACGTTTTCGCGCAAACTTCAAATTAAAGGATAAACATTACCTACTTATTTTTTTTATAATTAATAATGTTATTATGGGAAAAAATTGATGTATAGATCTGCATAAGCATTAAACTATATATTAAAAAATATAAAAATAGCCAATTTAGGTTAATAAATGTAATATAAAGTGCAATATAAAAAAAAAACTAATTAAAATCAGATGTCTGAACTACTAGACCACATAAAAAGTTAAAATGTACGTTTTGTAACGAAAGCGAAGTCTTTTGAAGAAGTAAAATGAAGAAATAGATTCATGAACGGCGTAAGGATTATAAATGAGGCAAATGCGAGTTGAACTCGCATGGGGATTTTGTACGATAAAAATATTATAATCAGGTTTTATAATTTGAAAATAAAGCAAGAAAATTAGGCATTTGTGGGTTCATTCGAACATACGGAACCAAAAGCAAGCACGTAATAATCGCAGAGCAGCTATTTCAGTGCCATATGAATGAACCAAGAAGCCGTTGGTTGTTGATATAAGGCACACAAGCTCTGACTCGCGTTGGCAGAAATCTAATATTGACATTTCTAGATCTAGGCTCTTTGTGAAACTAGATATAGATTCAGGCAGATTCTTTGTGATTTGTATGAAAGTTTCTGCTTTCTACGTTTTTATTCTTATTACTCGTATATAAATGCCACAATAGCAGTGTGTATTTAATCGTGATTTAATCCTACCAAAAACATTAATGATAAAATGGGAGCTAAGTTCAATATTATATGGTGGTCGACTTTAACGACAAAAGAACTGAGATCTTAAATGGGTGCCAAGTTTTGTAAATAGTCGTGAAATAAAATTTATTTATTAGAATTATTTACACAAAGTAATTTAAGCGTATGATATATTCAGTGCTAATGTAACTGTACGATAACCACGATTACCGCCTTACTAGAAGTTGGTTCTTGCCTCACGGATTATCTGCTGGGAACATTATGCCAGAATTTAAGTTTTTTCAACAAAAAACATGAATCATTGGATTAAGGCGGGCTTGTCCTGACATGAAAATAGATTAATAATATTAATAATAATAACTTTATTTCATATCACAAACAAACATTCAACAAGACACGCAAAAAATATTGGACAAGGACAATTGTTTGTGCGAGATTGATGCCTATGCTAGGTAAAGTACCTGTGTTACAGGACATCAATCTCCCACCACTTCGAACCACCATGGGCTCAGTAGATAGACATACAGTGACAATCAACAAAGATAATACAGAACAAAGATAGAACATAATAATTACTTTAGAATATAAATGAACCTACAGTAATAGCTTTGTTATTGTAGTAAAAAAGTGTGTATGGGTGTTGTGTGTGTGTATGTGTGTGTATATTTATGTATGTATTTATGTATTATTTCGTAACAGCCACAATATCCTCGTAATTCAGGTCTAACAACCACTGTATTATTTTCTTCCTACAGGCGCGCTTAGGAAGGGGGTATATATTTAGTTTTACATTGAGTGATTATAGGCGAAAAGACGGGTTTTCTAAACATTTCCAATAATTTATGCAACAAGTATAATGCAGTTGCGGATTACATAACATTCTAACTTTTTCATGTTTGCTTTTGTAGTTGTTTATCTTTTCGCGAGTTTGACCACAATGGATAGAAACGCTTTTTGAAAATAATACTGACATAATAGAAAATTTAAAAAAAATGTTTTTTTTTGGTTCGGATTCGCCTACCAAATTATTCTGCCTTCGCCACTGCTACCTACTCAATACGTTTGAAGTGTGACGCAGTATACATAGGTGACACTAAAAGGTTCCGGAATCGGCCACTTACACAATATTTAAAAAGTTATAACTGCATTTGAAAATGGAACTCTTTGGCGGTAGAATACAATTTGCTTTATTTGACTGTCAATTGGTTTCACATTGTGGCGTCATTTTAAAATTTGCGTGATTACAATAAAATGGATTTAAATCAGGATTTTTTTTGTTGCATGATTATTTACTATTTTGACTGTAATTCGACAGACAAATGATTTCTTAAATTGTTAAAAAATATAGAAAGATATTAGGAACGAGCGAAAGTAAAATCGCGTTACATAATGTTATTTTTCTTTTTAGATTGAAAGACAAACCAAATGGACAGCAGACTAATATTAGTCAAGTCAAAGTAGGTAATTACTTGAGTAAAAGTCGTTACATAAGTTGTGATTTTTTCACAATAAGCACTGTGACAATAAAAAAATTGTCTTAATATTGCGTTCGGTGGCGCAGTAGTTCGCGTCCGTCCGTCCGGCCTGTGATAATGGCGATTATGCTTTCGCAATGGTCCGTCACGAGATGGGTGATCAAACTTAGTATCTCGAGATCCTCCGAAGACTTTTGAAAGATCAAAAGGCTAGTTAAACCGTTACTCCCAGGTGTATTTGCAATCGTTAAATGCACCAACTTGCACTAGATTACTCGTATAAGCATAACTTTCTTCACTTCATTCAAATTCTCGTTTATTGTATAAAAATCACAACTTAAGTTACGACTTTTACTTAGGTAATTTCTATAGATACGACTGTAAATCAAATTGTCAATAGATCTTTTGTGATGGAAGTGTCGGAGGTAGCTTGCTGGACGACTTTCAATTAAAGACTGGCTGGTTGTTCATTATTTATTTAGATTCCGGCCGCCTTATATACTATTTTTGAGACACAGACCCTGCGGCGAGCTTTACTGTAAAGAGAAACTATTTACAATTTACGGTATATGTATATTTATGACAAACACGAGGGTATCTTAATATTATCCTTGATTCTAAGGGTACTTAACAAATTTGACATTTAATCCTACCTACCAAAATAAATAACAATTACATCTACGAGTACCTACAAAAATATTACAATTTATTATCTCAGACTACCCTAACATTATTTTATTAACTACTGTTATGCTACCCTACAAACTATTCAAAGATACCCTACAGATCTATTATTATCTTTACTCCTTTTTTTGAGGCGGGTAAATCTGTTACGGTAACAAGGGGCAGAGTTGACTAGACCGCCTTTTTAGGTATGCCGGAGGACTCGGTTTCCCAGAGGCTATCCCGCTGCTGTCCCCTTATCCGGCTAAACCAACCTTCGAAACCTCTCCGCTCCCGGTGGGGGTGCGTTCGGGATCGGAAGGCCAATTTACCGAGCGCACCCTTGTAGATGGTGCCAGAAGAATAAACACTACTACTGCACCTAGGGAGGGGTCACTAAGTTATCTCGTTTGTGATCACCTAGACGGGCGATCAGGTCAAGGCCATACAGGTCAGGGCCATAATGTCTCCCGGTTAAATCAGTCCGACTGGGCTAACCTCTCCCAAGATGTTTAGGATAGTTGGAGAGCGCCTACGAAGGCACGTCTCCTTATATCTAGCCACTTGCGGATATCTTTACAGGAAGAACTTTTGAACGCTCTGAAATCTCAGTGAGATTATTTTGTGTAAAGAATTTATCTAACTAGATTTGTAATCTGAAAGTGAGTTTGTTTGTTACTCTTTTACGCCGATCACGAAACTTACCTTGGTGTCGACATATCGAGCGAAGTCTAGTTCCGTGGTCACTTAGAGGGTAAGGCTAAATTAGCCTCTAAGAAGTGTGCTCAATAGATCGAGACGATATTTCACTCCGGCGCACCGCCTACAGCTTTATAAGGTGCAGATTCGGCCTCATATGGAATACTGTTCTCATCTTTGGGCAGGGGCACCCCAATACCAGCTTCTCCTACTGAACCGTATTCAACGGAGAGTGACTCGAATCGTTGACTGCCAGGAAATTTCAAACCGGCTTTATACCTTGGCGCTGCGTAAAAGTGTCGCCTCACTATGCATCTTCTATCGCATTGATTACGGGGAATGCTCCTAGGAATTGTTCGGACTCATACGAGTACCTGCCGCCTCTTTCCGCCGTCGTTCCACGCGACAAAAAATCCATGCCCATCATTTGGATGGTTGGCAGTTCACAACTGTGCGTTTCTCTCGAAGCTTCCTGCCTCGCAAAGTCAAGCTTTGGAACGATTTTTAGCCTGCGATATTTCCGGACTGATACGACCTTCTAACTTTGAAGAAAAGATCGTATTCCTACCTTATAGGCCAGCAACGCACTTGTAACTCCTCTGGGGTTGCAGGTGTCCATGGGTGACGGTAATCATTTACCATCAGGTAATACGTCTGCTATTTTAAAAATTCTTTCACTAATAGAAAGCTACATTATCAGCGAGTAACATAAGCTGCGTTTTTTACGATATCAATGCTATCGAAGCCGCGGGTAAAACCTAGGAGCAAATAAAGATGATTGATTAATCGAGATTGGGTTTAAAATTAAAATCAAAAATGAGTTCATTCATCTATTAAAAAGAAACCCTAAACAATGCTTTCAAACATGAAATATAAAAAAACGTAAATAAGAAAAACATGTAATTGCAACTACGAATCTACGAGGATTCGAGTCGAATACGAATCTACTTTGTGGCGCTTGCGGTTGAAACTATGGGGCTGTGGTCGGACTACAAAACCATAGATAGAGCCTTGTCCACCAGGCTGATCCTCGCCTCTGGCAGCGAACTTTGAGCTGGGGCATATTTTGCACAACGCCTCAGCCTAAGAATACAACGAGGTAAAATGCTGTCAGTATCTTAGGCAGTATATAAACAAGCTCAAGGGACATGCTGAACTACATTAATATTTTGTAGGTAAGTTTCTGTTTTTATCTTCTTCTCTTTTAAGGCGTATACTAAGAATTTAATGTTGATCTTAGAAAAGAATATTTTACAAAAAATAAAAACAGTGTTTTTGAAGTCGGTTTAATTTTTTTTGTAAAATATTCTTTATTTTTAACTTTATAGTGAATGAAATATTTTTAGTGAAAGAAACCCTAATTTAAAACCTAAGGGAAACGCTAATTAAATTTGCGTTTCCCTCGATTTTCATGGGATCCCATCATCAGATCCTAACTTTGGGGACAATGGGACCACCCTTGGAGTATACTCTATCAAATACAAAAATAATTTTGAAAATCGATCCACAATTGGCGGAGTAATCGCGTAACATACACAAAACACGTTGGACACACTTTAAAATTTAAGGGTTTTCCTCGATTTTCATGGGATCCCATAATCAGATCCTAACCTCGGGTGACCATGGGACCACCCTTGGAGTATATATACTCTATGGAATACAAAAATAATTTTGAAAATCGGTCCACAATTGGCGGCGTAATCACGTAACATACACAAAAAAAAACATACGCATCGAATTGAGAACCTCCTCCTTCGTTGAAGTCGGTTAAAAATACACTATATTGAAACTCATCACGTTTCATTATCATAAAATAAATAAAGGCAGTAAACAATATTTTATAACAAAAAGGTATAGTACTCGTATAATTTATGTAATAGATATTAATGCAATTATGGCAATAATTTAATTTGATTTCAAATCGGAGATCATAAAAGAACGCTTATGCGTTTACGGAAGCAATATTAGAGCAACGTTTTAAACAAGCAGAAACATCAATCAGCCGGGTCACTATTAAATGCAGCCTAATGATTTACGATCACTTATCTGCGACATTTGACCAGATTTCGTGAGCTTAGGAATCGGTGTGATGTGTGGGGCACCGAAGATCGTCTTTTATATCGGGGCCAAACTACGCTGGTGGACGGTCTGCTCTCGACATTGAGTCAGCACGGCTCCAGTCGGCCATAAAACTGTCGTTAAAATATCTGAAATCGCGTGTGCCTACATGTCGGACTCGGATGCTCAATGCCGCTGCGGAATAGGTAATAAGTGAAAAATCTGTCGTTTTGGCTTTTTATTACCCTCGTGGATAGCGTAATAGTATGAATGGGATAAATAAATTCGATTTGATTCATCGAAATTGTTGAGCGTTTGAGGTTTGTCGTGAACTACATCGATATAGTTGGATAACTATCGGGATAAAATGTAACATAACCTAAGTAACAAATTGTTCTTAATCTGAGGATTTATTATTGTTTTGAAAAATGTATCACGTAGATATGTAAAATTAACATTATTGTGTCAAGATAAAATGTTAAAGACGTTGTTACATATAATAATATGTATAAATAGGACATGGAAAATGCTTACCAGCAATCAGTGTGATTGGAGTTCGACAGCTGTCTAATTATTAAATTGAATAAGACACTTATACATGTAGCATTACGCATATGATAGTAACCTACATTATTCATAGCTTGTTTAATCAACAAATACAAATCCGTGTAGCAATCATAGATAATAACATATTGATGATGATCTTATCGTCGGCGTAGTATACATCTGTACTTGGTGTTTCTTGTAAGCTGTTAAGCCGATGCGAGATGATACGGAACTCTGAAACGTATGCATTGAATCCTTATGTATATTCAGCGATATATTAATAGTTTTAAAGATATAATTTTTACATTTTCTAAAGAATTTTATGGCAAGATGTGTCTAAAATTTACAGTTTTTAAGTTGTCATTTCATTGTACTTTTTTAATTAACTGTAATACCATGGGTGTAGAATGGTCATTTTCGCAATATCAATACAAGTTATTACAAGCTTTTATTTACTTTCACCTGTCCCGTGTCTGTAATGAAATCTTGCAAGCTAAATTTGACCCACTTCCCGGTTTCTGATTGAGCTGAAATTTTGCATGCAAAGGTATATCGCGTGACAATGCAATAATAAAAGCTTGTTTTAAAAAAACTATTAATTGTTTTTAATCTATTTATCAAAGAAACACGATAACATAGCTAGGCGAGAGTGCTACATATTAAACATATATTTTTGCTGTTTGGGAGCGTAGATAAGATGTGTTTGGTATATTTTGTGACCCGAAGGCTTTTGACGACGATGATCAAACTCTTTTAAATTAACTCAAGCATTATGATGTCTTTGAAGAAGCAATTAGACTAAAAGAGTCTTATTTGTCCAATGGGATTCAGAAAGTTGTTTTTAATACAACTAAGTCCGCTGGTGCAACTATAAGTTATAGGCATGCCTCAAGGATCGATATTGGGACCTTTGCTTTTCGAAATTTACATTAATGACCTTCCACACTTCACTGATAATTTTTGCGATACAGTACTGTAACGAGGTGCTATATCTTTCTAGATATAGTAACTCGTTGCATTTCCGCCCAACCGTTGATTGTTGATTTATTGCATTATATTTGTTAGAATTCTTTCCTCCCGTCACTCCAATGTCGACATCGTGACGCTAAAAGTCGAGATGCCACAATTTTACATTAAATAATATTTACATCAATACTATTTATGCATTTTTTATGTAATATAACAATATTACATTATATAACAATAAAATGAAGTCGAACAGTTCCTTAAACCTTTATTAACGTATAGGCACTTATGTGATAGTTATTATATTTACACAATAGTCGTTATATTTTTACAGAGTGTATTTTATTTATAATTATTTGTAACCATGAAAGAAATATGAAATTGTTGAAATTTTGGTGCTTCATTTGTTATCCTTACCTCTGCACTGTGTCACCTACCACGTTACACTGGCGCTCAACGTGGGGCGCCAGTGTAACGTAGTGGGTGTCGTAGTATTGATGTAAATATTATTTAATGTAACATTATGGCATCGCTTCTTTTAACATCATGATGTCGGCAATTGAGTAATGGGTAAAAAAATGAATTTTTTGTCAAATATAAACATTTTAATGCAGCCAGGCTAGGCGGGAATACAAGGAGTTGCTATATCTAGAAAGATATTGTAGCACCTAGTTGCAGTAGGTACTATTCGTAGATGATACTTCTTTAATATGTAAGGTTGACAGAGGAAAGGAAAATATTGACGTTGTTAATATACGAGTATAGTACTCTTTTTAAATTATGGCATTAGTTCACGATTAATAATTTATCATTAAACTAAAATAAAACAAAATGTAGTATTAAATTTTCATTGCCAAATATAAGAGAAGTGGATAATATTGTGGAAATAAATAATCAAATTACTGAATTCATCGATTCTACTATATTTTTGCGTATTACACTAGATTCGAGATTGCAGTGGGATTCACATATGGAGTCCTTGGCAAACAGACTGTTCTGCGGCGTATGCAGTAAAAATATAAGACTTACTGATGTTGAAACGGCAAGATTGATTTACTTTAGTTATCTTTACAGTGTCATGTGGTATAGGTTATTACTGTGGGGATCGGTTGCTATCATTTCAGCCAAGAAACGCCCACTGTTGGACATAGGCCTCCCCCAGGGATCTCCAAACTGATCGGTCCTGCTCCTCCTGCATCCAGAGGTGTCCCGCAACCTTCACCATATCGTCGGTCCACCTTGTGGGGGGCCTACCAACGCTGCACCTCCCGGTACGCGGCCGCCACTCGAGGACCTTTCCACCCCAACGGCCGTCAGTCCTGCGAGCTACGAGTATGTATCCTGCCCACTGCCACTTAAGGTTTGCAATTCTTTGGGCTATGTCGGTGACTCTACGGATCTCTTCATTTCTGATGCGAACGCGTAGAGAAATCCCGAGCATAGCCCTCTCCATTGCCCTTTGAGTGACATTAAGCCTTCTGATGAGACATATTGTAAACGGCCACGTCTCAGTTCCGTACGTCATCACTGACAACACGCACGAATTGAAGACTTTCGTCTTAAGACACTGCGGTATATTGGCCGAGAATATGCTGCGTAGCTTCCTGAACGCTGCCCAGCCGAGTTGGATTCGTCGATTTACCTCTTTCTGGAAATTGAACTTACCGAGCTGGACTATTTGCCCCAGGTAAACATATTCGTCAACAACTTCCAGTATAGAGCCTCCAACGTTCACAGAAGAGGGTACTACATGGGAATTCACCATGATTTTGGTCTTGTCTGTGTTCATTTTAAGACCCACTTGTTGGGAAACTCTACAGAGGTCCTGGAGCATTGTGACTAGATCTTCCACGGTCTCAGCCATGACTGGATCGGCTGCTAGTATAGAAAGTATTTTTGTACTTCATGTAATATGTTATAATGACACAAGTCAGGACCGAGTTTACTGACATATAATATTAATAATCATATGCGTGCAATTATTTATAACCACTAAATACTGAACGGTACGGTAAATTGAGCAGTTACGAAAATAATTATGCTATTGGCTCAGCACAGCCACAGCCGTGCATGTCTAAGGAATAAAGCGAGACGTAAACATCCTTTCGTGAAATTGCCGTCCGTCCGGCTGTTTTCAAAACTGGCCATGCATAATCAAATGTATCCACAGATTGAGCACACGGGGCTCAAGGTCGATCATAATTAAAATTTAAGTAGGATGGTTTCATCTGATTGAACATTTATTATGGTAATATTTTAAAATTTGACTGACAATATTAGAAGGACATAACAGAATAGCAGAGAGTGATTGTGTTTGATTGATATGTGGCAAGTTAATTATGAAGTTCATTTTTTGGATTTCGTACCTCAAAAGAAAAAACGGAACCCTTATAAGATCACTTTGTTATCCGTCTGTCTGTCAAGATCTATTATTGGAGATGCGTAGACATCAAACTGAAATTTATATGAAATAGACGGGTCTACGGTCTCTTTCAACTAAAAAAGATCAAACCTGTAAGACAACATTTACAATTAAATTAGTTAATCAAAAGCAGGCAATAAGTATCTAGAGATTAAAAGGGGTTTTATGGCATGTGTGTAGATAATAAATAAAACTCCTAAGAGTCGTGTGCATTGGTACCTCCGTCTTACCTATTTCTGCCGAAAAGCAACAGTGCTTGCATTGTTGTGTTCCGGTTTCGAAGGGTAAGATATGGCATTGAAATTACTGGGTACCGGTATTTTACATCTCAAGTCACAAGTTGGCAACGTACACTGTGGTTCTTGTGGGGGTTGCAGTTTTGCTGCGAATCTCACAGGAACCACATGTATAGGTGACTGTTACCACTTACTATCAGGTGGGCAGTTTGCTTGTTTGCAAACTTAATTGCAATAAGAATAAGAATAATTAAGAATAATTTATTTTACCAAAATATATAGTACATATATAGTAAATTTACTATGATAAAAAATCTTTACCAGCGTTTTATTACATAATATTGTTAGCATTATCTATAAATATGCTGAATAAATCTTATTTATCATCAATAGTCTCTAAGATAATGTGCAAACGGATTAATCTAATATTTCCATTCTATCTTTGTTAGTGTTTATGTTTGCTATGTAAGTGTTTATGTGACACTTGAACTTAACCTAAGTCTGTCACCACAACACGGTGGGTATGCCCGTGGTAAGTATATAGTAGGTATATATTTCAATTTATAAAGATATTTCATAATATTTTCTCGAATTGTTAGTATTGACCAGACATAAAATTATAAAAAAAGAGACAACGTTTTACTTTGAGAAAGATGACACATGGACTGAGTATTGTTCGTTGATAAATATTAACGACAGTGATTACTCTTAAAATAAATCTCGTCAATAGCAGTGGACTTCAAATGACTAATGTGCATACCTATGCTCTGTCGCTGTATCCGGAACCCGGATAACTTTTAACATAATATCATTGATTAAAGTCTAAGCATTGGCGATCGATCATAAAGTTAATTCAGTACTATACTGATATACTAATATTTGCGTTTATCTTGCTACGCGTGTATGTCTCACAGCATCTGGCATGTTTAAGGCATGGTCTGGCATTGACTACTTCAAACTGTTATGCAAATCTCGTTTTTGGTTTGAAGTTGACGAGGGCATGTTGTAAGCCGTCGTAAGCCGTGGACAGTGATGATGTTGTTGAATTGAGCTACTCATAAAGTCCGTAATCAATGTACTGACAAGTTACTACTTTCTAAGTTCATTATCAGTTGTTAGTCGTACAATACTGGGGGTCTGAGCGTGTTTTTATCTTTTTACTGCGAGGTCAATCCTTTGATCGTAATTCGGGCAGTACCTGAATTTTATGAAAGAAATTATTAAGAAAAATAAACAAATACCTAAAATGGTAATCTAACAACGTCGTTACCTTGATGATGTTTCTAATTTACTATCGATACAGAAACTAGTGACTTAATATTTCATATTTCTTAATATTTAATCTAAACAATATATAATCTAAACTACATCTCCAAAGGACAAATGGGCAAAAGTGGTTCTAGAATTTACTCTGACAAGATATTCTAAAATTGGAAGGACAGACTCATGATATTATTCAGACAAAATAATATTAAATTTCTGAACTGGAAATGTTCTATCTATATTTCTATAAATAGAAAAGATTCGTATTTTTGTTCGTAATGACAAACCTCAAAAACTGCTGGACGGCTTTTAAAAATTCTTTCACTAATATAATTTTGCCCATTATCCATTAATGAAATAATTGCCGACGTGTCATATGCCTGTCTAGCCCTGGATTAATTATTTAATTATTTCAGAAACTACGTACGCTAGTTGAACTGGGCGGTTCAGCCGCAAACATGGCGCGAATTGCGCAACAGATGCCGACAACCGCACGATGAATTTTAAACAGATCCAACATTAATTTGACAATCGCGGACTATTAATGGTTAATTGCTTGTAAATTTAGGACTGCTTGACTTAAATTTTTTTGCTTGAATTAGAACAAGGTAGTTAGTTAAAGTGTGTAGTTGGTTGAGACTACAAATTTTGTCATCGTGCAGTTTTTATTCCGTCATTTTTACCTATCACCATCCTAGGATGTAGAATCGAGCGTCATGACATTCTTAATAATTTGGGAAAGAACTTATAGCTGAAAATCTTCTGTTGGTCAGACGTTACAAAGTGGCGGTACTGTAACGGGGTTTGTTATGGTAGCTCATAAAACGCCAAAAAAATAAATCCAGCTTTATATAGTATAGATATATTGAGACTCTTCACAAAAATGATAAGTAATTTTACATAAACAATTGTAATGTATCGCCTTCCCGGCGAGCTGACATCTCTTGTCTATCACAATAAAAACTCAAATGCCAGCAAGAAGTTTGCATAAGTGGGAGATCATTACAGTACCTACCCGAGCAGACTACAGAACAAGTTTTATAAAAAACCAAAAATCATTGATCGAGTATAGTGAGTGGTTCCGTGAGAGTTCAGAATTAATTACTCGTAAGATATTTAAAAAGAACGACAATTACTTTTTACATTAATTTTTTGAAGGAATGATAATGGTGCTTATTAGTCCAAAGGAACAAAACTAGAAAAATATACAAAAGCTGGCGAAAAGGTAAGTAATGATATAAATACATGAAAAATTACCCACAATAGGAATGTTTGTACTAACTGCTCGAAAAGTAGACTCGAATGAGAAAGTTGGCAAAGAGGTCACAGACCAAAATCTTACGACTTCACAATTAGTCGTATTAGAAAGGGCATTCGCAAATTTAAATAAATCTAAGAGAAATAAGAAAATACCGTGTTGAATCTTATAAAAATATGTATTTTTAAAAAAAAATAATGTTGTTGATTGTAGAATGACGTTTGATCGTTATCACAGCCGGATTGACTACAAGTATTTTACGCCTATGGGCCCAACGATTTGAATTTCATAGCTGTATCTGATAACTTTTTTAACACTCACTACGTTTACAAGTTAAAACAAAAGTGCAGTAAGTACATCAGTTTTATACTGATCACTGATGGAATTACACTGAAGAGTTGTAAGTAATAGAGAAACGCAAATAAGTAGATTACAAATTTGTATCACATTTTCAAAATGGTAGCTACTGTAATTATATTGTTTTTCGAATTCTGTTTTTTTACTGCTTTGCCACTTGTAATTTACCGCTATGGGCTCGGGTTCACAATATGGCCCCATGCCTAAATCCGGTCTTGCATTCAAAGAATAAATAATCATTAGTAGACAAAAATATAGTAACTCGATGAAAATTATTATAGAAGTTTACTCATTGTGACATTGAAATTATCGTAACGATAGACGGAAATACACTACAGATTTTATCAATGATTAGCTGTGGCTGCGAACTACGTTTCGCTATCAAAATGCTTAACACAGTGTTTAGTTATTTCCTCCATTTTATTCCATAAAGTTTCAACTTTATTCTGCCTTTATTGAGCAGCAGCCATTTGGAAATTAGGACAATTTTCCTAGGTTCGTAGTGCTCCAAGTTCTCTTCAAGGCCTAATTTGATACCCATATTGCTGAAGTTTAAAAACAAACTTTTATCCGCCTTTTTTGAGCGGCAGCCATGTTGAATCTACGTCAAAGTTGCTACATTCATGTTGGAAATGAACTGATCAAGGCCTTTCATTTGATACCCATATTGCTGGGTTTAGAAACGAGCTTCTATTCGTTTTTTTATGCGTCGTCTATGTTAAATTTAGTGCAATTTTTCTAGGTTCATAGTGCTCTACTCTTTAAGGCCTTTCATTTAATGCCCATATTGGTAGGTTTGGAAACGAACTTTAATCCATCTTTTTTGAGCGGCGGCCATGTCAAATTTACGTCAATATTGCTAAGTTCATAGTGCTCTACTCATCAAGGCCTTTCATTTGATACCTATATTGCTGGGTTTGGAAACGAACTTTTATCTGCCTTTTTAGAGCGGCGGCCACGTTGAATTTCCGTCAATGTTGCTAGGTTCTTAGTGCTCTAATTTTCAAGGACTTTCATTTGATACCCATATTGCTGGGTTTGGAAATGAACTTTTATCCTTTTTTTTAGCAACGGTCATATTGAATTTGAGGCGATTTTCTAAGGTTCATAGTACTCTACTTTTGGAGGCCTTTCATTTGATAGCCAAATTGCTTGGTTTGGAAACGAACTTTTATCCACATTTTTTTAGCAGCGGCTATGTTGAATTTAGGGTGATTTTTCTAGGTTCATAATGCTCTACTCTTCAAGGCCTTTCGTTTGATACCCATATTGTTAGGTTTGGAAACGAATTTTTATCCACCTATTTGAGCGGCGGTCATGTTAAATTTATGCCAATGTTGCTAGGTTCATAGTGCTCTACTCTTTAAGGCCTTTTTTTGGATACCCATATTGCTAGGTTTGAGAATGTTGAATTTCGGGCGATTTTCCTAGGTTCACAATGCTTTACTCTTCAAGGCCTTTCATTATCTTTTTCATATACGAACTGTTATCGGCGGTCATGTCGAATTAGGTCAACGTGGCTAGGTTCAATGTGTTCTACTCTTTAGGTCCTTTCGTTCGATATCCAAAAAAGTGATTCGTCACTTAAGACATGAGGGTCAAGAGTCCCGAACTCCTTACGCGAATCATTGCGGTCAGATATTTTTTTAAATTATCAATATTAATCAATTACATTTAATAAGTTTAAAATAGATGAAAGAGTTTGAATTCTTAGTCATAATATGTGTGCAAAAAGATATAAGACCTTTCAAAATACCTTGAAAAGGGTATTGATCTCGCTTCACTTTTCAAAATTTTAAATATTTCAAAAATTGTACTGATTTTGTGAAAATTGGTCAAGAATCAAACCAACCTACAAATTTTATATTTGTGACGTGATATTGTCTTAAAAAATGCTTTTTACCATTGACACTCGACAAACGGCTCGCGATTCTTCAAAAATAGTGAATAAAACGCTCTTTGTTTCACTGAGTGAATAAAAAAAATGGAATTTTGAACATGCGCGAATATACGGATTATAGTATGAAAAAAGGAAAACAAAGTGCAAAGAGGCTGCACACTCTCGCTATAAAAACGTACTAAAAACCAACAAAACGTAATAACTAAGTTTCAAAAACTGTTCTAATTTTACAATTAATTTTTAGTTCTTTTGTTTAATATTGTTCTTTTGTATTACCCATAATAAAATTTGATTCATTATCACAGAGTTATTATTTTCTCGCAGTCAATGATAAAAAGTAGAGTAAAAAAACCTAACAGGTGAAAAAAATCATCTCGGCTCTTGTATCCCCTGATCCGTTCAGGATTCTATACAACTTAGTACCTCGAAAAGAATTCACCTTTTTTCACTTGTTGGGTAATCTACTATTATACATTGGTTGTATGGCTTGATCCTTTTACCTTACCACCTCGCTAATACATAAGAAAAACGACAATTGAAATTTCTACATTTCTTCTTGGTTGGCGAAATCTAGACAGAAAAGATGTAATTTTTCTTTGCTCTATGTGACAGACTTCAAAATAATTTCACGCGCGCCATGTAGATTTTCTACATTATGCATTGTTCGAATGTTTATATGAAATTTAGTGAATTTAAACAAATGAAATTATGCCTAAATGTTATTCCGGAAAATTCTAAGTATTGTGGTGTAAGCCATATCAAATTCTGTCCAGTAGTTTCGGAGATCTTTCCTGACAAACAGACAAACAAACAATTTTTTTTATCGTGTTCTGCTAATGATTTTAAGGCGACCTGTGTATTTTTTTTCTTAATATTTCGCAATTACAGATTTTTGGACCCCTACGATTCTATTATATACTAGCTGTGTCGGCGAACTACGTTTCGCCACGATAAAAAATAGTTTACGACCTATTCTCAGATCTACGGAATGTACACACATTTTTTTATAAAGATCGGTCAAGCCGTTTCGGAGGAGTTTGGTAACCAACACTGTGACACGAGAATTTTATTAGATTAAGAACAGATAAAATTGATAGACATTAGTATCAAATCACTCTTAGCATATTTAAAGGAAAGACCGTCGTCGTCAATATAAAACTCCTTTGAATCTTTTGGTATAAATGAATGTGAATGCGAGCATCTTCATTGGTATAAAAAATTCAATCTCAGAAATGTGTCAAGGGTGCGTGAACAAAAGGCACTGAGATGCGCCACTCGCGGCGTCGCGGTGGTCTGTACGCTTCGAGCGCTGTCGACTCAAATACCTACTCGGATTGTCTCCGCGTCATATCTAAAGATGAGTGCCTTAAGAGCTTTCTACGTGGCCGCAAAGCATGCGCTTCTAAGCGAGCGCGATATTACGGCGACCTGCGACCGCTGCGTATTTCGGAGTTAAGATAGCAGTTCCATTATAATTTTGATCTAGCCAGCGTTCTTCAGTCTTTTCTTCGCCCAGTACTTCTCGACCATTTCAACAGACTTTTTTTCGTTACTTTTTAATAATCCTGAATTGGAATGTTATTATCACGTGCAAACGAGTGGTGTTTCTCTTAGAACTAACACTGTTAAAATGCCCGTCACTAAAACCTTTCTGTTAATGTTTTTGTAATCTTTTATAAAAAAAATACGGAAACATATGATTTTCAAGAAAATGTTCAAAATGTTCACTCGCATATTATAATATGCGAGGAATATTTAACACGACGAGTCAGAAATACAAAAAATCCGAAATAAATCCACCTAATCGTAGGAGTTAGCCGTAGCCTATGACCGTCTGTCGCCTCGTCGCTAATCTCGGGCGAATTCGTAGTTTGCGTGTAGTCTTCTCTGTGAAATTATATGTTGTGCTCATGATAGCGATAAACTCAATACCTTACTTCTTTTCTCTTAGTTCGGGTAGACACATTATCATAACCTTACCCATTTGTTATGTGGGGTCGGCACAACACATTTTCTTCATTCAATTGTCATATCTTTTCGTATATATTTATATGTATACGAAATTATTAATTTAATTTATATTATACTTCACGCAATCCATCCATGCTTTCTTAACTTTTTTGTACCCTTATTTCGAAATTCATGACTATACGATATAATGACGATATAATATATAGACATGACTTTCGAAAAAAGGGTAACGCAAATAAGGGTAAATGACTCTCATTGCTCCTCATCACATGCTCATAATACCACGCCAACTTCTTATTTCTTCTGTCAATATTTTATTCGGCTGAATCTTTACGGTCACAATACCACGCCAACTTCTTATTTCTTTTTTCAATATTTTATTCGGCTGAATCTTTACGGTCACAATACCACGCCAACGTCTTATTTCTTTTTTCAATATTTTATTCGGCTGAATCTTTACGGTCACAATACCACGCCAACTTCTTATTTCTTCTGTCAATATTTTATTCGGCTGAATCTTTACGGTCACACATCATACTCTCATTGTTGAATAGGGACAAGAAGATTGCAGTCACAAGTGGGGTGTTTGCAATTTAGTGCGCCAGTTTACAAATCAAAAGAAATTAGTGTTCAAATGAAAAGAAGAAAAAAATTCACATCGGACAGGATTCAAACATACCATCTTTAACATACCGTTTTGACGTCAAGACCAATTAGGCCACCGAAGACTTACCCAGCCCGAACAAAAATTTTGGGCTAGGTACCGAACATTCATTCATTCATTCATTCATTCATTCATTCATTCATTCACTTTATTAAGCTAAAGTAGGCGTTACTCGCTGTTAAAAGCTTAGGCATCAACATTCAATTTAGACATCTACTGATTTCGTGGAGATTGGTTGGTAAGCAACGAAAATGAAATTGGTATGGTATGGAGATAGTTTGAGTTACGGGGAAGGATAATAGTTTCTATCCCAGAAATCATTCCTTAAGGGTGTTAAGGGGGGGGGGGGGGGGATTTGTAAATGGAATCAATAAAAACCTTTTTAAAAACAAGCTTTTATTTAAATGCGCTAAAAAGAATTAATAAACTTTTACACTAAAACTTTTACTTATAACGTCATTTCACATTTGACACAATTTATATGACATAAAAGCTTGTCGCGAGATTTACTTGTGTGTAGTAACTTAAAAGAGTACTTTTAAGTACCTACTCGTATTTACTTTGAAAATTGTAATGAGCGCTCCACATTCACGCGAGATTTTTGGCGAGAGTCTCGGCAAGAATCTAAGCAAGAAGTACGCGAGAACCTCCGCAAGAACTTCTTGGGTACACACTTCTCGCGAGATTCTCGCGAGAAGGTACAAGACAGGGCTGGCACAAAATCAGTGATTAAATCAAAATTCTTTATTTTTGTGAAGAAAAATGTATTTTTATGAATATCTATTTTCCGAGTAAATCAGATGTTTCATATTTCAGTATCATTATTGTAACTCTTGATTAAAAAAACGAATTTTCCATGTTTTTGGTCCCTAGTCTGTTAAGTAATTTCGAGTGAACAATGCCAAATGTAAAAAGAAAACTTTCCACTGATGCTGAGGAGGCTATCGCTCCAAATAGTTGCCTCAAAACTGGGTAAATATTTAATTTTTCCTCTTCCTCTTTCGTTTCCGCAAAATAGTTGCTTACTTATTAAAATTAGTAACGATAAAAACGAAAAAATAAAAAAAATCATGATTAATTAGGATTTATGCAATAAATCATGATTAATTGGATTTTATTAAAAAATCATGATTTTTTCCAACCCTGGTACAAGGTTCTCAATATAGTTCTCGCGCCTTTGTCTCGCGCCAAAAAACCGACAAAAGTCGGAGAACTACGCGAGAACTACGCGAGAACATGCGAATCGGATCCACATTCACGCTTCTCGTGTTGTTCTCGCGTTTTCGCGAGATTCTCGCGAGAATGTGGAGCGCTCATAATGTATAAAATTATTCACATCAAATTATTTAATTTACTTGTTTATCTACAAAAGTAAATCTCGCGACAAGCTTTTATGTCATATAAATTGTGTCAAATGTGAAATGACGTTATAAGTAAAAGTTTTAGTGTAAAAGTTTATTAATTCTTTTTAGCGCATTTAAATAAAAGCTTGTTTTTAAAAAGGTTTTAATTTAATTTATTTTTTACTTTTTAGTTATCACTGGACACGTTTCTCAGTCTGTTCATCTCATTCAACGCATCATTGTTGCAAGGTCGTTTGCCGGAACGTCTATACAGAATTTTCGCTCAATCAGTTGAAGATATCTACTTCAAAATTGATTTTTAGCTTTAGAAGTACGACATATTGGATTAATAGTGACATCACTTAATTTTTTAAGTTATTCTTAGCAAGACCTTTTATTTGATACCCATATTGTAGGAGTGCATTAAAAATAATTGGTCCGCCATCTTGGGTATGCAGCCATCTTGGATTTAGAATGACGTCACACAGTTAACCGTGCATTTTCATCCAAACTGTGTGTATACAAAATTTCAGCTCAATGTTAAAGATATCTACTTTAAAATTGATTTTCAAGCTTTAGAAGTCCGCCATATTGGATAAATAGTGACATCACATTACTTTTCGAATTACTCTTAGCAAGACCTTTTATTTGATATCCATATAGTAGGGGTGCATTAAAAATAATTGATCCGCCATCTTGGGTATGCCACCATCTTGGATTTAAAATGACGTCACATAGTCAACCATGCATTGTCATCCAAACTGAACGTGTATACAAAATTTCAACTCAATCGGTTAAAGATATCTGCTTCAAAATTGAGTTGCAAGATTCCACCCGAACATACATACTTACATACATTGCAAGTTAAATAAAAGCTTGTAAAAAGGGACTTCCACGAGGACATAGTCGCGGGTAAAAACTAGTGCTTAATAAATTGATAAAATAATGAAATGAAAGAGTGATCCCTTTGTCCGAGATTATTTTTTTCTTTTATTATTTTTAATGAAGTTAAATGAAAGTTATTATGTAATATTTTGTAGTGAGTAATACTCGTAGATTACAATTTAATGTTAAAATGGTTGTGATTATGATATCATCATCATCATTTGGATACGCTCTAATCCTAATGTTATGTGGGGTTGGTGCAATGCAACACGATTTCTTCTTCCATCCGCCACTATCAAACGTCATCTTAGTACTTACATTCTCCTTCACGGAATTTTAAACTTTTGGCCCGTTTAATTGTGAAAGTTTGTTAAATATTTTCTCCCTTCTGAACCAGACTGCACAATTTTTTTATTTGTTTTCTGGGTGACATTGTGTTTGTATCAAATTTTGTTAGCTCATTCATTTATTTGTGATGATAGTACATACATTTTTAGATTGCATAAGTCTAATATCGTCACCGGCACAGTTAAGGGCTATTTGAAGCGGGGACTAAAGTCCCCGTGGACGCTTGAGTCATTAGTGGACTTGGCAGGTACACACAGCAACACACCAGACTTTACATGTTGACTTTGAGACCGCTCTATGTCGCTCGTAGTAGCGACGACTTTCGTAATGCAAATGTTAAGCTTGATGTGCTGTTGATTGTACCCAAATAAAAGAAATATAATAACACTAGCTACTGCCCGCGATTTCATCTGTGTGGAATAACAGTTATATCGCGAGTTCGGTTATGTCACGCACACTTCTAGGAATCTGATTAAAATTCGGGATAATAATATGTCATTCCTCGGGCTTAAGCAATCTTTATACCAAATTTTATTAATATCGGTTCGGTCGATGTGACATTGTAACAGAGTGATTTTCGCAATTACAATATTAAAGGGGATATTATGTTGCTTAAAATTACCATTAATCGCCACTAATAAGCTTTATGCTGTTCTTATACTCTCTCGAGCGTCGGTGGCGCTGTGGACTCGGCACTTGCCTTCCAATCGGGGGGTCGGGGTTCGAGACCCGCCATGTACCAATGTGTTTTTCGTTTCGAAGTTCATATGTACATTTGTCTGACGCTCCTACGGTGAAGGAAAACATCGTGAGGCAACCTGCATACATCTGCGAAGAAATTCAATGATGTATGTGAAGTCGACCAATCCGCACTGGGCCAGCGTGGTTGACTAAGGCCTAATCACCCTAACATAGGGTAGGCTCGAACCCCTCGGTGGGGGACGTATATGAGCTGTGATGATACTCTCTCAAATACTAGCGTAGTATTTAAAAATACTAGACATAGATTGTAATTGTCATGTATAATTCATGCTTTAAATTCAATAAAGAAGAAGTTGATTTGAAATCTTATCGTATCTGATATTCAGACGAAATCAACAATTTATAAGCTACCTACTCATCTTACTAATAAATTAATGAACCTTTAGCGGTCCCAATTAAACAAATTTGCGCAAGCAAAACTTAAACAGGATAACATGGCGAAATAACGTCGTAATGTTGTTTAAAACAACGGCAATGAATCACGGAATATTTAATTTCACAGCTTACCAGCCTTCAGCTTTCACTTGAAAACGGCTCGCATCGGGTATCATTATTCAGGCGGACGCCATGTTTTAAATTCAGCCGGCGAACAGTTTTATATTCAGTTCTTGTAGTGAAACGCCTGCTTCGGAGATGCTTTGCGAAATGATATAGTGCTTTTTTCGACCGTAAGTAAATAGAAGTTTCTCAATCTGCGCCCGTTGTTTGGTTCTCATTTATTTCTGCGTTCAAGTTCAAGATTGTTGCTTTCTAAAAACTTTATTTAACTACAAGATTGCTTGGTAGAAATTGCTATATTAAGGCCGTAAATTTTTAATATGTTTAATGGATGTTACATATCCTGTTTATGGATGTTTCATGTACAATTAAGTGTGAACACTGATTTTCTGATTGAAATCAGTCAATCAAATAAGAAGTCGTAGTCGGAAGACAATATATATGATTTTAAAAGTTCGCATGTTTCTAGTTTGAATAAGATCGGACAGAGCTTAGAAATTTCATCAAAATAAGTCATCAGTTTATTTTTTTTAATTTAAATCACGACTGAACCTTTTAAGGTGTTAACTTTAAAACTATTCACCAATAGGTTACCTACTAGTACAGCGAGTATCGCATTAAACGCGACACTATACACAAACCAACCTTTTGATAATCACGATAGCACGGTAATAGTATATATTATACTATTACCGTGCCGATAGTTACTATCTTGCACTAATAAGATAACTTGCTTACGGCGTTACAGAGTAGTGCCAAGTCAGTCCAAGCGCACTCACAATCTCTTCACTGGCCAGAGACGATCTAACTTACTTGTAGGAATATTACGGTTTGATTTGTTCAATCTTTAGAATATCTCAACTTCTTATTTTCTCACATAGTTGATTGTATAATTATATACCTTTATATATTACCATTATGCACCTTAACTGCTTCATAAAATTTATTACTGTTACGTAGATCTGATTCTTGACATTTAATTAGCTTTAAAAACTCTATACAAATAAAGTTTTGAAAGAGTCAAGAACAGACTTTCTAAACAGAAACTTGTAACTCAAGTTTCCTCCGTATACCTATGCACCGAATAAAATAATTTGGATTTGTGTTTTTTTATTTGTATCCAGTTGAATTTCGTGATAATAATTGTTACTAGTAGCGTCAGTGGCTTCCATACGGTCCGGTCCGGGGCTCGATCCTGCCATGTACCAATGTGTTTTTCAAATTTCATAAGTACATTAGTCCGACGCTCCCATATACGGTGAAGAAAAACATCGTGAGGCAACCTGCATAAATCTGTGAAGAGATTCAAAGGTGTATGTGAAGTCGACCAATGGGCCAGCGTGGATGACTAGCCCTAACATAGTGTAGATTCGAGCCCCTCGGTGGGGACGTGTATGAGCTGTGGTGAATGAATGAATGAATTGTTAATAGATACACTGAGGCAGGCAACGAACCCTATTTCATCCGGTCAAAAGTATTTTGTATTTATCGGTTACGTGGAACTTTCTTCTACTAGGTTTCTTCTACGAGACCGGTCCAGAGAATTGGAGTTGTCGAGACCCTTGATTACCCTGACTATGGACAAGATGGACATCGAGGTTAGTTTAGTACCTAGGCCCATACTCAGTAGTTAGAGTATCACACACGCCTCTCAACTTGCCACCGGCAGGTGCGGTGCGCAAGAGCAAACCACCTCGTGAAAAAAGGCCAATCCAATCGCTTATTTGACACACCCAGGGTACTCTTCGCTATCATTATGTTTATTTTATCTTGCCCGAAGTGGAATTATTGCTGTATTGATTGTATTTATTTCTCACTAGTGGGCCCGACAGACGTTGGCCTGCCCGATTGTTGTGCATATAAACCTTCCTTGAACCAATTCAAACACACACAGACAATTTCGTAAGAATCGGTGGAGCCGTTTCAGAGTTTTTGCGAGACTAACACACAGCGTTTCATTTTTATATATAAGAAGAAGAAGACTAGTGGGCGCGGCAGACGTTGTTCTGCCCGATTACAGCGCCACCTACCGGATCCAACTTTACGTTTAAACCTTCCTGGGACCTATTCAAATACACACAGAAAATTTCGTAAGAATCATTCGAGCCGTTTTAGAGTTTTTGCGAGACTAACACACAGCGTTTCATTTTTTATATATATATTTTTTTTTTTTTTTATGGATGGCCCGGCAAATGACCTCCTCCCGCCTGATGTTAAGCGGTGAAAGAGGCCCAAATGAGTTGACAGATAGAGTAGGGACGACATCCACTCTCCTACCTGCCCGCCCCTTGCCGGCCCAAAAGATGCTTTTTCACGCCTCTTTTGAAGGAACCCATGTTGTAGGATGGAGGAAACACGTGCGCAGGTAGAGAATTCCAAGTGTGGGATGAACGACAGAAGAAGGAATCTTGGAATTTCTTGGTATAAGAAGAAGAAGAAGATATAAGATAGAAATTAATTAGTAGCTTCGTAACAAAAATGCTTAGTTTACAACTGAAAGATTTGTGTTTCCATGTCATGTCTCACTATAATGAGGTTTCATTTTCGAAATGAACAGAATTAAACAATTTAGTGAGAGATTATCATTTCATTTTTCAAATATTGGTAGTTAATATTCTCAAACACTTAAAACAATACCAAAGCCTTGTCAGAAAGATTCCCATTTTTAAAAAATCAAAATTGTCATTCAGGAAAATCTGAGTCGAGAACCTCGTTTCTGAGACTAAGCCTGTAATTAAAGACATGTAGCTAAGTATAGACTCAGCTATGGTTGATATGTACTTCGCGGGACGAAAGCTAGAGCAATGCTTTACATTTTTAAAAATTTCGAATAATGCCTAATGGTGCCATACTGAACTCCAAAATAAAAAGATGATAGAAATGATGGTAGCTTTTAACGTTTCAACAGTGAAGAAAACTCGACACACTCGGTTTCCTTGTGCCTGTAATATAGGTGCCTTGTTGCATATCAAGATTAAAGGATCACAGATCGATTAAATGCAGCAATAACCTATAAAAAGCTTTGCATATAGAAACAAGGATAAATATGCTTATTTAAAATCTGACGTAGCCAACGTAAATTTGCTTACCCTTTTTACTCTAATGACCTGTAAAATGAATCCCGACGCCCCTTACGACCCTTTAACGCTTCGTGACCCACGCAGGGAAAAAATAACATAACCTTTAACTTTCCATGAGACGACGTCCCCGCCTAACTACAGTATACACGGCAACGTGTAGTAATAACAATATTAACTTTGCATCTAGTCTTTAATTAAGCTTGCCGCTGAAATGTTGGTACGTAAACTTAGTCGTCCGATATTATTTGATTCGGTTGAAACTTTATAGCATTAATTTATAATAAGTTAACGATACTGTCAAAGTTAATTTGAAAATTTAAATGTTGTAAGTTAAAACCTTATAGTTTAATGTTGTATGCTGTTATGTTTAAATTTGTCTCAGTCCACATATTTCGCATCATCATATTAGCAAAACTGGTTTGCTAATATGATGATGTGAAATATGTGGAATAAATGAAACAAATTTACTATTTTAAAATAAAAATTGTCAACATTTTTATACGATTCCATTTGAGGAGAAAACTGTATAGTTTAATGTTGTATGCTTCTACATGTTTCAAATCATCATATTAGCAAACTAGTTTACTATTTTTGCTAGGTTTAGATCGTGTCTATAAAAATATTGTCAACATTTTTATATGTTTACAATTCAGTGGAAATACAATATCGTACACGTATGTACACAATTTGTTTCACAGTTTAAAATCACGTTTCAATGATCAATAGTTAAAATATGGGTAAAAAGGTAGTCAATATAATTATCTTCTATTAATTGAATTCCGAAGCTCTTTAATTAAACCCTCAACGTGTTCGTTCATATACAACGTATTAAAAAAATTAATTGAAAAAGTCAAATACGCCATTCAACCCTAGTAAGTTGTCATCTTAGTCAATCTGACGGTCAATTACTTTAAAATTCAAGAATAATTATTTTATATCTCTTAAAGGTATTTTTGTAACACATTGTTATTATTATTAAGATAATATAACAATCTCATTCCATTTTATCTCTGGTCAACGAAACTATCATCATAAGCAAAATCAAATACCGATTCTGAAAGAAATGACAGCTTGAAATCGACAAATTACAGACCGAAAGACCGACGACTTAATAACCAAAAGGCCGCGGCGTCTTTGTCAGTTATTACGAAGCTGACACAGATCCTTATACTCCGCAATCCATCAAAGGCTGCTGCTTCGCAGATTCGCGATTGCGTCACTCGGACAGATTTTAATGAATAGGAGCTTCCTATCTCATTGTGTTATGCGCACTGGACTCGCTTCAAAAGGTTCGTATTCAGATCGTCGGCTTACTCATGGTCGTCTATTGTTTCACTTGTTTGGTCATTTCGTTCGTAGCGTTACCTACGGTCCGTATTACAACTGCTACGGTGCTACGATGTAGTCACCTTCAACGGCATTCAATATTTTTCAATTTAAAGCAATTGTTTTGTCTAGAATCTGTTTAAAGCGAATTGAAATTTTTAAACAACAGTTGGCATAACTATAATCAAATGAAACTTTATTATAAGTACTATACTTTCATTGATTCTTTATTTTTTACATTCTTATGATACTTCATATTTAATTTTACACTACATTTATGATTGTTTGACAAAATATTAAAAACAAAATAAAACATTGAGACCTTGTATATAGGAGTAATTTTTAAATACGAGTTCCGAACAGCAAACAGATCGCTAGTAAATTAAAGAGGACTCGGCTATTGAACGCATCGTCCGTCATCGTGCATGGTTTAATCATTTTCATAGTGGAAACTTCATTTTTAAAAATGAACCCTAAAGAAGTCCAGCCACTAAGGTAAATAACGATGTGTTTCTTTTTATTTGACATCATAAATACAAAAATTTATTATGAAAAACAAAGAATGTTATTAATATTAATTAAATCTTATTGCGAAATTGACCCCAAGTCAAACTGGTCAAAACAGCAACAATGCCTTAAAGCGGAACTTACCCATTGAAAACAGGTGATTACTGTTTGGTGGCGACTTCTTCATGTAATTTGTTATTTGACAGTTGTCACAATAAAATATAGTATAGTTATGGTAAATATGATAGCTTATAGTTCGATAATAGGTTATTAATTTTGGGTTTTGGCTTAATAATTGTAACCATGTTGAGTTTTGGTTAATTATAGACATTTAAGAACGTATACCGGGTGTAACTGAACATCCCAATAACATTTAAGGGGCATATAAGTTAGATACTAAATGGACTTTCGGTGCTTGTCTGAGACCTGGAACCCCAATACTTTCAGAGTTATTTGATTTTAAACTGAAAGCAAAAACTTTCAAGTGACAACCATAATCAGCTCTTAACACAAAATAAATGTAAACACAAAATGACACGTGACAGACGTGAGCGTAGTATTCCTCCTACGCCAACGTAGGGCTATCGGCACTTAATACCAAAAAATAATTTATTTAGTTTGTATGGGAAAAAAAGTAGGTTTGTTAGCCCTAATATTTTTCCTATAGAATCTCTACTTCTGATAAGGTACTGAACACTCCAATAACATTTAAGGGTATATGTTATTTGGGTGTTCAGTTACACTCTGTATAAACATTTTTTTACATGTTTAAATATATTATTCCAAGGGGGCTGAATCTCGCACAATTGGTAAAAATTTTCGAATTCGAGATTTTTCTCGAGCGTAATCAGAGTTCAGTCAATCAGTACACAGGACGCTTGTATAGTTACGAGTGCTCGGGAGTAGTTTAGACGTCAATTGCTTTATGGTATGGTGTTTATTTATTTTTCTTCCTGGTTCACTATGATATTGTATATTTTTAAATTTATTTTCAATTACATTATACATATATTTATTGTAGAATTTAGCTTGGCATTTTCTTTGTCTAAATAAACACTTAAAGCTTTTATTTATGCTAATAATAACAATTTCATTGAAGGTTTAATTATAGATAAGTATTTAATAGAATGATAAAAAAATGAAAAGTCAAGCGTCTTTTCCTCAATAAGTGGCGGAATTCGACATGTCTGATTGGCTGAGTGTTCTGATTGGCTGAGTTGTGGCTACCGCTCGAGAAAATATTCAAATTAGAACTTTTTTTGAATCCGTGAAAATCAGCCCCCAGGAAGCAATACAAAATGCCTTCAGACTGCATCTTGCGTCCAGGTCCCCCAGAGTTTAATCGCAAAGGCATAAAACTCTTCTTATTAGAATTCAGCAGTGTGAAGACAATGAGGATGAAATATTTGATTAAATAAATATTATTTTCACTTCTCGTGCTCGTAAAGTTCGTCTTTATGTCGTTTATAGGCTGCATAAAATGGATTTTTATGTTCCTATAGTAAAATTTATCTATCTAGAACATAAAGTAAAATTTTCTTTTAGACGAAGATTCTTAGGCCCAACAGCCAACAATAAAACTCAATAAAACTTCACAGAATAACTTGCCATAATTTATTTATTTGGTTTAATTTATTTGTCTTATTTTTTCTACCTCAAAAATCATGAAACCAGATAAAAATAGTAACCGGTTATTATTAAAACGCATCGAATTATTTTCATTACTTGACAGAATGAAATATGTACCTAAGCCATCGCCATGTAAAAATTAAAGTTTACTAACGGGAATTGGCTATTATTTAAGTTCTTTATTTGTCTATATATTTGAGTTTTTATATAATTTTAATTAAAGTTTCGTTTATATTTGAAGTAATTGTTTCATTTTCTCGTAATCGAAGTGAAAAGCAGAGTGTAAAACACTGGCATAAACAAGTCATTGTACCCCTCAACTTACTATCATCAACGGATAAAATCGTCTCGGGCTACAATTACTCATTTTATGCTCTTGTTTTCCAATCTACTATTTGTCTTAGAAAATTTTTTTAAAGTAATATTTTTCGATATAAAACGGCAATTTCGAGCTTTAGCCCCAATACTCACTAAGCTACGACTTATGTTCATCTTTATGCTTACGCGTATTGTGCTTATTTTCTTGTGGTTATAACGTGGGATTTAAAAATAGCAAGTGGCCAAAATTCATACAACAAATTTTAGACGTAAGTATCTGAAAGAGCTTATGTTTTCTAATTTTTCAAACCTCTATTTTATTCCAAAGATTTTAAAAAAAATTTGATTGTTGAAAACGTTTCAGTCTCACTATATTAAGAAATGTACTTCAGGAAAACTAAGTAGGATAAAGTGTGATAATCAGAATGGAGTCAATGATACTAAATGAGTTCAGTAATTATGTTTTTTTTTAAATCTGTAATGTGTTTGGTCAAGATTAGGAGTGGTGATTATGAACTATAATATAAAAAACGGTTTGTCGTAACATATGTCAAAATTTTAGGAGGGGATAATAAAAGTAACTACGAAATATTTCAGAAAGTTTAATATTTTTGCAGCTTCGAATGGTTCTCAGTCGCGGAGAGAATCGCAAAGGCCGATTTCAAATCATCGAGGCGCTCGCTTTAATATTTCATTCTTTACAAACGGACTGACATTTCCGAATGAGCTTCGTTGAAATGAGAAATGGAAAGTCAACACCATTATTTCCATAAATTATTTTATTTTGTGACCTCCTCAAATCTGATATCAGATCAGACGGTAGGTATTATATCCCGTAGAATGTATTTGTCTCTCTCAATAAAAAGTGAAAAGTCAAAATAGATAGGATTAACATCCTATCTATTTTGTATCCGGCACGAATAGCATTTGAATTGCCATAAAATGAAATTGTGAAAAAATGTTTAAGTCAGTTGAGTATGGCGCGGCGGTTTGATATATGATCACATATCCGAAGATTAAAGATGAAACAAACCATAATCACGGGCACAGCTAGTTTAATATTTATATTCTATTATATTATTTGTTTATGTTTACTTATTTCATTTTAATTTAAATATACTTATGTCATTTTCGACTTTAATTCGTATACCGTCTTCAATTTCTCCCACATTTTTACTGGTTGACTGGTAGAGAATGCCTCAGGCATTAAGTCCGCATTTTGTACATCTTTTGTTTTGTGTACGATAAAGATTAAATAAATAATGCCAAGGTTTTAACAGTATTAGAATAAGCAAAAAATACGGTATTATTGTTCCATCTAAAGCGTTCAAAGTGAAATTTCAAAGTTGAAATCATTGATTATGTTAGGATCTGGTGTCGAAAATAGCACGTGCACGTTCAGACGATGCTGCTTGTGTATGAATCTGCACTTATCCTCATACAGGTAATAGGAAAGCAAAACTAAACGCGTGATTTAATCAATACAGATAGAAAAAAGAAGAGGAGAGAAGACGCCACCCTGCGGAGTGCTGGCTAAGATGTCACATCAAATTGAGTAAGTTTCATCAGCGCCTATTAGCAGAACAGTCGTACTATGACCGCAAAAGGAATCTGATTGGTAGGCTAATTATAAGCTCAAAAAAATGTTGGATTCATTTAAAACAAGACTGTATAACTGTGATAATTCATTGATTAAAGCTGTGTATTTTTGTGTGTGTATTTATTGAATGGAGTGCTATTTAATGAATACATACACAGAACTAAATAATGGGTGTGTTTCTCCTAACTAAAATTTTTTATAGTGTTATAATAGTGATATGAACTTAAAAAAAAATGATTTTGTGAGTGTGAATGAATCTAATTTAATTTATTGTAATAGGGTGAATGAATTTAATTTATTATTTTATTAATTTATTTGACTATTTTATTATTATATAATTTTATGATCATATAATAAATGAAATTATTATCTAAAATTGACAATGTAATATAAATATGGGTCATAAAATCAACTTCGTGTGATTTTGTATTGTGCCTGCAATAAATGGATTTATTATTATTATTATTATTAATACCGTTAAAGCCATTAGACTTTGGAATTCCTTACCTGAGACCATAAGACGTGCACCATCTCATGATTCTTTTAAGCGAGCTATAAAAACACATTTTCTGCAGCTAGAATTTTAAGTTTTCTTTTCTTTCGTTTGTACTATAGGTATGTAGTATATGTATTTTATGTAGTTTATGTATTTTGTAGGCTTATTTACTTATTAATAACATGTAGTATATGTATTCTATTATTATGTTAGAATTTTACGGTCCCGTTGTTTATGTTTCGTATTAAACTTTCTTCTACGGTTAGGTTGCCTGGAAGAGATTGCCACTTTGGCAATAAGGCCGTCTTTTGTTATAAGGACTAGTTTTAAGAAATTCCTGTAACTTTTTCTTTTTGCAATAAAGTTGTACATACATACATACATACATACATTATTATAAGAATGATCCTGTTGAGATAGAACATCAGTTGTCGGTAAACAAGTTATTCAAGGATGTTGGATAGTAATGGTGGAAAAGAAATCGATAAAAGGCATATACCGAATGCGTGGATGTCTTGGAAAGTGGAATAACATCAGCTTTTTCCAGGTGTTTGGTATTGGTAAGCACTAAAATATTGATTTGTGGGTTCAAATATGTGATTTGAAATCATTTTAAGTTATTTTATTTAGTTCAATTTGTTTTATTCAAAAAAAATTTTTTTGAAGTTTAATTTTTTATTTTACATCTTATTTTATAATTATATTATTTTATATTTGGAATGAGAGATTATTTCAATAAATTCAATAAGAGTAGTTATAACAATTTTATTGGATTGAATATCTTTATTTTATTATTTATAATATTTGTTTTAATAATTTCTTCAGTAGTATTTTTTATAGAAAGTGATATATAAAGTTCAGAATTGAATTTAAAATAACTATGACAGCTAAACGTGTACAAAAGTGTTGTATAAATGCGAGAAACTTACAATAATTGAGTTCTGAAGCATCAGCGTAAAAACAATAGCTTGCTCCGAATCTATGTTCATTAGCGCCACAAAACGGAACTTTTTACAAGTAAATTGGGAAACATTTCAGTGATTTTTCTGTGAAAGCTTTTAGCTTTGTAAGGTTCACAAGTTGAGTAAAAAATAAATGGGTTGAAAAAGGGTTTCTAGAATGTCTGCAAAAGAGTGAATACTTTGTAATTTAATGTGGAACTTTGACGAGAAAAGCAGAGGAATTGGGTTTGCGTTCGTTTGGCTTGTTATGTATGTCGAAACTCCGTGTATATGTGTGTTAAGCAGTTTGATAATTTAATCGTGTTTGCCTATATATTTGTGAAGGTTCCTTATAAAGCTATATGTATTTACCGTTTTAAAGCTGTGCGTGGCCGCGCCTCTTTCCCTGCCAGTTGACGCGATACGTCAAGAACTGTTCTTATCTCAGGGGGAAAAGGTCAGGCAACTGGATAATAACCCAAAACATAGCACTAACCTCGCTATCGTGCAACACTTATCGCGTATGTTATGCTAAATACTTCCGAAATTATGTTTCAGCGTGAAAACAAGACACACCGGCACGGTAATATAAGTATTATTACCGTCACATCGATCGGTGAGAAAAGAACAAGGAAGGCACCAATCAACCTGACTGACGCGCTTTGGTACGTATTCCTCTATATTTTACTAACTTCTAACACTGTTTTAAAAAAGCGTCGATGGCGTAGTGCGTAAGGCTGTCGCCTTCCAATCGGGAGGTAGCGGTTCGAACCCCGCTACGTACCAATATGTTTTCAAATTTTGAATTCATATGTACCTTTTATTCGACGCTTTTACGGTGAAAGAAAACATCGCGAGGAAACCTGCACACACCTGTGAAGAAAGAATTTCTTCAGAGATTGTGTGCGAAGTCGACCAACCCGCACTTGGCCAGCGTGGTTGACTAAGGCCTAATCGCCCTAGTTTAGGGTAGGCTCGAGCCCCTCGGTGGGGACGTATATGAGCTGTTGATGATGATGAACACTGTTTTGAAACTTTTCATTGCTAAACCTAGCCAAACCTTCCTATTTATGGCCTTGATTACTAACTAATTACACAGAGTAAGTTTCCATTGAATCGACCATAATCTCTCTTTAGAGGCTTGATTTCCTCGTTGTATCAAAGGACTGCCTGCCTCGCTAACAGCCGCTTTGTGCTTACATGTTTCCAACGGCGCTGTGCACGTAACACCTTCAAACAAAACACTACTCTACTTCTACAAAACACAGTTCGCTGTGGCACACCGCGTGGTCGAGTTGTTTTTCCCCTTTTCTAGTAAATGCTAGCTAAAGTTGCAAAACACTTCGGGTTTTGAACAGTCATTTTAGCTAGTTAGAAAACTGTGTAGTTTTACAATGTTCATAATAATCTTTGAATAGTGGTTTCGAATAATTATTGAAATTTTAAAAAATCTTAAATTTTTATATATTTACTTTGGTAGAAATACAAATCTACAGGAGACTTTAATATTATGGATAGGGTAATCAGTTCGCTTTTTGTTAGCATCTTTTAGAGAGATTTAATAAAGATTAACAAGTTCCGTTTAATATTTAAAAAATCTTATAATTGAATAAGTAAATCAATTAAAAGGTTTACTTTGTAATGCGAAGGGTAATTACGAGTTACCTTTGCTTTGCCGTGGACAACAAAATATTCCTTAAGACAAAAAATTAAAAAGATAAAATCTGATTTTTTGTCCGTTTATCATACAATACATAATACTCCTGAGGTTTACTGCAGACAAACCTTTGCATAGTCATCGTTTTATCCACAGAGACCAGCTTAAAAGTCTTATTTTTCGTACAAAGACTTGTAAATGTTGGAAAAAGTTTTACCCGATAACAATGCGTTGTATATGAAGGGTCCGCATAGCCGTTATATTTTACGTTAGGATATGTCTCTACATTTTAATGAAGTACCGCTTTTCAATTGTGCGGATCATTATACGAGGATTCACTTTGCAGAAAAACTGAGTTGAATGAAACTTTTTTAATTTTAGTTTTCCAAGAGGCGCTCAGCAGTGCGCAGTGTGAGAGTAAGAGATTAAGGACCATGAACTAACAAATATTTTCTTTCTCATTTTCGTCGAATCTTATTTGCTCAATTCATAAAAGGAACATGAAACAGTGACATAAAACTGTTTTTATGTTTGATTTTTATTAACACCGATCGTTGCCACGACACTAGATAACGACGACATACATACAGCGGCATATAAAATATTGATTTAAATAAACTCAAATGTTCAGAGTGAGTAAAAATTGTGCCACTGGATGGAAACCATCAGTGCTTTTTTGCTAAAGTTAGCAAATTTCACGAACAAAAAAGCTTTTTTTTTTGGGAATAAAACTGTATTCATATACTTTTCAGCAGTCTCTTATCAGAGCTGTTTTTATTTCAACGTGTTTTTTATCAGACTAATAGGTAAGACAAATCATATTTTTTTTATTTAATAATAAATTATCTGTCAAGTTTGAGACTTACCAAAAATTAAGAATTATATGTAATTCGACGAGATGAGACGAATCACCAACACAAAAACTACAGGTTATCCATAGCCAAAGATTATTTAATTGATGCTTTGGAAGGAAAAGCAAGTTGACTTGTATTATTTTTTTAATTCAATTGTCTCTATAGTACTTATTTGATTTTTTTAATTGTTTGAGTTGATAGTTGGAGGCTATGTGTACATCTTCTTCTTCTTCTTCTTATATATAAAAATGAAACGCTGTGTGTTTGTTTTCGCAAAAACTCTGAAACGGCTCGACAGATTCTTATGAAATTTTCTGTGTATGTTTGAATAGATCCAGGGAAGGTTTAAATGTACAATTGTAGCCCGGTAGGTGGCGCTGTAATCGGGCGGGACAACGTCCGCCGGGCCCACTAGTTAGATATATATCTTACATACACATAGCTCATAAAACACACAGTCTTACAAATAAAAATGAGTTATACCACATTTATTCCACCCTTATACTAGGTAACGAGAATAACCCTAGAATATTTTGTGACAAATAAACGGAGTTTATCTTCGGTCTATCTATTCTTCCGATCTATCAAAATGCACAATATGGCAACAACGCAACCAAAGAAAAATCTATAAAAAAGTAACATCTTATCTGTGGAAGCTGTCAGTTTTCGATCGGGCGATAGTTTTTTGATTGGTTCCGTTTCCGTGTATTAATATTTGTTTATTTTCGTGTAAATAATTGTATTATTTGAAAAAAGTTGTATTCTTTCCTAGAACTTTGCATTTTTTTAAATGCTAAATAAATTGTAAAATTAATAAATCAATAAAGAAAAAATTTCGTCTCGGTGAGGCTTCGGGGAGGTATCGAACCCGCGTCTCCAACATACCGTGTTGACGCCTTGACCACCTCGGCCACCAAGCTCTTACCAGCCCCGACGAAATCTTTAACTTTATTGATCTACTTTGAACTTTGTTAATTTTTTAAACAGTGAATAAATACTACTTTACTCTATACATTATATTTAAATATTATAACATCAAATGAGCACAGCAAACAAACAAACCGAGTTATACTAGGTTTATACAAGGGTGCGGGCTGGAATAACTTCGGAATAACGTTTGTATGAATAGAAATGTCTATACTCGGTATAAGTTATTCTTTGTTTATTGGTAGAAATTTTGTTTATTCTTAGTTTATTCTCGAGTTTAACTTTATGCCACGTTTATTTGTAAGGCTGATAGCGTATAAAGTCAAACAATTTCAATTGAATGCAATGGGTACCTATTGCAATGTTTGAATACACAAATATAAATTTTGCCTATATCCTACTGACTAGACAGCTATTTGATCTGTGTATAGATTTGAAACAGTGGTTTTAGGGTTCCGTACTTCAAAAGAAAAAAAAAACAAAGCACTTATAGGATCACTCTGTAGTGCGTCCGTCTGTTCGTCTATCTGTCAAGACCCTTTATCTCGGAAACCATATACTCAGGTATACAGTCCTTTGAAGCTGTGAAAAAATAAGAACATTGATTTTTTCACAGCTTCAAAGATTTCGACGCTCTCCAGGGAATCAAAATTAATAGGGTACTTCCTGATGACCTAAAATTATGAAATTTGGCAAGGAGCAAGTTCTTGTAGTATATATTAAGGAAAAAAATAAACAAAAAAACTGAAAACCGGAAATATATAGTTAGGAAGCTATAGAAATTTGTAAGGAACCCTCAGTGCGCGTCTCCAACTCGCACTTGGCTGGTTTTTTTAGTCCTTTGTAATCTTTTGGGACTAAGTCTCTACAATTTGTGACAGATCAACATGGCCATCAGGGTATCAGATCAGATGTTGATGGGTGACCTCTTGTACATTTGCAAACATCAGTTCCAGCACAGAACCAAAGCTTTTTTCTTCATATAGTAGTACTTGATAGCTGTACAAGTTTGTATCATTCGCGTTAATCGATATCTCTCACGTTGTTAGTTTCGTATTCAAAATCTAAATTAAATTGCCAAATTGACCGTCGCTAATCTCATACAATTCTATCTTAGTCCAATGTACTGAACCTGATTTTACTATTAGATTAGATTCATATGTTGTTATTTTCGCTATATTATATTTATTTTTATATATAAAAGGACATAAGATTATTAACATTCCAAGTCTCATATTTTATTGGGTTGATAGATTGAGCGCACGATATCTACATCGGGGAATGAAATACGATTTTTCATCTTGCGAGTTACGACTGTAAACGTTCTTTGGGCCGAAATGTTTATGTCTTAATACGTATGAGGGTTGTTGAAAAAAATTAGTAATCTTTTTTAGTCTTAAGTTTAATGTGTACTTTATACGTACTTACAAGTAGAAGTGTGTTTGTCTGTACGCTAAAATGCCTTATTTTTACCAAAGCCATGAAAGGTTGACAAAATTAATGAAATAAATATTTCTATGGTGAAAAGCTTCTTGATTCTAAAGCAGTTTCATGTTCACAGACAACGTGGTCAATATTGATTTACATCCATAGGAGGTCTGTGACACCTTTGCCAACTTTCACGGTTTGCCTACCTTTTAATAAAAACACTCCAAAATTGTTGTGGTGAGAGCTATATTAATGTATCTACTGTTATGTAATGTACCTCATTTATCATATAAAAGTATTTTGAAATCAATAATATTATTAGGATAAATATTTTTTCTTTCGCACCATCAGTATGAAAAAAATCAAGCAATGGAATCATAAGTATTAGGTTTTTGTACTGTGAATATTCATTTGATTGATAATTATTTTTTAAATATCTATTACAGTTTGCATTCCATATAATTTAAAACAAAAAGTAATTAGAGAAAAAGAGTTCTATTCACCCGCCAATTTAACGTGGAAAACAAGGTTAGTTGTCAAAATGAACCCCCGTCATATGCCTACTTAGCCACACCGGGAGGAATTGTCGTAAAACAAACGAACCCTGAAAGCGGCTTAAGCCAATTACAGGTTGAAGTTTCCTTTCTGCATTGTGCGAGTATTAAGTCTAACAAAGCATTAAAATTCATACACGCAGGTTTTAGGCAGATTTGAATATAATCGTCGTCGGTCTTGGTCGAAATTAAATCAGTATTTGGTGCTGGTTGCACTAATAGACTTACTTCGTAATGAAGGCTACTGTGGATTTTTGGAAGGCAAATACTTATATGGTTCCGCACTTTCTACACATTTATGGAATATTAATAATGTCCATACTCTTCTAGGTTATTTATAAAGAGAAACTTTTGTAGTGATATGTTGAATTAACATAGTTTAAAATATTAAAGATGTCTAATTTTAATGTTAGCGTCGATTTATTCTCTAGAAACTGTAACTTAGTTGTAGTTCAAAATATTAAAGATGTCTAATTTTAATGTTAACGTCGATGTATTCTCTAGAAACTGTAACTTAGTAGGTTATTGCATCGCATGTGCAGTTAATGGTATTCTAATGTTGACATAATTTCGTAAAGTCGTCACTTCAGCTATAAAACTAATTTGATTCAGTACACCAAGGTTTCATATAAAGAATCACAAAATAATTTTGAATTTTGTCAGTGTAGAGGTGTATTGATAAATCTCATAGTAGCATATATATAAATGAACAGAAAAACCCTGTGGTTGTCCTGAAAGTGTTCCGAGAATATGAAGATTTGTCGGGATCGAACACGGAAAACGAATTGAAGAAGATATTTCTATGAAGCGAGCCTATCCCGGTAGGACGTTTAGACGACCGATCCAGATATCGATTGCGCAATTACACAATTGGCAGAAAAGAATTAAGAATAGAATAAAGAGGAAAGATAGTATTGATAACCTAGACTCATTTTGGGTAGCTGTGCCACTGGAATGAGTATTTTACTAAAAGCATAACATGATATAATTAATACTTCTCTGTTAAACCACAGAATAACTAATAGTACTCGTACTAAAGTTAAACGTCTGATGACTCGAGACACAGATTACCTACTTATGTTTATTTTAGAGAAATCTGCCCCTTTGATAATTGGATATCAAACAATGAAATTCATTTATAAAAAAAATAAATATTGTATAAACTCTGTTGTAAATCTAGACAATATTTTAGATACTTATATTATTATATTAGTTTAATTATTTTATTTATGTAGTAGAATTTTATGTTATATGTATGTAATATGATATTCATATTAAGCTGTTCCATTTCTCGGTACATCTACCGCATTTCCTTTTTCTGCACCACCCTAAAGCTGGAACTTGACTGGAAGAAAATGCCTCAGGCATTAAGACCACCTTTGTCCTAAAACTATGTACAGTCAACAACACGTCAAGCTTTACTTTAGCATTATGAAAACCACCGCTATTACGAGCGACATAAGGGCGGTCTCAAGGTCAACATGTAAAGCCTAGCGTGTTGTTGTGTGTACATAAAGGATAAATAAATAAATCTTCATATTGTGCATTGGAACATTTTCCCGTTTCCAAAGCAAACGACGGTCCACATGAGTAAGGAATCAGAAAATATTTGCAGCATGCATGAGTGAAGCTGAATTTGAGGCTTACATGGTCCGGAAATTGTGTTGTCGTCCTTCGTCGCCCTAAGACGGTCAATACAGATGCCTCTTTGAGGCAGAAATTGATGAGACAAAGATTATTCTCAAGAACTTTTGGGCTGTGGAAATCAATCTTCCACCAGTATAAAAGATGAAATGATTTGTCAGTGTTTTTTGGTTAGAACTTTTTTAGCTTCAAACATAGTATCATTTACTGCACCAATTATGATAATGAAGTGCATTTAACTTAGAAATATAATTAAAATTAGAAATGATTCGATCCTTATTCTCCTGACAGTAGTAACGTACAGTAAGCTCCTTATCAAGCTATACTGTTTGACCTTTGGACCGTTCTTATGTCGCTCGTAATAGTGGCGGTTTTCGTAGTGTACATGTATAGCTTGAATGGGAGCTTACTGTACGTATTGTCAGATACGTACGTTACTACTGTAATATTCAACGTTTGTTACTCAATAGTTTGTGTTGGTTATAATCAGTATATTACAAACAATTGAGATGATGACTGAATTTTGATTTTCACGTCTCGTCATAAAATATTAAAATACCGTGGGAAAAGATGCAATTATGTGAAATTAAAATCGGTTTAGAAATACATTAGATACAAGCATTTTAAGCTATTAATTTGGAAGCGATTAGACAGATCCGACATCAACAGTGACGTCATCGTTCACTACTGCCATATAACTCCATGTCAATTGCCGTTTTGCTAGAAAGAGATAGAGAAAAATCTTAAATACCTTATATCTTGGTTGTTTTTATAGTTATTCGAATACCGATTTTTTCTTTCTGTTTATTATATGAATGAGCATCTATTAAAGCAATAATATTTTTTTATTCATCTAGCCTATTGTAATATAGGTCCTAGTACACTCTAGAGTTCTAGATATCAAATAAAGAGAATGTTGTCGAACGCAATAATAACAAGATGACTTTTAACATTCTTAATGGTTAATTGTAATAAATTGATAAATAACTGTTTTTCGAGAACTATTTAATTAGAACTAACATCAAATTTACATAATAACCCATTTCTCAACCTAACAGGCAACTTATAGGTTCAATTGAAGTAGAACTTTACACATATTACTTGCATTTTGAAGATGTTACATAAAACGAGCGAAATTTTCATTACGTAAATAATACTATGAATGATTTACGGCAACAATTTATTATTTTTACACATCGTACTGGTCCAAAGAATTGTCTATGAGAAATAGCAAAGTTGGCCAAGATCCAACACAGGAAATTCTCGTAAAGCACTGCAACCAAATATTGGCGCACTTAGCATTCATGTTACACAGTCAACCTACATTCTTTGTGTGGATAAATCATAGTTATGATGTTGTTTTTAATTGCCCTTTTGGATTCCGCTTCTTTTCTTCGTAGATATCGTAGCAGCCGATTAAGAAAATATACCAGACGAAAACTCTACATCCCAGCTCTAACGCGTTTCGGCTCTAGCAACGTCATTTAAGCACAACAAAACCTGGCTTTGTTTGTTTATGGTGATGACAGAGATCTCATTATAGTAGTTTAACGGCATGATGATGATGATCTGCCTTTAAGTGCGGAAGGTCCATCGATTTTAACCATATAAAAAGTAGCTGTATGTATTTAAAATAATTCCGAGTTATCGGTACACCAGAATCTGATGGCAAATGTAGAGGTACAATTTCATTTATTAGGGTTGTTATTAAAAAATGAAGCCTCTTTGTTAATCTATATATTAGTGGTTTGAAATGTTTATATATTATTAAAAAAAATATTTGCTGCCGATTTTGCTGTAATAAAAACTTTGTTTTCATTACAGCAAAATCGGCTCTATATTTGGCATCAGGTTTTGGTACACCTAATGCTATTACACGATATTTCAAAAATACTTGTACATTATACACGTATATATTTTCGCTCGGAAACCATAAGACTATACAACATCCATTACTGAGTTGACTTTAATCGAAAGCGAATCTTCATATTACATGCACCTGAGATTTTCGACGAAACGAGACCAACATACGTTCATATTTTAAAATAAATTCATAGAACTTCTAACAAACTGGATGATTTTCGGTAGCCGCTGTTAAATCTAAACTCTATGCTCGTGTTATTACAATTTAGTTTTAGTCGCCGAGTTTTTGCCCATTTAGCGATGTCGAGCTAACTCCCGCTTTGTGCGGCACTGAATAAATTAGGTTTTACATACAGTGGGAACAGGAAAATTGTGTTATCATTATTTTGTCGTCTGTAATGATACCGCTCTCGTAGACTAAGTTGTTTGGTACATTTAATTTAATACTACAAAGGTTCGAAGCTTCGCGCTTTTGTACTATTTTATAGGCCCCTAATTGAAATTACGCGAGCGTCTTTAGGAAACTTGAGGAAACTATCTACACTATTATTATAAAGAGGAAAGATTTGTATGTATTTATGTAACGAATAAACTCAAAAGCTACTGGACCGATTTCAAAAATAATTTCACCATTAGAATGCTACATTATGCCTGATTAACATAGGCTACAAAAATATTTTTCATATGGGAAAATATAAAATTCCGACGGGAAAACAAAAACAACGCGGGCGAAGCTGCGTAAAGTAAAGCTAGTTATCAATATTTACGGTTCGCCTAAACCTAAAGTGATGTGTGGTTTGCCTAAACGTAAAGCGAGCCTTAAAATATTGCCTTAAAAATATTATGTGACGCTCATTACATCGTCAATTTTGTTACTAGAATAATAACGATAGTAATGATATTTTTTTATTTGTTATTTGATAATTTTATTATTCAGCCTGCATTAAAATTGATTCTACTCCAAATATTGCTTTTAACTATCATCCGATGCTGATATTACTCTCTTGAGCTTAACAAAGTTTTATCGAGAGAAAAGATATTTGGCAGGTACACCCTAAAAATCGATTATTTTGAATCGAAAGTAGACTACAGGATAACATTAACCGAATGGATTCATCAAAAGGTAATAATAGAGTGGTATTTTAGTTGGGTTTTTATGGAAGACATAGTTGTTACTAATACTAAAATCCTGCTATAAAATATGTCGAGTAAAACTTTGAGCCCAATCACCAACAGATAGATTATCGTAAGTTCAATCAAGCAAAGCAAACCAAGAAAAACCGAATGACATTCAAAAGTATAACATTCAGTTGGAGTGTTGCCCAAACAATGATTGAACTTTTGTAAAAGTTGCTCGCTTGTGCAAAATACTTTACGAACACTGATTTGAATTCGGCAGATAGCGTCAATATTACGAGAAAGAAATTTATTTTGAAAGATAATTTTATACAAAATATATTTTTAGACAAACATATTTTAGTTAATAGCTTCACTGACTGGTATATAAACGCTACAAGAAACCACAACATTCTCGCTACTTATATTTTATTATAGTTCATGTTTAGATTTTTATATGAGCTATAAGGAACGTGTTTTTATTAGTGATTTCGTGTAGGCTTAAATCAAAATGTTTTTGTGTTTTTTTTTGTTAATTCTTATGACCTATTTTTCGTCTGTCTCTATACTGTATCTATATCTATACCCAGGGGTCCCTGACCACAAATTTCTTCAAATTATCCGATAAGTCTCGTAGTAACTCGTTGAGTCTCTTGATACTGAATATGGAAACTCTGAATCTCACCTTAGGGTACAGTCGGCCAAAAAAGAGGTGTATCATTTTTTACATAATTTCGCGTACAGGCAAAATATCGTTAAGGTTACCTTAGCAGCTATCAAAAGGATAGCCAACTGTGTTGTTTTTTGAGATGAAACTGAATTTCAACCTCAAAAAACACTTTTGGCCGACTGTATCACTAAGGTCATTGACGCTAAATTTGTCCAAATTTGATATTTATGGCTTGTTTCTACTTGACTGAGGATGTGGAAATCTAGTACCTAACTAGTTTTCAACTTCTTCAAATTGTATCTCTCTATAATCTGTTAATTTGGGTATGTGGCAATACCCATGTAATGGGTTTTGAAACTTTTTATCTATATCGATTTACGTAGAAACTGAATTACTGATTCGAGATCTAAGATTCTACGGACATGGTAGTTTTGTTGGGCATGTTTATTAATACGAGTTTCGATTACCTGGCTGGCTTTTACCAGTAAAATTAGCAAGCTTGTCAGTAAAGATCTGTCTAACAGCTTAAAATAAAATGAATGAGTTTTGATTTTAATTCAGAATCAGACAACGTGGAGGTTAAGTTTCCAAAATGAAGACGCGTTTACACGTTACCTAAAAATCAAGAGGGCAATTTATATGACTACTGCCAGCATTCATTTACCCACGTAACCCTCAACACGCTCATCAGTGTAATTGGTAAATGAAATGTTCGGTTGTCGTGGCATTATCCGGAAAAGTGAATCCGTTCCGCAGCTCTCGCGAGTCCCTATTTGCGAAGAGCAATTTTAATTTTCATAATGAGCGCCCAGTATTTGTCTCCAAATTAAATTACGCGCGCCGAGAGATAATAGCGTGAAGTTACATTCGCATAATGGTGTTTGTATGAGTTTCTCGAAACAAATTAACATCATTAGGAGACAATGTGACGCTATCCGAGTCCCTCTCTTTCGTGTGACTGCCACATTCGCGCGCAGACATTGACGGATTAGGTATTGGAATTTTTAAATCAGCTCCTGAATTGAATTTGGAACAAAAGATAGGTATTAGATGAGTTTAAAAATAATGTGTTCTTTTAACATTCTTCTCAGAATACTGACTTTACAATCGAAGTTACTATTCTCTACAGTTCCTTGCAGTTCTCTTCTAATATATAAAACTCTCGTGTCAAAGTGTTTGTAACCGAACTCCTCCGAAACGGCTTGACCGATTTTTATGAAACTTTTTGTGTACGGTCGGTAGGTCTGAAAATAGGTCGTTAACTATTTTTTATAGCCCTAGGTGATATTTTTTTTGTTAATTATTATGGCGAAACGTAGTTCGCGGGCACAACTAGACTTAATATATAAAATTCTCGTGTCACAGTGTTTGTAATCAAACTCCTCCGAAACGGCTTGACAGATTTTTATGAATTTTTATTCTTTTTTTTTATAGAAGGCTAAGCAAATGACCCCATTCCACCTGGTGGTGAGTGGAAGTAGAATCGAAATGCGAAGATAGCTAGTGCGGGAGAGGTAAAACGCCGCACTAGCCACCCTCACCTTGCCGATCTGCAAGGTGCTTCTTCACGCCTCTTTTAAATTCGATATGTCTGAGAATAGGTCGTAAACTTTTTTTATATCCCTAGTTGATAGGGATTTTTCGGAAAATTATTATGGTGAAATGTTGTTATCGGGCACAGCTAGTCAAATATAAATATCTCGTGCCACGGTTTGTTATCAAGCTCCTCCGAAACGGCTTGACCAATTTATATGATTTTTTGTGTATATTTGGTAGGTCTGACAATAGGTCGAAGGCTATTTTTTATACCCCTAGGTGATAAGGGCGACCCTCTCCAGAAATTTTTGAGTGTTAAGCTTTAATAAAGTGAAACGTAGTTCGCGGGCATAGCTAGTTTTTTATAACACTGAAGTGGTAAATGCGGGTAAGCACTGGTATTACATAGTAATCAATCAATAATAATAATACTTTTCTCAATAAACCCTTGACCCGTTTCCCTGTAACTCCTTGACCGATTTGCGTTTATTCCAAGACACTGTGTAACACATAATCATTGATCAATCAGGTGTATTCGTGTTTGTTAGTGTTTTCAGTATTGACAAATCGGCGCGCATTGTTTACAATAGTGATTCCAGCTAGTATCTAAGTATAGAGATTTAAATATAGCTTGATGTTCAAAAGATACATTTATGTATTAGGAAAAATATATTGTTTCAAAATCTAACCTGCAATATATAATTTAATTTTGGAACTACGAGCAGCTTAGAACTTATAGTTAGTTACAACTCTTGTGTGCTATTTACGATTACAGTTACCGGGTTGTTTCATTATAAAGTCGCGTCAGTGGTTTCAGAGACTAAGAGCTTAATTTTCAATCTATACTTACTAATATTATAAAGCTGAAGAGTTTGTTTGTTTGGTTGAACGCGCTAATATCAGGAACTACTGATTCAAATTGAAAAGTTATCTTTGTGTTGGATAGTTCATTTATCGAGAAAGGCTATATAAGGAGGGAGACTCTGTACCGGGGTCGTCGGCTTGGGTACCCTGTCTTACCTATTTCTGCCGCAAAGCAGCAGTGTTTGCATTGCTGTGTTCCGATATGAAGGGTAAGATATGACAGTGTAATTACTGGGTACTGTGACTTTACATCTGATGTCACAAGTTGGCAACGTACATTGTGGTTCATGGGGGTTGCAGTTTTGCTGCGAATCTCACAGGAGCCACATGTATTATAGGTGACTGTTACCACTTAGCATCAGGTGGAGTTTGTCAACTTAGTCGCAATAAAAAAAACATCATAGTCTACAAATAAAGCTTCAAGTATTTCATTATAGTGTCCATCGATTAACGTGAATTACACGAATGACATTCAAAATACGTAAATACTCATAAAAATACTATACGAGCAGAACTCTACTCTCTACTCCATTAATATATGAACAAATTTACTTGAGGTTTGCTTCTAAATCATGAAAAACCCTAATTCCAAACAAGCTTACTTAAAATAGAAGTTAATAATTGTTTATCTTGGACCCAGGATTAATCAATCATCGTCATTGATATCAATTATCAATGATGTCCTTTAATCTTAAAATAATCTGGCGCTTGTATCAACTAACATATTATAAAAGTTAATCGAATTAAAACATTATCCACAATACTAATATTCATTTAATCACTAAAATCTTACATAGTATTCAATTAGAGTGATTGGAAGCCGGATATATAGTTCAGAGCAATTTTTCCACCAATTGTTTGTTTTAATTCAATCGTCGGTTAAGCAAATGAAAAAGCAATTGAAATTGTGGTTTTCTTTAAGCAACATACCAGTTCGAATTTTATATTTGTACCAAAAATGTATATAATAAATATAATGATGGCAATCTAATAACCTGATGTGGCAGTGACGTTAAATAAAATCTTTTCTTTCTTCTTAACTAGCTCTCCGCTCGCGGCTTCGCCCGCGTTATTATTGTATTCCCGTAGGAATGTTATATTTTCCCGTAAAATAATGTTGTGGCCTATTATACGAGTATAAGCCTGTTATTTGTATTTAGGAGCTCGAATAATAATAGTATTCGCAACATATACCATCTTATTACAATCTTATTACAAGCTTTCATTTACTTTCACCTGTCCCGGTCTCTATAATGAAATCTTGCAAGTTAAATTTGACCCACTCCGGTTTCCGATTGAGCATGAAATTTTGCATGCATAGGTATGTAGGTATATCGCATGACAATGCAATATTATGATGACATGTAGCTGATCGGATACTGACCTTAGGAACTCCGCAATAAAAAGACACAACCACATCGAGTTTGGGCTCGTTTGATTCGTATTGACGAGTGCTTTGATCCTATATGGTAACCAGGGTCTGATGCTGGAGCTGAAAGGTGGCCGTAGGAACTCCGCAATGAAACGACACAACGCCATCGAGTTGGGGCTCGTTTGATTCGTTTTCGAAAGCTTGTTTTCAAAAATATTTTTTCACTATTACCTAATTTATGTGACAAATTTAGTTATGTTAATATAGTGGATGGAGTTGCTTGAAATGAAGCTGTAGTCGTATGCCTCCAAGACAACCATTTCATTTCAATTTTCGCCTTTATAAATTTAACAGAAAATATACTTCTAGCTTCAATTATACTTTTTATATTATAAAAATTAGAAACGTAGGTAACGCACAAACGAAATAGGAGTACCTCTTAGTTATTTCTGGCACCAAGCAGCAGCGGTGCTTGCATTGTTGTTTCGGCAGTGAAATTACTGGGAAATGTATGTATGTACCTAGTTATGTACTATGACTTGATATCTTATGTACATTTGGGTTGTATAGGGGCGTTGTATAGAGGTTGAAGATTTTCAAGTCTGACAAACACCACATGTACTATAGGCGACTATAGCTACCTACCAGGTAGGCAGTCTTCTTCTTTGCCAACTAAGTTGTGCAAACATATTCAGGATTAATGGCAGATTTACTTTGAATATTTTGATGTTTTTTTTGTCGTTAACAATTATAAAATAAGACTCACCCGGATGTTGATACCTGCAACAGTTTCTTTACACACAACATTATTTGGTAGCTTAAGCAAGACAATTTGAAAAGGATATGGATTCGTTATCAGCTTGAGACACCAGCTTCTTGGCCGCGTGTCCTGTGTCAGGTATCGGAGGGCGACCGGCGTGAACCCGGGGTACGGCAGGCCTTGACCTGCGGTACTCTCAGTGCTAAGTCCCCCTTCCGAGTCAGAGTCACCCCCTTCCGACTCAGAGCAGGCTCCGCTCGAGTCGGACCCCCCCTCTCTGTACCCGTAGTAAGGCATCCTCTCCCGTTCGCTCGACATCGACTTAACTTATAAGCTCATTGTATCACTTAACAGTCTTACGCTATTTGACCATCTTAACGGGCTCAACTATTCAGATAAGTGTCGGTTTGTATTCGCGGCGGGTAAGGAGAGGGCTTCATCGACGAGACAGGCGATCCACCCATGGTGAAAAGATGAAAGCGCGCGATTGAATCTGAAACAAAAGAAAGATGAGTGTCACTTCGTGTTCATCTCGACGGATAATAGTTGAGCGCTTTCACGCCCCCGATAATGTCGATCGATTTTATTGTGAGTGACGCAGTTTCTGGGTGATGTGGCGTGAATGTTGTTGTTTCGTTTCGATTCAAATTACGGGGATTTCGAGAAGCCTCCAACATAATAGCACATAATAGTATATGATGTAATGATTTATATACAAGAAAAATAATTATCAGTTATTAAAATCATTTAACGTTAAGTATGAAAAAATATCTAATGGTTTTGGATGGAAATCAGTAGAAAAATGATTTTAACCAGAAATGTAAATTAAAAAAAAAAACTCAATCTTCGTCCACTTGACTCTTTTCCGTGAAATATTGGTGTTCTCATGTGACGCTCATCAATGTTTTTGTAACATATTCTACCTACTCGTACCAACACGGAATACATAAAAGCAAGTAGCAATTCAGTTGTTATATCATCGCTCCTTTTACTGTTCCAAGTTCATTTGCATCTGCTATTGGAAAATGTTTTTCATTGGGTACTCATACTCGGAAAGTAGGCCTGAAGTTGCCTGAGGAGCGGCTTGGAAGTAATACTTTTCAGCAAGTTAACTTTTCTTTTTTCAGGGAGAATCGTTTTCAACTGACATCTGTCAAACTATTTAAAAAATACTTTCTTTTTTAAATATATTTTTACTTAAAATATTTTCACATTTCTATTGAACCATCTTTCAACTTTCTATACAGCCACTCAATTACAGCGCGATTTAAAACTAAAATAACACAAAGTTAAGTATTAATTAAATATTTTTTAAATTACTATTTTTTAATTTACTTTCAACTATTTCTTTGCAATAACATAGATTAAGCCAAAATATTTACAATTTTTTCAATGATGATAATGTAAATTAATGGCTGAATAGCTGGCCAGCCACAGAAAAAAAACAAAACAGACGGGCAAGCGGCAATCCGATCTTCATTTGTTTTTTCGAGTATTAATGTTTTTTTTATACTTCCGTATAGCAGAGATTTGTATTAACACAATGAGTTCATCTGATTCAGATATGGATTTAACGCCTGATTTCATAAGAGAAGAGGCAAGCAAAACTTGGTGATTTATGTAAAATAAAATTCACTTACTTTTTCTTTAGCAAATTCATGTTTTATTTTTACTTTCCTTGTATTCATAATGAATAGCATAGTGTTAACCTCGGGTAACAATGTAATATTATATTCATATTTTTTTGTAGTATGTCATGTAAGTGTTGCATATAATATGTTAAAAGTTAATATTACTTCAGTTAGTAATATTAACTTTAAACATTTCTTTTTTGTTTTATTGTACCTACACAAATATTTCATTTTTTTACAAGCTTTTATTTAACTTGCAATGTAAGTATGTAATATATGTTCGGGTGAAATCTTGCAACTCAATTTTGAAGCAGATATCTTTAACCGATTGAGCTAAAATTTTGTATACACGTTCAGTTTGGATGACAATGCAATGCAATGTGACGTCATTCTAAATCCAAGATGGCGGCATACCAAGATGTCGGACCAATTATTTTTAATGCACTTCTACAATATGGGTATCAGATAAAAGGTCTTGCTAAGAGTTACTCGAAAAATAATGTGACGTCACTGTTAATCCAATATGGCGGACTTCTAAAGCTTAATAATAAATTTTGAAGTAGATATCTATAACCGATTGAGCTGAAATTTTGTAACCACACACAGTTTGGATAAAAATTCATGGTTAACTGTGTGACGTCATTCTAAATCCAAGATGGCGGCATACCCAAGATGGCGGACCTATTATTTTTAATGCACTCCTACAATATGGGTATCAAATAAAAGGTCTTGCCAAGAGTAACTTGAAAAATAAAGTGATGTCACTATTAATCCAATATGGCGTACTTCTAAAGCAAAAAAGTAGATAATAGGTATCGCGACAAGCTTTTATGTCATATAAATTGTGTCGAGTGTGAAATGACGTTATAAGTAAAAGTTTTAGTGTAAAAGTTTATTTTTTCTTTTTAGCGCATTTAAATAAAAGCTTGTTTTTAAAAAAACATATTTGACATTTAATTTTGTTATTAGAGGTTAATATTTCATTATTAACCTTTGGTCATCGGGGTTGGAGTATACATTTTAATAATTACTCTTGAACTTAAGGTCTTAAAAGGGGGGCTTGAAATAGAAAGACCGAATCGATCGTGTAAAGCTGTACAAATCCGATCGTGTAAAGCTGTACAAATCAGATATAAAACCTTCACATCCACAGTAGAATATAATTTTTCCTCGTTTACCTCATTACGTGTATATGTAAATAAGTACGTAGCAAAATTGAACTGAAAATATATTTAGCTAACATGAATTTTTCAGTTGTTCATGAAGTTCAAAAGGCTTATTTATTCAAATGGGCAAGCCGTCGCTCGCTTTCACATGCGCTTGAAGGACGATGTGTAAATAAATTTTAAATTCGGTCGATCCGACTGTACCTAATGTTGCTGATATCAAAGAGAATAGTTTATGGAAAGTATTTTACTGCAAATCAAAAAATCTCCCATTTGTAGAAAAAAATATCCTGGTTACCTGAAAATATTATTATTTTCGCAACAATTTAAGTTCGTGACGCACCACTAGATAATTAAAAGTGAATCCTTTTTATATACGCGTGATTATCTTTAATGTCTAGCGCGTAGTAAACCTAAGAGAAATACTAGTTTGTCTGCGATTTTACAAAATTTGGATAGATAAATTATTAGATAATAAAATTTACTATTTGCCTTAACCAAGTGAAATAGGTAGAATTTGGTTCTGGCAATGTGGTCGCAGTTCTAACCTAGCCTAGCTATTTTGGTTAATTCCCCTAAGTTTTAGTTCTTTATTATAAGTCTTTCATATCCAAGCTTAAGGTTTATACAACTACCTACTCGTTCTAATAAATATGATGTGCCATTAGACTGATTGGACTAATGTTGAAAAAATATTTAATTTATTAAAATAAATTGATGGGTGATAACTATGATGTGAATTTAAAAATATCCTATAATTTATATTTTTACCTATTATTTGTAGGTATATTTGTTGTTTTAGTGACAAAATGTATTGACAGAGCTATTAAAAGAGAGAGATTTCTCTGTTTATATTAAATAAATATGTATTTAAGTTGATTTTTCTGTTAGTGACTGATATAAAAACTATAGTTAATATTAGAAAACGTACACAGTCCATTTTGTAACCACAAAAAATGTCTTTGTAAGTCTGTACATATAAGACAAATCACCAACCAGATTCTTAAATTCCATGCAACATAGCTTTCTCCATTAACGTCAAATATATGTATAATTCCTACAATAAATGCCACCAATAACAAAAAGCTGTGTAGTGCTTTCGACCAACCGCTTAAAATAAAAAGCAGCCTTTGAAAGTTGAGAAATCTTTATGCCTGCATTTTGTAGCGCTCATTCGGCCGTAGGAAGCCGATTTCGGACACAAACAAAATTTTTATGGGTGCAATTAAGTCGAGCACAAACGGCCGAGTCTTGCCAAATTGCCCTACGTTAATTTTGTTCAGACTTCAGTTCCGCGGGTGGGGTGGGTATATCGGTGATCAAAGAGGTTTGATCTTTAGCGACAACGAAGTAGTTAGTGACCTTGTCTCGAGATATTTATCTCGGAGGATATTATAATCTCAGCTTCCGTTTATTTGTGAAAAGTCACGAAGTCTGTACTTTTTCGATTGTATCACGCTTTTTAGAGCGTCAGCGACTCAAGTGACGTTCTCAATTTTGAAAGAAATATCGATGAAAGCATTATTTTTAACCGATTCAAAAAAGAAGAAGATTTATATTCGACTGTAGGTATAAAACTTTATTATTTATGTATATTCACCGATTTCTCCGTCAATTATGGAAGAATTTTTGAAATTGTTTTGCTATTAAAAAGGGTAGATAGAGCCTTCAGGTATGCCAGAGGTGGTTTCATTTTTATTGTAATAATCCAAAGTTAATCGAGAGAAATTTCATAGGTACGTACTTACACAATCTCGTGTTTGATGTTTATTCTAAAGCTGTTCAGATATTTGCGTCTGGTAGACTTATCTCATGTTGCTGGGCTAATAATGGAAGGTATGAAGTACTAGTTATTTCCATAAATATTCTGAGCATGTATTGACCTTTTGAGTAATTGTTTTATGTGAAGGTAAGCTTATGATGGAAAGTTCAATTCCACAACATTAGGAGTAAGAGAGTCGTTTACAGCGTTATCGTTTGCTGTATTATTTCAAAGTGTTTACGTTGGGGTACTTATAAAATCTAGATCGAAACCTAATATCTACATAATATGTGGGTAACAATTTCACTATAAACTTTGGAAACGACTTGAAAATGAAATACATTATATTAGAATTTAGCCATTAGATTTTTATACTGTTACACCAAGGCTTAAAAGCGTTTTCAGTAGCCTGAAAACGCGGATCGGTGCGTTTAGGAGGTGCTTTATCATAAACTAGAAGATTGAAATTTTACCCAAGTTGTACCTTGTTGTTTTCCGTGCCTGTTTTCAGTCCGTTTCAGGCTACCTTCTATCGAGCCACACCATATCCTGAAAACCCGTTTTCAGACGTTTTTAGGACCTCTTATGGGCCTTTACTATACAAATATTAACTAAAAGATAATGAATGAATAAAACGCTATTTTGTAAGTTTCATTAACTTATCAGTTTTATCTGAAGTACAGATATTTACAATAAATGCTTAAAAATGAATGCTTAAAAATGGTAAATGAATAATTGCTCCATTTTGTTTATCTGTTTGGCTCAACGGGTGACTACTAGCGATTTTAAAATAATCAAATAAAATTGTTTACAGAGGAACTATAATATTTACCACACCCATTAAATTTCTTTTACTTTGTAACTATTAACCTGACAAATTACTCCTTACTCCAAGCATTAATGCCATTTTCGTCATTATAACATTGTGAAAATCTTTTCCCGTGAGTATTTTTTTACATGTGATTAAAATTTATAATGCATATCAAAAACACTTTACAGAAATTAAATTAAATTTAAAAAGTAAAATGTGATAAATTTTCTATGGAAATGGAGATAAGCCTCTAGTTTTTCGAAGCCTGTATGTTGCAAATGCAATTCATTTTCATTGTGTTTTAATTATGATCACTTTGGAATATACATAGGACCGTCAAAGTTTAGCGTTTATTCAAAGTGACCAGTACTTAAAACGGAAATTTTATAGTTAGACCCAATAATTTATAGTTTCGTCTTAAAAAATATGGATAATGGGAAAAAAAGAATTCTAGGTATAAGTAGCACAATAACTTTTTATAGTTTCGGTTAATTTAGTAAGTATCAAAATAATTTAAAACAAATGGTATTTTTTGTAAAATAGTTACATTTTCTTCAATCATTTACAGTCCACAATAATTGACCATTTTAACTGACAGGTCCATAGTTGTACCACCCTTATAACGTAACGCATCTTGAAAGGGATTGAACTAAAACAAATTTCCATTTAACAATACGATTCTTCATGGTGCTTTCACCATTTTTACAATGACTTTTACGATATTATACTGCTGTAAATATACTCGTAACTCTCAAATTGAATACTGAATTTCACTGCAATATAAATGAGGCAATTTCTGCAACATCCTCGTTGGGGAGTTAGCGATGCGTACTTCAGATTTGTATGGTCATAACTTGAAACTCCATCCAAATGGTAGGTACCTTGTATTTATCATTCGTAATCTTTTATATCTATCTTGTTTCCTGTTTTGCGAAGGACCCAAAAGCATTTGTATGCGTCTACCAGACTGCTGGGCGAACATTTTCCACGGATAATAATGTTGAGAGTATTGGTAGGAATAATTTTGAAAACCGACTCTCCGTTTGATGATTTTACCCTAAACCCGTATTCAAATAAACACAGTATTAGGTATAATATGATCTACCTTTTATTTTGTAGAGGCTTATTATACCCGTAGTAAATTCATGTTCTGAATATTGTATGAGGTTGAGCAGTAGTAAGATGATACAGCCGAAAGTGGAATGACACCTATATTGTCAGTCGCAGAGAAATTTTCTGCCAGACCTTTTATTCTTGGAATACAAAAATGTTATTGCATTGCGCATTGTTATAGCTGTTGGTACGTGTGAGGTACGGGATATATGTGTCACCGCTCCCTTTCCCACATGGCTATCGAAATAGTCGACTTAGGGAGTTTACTGTAATTAGTACCTAATTAATTACAACTGCCAAGAAATAGAGAAATAGAAACACAACCTTCACCAACAAGATAACCTATCAGTGTATTATAGAAATTAAGTATAGGTATATGTGGCAACTCCACCTCTTGTGAGAAGAGGAGGAGTTACAACATATATTGTTGTAGCTGTCCGTACGTGTCACGTGATATACTCGTATGTGTCACCGCTCCCTTTTCCGCATGGATGTCGAGAGCCGACTACCGACATCCATCCATTCATTCTTAAAACTATTAGTAAATAATAAAAAAAACCTTTTTAAAAACAAGCTTTTATTTAAATGCGCTAAAAAGAAAAAATAAACTTTTACACTAAAACTTTTACTTATAACGTCATTTCACATTTGACACAATTTATATGACATAAAAGCTTGTCGCGAGATTTACTTGTGTGTAGTAACTTAAAAGAAATTAAAAGAGTACTTTTAAGTACCTACTCGTATTTTCTTAGTTTGAAAATTGTAATGTATAAAATTATTCACATCAAATTATTCAATTTACTTGTTTATCTACAAAAGTAAATTTCGCGAAAGTAACTTATTTAGTTCCGAGACGGTGTTTGGCGCCCAAGCGTAGCGAGGGCACCAATAGTTCGAGGAGCTAAATAAGTCTTTAACCCGAGGTAAACACTGTGCTTTTCATAACGAATACAAGGAAAGTAAAAATAAAACAATGGATTAGCTAAAGAAAAAACGTGTAAATTTTATCTTACATAAAGCAACAACTTCTGCTTTAGGTCACTTTTTTTTTCTCTTATAAAATCAGGCGTTAACTCCATACCTGCATCAGATGAACTCAATGTGTTTATTTTTAACACAATGTTATACAAATATAAGTAACAGTTAATACAAATCTAAATCTCTGCTATACGGAAGTATTAACAAAACTCTACAAATGGAAAAAACAAATGAAGATCGCATTGCCGCTTTCCCGCTTATTTTGTTTTTATTTTTCATTTTCATAATAAATATAAATTATTTTGCTCAAGTCTATGTTATTTTAAAGAAATAGTTGAAAATAATGTATAATAAAGTTATTTAAAAAAATATTATTTAAATACGTAACTTATGTTATTTCAATTTTACACCGCGCTGTAATTGACTGGCTGTATAAAAGGCGGAACATGGTTCAATAAAAATGTGGAAAAAGAACTAGTTTCTTTTTTAAAATTTGACAGCAGCTGTCAATTGAAAGTTATTCTCCCTAGGGCTGAAAAGAATTACTTTCAACCCGCTCCTCAGGTAACTACAGACCTACTTTCAGAGTATGAGTAATGAAAAAAGGTTTTTTTACATTAATTTATTTTTTACTTTTTTGTTATCACTGGACACGTTTCTCAGTCTGTTCATCTCATTCAACGCATCATTGTTGCAAGGTAGTTTTCCGGAACGTCTATACAGAATTTCAGCTCAATCGGTTAAAGATATATACTTCAAAATTGATTTTTTTAGCTTTAGAAGTACGCCATATTGGATTAATAGCGACATCACTTTATTTTTCAAGTTATTCTTAGCAAGACCTTTTATTTGATACCCATATTGTAGAAGTGCATTAAAAATAGTTGGTCCGCCATCTTGGATATGCCGCCATCTTGGATTTAGAATGACGTCACACAGTCAACCATGCATTGTCATCCAAACTAAATGTGTATACAAAATTTCCGCTCAATCGGTTAATGATATCCTGCTTCAAAATTGAGTTAGAAGATTTCACCCGAACATACTTACATTACAAGTTAAATAAAAGCTTGTAAAAACGAAAGCAAAATGTAAGGGTGATTAGCTCCGCCCGCTCAGCAGTTTGTTATAAAGTAATAGTAAGTTAGCAATTGTCAAATTAGTTTATTAACTTAGAATAAGTGAGACTCATTTCATACCACAATCAAACTGTGTAAACTGTGTAATCAGTTTTGGGGGACATTGTTGAGTCTTAAGTTATGCTGCATTTATAATAAAAGACACCGCTTAATGAAAAGGCACCAACAAGTCGGTGAGTCCATTCATCAATACTTACACACTGAAGCTACTTTCAAAAGAATGCAACTTCAAAGCTGTAGATGCAGAACAAAATGCTAACGAATATATCAGAGACGCATTTATTAGTGGACTGAGCTTGCCTATAATTCGTCAACGTTTATTAGAAAATGTCAATGTGACCTTAGACGTAGCTTTTCAACAAGCACAATCATTAGAACAAGCGCAGGTTCACAATGAAAACTACCATTCTTACGTTCAAAATTCACTGAATACTGCTAAAACTGATCCTTCGGGCGCGAATTTGGAAAATACTATGGCAGCTACATCAAAACAAAATACTATCACTAATACACGCTTCGCTTGTTATTTTTGTGGGAATAAAAGACATCCACGCCGAGACTGCCCTGCTTTCAATGTAACTTGCCTATCATGTGGCAAAAAGGGCCATTTCGCCAAAGTATGTCGAACAAAATTTCAACAAAATGCAGCAATACTCACCGATAGCCCGAGAGATGAAACATTGTCTTGTATTTTATCAGCGTCTGGTTTAAGTAAAGCCACTGTTCCTATTACTATAAATGATACAATTGACGCTCGCGCCTTAATAGATACAGGAAGTACGGCTAGTTTTATTAATCGAACGCTAGTAAAGCAACACATACTTAAGATAATCCCATGCCAACAGACGGTAACAATGGCAAAAGCTAATTTTACATCAAATGTAGAAGGCGTTTGCAACCTAAAAATTTATATACAAGGCCAGACTATAGTAGCAAATTTAATGCTACTGGATGGATTATGTTCAGATGTCATCTTAGGTCATGATGTTCTAAGTCAACACAAAACGCTGGAAGTTAATTTTGGAGGAAAGAAACCTTCACTTAAACTATATGCCTTAAGCCAAGCTCATGTCACACCTGTTAGTTTATTTAACAACCTTTTGTCATTCAATAAACCAATAGCAATCAAATCTAGAAGACATACTGACGCCGACACAAAATACATTGAGGAAGAAATACAGAAGCTTTTGGCTGACAACATTATAGAACCTAGTCAATCACCATGGCGGGCACAGATTTTAGTGACTTCCAGTGAACATCATAGAAAGAGAATGGTCATTGATTATTCCCAAACTATCAATAGATTTACATTACTAGATGCTTATCCTCTTCCATCTATTGAAGAAATTGTTTCAAAGGTTGCAAAATATAAAGTTTATAGTAAAATAGATTTGAAAAGCGCTTATCACCAAATACCGATTCTTGATAGCGAAAAACCCTACACGGCATTCGAAGCTTGTGGTAACTTGTACCAATTTCGCAGAATTCCGTTTGGAGTTACAAATGGAGTGGCTGCATTCCAAAGAGCAATAAACAATGTCATCAAAAGTGAAGAATTAGAGGGAGTATTTGCTTACTTGGATGATATTACTATTTGTGGAGTAAATCAACTAGATCACGACGAAAAACTACTCAAATTCAAAGAAATTGCACAAAAATATAATCTGACTCTTAACGTCGCTAAAAGTGAATTCTGCAAACAAGAAATAAGCCTTCTAGGTTATAATATTTGCAATGGAAATATAAAGCCAGATCCAGAACGCCTACGCCCTTTGTTAGAATTGCCAATTCCGTCCGATACAGCATCACTCAGACGCGCCATGGGTATGTTTGCGCACTACGCTAAGTGGATTTAAAATTTTTCAACGAAAATTCAACCGCTAACCAATAACAACATGCGAGGAGGTGAAGGGAAAATGATTCTTACAAAAGGAGCTATAACAGCATTTGAGAGTCTTAAATCTGAAATTGCTAAGGCAGCAATAACGGTTATAGATGATAAAATACAATTGGTAGTAGAGACAGATGCATCTGATTTTGCGATCGCCGCAACACTTTCCCAAGAAGGTAGACCAGTGAGAAGCACATTCAGCTATAGAAAAGGAAGCCACAGCAATCATTGAAAACTTACGAAAATGGAGACAATTTTTAATAGGGAGAAGTTTTAAATTAATCACGGATCAGAGATCAATATCCTTCATGTTTAATCAGAAACATGCTTCGAGAATAAAGAATGACAAAATTCAACGTTGGCGGTTAGAAATGGCTAGCTACGATTTTGAAATTATTTACAGACCTGGAACACAAAATATTATAGCGGACACATTATCTCGAGTAAAAAATGTTGTGGCGTCTACACAAACAGAGTCACTAGCGAAACTTCATAACAATTTGTGTCACCCAGGCATCACAAGAATGGCTCATTGGGTCAGAACAAAAAACCTTCCGTTTTCAGTGGAAGATGTGAAGCGTGTTATTACTGCATGCCCTATATGCGCAGAACTCAAGCCAAGTTTTATGAAATCAACGGGAACGCTCGTCAAAGCGACTACTCCTTTTGAAAGGTTATCGATGGATTTCAAGGGACCCATCCCAAGCTCTACTCAAAACAAGTACATACTAACTATTTTAGATGAATATTCTCGATTTCCGTTCGCCTTTCCATGCAAAGACATAAGCACCTCCACAGTCAAATCGAAGCTAACGAAATTATTTTCACTTTTTGGCATCCCATCATATATTCATTCTGATAGGGGAGCCTCTTTTGTCTCATCTGATTTAAGAGAATTTCTTCACGGCCTTGGGGTAGCCACTAGTTACACGACGCCGTATAATCCGCAAGGAAATGGACAGACAGAACGATATAACGGAATAATATGGACGTCTATTCAACTGGCGCTGAAGACCAAGAAACTGCCATTACAAGCATGGGAATCGGCACTCACTCAAGCTTTGCATTCAATAAGGTCTTTGCTATGTACGTCAACTGGCTGCACTCCTCATGAGTAATGTTCACTCATAGCAGACGCTCTTCTAACGGCATATCGACGCCCACGTGGTTGACGGAAGGGAAAACAGTGCTTATGAAAAACTTTGTTCGTAATAGTAAATATGATTCCTTGGTAGAAGAAGTAGAGCTCCTGGAAACAAACCCATTACACTCACATGTTCGCTTACAGGATGGGCGCGAGGTAGTGGTGTCAAACCGGCGACTCGCCTCACCAGGTGAATTACAGCACGATGCTACGACATCGTCATTAGAAGATCTCACAGAGTCTCCTGATGTTGCCCCTCAACAAACAGAATCCATGCGCCCTGAGTCTTCAACGACACAAAACGTAGATTCGCGTGAATCTGCCCTTGCGCCTGTTGTGCGCAGTTCCACCAGATCCCGTCGTCCTCCAGCCTACCTCGAGGACTATATTGATTTTTAAGAAGGGGAGAATGTGGTGAATCTATGTTTTATGGTTTTATATCTGACATTGTCAGTCAAATATTTTTGTTGATTAAAGCCTTTAATTTTACGGTTAATCTTGTTATTCTTATGCATACTACACTGCAATTACACCTTTGCCAAGAAATTGAGAACTCGAAACACAACCTTCACCAACCAGACAGTCTAATCAGTGTTTTGTAGTAAGTATATAATTATGTGGTAACTCCTCCTCATCTGAGAAGTGAAACGTGCCCAGCAGTTTGAGATACATGGAAGAATAAGAAGAATAATTGCATGCAATAGTTAGCAGCTAGCTAGGCTGAGTTAAAAAATTGAGCCTTTCCTTCTACCAAGTAATTTGAGTAAAAAAAAATTCTGCAGCCAAATAACACCATGGATATGTGAAATATTGTTAAGATGCCTTAACCCTAAAAAGCTCAAACACTTTTACAGTTATGTTCATGTTGCATAAAAAGATTCAAAATTTAAGAATTCATCGTGAAATGAATTGCCACAAGTGGAGCAGCTCAAAGAAGCGACGTAACCCGCCCTATAAAACGTCCAAACAGTTTAACCACTTTTAATTAAAACTTTCCTGAAGCCGATACTTTATAATCCGATACATAGCGCTCGTATCGCTGATTTTGCTCACATTATTTTCTATATAGAGGTGGTTTCCTGACTTAAATTAAAGCGTAATGGTGTAACGAAAAATCGCAATGTACGTGTTTCTTTACCTGGCGTCCAATTCTGCTAATCTTAACGTTGTTATTGTGTCTTGACAGTGTTTCCATAAACTGCTTTTGTCACTATTGAACGCTTTTTGTGGTACAATTTATTTGTACTATCATTTCCTAATTAGTCAGTAGCGACAAATGTTTTCTTTAGTTATCGGTTCACTAATAGTAACTTAACGTTTTTCGTCATAAACTAAAAATGCTTAATTTTAATTGCCATAATCGTCACTTGCCATAAGTCTTTATATCATAACTTCATAACGCATAATATTATAACGCCGAAATATTGTAAGGCATAACCATGAAAAGGCATTATTTGTATAAGCATAAGTAACAAAAGGCATATTTTATGTTTGCCATAATATTTCAAAGGCAAAATCCATAAATCCATAGCGAACTCATTCACCATAATTTGAAAAAGCAAACACTTGCTATACATAACATGTTAAATTTATTATCTTATATTTAAATTATTTACTATTGTTTTTTTTAACCTTATTTATTAAGAAATGCGGGAGGCGCAGGACCGATCGGTATGGAGATCCTTGGGGGAGGCCTCTGTCCAACAGTGGGCGTCTATTGGCTGATATGATGATGATGATGATTAAGAAATAGTTTAAAAATACTAAATGAAAAAGCTCTAATTAACGATTAATGTTAAGAAATGACGTAATAATATTAATATTTTATATCATTTTGCATATATGCAGACATACAGCATGCATGCAGCCGGCATGCAGTCATGCAGCGGGCATGCAGCATCCATGCGGTCACGCAGAATGCATGCAGGCACGCAAGCTGGCATGCAAGCAGGCATGCAGCCGGCATGCAGCATGCATGCAAGCATGCAGTAATGCAGCAGGCATGCAGCATGCATGCAGACATGCAGAATGCATGCAGGCACGCAAGCTGACATGCAAGCAGCCATGCAGTATACACATACAGTCTGCATACGCAGACATGCAGAATGCATACAGGCACGCAAGCCGGCATGCAGTCATGCAGCAGGCATGCAGCATGCATGCAGACATGCAGAATGTATGTAGGCACGCAAGCTGGCATGCAAGCAGGCATTCAGCATGCATGACTTCTGCCATAGCTCCGGCACTGCGGGGTTCTGGCGGTCCCACGCATGCTAATCGTCGCAGATGGCTTTCGCTCACCATCGCAGCCTCGGCTTGATGGCCGGCTTCGCCGGCCAGCCTCAGCCGGGCGGCTCGCTCACAGCCACCTGCTCCTCAGTATGCGGGCCGCCTCACCCCTCCGTGCCTTCACGGTTCTCAATAACACTAGGGGTAGGGCTACGTGGAGTCGGGGTTGACTGAGTCGGTTTTAAATAGCACTAGTTTTTTTAAATAATTATGGAGAAAAATACATTCCGGATTATGTCAAAGAATATTTATAGATACCTATTTACAGTTATTATTCTTTATAAGACTATGTCTTTAGTGAGTAATGCATAGTTAAATTATGTAAAACAAAATTATGGATAATAACAGTTATGCGTAGTAAAATTATGCGTTTTGAAGTATGCCAAATATAATTATGGCAAACCAAATTATACCTTTCAAAGATTATGATTTTTAATATTATGTCTTTCGACAATTCTGCATTATAATGTTTGTGCCTATTGACATGTTATGCCATATATTATTATGCTTTTTGATTTTTATGCCATATGATGTATGCCAATCGAAATTATGACAATTAACAGTATACGTTTCAAAGTGTTACCCAAAAATAATGCTATTGAAGCGTCACTGACAGGACAGGCCACAAATGCATTAAGGCTAGCAGAATTAGGCTTTGGGTATTTAAGCGACATGTTCTTTTGACGCTCCCACTGCAGTTCTATATCGGCCGGTATTCAGATATTACCAACACGCATATAATATTTTCAAATAGGTCCCCACTTCTTAAATCTTATGCCTAGCACAGTGCCTATTATGGTTGACATGATGGGCATCGCCTAAGAAAAGAGATTTAAGCCGTCTTCGAGATCTTCCACCACGCAGACCTAGTCTGGCTAACGATACCACATATTTGTTTTATGGAAACGTACTAAGTGACCATAAACGAACTTCATTTCAAATATGTAACGTGGAATTGAGCGATATAGGTCAGCCGTCAGTTTAAGGGTATAATCCACACGGAATCCTTTTCTAATTACCGTAACAGTTTACCGAAAAGTGACCGTTTCGAATAACATGTAAACTCACAGGGTTATTTGTAGGTATACCATTTTATTAAAAGGCTGATGAAAGTAACGCTTTCAATTAAATACTTTACTAATATTATAAAGCTTAGAGTTATGTTTGATTGAACGCGCTAATCTCAGAAACTATTGATTCAAATTGAAAAATTCTTTTTGTGTTGATCCATTTATTGAGGAAGGCTATAAAATAAAACATTACGCTACGACTATATAAGAAATGAAAAAGCTGAAATGAAAATTGTTGGAAAAACGGAAAAATTGTACATGTTGTTATTTTCCGACATTCACGCGCACGAAGTAAATAAAGGTAAATTTTCGTCTAATAACGTGGAAACTATTTATTTTAAAATTACAAAAAAAATGACCTCCCATATACAGATTTCATCTATTCACGTCACACCTCTGCGTTTGGGTCACAGAAATTGATATGTGTACCAAATTTCAACTTAATCGGTCCAGTAGATTCGGAGATAATTGACTGTGACCGACAGACAGACGGACACACGAGTGATCCTCTAAGGGTTACGTTTTTTTATTCGGACGTACGCAACCCTAAAAAGAAGTTAGCTTCATTGGAAACATAAACGACGGGACCGTTAAATACTGACATACATGTGTTTTTATTGCTCACTTATAAGAATCATGAGATGTGCACGCCTTATGGTCTCGGTTAGAAAATTCCAAAGTCTAATACTAGTAGATCTAACGGTAAAGGAGTTGTCATAAAACATAGAAAAGTGAAGTGCGAGTACTAGTGTCATGTCATTTAAGGAGCGAAGGGGTCTGGTTACTGTTGAGGAGTAGAGAAGGTAACGGGATTTGAGATAGTGAGGAGCATACGGACTGGTAAGTATAGAATGGAGAAAAGAAAGCATTATAGCAATCTCTCCGACGGCTTATAGGGAGCCACTGTGGTTTGGAGCGATAGTATGATATATGTTGAAATTTGCGTAGCCCAAAGATGAATAAAGGTTCTGCAAAAGCTCCAATTTATTCAAATGAGTAACAGTTAGACCGGGATAACATGTATCAGAGTAGTGCAAACTTGGAAGAAGTAGGGACTGGGCTAGCAAGATTTTCGTTTTGATCGGAAGGAAGTTTTTTAGGGTTTTGAGGGCACTACACGCACCAAACACTTTTCTGCTGACCTCTGACACCTGCTTCTGCCAGGAGAAGCAGTTGTCAAAATAAACACCCAAATTCTTTACCTCTTTGCTCAGACTAATAGTGGTACCGTCAAAATTGATATTAAGTAAGGACTTGAAGTCAACATGGCTGAACCGAACCCCGGACCTCCCGATTAGAAGGCCAGTGCCGAGCCCGCCGACTCCCCACCATATGCCGCAGGCGCATTCTCATATACTCATAGGACACGTCATAAGGAATAGTGATGAGAACCTAGAGAAGCTTGCGGTGGTTGGTTATACTTAAGGCAGATGATCACGATTTTCACCCCAATCGAGGGTATCAAGTTAAAAACTCTACTCTCTTCGTTCAACAACATGCTGCGATGGATTGAAGACAGTGGTGACAGGAGATTCACTTGAAAGGCTCTGCTATTGGTAAACACGATTCTCAGTAATTATGAGGACCAAATTTAAAGAGAATATATTTTTGAATTAAAGAATTATTTACATTGATGTTCTATTAAATAAACCTTAAAAAACATATCAAATATTGGGTAATGAGGGGCCAAATATAAAGCCAATTTAATTTTGACATAATAATAATTTTCACTTAAACAATTATTTACATTACTCTTATTGATCATAAAAATTAAATATGGGAAACAATTAAGCACAGGCACGTTTAAATCCTACATAATAAAAATAAACTCAAGTTTCATTGAAATAAGTGGAACGTGATGCAAATTATTAATTTTTGATGGAATCAAAGGTCTTGAGTGTCGACCTCGAACCGGAAAGCAGTAAGGGGAACCCCCCTCTGATCAGAAGGTAGACTGAGTCGGTCAAGGTCACTGGGCGGATGCAAAATATCCCACATAATGTACTGTTCGCGTTTGAGAGGAAAAGTCATAATTCATGTTGATGGCGTATGCATCAACAATATAAGCTACGCGGATGATATGGTGTTGCTGGCCCCATCGATAAGTGCAATGCGTAAACTGTTAAGCATCTGCGAAAAATATGCTGTAGCCCATGGACTCAAGTATAACGTCAAGAAAAGTGAGTTCGTGGTTTACAAAGCGGGCACAAAAACTTACTCCGTAGTACCTCGGCTTCAACTTTGTGATACACCTTTAAAACAGGTTGATACATTCAAATACCTTGGTCACTGGGTGACAGAGGACCTGCGGGACAATATGGACATAGAAAGGGAACGTAGGGCGCTGGCCGTACGTTGCAATATGTTGGCTCGTAGGTTTGCACGTTGCAATAACAATGTTAAAGTGACACTTTTTAAGGCTTATTGCCAGACATTTTACACGTGCAGCTTATGGGTCAATTTCACGCAGCAGGCGTACAGCGCACTAAGGGTTCAGTATAATAATGCATTCAGGGTGCTGCTTGGTCATCCGCGATTTTGCAGCGCGTCGAATATGTTCACCGAGGCGCATATAGACGGCTTCCACGCGCTGATCCGAAAACGGTGTGCTTCGCTTATGGGTCGTTTTCGCAACAGCACAAACAGCATTCTGAATGCATTAGCCACCAGATGGGACTCTCCTATGGTGAGGCGCTGGGTTCACCTGCACGCCAGCATCGGTGTGTAGATGAGCACAGTTAGTATATAATTATTATTTATTTTCCTTAATTTTGTTTGCATTTACTACTAACATAGGTTAAGAAGATTGTTACTAACAAAGATATGGACTCCGTCTGAAATAAACGCATTTATTATTATTATTATAATTCAATAGTCAGGTTGTTAACTAGGTAACAAACAGTAAGCGTCAGCTCGATATTGGCCAGGCTGTCCAAGAATAAGTGGTGGATTCGATAAGTGATCCCACGTCGTCTCTACTACAGGCAATTATCGTCTATTTAGATTTTTCGATGATTATAATTTTTGTTCGATCAGACACAAAACTCATTTATTAAAAGAAAAGGCACACCGTCACTTATACCCGGTATATTGTATAATTTAATTGGGTTCGACGCATATGAACAAAAACGCAAAAGACCATTTGTTAACACGTTGTATTTATATAAATAAGTTGAAAAATAGTTGTTAAAAATTAAATGTTTAAAATAATAAAATAAAATCTAACTTACAACATGTGCCTTTAGATCTTTCTAGCCAATCTAGACCCCAGCGTTGTGATGAATTTTTTGTGTGTTTTTATTAAATCCTTTCTAATAAATAAATCTCCTCGATATATTAACAAAATCTGCAATCAGATAAATGAAGACTTTCTAATATATTATTTTAAAAAATATTAAAATTAAGCTATATAAAATTATAGGGTTAACAGTAACGAAATACAAGATGTATTTGGTTATGCGTTCTGATATTTTAGTAATTAATTACTTGTCTTACAATGAAAATTAATAACACAATAAAGGGACGCTTACAAATAATTCCACTCCACCAGCTAACCGTTTGTCAAATGAGTTGACAATAGATTAGCATCATGTCGCTGATAAATGGATGAACTGACGGATGTGGGCTGTATACGGGTGGATGTTTTGAATTATAGAGTTCAATAGAAGGTTAGGGAAGGGTTTTTAAACTGCACACGATTATCATACACTGTTGGCTGGCGTCTTGCCAACAACTTTTCTACACTTTGCCTGCCTGACTCTTCTAAGTTTGTTGCTATAAGGTTCACTTCCACTTCCGTCACTTAACATCAGGTGGCTGTTACAAATTAAAAAAGATGAGATTGCAAAACTGACCCGATTTTAGGGTAAGCTACACGTGACGTCACTCAAGATCTTTTTGTCTAGTGTTGCACAAACTACTAACTTCGTCGTGTTGGTAAGCCCTCTGCGACGATAAATTAGTAACAGTTTAGTTTGACTGCTACGAAAAAAGCATTAGCAAAATAAAATCAGTGTGGAGTATTTATTACTTTTTAGTACCCCTCCAGATGTTTCATCATTAGTGAGTTGTACACTCACTTGTTGATTTAGGTTTATTTTTAGGGTTCCGTGCCTCAAAATGAAAAACCTTATATTTATTACTTTTAGTACCCCTCCAGATGTTTCATCATTAGTGAGTTGTACACTCACTTGTTGATTTAGGTTTATTTTTAGGGTTCCGTGCCTCAAAATGAAAAACCTTATAGAAGAAGCCTTATAGAATCTCTTCGTTGTCCGCTGTCCGTCCGTCTGTCTGTCCGCCTATACGTGTGTCCGTTTGACCGTCAGCTTGATACATCTACGCCAGTGGTTCTTAATCTTTTAGTGAAGAGGTACCACTTTAAAAATATATGTTTATCATGGGCCACCGACTCTAGACCAATATAGAGTATACGAATAAAGAGTTTTTCTATAATATTATTTTTCGTATGGCTTTGCAGCCGAAGTGGTCCACTTCGGCTGCTTTCAGGGACCACTGCTCTACGCTTTTCCGATGAAAAGGCTCTTGACAGACAAATAGACAGACGGACAGAAGAACAATGTGATGAGAGTTCCATTTTTTCTTTCGAGGTACCGAACCCTTAAAAACGGTACACCAACACCATTTGTGATATACTAGCAAATTACACTATATTCATTTTCGTGATATAAAATTTGACGATCTCCGAAAATACTATATTAATAAAAAAATACAGGCATTTCACTAACGAAATATAGTGACATGATGTAACGTTAACGTTATATACAGGGATATTGTACGTCAAAGCTATTCATGGAATTGGTAATTTGATTTTGCGATATTTTCGCTTATTTTAGCATCGATTATTAGATTTAGGCAGCTTTGTTCCGATATTCGCCGTAGATTTATTGAAGACATTTTTTATAAAAACATTTATAGGGACACCAAACAGAATAAACTGAGAAACAAACCTGCTGATTAAAGTGAAGTGCCATAATAAGGATAATAAGACTATCGGCGTGGGATAACAGTATACTTAGAATAATATAAATATACATAAAATTCCAAATCTGTGCAGTAAGTGTCTAGATAAGATTCAGATAACATATTAATATAAAGACTGCATATCAATATAACGAAATATTATTATATCTTCTGTGTCAATATATTAACTAATTTGGGACTTTAGGAGCATTTATTTTAATGTAACAAACAAAAAATGCGCTGTACAAGTAAAAAATCGTTATCTATACAAATTTATGAAAGTTATATATAATTTTTTTCAATGATGATTTAAGTTGGTTTTAACATTCTCAAAAATTGCTTCCTAATAATAATAAATTACGTCCTATAATTGTCAAATAATTAAGTTTTCCTTGAGACATCGGTCTTGTAAGTCTTAATATATTTGAAGTACCTACGTCCATCCACCCAGAGGGTATTGTAACAGAAAGATGACAAAAACTCAAAAGTAATTAAGTTTTTCCATCCAGCCGTCAAGTAATATTTTAGCTTTCGACGTAGAAATCCCTTGAATATTTGATATTTTTCCGGCTTACGCAAAAGTAATAATTTGACGTTGTTAGCTAGGTATTTTAGATGCACGATCCTGGGTTAGAATTTTAACAAATTCTAACTTTCCTAAGCCTTGGCAAACAGAACGTAAATAGCTAAGTATAAAGCGAATAAGAAAGAAAAAGTAACAAGCTGCGACAATAGGCAAAGTTCTTTTGCGCTGTAGAACCATTTCATTCTGTTATTTTTTTATTAATTTATAAGAACACTGGTGCTAACGACAACATAATTAATGGATTATTTATAACAATGTGTAGTGAATATAAGGAGCCATTTGAAGCTACGTTTTTTTAAATATCCATTTCTTCTGCTTTAGATAGTGAAGTGTTGAGTGAGTTTACACCAGAACACTTGTCAGTGCTCTTGTAATGACAGCGTGAATTAGTAAGAAACTACTTAATCGACAACTAAACTAATAGATTAGACTATATTTGTCGAACGTTAGTTAACAAGGTTTCATACTACTTATCTAATCGATGTATAAATCGTCGTTTATTAATATTAGTTTTCTATTAGTTGTGTATGTTTCTATAGATTACGACGACAATCGCTTACATCAAGTGAACTGTTGTACTTGTTTAAAACCTAGGCAATATAATAAAATGAATAACATACTTCAGTAATATATAAACATAACATTCTTACCAATATAAAAGACATTTATAAGTATAAAGTTTCTGCAATTTTTGCATGGCTAAATAAAATACACCGTTGAAAATCTTGCCAAGGCAATAATGCTTCGTCCGTAGTGACGGGTCCCCATTAAAACGCCGTTATTGGATCCAGATGGAAAAGGAATTGATATGTTTTTTTAATGCTACGGTAACTTAATATTAGGGTAATATTACATTTGTAAGTATAATAATTATGTTCTACAAACATAAAGCTATGTTACGCTTTATTATAACGCTATGCTTTATTACGTTCTACAAACTTAATGCTATTATCAACACGTGAATGTTTTTTTTTTGTAATAGCGTTAAGATAAAAATCAAAACCAATAATAACCACGTGTATTGTGATGAAGCAGGAAAGAGAAATACTCTTTGTACGAAAAGAGCGTGGCCGAAATTTTTTTATTGGAAAACTTAGAAATGTCTAAGGATAAATTGTAATCAATTGCTGTTTGAATGAGAGTGAAGAGTAGTCGTACCTAGCATAGGCATATCAAAGCAATAAATCAAAAAGAACGGATCACGAGTCTGTGAAGAGAAAATTTAAGTATAAAAAAAATAAAGCCAAGCTTCTTTAACTGTTATTGCCCAGAGCGAAGTGATAATAAAGGATTCTTGGTAAACAGCTACACAATTCGTTTCTTCTCTATGACAGCTACGTCTTTTTCGGGGCGCGGGAGGAGGGGAACGCCTGGGCATGCGACGCTGGGCTATAAGTCCCGTCCTCTAAGTCCGTCATATACGTCCACGCCGCCCCAGGTACTGCCGACGTACAGACCCGGGGCGGACCCACTGTTGTGGGTCGTGTGCCCTGGAAATGGCTCAGATTGACAACGGGCGTCGCATTACTTACCACCTGCCTCGGATCTGAGTCAGCCAAGTATGACGGGCGTGCCTGGTACAGCTCTCCCACTGACCAGGTGTAACCCAAACCCAAATCCCTCCCATTTTTATCCCTACCCTAATCCCATATCCCTACCCTTACCCTATATCCCCACCCTTACCCCATATCCGCACAAGCTAAGGTGTCAAACGAACCGTGCCGATAGCTGCGTGGCCATGGTGCAGCATGGTCTCGAACGGTGTCACTCCGATACCAGGCGACCTCGGAGATGTATTAGCCTTACCTGGGCATGCGGGGCTCTGCCGGGGTGGACCTTTTATTTCCCTAGCTACTCGTGGGAACTTCATGGACGCTAATAACGAACTCGAAGCTTTCCTCCTAGGCGATAACGAACGCCGGGATACCACCAACGCGGAATCGCGTTCTACCACACCTGACTTATCAGGGATCTTTCTCAGCTCTGAAGGGGACCCTATGGACACCGCAGAAGCTGAGACAAAGGCGGAAAATTCTGGGACGAGTGTGCAACAACAGCCACCTAAAACGCCCAAGAAGACCGCATTCACTCGCATGAGCGGGGCTGGAAGGCGACGCCTTAAGCGGCTGTTGGCGAGTGGCATGAGCTACACTGAAGCTCTAGCCAGTTTTCGCCCTGCCGCTGGTGCGAACCAGCAGCAGCCCGAAAGCTCAAGCAGCAGCACGGCAGACGCCACCCCGGGTCCTAGGGCGGTCAAACGAACTAGACCCGAGGAGGATTCTCCACAACTGCCACCTAAAAAGAGGGAAGACCTGAACAAAACCGGCACCCCACTGGGAGATAAAGAACGACCAGGAAGTTCCGGTGAGTCAGGACTTACCTCGTTTAGGGACGCAGCAGCATCGGTTCGCATAGGGATCTTCAATACGGAACCTATGGACGACCAACAGCTGCTACTTGTTCGCACGGCAATCTTAGATGCCGTTCGCGATGTTGATGAGGCAGGAGGGGGTGCGCGCTTCAGCGGATGCACATTCAAGCCGGGCTGGTTGCTACTTCACTGTAGTGATCAATATAGCCGGGACTGGATGTGCAAGAAAGTGAAGGATATCAGGCCTTGGCCTGGGGCAGAACTCTCGGTTAAAAACGAGAGCGAACTACCCAGGAAGAGGGTTGGTATCCTTCATGTACCGCTGATAGACGCGAAAACTCCCCAAGAGGCCTTGAAGCTTTTGAAATCCCAAAACTTGGGCCTGGAGACAAGCCTGTGGAGGGTTCTCAACGTTCAGAAGCAAGAGAGGTCGTTCGACATGGCGTTCTCTCTTGACGATGAATCGGTGGAGGTACTCCGCGGGATGAACTTCAGTCCCAATTTTGGTTTTCGCAAAGCCCAAATTCGCATTAGAGGCGAAACAACCACGGCCCACAAAGATCGGGTGGAGGCAGCGAAAGTCGTTACTCCCAGTAGCTCCCGGGCGAAGGACACTGTTACCTCTAAGGTACCAGGACCTAATACCTCTACTGGAGAGGCAGAACGACCCGCCCATGGACCGACCCCAGGGACCAGTGCACCACCGCCGGGCAAAGGGCTGAATAGACCAAAGCCTGGTAGCAGTGGTACCAATGCTGGAAGGGCGAACCAAGCGCCTAAGGGCCGCAAAAAGGCTCGAAGGCGAGGTAAAGCGCCTATTCAGCATTCACCGCACAAAGACCCAACTTCTCGCAAATAATGGCCAAGGTGGTGCAAATAAATCTGCACCACGCTAGAGCCGCCTCGGCGGTTCTAGAAAAGGTCTTTTGCGAGGAGGACCTACACATCGCCTGCATTCAAGAACCTTGGCTGTCTGAGGCGAACACCATCTCGGGCCTTAACTTCGGTAAGTTACTATACAACAACCAAGGAACAAGACCGAGAGCTTGCATCGTGTTTAATAAAAAACTCGAATTTCTTCCTGTACCAGAGCTTTGCAGTGACGACCTGGTGGCAGCTTTTGTTAACCTCAGGGGGCGAGAAGCACAAAGAACACTAATCTGCTCCGCGTACCTCCCAGGGGATAGCAAAGACCCTTCAGAAGACTTGGCGACGGTTGTGGAATATGCCCGCAGCCACAACGCCGAGCTTCTGATCTCTTGTGATGCCAACGCACACCACACTAACTGGGGGAGTACGGACATCAACAACAGAGGTGAGTCCCTTCATGACTTTATCCTTACTAACCGTCTACAAATAGTGAATAGAGGGAATTACCCGACCTTTATAACTAAAGTTAGACGGGAAGTACTCGACATTACTCTTGCAACTAACAATCTGTACAGGGCGATAAACGACTGGCATGTCAGCAACGAGGTATCCATGTCTGATCATAGACAGATAAGATTCGTTATAGGAAAGGACACTCAAGATCAAGTAGAATCTTTCAGAGACCGCAGGGCTACAGATTGGGAATCATATAAGGACCATCTGCGCAACAGCCTAGCAAACTTTCCTAAAGCGATAAAAACTCGCGGTGCCCTCGAGCTTGCGGTGAACCAGCTTAACCAGGCTATCATAGAAGCCTTTGAAGATAACTGTCCCCTCAAGACCCGTAGGGGAAACACGATACCCTGGTGGACACCCAAGCTAGACAAGTTAAGAGCGCAAACGCGACAACTCTTCAACAGGGCCAAAACTCCCGATTCCAAAAGGGATTTCCTTAAGGCCCTAACGAAATATAGCACAGAACTTAGAAGGGCGAAAAGACGGTCTTGGAGGCGGTTCTGCGAGGAGATTACGAAAACGCCTCAAGGAGCTCGCATTCATAAGGTCATGTCAAAGACGCCTACTAATCCAATCGGTCTGCTAAAAAAGCCTGATGGAACCTTTACTGATTCAACTGAGGAGACGATCAACCTCTTGGCAACAACCCTCTTTCCTGGATCAGCAAGGGTAACCAGTACCAAATCGGGCAAAGATGAAACGACAACTCTAGGACCTAAGAATGAGGACTGGAGAATGGCGACATCTATATTTAGACCGAAACAAGTCCAATGGGCCATAGACTCATTTAAGCCATTTAAATCGCCTGGGAGCGATGGTATATTCCCAGCCCTTTTACAAAAGGGCCAAGATATACTAATCCCGTATCTGGTGAAAATCTTCAGGGCAAGCCTTGCCTGGAGACACATACCAGAAACATGGGCTGATGTTAAGGTATTCTTCATACCGAAAACCGGCAAAAAGGACTACTCACAGCCAAAGTCCTTTAGACCAATCAGCCTCACCTCTTTCCTACTCAAAACAATGGAAAAGGTTATAGACAGACATATTAGGGATGGACCCTTGATGGAACACCCTCTTCACCCTAACCAACATGCTTACCAAAAGGGCAAATCAACTGAAACTGCCCTCTTAGGTCTAGTAGACAAAATAGAAAGAGCTATGGATGACAAACAAATCGCCCTTTGTGCCTTTCTAGATATCGAAGGAGCATTCGATAATATCCATATTGAAACTCTAATTGAAGGATTGGAGGACAAAGGGATCGACCCAACAACGACCCGATGGATTAAAACAATGCTCCTCAACAGGGTTGTGAACATCACTCTACACGACTCTTCCGCAAGCTATAAGCTGACCAAAGGTTGCCCTCAGGGAGGAGTCTTATCACCTCTACTATGGTCAATAGCTGTGGATGAACTCATTGTATTAGCCTCAGGTAAGGGATTTGATGTACAGGGCTATGCGGACGACGTGGTTGTTTTAGCCCTCGGACCGTGCCAAAGCACTTTATCATCCCTAATACAAGGGGCTCTAAACACCATACAAAAATGGTGTACTGAAAAACACTTATCGGTAAACCCGAACAAAACTACAATAGTACCGTTCACTAGGAAACATAAGCTGAATAAACTTATTAAACCTGTGTTAAACGGATCGACTATTACATTTTCCACTGAGGTGAAGTACTTGGGCGTCACTTTCGACCAAAGGCTCACCTGGAACACACACATTAATAATGTGGTTCAAAAAGCAAAAATCGCACTTGGTGTGTGTAATCGCATGGTAGGGACGAAATGGGGACTCAACCCAAAGATCGCCCTCTGGATATACACCGCCATAGTAAGGCCCATAGTAACCTATGGCGCTGTGGTTTGGCACAAAAAGGCTAAACAGAGGACAATCATTGACACTCTAAATAGCCTTCAAAGAACCGCATGTCGAATGGCAACGGGAGCCATGTCCACAACATCGGCAGCTGCATTAAACGCCCTTCTAAACCTGCCGCCCCTTAATCTAGTAATAGAAAAGGAGGCGAAGGCTTGCCTACATAGGGTTGGCATAGGCTGTCGCATTAACTGGCTCTCTCAAACACTGAGGACCCTTCAGGACTCTGTGCTGAAACATCCAATGTTAGCTATGACCAGCGATGTCATGCTTCCACGAGTAAACTTCGTTAGAAATTTTAAAGTGGAAACCCCTCACAGAGATGAATGGGAAGAGAATCTCAACTCCTGTGAGGATGGAAGCCTCGTATGGTATACGGATGGCTCCAGAAAATCATTTGATGTAGGGTGCGGAGTGTACGGTCTAAGGCCCAGGGTGAGCAAAAGTACCAACTTGGGCCGGTACGCATCCGTCTTCCAGGCGGAGATATATGCCATCATTGAATGTGCAGATATCATAAACCAAAGAAACTACTCAAACCAACATATCTATATTTATTCAGATAGTCAAGCAGCTCTAAAAGCCATTAGCTCGAGCCAAATAAACTCGAAGCTGGTAGAGGACTGCCTCACCCGCCTGAATGCTATAGGACAAAAAAACAAAATTGTTTTAAGATGGGTTCCTGGGCATTCTGGTGTCATTGGCAACGAGAAGGCCGATGAACTCGCTAAAACTGGAACTATAAAACCACAAATAGGACCGGAACCTTTTTGTGGGATTTCAAAGAACCAGGTACACAACTTTCTAAATGAACAACTTCTTAGAAACTCATTCGAACTCTGGAAATCTACTCCAGGGCAAGAACACGCGAAGGCACTAATACAAGGCTACTCGCGTAAACTAACTGACGAGCTTCTGCAGCTTAACAGGAAAAACATCAGTGCAGTCGTAAGAACCTTAACTGGACATTGCGGCCTGAATAGACACATGTTCAACCTCAAGATTAGGGACAACGACATCTGCAGATTCTGCAATCAGGAGCGTGAAACTCCTAAACACCTTCTGTGTGACTGCAGCCCACTGATTCATCGGCGTAGCCTTCATCTGGGAAGACACATCATGAGACCAGATGAAATACAAACTCTCCCAACCCAAAAAATCCTCAATTTCATAGAGGGTTTGGGCTTGAAGGAGATACTCTAACGGTGCTATAATTCACAATAGATCTTTTAGGTCGAGGTGAAAAGGCCTACAAGGCGAAAGCCCGTACAATAACAACAATAATAATAATACGTCTTTTTCGTTTTGACACGATCTCGGGTAAGTCATCGACGGTTTTTGTTTGAGAATATCTCCCATACCAACCTATTTGCTTACGAAGGCTTTGAAATTTCTCATGCAGTGGGCGGCCTGGTCGCAAGACATTTTGGGTCTTTTTGCACAGCTTGCATCTGCCGTTCACGGCACTCATTGTAAAAGAATTATTTTTAACTAGAAACTGGAGATTTTCTCGCTAGTAAATCTCCCTTCTTCTTATCTTATGTTTTTTAAAATATTTTAACAAAGGATTGTTGTTCTATTCACCATAATATTTATTTTTATAAATTGCATAACAAAATGTTCAAGTATGGCGGTCAGCTCCTGTCGGACACCTGTATCAACAATATCGATGAATCCAGTGCAGTATTTTATTTGTTGGAAAATAAAAAAAAACCATTGCAGCTAAGAGGTTCCCACAGTTGGACATGGGCTTCCTCTAAAAATCTCCAAACCGATCTGTCTTGCGCTTCACGCATTCACCAACTTCCCTCGTCCTTCACTTGATGGTTGGTCCACCTTGGCAACATTGCATCTGCTGACACGCGGCTGTCACTCGAGGACCTTTCTGCCCTAGTGCCGTCAGTCCTGGGAGTGATGTGTCCTACTCACTGCCACTTAAGGTTCGCTTCTCTTTGGGCACACCCCGGACACTCCATACAACGTTCGCAAATCAATTACCTATTACTACTACATAAGCAAATGACGTTTCTACACGCGCAAATGTGTGCGTGGAATCTAGTAGGGCTGAGTGCGCGGTTATCAATTGAAAAGACGCGAGGAGTGCAGCGACTGCCTTCTCTTTTACCCGCATAGCGCTGTCTCTGTTATCGGCCGGCGCTCGCGTCTACTCGTTCGAGCGATCGAGTGCGCCCTTATTTATGTGTCAGTGATGTCTACAACGAAGTGCCGGGTGGGGTGAGGTATTTGAAATGAGTGCGGGGAGGTGAGTGGCCGTTCTGTACGTAGTACTATTATCTATTCTGTGCTTTGGGCTTAGTCGTAGCGATTTTAGTTCTTTACGTATACTCATCATTATTCATTCGATCACGTAGGGAAATTCTGAGCATAGGCTTCACCATTGCCCTCTGAGTCTACTTATGTGACCCATTTGTAAGCGGCCACGTTTCATTTCCGTACCTCATCGCACACAACATACACAAATTGTAGACTTTCATTTTGAGATACTGCGGTAGATGGGTGGAAAATACGCTGCGTAGCTTCCCGAACGGTGCCCAGGCGAGTTGGATTGGTCAATTAACCTCTTTCTGGAAGTTGAACTTATTGAGCTGAACTATTTGCTATAAGTAAACATACTCGTCAATAACTTTCTATATAGAGCCTCCAATCTTCACAGGAGTGGGCACTATACAAATGGTAATTTGACATAATTTTTCACTTCATGTCCATTTAAGATTTAATTGTTGGGAAATTCTACAGTTGAATATAATTATATATTTATATAAATACGGAAAAAATATTATGAAAGCTTACGCTGGCTGTTTAGTTGATTTTTGAACTAAAATCGAATTAAAATTTTTAAATAACAAATATAAAAAGTGAAACTTTTGGAATAAATTTTGTTTGCTATTATTTTGGGAGAAATGCTTTATTCATCTCATCACTCACAAGACGTCACAAGCATGAGTTTAACAACGTCATACATCACCGTCGGCCGAGCGTCGGTGGCGCTGTGGCCTCGGCACTGGACTGTGCCCCGAGTAGAATCGGGAGGCCCGCGATCGATCTTGCCATGTACCAATGTTTATTGTTTCACGAATTTCATAATTATGTACATTTATCTGACGCTCCTACGGTGAAGGAAAACATCGTGAGGAAACCTGCATACACCTGCGAAGTAATTCAAAGGTGTATGTGAAGTCAACCAATCCGCACTGGCTTTGACTAAGGCCTAATCGCCCTAACATAATTAGTTATAGTAGGCTCGTGCCCCTCGGTGGGGACGTATATGAGCTGCGAAGATGATACATCACCGTAGCGCGCGCCGGGGCAAGCTACAAATCAATGCAATGCTTGCTTCCCATGATTTGATCCGCAGCTTTTTGGTTAAAAATAATGTGGAGAACTAGTTACGCTTATGATCGTAGTAATTAATTTGTCTGGTGAAGTTTACGGTGGCTGTATTAGTATTGTTTGTTCCCATTTCAGTAAGTATCTATTGCTCATAACATTTTGCTAAAGAAAGGCTTAACATGACGGGGGTGAATATTGCCAAAAACCTTTCGCCAAGTAGTTTTATACCATCTTAAACTTCGTGAGTTGTTTTATCAGGCTATTATTAACTAACTATGTTTTATACACGGCCAGATTAAATTATACATATGAAAGAAAATTATGATTATATGATATCATATGATTTAAATTATACATATTAAAAAAATAATTTATTTGACCACGAAACCAAGAGTTGGTGTTACGCGTATGTGGTCATGCGTCATAAGGAAAAAAAACAGTTAATTTTACTAATAGAAAAATTCTATTCTTTCAGAAATTAGTTAAACTACATAATAATTCAATCGATAGACAATAGCTTTAATAATGATGTCGAGCTCCTCTACTATAAACAAAGAAAGCCAGTTAAAGTTTAAAACGGGAGATTTTTTTTTGTTTTTTGAAGTCGCTTTTTATTTTTTTCTGATACAGGTTAGTGAAAAGTAATACATCAAAAAATGGTTGTAATTATAGGATGATGCAGGTTTAAAAATTTTATTATGTTATACAAATATAGTGGGTAAAATTTTGAATAAATATGTAGTAATTATAACCTTGTAGGAAACATTCCAGTAAATCTTAATGGATTATAAAACACCATTATTAACTTATTTTACATAATATAAACAAATCATGGGCATTTACATTTTATAAGCAAAGCATACCTTAGTGTTATTTAATCTGGACTAACCTTAAACACATAAATTAAACTAATTTCACTGAAATGAAAACAGGAAAGGAGAGAACCAATAAATTTTTATTGCTTTCGGTAAATTTCTTCGAGATATTGTGCGATATATCTCTATCGAGACTGTCGTAAGTAATTGATTGTCAGTTAATAAATATTAAAGAAATACCTATATTCTAAGAAGCTTCGGTAAAGTATAACACACATTTTAGCGGGATAGCGGTAGAGCAAAGTAATCATATATGTTTTTATTTAGAAATTATAACGTGTACATTAATTTAAAGTTCAAAGCGGCAGCGACGCGTGAACATTGAGCACAACATTCTACTGTGAAGAACATGTCAAAAGACTACTGGGTAGAGAGTACCCCTTGTGAAGTGGCTGTAACTAGTTCAAGGCTGGTTGCTCTCAATATTGGATATGAGATGCCAGTAGCAGTAGCTATCCTCGTTCAAATGAAATTCCACATTGCTAAAGCAGAGCTTGAATTTCGACTACCAGACGGCTAGGGTCTCCATAAGTCTATCTTTTATGAAATTTTCGTGCATAATTGTTTTGTGTATGTGACTGTACCGTTATTGTCTGTACAGTTCTATCTTATATTTGCACCTACTAATACCAATAAGCCATTGATTTACTACCAAACTAAATCAATGCAATAAGCCCATAGAACTCTTAGAGTCTATTTTACAAAGTGCTATATAGTAAGCTTCAAATAAGTACCTAATCCAGCTATTCAATGACTTATTTTGAAAATCATTTGTTGAAACAATATCCATTTAATTGATAGATAGCTAGCTATATGAAGCTTTACTATGAGGTAGATTTAAGTTCAACACTCTTAAAGCAGTTAAATACGCCACATGACATCTCACACAGTATCACATTCTCTGAAAGGAATGTGATACTGTGTGAGAGTCTGTACATTGAAGCAGTGACATTAGTTAAAAAAATTATCAAAAACCCTTTCAATATTCAAGTAGGTGGTGGTAGAGTCAAGTTTTTTTTTCAACTATGTTTGACATCAATAAGAGCATGTAAGGGTTGATTTTTGAATTTTAAAAATGAAGATTTTTGAAAGATGACTAAGGACTCGAATAAATTATTAGATTCCACTAACTTTCGAAATCGTTGTTACCATTCAGAGTGAGCATCGAATTTGTACTACAGAGCTGCAGTGACCCTCATTGTATGTATATCATGGACCTAAGGTTGAAATTCAGTTTGGAGTCATAAAATAATTTAATTAGTTCATTTTCCCTTGCAAACATTCTGTCCGTTATTTAATGCTTTTTTCGACTTCTCCTTAATCTATCTAACACATTTTGTAAGGTTATCATTTTTTTATTTACAATAAGATACCAAGGAATATCCAAAAATAAAAGACAATTTAATTAAAAATAATTTCATTTATTGGCAGAATATAACGATGCTAATAAAAAGGAAAAAAGTGTAATGATATAATGGGGAAAAGTATTTTTTTTTATATCTTTAAACAGTGTGATACGAACGGCACCATACTACGTAGTGCTGCATGTACGAGTAAGCTATGGTAATTATCTTCGGAGGCATGCAAAGTAGAATTGTTCTGTTCCGACAAATAGAGGCAAGATAGCCTGTTCCTGAGTTGTTGAGGAGTCCAGGAGAAGCTCTTTTTCTTTTTATCATCAGGTATCATTAAGGCCAAGAGCTTCCCTGTCGTATGTAAAAGAAATCTATGCACCCTCTGACGTTTGAATTAACAGATCAAAAGAAACATTTTGGCGTAAGTTTCATCATTTTGGTGAATACGGGTTGTAGAGTGGTAAGGTGGTGGGGTGACGTAGTGTCGGGATAAGCAGTGGGAAGGTAGGTAGCGCCGTAAATAATGCACCAGGGTTCCGTCACTGTGTTTTGATATTTTTCGCAACGTTACAATGTTTATAATAAAAGGCACTACTTAAGTGCCGTATTCTTTACAAGAATATTGGACATGTCGACTATAATATTGTTTAATGCATCAACTTATTGTTAATAAAATATATTATTTTATATTTGTGTATATTTGATTGTAGAATTGTAGCATCCGGGCTTCTTTTGTGTTAATGTTGGCAATTGAGTCACGGAAGAATATAATAAGATTATATCAAAAATAAAAATTAAATGACAGTCAGGTTAGGCGGGAATGCAACGAGGTTCTATATCTAGCAAGATATAGCACCTCGTTAAAGGGTTACTTTTTATAACCCCGGATAATTTAAGAGACGCTTCAGGATACGGCAGTAGAATGATTTAAACATTAATAAAATAAATAATTCACCTATTTAATTTTTTAAATAGGTGAATTATTTATATTAAATTCCCTTTTTAAAAAATTAAATATTCTATAATATCAAAAAATACTGATAAGTTTAGTGCAGTATTTTTTTTATAAACTAATGCATATATCCTGAAGCATCCCTTAAATTATCTGGGGGATAAAAAAAAGTAACCGTAATGTACGAATATGTTTGCCCAGACCCGAAGTTGGGTCAAAAATCTATGATGCTGCCTTCTTGGCGCCCTATTAGTTTACATATATTAATCCCAATCGATGCACATTATCCCAATCTGTACATCGATCGGTTTCCATGCAGCGGGCTTTCAGCCTATTACAGATTCATAGTACAGATAAAATAATGATAAAGTCATCAATAGCACCCAAGGTTTTGATGAATGAATGGCCGAGTTCATAACAGACATAAACTGAAGCAAGATTGGACGCGGATACTAAATGTTATGTCATAAATATCGTTCGTTAAATAATGAATGGCAAGCATACCAGAGTTTGCCGGCACGCGAAAACAGATCAAAGCATTTTTAAACTAGGGATGGCGGTACTTTTAGAACTTTATTAATATTCGCAACATGTTTATTACCATAAGGAACATCGTGCTATGTTGTTGGAAACATAATGGTATAGGTACTGCGATATCTTTAGTCGCGAGTTCGAAAGTTCTGACGGAATTAGGTACCTACCTACTATTGCTAATTAGTCTTTGGTTGTCTGGTAATTTCATAAAGTTTTTTTCTCTAGACCTTTCAAAGGTTTACTGGAAGAGTTTACTCTGTGAGGGATAAGCCCGTCTTTTGTATAAACGTCTAGACCTATTTGGTGTGTGGATAATGTTTTTAATTTGTGTTTCATTCAATAAAGATTTAATACAATACAAATACCTGTTTCAAATTACTCTTGGTTACGTAATTTTACTGAACGTAAAATTGAGTTGCTATTATTTCTTTATTGAAGCTTATCCAGCGACCGTCTAATTTAATATTTCTTTGAATAAGCACTAACTCGAAACTAATAAAATTGCGAAATTACTACGATTTATACTACACTTTATACAAGGTGTTTGGTACCTACATACCCTATCAAGCTGCAACCTAAGGCCTCGTTTACGGAGACGCGGGGCGTCGCGCGTCGCGTGTGGCGTGGCGTCTCACGGCGCGTCAGACGTTTTTTCTGTTTACGGTGGGGCGGCGCGTGAAGCGGCACTCATAATCGCACGCGTAAACACAAACATATGGCAATATACGATGTTGTTCATAGAGATGCGAGACGGGAACACCGACGGACGCGGCGGTGCCATCCGCGGGCTCGGCCGTAAAAAACACGCCATTCAAAGCAAAGGCGTGTAAAATCGCTTCTACCGCCATACGTTTGAATTCTGCGCGGGCCGCGCCGCGCAACGCCCCGCGTCTCCGTAAACGAGGCCTAACTATGCTAACATAGTAACATAACATAAAAAACTTATGGTGTTATTAAAAATTCAGAACTGTAGAATAAAATTAAAAAGTTGGGTCTGTAAAAAAAATTACTTATAGGACATTAATTTTACAACTGCGAATTTTTCATGACGCCATTACTTTTATAATAATATGATTATATTAACATAGATATGTTTCGGCTTGATAAGGTATGTACCAAACTCATCGTTCAATAAGCATACAGATTGAAACAATGTTGTTTCTATAAATGACATGCAATTATAGTCTTGCCAGAAACTTCCAGCAGGCGTAGCACGGGCTGCCAAGACGGGACTTGAGTCACGCATTATCTCACAACTTCAGTGACATAATATCTATCACAGTGCTAACGATTATAATCGCCTTGTCCAAATTAAAGAGAATACTGAAAATGCTATCAGCATGCTTACGATTTCAGTCCGGAAGAACAGGTACATTCATTTTGAACCGAAAACACAATTATCGAACGTCAGACTGACAGTTCGCATAAAGTGATTTCACTCCAGAGCATTAGCGCCGTAAGTTCTATATGACGTAAACGATGACGTCATTTTGCTCTTCATGCCGGCTAACATTAGCGCGCTCACAACATTTCGGGACGCGTTTGAGCGCACTAATAGTGACTCTTATTGATTTTCGGAACGCAGCCTTAGTGTGACTGACATGATAAAATTTCTTGACGCTCCTCAAGGGATACGTGTCACTGAGTCTTATCACAAATTTCTTGGCAGCCCGTGCTACGTTTGCATTAGTACCTACTACTGGTAAAACTACTGGGAACAGCACTAAATGACACTTAACTTAAAAACAGACGGTTTTCTTACTTGCGAATTTTATGTAATGCAAGAATCGGATGTTCTCGTTTTTTCCACGTAACAGAATATTCGGCGCGCGGTTAAAAATATTTATTATATTCACGCCTCATGAAGTTGACACAATGTCGCGCTCAGAGATATCTTAGTAAGGGTACAAATCCAAAATATTAGACAGTAAATAACACCCTAAAATTCTATATATATATTATATATACATATTTTGCGGCCAGTTCGTGAAATTGATGATTTCATGATGTGGCCGACCATTTCATAAGATGGTTGTATTTCATGAAGATATGAACAACTAAACATACGGCTACTCCATAATATGGTCAAAAATTGGTGATCATATCGTAAAATAATTACATTATTTACTGCTAGAGCTTCTTGAATCAGTCTAAAAATGAGCACAACGTATAAAAACCTTGGAGTTGGCATGTATTCGTACGTACTCGTATTTCACAGGTTATCAACAAATGACTGTTTATTTTCATCTGTTCATACTTACTTCATTTTAATTCTCATATTTGTATTTTTTATTGTTACGTAACATTATGTCAAGGTTACTAAGATCTCCTATTTTTGTGATAAGCTATGCATACAGTTTGTTAAAGATTTTTAATAGAGGAAGATTTCATAAAAAAAATTTGTTCGAGATTTACAAATTAACAAAACACTGACTTTCGAAATTAGTATATAAAATATAGCACTTACGAATAGGCTTGAGTGTTTCATTGCTCAAATATTTAAAAGAGTTTCTTCTTTATTTGGGATCTTTATTAAAGTTTGGGTATCATGAACACTAACTACATTAACGATATGGCCAGACGTGAGCATATTATTATCATGAAACGATATGGTCAGCGTTAGCAGGCTATTTCATGAAATACAACCATTTCATGAAATGGTTGTACATGCTTCACAATATGAAGTGATAAATTTTACGATCTGGCCACCACATATATGTAATCAAATTCAAAATAATCACATGCATAATCATCATAAACTATAAAGCTAGTGTAATTTTAAAACTATACGCAAAAGTATTGTTCATACACCCTCATTAGTAGCATTGACAATGGTTACAAGTGGAACAGACTGAAGCAATTCTAAATTGCGTCCTTTGTCGCGTCGATAAAGTAGTACTTACTTACTGCACATTGAAAAGTGGCTGGTGACATGGCAATCTCTGCACACGACGACTTAGTGTAGCGTCGCGTGCTTGTAATTACATTCCGGTCTGTCGTCTTTCAAACTGTAAAATTAGCCTAGCTATGTGCTCGTCTATAGCTTCTTTGAGCATACATTACACTAGCTCTAGCTTCACAATTTGATTTTTTTTTAAAATTATTTTTGTTTATTTAAAAAGTTGGGTACTGTTTAAATAAAAAAATATATTAAAATGTTGTCAATAATAATCAACATTTTAAAACTAATTTTGTGTATTACAAATCTATTAAATACTTAATTTACAGTATCTTAAAGAAAATACATTAAAAAGGACTTTTTCATTTGCTTTTCGATATCTGACCGCCAAAGCCGTTTTTATCCGCTTGAGGTTAAAGTAAATTTGAATTTAGAACATCGCGTGCACTAGGTATGTGAATTCAAAACATCATTAAACCTATTTACTTCCATCTCCATGGTGCCGAATTTATCATTCAACTTTTTTAAATTTGTTAAAAATTCAGACTCTGAACCTTCTTGGTGTACTTACTTTTGTTTTTAATCTTTGGAATCCTTCGCATGCTCGGTCATCAAACTTGAGCACGCGGTTAAAAAGCAACTTTGCACTCATGTATAACAAATAACTATTATTGACCTACTTTTTTCTAATTTTGTTTGAAATGAATTATATCTACCACAAATATAAATAAACCTTAGACACATGAGATCACAGTCTCAAGAAGGCCAAGAAGGTATGATCTACGAACCAACGTTCCGGAGAAAATTAACGTAACTTATAAAAAGATGCACTTGAATTGAGTTTGTACTTGAATTATTATTTCCCATCTATACATTACCGAGGTAGATCAAATAAACCTCGATGCATTCTGTCCTTCTATTGTTGTAAAAATTATAAATGAAACCTGTTTTAAATGTGAATTATGTACAGTAATATTTGTACAAAAAATAATAAAATAGTACTAAAGATTGCAACACTAAAGGACAGCTTGATTTTCTTTGCATTATTACATCTCTACATTTAAGTATTAGGAAGAAGAGGCAAGACATACATTACAAAATATGTGCATAATAATGTCATTTAATTGCGGTAATTTCTAATGATTAACAAGCATGCCTTATTATAAATTAATACCACAACATCCAAAAAATATTTGTGTTAGTTTAATTTTTCACGAGAAGTGGCAACCCTGTTTACATGCCAATGTATAGTATCGAACCGGCACAATAGGTTAGGTTTATTTTCGGCAGGCGTCTGCCGCCGTTACCGAACGGTTCGTATGCCCGTAATGTCTGTATTAACATGTACGCCATATAGATTTTATATTGACGTTTGTGGGCGATAAGAGCCCTAGCAGCACGCAACGTTGGCTATACTACGTTTCGAAGCTCTGATATAGGTACATATAAAACCCATAAAGATAGATAGAAGACACATGCATAGTGCCCTAAAAAATCGCAAATCAGCCAGACACAAAATAACAGATTACTATTATGACATAATTCACATGATAAAAACAATCCTTTTCACACTCACGCCAATATATTCCAATCCGGGACCTCTGGTTTTGAAGACAGGGTTTAGCGACCCTGTCTTCAAAACCACAGGCCCCAGGTTAGACAAGTGGTTCATTAGCAATTTTTCAGCATAATGTGTTCAGGCATTTAGACAATTGCGTATTAATACTATTGAGTGTAGATAGATATTCTGAATTATTCTCCAAGTTTCCAAACAGGTGGTGGAGTCCTTTTAATTTTGAATTTTAATTGACTTCTCACTTCTCATCATTTTATTGCTTCAATTTATAAACAAGACTGCTCGGCTATGTCGTTTTCCGCATGAGTGATTTGATAGATTTTCTAGGATTCAAGTATTTCACGCCATAGTTTTATTAACGCACACAGCGCTCATAAAATAGTCTATTGAAGCGGCTTGCCGAACCTTATAATCTGTATCAAGATCAAAGAAGTTTATAGCTATTTTCTCTTCTTTGTGCCCTTGACCTAGATTAAGAGCGGTCGGCGTTACAGGTCCACGTTTATTTCATAAAAGCCATTTGGCAAAGGATCTTATTACCTGCCGCTTACAGGGCGCCATGACTACTGCGGTTGTCTTGGAGAAATGAAGATAATGAGCCAAATATGGTTTCAAATGAAAATATTTTACGCATACAATATTTCAATGTAATGTTGGGGTACTCATGTCGTAATGAGTGTATATCGCCTTGTTAACCACAGTAAACAGTTGCGATTAACAAGGCGAAGTTTATCCAAAACTGTTTGCCATCGACATGACTGAATTTTTTCTGTTTCTATTGTACAAAATAGAGAAAGTAACTTGTTATAAAAACATATCAATTGAAATGAACTTAAAGAAACAACTTATTTTAGCGATATTGTGGTGATCGGATAAGAATGTACTAAAGATCTGAATCAAACAATAGGCTCTTTGTTTGATTATAACGAACATATCGAACGAACATATCTAAGTATTGTGAAATACTTGTAAGAAATAATCACCTAAGTATTAAATCTCAGTATAAAATATCATCGTTTGGCATCGATTTCAATATAGAAGCGTGATGTTGTCCATACCTATTCTTATTATTTTTAACTTTTCAGTTGTTTTTGAAGCCAGTTTTTATTTTTTGGAAAATATTTTTTTATCTCCTAATGGTTTTTTTGACAATTATTATGGCGAAACGTAGTTCACGGGCACCCCGAGTAGTCATATTAAAGATAAAAATATACTAGCTGTGCCCTCGAACTATGTTTCGCCTTAAAAGTTCAAAGAAAAACCTGTAAATCTACTTTCCCGCGGGAACTGCCCTTGTAATAGGTTACTTTTTGCATTGGTACAAACCTTGGTTGCCATGCCGAAAATCATTCCTTTGTAGGAATACCGCGCTTTTAGGTTAAAAGTGGCATGCCGGAAAAAACTTTTAATTATTGGTATCAGACTTCCATTACTAATTGTTAATAACCAAAATACGAAACATCTCGAGCTCCTCCGTGCTTCAGAAGGCACGTAAAACAGTGGGTCCTGCGCTTGAGCTCGCCCCGGTGGTGTCGGCTTTACCGTCCCATCGGACTAGGCGAGTGAAGGAAAACTGGAAAAGAGAGTGCACTTGCGTTTGCGCAGTCACTTGTGCACTAATCTCTTGCGCAGATGGCCAGTCTCTGTTGAGATTGACCGTCGTGACCGAATATCGGTTAGGAGGACATTATTGAATAAGATGTTCGATTTCCGTTTAATATGTGACATCATATTATCTCCGCAAATAAACCTATTAATGTGCTCTGCTAGCTCTTTCGACATTCACTTAAAAAGTGCAGATTTTTTAAAATACCTGTCAGCGCTTTTAGTTGCATACAAAAAGTTGACTATAAACAAGGTGAAAACGCACGTATAGTAATTCCTCGTGATAATCTGCATAATTGAATATATGCTTCAGAGCTAGCAACTGCAGCAATTGGCTTCGCGGATAGTCGACGCAAAATTATTCCTCATGCGGGTGCTTTTGATTACCTCGTCACAGGCAGCCGGTAGTTTATAAACAGGCGACTCGTCAAATCTGCCGCTCTGTATACAGCAATCAGTCCGTACTGGAATGTATCGTCGCAAAATTGATCCAAGAGTTTAATTGATAGTAATTATCCTGATTTTATTGGTAAATAACGTTATTTTAATTTGCGAAGGTTTTTTTTGAAGCAGGGAATCTCTTGACTCTCTCTCCTTTGATAGTAGGTAGGTGAAAAGGTTGACGATGAAAAATATGAGAAATCATTACGAAACTAAGCCATGTTTTTATACAACATTTTACTCATGGCAGCATGAAACGTGATTTGGGACGGTGACATTATTTTGAACATTTATTAAGACATGGAATATCACAAAAAAGGTCTTACAAAGTTAATAGTAACACGGATATATTTGTTTGCTTTTATTTAACATGTTTTGAAATTAATGAACCGATTTTATTATTATATTACTAAGTATTAGAAACCTATGTTATTCATTTCTATGTATATCGTTTGCAATTAAAACTAATATAGGTAGAAGAATTATGGAAACAACTATACAGCTATTGACAGCTATACCAAACTCTTAAAACGGGTGTTGAATTATCTTTGAAGTCTTATTAATTTTCATAGGATTGAATTTGATTAGCTAGTCTCCAGCAAACTGTTGCTATTACGCATTCGAGAAAGTTCATGGAACCTTTAATGAATTGATGAGCTATTGACTGCGCAAAAGTAAGGCGGCTTATAATTCATTCATGTTCTTAAAACGCATCCACATTTTCAATATGAATTTTTAACGTCTTATCGATTGTCTTATTCGCAAGCTCTCCAAGTAGGAAGTAGAATCTATTTTTTTCCAGCAGGTCGCGTAGTTATTGAAATATTTCTGTTCTTTTATCTTTATTACTATAGCTCAGATTAGGTATTTGTAAAAGTCACTTGATATAGGCAGCCAAAGTGTTTTAAAATTGACATAGTGTCTGTCTCTGTGTATTTGTTACGTTTTCAATCCATAAACTTCTGATAATTATAGTATAATAAAAGGTGAATTAGACTTTTAATCTGAATAATGTTAAACCTTTACTAAGGCGAAACATAGTTTTCCAGGCAGTGTAGAAATACTCGTAAAATATGACGAATGTGTGAGACGGACGTAAGCTAGGACTGTTGTGTGGTGGATGTCACGTTGTGCTCGCAGTTGCCACTAGTCGTACTGTCGCATGATCACGAATGGTTCGTCGCATTCGCATTGATACGAATCGCTGCGTGTCCGTAACGATTCGGTGCAAGAACGCAGATGTAGGTATGTCATATCAACTCGCAGGTCCTAAGCTGCCTCGTGGCGTGGTGAAACACGTCGCATGTCACAGCGGAAGCGCAGTATTCTACTGGAGGGAGACGTCTTACCTATTTCTGCCGCAAAGCAGCAATGCTTGCATTGCTGTGTTCCGGTTTGAAGGGTGAGATATGGCAGTGAAATTACTGGGTACTGTGACTACATCTGGTGTCACAAGTTGGCAACGTACACTGTGGTTCTTGTGGGGGTTGCAGTTTTGCTGCGAATCTCACAGGAGCTACATGTATTATTGGCGACTGTTACCACTTACCATCAGGTGGGCAGTTTGCTTGTTTGCCAACTTTCTGCAATAAAAAAAAGCATACTCGAAGCTTTATACGAGCATTGTAAATCATAAACGCTACCCACTAAAAGTTTATAGGCACTGCATAATATATTTTTTTATTGCAATTAAAGTGGCAAACAAGCAAACTGTCCACCTGATGGTAAGTTGTAACAGTCACCTATAATACATGTGGTTCCTGTGAAATTCGCAGCAAAACTGCAACCCCCACAAGAACCACAGTGTACGTTGCCAACTTGTGACTTAAGATGTAAAGTCACGGTACCCAGTAATTTCAGTGCCATATTTTACCATTCAAACCGGAACACAGCAATGCAAACCACAGTGTACGTTGCCAACTTGTGACTTAAGATATAGTCACGGTACCCAGTAATTTCAGTGCCATATCTTACCTTTCAAACCGGAACACAGCAATGCAAGTACTGCTGTTTTGCGGCAATAATAGATATGACGGAGGTACCAATCCATGCACACGACCTTGGTACAGTCTCCCTCCGGATATATGTATGCTTTGAGAGTGACCGAAAATTAGGCACCGTCTAGTAGTTTTTTGTGTATTTAGTATTGCTGTTTGATCTCTGAGCTGTAGCAGGGATATTTAGATGGTATTAGTATTTTATTGTCATGGTAAAGCACAATAAAGTTCCGAGGGATTATTTATAGAATTAGAAGATTACAATTAGCGATCCAAACGATCTTCATAGTTCTCTGACGCATACGCGTTGTATTAATACCGTAATTTTTTTAGCCCAGCTGGAAAAATAAGGTTCATTTTATCAAAACACGTGCTACCCCAATATTTAATACGAGCTCGAGCATTCAGTCGAGGTGAATTGATTGACATATCTACTGCCAGCGAGGTTAGGCGGCTCAGAATATCGTATTGGTTAGCCGGCTGAGGAGAAAATCGTAATATACTGTAATATGCGCCAGTGGTTGACTCTCTGATCTTGGCAGTCAGATTTCATTTTGATGTCACATCAAAGGTAAATTGCGTTTTGAATATTATGGTTTAGGCTGTGTAGGTAGGTAAATATAACGATATATGGCTAATACGTCTTATTTGTATTTCAGAGCGAGTGTCTTAACGCACAGCTATCTTTCAAATATACACTGTAACCTCATCATGTGCTCTACTTGGAAGTTTTATTTGATAAATATAAAAAAAGGAAAAATTTAATTTTAAGTCATTTGATTTTGCTTACAAACTTTATTACCTACATTCCAATTCTGTACTGATTTCAAAATAATGATAAAATTGATTTGTATTTACTAGAGATTCAATACAACATTAGGATTTTTCCATCTAATAGCTAATGTGATATTGGCTAATAGTTTTATTATGAAGATCGACTAGCATTCAGTAGTACATTTCAGTAGTACACCGAAATTTGCAATATTTTTGGGAGTAATTTGTCGGAGTAGAAGTATAAAATTTCGGAACCTATAAGTATCTATACGGATAACTGGCTTCTAACTGACAGCTTTTTTACTCTGTCTGTTTATTATTGCTTTTTTATTCGATTTGCCTTTATTTCTAATACGAGTATTTTGGTTTAATGTACCTTACCCAAAATGTACCTTAACCTAAAATAGTAAATAGTATTTTTATAGTCAAACGTAAGAAATATAACTTTATTTTAGGGACGCCATTAAAAATGAAGTGACGAATTATCACACTCGATATAAATAATAATATAGCAATTTTTAATTAATGAACATTGTACACATTTCGACAAAATTTGATTATGATGAAATAAAGATTGCCATTTTTTTAAATCATAATCCCATGTATATGTTTCTGCTTAAAAGCTAACGTAAAATATTTCATAAGCCTAAAGTGCTAAATTATTAATTAATGATATCATTTACTTACTTGGATTCAATTTACCAAAAAAATGTACTTTAACCCTAGTTTCTTAAATAGTCCAATCAACGGGGCATTTGTAACCCGAAAAATTCTTCTGTCTCTGAAATTTGGCATGTGGTGAAGATACCTAATACAGATGACAGATGTACAATAATCCAACAAAATTTATAATGGGAAGTTAGGTATTTTTACCTAAACATGAAAAACGCTTATAGCTCTCTGTGGCTATTTCCTCAGTTCGAAATTATTTTTGTATACGTACGTATGTACTAGTTAGAACAAGTATGTAAAGTAATCCAAAATTTTTTCCATTTGAGTGATGCACTAAATTGAACGTTTAACATTTTGCGCAATAACTTCTATTGAAAAATTGCTCTGCTTATTTTTATTTTTTAATATGGTCTTATTTCCATAAATGAATTGGTTTGTTAAGTAATCCAATAAATTTTCCTTTTTAAACATTTCTTTTTTATTTTTGCTTAATAACTTGATGTGAAAAATTAGTCCGTCCATTTTTATACCTTTATAGGTTATATGATTTAATATTAAAACAGAATTATCAATAATCCAACAAATTTTCCAACGTTCTGTATTTTTTTTAAAATGTTCGCTATTAAATAGTCAATTATTACTGGCGCGACCCGCAAGTGCAGCATAGCCGGGCGATAGGTGAGTACCTATGCGGGCCGCGCTTCGCCTAGGCACGCATCACAGATTAATACAATAATAATTACAATACGATAATATTTAATTAGACTCAAAAATCTTAGCGACAATTAATTAGTAATGTTTTTAACATTGGATATATGTATTACCTAACCAGCATTTGGTTTTACTTTTGTAGCCACAACATATGGATGATAAATTAGACATTATATTAGACGATAAAAATAGTCAAGCCGCGCGTAAATACCGACTATTTTTTTATACTTTTCAAAAGAATTTATCTAGCAGAGCATTCTTTTTGTCGTGCCGGTTCGAAATTCATATAAAACTTAAGTAAGTTACCTCTTTAATAACCATGTAATGGCTTTAAATAAATTTCCACTTCTCGTGCTCGCAAAGCTCGTCTTTATGTCGTTTATAGGCTGCATAAAATGGCTTTCATGTTCTGGAGCATAAAGTAAAATTTTCTTTTAGAGACGAAGATTCTTAGGCTCAACAGCCAACAACGCTCAGCCTAAAACTTCACAGAATAACTTGCGATAATTTATTTATTTGCTATAATTTATTTGTCTTGTGTTTTCTACCTCAAAAGTTATGAAACCAGATAAAAATAGTAAAAATAGTAACCAGTTATTATTAAAACGCATCGAAATATTTTTATTACATGGCAGAATTTTTCAATATTGTGTTACATATTTTTCGTATATATTTCAAAGTAATTGTTTAATTTTCTTGCAATCGAAGTGAAAAGTAGAGTGTAAAACACTGGCATAAACAAGTCATTGTACTCGTCAACTTACTCAAATCGTCTCGGGCTACAGTGCCTCATTTTATGCCCGTGTTGTACAATCTACTATTGTTCCATTTTCAAATTATATTGCCGGGCGTTCTAGCACGCTAGATAAAAATTGCTGCTGCTGCTTGGTCTTTTTTTACGAGGAAAAAGCTTTTACGTACCTCCAAGCCCTTGGGTAGGGGCAAGGGTGCGTAGGACTCCACGGTAGAGTGCCGCATATACCCACTAAACCCTTCGGGAACACCTATCCGGCCATTTCAGAGCGGCTGCGAGCAGGCGCATAGCGCTGCGCTCGCTAGCCAGCTCGGCCTGTAGACTATCCTCTCTGCATGAGAGCAGCTTGTGTCCCAGAGCTGCTCCTACCGTCACAGGGATCGAGTGCAAAACAGGCAACACGGCGCCCAACTGCGTTGCCCGCCGTCCCCACTAAGGTGGCGGAATCAGGGCGTTGTAGCCACTTCTTTGCCACCCTAAAACTTCTCGCACTGGCGAGGGGGTCCGCCTCACGAGCTCTCTCGTGGCGCTCCTTCGTCTCTGACAACGTGGGTCATCTTCCCTCCTGGCAACCTTGTGAAGGTACCTGCCAAAGCAGCCATGTGCCGACAGTACCTGCACGAGGTGGAAGGTGAGTGTGTCGAATCTCCTTGTAATTCAGTCATGGAGGACAGGATGGAGCACCACGTTGATCCAATCACCATATTCTACTCTTTCGAGCCTTGAAGGCCACGAGGACCCAAGAACTGAATGCATGGCCTCTTTACGCCAACTTTTCACCTCTCTCTCAGTCGGGCGACTCTTTTATTATATACCGCCGTTAGTACATGTGCTTCCAAATCCCATGGTGGCATCGATGCCAAGGCGCAGGCGGACTCCGTTGAAATAGTCCGGTATCCCCGGATAGCCCTCGTTATAAGACAGCACTAGGACCTTTGGTGTTGGGTAACAAACAACCTCCCCAGGGCCATGGCTGTGGATACCAATTTTAGAGCCAGTCGAGAAAAATGTTCTCTAAAGTTCCAGCTCCTGTCCAGCACTAAACCCAGATACTTCAAGTGTGGAGTAATATCCACCCGTGTCCCATTGATCATGAGATAGGTCCCTTGAGAGGCCCATGGACGACTAGGGCCTCCGTTTTATCGAGAGCCCTAATCTTTCAATTCTTGAGACGACTTGTTCCACGCCAGCTGTAGCTAGTAGGGAAGCCTCTCTGTAATTCTTTCCATGAACTGTAACAAGAGTATCATCGGCGTATCTTATCTTATGTTAGAAGTGGGGTGGCCCAAGTTATAAGCCTTCGCACTTCGACCCACACTGGATCTATTGTGCTTCCCCGTGTGTTAGTCCCTAATGCCATCGCCACCATCGGTCAAGTTCATCGTGGCCATGACCTTGATGATGTCCTTTGGTGGCATGGCCCTGTAATCTTCCGGTTTTGGATAACCAATCCCCGTCAGCATTTGGCTCCTGCAGGCTAGAGCATCGCAATGGCACAGCAAATGTTCCATGCTTTCCTCTTTATCCTTGCAGGCCCTGCAGATTTTGGAACTAGCAAGTCCCATCCTGGTTAGCATTATCCTAGTGCCAAAATGTCCGGTGAGAGCACCGAGCATTAGGCGGGTCTGGGATCATCGGCGTAACACACTACCTCCACTCCGCGGGGTAAGTTCCCTCTTAGTACATAATTATACCCGATGTTCAACAGAAGAGGGCCAAGGACCGATCCCTATGGAACACCAAGCATCATAGACTTTCGAACAACATGTCCGTTGCTGTCAGTGTAAAGGACGATTCGCTCTCTAAAATAATCAGCAATAACATGCTGCAGGTATAGGGGAACCTCGTGGTAGTTGAGTGCCTTTAAGACGCACTGAGGTGGAAGCGTGTTAAAAGCATTCGCTATGTCTAAAGAAACTGCTATCAAGACGCAGCTATCGGAGGTAGCCTCTTTGGAAAGGGATTTGACCTAGCGGAGCGCGTTATTCGTGAAACTGGTTCTCCGCCAGGTCAGGCCCGTCAATGCTCAAGTAGCGATTTATTCAAACGGCGAGGATACGCTCGAACATTTTCGACGTTTCGTTAAGCAGAACGATGGGCCGATATCCTGACGGAGAATCAGCTGGCTTGCCTACTTTTCTAAGAAGAACGAGTCGCCCTGTCTGCCAATCTTTTGGAAATTTTCCTTCGGTGAGGCATTTATCCATGAGGTCCCTAAACCGAGACTTTAGTGGAGGTAAAGCTACCACCAGAGTCCGTCCAGGGATGCCGTCTGGTCCTGGTGCGGTCTTTTTGGCTTTAAGCCTGAATAAAGCTGCTTCATACTCCCCATTCGTGATGGTCGGAATGGAGGGCAATTGAAGGACCTCCCTTGCGGGAATCATGCGGGGTGGTGTAAAATCTGAGGAGCTCCGAGGAAAGAGAGTAGTGATCACCCTGTCTTAGAAGCCTGGCTTGAGAGAGACCGTTAATGGCGGGGCAAGTGTCTGAAGCTTGTTTTAAACCATACGATATGGCCGTCCCCACGCGTCTTGGTTTAGTCCTTCCAACAACTCCTGCCATGCTCGATTTTTGGCTTCCTTGATCGCAATCTGTATAGCCCTCATGGCAGACTTGTAGGAATCTAACAGATTGGATTCAGTCGTCTCGTCACATGTTCGTCTGTGGCGGGCGTGCAACCGTTTTGCCCTAACACAGTCCTTTCTTATATCAGAGTTCTCCGGACCACCAGTAGATAATGGACGATTTTTTGGAGGACGACGCTGGACTCGAGGCATAGCTGCATCACACACTTTGGTAAGCGCGTTGCGCAGCCAGTCTGCCTCAGCATCGACCCCCTCGAACGAAAGTGAGTTCGCAAGCCAGGCTTGTGCCACAGCTGACTCATTAGTAAGCTCCTTGTCCATCCTGAAGATGGCCCAGCAAGGAAAAATGGAGCCAGCATTCCTTCCGTGCATTGCCTAGTCCGGTATAGTGAATGGAGACCCGCCAATCAGTGACTTTGCATTCGATAGCAGGGGTAGCAAACGTGAGGTCTACAATGGACTCTCCTGCTGTCGAACACACAAGTGTTTGTTGAGCCGCGGTTAAAGAAAGAAAGGCCAGATATTATGGCCCATTCCTCCACCAGCTTACCCCTCCGATCAGTGGCCGGGGATCCCCAAGCCGCCGAATTGGCATAAGATCGCCTAGAACAATCATTGAGGGCGTAGAGTTCCGCTGGATTGCGGCTCCCAGCTCGTCAATGAAGTTCTCAAATTCGACGAACGGTCGGTTTAAAGATAAAGAGAATCCAATTAGAGTCATTTCCCCTATCTCCGTGATAACGAAACTGTACCCCTTTTCGATGGTGTGGAGAGAGGGCGAGCCAGACCATGATCACGTGACAATCGCAGCAGTACTATCTTTGTAAATTGGAAGGCCAGTTCTGTCCCTTCGGAACCAAGTATAGTTCCGCGATAATTCCGACGTCGATTGACCGCTATGCCATCGACTGCAGGAATAGATTTTGAGCGGCGGCGCACTAACTTAGATTCCCTTGAAGATATTTTCTGGAGATCCTATCAACTATTAGGTCTTCATAGGCCGTTCGCTTCTTTCGGAGCGTGCGTCATTAGTAGCGTTTCCTCTGCGTTTGGGTGGGTTGCAGCTTCTTCCACCCATTACGTGATTTGCCAGCTTCTTGAAATCTGTGCAAATCTCAAAGAAAGTGGCAATTCTTGGAATCTGTGCAAATCGCACAGTTTGGAGTGGCATTGCATCCCAACGACTTGTGAACGGCTATCCCACAACGGAAGCAAAAGTCACTGCTGTCATTCCCCGTCGAGTATTTTGCTTTGGTGTGCCCGGGCTCAAGGCATTTAAAACAGAGCGTTGACCTCGGCTCCAGGATTTGACACTTAACCCAGACGATACCGAGCGACTAAGGTTTCTGTTTTATTTCACCCACCCTTGTTGCCTCAGTAGAGCAGCCGCCCTTTTCGGAAATCGCGCTGCGCACATCCTCCTTGGTTACAGAGTCGTCCAGGCCGGAACTACGCAAATCGGCACACTTTACCAGTCTAACGACACTGACATTTTCAGGGAAGATGTCTTTTAAATTGCTGACCAATAGGACTGCTTTTTCAGAGGGAGTTTCCTTCGGAAGCTCGAAAAGACGAGCCCCCGTGGCGGTTCCCCTGAATCGGAGGTCATTGACGCCCAGCTCATCCCACTTTAACTTGCTTCTGGCCATTCCTCCTGAGCTTCAGGCCTGATGGTAAGTACCACCGCAGGATTGCGGGGGGCCTTCATCGCTCTCTTGATGTTGGCCTTGGCTGCTTTAGCCTTGGCCTTAGCTCCCTTCTCTTTAAGAGTAGCTGCTTTAGCCGCCAGGGCTTGGACCTGCTCCTGATTTCTTCTGGTTCTTGCTCTACGCCCCAGAGCCTTAGTCCACTTATCGAAACTTTCCGACTCTTTTAAAGGGGGAGGGGCTCCTTGGAGATCGAGGGAACCGGGACAGGTGTCTCGGTTACCTTCCCCGATGAGTTAACAAGTACCTCACTGTCGCTCATGCAACGGGTCCTGGTTTAATTACCCTTGCGATACATAAGCGCCACCTCTTGGTCAGGACGAGCTTGTTCTTCGGCTTTCTTAGCAGCTGCCAGATCTCGTTTATCTTGTGCCAAGCCGACATATTTACCCGTCGTGGGGGGACGACCGCGACCGAGACCACGTCCCCTCGTCAAGTCCCCAGACCTGATCCATTCGATTTCTTTTTTCCTTCTTGCGGACTGGCATCTGTCTTGACATGGCATCAGTGCACGATATCATAGATTGCACCGACTCATTAGACGTGTCAGAATCGTCCAACCGTCTCTTTTCCCCCTTATCGGGTACATCTGTAATGACGATGATTACAACCCTCGACCCTTCTATTGACATTAGCGAAGCCACCGATTTCGTCAACTTACTATCTACATCCTTGGCACTAGATTTGCTACTATACTTAGAGCTAGACTTATAGCTACTACTTACATTACTAATATTATTCTGTACACTCGCCGCAGATCTGCTGCGCGATCGCGTTAAACGCGGTGTTTCCTCTCTACTCCCATAACGGAGTTCCCCCTCATCAATAATACTTCCACTCGCCTCGGTTACATTTTCCACCGTCCACTCTAAACGAGTTCGCAGTTTTAATTCGCATCTGAAGAAGTGGATCTCGGTTAGCACAGCACCAAATACGCCCGGCTGCCCACAGCCACCTTGCGCGGTCCTACGGGGGAGACTGAAACCCCCTGGTGTGTTTGTTTTTCGTCACTAAGATCCATGTTGCGCTTTGCATGGTGAGTTCCCTAGGGTGGCCGTTCGAGACTGGAGACCCTCTAGCCAGTCATCCCATCGGCACGGACCAGACGGCCTGATGCTCAGTGCGCCGGACCCCCGGCTCGGCTAAGTGCGGGTAATGGGTTTGCCCGACAGCAGACTCTACTGAATCCACTGCCGCGCATACGAGCCAGAGCTTGAAGAAGTCTGGATTGGACACTCCGAACAGAACAACAACAAGAGACGCGAAGCATCATAGTGAACAATTGGTCCCTTACAGCCAGCAAAATAACTGCTGGATTAATTCAAGACAAACTACGATCCGCAACGGGTCAGCGGTCTATAGCCAAATCCCCTTCTTACAACAAGAAGGAGAGACTTCGCCATGGGGGCTACTTGTCAGACTATTAGCCCGCGGGTTGCCCGAGGTGCACCACGAGGCGGTTGTCTGACTTCGCACCCACCGCTGCTGGGCCTTGTACCAGGCCCCCGTCACTCGCGCAATGCAGCGTTATCAATACCTACCGCTAAGTAGCGCGCCGGCGCGCCGACCGGCAGAGGGCTGCCGCACGCCGCACGCGTGTCTTTTACCCTTACTAAAATCGAATCTGTGACGCGAGCGAAATTGAAGGCGTAGCTACGATTACACTACACGTTTCCCCCGCAAAACTTATATTACTTTTTAATTTAATAAACTTGATTAACGATATTATGGTGGTTCATTACTATGAAGCTGTGGATGTAAAATATTTTTTTTTCTTTTTTAGGCCTTTTCGTTACTTACCATCATATGAGATGAAGACCAAGAGCTTCCCAGTTGTTTGTTTAAAAAAAAAATGCAAACAAGGCAGTCTGCTTGATTGCCTACTTATTTATATAATAGTACATTATGGTACAAGTGTGTAATGTTGGTGATTACCGCTGAGGCGCATTGAGGCCCGAGCCGTCAGGCGAGGGTCTTAAGAAGCCGAGGACGGTAACCATCAATACACACGTGTATCATACAACGTTTTTCAACACACTTCTGAATAAAACAATACTTAAATAAAAAACCATTTTACATAGTAGATAAAAAGTTTACTTAGAGAAACAATTAGTAAATGTGCAGTTAGTAAAATTATAATTAACTATTTTTGATGACATAGCGGTCTCATCAGATAGATTATTTATTGAAATACTTTCATGTTCTATTGTTATTTGTGATGGTTCATTATTCGTGTAGGTAGGTGAAATCCAATCATTGGACGTACTTGGTATTTCGCCAGTAGGATGCGTCTCAGAATCAAGTTTAATTCTTTTTGTGATTTTTGCACAAATTTCCTTCTTGTTTTGTATGGAATCTTCTACGTATGATTCTGCTACATTGCTAGATCGCCACCCGCCATGTCGCTTCAAAGTCATTATATCAGCTCCTGAATTTGCCAGCAATGTAGCTGAAGTTCTTCTGAAACTATGTCCAGTGTAGCTCTCAGAATCTACTAAACCCAAAAACTTAGCGATTTCTTTAGGCATAGAACCAAATTTGTTTATACCTATAGGCTGACAGGTACATTTACCATTCTGGTAATTTAGAAAGAAACGGTAATTTTTTGTTTTTGGCGAACGCAAACTTTCATACTTCTTAACAATATCATAGAATGGACCGTGTATGGTGAATGACCTAGGTATTTTATTTTTCGTGATAGGTATCTTCACTAAAAGCATCTGGCCATGGTTCTCTATATCTTTTACAGTTATATTTGTTAATTCTTGTATCCTACAGGCACCAGTTACACTAAATATTAAAGCAACCTGAAACAAAAGAAACAATAATTAAGGTCAACACACAACACGAGCTGCTATTAAATATTTAATTAAAATTAATTTAACTAACCTTTGTAGCCAAATATTGGTTATCTGGAGCATCTTTAATAAATTTTTCAATATCATCAGATGATAAAACCTTTGATTTTTTGCTTCTAAATCCATCAGATAGTCGCTTTAGATAAGTTGACAAATTCGAGTATGTTTTTAAGTCCACTCCATTCTTTGTTCGGACTGTACTTTTTAACATTGAGTAAATACACCACAAAGAGCTAGGTTTGTACTTAGAAGATAATTCTTTAAAGTACGCCATGAACACATTTTCTGAAAAAGACTGCGTATTCTTGTTGTTCTGCCATTGTATGAAATTTTGGTACGCTAATAGATATTTTTCCTTTGAGTTTTCTGGTAGTAAACTTTCCATAACGTTCTGGGCTTCACATCTTATATCGGGCGGTGTACAACATAAATCATTTTCTTCATAAATTGTATTTGCAGACATCTTAATTAATAACTAACTAAATAACTTCAAAAGAGAAAACGAGACGAGTTGTGAAAAATGTTTCGTAATGGCGGGAAAAATTAATCAGTTTTCCTATGCGCGCGCATCGGCCATAGACTAATAAATTTCGTAATGGCGGGAAAAATTAATCAGTTTTCCTATGCGCGCGCATCGGCCATAGACTAAAAAATGAGGTTTCTTTTTTTGGGCTTTTCGCGGATAGCATTTTAGCGCAAGTGTAAGCGTAACTCAACCAATAATATTAAAAAAAAAACTATTACTCACTCGTGTCACAGTTTGATTATAGGTGTCATTATGTGCCTAATTGCCATGGGATTAGAGCCACTTTATGAGGAAGTGTGTTGAAAAAAATAATTATAGTCTTGATGAACCGGTCACTAGCATTTTATTTGATTTCTTATAAAAAAATGTTTTTAATCCATTTTACCCCTGTTTTTAAAATTATCACAATTATTCATACGAGTCATGATATTTTAGATGGTAAAATTTAATAACCGTAAGTTAAAAGATTTAAAAATCTATAATTTTATAAAAGCAAAGCACGTTTAAGTCAAGGGCTTTCCTCGCAATTACTTTATTGCATTATTATTTTTTTTAATTATTTTATATTATATACTTATCTATATAAATAATAGCAGTTAAGTTTTACTTTGACCATTTTGTTTAATTTATGTTCTTTGTACAACCCTTAAGTTTTCGCTCGATGACGCAATCAAACGGTGTACGCAGGAATCTCGATTCTCGGCGCACGCCCGTAGAGACCATTTCTTCTTGCAGCTACTTTTGTCTGTCGGTTTTGGCTATTATTATTACAGCAATTCGAGCGTTTCTATGGGAGTGATGTATCTGTTACGTAGTAACTATTATCTAATCTGTGCTTGTACTGCAAGTTCGATTTATTCTAAAGAATTTTTGGTCGTATATCGTAGTATGTTTGAGAAAAATAAGTGTTTATTATTTGACCAGATTTACTTAGTACCTATTTCATAAAAACATTTTTTTAAAGAATTACCTGATAAGTATTAGTATAATACTGATAAGTATTATCAAGAACAAGTTGAATAGGTATTGTGTCCCTGTTTATCTACACAGGTAAATCTCGCGACAAGCTTTTATGCTATGATAGCTGTGCCCGCGACTTCGTTCACATGGATGTCGGAAAATAACAATTTTTCCCCGTTTCAACAGCATTTTTCATTGATGCTCAGCTTCTATTAGTCGTAGCGTGTGTTATATAGCCTTATAGCCTTCCTTGATAAATGGACTATTCAACACAAAAATAAATTTTCAATTTAAATCAGTAGTTCCTGAGATTAGCGCGTATAACCAAACAAACAAACTCTTCAGCTTTATAATTAGGAAGTACAGACACGGTAATAGTATAATTACCGTGGTATAGATAAAATAAATTGCCAAGTGCGGGTTCCTTGCACCGAAGCGAAGGTTCCTTACAAATTTATCTAAGTTATATAGGTTCCTAACTATGAGTATGTACATATTTACGGTTTTCAGTATTTATTTTTCCTCAACGTGTGATATAAGACCTTGCTTCTTGGAAAATTTCAGTATTCTAGGTCAACGGGAAGTACCCTATAGTTTTGATTCCCTTATAAAATCGCAAAATTTGCGAAAATATGCAACATAAATGGTCATATCTTTTGACCTCCTTCACTTACAATTATGATTTTTCACATCTGAAAGAGACCGTAGACCCGAATGTTTTGTATAAATTTCTGTTTGATATCTTTTCGCGTTCCCGAGAAAAAGGACCGAGAAGAAGAGAAAAACGGACAACAAAGTGATCCTATATGGGTTCCGTTTTTTTCTTTCGAGGTACGGAACTCTTGGAAAAATTGCGGCATGTAACAAATTGATGGGCTTAATTTAATTTAAAGTTTAATTTCCCCTTATAAGAGCATTAAAATAAAATTATGTTTTTACAATGTTTCTTTACTCGTATTAGAGTTAGTTTTGTAGGTATTATTATTAATTCTTATAATGTGGTGCAAAACGAAGTAAAAGTAGCTCCGAGCGGTCACGTGAAGATCAACTACGCACAAATTGCGTGATGCATAAGGTACGCACAAATATAAATCGGCATACAACATAAAAAATATATGAACGTTGGAAAATTTGTTGGATTATTGATAATTCTGTTTTAGTATTAAATCATATAACGTATAAAGTTATAAAAATGGACGGAGTAATTTTTCACATCACGTTATTAAGCAAAAATCAAAAAAATATGTTTAAAAAGTAAAATTTATTGGATTACTTAACAAACCTATTTATTTAGGGAAATAAGACCATATTAAAAAAAAAAATTAGCAGAGCAATTTTTCAATAGAAGTTATTGCGCAAAATGTTAAAAGTTCAATTTAGTGCATCACCCAAATCGAAAAAATGTTGGATTACTTTACATACTTATTCTAACTAGTACATCCGTACGTATACAAGAATAATTTCAAACTGAGGAAATATCCACAGAGAGCTATAAGCGTTTTTCATGTTTAGGTAAAAATACCTAACTTCCCATTATAAATTTTGTTGGATTATTGTACATCTGTCATCTGTATTAGGTATCATCACCACATGCCAAATTTCATAGACGGAAGAATTTGTCGGATGTCTCCATACAACGAATGTCCTCGTTGACTGGACTAAAAGGCTGAACAGTGATAACATTAACTAACAAGCTGATGTTTAATCTAATGTTAACTGTCCATTGAGTTGCTGAGAACTAAATAAACAGATCCATTTTGGGTCTGTAGTTGTTATGTCATCATCATAGATTAATAGTATTGTTAAAAGCTATCACCCAGTTTCTGAAAGGCTGCTCAAACCATATTTCAACTCGAACTGATTTGATACTGCGGTTAATTTAACAGCAGTGTTAAATCAGTTTAAGTTACTGAAACGTAGGTTAGCGAAAATTTACTAATCTTCGATTATTTTGATTTGACATGAAAATTATTTTTTAGAGATGGTCACATTACTAGAATCATTCATTCATTCATTTTGTGTCGTTCATAGTTCATTTTCTACCTACGCTATAAACTCTATATGTGTCGGCGCTACTTTTCTCCCGTGAATGTCGTAAGAGACGACTAGGGGAGTTTAGTACCATCTAAGTCATATGTAGTTATACGAGTAGCCCATTCTCAACTACGAACAAACTCTAGAATACATGAGTCGCCACTACCGTTCTTCCTGTTTAGGTATGTCGTAAGAGACGACTAAGGGAGTTTAGTGCATGTGCGTATGTAGTTCATTCTCAACTATGAATAAACACTTGAATACATGAGTCGCCATTACCCACTACTAGTGCAATTACTACATATACAGGGTGGAAATAAAAAATGGGCCCTTGAGGGGAAGTACCTTAAATCTTTAAAATAATTCAATTTACTGAAAGGAAACATTCCTTTATTTTTAAAAAGAAACATAACTGCATTCACAGAATTCTCAAAAAGCTTACCCGAACCGGGAATCGAACCAACAAAAAAAAAAAAAATAACCGTCGCAATTTTATTTTAGTAATTGATGGAGTCCGATGTTCACGATAAATTTTCTCTAAGAAGTATAAGGTCTTAGAAATAAAAAACATTATGAAATCTAACATTTATTTTACTTTAGAATCAAATCTTTAATTTTATTATTGTTGCTCGCTATTCTTGTTAGAATTTAAGAAAGAAAGTTCGAAAATGGAACGTTTTATTTGTTTACGGTGTAGCAATTTAAGGCAATTTTGAAATTTGAACGAACAACTTGGTAATTTTTATCGATTTTGTTGTGTTTTGCCACTATTTCGTAATAAGTATTTTGTGTTAATTAAATAATGGCGTATCAAGAGCAATTCGATTTAATAGAAGCATACATTATAAACAACAAGAATTACAATTTAGCCCTTCAGTGGTATGGTGAAAGGTAGACAAATACCGTCGAGAAAAGTTTTGGCGCGAATGGTGAAAAACAGTAAATGTCGGAGGTTTCAAAAAGCATTTAGTACGAAGGCCACAAGAACATCGTAATCTGCACTGTTTCGATATGGAACTCAATATTTTGTCATTTTTTGAGTGTTACCCGAAAGCGTCTAGCAGGGAAGCCGCTCAAGAGGTAGGCATTAGTCATACTCGTGTACTTAATGTTTAAAAAATTACAAATACAAATGTTTTCGTGATGGACGATTGGTGCAGAAACTACATCCCGGAGACCATCAAAGAAGGTTAGAGTTCGGTCGAAATGTACAGACAGAAATAGCTCGGAACCCCAACTTCTTGGAATACGTAATATGGTCTGATGAAACAAACTTCAACAATAACGGAATGTGTACCAGGCGTAACAATTATTATTGGTCCCGTGAAAAATCCATTCCGTGTTCGCGAAACAAACAATCAGGTCCGATTTTCGTTTAATGTTTGGCGCAGAATCAGAAGCAACATGGTTGTGCTGGTGCACATTTACGAAGGACATCTGAACACAGCCAAATACATTAAAATATTAGAGCTTTTACAACATCGATTAAACCTTCTATTCTACCAGAAGAGGAACGAAATAATATCATTTTTCAACAATACGGTGCGCCTGCTCATAATAGTAGAATTTCCAGGGCTTACCTTAATGAAAAATTCAATGTCTGGATTGGTACTAACGGGACGATTTGGTGGCCTGCAAGAAGTCCAGATCTTACGCTTCTTGACTATTTTTTATGGGGCCATGTAAAAAATGTTAATTACAAAAAATCTTATGAAATTGTAAAAGAGCTAAGAGTTGAGGTAGAAAATGTAATTAATAACATATACCACAGCACTTTGCAGAAGGCCACACAAAATGAACTTCAACGAAGACTAAATTTATGTATCCGGAACGAAGGGTCTCATTTCGAACAATTTATTAGTTAAATTATTAGCCTCTTGCTAGGTGATATTTTTCTTCCATATTAGTTTGTGTCTTTCATTGTAATAAAATAGGATTATCGTAAGGATCGAGCACAGAACAGATTTTCTGTTCTGTGGAATCGAGAGTATTTGTAAAATAAATGTTGGGTTTCGTAATGTTTTTTTCTATTTCTAAAGACCCTATGTTTCTTTGAGAAAATTTATCTTTAACATCGACTGCATTGATTAGTAAAATAAAATGGCAAGGGTTAATTTTTTTATTTTTTACTTGGTTCGATTTCCGGTTCTGGTAAGCTTTTTGAGAATTCTGTGAATGCAGTTATGATTCTTTTTAAAAAATAAAAGAACGTGTCCTTTCAGTAAATTGAGCTATTTTAAAGATTTAATATACTTCCCCTCCAGGGCCCATTTTTTATTTCCACCCTGTATAGTTCATAGCCCATTCTAAAATAAAAACAAACTCTAGAATACTCGTACATACATGTGTCACCACTACCTTTCTTCACGTGTCAATTAAGTATGAACTTATTATGACTATAGTTCATTCTAGAATACTTCGATTTCTGTACAAACAATTCAGTTAATCTACCCACGAGCAACGATTGTTTCACACAGTTTTTGACAATATTTTATGACTACTGCTTGACAAGAGTTCTAGAAACCCGAAATTGATTTTGCCTTACCAATTTTGAAATAAATTTGACAGCTCTGTCAACTGACACAGCTAAAGTTGATTTCGCTTTCAGCAACTCAATTGATAGCTTGTTAGTTAATTTTATCGCTGATCATCTGAGAAACCGCGGGTAGTCAAAGTAATCGGTACCCGGTGTATTAACTGAATTGTTTGTACAAAAATCGAATAAGTTCGCCATAAATCTTTATTTATAGGGTATACAGATGTCTATTAAACATTAAACTACAAAACACAAGGGTAATTTATCCATAAACATTAAACTAACTTTCATTAAGCTTCACACAAATACCTACTGGTATCAAAGTAAATTAAAAAAAAACTGAATTAGAGTCTGAAGATTAATTCTTCAATTAACGAAATCGTCGTCTCTCTTAGGACTAGAGAATTGGATAGGAAATTTGAATCATGAATTAACGAAGACAATAAATGAACGACTTTTTGCCAATTTGAAGATTTTTCGGATAATCCTCGCCGTTTAATTTTTCAGAATAATTAATGAAATGGAAGTATAACTATGGCATATTTACACAATTTTGTGCTCATGGTTTTGATGCCAGGAGAAAAGTATTAATTAATTGAATAATTATGGTTCCTGGCGACGGACGCATCGTTTTCTCGTTCCATGTTTGTTATTTTTTTTTTAAATCGCTTAATATGTGGATTTAGTAAATAAGTTGATTTAGTCTAGCTTCGGTGGTTACTTAATGTTGTAATCCAATATAGCTTTACTTATACATTAAAAAGTATTGATTGTAGTTACGAGTATTAACTGTACCTGTGCAACCCATTTGTCTGTTTTGCGTGACCGATTAATATATATTTTTTTTATATTTACATTAATAAAATTGACCAGTAATTTAAATTTATTTATCTAATTTGCTAGTGTATTGTAGTAATGATAATGAATATTCCAGTAAAATATAAGGTCCCAGCGACGAAATACGATAGCCCTTGTGTTGCAGTCCTAAAAAAGCTGCAGACCGAGCCTTTCAATGAACCGCTAATTAGTACCCCGCAAAGAGACTCTCGGCTCACTTTCAGAATTCAGTTCTTTTTTCGTTTTCGTTCTTTTATCTCCCGCCCTAATAAAATCATAATATTACAAAGGTTTCTTTTGATTAAGCGCACAAAAAGAGAACCGAAAACTTTCTCGTAGGTACTCAATTATACGGATATGACACGAATGGATATAATTAAGTTTTCCTAAACGCTCTCAGATTTTATACGTAATTATGGCAACAGTGTTTTTTAGTGTTTTTTCATTATTTTTTAAGTGATTTCTTTCAAATATAAAAGTTTTTTTATTCAACTAAATTGGCAAACAAGCAAACTGGCCATCTGACGATAAGTGGTAACAGTCACCTATAGTACATGTGGTTCTTGTGAATTTGCAGCAAATCTGCAACCCCCACAAGATCCACAGTGTAAGTACGTTGCCAACTTGTGACATACTCGTAAGATGTAAAGTCTCGGTACCCAGTAATTTCACTGCCATACCGAATGCAAGCACTGCTGCTTTGCGGCTGAAATAGGTAATACGGAGGAACCGAAGCAGTCGACCCTGGTACAGAGTCTCCCTCCCGTCGTCCGGTATGTATGGACGTCCTTCGTGTGGCACATTTTAGGTAGGATCTCTTTGATTAAAATCTTTTTTTTGGCGTAAATAATGTGATCAGTCGAGTACTTTACTATACCATCTCCATTCATTTATAATTCGTTTTTGCTAATTTATCTGTTCTTAAATCCTAATTATAAGAATACCACTAATAAAACAACACTGCTATCAACTTATTTAGTAATCAACTAATACAATCTGATATTACTTTAATTCAAGACAGTACTGTACCTTTACTTTATATTTACTGTTTAAAAATGAAGTTGAAATAAGTAAGTCTATTAAAAAAGGCCGCATGTTTCCGAACATTCTCTCGTCGCCCGTTCATTTTTACGATCATATAGGTGACAGGAATTTAGGAAGCCATTCTCCACAGCCGCTGTCCGTAAGCCAAGAAGCGGCGGTCGGTTCTAGCTTCCGAGGTTCCCTACGACACGACTGAAATGCCCATTACGGCAAATTTATTATTCATGTAGCGTCAACAAAATATTCGATGTGGATACTTTAGTTTAACCATTTACAGAGTTGATGTTGTTTGTCCTGTACATTGCAGTTTACTATAATGTAACCGAATGTTTTCGATTAGGATATTTACGTGTGTAACTCCACACAACAACACTTATTATTATAATCCAGTCGCAGAGTATAGACAAATTACAGCTTATGCGCTCTGAGCATATTCGTGAACTCTGCCGATCTAAATGCGTGACATATCATAGAGTTTCTTTTTGGATCGTTTGTTGATTATTATTTGGATTGCTTGTATATCTAATCAGGTTTATAAACGTTCTATCAGCGTTACAAAATCGTTGGAATTTAACAGCCACGGGGGTGAATGTCATCACAAGAGTTGGGAAGAGACGTGAATGAGGTTTTGTATAATAATGTATAAGTGGGATAGCTCGTTTTGTAACTGGCAGCAATTGTCTAATTATAATTTTTTGTCTGGTATTTTAGGATTTTGATACATTTTCACTACTGTGTCGTATCAACTTTGGAACGAAATGCTAAAGTGTTACATTGCAGTGCTTTTGAAAGCTTTTGAGAAAGCAATTTGTTGCTGTTTTTTTTATACAACTAAATTGGCAAACAAGCAAACTGCCCACCTGCTGGTAAATGGTAACAGTCACCTATAATACATGTGGCTCTTGGTAAAATCGCAGCAAAACTACAACCACCGCAAGAACCACAGTGTACGTTGCCAACTTGTGACATAAGATGTAAAGTCATAGTACCTAGTAATTTGACTGCCATATGCGGCAGAAATAGGTAAGACGGAGGTATCTAGCAGACGACCCCGGTACAGTCTCATTCCGGTATAATGTTATATCATCCTTGGCATCAGCGAGATTGTGGGGAGGTAGCTGTGGTGTCCTTCCGTGAACAAGTGTAAAAATATAAATAAATAAAATAAAGTTTGTTTATTACCAAAAAGAACACAGATTGTACAAATTTAACAAGCTCTCACACTATGGCGAAACCTGCCCTATGGGGGAAAAGATGTCGAAGAAAATGAAAGTACGAGGAAGATTATCTACACTCTAGATAAGCACCGGAGTAGTTTAATAGTACAGCTCAGAACTAAATTGACAATAACTAGTGAAACGTTCTTAAAAAAGTAAAATTTAACAGAGGAGGTTAGTGAAAAGCCACTATGTTAATTTGAGAGAAGCGAGCAAGTTGAGCATTAAAGTAAGCTAGTGACGCGAACGCCCACATGCACAGATGATAAATTGAATGGCGCCCGCCAATGACACGATCTCGCAAACTAGTTCACTCTGTTGCCAGCCGCCGCAGAATACCGATCTGTAGTTGTGGTCGTTTCAGTTATTGTTTATTGACAAGATTGCTTGCCATGTCAAATATGCAGTATTGAATAGAAACGTATTTTAACATGAATTCATTGCCATCTTGTTTCCTTATGTAAAGACACAAACCCTTTTTTAGGTGTCGATTAACATCAAAACTTATAATAAAAAAAAGGTCTTTAAAATTGAAAAAAAAAATCTTTTTGATATTACTAGCACTAGATATTACTAGCTACGATAAATAATTTGTCTTTATATTGTGTAACCCTGTTAATTGCACTATTATCACATTTGTATTTTATTAATTAATCCTTTGATTTCTTTCAGCCAACCTCACTGGGTGTTTGGAATTATTACACTACGCGAAATCTTAAAAATGTAATATAATAATAAAGTAATTTAACAATAGTAACTAACCAAATATATTTTACAACATGTCTCATAACTCCCCATAAAAATTATAATATTTATTTAACCGAAAAGAAAGTGTCAATCTTAATAACTTGTCAAATCAATCAAAAGTTATGAAAATTCAATTTTATAACAGTTTTAGATTGGCACTTTTGATAGTTTAAATAAAATTAAATATTATAATTTTTATGGGGATATATGAGACACGCTGCATACATCTTACTAATAATACATAAGTATAACCTAATGTTTTAATTATAGAAAGAACTATCACGAATATGAGTTGGCATGTAGCCAATTAAGTAGTAAATAAAAACGCATGTTGGAGTTAGGCGGTTAAAAGGTTATAATATAAGTAAATCAGTCAAGCGCGTCTGGGACATAAAACCTGAGACAGGCGGAGAAATCACAGGTAGCCAGAGAACTTCAGATTCTTTAAAATTCTTACAAAAAGACAAGTCAACACGGTATGTTGGAATTGCGGGTTCAAATCCCACCTGAGGCGAAATTTTTTCTTTTTTGATTTTATTCATTTTTCAATTTATTTACGAGTAGCATTTTTAAAGAAAATGCAAAATTCTATGTATAATTTATAAGTTTGCTTTATTCCTAACCAATGCTTAAGAAATCTGTAAAGATTACTGTTATAATTGATAGTCATTATTTGTCACCCCCAGCCAACCCACTAAATAATTCTTCTGAAGTTGGTAATGGATGTTCATCAACAAGTAATTGCTTATTTAAGGTAAGTTTGTAATCTCCACAAATTCTGATTTTACCATTTGGCTTTACGACTGGCACAATTGGAGTAGTATATTCACTATAGTCAACTTTAACAAGAACACCTAACTGTACTAGATTTTCAATTTCTTGTTCTACCTTTTCTTTTAAAGCAAAAGGTATGGATCTAGCTCGACAGAAAATGGGTTTAGAGTCAGGCTTGAGATGTAAAGAGACAGGATCTCCCTTTACTTCCCCTATATTTTTGTCATCAAACAAGTCACTGAACTCCTCAAGAAGATTTTTTAAAGGTGAATCATGCAAGACATTACCTGTAGATACTTGGTTAACTTGTTGCATACAATCTCGAAAACTTTTAAATGCATTAAATGTCAGTATCCATTCCCTCCCCAAGAGTGGATGCTGGTTACCGGGAATAATGTATAATTTCACTTGGTGAGTGTCCTGTCCAATGGTGACTGTGACGTTGGCTACACCTAAAACATTAAGAATGTCATTAGAGTATGTACATAATTTTACATTGGTTCCTGACAGTTTATGATTGCATAATATATTTTTAAAATCATTCATGTTCATAATAGACACTGCTGAACCACTATCGAATTCCATAAGCACCTTAGCTCCATTAATGTTTGTATTGATCCAAAACTTTTTGTTGGCAGAGTCTACTTCACAGTTATTAATATAAAGAATCTCCTCATTGTGACTATTTTGACTATTCGAAAAGGCTTCAGGTTGTACTAAATCAATAGCATTTACTTTTTTCATCTTTAAACACATTTTCTTTATATGACCGATCTTCTGGCAATAATTGCATTTTGTACTGATCATCATACATTTATTTGCAAAATGGTTTCCACCACATCTATAACAAATAATTTTATTTGGTTCGGTTGTCATCTTTGAAACACTTGGTACAGCATTAAATTTCTTCCTTACTGAAATAGCCTGCACCTCTTGAGTTTTGGTATACATACTTTCAGCCTCTGCACTCTCCATTCCTGCAGTAATGTCAATCGCTTTCTCTAAGTGAGATCCCGTATTTCAAGCAGCCTGTCTTTAATCTTTTGTGATCGAATCCCACATACTAATTGGTTCCTAAGAGCAGTCTTAAGGAAAGCGCCAAAATTACAGTTAGTGGCCATTCTACGCAATGCAGCGATATATTCCTTCACTGGTTCACCTTCCTTTTGGTGTCTATGGTGAAATTTAAAATATTCTGCTATTTCTAACGGGGTTGGATCAAGATGATTTTGTAGTATATTGACATTGTCTGCATAGCTCAATTTCTCAGGTTTGTTTGGAGAGACCAAGTCGCAAAGCACTTCATACAGATCTGCACCAATGTAATGTAGGAAATACGAATTCTTACTTGAGGCATTTGCTATACTGTAAATTGAAAACGCTCCCTCCAGTCTTTGCACCCATCTTTCGAATTTATTTTTCGGATTATAAAATTCTATAAAGTTCGGTGGAATACTTGCAGTAGGTTCGCTGGTTTGAGCCATTTTCCAAGTGGATTCTTCAACCTCGTCGTCAGCAATTAAAGAAAATAATGCTCCGAAGCGTTCAGGAAAATGACAAATAATGCCTATCAATTATAACAATTACTTAATTGGTTGTTGATACGCACTACGCAGTATTAATAGTGAACAAATATTAATAGTGAATCAATAAGTTAAAGATTACGTCGGGGCTGGTAAAAGCTCGGTGGCTATATACCGCCGTAAGGCCCTCCATCTCGGGATTGCCCTGGTGTTTTCGGGTAATCTCCCTTGGCGAGAGCCCGAGCAATGGTCGGGCTTGCCCGGGTGCGTTGGTAGTGGTGTCGCAGTGTGGACCTTACCATACGCGCCCATAAGGGCAGGGAGAACACCGGGGGATTTTAGTGGGTAGGTCTGGCATTCTGCGGAGAGAGCCCCACACACGAACGCCGTCTAGCCAACAGCGGGTACGGTGCGGTTACGCATTCCCCCCCCCCAAAAAAAGGCGTCAACACGCTATGTTGAAGATGCGGGTGCAAATCCCGACCGAGACGAAATTTTTTCTTTATTGATTTTTTTTCATTATCCAAAAGATAAGAATTTGCAATTCTAACGTCAGTCAGATAAGAAGGCACTTTAGTTAGGTTCGAAATAAAGTCACATAGTTAAACTTGCATAGACCAAAAATGAACCCAATGGCAAGGTTTTGTATTCGCTCTAGCTTATTTAGCAGTTCCTCGGTGATATCCAAGAAGCAAAAACTGGCATTATCCACAACTTACATACAAATAGAAATGGAGTGTAGCAAGCAAAAGCTTGGTTTTATATGGGAGGAAAAATTGTAGTCGCCGAAGTGAATGATAGGTAAAATGCGCATGCGTTTACTTATGTTGTTGATATGAGCAGACCACGAGCGAATGCAATCCCATATAAGACCAAGATAACGAGCCCTATCAGAGTTGAGAGTCACTATCATCATCATCATCACACCATCACATGTCATAGAAGGTAAGAGCTGCTCAAGACTACGTCTTAAAGAATCTTACCAACGATAACAGATTGTGGTTTGCAGTTATTCATCAAGAAACCATAAGACTCCTCACAAATGCATACAATAGAAGAGAAATGTAATATCAAAGACATTATAAGAGATAGACCGACAATACGCGCGGCCTCTAAGAAACCCCCTTCACCACAACAGCGGTCAGGCGGCCGCTACTCATACTGTATTTGTACTGCATTCGACTGTCGAGCGCGCGTCAAGTTATAAAAATACTTAATCATGCCCATATAACTTCGTTTTGTAGTGTAAAAAACGAACAGTAATAAAAACTAAATCACATTGTAACATTATTTATTACCGATGAGTCTTAATTATGCTTATTTATTTAGCTATTATCATATCAAAATTGGTTGAAGGGGACTTCATACATTTCGTTTGCATTGTTGGTCTACTCTTATAATGTCTTTGTGTAATATAGATAAAAACGGCACGTCAATGCTTTAATGATCTGATTAATGAATACTGAAAAGAGCAGTAGAGATAGAACACCACCCTGAGGCACACCCGCAGACAACACACACACATATGACCTCGAACTGGAATCCCTCGCTTTTACATATTGATGTCGTCATCGCAAATAGGATTTAAATCATGGGATGACAGAATCCAGTATGTTTGCCACCTTATGGATATTGAGCAGTATGTCAAAACGCATTACTGCAATCAAGCAGCGTGTGTTTGTTGCTATTCATTGCATAATTGACATCATTGGTGACATTCACTATTGCGCTTTCAGTACTGTGACCTGGGTAAGATCCAGACTGGAAAGTACTTAGAGTATTATTGCGATTAACTATGCCCGCGAATGGGCTCAGATCTCCCATGACGAGTACAATTTCAGTACAGTTCCATTACAGACTCACTTTTTTATGCGGCTTGTTCGTTGTAGGAACAACGAACAAGCCGCATAAAAAAAGTGAGTAAACACGACTCGGTCTCGGAACGAACGTTAGGGTTTGTGCAACGCATGACGTTGCGATATCAAAAGCTCGCTTGCTGTTGGTTAATCTCACCGACTCGCATCGCTTTGTCCGCAATTGTTTACGTTACGTTCTATTTTAGTTGTCCATCATCTGGCCATTGTTAGCTAGTGTTTACGGAGTGTGAGAGACCGACAGCCGAGTGCTTTGCGGTAGGACCCGCCTTCTGCGGTTAGCGGAAGGCTGAAAGCCGCACGTTGACCGAAATTTAAAACCATTCCCAGACAGCTTACGCTATGGCTTTGTGGAATGCAACGTCACTACTCGCGAATTAAGCATTGCTGGGTATCTTTTTCTCGGTAAAAACAGGTTGGCAAAGAGTGAATAAACGTCCGGGTAATTGTGATTTAGATTCCTCAGCTTTGTTTGATCTTGTTAATTCTGAATTAGTGGGAATGAGCTTGTTTTAAGTAACTTCTTGTATGACTAAGTTCGGATGCGATTTATTGAACAGCATCAATACATTTAGGTTCAGTGGATGTTGAATTTTGTATTGAACAGCTGATGTTTTTTCGCGATTTCATAGTTGGTCCCATAATAAAAGTTGTTCAGTTTGCTTGTTTGAACGAGCGTACAAAATTTGGCTGCTGCTTAAAAATGAACCCTGTACAGGACATAAAATATACTAACGTGATAACAAAATAGCGCAATACCTCACACACCCCAACCTATATTTATTTTAATAGAATAATGCAAGCCATGAAAGTAAAATTTCGTGAACTATTTAAGAAGTTTACGAAAACTTGCTTTTTTTTTATTTAGTTGCATATCTTGCAAATTTTAAAATCTATGATCGCGCGCCTGCGGTACGCTTTGAGGAAAACACGATAGAGTTAAGAAAATTTAAAAAGCAGCGTGCTTAATATTTTTTTTTAACATTTGACCCATATTTTAAATAGTGGAATCTATTTGTTTTCTCAATTCTGAACAAACTAGTGTCATTTCATAATTTCATTTATTAAATGTAGATAGTTTAATTAAGGTTAAAATTCGATTCGAATAGAAGCGGTTAATCATAATACCTCATATACGTCCCTACCGAGAGGCTCGAGCCTACCCCGAAGTTAGGGTGTTTAGGCCTTAACCACGCTGGCCTAGTGCGGATTGGTCGACTTCACATACAACTTTGAATTTCTTCGCAGATGTATGCAGGTTGCCTCACGATATTTTCTTTCACCAAAGGAGCGTCAGACAAATGTACATCATATGAAATTCTAAAACGGAAAACACATTGGTACATAGCTGTCTCGAACCCCGGACCTCCCGAGTGTCGAGTCTACGGCGCCACCGATGCTCCTCGAGAAGCTTTCAATTCATCATTATTATCAATTTGCTACACATATACATTATCACAAATTTTACACACAATTTTGTCTAAGGTCATTTACATATCAAATATCCTAATAATCCTAGGAAGTAATCAATTCATCATAACCACTTTCAACAATCTCCTGGTTTACTTTTATATGGAAATACCACAGCTTCAAGTTCCTGTTAGAACAGTTGATGCATAATGTTAATTTAGTTACCCACACAGGATGGGGATACAATAAACACGGATTTAAACGCATTCCAACGTGTTATTTCATACGATGATTTCTATGATTTATCCAATTCCGGCACGTAGTATTGTGTTAATAGCATCAAGCAACGTAGTAAATACGTGAATAGTTCCGGGCTGTCGTATGAATGAAATTAGTAGCTGCTTATATTTACTTAAAGTAAGACGTATTAGTAATACAATAACTGATTCAGCGCGGAACTTTATTGTTTTGGTGACTTCAGGTAAGTGCAAAGTGTTTAAACAATTAAACATATATAATTAATATTATTGAATACATCATATTATAATGACAAATGTGTATTTTCTATTTGTTTCACAATTTTTAACTTACATAGAGTAACAAAGAGAGAAATGGTTTAAAAATATACGAAGTCATGAGAAATATTCTAAAATATTTTTGAAAACGTTTTTCCTCAAAAACGGTTTTCTTAATTGATTCAGTTTTTTTTTCATTCTCAACGTAATCAGACTCATGACTTACTTGATTAATATGAAATAAAGCATCAATAATTGCTAACAAATTCCCGCAAAAGCGATTTCGGAGCATTCCCCGAAGCAATTGGATGAAACGAACGAAATCCTATGAGTCAGCTGTTGTCTATAAACAGAAATGTTATTTCAAGCGTAACAATTTGTTTTCTTATGTCTGATGGAAATTCGCACAAGACTGCTAGAGAACGCTTTCACCTAACAAACTGTAGTATAAGAAATTATTAATAATAGTCTTATTAACTATTTTTTATTGACACTGGTTTCAATTAACTCAATGGCTATTAGCATTAATACCGTATAATTTACTATACAACGTATTTAAATTATATAAATTGTTACATAGATATTTGAAACAATCTTCAGCCTCTTTAAATTCACTCAGATTTTGATTAAAATAAATTGAAGTGAATTAACAGAATGCCTGTTGACAATTTAAGATAATAACTCGTGTAAACAAAAAAAAAATACAAATTTATTTATTTATTTAACAATTTAAAAAATATCCTATTGTTACAAAATTAACTACGATGAATATTTTTTCAACGATGATTATCTGAGAATTTTTGCTCACTGTATTAATCGGACCTTAATAGAGCGATGCCAGATGAAGGTAAATAAATATCCAGTTTCATTGTTTGAAGAGTCTCGTTAAAAGAACGTGTCGAAATATTTGATTTGCGTTTCAATGGGATCGTGGATGTTTTGTTTTAAGTGTTGATGTTCCTCTTCCTATACGTGAGTAGCTATTTGAGATGGTATTCGGCGTGAATGACGCTGACAGATATACGTTTATACGAAATGTCCGTGATATGTAAAGCTAGCCATATACGCCTAGCTTTATCTGTTAGGTTTGCGTGTATACTTAGTTAAACCTGAGTCCGTAAGGATTCCACTTATAAAAATTGCATTAGCTTCGGCCTCTAGAGTCCATATGCTCTTTCAAATATGTACTTTTCCTAGTGCCACCCCAGCTTTGATGCAAGCTAAGTCAATTCTTTTATAGGTCACAACGTTTCGGATTTCAGCACACAGAGAAATTCACATCCAAGCTCTCTCTCTCTTTCTCTCTCTCTCTTCTTCTGTTTTCAGGTACTGATAACCTCGAGAAAAGAAGATATTGCTGCCAGCAAAGATAATTACAAATTTTTACTAAGTTACTATGAATTGTTCGTAAATCAAAGCTGTTTTACTGCATAATCGCTCGCTAAAATTTTATGTTCTGTTACTGAAAAATATTTTAAGCGTTGCGAGGAAAAAAAACTTTATTTCAGCTTCGAGAATTCGCTCGCATTCCCTTCGACTTCGGCAAGAAGAGTTTTATTGCCATACTCTTCACAAAAATGTCGGTGTTGCTTGAAAAATATAGTATTACCAAATACTTAGCCTAAAAGGAATTTCTCGCTATCGTGTTTTCTAGTGATTAAAGAGTAAAAATTTATGGTAATTAAGCTCAACCGCTTGTGTTTTGCAGCGGTATAGCTACTTAACACAGACAAGGGTCTGATGGGCGTTATATACTTTCCAGGAATCATTCTGAGCGTTACTTTCGGCTTTTTTCTAATTATTTACATTTTCACCGTATACATACAAACATAAGTACCTAGGTAAGTGGTTTACTTTTTGTGTTGCCTTTTAAACAGAACTAGCTGTGCCCGTGCACTAAGTTTTACTTTAATAAAGCTTAACACTGTACTTTCCTTGTTTTTTTTGGATGGGGATTTCTCAGCTTCCTGTGAGAATTTTGAATCCTTCCTTTTTGGGCGCTTATGTAAACCAACGAATGTCACTATCAAATTTCAGGCTTCTAGCTTCAGTAGCTTAGGCTCTACGTTGATAGGCAATCACTTAATAAATATCGATTTACTGTCTTCTTCAGTCAAACTGTTTTGTTGGAGTGGCCGCGACTGTAGAGAAATTTGTGTTAGGTGCTCTAATCAAAAATGGTGAAATTTACAACTAATAAGACTATGTCAAGAAATGATATTTCAACAAATAAATGTTGATTTTTTCTATCTAAATTAATATTTATATCTACATAAATATTTTTACAAATATCACTTAAAGATGAATTTATACGTCCTAACCGATTTTCGTTCAAGCAAAATAATACATTATTTTCATAAAATATGCTTAGAGTCTGTTCCATACAAGGGAAAGGCGTACATCTCATATTTTTCTCATGACGTAGGCTGGTCACGCCTTTTCGCTACTCTTGGAAACATGGCAAACATATTTTACAAAAGAGATTTATTACTGTAAAAACAGATATTGATTCCAGTTCCTTGTTTTACACTTAAAAAATATCAATGTTATTATATAAGCTTTATTCATATTGTAAATAAGCAAAATAATGAAATCCACGTATCACAGTTATTGCTAACAACGGGTTTGTTTCTTCAGTGAGTTTGTTCGACAGTGAGAATCTGAAGAATTACATGTGAGAATACAGAAAGAAAAGTTTAAATGAATTGTTAATTTATTAAATAGCTCAAAATACTATAATACCAGACTGTAATACAATCTATATACTTGTGAGTGCTGTATAACCCCCTGAGGGAACTAAGCAAGGGATTATAATGTAAAAGCCTCTTATAATCAGTTAAAATAAAGTATAATTAATGTAAGTCAAAGCGGTAGTTTTGCCAAAATATGCAATTGCTACATTGCATATATATGAATATAATGATTTCATTTTGTGTACATATATCGGTTTCGATTTAAACTCAATGCATCTATGTTATAAATAAAATAAATAAGTTTTGTGATATAATAATTTGTACTATAACCGCTGTAAATTTTATCAGTGGCTGCAGTTGTTGAAAATGATGCCAGTCTTACCTAAATCCCTTTGAAAATGTTGCTGTTATACCTATCTCATCTCATCTCATCTCGGACCGACTTTTAATTTCCTTCGAATTAAAAATTGGTTTGCAACGAATCGCAAAGTGACAGCATAAAATCAACCATTCAAGAACGTGTCAGTATACGTGAAACAATACTAGGTTAAAATCAAATAAACAGTTGTCTGTGCCCAGAACACGCGACCCTCTAAAGTCAAACAAACTGAACATCTAATTAGATAATTACCGTAGCGATACTACAAAGAATACTGACTATATACAGATAAACTGACGAAGAAACAAACCCGTTGTTTGCATACCTACATAATACACTTGTGTTAGATAATATTTGTCCTATAGATATTGGAGATGTAACATAAGATACGACCAATCAAATTAAATGTAATTATTGGGTTTGGATCTTGAATTCTACTATTGGGGCCATTATTCAATAATAAGTCTGCAGTAAACATAATAAAATATGTAGTAATATTATCTGTGGATTGGGCTTAAATCAAATAAGGTTTCAGTTCGCGAATTTCAAGACAATTATTGAAAACTAATTAGAAATAAGTTTTTCGTCTAGATTCGTATATTTTTATTTCAAATTTAATAGGAAATACCCTAACTGGGATTCTTAATAAAAACATTTGTGACCTTTGCCTCTAACTTAAATTTTATTTTCGCGCTTCGTTGTTTCAACCTATATACGTCCCATTGCTGGGCATTGGTTCATCCTCAGACGAACTGTATTGGTCTACTACACTACGCTCGCCCGACGGATTTGTTTAGGGTTTTGTTTCGTAATTGCTGTAATCTGTAGTCAGGTTTTACGACATCCACGGAGAAAAAGGGAGCGGCGCTTTATGTTTCGCGACTAGAAGTAGGTACACATTAGTCAATGTGTTTCCCCTTGTTCCAATTTAACTCAGTCGTCTATTAAAGGTATCAGCTTATCTGTAGCATTTTTAATTATTACTTATCATAAATACTCAGATATACGTGCAGATATGTTTACTTTCGCGTTTTCGTGTTACTTTCGCATATTTTGTAATAATATTTAGAGGCTATGTTATACTTTTTCTGCCGGCTACAATACGAAAATTTTAACGAATATAAAATACTAGCTGACGCTGTGGTTCAGTAGTTATAGTACTTTGGATCAGGGTTATAATACACTTCTTAATATAGTAAAATTTTAATATAATATACGAAACATCCAAGAAACTCTGTTATGTCGTAAACATCAAACACATATAATTATGACGGGGAATAGACTGTAGCACAAAGAAATCGAAACATAACGCCATCTACTGGATCATTACTCAACCTAGATAACCAAGTGTTGTGTTCATAAATTAACTCTTCCCGCCATCTTTTTGAAACTTATGGAACTTAAAAATAAATATACTAACCATTTAATTTGCAATAATAAATTTGAGATCAATAGTCGATATAAAAACTTTGAAGTTGGACCAGATTACATACAGTACCTAAGTCAAATTTAATAAAAATCGGTTAAGTAGTTTTGAAGTTTATCCCGGATAAACATCGTGTCGCGAGATTTTTATATATACAAGGTTACTTTTAATCACCAATTATGATAATTTAAGGACCAATCCATTATTTTATTAAAAAAATATAATAAAATACTGCACTAAACAAGTGCAGCACTTTTTTGATATTTAAAAAAATATATATAAAATGAAATAGTTGAGATTTTTTAATATTTATATCATTCTACTACCGTGTCCTGAAGCGTCCCTTAAATTATCCGGGGTTATAAAAAAGTAACTGTATAATAATGATTTTTACTTAGTCTTTTTTTATTATAAACAAGCAAACTATCCACCTGATGGTATGTGGTAACAGTCACCTATAATACATGTGGCTCCTGTGAGATTCGTAGTAAAACTAGCTGCAACTCCCTCAAAAACCACAGTGTACGTTGCCAACTTGTGACATCAGATGTAAAGTCACAGTACCCAGTAATTTCTCCTACCCATAGGCGTAGGTATAACTTTCCGATGGGGGGGCCCAAGATTAAAACTTAAATTTGCCTAGTGTATACTGATACTTGGAAATAAAAGTTCATTCTATCTAGTATATGTTAATTTTCAATGGGGGGTGTCCGGACCCCAAGCCCCCCCCCCCCCCATACCTACGCTAATGCACCTACCTACCCTTCAAACCGAAACACAGCAATGCAAGCACTGCTGATTTGTGGCAGAAATAGATAAGACAGTGGTACACATGCAGACGACCCTGGTACAGTCACCCTCCTGTATTTTTATATTTAACATAAAGGTTATACAGTGGTTCATAATACCCAGACTTCATTAATTTACTAAATAAGCTATTTATAAACAAGAAGAATTTCTAAGAAATAAATACCGTGGACTTTAAGAATTATTTCCACGAAAATAAGTTCTCTGGGTCTGATTCAACGATAAAAAACAATGTTATGATGTATGATTTATCGAGTGCACGTTTGGTTTTGGCGAAAGCTCGCTATTCTAGGCCAAATCGCCATGAATCATGGTAACGGCCTCTTGGAGTAAATAGCTTTAAGGTCAAGACTGAAGTTGATGTGTCTGGCTTTCAGTGTACTGGACTAAGATTACGTTACTGTTCCGACCCGAAGTGGTCTGCATTGATTATGTTCACCAGGCTTACAAAAAACGAGTTGGTAGATTTGTGACTTGTGTGAGCAAATTTCCAATTTGTAATGCAAGCTATAAAATTTGTTTTTAAACTGTTTTTTTATGCAGATATAGAGAGAGCTCGACTGTCCATGCTCTATAAAATTATGATAAGGCAGTGTTTTGAAGAACAATTTCGCGTTATCCCTCCCTCTCCTTTCTACTCCAGGAAGTTTACGATGCCACCCGCACATTGTACTTATAAGCCTTTTGCACTCACGGAACGGTTATGTAATCTTTCCTAAACCGCACCATAAAATTATGAAACTTTCTACATGCGCATGTGTTCTCTTACCTTTGTTTTGAAAAGGCACCTTGCAGTCCTTCAGAATAACAAGTTGGGGTTGTTCTATTGCTTCATATACCTTTCGATCAGTTTACAGTACATGGAGTGAAATTAACCTAATGTGCACTATAAAAATAAAACTATAATGTGTCGTGAGTACGTGAATAATCATATAAAAAATTTAATATTTTTAAGCTGCTGTAAGAATATTGAAACAGTTCTACTCTTTCATGAGGAGCGTATACTTGTGTTCCACCCATGCTAAAAAACCGGCGAAGTGACAGAGGACTCGCGCCGTTACTGTTTTCAGATTATTTCCTGTAAGACATTGCTATGGGTATTGATTCTTTTGTGAACTTTTAATTAACAAAAACATGCCATATAAAATCGCGTTCACTTACGTTTGATTTTTCTACAACTAAGAGACCGTGTAGACCCGAGAATTGATATAAATTTCAATTTGATAGGCATCTCTACGCGTTCCTCAGAAAAAGGGTCATGACAGACAGACAGATAATCAGACAGACTGAGAGGGGGACTGCAAAGTGATCCTATGGGTTCCGTTTTTTACGAAACCTTAAAAACGAATGAATAGAAATGGCAATAAGTATAATTTACTTACAGGCTTGAGGCTACCGTGTAATGGTAATTTACAAAATTTCTTCAGTGGGTTAGAAGATAATATTTATTGCTTAAATATTCCAAAGTTTTGGCGTTTTTATTATGAATTTTATTCTCCTCTCATTACACCGGCTCGTAGGAATTAATTAATCTTAAAGCTCGCTTAGTAATTTCTTAATTAGTTAACATTTAATAAAAATACGTTTTATTGTGAAAACAAGTGAAAAAATACTATTCTTATTAATTATTTTTTTTATACTTTCATGGTCATTTTCGTGTTAATCCTACGACCCACAAATATGCGATCTATCCCACCATAGTCTAAATGTAATTACCTATACATCTAATCAAATTTTATTTTTGTTCGCCGTGGGTAAATGTCCTATGGTAAAATGCCCAATGTCCTTTGTTTGCTGGATGTTTAAATAGAGCAGAAAATGTGGCGAGTTTTTAGGTTTTCGAAGCTTTAAATCTCTTTTAACAATGAACTTAATAAAAAAAGGAAAACATAGGAACATGCTAATAGTGACCATAGATTTTTTTTAGAAAAAAAGAACTATTGCTAGAACTATTGCTAATTGTGAGATAATGCGTGACTCAAGTCCCGTCTTGGCAGCCCGTGCTACGCCTGCTGATGGTGTAAGTGGCTACTGGCTCACAAGCGATGCCCGTCTAACGGCCCTGTCGTAAGTAAATGTTAATAGTATTTTGATTTCGACTGTCCAAAATCTACTATTTTGCGAATCTGGTATTTTGAGAATCTGGTATTCCGCGAATAAAGCAAGCAATCAGCTATGTTACCTAAAAACTATCTTACCTAAACTTGTCACCATATCAACAATGTTTATAACATAATTGTGTTCCAACAATTAGAGGTAAGATAGCCAGTTCCTCAGTTGTTCAGGAGTCTAGGTGAAGCTCACTTTCACCTTCGGTTATCGTCACTAACCACCAGGGTAGATGAAGACCCACAGACGATCTTGGCAGGCGATTGCCGACTTTTGTGAGTCTGTTGTAGTACAGAAAGAGGCAGCTGAAAGAAGGAGGGAGGAGGATCCTCTCGCAGATGCGAGAAGGCGTCGGAGGACAGGGCGACGGAGAAGGTGGTTCCAACAGACTTTGCTGCCCTAGTGGGAGTTTGCGGGTAGTCGTCCGTGGGGTGACGGCTGGCTGTATTGCACAGGTTCCTGCAACGGTGGGGGTGCTCCGTAGGGTATTCCGGACCCCCCATGCCTCTGACGGACAGAGAGCGGTGTGCCTGCGGGCAAACGCCAGGCGGGGTATGACGGGGACAAATGCACCAGCGTGAAACTCCCCCTTCCCCGCCTACCTGGCGAGCTGCTGAACGCCGGGGTGGTTTAGTTGGTAGGTCGGCGAGTCACCTTCTCGTCGGAGTCCAACATAACCCTGCACACCCCAATGCAGGGCATCCATGAGGATTCCCCCCGTAATAAAAAAAGGGGAGATGAAGACCAAGATCTTTTTGTCATAATATGTTAAAGAAAATAAGGTTGTGTTTTTTGTGTTGAACTCACTGATTCGCCGTTTCATGAAAGTCAAATGAAGAGAGTGTAAGTCAGTAGTAGAGAGTCGTGCCAAAAAACTTGCGTAACAAAAATCTGTTCGCTGCCGCGTAGGAATAGTCTAGATTGAAGTAAGTTATTGTTATAGATCTCGTCCAAGTCTGCGTTCGTTAATTTACTAAATTGGGTAAGTAGTTTGTTTTTACAGAATGATATTGGGAGAGATATTTTTTTTAAATATCGTTACGCAGTGGTATACGCAACGATTTATGAAGCAATCAAACAATTACTGTAGCAGTTTTCGGGTACTATACTTTGTCCATTTTTTACAGATCGACGCACATGAAATGTTGTATTGTTTACGTGAAAATGTCATACAAATAATATTGTACTTCATGGACGGGTACCGCCCACTTAGTGATGTGCCACACATAATGATTACTAAGATTGTGCCACAGATTACGAATAATCGGTAGAAATAAATGAGTACAACCAAATTGTAAGATAGAAACCAAGTACCTAATTAAAATAATAACATTATATAAAGTTCATTATATAAATTTCTTCTTAGTTTATGGCATACAAATAAAACAACTAGAATAGTTTAATTTCTTTTATTATCATGTGTGTATTTATTTGATAAGGCTGACGTGCCATTGTGGACATAAGCCTCAAATAAATATTTAGATAATAATAAAAATAACAATATAATTTCCAAGATGGCGATTTTACCAGAGTGAGACTGTACCGAGTCGTCTGCATGGGTACCTCTATCTTACTTATTTCTGCCGCCAAGCAGCGATATGCTTGCATTGCTGTGTTCCGGTTTGAAGGGTAAGACAGGCAGTGAAATTACTGGGTACTGTGACTTAACATCTTATGTCACGGGTTGGCAACGTACATTGGTATCACTGTGAGGCTTGTTATGCGCAAGCCTTACGGAGACCACGTGTGCTATAGGCGGCTGTTGCCACTTACCATCAGCTAGGCAGTCTGCTTGTTTGCCAACTTAGTTGCATAAAAAAAATTGAAACAAATAAAACAAGTATTTCATTATATTAATTTATTCAGACGTATCAGATTCTTCATAAAAACTGGAGTCATCGTCAGATGTGTCCTCGGTATTAATGATGAGTTCATTCTGTTGTATATTGTCAAAGGCAACATCTCGATCCCAGTCAGACATTATAATTTTCTTTGTTCGTTCAACGACACTCGCCCAGTTTTCAGGTGTAACATCACCACACGCGTTATTTAAAAGTGCCATCATCTTGTTTGCTGTGAACGGTGGCGTAGTGTTCTTTCTTGCGGCGTTTCCTTTTACTTGTGCCCATATCAGCACAATAGCATTGTACTGGCAATGGTAAGGTGGGAGTCTGAGCACAATATGTCCACATTCTGCTGCCATTTCATCAATGACATACCGTTTTGGTTGTTTATTTTCATTTAAAATGCTCACTAATTCTACTTTTAAGTAGGAGTCGTCCACATCCTTGCCCTTATTAGCACGAAGTCAGTTAATAATCTCTGCTTTGGTATTTGCTTGTGTGGGCATTTTATCTATTTGCCGAGAATGATAGGGATATCAATAAATATCACCGAAGGCTCTTCTAACGATAACAGCATTTCCCTAAACCAATTTTCGTAAACTTCCGCGTTCATTTCTTCGTGATAATCACCAGATTTTTTTTATTTGAATGCTAATAGAGCGTCTGCCACAAATCCTTTTGATGTTCCAGCGTGACAAATGATAAGGCGTTCGCCTTTACCAATAGGTACAGCGGAAGTTGAGGCAGCAGTATCGTCAGTCCACGATTTTGAGACTGTATGATTAGAATTAAGCCAGGTCTCATCGGTAAAAACAACATTGGGCCAGTCTTCTATATTTTTCGCTTGTCTCAAAAATTCGCACCGAGCAAGAGCAATATCGTGACGTTCCATCAAAATCTTCCTTTTATCTAATTTTTTAAAATAAAATCCAATTTGCCGTAACACTTTTGCTAACGAGGACTTTTGACCGCGAAACAAACCACTATTTCGCAGTGATAGAACCATTTTTCTTAAGGTTGGGATTTCTTTTCTTTGATAATAGTCATCTATATCACGACGAATAGCGTCGGTATCAAAGCTGTCAACAGCTGTAACTCGACGGGGCTGACGTTTCTTTTTTGGTGTTGAGAGTGTCTTTTGTTGCATTTCACTGCCACTATAGGCCTCTTTGTATATTTTTGTCACTGTCAAAACACTGATACCCAATGCAGCTGCAACGCTGTTTTGAACTTGTGAAATAGGTATAAGAGGGCCACCATTACTATATTCTTTCTCAAAATATTCTTGTAGCCGCACCACAAACTTCCTCGTCTGTCCTTTCAATACAACTCCTTTCGGCATATTCAGAGCTTACGGAAGAACGGTTTGCTCAATACAAAGTAACAAATCAACACTATATAACTACTCAACCTAACGGAATATGACTACTCAACTTAACGTTTGATAAAATGTTCAAAAACAAGAATTACGTTGCAACTGTCGCAAGATCAGTGAACAAGTGACTTCAAAATGGCGTCATACACCACCAAAACATGGTGTTGCCAACACTTAAAAATATTTAAACGTAAAAAGTCAAAGATATTATTAATTATTTTTTTTAACTGAAATTATTAATTATAATCAATTAATCTAATTGTACAGAGTATTATATTATAATTTTGTGGTATGTGTTTTTAATGATTATTTAGACATGCACAGCGGCGCCATTTAGTGCGTACCTTTTTTTTTTTTTTTTGGAAGGGGGATAATGCTTTTACGCATTCCTCGTGGTCGAGCCAAACCACGAGGATATGTGGGACTCCCCAGGCCGAACTCGGCCCGGTCCTACCCACTAAAAACCCCCCGCAGCTTCTCCGTCCGTCACAAGACAGGGGGAAGGGGACAACAGCGAGGCCTTGTTCCCGCTGACCCCCTGCCCGTGAATGCGCCCGTTTCCGGACTCCTGCTACGCCTAGGGCGTGTAGCTCAGCTGCTTTGTCAGCGGCGCTGGTGTTGTGCGCCACTCTTCACCCCGAAATATCCCAGCACTAGGTGCCCTGGGGTTGGTTACCACTTATATGGCGGGGATCCCCTCCCGCGGCCGCCTCCTCTTGTATGATGGGGGCCCTGACTACGTCCTCGGTCACCTCCATCTCCGTCCCTCCGGAGGTTTCGGGTGGCCTATTTGGCGCCGCCCTCCTCCTTCTCCTATTGATTTTTGCCTTGGGGGCAGAGCAGGTCTTACCCCCAAGGCAGTGGTCCGCCGGTTTCCCAGCCGCCGTACATAATGGGCATTTAGGCTTCGACGAGCACGTCGACGCCCTGTGCCCTGCATCCCCGCACCGGTAGCAGAGTGCGCTCCGGTCCACCTCCGCCCTGCAATCTACTCTCAGGTGCCCCGACTCGAAGCACCTGAAGCACCTCATTTCACGGAGCTGGAGGAGCTTCACCTTAGCGGCGGACCATCCCACCAGCAACCTCTTGGCGGAGGCTATCTTCTTGGCCGCTTCCACCGGGCAGCACATCCACGCCGTGCCCATGGTGTAGCGGCCCTGGCGGATCTCCCCCACCCGGACCTCCTCAACTTGGCACTCGCCGGTCTTTGCGAGTGCCTCTTTTAGCTCTTCCGGCTGGACGGATTCGTCCAGTCCGGAAACCAACATCTCCACCATCTTGGTGGGAACGATGACCCGCGCGACAGTCGGGTCGACTACCCTTTTAAGGGCGACGGCAAGGTTGACCGCGCTTGCGTCTTTCTCGTCGCCCGTGACGAGGATTACGGCCGCCCCAGTCAAAGACCTACGGAACTGGACACCCTCTATGTTCAGCTCCGCGAGGTTTACCTTGGCTCTGGCGGCCGCAATTACCCCGGCATATGAATGGCCTTTCTCCTCGGCACATGGCTGCAGTGACAGCACCACTGCCGCCGTTTTCTGCGAACGCAGTTTAGGCTGCCGAGGAGGAGCCTTCTTCTTCTTGGGAAGAAGAGGCTGCTTCGGCATTGTGGTGGCTGCTGGTATGCCATCCCCTCTCTGTCGCTTCTGCCGGCCGCGCTTCACCACCATGGTCCAGGCCTCCTCCGTATCGGATGGGGCCGCTGGAAGTATGCATGGCTCCCTCGCTACGGTATTTTCCACAGCAGGTTTCCTCCTTCGAGACGGTTTGCGCCTGCTCGGAGAAGCCGCGAGCGCAGAGGGAGCGCTTTTCGTAGCGTGTTTAGTGCGTACCTACACTAAGCAAGTTTATGCTTGTATTATGGATATCACTAAAACAACGGATAAATAAACATATAAAAAGTATTCTGCTTTTTTTGTTGTATATACGTACATATTATAGATAAATCACACCCAGACACAGAACAAATACTCGTGTTCATCACAGCACTAATATTTGTACTAGGTAAAATAATAAATCTAATGAGATTTTGTAATAATTTATTAAACACCACAATTTTTGATAACTAAAATACTTTCGATACTTATAATCTATTAAACAATGTTCTAGCATAAAATCGATTATAGCTTTAAATCGAACGAGTTATGTGATAGGGTGTCACTATTTTTACTTCAATCGATCTGTCAAAAAGATAATAAATGAATGGACAGACTTATAATCTACATATATCACAAATTGTTTTGCTACTTACGCTGACAGTCAACAGTACAAAATTGTAAGAATAACAGACAATATAAATTTTGCTCTTTTTCTTGAGTTTCTTTTTTCTCTTAGTAATTCTTATAATTGATGCTAGTATACTTTTCAACATTAAGACATCAATATTCTCTACAATCTAACGCAAGTAATCTCATAGAATTATGATAAGAAGATATTTATTAAATTGTTTTTAACGAAATTTGTTGTTTACCTTGAGTTGATGATGAATTGTAAAATATTCTATTACCTAGGTGTAACTTGAGCTAGACAACACTTATTTAGTAATATAGTACAAAGTTTTAGTTATTCAAAATAACATAAAAAGTGTCGCGTTATATAAAGCAATATACAAAACAATACTCTAATCCAAATGAACAGAGTCATTATCAACGATTTCTCTGTAAATATTACTTTTGAGAATCCTGATATTGTAAAATGTGTTCCGACTGAAGATCCAAGTGGGTTAAGTGGCTTCTGTTTTTAAATTTCCTTGTTTATAATTGGTATCTCTGAATATTGCTCCAAATTGTTGGTTAATGAGGACTCATTCAAGTATTTAGATCGAAATTTCAGAATGTTTAACCAAATCTACAAACTGCTTGATTAAGGGATGAATTTGGTTTAAAAACGGTTATAATATTTAAAGGCGATTGTATTAATAGGGTAATAAATTATGAGACTTCTATATAACCATTTGTTGTGTCGATTCCTAATTGAATCATTTAATTTCATTGCAATTTTAATTTGTTCGTCCCCCTTTTAAATGAATGAAATATTTTAAAGCAATACATTCATTTAATTATTAACTTTAACAACATTTATGGTAAGTGAGGTACAACGCTTTCAGTTAGAAATCACTCAAATTGCCTTTTCTTTAGTTCTTTCTTATCAAGTTAGATTTTTCCTTAGATTGTCAAGTATGTATTAGTGATGTATGTAACACGGATGATAAAATTTTTCGTAATTAAAATTCAACTGACATTTGCGTAATTTGTCAACTTCGAAGTTGTTAAATAAATTTGTTAAGACTTCGATTTTATCCTAGTAGTAAAATGTATCAGTTGCTTATACCGTACATGCTTTAATTTTAATCTAACATAACGCAGAGAAACTAACTTTATTACCCACTCATCACGCTGCAAGGTAGCTAATGTTGCACGTCGGTACGCTGCCGAGTTTACCGCTTAACCCAAAATTTACAAATTAATCAAAGTCAACTCACTGATTTCGTGTGACGATAGTCATGACGTAACTAATTCCTCCGCGGAACTTGATCGATGGCCCATACAATTAAGCGTTATTCCTTGATGACTAACTTAATTAGGTACTTCCTTCATCCAATTCGGGAATATGATTGTCGAAAGATAGTAATATGGTAGGTATTATATTTTGTTTCAGAAACCAACGTAATTTTCGAAAAATAAAGGTAGAACTTAAAATAAATATATTTCCAAACATTGCTCTATTTAAAATAGCCCTGCGTTCCGTAAAACGATAAAAGTGATAATATCGCGAATCCGACCAAAGTCACAACATAACCTGCTGATTCAATAGCCCTTATATTTTGTAACGATTTAATTTGGTCAGATTCGCGATATTATCGCTTTTATCGCAATTCGGAACGCACGGCAGATCTGGCCTATTAATTACGGTAAATCTGACTTATATGACAACAGAAATTATTATATAGTAGTGATTGCAATCATTCAATAATGGTCTATCTATGTTATTATTATCGTCATCATTTCAGCCAAGAGATGTCCACTGAACGACAAATTCCTCCACAAGGATTCTTGCATCCGCTTCTTGCATGCGCTTCTTACTTCCCACGTCCTCCACCAGATCGTCCAGATCTCCATCTGTGGGGGGCCTACCAACGCTGCGTCTTCCGGTACACGGCCCCTCGATTCTACTCGAGCTTTTGCCCTTTTTGACCAAGGGCTAAACTCTTACGGTTATCAGTCCCATGTCCAAAGTGTTCTGCCCACATCCACTTAAGTTCACAATTCTTTGGTCTATGTCGACTTTAGTCATCATTTCTGATCCGATCATATAGAGAAACTCCGAGCATAGCCCTCTCCATTGCCTTTTGAGTAACTTTGAGCCTCCTTATAAGGCCCACTGTGAGAGTTCTTGTTGCGAGACTCTTGCTGTAAAACCGAGTCCTAAACCAACACAAAAGGCTAACCCATGCCATATTTGAGCAAGACTCTTGGTCAAACCTTACATGGGTCAGCCTTGGTCTTCATATTGCTACAATTAGGCCGATCTTGGTATCGGTCTTGCAACAAGACTGGGACATATAATAAAATTTTTGGCAGTAATGTGCAAAAATGTCTATTACCAACTAACGTTTTTTACGGTGGGATAATCTGTAACAGATCTCAAGAGGATGAGTTGACGAAATTGCCGGATTGTCTTTACCGATGTAACTCCGATCACTGCTGTGCTGTCCCTGCTTCCTGGCTAAACCTTTTTTCGAAACCCCCCAGATAATTTTTTGGATAGATAGATCGGCTGTTAACTATACGGGGCCTCTTTTGTCAATTTGGAATTAAAAACACTGAAAATCTTCCCCACTATGTTTGCTTTCACGGTTGAATTCAGAGTTTTGAATTCTAGCTCCGCTCACATTATAATGTACAAATTAAATAAGGAAACGTTGCTAGCCACGTTTTGTCGGTTGGCACGGGCGCAGGACAATCTCACTGAAGCGCTATAGCCCTGGCGACTAATTAACGCTGAAAGTTGTTTCGTTGCGGTGAGAGGATACTACTCTGTTTGAATTAAAGAAATTTGCCAACTTCATTAGTGCGAAAGGTTCGAGCTTCGAGGCCTATATATTTAATCCTCGGACCTTTTATATATAAATAATCGAACGGCATTGAGATGATCTATACTAATATTACTCGTATAAAGAGGAAAGATTTGTTTGTTTGCATTGAATGGACCGCGAAACTACTGGACTGAAATAAAAAAATCTTTCACATTTAGAATCCTACATTATCCCCGATGAACATAGGTGATAGAATATTTTCTTAGGGGAAAAGGTAGAATTCCCACGGAAAAAACGAAAATACGCGGGCGAAGTTGCAAGCGGAAATATGTATATAAGCCTGGAATCGAACCTTCCAAATATACCCAACAACAAATTATTATAGAGATCGATAGAGTCGATTACACGGAACAAATCTCTCTAATAAATTACTTATAGAAGTCTGGAAATTGGCATTGATTAGTAATTTAAAAATATCTATGTCAACATTTTTAGAATCGCATCCATAAAGTTAAAATGGGCAAGACAGTTTTTAAACAAAAATACTGTTACGTCGATGGTATGAGAAACTTTCGGCGTGGTTTTCTTAGCCTTAGAAGCGTTTTCAGGCCGCAGTTCAGTACGTTTCAGGAGGTGCTCTATCACATACTAGAATATCGAAATTTTACCCAAGTTGCCGTTGTTTTCAGGCGCCTGAAACATGTTTTCAGTCCGTTTTAGGCTACCTTCTATCGAACCACACCATAACCTGAAAACCCGTTTTCAGGCGTTTTTGGGACCCCTTATGGGCCTTTGAAGCATACTTTAATATGTGACTAAATTTTCAATAGGTGTGAGTGAGATAGCACGATAAGAAAGAGACAAAAATAGTGAGCACCTTCCAGAGATAAAAGATAGATCGAGATGCATCTGGAAACTTCTAGGCGTGCTGACTGACAGAGATAGAACATGCTCACAGAGACAAACATAATCGGGAATGCGATGGAACTTTCTAGAAAGACAAACAATCGATCAGGTATGGAATGTTCTAGAATAGAAACTTCTCGAATGCCTCGAATGTTTACCGGCTTTACTATAGAAGCGCGAAGGCATACCATGGAACTTTCTAGAAGGTAAACGATCGATCGGATATGGAATGTTCTAGAATAGAACCTTCTCGAATGCCTCGAATGTTCACCGGTCCTACTGTAGAAGCTTGAAGGCGGTACCACGGAACTTTCGAGAAGGAAAGACAGACAATCGATTGAGTACAAAATATTCGAGAATAGAACATTCTCGGATGTCCCGAATATTCGCTGGCCCTACTGTATAAGCGCGTGGGCGAATGCGGACGGGCAGTTCTTTTCAAGAGAGCGAACCGAGCGGATCAAGCGATACAAAGTGACTTGGAGCGATCATCTGCGACTTGGAAGCGTCTCACAGTGAAGTGTTGTGTGTCCATAGTGCTTATAGTGGTTTACAGTGTTAAGTAAAGTGACAATCGATTGGGTACAAAATATTCGAGAATAGAACATTCTCGGATGTCCCGAATATCGATTGGGTACAAAATATTCGAGAATAGAATATTCTCGGATGTCCCGAATATTCGCTGGCCCTACTGTATAAGCGCGTGGGCGAATGCGGACGGGCAGTTCTTTTCAAGAGAGCGAACCGAGCGGATCAAGCGATACAAAGTGACTTGGAGCGATCATCTGCGACTTGGAAGCGTCTCACAGTGAAGTGTTGTGTGTCCATAGTGCTTATAGTGGTTTACAGTGTTAAGTAAAGTGACCTAATTAGTGCTTAATTAAATCTTATCTCATAATTGTTGGTGTTTCGGGATTTTCTATAGAACACCCACCCCATAAACTTAACAATACTTTATTTACTTTTGACGTACTCCAGAAATATTAAAAACGTAAACGGATAGGTAATTTAGACTTCTCATTACCTAAAGAGGTAGAAAGCGGTAATTATTTTATAAAACCTCCTTATTTTTTGACTTAAAGTAGGTTTTTGACTTAAACATGGTACCTATGAAAATTAATATGTAGGTTATTTGGTAGACTTACTAAATTAGCCATTTGTGTGGTTAGTAGACACTTTGTAATAGAAAATCAAACTTTTTGTATAGTTTGTTAATAAAGAAATTTAAAAATTAAGTAATTTTAGAAAAGGAGAAGGGTCCCTCGGATCTCCGACAATAGATAATGAAAAACAACACTTCCTGTGTAAACGATAGGAATAATCATCGAGCTATATTCTATGTATTTATGTATGTATATATCTATGTATTCTAGTATGCAAAAAAAATATCATTTATTTTATCAAAGAGACACGTATAATAATATTTATCGACCACATTATTCTGGTATAGCACACATACTATATGGGTTGATTGGGAGAGATCTTTGCTAGAGATAAGTCCGCCCATGCAAACTACATTTGTAAATTATAAAAATGTGTCTTGTTAAGCAATAAATTGTATATATATAAATAAAATTGTATCAGAAATTCGCCATCTCTTAGCTTAAAGTTATGAAAATGAACGCACGCACCCTACTCGTATTTTTTGGCATTTCGGTATTCCAGTATAGTCACGCGGACAATGCTGTGGACGGGAGGACAGTACGAGTATATTATGTCCACGTATTTATTTTGCTGAACAATTTCAGCTGAAATATCGGGCAAAGATAATCAAAGGCCTTCATGAATAGATGATATAAATGAGTGTTCTCGATATACCCCAAAAGAACCCAGGGGTTTTAAATATATTGAGATTAATGACCTCTGTTACGTATCCCTTTTTTTGTGAAATCCCGAAGAACAATATCTTTTGTTTCGCTTTATTAAATTCAATATTCTGTTTCAGCTAGCTCTGGTTGTGGTTCCCTTGCTTCTTTTGTATCGAGTGAATAATATAATCATGAACTGCAGAAGGAAGAGGTGGAATAATGTGTATTTTTAATTAATATAATGTAGCCTATTCAAGTCTTTTAAATACAGTCAATACACCCATTTAAAAATCTGCGTGTACTAGATAGAATGAAGTTTTCCTCAAAAAAGAAGATAGTAACCAACAGAAAACAAAATCATAAAAATAAAAAAATAAAAACCGACTTCTAAAACACTCATAAGAATACAGACCACATTAAATAAAAATGTTTTGAAGTCAAATTTAAGACTTTCTAGGAGTACATCGTTTGTTTGTTATATTATTTTTAAATTTTAAGTGTTTCTGAAGTCGGTTTTTATATTTTGTATTTTTTTAACTGTTTAGTGAATTTAATACCAGGTCCTCGAAGTGACTTGAAAGAATACGAGAAAGGGTCAATACGTGCCAAATTGCCAATTGTATTTAATAAACTTCTAACTCCTAAAAGTTACTGATCCTTCCATCATCGTACCTATAAATTATAAGGGTTTCCCTAGATTTTCCTGGGACCCCAGCATCAGATCCTGACTTTGGTGACAATGGGACTATTGCAGGAGTACACTCCATCGAATACAAAAAATAATTTTGAAAATCGGTCCACAATTGGCGGAGTAATAGCGTAATATACATACAAAAGAAAATAAAAAAATATACGCATTGAACCTCCTCCTTTTTTGAAGTCGGTTGAAAACATTGATTTCAAAGAGAAAAAAGTTTAATAATCTGTTTAATAGTATATTATTTCAATACCAATTTAGATAGAAGTTGTAAGAAACTTGTTGTAATTGCTCGCAAACACAAAAACGGATTTTAATTATATTAGTGCACTATTCACTCGTTAAACTGTTGTAAATAATAAACATCAACGTAAAGTGACAGGATTGCGACGTGAATTGAACTGTGATTGGTATTTAAAAGGATAAATGTTATTGAGAAATTATTATAAAAATCTGTTACTATTCAAAATTCCATTATTTACGTTTCCAACAAATTTACACTGATTTAATTCGTCCAGAGGAGCAGTGACGTGCTGAAGCCACATACATCTGATTGGTACGTCTTTTTGACAACTAATTTTACCAACATAAACTCTACTCGACAAACGTCAAGCCAATCATAGACAGCATAAAATCACAGACCATAAAATACATTTCGAAGATCCTATTTTAAAGCAAAGGGAGTGAAATACATAGAGCCTTTTCTTTTGCTACTTTTTACTACATAGAATAATGTCGTCACGAGCAATTTCGACGGAAAATGATCGCAAGGTGTTAGTAACTTGTAAGAAGTGCAGTAATAGGGTACCAAAAAGAGATACACTACTGTGTTCAATGTGTAATGACAGGTTTGAGTTTGACTGCGCTGGATACTCGGAAAAATTATGGAGAATTATGAAATCGGATTCAAAAAAACAATGGAAATGCAAAATATGTATTAACAAACAGACTAAGCCCTTATTACCAGTACAAACTAAAACGCCAACATATGTTACAACACGAAGGAAGACGCCAGCAGCCTGTAAAAGTGATGTATTTATTGTATCGTCTACACCTAATCTACACGAAGTCAGAACAAAAAAACCACCACAAGATTTAAATGATTCAACGGAGAAGAAAGAACAACAGTTGATAGTACAAAATAGTAGCTTCCAAACAATAAATGATGTAGAAAACCGGGAGTATGACATGCGAGACGACACAACTGGTAATTCGTTACAGAAACTTTCAGAAACAGACGGTAGCTTCACTTCTCTAACATCAAGTCCATTGGGATATACAAGGGACATAAATAGAAGCCTGCCAGAACTACGACTAAATAATAGTTACAAAATGGAAGCTCTAAGAGAAAAAGTATTAAATCTAGAACAAAATCTAAACATTGCAGAAAATGAAATTGAAACTTTAGTGTTCGAAAATCAAAGTCTGAAAAAACAAATCACTGATTACGAGCTTAAAATTAAACAACTGACACATATCTGCAAATCAACTTCTACAGTCCGATCGTCTACCTAAAGTAAGCAACAAAAAACTATAACTGATGTAAATTCATCATGCTTGTTTCTCGACGAAACTATATATAGAAAAAAAACACCTGAACGTAAAGATACTACAGTACCGACTCTTGAAAACAGCATAAACTACAGAAATCGACGTGCAAAATTGTCAAATACACCAATAGATGACGCCACATGCGACAATGTACAAATGACAAATCCAAGTCCCAAAAAACGGAACATTTATATAGTAGGAGACGAAACTCTAAAAGGTTTGTCAGCCCAGCTAACTAAAACAAGACAAGGGAAATGGAACGACTTGTATAGTACCTGTGCTTTTATCATGAACGATGCCCCTAGCACGGAATTACTTTCCCACTGTGATGCTATAGAAAAAAACATAAATAAAAACGATATTATAATACTAGGATTTGGTAATCATGACGATGATATTCATAGATTACACTCTAATATTTGTTTAGCGATAAGTAAATTCAAAAATTGTTCTGTTCTGTTGTTGCCCATACAGCGCAATACTTATTTTAATGTTGTAAAATTGAATTACTGCTTAAAAGTATGGACCAAACATTTTGACCATTGTACCTATATTGACACTAATCCACTTGACCATAATTACATTTTATTAAATCGACATGATTTATGTAATAGAATCAATGTATGCATCGATTATAGGGAATATGAAAAACAATTTCTTAATATAAATAACATAAAAAAATATCTAGAACACTGTAAAACTCGGCAAATTAATAAACTTTACGCCGTGGACAATTCTAACGTAATTTCTGATGAAATTCAAAATCCGTTTTTTCGATGCCAAAGTTAAAAACACGTTCACAGTTTTCCATCAAAATATACACGGACTATGTGCTAAAAAAGAACTAATTGAACTTATGCTTTCCGATTTTCACTTAGTACCAGATATTTTGTGCTTCACAGAAACGTTTGTAAAAGCTGGAGACGAAAAACAAATAATCTTAAACAACTATGAACTAGCAAGTAATTACTCAAGGCCAAATAAAAGAGGGGGTTCGTGCATTTTGATTAAAAAGGGGATAGAATATAAAAATATACCGTGTTTTAAAAGCCTTCCGACGACATACCACTTTGAAATGTGTGCAACGAATTTGATTTCTAATAGTTTAATAATTATATGCATATACAGAATCCCAACCAAAATTAAGAGACACACGGAATTATTCTTGGAAAAATTAAACTTACTTTTAGACAAGTGCCTCGCGAAGTACTTTAATAAGAAAATTATTATCACGGGTGACTTAAATATAAACATGATGGAGAAAAATGAAATCTCTTTACGCTTAGAAAATATATTAAAGAAATCTAACCTCATCATCCACATTACCATCCCTACTAGAGGCAAAGCTTGTCTGGACCTCATCATAAGTAATATTGAAAACGCTGAAGGATCTGTACACACTTTGTGTTTATCAGATCATGAAACAGCACAGGCTCTGAGCTTCACAGTAGCACAAAAAAAAGAAACCCCTAAAAATACATTCATACTTAAACGATGTTATTCTGATGAAAATATTAATAAGTTCACACAATATATACGAAGTCTTTCGTTTAGTAGTGTATATGCACAAGAAGACTTAAATGCAGCATTTAACGAGTTTCATGAGCTATTTAGTTTATTGTATGGCCTTTGTTTCCCCGTAAAAAAGATCAAAACAAACCACCACATTAAGTCTCCATGGATAACAAAAGGTTTAAAAAAAAGTTCAAGACATAAAAAAATACTACGCTTTAAATATTATTATAGTAAAAATAAATTCGATAAACATAAGTATATGCAGTATAATAAGCTTCTGAAAAAATGTATAATTAGTGCAAAAAGGATTACAAATCAAAAGTACGTCATAAATAGTAAAAATAAATGCAGAGCTACCTGGAATATTATAAAGCATGAGACAGGTAAAGCATTCTGTGGAATAAATATACACAAAATAATAAACCAGGGCAAAGAAATAACAAAACCAACAGAAATAGCTACTGCCTTTAATAATTATTTTATAAATAATACAAACCAAATAAACGACAGCTTAGAGATAACCACTAAATATAATTTAACAAATTCTATCTTTTTAAAACCGATTGATGAATCTTATGTTAAAAAAATTATAGGAGATTTAAACAATACAAAATCAGAAGGATTTGACAACATAAGTACTCAAATAATAAAGAACTGTAAGGACGAAGTATGTACAGTATTGACCTATCTCATTAATTTATCACTGACATCAGGTACGTTTCCAAATAAATTAAAAACTTCAATTATCAAGCCACTTTACAAAAAAGGAAACAAATATGAACTGAAAAATTACAGGCCTATAACACTAATCTCAATATTTTCGAAAATCTTTGAAAAAGTAATGTATGACCAGTTACTTTCCTTTTTTGGAAAACATGACATTATAAAACATAATCAATACGGTTTCCAAAGAGGGAAGTCTACCTCACATGCAGCATTTAGTCTTGTCAATGATATCTTGCAAAACGTTAACAAGAATTCTTATACCACGGTAATATTCCTCGATATGTCAAAAGCGTTCGACTTGGTTTCACACGTACAATTACTGACCAAATTGGAACATTACGGTATTCGCGGACCTGCGCTAGATTGGCTGAAATCCTTTCTAGACAATAGAACGCAATATGTTGAGATAGCTCAGTATAATGATGCAGGTATAAAAGAAAGTTATAAGTCAGACCTCAAAAAGAATGGTTTTGGTGTTCCTCAGGGAAGCATCCTCGCGCCATTGCTATTCCTGGTGACAATTAATGACTTGCCAAATGTTACAAAACATAAAATGACTTTGTTTGCGGATGATGTTTCTGTCATTGTCACCTCAGACCAGCAACAAAATATAGAACAACACAAAAGTGATGTAACATATACTTTAGGACAAATTATTATATGGCTGGAAAAGAATAATTTAAAAATTAATCTAAATAAAACATTGATAATGAATTTTAATAATTTTATAAATAATACAATAAGCATTAATTATAAGGGACATATATTAAACGACGCTGAAAAAGTAAGATTCCTAGGTATCGACATAAATTCAAAATTGGACTGGAAAGAACATATAGAAACAGTGTGTGACAAGATTAATAGATTTTCATTTGGACTATACAAGCTGACAAAGGTGGCAAATAAAAATACCGCCATTACTGCCTATTTTGCATATGTTGAGTCGGTGCTTAGATATGGCTTAATAATTTGGGGAAATGGCACCAATATTCATAATGCTTTTGTTGCTCAAAAAAGATGTATTAGGGCTATAATTCACATAGCTTCGGATGTATCATGTAAACCCTTCTTTAGGACTCTAAATATTTTACCACTCCCGTGTCTTTATATACTTGAGATATGCAAGTTCGTCAAACAAAATATAGGCTTATTCACGAAACTAAATAGTTTTACCAATAGGAATTTTCGAAATCCAAATAGACTTGTACTCGACACGGTCCCAAAAACAAAACGCTTCCTTAAAAACAGCTACGCAATGTCTATTAAAATATTTAATAAAATACCTGAACATTTGAAGCATTTACCTTATACTATGTTTGCTAGACATTTGCGTAAATGGCTTCTAGAGAAAGCATTCTACTCTGTCGAGGAATTTTTAGCACATAAATAAAATGTTAGTTAAATTAAATTGAATCGAATTAGTTTGGACTAAATTAAATTAAATTAAATAAAATTTAATTGAATTAATTCTAGACATTATTAAAATATTAATTAAATGAAATTGGAGTGAATTAAGTCAAATTAATAAAAAATATAATTGAAATTAAATTGAATCGAACAAAAGTGAATATTAAAATTGAATCGAATACATTTAAATTGAAATGGATTAAATTTTATTATATTAAATACATTAAATTATATGACATTGAATTTGAATGAAATATAGAAATTAGAACTGGAATAACTTAGATTAGCCTAGTTAATGTTGGATTAATTGAATTAATTAAATATAAATTACAAATTAACGCTGATTGTAACATCTTATGATCGATGTGTCATTGTTTTAAAATCCCTGAATTTGCATGCTGATATTGGTATCTGCTAAATAGGTAAGAACTTGTAATATGATTAAGAACTCAATGTAACCCTATTTAAAGCAAATAAATGATTTGATTTGATTTGATTTGAAACTTATGAATCATTAAGATGTAGTCAAATTGTCTGTTACCGAAGTGGGTAAAGTCAACAGTACTTCTGGCTGTCAATTGAAAAAAAAAAAAAACATTTTGTGGTAGCCTGATTGGCTATTGTATTAGTATTTTAAACCAAATGCAAATCACAAATATACGATTCTTTGGTTTAGTAGATATTGGACTTATTCGCAAAATGACTCACGCCAAAAAAAACGACCTATTCTCGAAATTACTTTTCTTAAAAATACAATTTCTCATAATACCTCATTCTGCATCAGACTCATTCCTACAATGCTTAACTTCAATCATTCTTCATTTGTTTAACTTCCGATGTATGTGTTTATTTAAATATGCGACACAATTCAAATATCCATTACAAAAATGTAAGCACCTTAAGATAGCGGATTACATATTCTTTTTAATCCTGTCATATGAAAGAGTTAGAAGAATAGAAAACGTTTTATTAAGCCCACTTTGGTCCCTTTTTTTCTCTCGGAGGGAAATGCGTAACCGCACCGTACTCGCCGCTGGCTAAACAGCAAGCGTGTGTGGGGCTCTCCCGGCAGAGTGCCAGGCCTACCCACTAAAACCCCCCGGTGTTCTCCCTGCACTTGTGGGCACGCTAGATAAGGTCTATACTGTGACTCCACTACCCACTGCCCGGACAAGCCCGACCCACTGGTCGGGCTATCGCCAAGGGGGAAGCCCACTGTAGTCCTAGAATGTTTAAACTTAAAACAGTTTTTAAGAAAAAAGTTTCCCATCGATATTCATATTTCAAATCTGAAGAGTTTGTTTGCTTAGTTAAACGCGCTAGTTACAGGAACTACTGGTTTGAATTGAAAAATTCTTTAAGTGTTTGGATAGCCCATTTATAGATGAAGGCTATATACATCACGCTACGACCAAGCTCAATTTCACGCAAAGCTGCGTGCACAGCTAGTTAGACGATAAATCTTATTATACGTGTCTCTTTGATATGTATCAGGCTATGTATCATCATGCTAAATAATAATACAAACACATTCTCAATCTAGTAAAAGCTCCAACAGAACTGAGGGTAGTGTGCCCGCAAAATTTCTAAAGGCGACTCCTTTAAAGTCTTAATTGAGTATCGTACGCGACCTCGGCGGTTTTTAATTTCGAGATATAAAAGAAAGATCTTATTATAAATAGGCGTCGAAATAAAGGCGGCTGGGTCGCTCCAGTTTGAGGGCAGGAACCAGGCCACGCCTCGCGAGCCTGTGTCGGCGCCACTTCCTCGCAATGCCACTTCTGTATACCACCCGGGAAAAAATATAAAATGCGGCCAACAATGTAATGCTGAAGAAAATGCACACCTTTGTACCAATAATTAGAAGGACCGGTGGGCTTTCGTGTGTATTTAAGGCTTGCTTGGATGTCTTACTGTGCTCATTTTAGGTAGCAACGAGAACGTGTATAAATATGCGCCTAATTTATATTATTAGAGTACTTGGAGTGACAACAATCTTATGTTGAGTGACGCCAAACTTCAAATAGGTAACTGATACACACATTTTATATTTATCTAATACTAGCTGTGCCGGTGAACTACATTTTGCCATAATAATTGTCAAAAAAACCTTTATCACTTAGGGGTGTAAACAATAGTTTACGGCCTATTCCCACACCTACTGAATATACACAAAACAATTCATAAAAATCTCGTGTCACAGTGTTTGTTATCGAATTCCTTCGAAACGGCTTGACCAATTTTTATGTTTTTTTTTTGTATATTTGGAAGGTCTGAGAATAGGTCGAAGGCTACTTTTATACCCATAGGTAATAAAGGTGGCTCTCTACAGAAATTTTTGAGTTTTGAGCTTTATTAGTGCGAATCGTAGTCCGCGGCCACAGTTAGTGTTTTATACAATTTATTATAAAAACTCCTACGAGTTAAATACGCGAGCTTAGGTCAGCAACGGCAAAACTTTAGTATTCCGTTACATCGTTCAGTATCGCAATTAACACAACTACAGTGAAAAGATATTTAGCCCCGAGTGCGAATAGCCATAGCCTAAATTTCGTATTTATTTATTCAAAATAAAGCCAGACTCTTTGAATATTCCCTTTTACAAAACTCACAGCGAGCTTTACCGCAGCGCCGAAAAACAGATAAGATGATCTAAAGATTAAAAAAGAAAGCCAACATAAAATGTTAGATTATCCGAGTAGCATAATGTGAAAGCGGTAACTCTATGGCGAGTCCGTACGTACCTAGCAGCCTACCATTACCGCTTAAGGCAATATCAAACTCGTAGAGGAAAGGGATGGCACTACACGTCGCAATAGCGCTGTCCCCGTTGAGACATTGTTCCATCTAATCTTACGTTAAGCGCTCATGAGAACGAGTCGTGACGAGCGTCATCCCTGACCATTATCGAATTAGCACATTAATGCTCACGCGACGTTTAACTTTGAAATGGGATTACCATCTTTTTAGGGGCGTGTGTTAATGCGGCCGCGACAATCGCAAAAGGTATCAGCGTGCTTTTGTTTTACCCCTATTTCTGTTTGTTCTTGTTTAAGAAAAATGTCATAAACAATGAAATTGAATGTTTTAAATATCGTCTATCTAATACGATCAAATAACTGACAAATTGGAAGGGGTTCGACGCATATGACCAAAAACGCAAAAGGACAATAGACGCATTTAGCCAGATACGCAAATGGCCAAATACGTGTAAGTCCTTTCATTAGTCATCCTATCTACTATCATTGGTAAATTCATGCATCTAACTAATGCAACTGCTCCACGTACATCGTAACGCGTTAATAATGGTAATACATATACATATGAAGGGTACACGAAAAGAAGGGGCTCATCAACAATTAGCATAATTAGAGAAAATCGTAAATAAAAGATTTGAGATTGCAATACCATGCTATTTACCATTTACTTAATTATTTAACTATGTTATAAGATTAACATAAGTCCAGTGTAAGTAACAAAGGATTTTTTTTGTGAATGTTATGTATAGTTATCAGTAGACTCATTTTTTTTTAAAGTAAAACATAAATGAACACGGCAAAAAGGGGTCGATTAGTGTAATGAACCCGTTATTATCCCTTTCATAACCTGTTTGTATGTTAAATAAAAATTCCTGAAATAATTCAATAAATAAAAAAGTGTGATGTTTTAACATTATTCTATTATTTTAATTAATATTTTACTTATGACAAATATTAGTATAATATTATTGAGTCTTAATACAACAAAACTTCTTTAATACTTGTAGATCTTCATATTTTTCTTTCGATATAGGAAGGTCTTCATTATAGGTTGAAGGAGGTAAAAAGAACTCATTCTTACTCAAACTATTTCTTTTCCGCTTCACTCTACCAGTGATACAAGCTTCTTCCTATACCCCATTATAAAAATCGCGAAAAAATGTTTTTTTTTGCTTTCATTTTCGATTTTCAATTCTTTAATAGGGCGAGATGGGACTGTAGATTTTTTCCTCATTCCCATCTCGCTCAATGACTAGATGACAAGACAATCGGAGTTTTTTTTATACATACGCCATTCGCCTAAGTATAGGATTTTCTCTTCTTAGTTTTTAGATACAAATTATCACTGTCGATTTTTGAGAAGATATTCTTATAATTCCACCGATACAAAACCAAATCCACATAAGCACTTAAAAATTACTTCATGTTTTACGTGACATCGCACCACTGTATGATAAATCATTCAAAATAGAGTCGCAATGGACTTGTTCTAAAAATGTTAATTCATAATGTACCCGTTCTTAGCAAGTCCGAACGAAATGTGCTCCTTCTAACCCTGTTTTGCTCACAATAGGCCCCTTTTAGTAATTTTCGGATATTTGAATGTTCAGATTCAACAGGCAATGATCCCTTTTTTGTTTGTTTTGAATATGTCATCGAAAAGGCCCGTATAAAATACACTTAATGCCAGTATTAGATAAAATTCGTAAAAAATGTTGATGAGCCCCTTCTTTTCCTGTACCCTTCATATGTCAAAATTATTACGAATGTGATCAACAGCTTAAGGTGTTAATTGGTATGTGGCATTGCAAGTGGTGTAAGACTTTAATAGCTCTTGTAGCAAACTCCGCAGACATAGCTACTGTTTTAATTAGGCGTTATTTTCAACACATATTTTGAAGCAGATGATTAACGCAGGTGAAGTTGTGTAGCATATAATAGATACTCGTAATAGACTGACAATATTAATAAAATATTATGAAAGAAGCAGACAATTTACAAATTTAAAAAATAAAATAATATAAGTTTTTGTTTTGTGATTACAACCATTGGAATACGTAAGCGGTGTCAATGTGAGAAGGATTTATTAAATAATAGCCTATTTTAAGTACACACCTATGAAAGTTTTATTACATTTGTGAGTTTGCATTTTTTTAAATACACAAGTACAAAAGAGGTCAATTACTACAGTTAAAGTTTTGTTCGGGCTGGGTAAGTGTTTGGAGATCAAATTGGTCAAGAAATCAACACTTATGAAACTATAAAAAATCAAAACCTACATATTCAGACCAATTTAAAAAGTAGAGCATCTGAAATAGCACTTGACGCGACAAGCCGATAACTGAAACAAACTTTTGTTACGTTTCGATGAAACAGAAATTCGACGCTATTACAACTTGCGAAAAATATTTTGCCACGTAATAAGCATATTAGATTCAGGGAACAAAGCCCACCTTTGCCGCAAATAAACACAATAAAAAAGCACTTCGCCGTACCAAATACCAAATAAAAAGCCTTTCCTCCTAGCTCTAACCATTGTTGGAAGACCTTGCAAACGCTCATTACGGAGTACTGATTTCCATAATGGTCGTATATATACTCGTACAACTGTGCTTCTAATCACTGTCTTAAGAAGTTTCTGGGTTTTATCAGCAATCTAACTTTCATTATTGTTCCAATATACTTACCGATATCGCAATTATACTCGCATTATTAAATTATCTGCAGTTGATTGAAGAAAATGCTTAAAACAATGCGTCATTCGCTGTTTTAAAGTTATGATTTCTTCTGTTTTCGACTTGGAACACTTAGCCTAGTTTGCGATGATAAATAAATGTTGAATTCTATGAAATATATCGATCTACCCACAGCTTATAACAAAAATAAAACTTATAATAATTTTCTACGAAACGTTCGCAATTTAAATAACAGCACTTAAGTTTAACAGGAATATGTCGTTCATCGAAAAGCACCTAATCCCTTGAAACTCCCGCTTCATAATTCAATTTACTCAACAGTCAACAGGTACGAGTTTTCGTCAAGTTGGAAAGTAGAGACAAGAAAATTCTGTAGAGCGACATTTTTCAAATAGATAAGAGCCTGAGCGGGCGGGCGCGGCGCGGCGGCGCGAATACACTTGAGTGCCGAGGCGCGTCGTAAATTCAAATGATGTGATTCCAAGGTAACGTCTAATAATAATATGCTTAATTATAAGGTATGACTTTGAAACTCAAGAAATTTAGGTTACCTAATCTTCAGGATTTACGCTCAGGCTGATTTTAGTTGGACGCGGTGGAAAGCTGAAGTAGGTATTACTTAAATTGTGGGTTGACGACTATATATCGTACTTTTGTATCTTTAAGTTGTCAGTTTCAACATTTTTTAATGTAACGAAATTGGTTTAAATTATGTGAGTTGATTGGATGTTTTCTCACTGCACGGCACTGCCTGGTACGGCGCCAGCATTGGCAAGTAGGAGAACATGGCATATTATTTCATATTTCACCGGCAGTAAGTACCTAGGTATAGTGGCGTGAACATTAATATTCTGTTATTAGTGATAACTTTAAATAAGTTAAATTTCAGCGAGAGTACTTGACATTTATGCATAAAATGAATTATTGTTCTGTTGTAACTTTAAAAATGTATGGCTATATATTACAATAGACTACGTGATTCTTGCATGCAGGTCTGGGGATCAAATCCTTGCCAGAAATATTACAATACTTGGTTTGTCTGAAGGTTTAGATGATTGACATCTGCATGATTGCTCCACTTAACTAAGCTGTCTAATAGCTCTGTTGTGTTCGAAAAAAGTAGCAAGACAGCTATTTTCTATTAAGTTAAGATATACAGATACGGTCTTATTACAAAACTTGGTCCAAACCTGGTCTAAAGTTAGTCTGGGTTTAAATCAAGTGCGCTTTCACTTGTGTTAATATAATAATGTCCTCCTAACCGATATTGGTCACGGCGGCCGATCTCAACAGGGACTAGCCTTCTGAGCAGGAGATATTATAGTGCACATGAGACTGCGCAAACGCAAGTGCACTCTCTGTTCCTTCACTCGCCTAGTCCGATGGGACGGTTAGCCGACACGACCGGGGCGAGCTCAGGCGCAGGACCCACGGTTTAACGTGCCTTCCAAATCACGGAGGAACTTGAGATGTTTCTTATTTTGGTCACCCATAATAGGACTGACGTTGCTTAACCTTTGCAATCGTTCACTGAGCGCACGCGCCAATGCGCCATCAAGCTCCTCGCTAATATACATAGATAGAGACAGTGTCAACTTAGTCCTGGTTTAAACTACGACTTAGCTAAGACCATGTTTTGTAAAAAGACGGATAAAGTTTGCTACCATCTTCGGCCTTTTTGTGGGATAAAGGTCTTACCTGTGGTATATTAAACCCTTATTGTGAACAAAAAAATGACAAATTAGAGGAGTAAAAATGAGCCCAAAAGTCTCGCACTCATTCGTCGTCAAAATTTGTGAGATCTTTTGTAGAGCCACGTCGAGTGTTCTAGATACCCTTCACTGTCCAAATAAAATCAAAATATCCTTTATTGCATAGAATTCCACATGATCACTTACAATTTGACAAACTTAATTACCGTGACTTTGGAAAACGCGCCCCGCCTGAGAAGAAAGTATTAAGGGTATTTTTTTCATGTGTCCGTCTAGAAACTACCCATAGCAAGCTTTGTTCAACAAATACTTACTAACAGTAAATCTTCATTTTCAAACAATTTTATCTCATTTAATGTGATATATATTTTATTAACAAAGACAACTTGTGACTTAGCAATCACGTTTTACACAGAAATAAATGCGTTAAACAGAGATATTACCATAGTGTTCTTTGCGGAGCCCACGCATTTGTTTCTTCGTGGAGGGTAATTGCCAATTCACAAGCTGGGTCGAAAATGTCATAAATGGCTTCGATAAAGGATGCTTTATCAGTTCCAAAAAGGCAATTAAGTATCAACTAAATAACATATAGATTCAGATCAACTAAAAAATATCTACACAATATCACAAATTTTAGGTTTTACATTCAACAAGTGAAAAATTATCAGTTTCACTTTTAGCATACACTGTTTTACAAAGACTCGTAAAATTTTATCAGGTCGAAAATGTTGAAACTTGAAATGATAAGAATGAAAGAAGTATTGCTTTTGTGAGAAGTAAATAAATGTTTAGAATCAAATTATTTGTTTCATTTTTTAAAGTGCTTATGATAATAAAGGCGACAATAAAATTCAAAATAAATGCTTCATATTTTTGGGCGAATATCCTCTAGATTGCATCTTTGAGTCGAAAGCAGGCTGTCTTATCACGATCACTTCCGATGCTTCGGCTTATGAACTTTGGAGATTGCTTGTGATACGTGCGAGCTTAGATTAGCGAACCGTGTAATTTTCATTTCGAATACCCACTAATTGGAACTCGGAACCAGTAATATACATCTGCAAAATATAGGAACGGTTTTAAGTATATGACAGCTGATTGATATTTTTGAGTCGAAAGTTTATTTTTCAATTTATTCTTCAATTAAGTTAAATTTATTAATTTTTTAAATGTTTTATTCCTACTTAATGCCACTTAATATTCCTTAATATCAGTCAAAGTTCTTCCACAAGTCCTCTACAGTGTATGCTACTCAACTATGGAATGCTCTGCCGGTTGCTATCCGTAAAAACACTTGCATAAGTGTGTGTGTGTTTGTGTGTGTTACTTATAATAGTAGTATTGTAAATTTATAAATGTACACCTCGTCCCGCATCTACTTAATTTTTCACTTCCGCTAGGGTTGGCTGGAAGAGATCTCTTCAAGAGATATGCTCACCCTTGTACATGTTTGTTGTATACTATGTCTGTATTTGAAAATGAATACAATAAAGAACATATATTCTTTGAATCGATTTTGGTGTTGATAACAGCAGTAAGTCAATTTAAGAAGGTCAATAAATAACTGGTGCATTTAATGTCGTTAAAAAATCTATGTCGCCTCTCCCTTTTTTCACGTGGATGATGATGTAATGATGTAAGAGGTAACTAAGAGAGTTTACCTCAATCGTAAACGTCTGTCAAAAGATGAAACTCCCAAAAAAAACCCTTCACCAACCCGTTTGTTCAGCGTGAGAAATTAGCCTACCACATGGTAGGCTAATTTCTCATTGTATAAAAAAGAAGAGACTAGAGATCTGTTTAAGTACTGATGTTAACGATAATGATGATGCAGATTGTTAGTAGAAGTGAAAATGGGTATGGCTTTAGAAAGGCGACTCTTGTAAGTTTTACAAGAGAGACACAAAATTAAATAGGTAGTCGGATTTGTAATTCAAAAATATTTTTGAAAACAAAGTACTGTCATTGTCAAATTGCCGTTTCAGATGTAATAAACATTTTACCAATAAGTATAATCACTTGACTGGTTATTAGATTTGAATGAATTTATATTGTACGAGGTGCGGTCCAAAAGTTTCCGGCCTAACAAAGAAAACAAGTACATATATTTAATTATTTTTTTTCGATATAGTCTCCCTCTGTTTCAATGCACTTTTCAGATCTCTTAATAAGCATTTCTATCCCCTTATAAAAATACTCAGAAGTTTTGTCTTCAAAATGGGCGTAAACCGCACGGGTCACTTCATCATCTGAAGAAAATCTTCTTCCCCTTAAGTCTGCCTTAAGTTTCGAGAACAAATAATAGTCACTTGGGGCCAGGTCGGGACTATAAGGTAGGTGGCGAATTTCCGCGAAGCCACATTTTGCAACAGTAGCCTTGGCAATTGAAGCAGTGTAAACGGGTGGATTGTCGTGGAGAAGCCTTACACCTCTGCCAAGTTTTCCACGACTCTTTTGCTTGATCGCCTCTCGTAACTACTCAATAAGGGTGGCGTAGTAGCTACCATTTTCCGTGGTATTCCTTTCATTTATGTCAATCAATAGTATTCCGTGACAATCCCAGAATACCGTAGCCATTGTCTTTTTGGTGGATTATGTTACCTTCGCCTTCCTAGGCGGCTTTTCACCAGGACGACGCCACTTCATCGATTCCCTTTTGGAGAGAGGATCATAGTACAAAACCATGGTTTCGTCCCCCGTAACAATTGACTCCAAAAAACTCTCTCCGTGTCTTCTATGCGCGTCTGAAACTTCTTGAGAGCATGCTTTTCGCTCACTTCGCTGCAAGCTCGAAAGAAGTTTGGGCACCCACCTCACATTAACTTTATTCATGTGAAGATGTTCATGGAGAATTCTAAGAACTGAAGTTTTCGAAAGCACTGTTCTTGCCGCTATTTCCTTAGTCTTCAGTCTTCGACCACTCAGAACTTCCTCTTCCACTAATTCGACGCAGTCCACGGTGAGTGCTTCCACAGGCCGGTCGGAGCGAGGTTCGTCGTCAATGGACTCCCGCCCTAAACGAAACTGCTTACAATATGACGGAGAGGTATCCCCGTACACAGCGTCAAACCTATTTTTATATCAGGTGGGCTGCCCCCTTCCTTATTATATTCCAACTTAAACATTTCGAAAACTTTCAGACTTCCTATTATTCTAAACGCCGTCAAATCAAAACCACAGCCAACAGAAACCTCAAAACTATACACGAATAAGCAGAATAAACGACAATCAAAATGACAGGTTTTTAATTTTGTTTTTAAATTGCCATATTTCTCCAGCCAGAAATTTTTGGACCGCACCTCGTACTTACGACCCACCCGACATCACATTAGTGCAATTTACTACTTTCGACTTACCTTTATCATAACTATTATGTTTTTTTTTAAACCGACAATTATTTTTCAAAATATATCAGACCATTTAAAGTAGTCGTGTAATTCTGAGTTACCGAATATGGCTTTATTAAAATGTATTTGTCCCTGACTATTACAAAATAAAACAAAAAATATATTATTTTGAAGTTTTATTATATTGAAGACTCTGAATACAAATCTGAGTCGGACTCAGAGTTAGAGCTCGTTACATTTGTAAAAAAAAAATCTGTGACGTCATCTATAAGGTGGTCCAGTTGGCACATCTCATATTCTACTTTAATTACATGGTCAATGCAACTTTTCCATCGCTGCGGTGTCACCTCCTTTATACCTTCCCTAAACAATTTTTTTAACGTCGTCAAATAATATTAACACCTGGCAGTGTGGAAAGCTCCTTAAAATATTATTTACTATAAAACCGTCCTCCGTAAAATATAATTTACTATAATAATAACTTTATGTAAAATAAACATTTATCTAAAATCGATAATTCAAAATATAATCTTTAATAAAACGTATTAATTAGAGGGCTCAAAGAATTTACTTACAGGTTTTCTGACAGAAATGGTTATATTTCTATTTCATGAATATTTTTTTAAACTGGTCACACCTTTGTTTACAAATGTATTTTTGAATTAGAAATCCGAGTTTAAAGTGCGCCAGGCATTAAGGCCGCCTTTGTACAGAAAATTATACATAAAGAGTTAATCAATAAATAAATGAGTTCATTCTTCATCTAATACATAAAAATAGTTCTGCAGTTTTTCTTACGTTCATCACAGCTCTGACGGGCCATTTATTGCAGTGCAAAAAACAGATGTAATAATGTAAAATCGGGTAATACCAATCGATACAATAAGTCATTAAATTCAACATTTCAGTGTGCATTATCGACAGCAACATATACATGACATAAACATTATATCGTCAGCAGGAATCGAATTGAGTTCTTTAATTATCTGTAAGAATATTATAACTTGGTAGTCAGATTAAGGACATTAAAAATGCTTAAGGTTCTTAATAGCACCTATAAAATAACAAATTGTATCTGATTGTATCTGACCTAGTATATCAACACTACATTTGAGTAAGCAAATATACTCCAAGCAAATGCGTTCGTATCAACATTGGCAATAGCAAGTCAGCAGTAACTAACATTGTATTGTACCTACGTATTTGCATGTGTACAAGGTTGGTTAGCCGTAGCCGTTACACTAGTGATGTTGGTAGTACATTCAATAAATTGTCAGAATAAAATAAGGTGTATTCATTTTAACCATGATTTTTTTTATTACGAGTAATATGACATATTTTCTTCGATTGTTCGCGTAGTTACAATATCGATACTGACTTGCTAGGGTTGGTTGGTACAGATATAATCTATTATATACAGGAACTTCTTGTGCATAGTATTTATAATATTATATTCAGATATTTTGAAGAGTACGATTTTTAATTGATAATTGTCAATTAAGATTGAATAAGGTCCTAATAAAGTAGTAATTTATTGTGTTTAATAACATGATATTGTTATAATTTATTACTATCATACCTAACTCAGTGACAAAGCGTAGCTCAGTATGACAAGTTAGTAAAATTCCTGGGCACTGTGCTTGGACATTTTATAGTAGCAAAATATCATCTATACGCAAGCACCAGAGTACATCGATATCCAAAACGACGAAATGTTCATTGAATACTATTGATCACGACGTCATCTGTAATAGAGCTGAGATCAAATAGGACAAATTTGACGGAGCATTACCTTTTTTTTTTTTTTTTCTCGGGGGGAAATGCGTAACCGCACCGTACCCGCCGTTGGCTAGACGGCGAGCGTGTGTGGGGCTCTCCCGGCAGAGTGCCAGGTCTACCCACTAAAACCCCCCGGTGTTCTCCCTGCCCTTATGGGCGCGCTAGGTAAGGTCCACACTGCGACTCCACTACCCACGCGCCCGGGCAAGCCCGACCAATAGCTGGTCGGGCTATCGCCAAGGGAGGATTGCCCGAGAACACACGGGCAATCCCCAGACGGAGGGCCTTACGGCGGCGTGCACGGGGCCAACCGTGCACGCAGGCCTCCACGGCAGGGTCATTAGACGGGCATCGCTTGTGCGAATGCCCGCCTTCGCCTACCTGTCCGTCTACGGCGGATGGGAGCGGCTTGATTACCTATCGATATCAATGCAAATATATAATGCAATAGTACATCACTTGACTTCTCTCGCTTACGCGTTAGTCCGATACCTTCCTGCACCTCGAATTGCTCAGAGCAGCATTCGGCTTCCGTTACACAGTGGTAGCTTGCTATATTATCAACTGTTAACGATTTAACCTATTCGCTGATTTGACATAGTATGAACAATACAAGCAAGGTAGTCTGCAGGTTTGTTTAAATATTTACATTTATTCTTGTTCTCTAAAGACAGAACTATCAATTTCGAGATATATGTACTTCCTATCACAGTGATGTCAGTGATACGAAATGACTTGTTTCACGTAATACACATAGGCATACTTATTAATTTTCGTTACAAATATACTAATCGTTAAAAATTATCAACTTTGAACCCAAAGCGGAAAATGAAAACATAAAGCGCGTGCCCATCTAATCATTAAAAATGCCTGAGGACATTGCTCTGCGTCCATACATTGTTCGCCCCAATACCAACAGCAGTGAAAAAATGATTTTCGTATAATTAGACATTAGTAAATACTGTACGTCCACATCAATTATTACGGACAAGCTTCGTAATCGAATTACATATCAAAATATGAATCAGATTTTGAGGTTAGTTGAAGTTACATTTTATTTCGTTAGAGCAAGACACATACTCTATACCTATATAATTATTTAAATAATAATTATTGCGATCATGAAAGAACGTTATTATAGTCAAGTAGTAAAGTACAAGAAATCTCGAAATTATAAAGCAAATCAAAAACACAACGAACTAACAAGCGACAGCGCGTGAGTAGTCAATTGACGTATGTTTTAATTTAATTTTCGTTGTAAATTGTGAAAGAAATTACGAAAAATATAATTTACGAGTATACAAATAAATAAATGTCCAATCCTACATAAAATCGACTCAATTCTATTCAGTCAAGCAAAGGTAACAATAACCATTCGTTTATTTTATTTCATTTGGTTTTGTTTATGAAAGTACTTTTATATATTTTGATTTGTCCGTCGAATACATATACTTGTTATCTGTGTTATCAAATGTGTCTATAATTATGACGTAAATCAAATCTTTGTTGGTCATGGGGCGATTTTCGACATTGTCCTTTCCGTTGTGACTTGAATTTCAAATATAAAAAGTCAAACTCCTTTTTTAATTTTCACTTCTAAAGTTTTTTTTTAACTATTGCTGTTGGCTGCAGATGACCTTGACTTAACGACGTTGGTTAATCCTCCAACCTTGTACCTAAGTGAACGGAAGTCCAGCGGAAAGGTATCGCGTCAAGTGTCCCACTCTGTCCAAATAGAGTCATGTACAAGGAAGTTCAAGTGCAGCAAGAAGGGAGCAATGCAATATAAGCCTGCCTCTAGAGGCTTAGACCTCTTTATGTGTTCTGTGGCTTAGACGCTAAGCTAGTGGTTTGTCTTGTGGAGGATAATAATAATAATAATTAACTCTTTATTACACAAACTGTTGGTAACACCAACAAAACATCATTTTTTTGTATGGCAACTTGGCCAATTAAAAAATGTAAGAGACTTCCGTTATGGCGGTTAAATAACGTGTACTGTGCGATAATAGTGCTCCAGTAAAATCAGTGTTGAAATAAACCTAGTTTTGCATTTTCTTCATCCTACAAACAAAACCTACCTCACCAGCGGCAGCGGTCTACATTTGGTCCTTCGGATTTTGATTTATTTACCTATAAGTAATATACATACACTTAAAAACGGAATGTTGTAGTGTTAGCAAGATGCTGGTTTTTAATATAAAGACTATACATACCTTTTTATTACGATTTACTTACATAAATATTTGGTGGTATTCCCTTGCCCCCAGCATGTTGGTAACACCAACAAAACATCATTTTTTTGTATGGCAACTTGGCCAATTAAAAATGTAAGAGACTTCCGTTATGGCGGTTAAATAACATGTACTGTGCGATAATAGTGCTCCAGTAAAATCAGTGTTGAAATAAACCTAGTTTTGCATTTTCTTCATCCTACAAACAAAACCTACCTCACCAGCGGCAGCGGTCTACACAAACAACATGTAACAAAAGAAACAAATGTAAAAAAAGAAGAAATGTACAAGTAGGGGACCTTATTGCTATAAAGCATTCTCTTTCAGGCAACCTTAAGACAGGAATATGGGAAAGGAATAATCAAGGGGAAGGGTGCAGAAATGGGAATAAAAAAATCGTTTCTGTCATAGGGAAGGAAATTACATAACAATATAGCGGCTAAGGATTTGTAGATAGGAAGTGACTACGAACTAGGGATTTGAAAGAATCTAGCGTACGCACTCTCTGAATACTCTTAGGGAGAGAATTCCATAGCCGAAGAAACGGCTTCCACGGCTTGAGAAGGAAACGAGTATGTCAAAAACTGAGTTGACCGAGGCTCCCGCCTCGGTCAAGGGATAAATGTAATTAGATCGCAAAGTACAACTCGAAGAATGGGACCGAAAAGAGAAATAAGACTTAAGATAAGGTGGAGACATTAGATGGAACAAAATATTGTAAAGGAGTAACAAGACATGTAAGTCTCTACGCTGTCGAATTCGGAGCCATTTAAGTTGAGAACGATAGTAAGAGACATGGTCAAATTTTCTTAGCTTAAAAATAAATCTAATGGCCACATTACATAGGCTAGTATAGGATAGTACATGTCCTTTCTCTAATTACTCATTGCGTACGCTCTTATAATCTACCTTTCGATAGATTATAAGAGCGTACGGGAATTTTATCTGGATTGCTGTTAAAATGTATAAGCGATATTTTAGTATATCGCGGTACGGAATAACAGGATTGCGTTTAATGCGCCAACTGATTTTTCGTGAAGCTCTATCTATTCTTATCTGAACTTAACGGCCACCGTGACCTTTACGACTTCATTGAAAGAAACGTGTTTCACGCTTTTCCGGTTTTATTTTTTGCCGTGGCCGTTTTACGAGTCATGAACTTGCAGTCCGATAGATTTTATTTCAGCGAGGCAGCGGTGGTCGGTGGCGCGAACGTGGCGCATGTATTGGAAAATGAATAATTTATCAAAGTGACAGTTAGTATTTTGAGTCAATTTAAAAAAGAGAATTTCACGAATCTGTTAAAAGGTAATTCACGGCACGCAACATTTTAAAAACGTCCAGTTAACCTGCTCTTATAAAGTTAATTATTTTTATATATTATACATTTTGAGACGTAAACATATTACTATTATACGTGGAATAAAACAACATTCAAATGATAAATGGAGGAGATGTTAGGTTTGAATAATGTATGCGTAAAGGAAAACTGGGTTGATATTTGACATTATTTTTATATGTATAATTTATTGAAGAAGAATTTTGATTCAATATTTCTCATGATCCGATACACCATCTGATGTTTCTTATATGATTACAAAAGCTTTATTATTTGTGTATTAAAATTATCATTCACGTAATTTTATACAAAATATAACAATGTTGATAAAATGATGAAAAAGTCCCCGCTACAGCTACGCTACCAGTACCAGCTTGTAAGTTTGTATTTCAATTGATTCTCGTTAAATGCCTTTTTACAAGTATGCTAATTTCATAACGCAAATGCAGTATCCAAACCAAAACGCAAAATTTTAATGAAAAAAAAGTAAATAAAATCCAAAATTAACCAATTTCATATCTAAGAAAGCTTTAACAGAGCAATTTATTTGTTTTCAGGACTTCTACGACAGCGACGAAGTAAACGAACATCGCAATCCTATTTATTACACCAAATAGGTCCGGATAAATTGAAAGGTAAGAGCCTATCACACGATACGAATCTCGCCTAAGCCACTATCGTAGAACTAAAGGGGATGAAGCCAGAAATCGAATACTGCATAATGCGAGTCATAAATTCCACAATGAAATAATGCGAGGACAAATTTTTGGTAGCTCTGCGGGCACTGGGAGAAATCGGTAAGAGCGTTTCGCTGTAACTCCTCGAACCTTTCACAATGTTCATGGAGTTTTTTTTGCATCAATCAGCGACATTACAGACGGATGGCATTACTTTTAAGGGAAGCATTAACTACGCATTTACTTTCTAGGTTGACGGGATTAAAACTTTGCCACGTCAAAATCATTGCTGGTTGCTGTTAAGTATGATCATCACCTCACATCACTTCACCTCTTTGATGCAATCGAAATTAAACAATTTAATGGTTAACACAAATAATACAGATAAAATAACATGTTTTATACTTAATTAAATATATGATTATATATAAATTAAATAAAGCGACAAAATACTGAATAGGTATTTCTTTTTCTTTTTTTACATATTATTATTAAGCTTTTGGTGCATCGTATTGATTTCATAAATTAGAATGCAATAAGAGCAACAAAGATTTGGTTGCAACGCTTATGTTTTTGTCCGTCCATCGTTCCATCGAAATCACAAACATGACCTCTAGTTTTTTTCATTTTTGTTTTTTTAGGTCTTTAATATACGGATTAAAGCAACTGATTGAAGTGAATTTTGGTGCTAAGCAGAAACTACTGATTAATATGCGCATAAAATAAAAAGGTTCATGGCCGCCACTCATAATGGCGGATAAAATTTTATTTTCATTCCCAGTTATATGGGTATCATAACAAAGGGCTTGACTTACTAACAACTTTGTACATAATTCGCTATGGCCACCGCTCAAAAATAGCGGATAAAATATGGGTCACGTAGCAACACCCATGTAGGGTTCGGAAACATTTTTTTTTTCAAATATCTCCGCCGTATCTAGAATTGAAATTTGAAAAAAAAACTTAATCAATTTAATTTAAAGCTTTCTAATTGGTATATTAGAAAGCGCCATATTACTTGAATCAATAGAGAAATTAATTATTAGTTACACATTAAAAACATCTTGTATAAATGTAGGTAATTGTTTTTAAACCTTCTAAGCTGCGTCTGTTCGAGTTACGATCAAAATACATGCTGTATTTTCAATATCTAAAGCTGAATTAATGTGATATGCAACAAAAACTTTCGATATATTCAACCTTTAGGGATCGGCAGTAAAAACACTCTAAAACAATAGTAATAGTGACCCTCCAACAATCTGCTTTAATAAATAACCCGTTTGAGCGTAACTGCGAAAACGCCCACTGCCCGTATTTCTGCGATATTATCATTTTATTATGCTCCCGAAGAGTTCTCCAGGCGGCCAGGGTCGTATTAATGTTTCAATCTCTGCTCACAGCATAAAGCCAGTTATAATTGCAAAGAATGTAGTTGATTGTCTATTTTTTAACACAGCGAGGAAGCTCATCCTCACCTGATGGTAAGTGACGATATAGTCGAAAATGGAGGCGAGCTTCAACTGGACTTCTCGATAATTGAGAAGCTGACTCTCTTACCTCAAATGTTTTTAATTAACATTACTACTATGGGGACAATCTTAGATAAAACACTGGTAGCTAGCAAGGCAGGCTCAGAAGCCCTACCACCCATCAAACCAAACAGCAAAACTTCTGCCCCCATAGGGAATCATCCTACAGCTGCACGCTGGCCAGATGGGTTGATATAGCGTTTCGTTTCAAGGTTTCCATCTCTTTATTGCTGTAAACTACCTAAGTCTTTTGCTATATATACCTAAATATTGACATATCTTGTTCTCACACTTTTGCAATCACCCTTATTCACTTACCCACACAGATACATACTCGCGCACCCACTCACGCACACGTCACACACAAGCACGCGCGCGCGGGTCGTTGAGTTTTCTTAAGTAATTATTAGGTAAATTTTGGGTATATTCTATATTAATCGACTACTTTAACCATCTCTGTGGTCTGGCGGTTGAGACCACCGGATGTTGATCGAGAGGTCCGAAGAGCAGAATGTTTCTGCTCGGTTTGGTTGGTGGTGGGGCTTCTAAGCTCACCTGGCTAGCTACCGCCGTCATACCTAAGTTTGTCGCCATAACAACAATGGTGATAGTATTGTTGTGCACCGACTATTTAGGCGTAGGATAGCCGGTTGCTCAGATCTTGAGGAGTCCAAGTGAAGCTCACTTCCACCTTCGGCCTTATCGACACTTACCAACAGATGAGATGAAGAGATTTCCTGTCGAATTAAAAAAAAAACCAGCCAAGTGCGTGTCGGGCCAAGCGCAGTGTAGGGTTCCGTATTTGCAAATGCCAACTTTGAGTTCACACTCACACCTCACAACATGTTGCTATTAAATTAGGCATTATTATTATTATTAAAGCTGCAATGATTTTATATTTCCTTGACTTCACGTGGTTCGTAAATTTATATTCAGTACTAATTTTCAATGAAATTTAGTTTTCCGAGTACATTTTATAAGTTGGTCTTCTATAACTTTTTAGTTTGTACTTAGTGCTCACCTCTGATAGTTTTCCTTTAAACTTCGTTATATATACTACTGTTGTAATTTTTTTCACGTGTCCATATATAACCGTTTAGCAGTTAGAGGGTGGGGACACTTACCTCTAAGAAAAATGTGCACTTTAAAACCAAATATTTCAGAAACGGATCCCTAAATCGAAAAATGGTGTTCTGAACCTTACATTATTTTTTTAAGACCTATTTAACAATACCCCACAAGACGGGTTAGTCGAGAAAAAAAATTACTCCCACTTTACTTGTATGGAAGCTACCCAAAAAAATAATTTTTTTCAATATTTTTTTCTACCACTTTTTTGGCATGAATAATATACATACCCATACAAAATTACAGCTTTCTAGTACTAATGGTCTCTGAGTAAAACCGCGGACAGACAGACAGACAGATAGACAGACATAGTTCCTTGTTTACTACGGAACCCTAAAAAAACACCCTTTTTAATATAGGTATATTGAATTTTTAGCTAATATTGGGGCTGTAGCCATTATTGCTGGATTCATCTTACCTCATCTTTAGTGCTGTTGCAGTGCAACTGCTGACCATCGAACGAGGCTCTGACACTTCTCACCAACCAGCACTAGGACAATGAAACATGAGATAAATGCCTGAAACATCTCTAGTGGGTGCATAAGTCCTATTGAAAATGTTGAATTGTTTTAAATTTAGTATAAAACATCAAACAATTTAAAATTTAAGCATTTTTCATGATTTTGCACAAAATGTCAGCCCCAATAGCTGTTTTTAGTACTCAATTGTACATGCCAACATACTTTGTGTCCTATTTTAATGTGGTTTATAAGTGGAGCAACCATTTACCGAGTCGTAACAGCACAATGGGCGCCTAGGCTGTAAACTGGGGCGGCGGCTATCTGCAGCCTTATCTACATGGTTCCGTGCCGATTATAATGTTCACAATGCCCGTGTAGTTGCCTCGCAATCGCCTTGAACTTTGACATAATGATACTTCGTTTCAATTAGACATGGAGAAAAAAAAGCAAAAAATATACATATAGACAATTAATATTTTGAATCGACATCTGGCACGACTGTGGATTACGAGTTGAAACGTCAGATAAAAAGGATTTCAAAAAACTCAAACGAACCCTCTACTACATCTATAGGCTACGGTAACCGCTGACCATCAGGTGAACCGTATGCTTGTTTGCCATCTTAATGGTATAAAAAATACAGGTACACAAAATACAGGTAGGTAAAAAAATGAATGCATGACTTCACCATACCCGCCGTTGGCTAGACGACGAGCGTGTGTGAGTCTCTCGCAGCGGAGTGACAATCCTACCCACTACTAAGTCCCCCGGTGTTCTCACTGCCCTTATGAGCGCGCGTGGTAGGGTCCACAATGCGATACCACTACCCATGCGCCCGGGATAGCTCGACCATAATGGGCAAGCTATCGCAAGGGGGGGATTGTCCTCGTGCTCTCGGACAATCTTCCAGACGGAGAAGCCTTACGGCGTCGTGTACGGGACCAACCGTGCAGGCTTGCACCAGTGGCCATACCGCCTAACTCACTCGCTAACGTTTTAGCTCTCGTTTGAGGGGTGTGTAATGTTTGATATAAATACTGGTAATCTAACATACAAAAGTAGATTATACACCGAGGGGATAAAACACTGTTTTATGTCACGAGCGCGATATTAAATCCTGAACGTAACGAAGGACTCCAGATTTAACTCCCGAGAGCAGCGAGGGTGTTATGAGTTAAGACGAGTCCTGAGCGCAGTGAGGGGTTCAAGGGCGCCCAAGACAATAACAGCTTTATCCCCGAGGAGTGTACTCTACTTGTCTCACCTTTTGCGAGACAATAAAAAAGCAAGGCTACTAAAAACAGCGTTTCGTCATTCGACATTTTAACAGAACTTTTCTTCTATTTTGATATATTTTTATAAAATCTTTGCAGTTATTACGTACAGATTCCTGCTGGAATATCCAATGTTGGTTACCAAAATGTTGCTGACTCCAGGGAAGAACTACGGCTTCAAGAATGTCTCTTTTTTAGATTTCCTGATTTATTTTGACACCTTTTTCTATAAATATAAGGGGAGTTTTACCAGCAGAGCAAATACCACCCCAAACCATCGCTGAATCCGGTTTTTGGCGGTGAGGAATAACTGCGGCATCTCCAGGACGTCTAGAAGAATATATTCTGACATTTTGATAATTATGAGCCTGTTCGATACAAAAAAGTTTTTCGTCTGAAAAAAGGATCTTTTCCCATTTTTCAGTAGCGGCGCGCTTCCTAATCAATCGACATCTTTGAAGGCAAACTTTTTTATCTTTATTTTCAAGAAGTTGTACTTTACGCAGTTTGTACGCTTTTAATTTGAGGTCATCAACGACAATACATTGCATCGTCGAACGACTCACACTCAGTTCCAGAGCCAGTTTTCGCACTTTAGTCCGTGGATTGCGACTACGCCGTTTCTTGATAATGTTACGCAGCCTGGGAGTCCTAACAGTCCTCTTTCTTCCTCTTCCTGGGTGGTCTGCATCATGCCCGAGCTCATTAAATCGCTCAATAGTCTTTGACACTACTTGACGGCTAACACTAAGGACTCGAACAATCTCACACTGTCGTTTTCTGGCTTAGTGTAAGGAAATTATAGACTTGCGTTACGAAGACATGGCAAATAACAATAATAATGAAATATTTTTAAATAAACGATCAACTGCAAAACGTTAGTAACATGTATGAAAATATAACAAAAACAAAAGAACATCGTGCCGTGTTCCATTTCTACAATTTTTTGTTTTTTAATTTTGTCTACGTTATTTTGGGCCACGGTATATAATTTCATTTCATATAATAACTGACTTATTATAATAAACATTTCATATAATTTTAGATTCTCTAATTTCTAAATATAATAGCTTTTTAACATAATACCAGATGATATAAAAAATATTTTATATAACGTCTGTTCGTTTGCAATGGATTTATTACCTTGCATGCAAGTAAGCAAGCACCATGTAAGCAAACATACAGCATGCAGGCAAGCATGTAGCTTGCGAGCAAGCAAACATGCAGCATGCAAGGAAGCATGTAGCATGCAAGCAAGCATGCAACATCAAAAAAGCACGTAGTATTGAAGCAAGCATGCAGCTTGCAAGCAAGCATCATATAAGCAAGCATGCATGCACCATGCAAGCAAACATGCAGCGTGCATGCCTTCTGTCAGGCATGCGGCGGCGGTCCCACGAGAGTTCATCGTCGCAGATGGTTTTAAACCACCTGCTCCTCAGCTCGCAAGCCGCCTCACCTCTTCACACTTACACGGGTTTGAATTACACTCTAGGGGTAGCAAAAACAAGACTACGTGGAGACGGTTTTGCAGCGATTCATTTCTGTCACTAGTAGCATGAATGAAAGACTTTGCTAAATATTATTTTAGACCAATTATGGTCAAAATGATATATTTATAGAAAATTATTTAGTAAACAATGTAAAAATTATATCTAAAGAATATATAGAATATCATTATTATAGTAATGTAGCTTTATGCAAAATGTTGTTATAGAATATGAGTATTATATCAAATTAATAAAGTACGAAATGTTGTTATAGAAAGTGTCGTTAGACCAAGTAAAAATTATATCCAATGAAGGAAAAACCTTTTAGATCATTTGTAATTATAAGAAATAAAACGCACCCCTTGTTTGAGTCATATTATGATTTCGTACCGCCTATCATAACAAAATCCTAAAATTAAATCAATGCGAGTGCCTCGCTATCACCATCGCGCATCGCTAAGACTTAGGCGGTAGAGCCGCGAACGTTACGCGTTCGCCTGGTGTAATTAGGTAAAAAGTCAGGAAATAATAAGGTAGGCATGAATTCGTTGACCATTATTAACGCTGTATTTATTTTTCACGAGTCTGTGGATTTACCACTGTTTTTTGTGACCACATAAATACAGCTGAATGATTTCATTGCTTTTCTAGGAACTTTAATATTATATTATTAATTAATTCGTAATACGCAGCATTTACCGTAATAATAGTTTAGTTGTGACCACATAAATACAGCTGAATGATTTCATTGCTTTTCTAGGAACTTTAATATTATATTATTAATTAATTCGTAATACGCAGCATTTACCGTAATAATAGTTTAGAAGTGAAAGATTGAAGAGTATGTATTTAACAATGTATTTTTAGGTTTTAGTAGTACCTTGTTTACTTTGAGTTTGCCGTTATCTCCCGCCGTGCTCGCCCGCACTGCACCTCCAAGCCAAGCACGTCCGTTTAGTGTGGCGAGTTTTGTCTGACGTTATTTGGAAGCGGCAACTCGAAGTAAATAGCTATAGTGCGCGCGGAAGTAGTTGGCCGCGCCTTAGGTGGCGACAGGGGAGAGGGGGCGGGTTGCCTACTGCTCGCAACGCACATGAGATTAGACAGTGATGACCAATCTCGAGACTCGAGATATCGTGAACAATAACTGTTTAATTATTGAAAAGAATAAATACAAAACAACTGGACTTTTAGAAGTTTATATTGTAGCTATCTAATTATATTGTAATTAATAGTAAAATAAACCAAAAACAAAAAAAAATTCACTGTCGAATATTGGCAATTCGTTTTGTTTGAATGTAATATAATATGTGTGTATGTGTTATTTGGCAAATAAACTTATATCTATCTATCTATCTATTAATTCATATAGTACGACGTCATCACTACTTCCGTACCTATCTTTCAGATAGGTATGAAGTAGTAATACAGTAACTTTGTCAAGAGCTACAAAATTTTGGCCCCTATCTGACTTAGTTTGAAAGTTTGGTACATCTATCTATTTTATGGAGAACATATATTTTGCCCTGATTTGCCCGCAGGACCATAACATGTCTGCTACGATGCCGTAGACGCTCGTAGCATTGTCTACGAAACTTGATATTAATTTTATATTTTAATTTCAGGTACATACTAAAAACAAATATTCTTTTTTAAGGAGGCATATATTTGAGCTGTGGTTCACAAGAACCTTCAGATCGTTAAAAATATATTTTATAAGCCTACTTAACATAATATATCAAATCGAATTAATAAATTCTGGGTTAAATCAGTACGTCCAAAAAATTGAGTTCTAAATAATTATTCAAATTGGTTAGACTAAAACGAATGTGTAGAACTAACATTAGTGTTGAACAGTGCCCTTTACAGGAGGAACAACCGAGGCCCTCTAGAGGGCGGCCCAACCAAGACTTATCCGATTTTAGTTCGCGGTCAAAACGTAGACGATTAACAGAGCTATATCACAAGTAGATCCCACTGTTGTAAATACATTGCTTGACACTTCGGACAAATGAAATAGATGTTTGTTTGCGAAAGTCAATCAAAGAATCTCGGTATCAGTTTGGATTATCTCTTGTATAATCTTGGATTCGGTTCATTGAATATTTTATTCATCTTTCGTATATGATTATTTATTTATTTATTCTTAATGTACTGTGTACAAAGGCGGACATGGGCATTCTCTGCCAGTCGACCTTGGGGTGATTCAGATAATCTAAGGTAGATGTAAAAATAAACAAAACAATAAACAACTAAAAAAAATACATACGCAAATCAATTTAAGAGTTATAAATATAATAAATGTTAACTATTTATATTAATATATAAATAACTAGTAATTAGTATAAAGTATTACAATATACAAAATAAACATATATGAATACATATAAATATATATAATATATATATAAGTATATATAAATATCTATTGCTAAATAGAGAGATTGCTGGTGACTCTTGAGATAAAAATGAAGGGAAGGATTAATATTTAGAAATGGCTTGAGGTCAAAACAAGAAAAAAAAATTGCAGGATATAAGTTTACGAACAAACTGAATTAAGGAAAGGGTTAGGTTTAGCAATGTTTAAGAAGCGGCACATCGAACGATGGTATAACGTCACGAAAACTTGTCAGACTCTGCAGTCTCCCTTGAAATTATAGGCTTGCGTAAAAAATACAGGCTTTGTCATCGGGATTCAAAATTGCTTGTAATAAGTTTAAAGAATAAGCTTTGGTAACCGTACGTGAGGGGTCCAAGGGGGTGTTATGCGGAAAACAAGATGGTCTACAAGCGATTGTCTCTAGCCTCTGCACTCCAACTCCACTCTCGCCTTCATGCGGTGGACCCTGTTAAGTTGAGCAACCATGACGAAGATTGGGATCAAACCCCAGTGGAAAGCATGGTCAACGAACATAGAGAGATAGGGGGGATCAATAAGGCGTAGTACGGTTTATTGGTCTAGAGGTATTCAGGGAAGGAGTATCTCTTAGGGTTGGTAGCGGATGAGCCTTACCAAGGTCAACGATAGCACTCAAAATCCAAGTTAGTAGGATTACTTCTCACTCACCAGGACGCCTTGGGCAAGCGGGTGAGTTAACTAAGCCTAAACCCTTCAGAAACATGAAAGTACAGAAAAAGCAACGGCCCCGAGTTCCCAGCGGGTCTGCGATCCCCAGCAAAGACAGCAGCGTGGGCACCAGCAGAACCAGGGGTGCTAAGAATCACTGGGAGTCAAAAAGCTGTCGAAAAAATATGAAAGGAAGAACATCAGAGTTTGCAGTGGCGTCGTATAACGTTAGAACTTTAAGAACAGAAGACCGATGTGAAGAACTATTGTATGAGCTAGATAAAATCACATGGTATGTAATCGGTTTGTCTGAGGTCAGAAGACCGGGGGAAGAATGTCTAAAACTAAAAGACGGACACATCTTTAATTACCGAGGATCTGATGGTAATACTCACAACCATGGCGTGGGAATTATTTGTTTGTTGCTAAAAATCACACAAAAAATTACAATTAAGATCATCCAAGCAAACGCTCCAACTAGTGATGCATCCGATGATTCCATAGATGGGTTTTATGAAGACTTGGATAAATTTTTTGCTGAGAATAAATCTACCTACTCTATTCGCACTGGCGATTTTAATGCAAAAATTGGGTTAAGGCCAATTTTTGCAATGGAAGACTCAGAGTCCTTCATGGGCGATTTTGGTTATGGTCGTAGAAATCCTTCAGGTACTAGACTGGTCAACTTCTTGGAACAATACAACCTTTTCCATATGAGATCGTTTTTCCAAAAGCGCATGGAAAGAAGGTGGACTTGGTTGTCTCCGGGTGGAAGACACAGAAATGAAATAGATTATGTATTCAGCACTCATAAATGTATAATCAAAGACGTAAGCGTCCTTAATTCATTTAACGCTGGTAGTGACCATCGGCTTATCAGAGCAAAAGTCGTTATAAACGCTAAAATGTCACGATATACTTCCGTAAGATCGAGGAAAGTAAAGATAGACCCGATAAGCCTCATGATTAATCGAGATATATATCAGAAAAGAGTCAGCGATGCCCTTAATTTGTCTCCTCCATCCCCCGACGTAGACGAACTTGCTAAACACCTACAAAGTACTCTCTATAACGAAGCAAAGCAAATAGTCCCTAAAGGCAAAACTACCCGCCGCAGACTGAAAAAGGAAACCCAGGACCTTCTAGAAAAAAGAAGACTGCAAATTAAGCAAGGACGTGCTACAACCGATGAGTTCAAAAACCTTTGCAAAGAAGTAAGAAAGAGGGTGGAAAGAGATATTGAGGAATATAGAGAAAGAACTGTGCAGGCTATTATAGAAAAATACAGAGGCCCTAAAATATTTCGAAAGGCAATATCTCAAGGTACATAACAAATCACTAAACTAATGGATAAAAGCGGGAACTTGGTGACAGACAGAAAATTACTACTACACGTAGTGGAACAATACTACCAGGAGCTTTATTCATCTCAAAGCCCAAAACCAGCAGTAGTGTGTGATAGACGTGTCATAAATGTTGGTTCAGAAGACATACCGGAGATATCTGACTTGGAAATCGAAGCCGCTCTGAATAAAATGAAGAACGGAAAAGCTCCTGGCGAGGATGGGGTGGTGGTCGAAATGGTTAAGGAAAGAGGGAAGCGGGTGATAGACTTTATTAACATAATATTAAACAAGTGCCTCGAAGAGGGCAAAATATCAAAAGAATGGGAATCTGCAAATGTCATTCTGCTATTTAAAAAAGGTGACAAAACAGACCTGAATAACTATCGCCCAATCAGCCTATTATCCCATCTGTACAAGTTGCTTACCAAAATCATCACCCTTCGTTTAACTAATAAGTTCGATTTTTACCAGCCGCCCGAGCAAGCAGGTTTCAGAAGCGGATTTAGTACTATGGACCATATTATTACAATGAGAACTGTTATTGAAAAAGCTATCGAGTATCAAACATCTCTCTGGATAGCTTTTATAGATTACAAAAAAGCGTTTGATAGTGTGGAGTCCTGGGCAGTTGTTCAAGCACTACAGAATGCTCGCATAGACCACAGATATACAACACTGATTGAGAACATCTACAACAACGCGACCATGAAAGTCACAATAGTAGACCAAACGCAAGACATAGACATCAAAAGAGGTGTGAGACAGGGGGACACTCTTTCACCTAAATTGTTTACCCTGGTTCTGGAAGATATCTTCAAAACACTTTCATGGGAGGAACGTGGTCTCAAATTACCAGGAGCAAGACTGAACAATCTTAGGTTCGCAGATGATATCGTTCTTCTGAGTGACAACCCTGATGAGCTTTAAATTATGATCCATGAGCTGAACGAAGCCTCCTTAAATGTCGGTTTGGAAATGAATCTTAGTAAAACTAAGGTAATCACCAACGATTCCACGCCTGTCGTGATTAAAGTAAACCAAACTGTCATTGAAAAGGTAGAAAAATACGTATATCTGGGTTAGGAAATAAAGATGGGAAAAGGGAATCAGATGAATGAAATCGACAGACACATACGTCTCATGTGGGCTGCCTATTCAAAACTAAAATTTGTGTGGAAAATGAATATAACAGCTGAACGGAAGCCAGGTTGTTCAATCAATGTATCTTGCCGGTGCTTACCTACGGAGCAGAAACCTGGGTCCTGACACGGGAATATATCTCTAAGATACAAGTCGCCCAGAGGAAACTTGAAAGGAAGCTCGTGGGAGTTACGTTGAGAGCTCGTAAGACAAATACCTGGCTTAGAAAACAAAGTAAAAGTCACGGACGCCATTAAACGAGTCGCGAGTTTGAAATGGCAATGGACAGGACACAGAGCCCGTAAACATGGCTCTTGGGGCAGGGCGGTTCTGGAATGGCGACCTTGGGAGGAAAAACGTCCCAGAGGCAGACCACAATTGCGGTGGAAAGACGACATTAAGAAAGTTGCAGGGAGCAATTGGATGGAAGTGTATTGTTTTCACTTGTTGACTGATTCGATAAATTAAACAAGATTTAAGAAAACCACTTTTATTGTTTAGCACATACATGACACAGATATAATGGCAAAATGGACGATGCCAAGTACGACATTCTATATATAGCTATACATGATGGATCTCAGACTAAAGAGAATGTAGAGTATGTAACATGCCCCTTTTTTTTAAGAAATAACAATTATTAATTATATTGGGCTGTTTGATTTACACATTTGCATATAAACAAAAGATAAAAGTAAACAATGGCTTCTTTGACTTTGACAAATGACAAATGACATTTAACATTTAAGTAGCATTGACATTACTTCAAAACAACTAAATTAAACATGTACCTTATTTATATAGCTAATCAAAAAATACATAAAAATAATATTATTAAATGTCTATATAAAAAAAAGAAATGTAAGAAACAGTTTATGTGCTAACACTAACAACAAGTGTGAATATTTTTATTAAAATATTATTAATTTATACATATTATTAATTTACAAAACTTAATAAATTGTTTTGAAATCTATGTGGTGGTTTTACTACCCTTCCACTTCTTGTGACATAGTTATTATCATTGTTAGAATGAAAGTAATTTTGTTCAGAAATTATGTATGGAGTTATAATACTATTTGAATTACTACATACATCTTTTTAAGAATAGATTTTAGTGGTGTAACATTATTTAATAACTGACTTTGACTATTGATAGAAGAGTTGGCATTTTGATTATTACTACACAACTTAATATGTTGACGATTTCTACGATACAATACATTATCATTGCTTCTTATAATATATGATCTAGGATTGTTATCAATACTATAAACAGTGCCTTTTGTCCAGAATTTATCAGATGGATGTTTCTTAAACATGATACTATCATTAACTTTAAGTTTGGACAGTGATTTGCTATGACAATTATAATATTTCATTGACTTATTTATCTTTTCCTTTTTGTTTTTATTATGAATATTAAATTTGACAATTTTAGGTTTCAAATGAGATATTTTCATTGGTAATTTTGTTCTAAGATTTCTAGACATTAACAATTGTGACGGAGAACAAAGTGTTCCTCTAGGTGTTGTTCTATAATGCAATAAACCAAGATACGGATCAGAACCAGACTGATGACACTTTTTAAGTATATTTTTCACTATTTTTACTGAGACTTCAGCTAAACCATTGGATCTTGGTAAGTATGGACTACTGGTTATATGAATTATATCCCAATTAAGTAAAAAAGTTTTAAATTTTTCAGAACTATATGGCTGTCCATTATCACTGACTAGTTCTTGTGGAATACCATGACGAGAAAATATTGACTTTAAATTTAATATTACATTCTCCGCAGTGGCAGTGTGTAAAATTGCAATTTCAATGAAATTAGAAAAATAGTCTACTACTAATAAATATTTTTTATTGTTTAACTCAAAAATATCTGTTGCAACTCTTTGCCACGGATATTTTGTTAATGTATAAGACTGTAAAGGCTCTTTTGACTGGTTGTTCATATACAGAAGACAAGTTTCACATTCATTAATTTTAGTTTCAATGTCATGATTAATATTAGGCCAATAGACAACACTTCGTGCTAAATTTTTTGTTTTTTCCATGCCTTGATGTCCTTCATGAAGTATTGTAAGTATTTCTGAGCGTAAACTTAAGGGAATTATGACACGCTGACCTTTGAAAAGTAATTGATTGATACAATGTATTTCATCCCTTATATTCCAATAAGGAGAGACAATTGGATCAATCATTTGCTTATTTTCTGGCCATCCATTTTCGTAATAGTATTTTAACTTTTGTAAAATAGTATCAGACTGGGTAGCATTTCTAATTAATGTTATTTTCACTGGAGATATAGCTAAATGGGAGGTTGTGAAATTTATATGTATTTTTAAATCTTTCTCAAATTTATCTTCATATGCAGAATTTGGAATAGGAGCTCTTGACAATGTATCCGATATAAACATTTTCTTTCCAGGAGTATAATATACATTTAAATCATATAATTGCAATCTGATCATCATTCGTTGTAATCTACTAGGAACATCAGCCAACGGTTTTTTAAATAATGTAATTAAAGGTCTGTGATCTGTTTCCACATCAATATTTCTACCATAAATATAATGGTGAAAATGTTCACAACCAAATAGAATAGCATATAACTCTTTTTCTATTTGCGCCCAATTAGATTGACTTGAAGTTAAAGTTTTAGAGGCAAATGCAATAGGATTTTGATCATGTAAGATTACTGCACCTAATGCATTTTTTGAAGCATCAACGGACATGCGCAGTGGTTTATTAGGATCAAAATGAACTAAAACCGGAGATTGACATAATAATTGTTTTAATTTTTTAAATACTTGTTCATGATTAGATGTCCATTGCCATTGACTATGTTTTTTCAATAAATCTCTGAGTATACTATTTTCCTCTGACAAATTTTTTATATAGGAACTTAAATAATTTATCATACCCAAAAATCTTTGTAATTCTTTGACATTAGTAGGTGATGGCATATCTAAAATTGCTTTGACTTTGTTTTGGTCAGGAGAGACACCAAATCGGTTAAATATATGACCAACATATTTTACTTCCGTAAGACCAAAATGACATTTTGATTGATTAAATCTTAAATTGACCTTTCTCGCTCTTTCAAAAACCATTTGTAACCTAGAATTATGTTGTTCTAACGAGGAACCACAAACCAAAATATCATCGACGAAAATGATAACACCAGGAATGTCTTCGAATATTTCAGTCATTAAACGATGAAATATCTCACTGCTAGAATTAATACCGTACGGAAGTCTTAAAAATTTATACCTACCGAAGTTAGTATTAAAGGTACAGAGGTCACTACTTTCTTCGTCAAGTGGTAGCATCCAAAATCCAGAATTAGCATCTAATGTAGAAAAATAAATAGATCCAGCTAATTTTGTTCTGATAGTCTCAAATGTAGGAAATGGATAATGTGGTCTTAATATAGCCTTATTGAGATTACGAGGATCCAGACATATGCGTAATTTACCATTGCTCTTTTCAGTCAATACGATAGAATGTACCCAAGGTGTTGGTTTGGTAACTTTCTCTATTACACCGTCTTTAATCATTTTACTTAATTCATTTTTTAATTTGTTTTCTAGAGAAAAAGGTATACGTCTTAATGCAGAAATAATAGGTTTTACATTTGAATCGACATCTAAATGAACTTTCACAGGTATACATCCCAAACCATGAAATAAATCACTATTTTTTAACACAATATTTTGAACCAATGGTATATCACACACCTGTTTCATTTCACACATTTCATTTTCAATTTTATTGTGAGACAAATTAACATTATAAATCCTTTTTACCAAACCCAATTGATCACAACTATGCCTCCCTATGATATTGACACATTCCATATTTGCAATTAAAAAAGTAATATCACTAGATTTACCATTAGGCAATAAACATTTTAAAGATGTGATACCAATAATAGGAATAGTTTCCCCCGAGAATGAATGAACTTTACAATTAGTTTTCAAAATTTTGTGGTTACCTTTTATAAAGTTGTATGTCATTTTTGATAATATATTTGTATCAGCACCAGTATCCAATTGAAATTTAATATATTTTCCATTGATCTTCAGTTGCAATGTCCAATCTGTTAAAGAGAAATCTGAAAATGTTGAAAAAGAACTAGGTTTTTGTAGTTCTTCTTGCCGTGATTGCAACATCAGAGTTCCAACAAAATAATTCTCTTCAGATTCTGTTTCTTCATCTTTGTTAGTCGATATGTATCGCACTTTCTTGTAGAAACAATAACTAGCAAAATGGTTCATCTTTTTACATAATTTGCATTGTACTCCTATTGCTGGACATTTATGTCTATGTATCTGACCACAACGTTGACAATTTTTGTTTTGAATAGACACTTTATTCTTGTATTTGTTAGGCATATAATCGTGACCTGACATATTCCTTCCGGATCTATTTGACAATGATCTGTTTCTATATCGCATGTTTTTCACATTCTTCTTAGATAGTAAATTTATAGTGTCCGTTGCTGTGATGCAACTTTGACTTTGTATTTTTGATATATTAGTTTTCGACAACTCCATGCTTTTGCAAATTTTTATAGTTTTCTTTAGATCTAGGTTATCTTCTTGTAAGAGTCTTTCTTTGATTTTAGAAGCATCATTTAATCCGATAATTATCATGTCTTTTATTAAACTTTCTCTTAATTCTTGAAATTCACAGTTATAGCTTAAGTTTGTTAATCTAGTCAAGTATTCCTCAAATGTTTCATTTGGAAATTGTAGTGTAGTAAAAAACTTGTGACGTTCAATTGTAATATTTCGTTTTGGAATAAAATATTCATCGAATTTTTCTATCAAATCTTTCAATGTCACGTCTTCCTTTAATTTGAATGCGTTATAAATTTCCAAACATTGATCGCCAATGAGATTCAAAAGAATTGCTTTTTGTCTAGATTGGCTTTCACTCTCCAAATTATTAGCTTGCAAAAATATAAGGAACTTTTGTTTCCATCTAAGCCAATTTTCATGAACATTGCCAGAAAAGTTTAATGGATTCAATGTGTTCGAAAACGTGATTGATGATTTTTGTGTGATTATATCTTCATGTTTAGACATTTTTGAAAAATATTACCTGATTTGGATTCTCCAATTCGTTTTTCACTTCTGACACCATGTATTGTTTTCACTTGTTGACTGATTCGATAAATTAAACAAGATTTAAGAAAACCACTTTTATTGTTTAGCACATACATGACACAGATATAATGGCAAAATGGACGATGCCAAGTACGACATTCTATATATAGCTATACATGATGGATCTCAGACTAAAGAGAATGTAGAGTATGTAACAGGAAGTAGCGCAGGACCGGGATAGATGGCGTAATATGAAGGTGGCCTACACCAAATTGGTCGAGAATGGCTAAGAAGAAGAACCGTACGTGAACTACACTGACCTTCAAAAGTAAGTACCACACTTTTAAAATTGCAATAACTTTTAAAATAGGCAAAATATATTTTCAAAATAAAAAGTATTAAAAACTATAACTTCCGAGAAACCTGATGAAATGAGCTGAAAATGTTTTTTGTATGAATCCTTTATCTTTTGTAGTTTAGGGAAAATTTTAATTTTAAAAGTGTAGTACTTACTTTTGAAGGTCAGTGTAGTTGAAGAATATCCGTGGTTCAATCTCTCTCTCTTCTTCAAGTTCTCATTCACAGTGCTCATGTATCAGAATATGCTCTTTTATCCATCATGGAACTTTCTAAAGAAGCAGCTAAATTTTATTACAAACATTTTAAAATAGTTCAGACAAGATTTCACCCGAAAAAAGTCACGCGAATTTACAAATTTAGACTAAATAAACCGCCTTTTAGTGAGTTCAGATCCCTTTATAACTAGTCTTCTGAAATATTTTCAAAAGATAAAGAGCCCTTTATCTAAGGAAATTATAAAATTATTAAAATTTTAAGTTGCATGTTTATTTTGGACTTTATATTGTGTAAACTCTAAATATAATATTCTTTGTTTAGAACTGTAATTTCATAGCACAATTTTTATTTGACTATAAGTTGTAATAATATTTCTATTTACTAGTATGATGAATTTAGTTTTGGTTTTTAAGAAATTAGTGCTTGTATAACAAATAATTATATTTTAATACCAAATTGTGATAATAAAACTGCATAGGATTCACATTGATTTTTCAAAGTTTTTCTGATGCTTGTATATTATTATTTAATTTTATTATTTTAATAAATTTGTCTTTATTTAATGAAAAACGTCTTAAGTTAATATTTTAAATTATTCAAATAAAAAAAGAATGATTAAAAACAATTTTAGGGAATTTTGACCGCGCTGCCTTGAACGCGGAACCACCGTGCTTTCGAGACTTCGATTAACATGTAGTATACTTACACACACACATATATAAAAGTATGATCTACATTGTCACTTGACCTTCAGGGTTCTTGTTGTTAGTGGATAAGTAAAAATGTTCAAGGTTTTATTTAATAGTGTTTATATTGACAGCTCTAATGACGGCGTTCAGTTGAATACAATGTTGACGGCCTCTATAACTCGGGAAAAACGCTTCCCGATTAATTTAGTAGATTATTGGGTCATTTTATTACATTATTATCAATTGAATACTGCTGTTTTTTAAATTATCAACTTATTATTTTTAGCATTGTAAGCATATGTTGCTCTTGCTGTTTTAAAACTTATAAACGGAGGACCAAAATATGTGAAATAATTAAGTACAAAATACAATAAGGTCTTTTTCTACGATAAGGGATAACAGCCAATACCATTTGCAATTTTAAGATTATATCCGTCGACAGCTCATAAAGAATCCTTATCAATAGGCAAATTTATTCAAACGCAGACAACAAACGCGCAAAATGTTAAATTTATCCGGGATTTTTGTATTTTTTGAGTTAATAACCTTTTTGTGCATCGTGCTCGCGGATTACCACCTAATCCGAGCGTTCACATCCGCATCACGCACGTGTTTCGCGAGTTCCGGATTTACTGGTGTTGAATTTAGGCAAAAAATAATAAGCACAGGCATTATGAGCTTAAAGATTTTCAGAATAAAATGTTTCAGATTTAATAAAATAAAATAAAAAAAGCTTCGATGAAAGTTCTGACAAAACCAGGCTATAAAATTCCGAGTATCGATATTTCTACTAAGCCTTTTGATTTAAATTGCTATTTTTAGAGATCCGTACAGAATTATTAAATCTATACGATAGCCGATTGCCGATCAGTTACAATGTCACTCACCAGATTTATTTCCATGTGTTATTATCTTTGAACCGAGGTGCTATATCTTTTAGGTATAGCAACTCGTTGCATTCCCGCCTAACCTGACTGCTTTTTAAATTTTAGCGCTGGATAAAGTGCACATACGAGACAGGGAGGTAAAGGAGGTAATTTTAGTTATAAAAAAATAGAAAAAAATCTCACATTTTTTGTATTTTTAGGGGGCAATTTAATTTATTCACCCTACATTGCGAACCTAACATGCATAAACCGTTATAACTCTTGAATGAATAGACAAATATCAACGAAATAAACGCTAACATGATCCTTAAAAATGAATAGTGCTGTCAAAATACAAATTTTGACAATTATTATCACACACAATTAATGACAGAGGATAAGACACTAAAATGACCCACTTTAGCCCCCTGCCCAATATGTGCACTTTATGCAGCGCCACACTGATTTGTAAATTTTTTTTCCCGCCACTCAAATTGTGGATATCAACACGTAATAAGTTGCGATGGCACAATTAAATTAAATTAATAATTTTATTATCAATACCATTCATTAAATCAGACGATATATTGCAATATAGTCTAATATCCTACAAAAATTATAGGCACTTAAAAGTAAGTTCTATATACTTTGGTAAGTTTATATTATTATATTTTTATTTCAGTCTCTTTATAGTCATTATGTTTTTCAGAGTGCCTTTTATTACTAATAATCGTAACGGTGGAAATTACATATTATATTCAGTGACGGAACTTGGTGTGTTATTTACGGACCTACCTACCTGACCCACTGGATATCTCGTCACCACCTCACCACGTTACAGCTTGATAATTACTTTATTTATCAAAACTTACTTAACACGTAGAAATCTCTTTTTACACAAAAAGTAGGAGGTAGCTAGAAAGAACGAGTAGTTTTATTTAATAATGTCTTCTGTAAATCATTTTTAAACTGGCTGGCACGTATAAAGAACAAGAATATCCGAAACATTTAAAAAATAAATTTAACGTTAAAAAAATATCTACTAAACGTTTTATAACATTTTTGTTTATTGATGAGAATGCCTTTCGAAGACCAGAGAGGACAATATTTGCTACTTAATTCATTAAAATAATATTTATCTTTAAATGCAATTCTTGTATGAATAGACAATAAACAAATTCATACACGTTACAGCAACAATCACCCGAAAAAAGTTTATATATACTTTTTTCGGGTTAATTAATAAATTTTTTCGGTAATAATTAAAAATATTCTGCCTCCATGATATTTGCAGAAGGTCCGGAGTTCAATTCGCCATGGGAGCAGAAGGTTTTCTGCTTGTTATGGTTGGTTCTAAACCCGCCTGGCTAGCTACCACCGGCTTACTTTAGTTTCTCGCCATAATAACAATGTTCACAACATTATAATGTTCCGACGATTGCAGGTAAGATAGCCAGTTCCTCAGTTGTTGAGGAGTCCAGATGAAACTCGCTTCTAACTTAGGCCTTAGGACTTACCATTAAGTGAGATGAATGAAGGTCGCAAAGGCTTCCCTGTTGTGCACACAAAAGTAAAAACCTATCAACAATAACTATGACTGTAGTCGGCACAATAATTCGACTACACACGCTAAACGCCTAGAGGGCAGTCTGTGAATGAATTCTCCGAAAAACCCCAGCGGATTTTCGTTGTACGCGGCGTATGCTCACGGGGAAGGGAATTCATGCAGGAATAAGCCGCGCGGTGAAAATCACAGTAGCCGTGAAATATTGCGGCGTGCATACAAAAAAGTTTTTTAAGTGGAACTGCTCCGACCACTGTATGATTTATTTTGAATTCTATTAAGACTGCAATTGCGACTGCAGTTAGGTATATAAACTGTACCTACAACGTACAATCTTTTCTGTTATTCACATTTTCTTATTTCTACATCCTTTTATAACGTGAAAGTAAATTAAAATAATTCTCACGATCGTAAATCATTCGCAACGAATTCAAAAATAATAAAAAAAGTGAGTGGCGTTGTGTGTATTCTTATATTATTTTAGACTTTTTGTGTTTTAGAGGTTAGTTAATATTTTTTGGAAAATATTTTTTTTCTTATGGAGTACCTACTCAATTTACGGCATGCAGGTTCTTTAGAAGAGCACAAATGCTAGAAACAAATCGACTAATATAACGTTAATAAAAAGATTGGCTTGAGAATTTATAGGTTAAAAGGTATATTGTTAACTTAAAGCCCGGCCCGGCTCAGCCTTGAAGGGGTTCGACCTAACATCTGGCGTCTAACAATTACAATCTGTAACTGTTCACATAAATGAAATTTTATATAATTTAGCTTCAATATTTACATTTGATTTTGTTATTAACGGCGGTCAGTGCCATTAAACGTTTACTGATTATAGAACATTAATATAAATTAAACACGAAGAAATACTTAATTGTTACTAATAGAAGTATTTTTAATAATACCTGTTTCTTCATCATCTACATACCTTTCCAGGAAAGTTGGATTAAAGACTCTGTAACGGCCAATGAAACTTCAGTAGCTATTCACTTCACTTCACTAGTACTCGATACAACTTTTAATTTGCGAAGTTTTATTTGTGTCACGATCTGTAACAAAGAAGTTACTGTTAGTCCACATTCAGTTAGTAAGATTTTTTTCTGAAGTCTGTAATTACTTATTCGTTACAAATATTTCTAAGCATGTTAAGATAGTCTAAATGGTATGCCAGTCCTGTTTTATCCAGGATTCAAGGGGCATAAACATCCTGACACAATGCTCGGGGGGTTCTTTCTCCGCATGAGATTGTCAGATTTTATATCATCAAGTTATCTTTCATGGTTGCTTTCACTCTAGTGCTTGCTTCATTTAGTCGCACAAAGAGAATCACAGAGAATCATATTATTCGCAAGATGACAAAAATATTTCGTACTTGAGATCGGCGATAAAAATAATAATAATTTTATAGGAACTCTCCAAGCCCCTGTCATCACATGACGTTCAATAATTCTCTCTGTGCATTTTTTAAATCTTGTTGTCACTTTCCAATTTTCCGCGGTAGTTTTTGCAACGCCCACGTTTTTCTGTGGTTGGGCTGAACGCTTATCCAGGTTTCACTTTCATAAGGCGTCTTTAACAATCTTACACGAAGTTGGATAACCTACCTTCGAATGTTGAACAAATTTGGTTGACAAATGCTACAAAAATTATGACTCCTCAGTGAGCACATTAATTGTCTCTAGATTCGATAGATATTTAGTGTACTTAAATCTAACATTTATAAAAAAATATATTTATGAGACATATTTGTATACTGGATTATAGTAACTATACGTAATAAAGTTATAATGAACCAAAAATAATATAATAATGCAATTCATCTTCTTCAAAAAGTTACATGACTTCTCGCATGGGATCACCACTCAAGAGAGCAGCAATATCATCATCATCATCGCAGCTCATATACGTCCCCACCGAGGGGCACGAGCCTACCCTATTTAGGGCGGTTAAGCCGGCAATTATAAACCAGTTTTTTGTTTAAATTAATTTAACCGTTCATCGACTATTTTCTTGGATAAGTCGAACCGTACGGATAAGAAAATTAACGTCACTACGGAAAAATGAATGCCGATAGTAACGTGATATGACGACTTTTTGTAAGAGCATCAGCGGGCCTAATGGACTTGTTTTATGATCGTGTCCTGCGGCACTCAAGGGTCAAAAAATGAAAATTGTATTATTGTGATTCGCGTTTCTCTCATAAACTAGAGCCGTTACTATTTAGATTTATTTGGTAAAGGGTCAAGTTAAAATACCTTTTTATGTTATCTCGCATCAAAGCTTGAAAAATGAAGCAATATTATGGACTATCTGGGCCCGCGAACTACGTTTCGCCATATATTTTCCCCCGTTTTTGCTACATATTTTATTGATGCTCAGCTCCTATTAGTCGTAGCGTAATTTTATATACAGCTATTTTTTCCTGAAAGAGTGAAGAAACGCCCCAGTGTACTCGTGTTTATTGGAGTGAGATTGTCGAGTCAGGCCACAGTGGATACGGCTGGTGACATTAAGTTAAAAACAACTTTAAAAAAAGCCATTAAGAAGGGTGAAAAATTCTTAATAACTTAGAAATTTGAGTCAAAAAACAAAAATTATAAGCAGGCAAAGTCGGTGCCATGCCATAATTTATACTCCTAGATATTATTTTGGATAGGTTACATAAGTTCGCCCCCACAACATCCATATAGGGAAAAGTCGGCTGTATCGCACCAGTTTCCAGTTTTTATATGAATTATCTCTATTCTATACAAACTTACAATAGTACAGAATTACAACTAGGTGAATAGGTATGTATTTAATCATAACCAGTAGTTTTATTCCCGGTACTGATTAATTTGTCCAAAATCTGCGATTTAATGAACTAATTGAATATATTGCACCATGGGTATGATGAATTGGACCACTAACATATATTATAGCGTTAAATATAGGTACGCTATAACATATGTTAATTGTAAGCGTATATTTAAGCTCTCTAAAATAGGCGGACGGAGGCAGAGGCGGAGAGTAACGTATTTAAGCTATCTAAAACAGGCGGATTTCAATAAATTATAATCAAAATTAGCTATTGGTTTATTTATTTATGGTTTATTTTAACAATAATATTGGTTTATTTATTTATTAAAGTTTTTACAAAAATATATTCTAAAAAATTCAATTATTATCGTATGAACCTAGTAATAAGTAATATCATGTCTTTATCCTAAGTCTTGTTTTTATTATGGCATAGGCAAAACCCATATTTGTGATTCAATAAAATATATTTCTGAAAGTAAGATAATCCAAACAAGATAAACCTTACAATTTTTTTTTTATCCAAATCGTACCGGTACGATACAAAGAACTTTTAGTGGTAGGATTCAACAAACTAGCCATCAAATTATAAAAAGTGTTTTTGAAACATAGCCTCCAAAATTAGCAATAACATAAACACAAATATTTGTATTAAATTAAAACACTAATACATATTAAAACAAGTGATAATTTTCACTCACTATTTATGAAATATAGATCCTGACATATGCACTGTAAAATTTAGATCAAAAACAACCAAAATACATTTTTTCACTGGGGTAAAAATTAACTGTCGCACGCCATTTTAAAAGGTCTTGTGAGATGTGGTGTGAGTATCGCATATTTTAACATTATCAGTGTATAAAAATATTGCCATTTAGTGGGAAATCTGGAGGTGGTACGATTCATCCTGTGGTACAATAGGTAATTCCGACTCTCCCCTAACACCGGGTGCGTTCAAGAATGTGCGAAGTGAGCAGGCCACCGACTTGACATAGATCACTGATCAAATTTTCTGCTTATTATCCTGTTCTTTGAAATAAATATCTAAGTAATTAAGTTCAGTTTACGTTTTTTAGTACCTTTTACTTTAGAAAATCTTAATTTCACACAATAGTAGTTATATTATTAAAATAATATAATATTTTATTAAGTACTAGCCATGAAGCAAATACAAAGAGGAGATGTTATAAGCAACTAGGTCCAGCTCCTATCACCAGAGTCTTGACGTCACGCATTTTTAGTTTTAGCTACTTAACGCCAGAGGCGCTGACATCAGTCGATCTTTTTATCTGTCGGATTAGTACGTCGTACGCTCTTCCTTTATTTTAGTTTTAAATTACCTAAATACAAAATGAAATGTTGTATTCTATCGTGCAAAAGTTACACAGACGACAGAAACAAAGTGAACGAAAAAAAAATCTCTTTCCATTTGTAAGTACATTAAATAAGCATTATTAATTTATTACTTGACGTATTGCTTCTAGAATGTTCGACGCCACATGAACGCTTCTGTCAATGTCCCGATAAAGCACAAACGGCCCTCTAGTGGCGAGTAAAAATACTAACGAAAACGTAGGATGTATTAAGGGCGAAAACAAAACACGTGAATTAATATAAGCAGTTATATCGATTTTTATTTTTAGATTATATTGACACAGCACCTAATAAATTATCTTTCTCCTACGAATGTATCTTTTAACATAGATTTAGCACTGCTGCCACCTAGTAATGTATAGCGGAACTTTTATGTTAACGTCAATAATGCTGGAATTTTAGTAATTCTACTCGCTACAAGGTGACAGTGGCGTCGCGCACCCTCCCCCCGCACCCCGATTTCCGGCTTCACTTGATTTCATACGGAAAACGCGATAGGGCACCTCCTCTTTGTATTTGCTTCATGGTACTAGCTGTACCCGCGAACTACGTTTCGCCATCAAAATTTAATTTTTTCCTCCATTTGATTCCATAATGATTCAACTTTATTCTGCCTTTCTTGAGCAGCGGCCATTTCGAAATTGGGACAATTTTCGTAGGTTCGTAATGCTCTAGGTATTCTTCAGGGCCTTTCATTTAATACCCACATTGCTGGGTTTGAAATGGAACTTTTATCCACCTTTTTTGAGCGGCGGCCATGTTCAATTAACGTCGATATTGCTACGTTCATAGTGCTCTACTGATTAGGGCCTTTTATTTGATACCCATATTGCTAGGTTTGGAAACGAACTTTTATTCGCCTTTTTAGAGCTGCGGCTATGTTGAATTTTCATCAATGTTGCTAGGTTCATAGTGCTCTACTCATCAAGGCCTTTTATTTGATACCCATATTGCTGGGTTTGAAAACGAACTTTTATCCATTTTTTTGAGCGGCGGCCATGTTGAATTTATGTCAGTATTGCCAAGTTCATAATGCTCTACTCATCAAGGCCTTTCATTTGATACCATAATTGCTGAATTTGGAAACGAACTTTAATCCACATTTTTTGAGCAGCGGCTATGTTGAATTTATGTCAATGTTGCTAGGTTCATAGTGCTCTACTCATTAAGGCCTTTCATTTGATACTCATATTGCTAGGTTTGAAAACGAACTTTTATCCTTTTTTTTGAGCGTCGGCCATGTTGAATTTCGATTTTCCTAGAGTCAGGCCTTTCATTTGATATCCATATTGCTGGGTTTGGAAACGAACTTTTATCGGCAGTCATCTCGAATTAGGTCACCGTGGCTAGGTTCAATGTGTTCTACTCTTTAGGTCCTTCGTTCGATATCCATGTTCCTTGGGTGGATCCAAAAAAATGTGATCCGACATTAGGATCAAGAGTACCCCTCTACGCGTAACCCAGAATCATTGCAGTCATATTTTTTTTAAATTACAATATTAATCAATTACTTTTAATAGTTTTAAATGAATGAAAGAGTTTGATTCCTTGGTCATAATGTAAAAACAATAACACCTTTCAAAATACCTTAAAAGGGTTTTCTTCACTTATCAAAATTTCAACTATTTCACAAATTGTACTGATTTTGTGAAAATTGGTCAAGAATTAAACCAACCTACCTACTTTTATATTAATTTGTGATGTGATATTATCATAAAAAATGCTTTATACATTGGTTGTGTGGCTTGACCCTTTTGCCTTACCACCACAGTACTACATAAGAAAAAGACAATTGTTAAACTTCTAAACTTCTTGGTTGGCGAAATCCAGATGGGCACAACCATTAACAGAAAAGATAATTTTTTTCTTAGCAATATGTGACAGACTTGTCAAAATAATTTCACGAGCGCCATGTGGATTTTCTACTTAAGCATTGTTCGAAAATTTTATATGGTAAGTATTTTTTCACTAAAAGAAAAAGTTAATTTAAACAAATGAAATTATGCCTAAATGTTCTTCCGGAAAATTCTAAGCATTGTGGTGCAAGCTATATCAAATTCTGTCCAGTAGTTTCGAAGATCTTTCCGGACAAACAGACAAACAAATAAACAAACAAAAATTTTTTTTAAAACTATTCCATCGTGTTCTGCTAATGATTTTAAGGCGACCTGTGTATTTTTTTCTTAATATTTCGCAATTACAGATTTTTGTACCCCTACGATTTTATTATACCGGCTTATTTTTCCATCAGGAGCCAAATTTTGTATGCTTGTGTTGTTAAGCAAAATGAACAACTTTTACTATGGAAACAAAATCGAACTCGCGAAAAAAAATCAGCTGTTCCATACATTTAGGTTCAGTCAATGTTGAACATTTGTATGGAACAGCTGATTTTTTTTGCGATTTCGAGATTGGTCCCTCAGTAAAAGATTTTCATTTTGCTTGTCTGAACAAACACACAAAATTTGACTCCTGCTGGAAAAATAACCCGATATATAGAGACTAGTGGGCCCGGCAGACGTTCTCCTGCCCGATTCCAATGCCACCCACCGGATACCTTTACGTTAAAACTCTTCCTTGGACCTATTCAATCAAACACACAGAAAATTTCGTAAGAATCTGTCGAGCTGTTTTTGAGTTTTAGCGAGACTAACACACAGCGTTTCTTTTTTATATATAAGAAGATTAATGAGTTAAACAAATTTACGATGAAGCTGCACGATTAAAGATAATTTCATTAAATTTAAAGATTAAGATCATTGTAAATATCTAAGTATAAATATCATCAAATCCTGACATGGTGACAATAAAACTAGGTACCTCAGAAGTATACACTTTCAATAAAAGTTGTCCGAAAAATCTGTGAGCATCATCATCATTTCAGCCGAGAAACGCCCACTGTTGGACATAGGCCTCCCCCCAGGGATCTCCAAACCGATCGGTCCTGCACCTCCCGCATCCAGGGGCTTCCCGCGACCTTCACAAGATCGTCGTTCTACCTTGTAGGGGACCTACCAACGCTGTGTCTCCCGGTACGCGGCCGCCACTCAAGGACCTTTCCGCCCTAACGGCCGTCAGTCCTGCATGCTATGTGTCCTGCCCACTGCCACTTAAGGTTTGCAATTCTTTGGGTTATGTCGGTGACTCTAGTTCTTCTACGAATCTCTTCATTTCGATGCGAATGCATACAGAAACCCCGAGCATAGCCCTCTCCATTGCCCTTTGAGTGACATTGAGCCTTCTGATAAGACCCATTGTAAACGGCCACGTCTCAGTTCCGTACGTCATCCCTGGCAACACGCACGAATTGAAAACTTTCGTCTTAAAACACTGCAGTTGATTGGCCGAGAATATGCTGCGTAGCTTCCCGAACGCTGCCCAGCCGAGTTGGATTCGTCGATTTACCTCTTTCTGGAAGTTGGACTTACCGAGCTGAACTATTTGCCCCAGGTAAACGTATTCGTCAACAACTTCCAATGTAGAGCCGCCAACCTTCACAGAAGTGGGTACTGCATGGGAATTCACCATGATTTTGGTCTTGTCCATGTTCATTTTAAGACCCACTTGTTGGGAAACTCTACAGAGGTCTTCTAGCATTCTGCCTAGATCTTCCACGGTCTCAGCTATGACCACGATATCATCGGCAAAACGAAGGTGAGTCATGTACTCGCCGTTTATGTTGATGCTGAGTCTTCTCCAGTCCAAAAGCTTAAATACATCCTCCAGCGCAGCTGTGAAAAGCTTCGGAGATATAGCGTCACCCTGTCTCACACTTCGCTGAAGTCGTATTGGTTTCGAGATCTGATCCTGAAGGCGGACTGACATGTGGCGTTATCGTACAATGACTTCAACACTTGGATGTACCGGTAGTCTATTTGAAACCTTTGGAGTGACCTAAGCAAGGCCCAGGTCTCGATAGAATCGAAGGCTTTCTCATAGTCAACAAACGCCAAGCATAGTGGCAGATTATACTCTTCTGTCTTCTGTCTTCTGTATAACCTGCCGCAGCGTATGATTGTTGTCTATGGTACTATAGCCTTTACGGCTTGTTCGGGAGGCTGGAAGTCGTTAAGCATGCGCGCGAGACGATTCGTGATAACTCTCGAGAATGGTTCTGTAGTTCTTCAACTGGGCCCCTCTGACCATACTTACATTTTCAAAAAATAGATACATTCGAACATAGAAACTCCTTCTTTTTTGAAGTCGGATAATAAAACGTAGTTGTAACAATTATTATCCTACGGAATGGTCATTATTAACTTGCTCACTATTATTGTCTACCATTTGACCTACCTCGAAAAAAAATGGGAATATTTACAGGGATGGGATACATACGATTTTTTTTGGGTCACCCAATTTGCGTACATTTTTGGGTATTATTTTCATATTATTTAAATAACCTGTTTATGTAGTCTTCTATTTTATTAAAATTAATAACTAACCAAGAAGATGAACCTTCTAGTGTGTGTGTTAATTGTAAAAATGGGAAAACCGTAATTTTGATAAACATAATTATAGCCCTACATTCGTATATTTTTTACGCAGCATAATAGGCATTTGACCGAATATAATAGGTATAATATTTGTTTATCAATGTTATCCCTAATGTCTATATTTTTCGCGTATATCTTAACACGATAATATTATTCGTACATTAAGGGCACCTATAATGACCTACATCACACAAATCCCCCTCATGAACAGATTTGATAGCTACACGCTTTGCTGAGTATTAGTTTGATTTATACGTTCGCGTGTATCAGTAATAGGTGTTGTATGAATTATTACACAATCTAATTTAATCTATGGATCTATAAATGAAAATAGATATATGTTTTTCTAACTGAAACCATTAATAAAATAACGTAAATACTATTACGGGTAGCTCGTTTCTCACATTGTTTTGACAGTGTTTTCAAAAGTCCAGACATTGGTGCTTTTATGTTCGCTTTGAAAGCTAGCTTTATTTGTCTGAAAATAGGTGATTATAAGTGGCAGAACAACAAACAAAGACATAGCTACTGGTGTACTTTCTTTTTTAGTTTACCGTGAATTTCCACTTGTTAAGATATAGCAGCGGGTGCTGCTCGTGTTTACGGATATCAAAGGTGAGGCTCAGTTACCGCTTTAGCAAAGCTATATCTATCCTATTTTTTATTTTCTTTGTACTACATAAGTTTTTTAACTGGCCGTTGATTTTGAAAATCAAGCTTCTTATGCCCGAGCCCCTTACACGCCTTACATCTATTAAAGCTTTTGTATTCAAAGATAATGAAACTGTGAACTATGAATATACAGCAGTGTAGTCTTGGTTGAAACAGTGGGTTTCTTATAATACGGTTTTAACCTAAAAGATGAAACGTTTTTTACTTATGACAGGGAAGCTCTTTGAAGCTTCATTTTGTAATTAATATAAATAAATTTTCTTGCTTTATTGTCAAAAATAGGTTAAAATTTACAGTGGTAAGTGATGATAAGGCCGAAGATGGCAGCAAGCTTCCCTGGACTACTCATCAACTGAGGAACTGATGTCTATCTTACCTATAATTAATATTTATTCAAACATTTTCTTATTTTTTACAACAAATAAATAGGTATATTATAAAATTACAAAATGGTATTATTATAAAAAAAACTTTAACTCAGGGTGTTGCCGGCAGCTGTGGAGCAAGGCCCAAGCTACCCGTGGTTAGGGCCATAGGGAAAGGAATCTCCAAACAAGATTATTATTATTACTAAAGTTTGCACAACGACGCCATTAGCAGAAACTAGTTTAATGTAGACCTTTGGCGATACTTGTAGAATTTCCAACATCAACCTAGTATTATGATGTAAGTACCTAAGTATAAACAATAAATTATGCGTATACTAAACATTCTAGATGTCCACACTGTCTTTTGTAGCTATGATTATGATTAGATTCAATTACCTACTCTATTAATAAAAATACGATTGATAAACACCTCAACTATGTAGATTGAAGTTTCCGACTGATATATAAATATCTGTGCGCCGACAAAAACGGATATCCTGCTTTTGATGTAGGTATATTTTCAGCAGTAATACGATGTATTCGAGTCATTGTTTATTTCTTTCTCGACGTGTTGTTAGTTCAGAGAAAAAAATATTTTACAAAAAATAAAAACCGACTTCAAAAACACGGAAAATTAAAAATAATATAAAAATAGGTACAGACAACATCACACTTCTATATTGAAGTCGGTGCCAACCAAACAATGATCTCCTAGAAAGTCTTAAAATTTGTCACCGACTTCAATATATAAGTGTGATGTTGTCTGTACCTATTCTTATATTATTTTTAACTTTTCAATGTTTTTGAAGTCGGTTTTATTTTTAACTTTTTAGTGAATGAAATCTTTTTTTGTGAAAGAAACCCTAATGTAATACCAACTCGTCTTCGGTGAGCTGGTATTAAATTAAGGTTTCCCTCGATTTTCATGGGATCCCATCATCAGATCCTGACTTTGGTGACCATGGGACTACTCTTGGAGTATACTTTATCGAATACAAAAAGAATGTTGAAAATCGGTCCACAATTGGCGGTGTAATCGCGTATATAACATACACACAAAAAACATAAGCATCGAATTAAGAACCACCTCATTTTTTGAAGTGGGTTAAAAATGAAGAAGATTATTGTTGCTATTTGTTACGAAATCGTGTGCCGATGTACTCGTACCTATGCATTTTATCAAAATAAAAATCAAATGTTTATTCAAACCGTTGCGTCGGTGGCGCCGTGGACTTGTCTTCCAATCGGGAGGTTCGAGGTTAGAGACCGTCATGTACCAACGTGTTTTTCGTTTTTCGGATTTCATATGTGTACATTTGTCTGACGCTGGTACGGTGAGGGAAAACATCGCGAGGCAACCTGCATACATCTGCGAAGAAGTTCAATGGTATAGGTGAAGTCGACAAATCTGCACTGGGCCAGCGTGGTTGACTAAGGCCTAATCACCCTAACATAGGGTAAGCTCGAGCCCCTCGGTGGGGACGTATATTAGCTGTGATGATGACGATAATTATTTTTTCAAATATGACTTGATAGAAAGCTCTTTTGAATCGTCAATTTTTTTACGTACCACCCATTCAGGACGACTTTAAGTAACTATTTGGAAATGTAGTAGAAAAACATTTAAACATTCTCTGTGGAAGTACATATTTAGCGGGTAAATTTTATGAACTACTGGCTGATCCGGTGATCAAAATAATCGCGAAGCTTAAAATTATTTTACATACGAAATTACCATTATTTCTTTCCTTTTGGATTTACGCTATTATTTTTCTTTTTAACCACACCTGTATTAAAGAGAACAAAAGAAATAAATATTAAAATCGATCAAGCCGTTTTTGAGTTTTAGAGACTAATCAGCGGCGATTCATTTTTATATTAAGAAGAAGATACGAAGATGTTTGGTTTAAGTACTAATTATTTGATAAATTTTGCGTTTTGCATTTTTATTAACAGTCAGTCAGGTCCGGGAAAAACTGGCCTCTACTACCTAACTAATAAGCAAAACAATGCTTAACATTAATTAACATTTTGTTTTGTTCCATTAGACAAAGTGTTGTATCAAACCGTAGGCACAACTCTATCGATATGACGTAGTAAAGCTTTTAGTTATCGAGTTTTGCATTAGATTTTGGATTCATTTATTTGCCGTGCTTTCGAGATGTGTGGAAGATTTATTGATATATCGCAAATCCCAAATGAGCCGCGCTAATGAATTGAGCGCTCCGATATGGGTATTTCGCGCTGATTTTATGCGAGGACTTAGCACTAAAATGAGAATTATCTCAAACTAATTCGACTCGAATGAAATTACTTGAATAATGAATTCTTGAGCTTTGCGTGTCATGGAATCGTGTACTCGTTTCGTTTTGTCATGTATTCTGTTCGTTTCACAATAATGGATTCACGAAATTGATGTTGGTAGTGCTTTGTAGCCCACACTTGTCAGTAGAGCCACAGAATTAATTGTACTAACATAGTAGCGCTGGCGGCGAAGGGTTTGGGCCGAGACGAACATTGCGCAAGTGAACCCATTGTTGTAAGCGTCCATAAGCACGTAAATCGCTTTAAATCGGGTGAGCCTTCGGAATTTTGTCAACCCAATATATTTGAATTCAGCTATGGATACTACAATTGGCACACAGAATACTTAACACAAGAAACCCTTGACAGAACTTTAGACATTTTTGATATCATATTGTTGGGAACACTTCGCGAATTGTAATCTATATAAATGTTTACATTAGTTCGTCATATACTTAGTCTCGCGCCAATGCTTAATTGTAAATTCCCACGTAAACTCCTGCAAATTATTGAGTCAGTCAGCCTATACGTTCTACCTCTTCAGGCCACGCATTTCAACACGGGTGGCAATGATTCCTGGCTTGACTTAATTCTTGTCTCTAATCCTTCACGGGTCCACTCCCATGGCCAACATCCTGCTCCCGGATTCTCCCACCATGACCTTATTTTTCTCTCTTTTGTCCTTAAGCCTCCTAAACCTGTCCCCAAGGTTCTGTACAGGCGCAGTTTCGCTCGCATGGATGTTGCTAAATTACATTCAGACGCATCTGAAATTGACTGGCAACCAGTGTTACAAGCATGTACGGTTGATGCGAAGTTACAAGCTTTTAACGGAATAATCACTGCTATTTATGACAAACATGCACCTTTAAAGAAAATCAAGCTGAAACATCAACCTGCTCCATGGATGTCAGATGATATCCGGAAAGCGATGAAGCGAAGAGACGGAGCTCTGCGCAAATTCAAAAAGGTACGTCTTGACGACAATTGGAACGCATACAAAGTTGCTAGGAATCGGTGTAACCAGATGGTACGTAATGCTAAGCGCCGCCACATACTCAATAATATCTCTTCTTCGTCTGTCGCAACCTGGAAGTTCCTTGGTACTCTTGGAATTGGTAAGGCTCACCACTTCGATCTCCCTACCAGTATTAATCTAGATGATCTGAATAGGCATTTTTCAACCAATTCTAACCTTAGTCATGATATAATTTCTAGCACTATCGCCTATATTGATGGTCTTCCGAGTCCTAATATCCCTTGTTTTGTTTTTTCACCCGTAACTACAGACGAGATTAGGAAGATTATTATATCAATCAGGTCTAATGCAATGGGTTGTGATAATATTGGCCGTCAGATGATTATGTCCATTCTCGAGCAAATCCTACCTGCAATCACGCATATTATACATTCCTCTCTCGAATCTTGTACATATCCCTCCCTTTGGCGAAAAGCTTTAGTGCGTCCACTTCCAAAAGTTCCAAATCCAACTCTCCTAAATCAGTTTCGCCCTATTTCTGTCCTTCCCTACCTATCCAAGTTGCTCGAGGCCTGCGTCCATAAGCAGTTTTCCCATTTTATCCACCTTAACTCTATTTTGAGTCCCTTTCAGTCTGGCTTTAGACCTGGTCACAGCACTACTTCTGCTCTGCTTAAGGTAACTAGTGATATTAGAGCTGGAATTGAAGACAGGAAGGTTACTATTCTGGTTCTTGTCGATTTTTCAAATGCATTTAATACCGTTAATCATGAAATTCTGTTAGCTATTCTTTCTCATTTTTCGGTCTCCCGGGAGGTTCTGGAGTGGTTCTCTTCATATCTTCAGGGACGCCAGCAATCGGTTATCTCGAATGAGTCATCGTCCTCATGGAGTGACCTTGTAGCTGGAGTTCCTCAAGGCGGCATTTTATCCCCTCTTCTGTTTTCTATCTTCATAAACTTTCTTACTTACCATCTTCGCTGCTCGTACCATTTATATGCCGATGACTTGCAGCTTTATACCCAGGCCGATATTGATAATGTAAATGATGCTATTGATACAATCAATGAGGATCTTAAATCTATCAAGAGCTGGTCTGAGCAGTTTGGGATCCTTATCAATCCAACCAAATGCCAAGCAATAATTATGGGTGGTTCAAGAATTATGTCAAGGATGGATCCCGATAACCTTAGCGCTGTTGTTTTCGATGACAAGACCATCCCCTTCAGTAATACCGTGAAGGATTTAGGTTTATACCTGGATTCCAGTTTTATTTGGTGACCACAAACTGCCAACATTTGCCAAAAAATTACAGGGATTTTACGGACTCTTTATCGCCTGAAGAACTTTCTACCTTCAGAGACTAAGAAAATGCTTGTACAGACTTTGATATTTCCCATAATTGACTATGGTGATGTGTGCTATCTCGACCTGAATGCAGATCTACTCAATAAACTTGACCGACTTCTAAATAACTGCATTCGATTCGTTTATAATTTAAAAAAGTTTGATCATGTTTCTGAACATCGGCTGCGTTTGAAATGGTTGTCTATACGGCAACGTCGGCACATGAGAACTTTGACTACACTCCATTCATTACTTAATAGTCCCAACAAGCCCAGTTACCTTAACAATAGTTTTGAGTTCCTATGTTCCTCACATGATAGATCCCTTCGTTCTACCTTTAATGGTCTCCTCAAATGCCCCGCCCACAAATCTGATATCATATACTCTTCTTTCTTAATCCAGTCAATCCTGTTATGGAATGTTCTCCCACTTGACGTCAGAAAGTCATCAAGCAAACTAAGTTTTAAAAAGAAATTACGAAAGCTGTACCATGAGAATCTTTTTACTCCTGTTGATTAAGGATATGCATATTATCTTCGAAATATCATTTCGAATGTCATTTTCGTTTTATAGTTTTGTAAATTAATAGTAGGCACATATATATTAGTTTATTTTATTTATAATATTTATGTATTAGTATATTATGTATATAGCATTATATATATACCATTATCCAGTTGTTTTTACCATTTAAGTACCAAAATACCAAAATACCAAATCTACTTCCTTTTCTCTGCACCACCCAAAGGTTGACTGGCAGATAATGCCTTTGGCATTAAGTCCGCCTCTGTACACAAATTGTACTGGAAGTTTAAATAAAAAAAAAATTGCTACAATGGTTCAGTAGGTACATTATAGTTTTAAATGAAACAATCCCCCTAGACAAGATGTCGATAATCGCTATCGCAATCGCTAATGTATGAGATTTGACAATTGCGCTCGAAAGCTAAGCGAGGGCTTATGTCAAATCGCATACATTTTCCTTTTAGCGATTGCGTTTGCGATTATCGAAATGCATCTTGTCTAGAGGGATTGTTTCATTTAAAACTATAATGTACCTACTGAAACATTGTAGCAATTTACAATTAAGCATTGGCGCCAGACTAAGTATATGACGAACTAATGTAAACATTTATATAGATTACAATTTGCGAAGTGTTCCCAACAATATGATATAACTGATGCATTCCAACACAAATCGGCTTTGAGCACTAATGCATCCAGATAAAATTGATGGACCTATTTATAGCGGACTAATGGAAGCAAGTACAAATGTTTGCACAGAATAAAATTTAAAGCGGAATATTTTTTCCGCTCGAATCTGTATAATAGCCAATGGTCGTTATGTTGGATAAAAGGTAAATGTTACCCCTTTTTTAGTCTGTGCATTTTTAAGCTTACATTTAATGTATCCAAATATTGTTATCGATTAGATAAATTTTGATTTATTTGTTAAATAATGACGCAATAGCTTCACTATCTCGTATCTAAGCAGCTATAATAATTTTACGTTAGTAGACCGAATTGTAGTTGCAGTCCATTTCAAACGCAAACCAAGCAGTTGGTTTTTAGTTAGAGATATTATAGTGCACTCTCTTTTAAAAGTTAACTTCTAACTAGCGTCAGCAAGTCGTAAATTCTAATATGTATTGCCATCCTTCTTGACACCGGTACAATGGGCGTCAACAAGTCGGAGCAGTCTACGCGAGTGAGCGTGCCGTCGCGTACCATGTGGTCAGGCGTGCGCTTCACGGGTACATGCAGAGCATCAGAAGCCGCGCTCATGAACACGGTCCACGGGCCTTTGCGTTCGTGAATGCCCACTCGACCGCCCGTGAAACGACATAGACTCAGTATAGTTTCACGTAGTTTCGCTGCTGATCCCGCACACAAGCTGGTCGCGCAAGCGCTCTTCTGTATAGCCGACTTTCAAACTCACACGTTTTTAACATTACCTTATTTTAAACAGCTACCTACTTACTCGGAAATATAGATACGTACTCGGGAATAGTTTCATCGCTACTCTGCTTCATGTGATGAAATTTGTACTTCTCTGATAATATGCTAGGCCACGCTAGGCTTTGGTTAAAGTTACCTTTCTAGAATGTACGTTAGCTGCTTGAAAGATTTATTCGTCGGTTTTTCTGGAGTGCAGAAATTCACTAACAGCTCATAACACTTCGCTCCCGTAACGGTTATTTGGGTTCCTTATTTATCGCTCTTCTTCTATGTCGTGGACGACCAAATATTGTTCCAGTCATTCTACGTACATTCCCAAATTCTCCGTTTGCACGTTGAACTCCCTATTTCTTCCGATCGCTATCTCTCTTTCTAGTAGTACACACATTTAGTGTCCGTTTTACTGGTCTGATTTATCGGATACGTTTTTTTTTTAAATTGATGGTCTTTGGAGTTGTATGGGCGACTTCATACATAACACAGTATTCTGTATACACTTAAAAAATAACGGTCCGATAAATTATGACACAATACCAAAGACTTTACTAACGCCAAAACATTTAAGATCTTGTATTGCTCGCTAGTTCGTAGTGGCTTGGAGTATGCGTCTCACGCGTGGAACCCGACCTATACATAAACGTTTCGAAATCAAAAAAAAATTTTTACTATATGTGTTACCGCACTGGTGTACCATGGCATTCCAACAAATATGCTCAGATATGCAAAAAATTCCATTTTCTCACATTGCAGGATCGATGTTCTATTGCCGATGTAATTTTTCTTGATAAAATTGCATCCAGTAAAATACTCGTAGATTGTCCCGAGCTTCTCTCATTGTTACAATTTAGTACAAGGCATCTTCGTAGTTTTAAACCAGTTTATGAACCTAGCCCGAACACTCATTACAGAAGAAATTTATTTCTTCTACATGCTAAAAGTTATGTGAAAAGGTTGACATTGATGTGTTTGATCCATGCTATAATTCGTTAAGCGGTAGACTGCTCAAACTGTTGAATAAGTTATAATATTAGTGTGTTTTTCTTTGTTTGTTGGATGCAAATTTTATGTTCTCTTAAGCTTAATATGATAATAATATGATTAGTATTTGTTCAACTAAGCGCCACATTATTACTCTGTCCTTACCTGTGTAAATCTATAATTAGTTTATTGTTGTATAATTTTGTTACTACTATTAGTCATAAATAACTGTTGCTCTACCATTGAAACAAAAATAAAATAAATAAAAATAAAATATTGTGATACTGCTGTGCTTACTTTGACAGACTGTTTCCAATGTCCAATCTGCGGAAAAGCTCTTGCCAAGCTAAGCTATGAATATGCAGTCGCCGTGCCAAAGCGCAAGAACGGACCGACACAATCTGACTCGTGCAACAAACAGCATAAATGAATAATGATAGCGTCGTAACTCCGCGCTGTCATAACACAATGTTGAAGGTAGTTTGTTAATGTGATGCAATGAAGATCTCGCTGGCGTGAACTATGATGACTTAAATGTTAACATAGCGAAAGTTGCAAGCGTTTGTCATGTAACTTTGATCATCATCTCAGCCACATTACACTTAGTGCTTCGCAATAAGTTCTACACCTCCTTGGCTCTTTGAATCCCAGAGGCAATTTCGGATATGTGCCGTATGACTGTCCAGCGAATTGGATTTTTCCCGACCCCGAATGGGTCGAAAGGCAAATCAGAGGGTTAAAAGGTAACCCTGCCTAGTCCAAATAGACTTAGAATACCCAGTAATTTCAACGCCATATCTTACCCTTCAAACCGGAACACAGCAATGCAAGCACTAGTCCTTTGCGACAGAAACAGGTAAGACGGAGGTACCCATGCACACGACCCTGGTACAGAGTCTTCCTCCGGTAAAATGTATCTGTGACGGTAGAAAGAAACAAATTGTGATGAAGTTTAATCAAGACTTACGGTAACTTCTTTTGGGGCCCATGATATCTAGATCACCTACCGTCCCTTGTATAGCACTTATAGGTTATTTAATGCTTTTAAAGGCATTCCAAATCAATCCCGAATAAAATGTCCGGAATATATTATATGCGTTTATAAAAATAAAATAATCTAGAAAAAATTTAATCAGGGGGTGTATATTATGAAAGGCAATCTCAAAATAAAACTAACCTTATATTTTTTATAACTAGAAGGCACCTACAGTTTAATTTTCTTTTGTAGCTACTTACCTCTACTGTTTTACTCTTATACCAAAACTGGGTACTTTCCCGAATTTCTTGTAATTTCCTAAATAATTTATTTTCATAATCTATCAGATGCTTATGTTATACCTACACAAGTTCTTTCTTGGTTATGTGGACACAAAATCTTATTTTTACATTTTCTTTAAAATTTCCATATCGGCATCATTTCAATTTTTCACAGTACATGCGCAGGTGGCGGCGGTTTAGATAAGCAACAGGAAGTCATCATTCTCCACCGCGCTGTAATGGGAAGCGAAAAAGCGGTTCCAAAATGGCTTTGTAAAAGCACTGACTATTCGCACACGTTTAGATGCTTGCTTAGATTACTCTCTATCTAGTTTACATAGAAGATATAGCGGCCCTTTAATAGTACCGCATTCAATATACCTTTACTATTATTCTGAGTAATAATAGATACAGATAATCGTTCTGCTTCATTTATCATTGGAGGAGCTGAACTACATCAGGCTGTGATCATAGCGAGTCAACAAATGACCACGACCTGATATATGTCTACTAAAATACTAGAGATCATTATCATTCAGGAAATTGAAACATGTAAATCTAAAAAACAGTTCTGTTATCAGTTTGTTTTGTTGGTGGATACTAGAGGACAGATAAAGTATCTTGATTAAGTAGACAAAAACTTTAGATGTTACACAACTCGTGTGAAATCTCCCTTATTCGCGTTAGTATACTGAGGAAATAATAAGGTTCGTCACCTTAAAAGCGGTTTTACGAGTAGCTTGTACTTTTCTAATAATCAATTATAAGAATCAAGAAACAGTGCTGATACACAGATTTTAAATACAACTATGCGTTACCTGAATCTGTTCTTAACCGAATAAGTACTGATAACATTGGTATTTTGCCGTTTACTGAATATACTCATAGTTATATTGATAATACCATGGCGAAATTATCGCGATATTCGTGTCCCGTCATCGCTTTAGAACTTTTTTATAAAACGATGTATTGCTACGGCCTTAATTGTCGCATTTGCGACATGACGAAGTGTAGGTCTAGATGTATTTCATAGCGTTTTGTTGTGATTATATCGTAATATATTATAGCGATAGCTAGATACTAGTCATCGTGGTAATGTAGCCGCAACATAATACCTACCAGATTTTTATCCAAGAAATAAGAGAACAATGTTACACATACGTTCATGGATGATATTGACAGATAGGTAAAATAAAAATAATTTCAATCATCAATAGCCTGTACATGACAAATAATAGTGATCAAAGAGGAACTTTGGCTACATTTAAAACTTTAACTTTATTAGCGAACAGTTAATATATTTTTATGTAATAGTCTGTTCATCGTCACAGATCCAAAAGGTAATGTGCACGTCAGACGTTAAACGAATCAATTTAAAAACTGGCGAACCTTTACATCCTGACGCTGTACATAGATAGACGCATTCTTTTCGACGCGATGTACTCGTAGTTCGTGCACAAAGTAAAATTCGTGAGTATGTTGGTAATGCCGACTCTGATACCACTCGGACCTTCGACTAGTACGAGTAGGTACTTACTTTTATCGTAGCAGTACCGTAGCGTTTCTACATAGATTGCGTACGTGAATATCTGGAAATACTACAAAAGCTTTACCTACAAACCTAATATATTAAAATTTTATTTAGAAAATAAACTCAAAAACGTGAAAAATTACTGTTAATGTAACTTTGTTTAAAAGATTCATGGTTTAAAACTTTTCAAACTTAATACGGACAAAGACTTAATCGTCCGCTAGTAAGTAATAACGTTGAAGCTAAATCTTAGTCGCAATAACAATATTGTCGACATAACATAAGCTTAATGGCATAATATTACATTAGCCGGGGAAAAAATATAGACGATTTTGTCTAGCAAACAGTGTTCTATTTCATGTGACATAATCTCATATAACGTCGGCATATCTCACGAAATTTGGCAAACGTTTTATATGAAAATATACCATTATGTGTGTAAGAACCTAAGGGATCAAATCAATGAATAAGAAATTGTAATAAAGGAAGGAAAGGAAATTTGATCAAACGAGAGTAGCCTAGTTTTGCCTATGTTTATAAAAAGGTTTTGAGATAACATTACATCAAGGATTTTGGATTTTAATTCATATTTTTTTGCATGGACAAAGACATTCTCCAAGTCGGGCTCATTTGAGCCGTCAGCACAATGCAGTTTAGTTGAGAACGTCTTTTTGAATGTAGAATTCGAAGACAAATATTGTCAGTAGGTAGTAGGAAAACTTTTCCTACGAAATGTAACTCGCGCTTACAGTATAGTATTGAGTTAGCTTTACTTGTCAAGCCTGATGGGGAATTACCGTCGGGAATCCAACAACGGCGACAATTTACTCGCATCCATCCATCTAAGGTGCCGTGACGTTCTTTCATTTGGCTGAATTCTAAACGCCACTGTCACACACATACACACACTCAACCCACAAGTTTGCTAACGTGCACATGATTACGTTGAACATAATTTAATTTGGAGCTTTGACAGGAACTTAAATAAATAAATATACCAAAATATTATGCTGTAATAAAATAATATAACGACGATGGCTTAACATTTTTAGCGACTTTACTCTTACCATTATCTGTAGGCCAATTATGGATCTTTTATCGTATGGCATGGTATAAATTTGAGAAAAAGAAGTCATGAAATTCTGCATTTCGTATTAGCGAGCTCCAATGATATCATCACTATGGCATAATTTCAATGATGTCATCATTAAATAATGATAAAAATGTGACCGAAAATCGTATTTTTCGTTTTGCATTAAGATATCATTTGCAAAACCGGTAATAGGCCCTCTGATTGGGCAAAATTGTATTGGCGGGCGTATTGGGCAAACATGTTTGTTACCAATATCACGCGGGATGAGACATTTCTTTCGGACAAAAAGTACCCTATTATTTAAGTTCTGATCCGCCAAAAAGTACTGTATTGTGTTAGAAATGGGTAACAGTTATTTTATACTACATTCTTATCTAAATTAAATATTAGCGATTCCATCAGGGACAATTCCCAGAATTCTCAGACAGCCCTTGTTGTAAGTTCACTTGCCAAAGGTTCTAGAATTTAAGAACATTATCAGCACAAAATATCCCATCTTTTCCGCTATTGGTCGCATAGACGAACGGATCAGCAGACATCCGCTCAACTGCGACCTGGTTTCCAAATAGGATGTTTGTGCATCCAAGCGCGAATCTGCGAAGTTGTTTACATTGTGCCGTGCTTTTTGACAACAATAACTTCCTTGTTTAGTACTGAAATCTTTTTCACAATTCATTTTGCCGGAACAATAAGACGCGACCCTGATTTTGAACTGGTTTGATAAGTTTTGTGAAGTCCAAATTTGAAATTACATTATCTAAAGATCAATATACTGAATTGGTTCCTTTTTGTCAAAGATATTCAAACAATATAACATATCTAATCTATTCAGTAGTAAACAAAATAAATCACAATGTAAACCTTAGCCGAACCACTGAAATCATTTTTTGCATATATATTTCCATTGACTATAAAATCTCCACTCCAAAAGCAGTAAAATGTATGCTTATTGAAGAAATTAGTCTGAATTTCGCTTTGGCTCCAAGCATCACATACGAGCATACTAGCTTTTAACGCGTGCATATTTCAGCAAAGAGAATGGTAGCTACAGAAAGATTTAAAGTGAGAAAAATACATGGGCATTTAATATTTTTGAAGATAAAAAAATATATTAAATGTTACCAGCAAGCATGAAATGAAATCACATTTTTGTGTGATGCGAGATTATTATAGAGATTTAAGTGCAACATAGAAATTTTAAGGAAAAATTTTCATAACGCAAAAGTTATCTAGGTTTTTTTAAAGAAATTTATATAAGGTTAGACTAATTAAAATAAATGTAACAATATCGTTATATCGTTTTTTATAAATTCGTGTTATATCATTAAAAGGTACACACACGGTACGGTATAACGTACAGATTTCATTTCCAAACCAGAATGTGTTGAGTAGTCATTCAGTCTATAATCATCAGGCGATAGGTAGATTGTCTGGGCTGAATAAAAAAATATCACTGACAAAGGTCTATGGTACACAAAACATAGTGGCAAGCAAATGATATTGACAGATTAACATTTAAAACTTATTAAAAAAATCAAGTGCAAGCTGGACTCGATTGTGAAATCGCAAAATATCAGAAAATATGCAAAATAAACGATCATCTTTTGATCGCATTAACATACAAGTTTGATTTTTTCACAGCTAATAGAGACTATAAACTCAAATATTGATATAACTTTTAGCTTGATATCTGTACGCCTTTCCGGACCATCGCGTTCCCGAGAAAAGGGGCCTTGACAGACAGAAAGATGGACAGACAGACAATGAAGTGATCTTTTTAATAAGAGTTACATTATTCATTTTTGAGATACAGAACCCAAAGAATTATCTTTTTCGATACTAAGTTACTGCTTTGTGCTGCCACACTTTGGTCAACAATGACCATTTCCTTTTGTAAAGTGCGTAAGTCTGTATAATCTTTAAGCTTACTTAAGCTATTGAAAACGCTTAGTAGTAAATTTATAAAATTTTATAGCTTACTTTATAGATATGAACTGAAAAAGAGCCAATGGTTCTTGGATTTAGAGTCATTGGTTCAAACAACCCAAACCCCAAGAGCCGGTATGTTAGGTTGTTCGTTAATTTATATCAATTCTCGCCTTAAAGAACTGATATAGTACACTCATCTTTATTATTTAAATTGCTTTTAAATGAATCTATGCTTATTTTTATAAAAACATAATATATAACGTATAATAATAATAATCACTTCCGCGTATAAACCCTGTATAAACACACCTTTCTCAAAGCACGGCGTAAAAAGGGACACATATGCAGTAAAATAAAAATAGTAACTATAATCTTCTCCCTTTGTCTTATTAATAATTCAAATTTTACTTCATTTTTCTGTGATAATCGAATACGATGAAAGAGGGCCTCAGAAAATGTTTTCATTTTCTCATTACCGAAAAAGACGTGTTCAACCTTTTATGAAAAAAGTTTGATTAAAAAGTTTAGCGACTGGTGCTAGTCGCATTTTAGAGAAATTACAGAATGGAAATTTACGCAATGGACATGTAGGTTACTAAACTCTCACAATTTGTGGGTTTTGGTGGATAAATAAGTACTTAAAACTGTTAATAACTAAGAATCTTTGTAACCTTCAATTTTACTATTTACATCAGCTTAATCCGAGTGGTATTATATTTCACTTCAAACAAAGGGCTTAATAATATTGTTTTTAAAATAATATGAAAAATTATGAATTGACATTATAAATCGAAACCCTCATACATATGATATGAAATTTCTACATAAACTTTTGAATCTTAACAGCACACCCTATTATAAGTTATAATAAGCACATAAGACAGCATTTTGTACTCTTTCAGTTATTATCAAAATCACAATACTCGATGTAAAAACGTTCCATTTAAGACGAAAAATTCTAAATTAGGACGTTTTCAAGACTTTACTACGTCACCACAGCACTTAACCCATCACCACGATACAAGTATAATTGTGTAATCCTCATTACGTCTTCATGAAGGAAACAAAGGATACCGAAAAGGTTTAATGGGTATTCTCAATATCATTTTGAAGACATTGCACTCTTACAGCCATCAGTATATTTATTTATTTTATTATTATTCTGTATATAACCACAGATACATCCCTGTCCGCCTAATATCAGTCTTCGGTGAATATCTTTTTGAGTTTATACTTGCTATTAAAAATAAGTACAGCATTCTTTAAACTGATCTAAAATACACTTAACAGCGTATACGGTAAATGGGTAAACAAATAATTGGGGAGAAAATAGAAATTTTAATAAAAACAAAATGGTTTTGGAGGAGCTGCAAGAAACATTTTTTCAAATTAAGAATGATTAACTGTAAGATTCATCAGTTTAACATTTATATTGGTACCTATATATTTCTCTGACCCCCTTTTTACTCAAGTTCAATAACTTCGAATATTCTCAAAATACTATTCAAAACGTTGCAAATTTTCTGTAAGTGGGATTGGCAAGGAGAAGTTTAATACATTACTTTAATTAAAGGCTTTTAACAACTTACTAAACTGTGACCCGAGTCAAAATTAGACTGGTAGTTAGATTTAATGTTTATATTTTATGTTAGTGTCTGAATTCGATTTGTGAAGGGTTTGTCATCTGGAATATCAACCCTATTCAAATGAGAATATGGTTATTTTTCGGAATGTAAAGTGAGAGAGTGGCAAACGCGCGTACAGATTTCATGGTTCGTTTGCCGGTCGGACTTCCTTCTGGCTTCTCGGTGCCTGTTCGACAAATGTCACGAACATATATAATTCAATGATAGCTTTGACTGTGCAGGGAGAATTTGATTAATTATTATCTAATTTTAGACGTAACAGGAGGAATATGCGGCTTTATGATAATGAAAGGAGTCCGGAACTTGTTTATTGAGCAGACAATGAAAATTATTGTAACCTGAAACTGAACGCTTTTATAATTAAAATAAAAAACAACATGATCACTGGAGACTATTAAATAATTATAACATTTTTATTACAAGTCTTGTAATAAAAATGTTATAATTATTTAATGTACATAATATGTCCAAGCTTAAGCTTCCCAAATATTGTAATCAAGGCACATAGTTTAAATATATTTACACCTCAAAAATTAAAATAGTTTAAAAGCAAGACGACAAATGACAGTGAATTACAGTTACACTACTTACAACAGCATATCAAGTTTATTGTAAAACTTACTATTTTACAACTGTTTTACTTTAAAAAAATATAATTTTCTAAATTAAAAATGCGGCTTCTCTACTTTCCACCGATACCAGCATATTCAAATACACGAATATTACAAATCCACGGTACATTTGCTCACAATAAAATCGTACCGCGACTGCTATAGGCCATTTCACTAAGCCTCGAATGGCGGGTTACGAAATTGGAAAAATATATTCACTTACAAGGGTCTCAGCTCACAATACGTCAGTGAACGGACATCCCGCCCCATCTTTAGGGGACAAACGACGTGAAATCAGGAAACCTATCTCGGGACCGTAGATTTGGACATTCGACTTTATATTATTGGGTTTACCTGTGAACACACTTACCGGTGAACGCAAAAGGTGTTACGCCCACCTCTGGAGTTTTAATGTATTTACAATGGGATTTCAATGTCCATTTTATGTTTATCAGGGTAAATGGCTGCTTTTCGGACCGTAACATATGGGTAGGTTTTTTAAATAGCCTTTTACACGAGAAGGATTCAGTTATTTTCTCTAAAGCAGAGTTAGCGTAAATAATAGGTTGAAAGTTACACTTTATTCTCTTATTGGATCTAGATAAGGACTTTATAATAACAGTTGTTTCAGTCAATAGACCACCAAAAAATCTAGAATAAGCCTTTTTATCTTCACTTAGAATATTATAAATCGTTCTAGATTTTTATACGACTTCATAACCTAAGCCTTTTTAACCGACTTCATAAAAAGAAGCTGGTTATCAATTCGATTGCATGTTCTTTTTTAACCGACTTCAAAAAAGGAGGAGGTTCTCAATTCGATGCGTATGTTTTTTCTGTGTGTATGTTACGGGATTACGCCGCCTATTATAGACCGATTTTCAAAATTCTTTTTGTATTCAATAGAACATAAAAACGATGATTATGTGTTAAAATAAAAACGATGATTATGCGTTAAAACCTGGAGGATACTCCAAGGGTGGTCCAACGGTCACCAAAGTTAGGATCTGATGATGGGATCACATAAAAATCGAGGGAAACCTTTATTTTTTTTGGTATGTCTAACGTGTTTTGTGTGTATGTTACGCGATTACTCCGCCAATTGTTGACCGATTTTCAAAATTATTTTTGTATTCGATAGAGTATACTCCTAGGGTGGTCCCAAGGTTACCAAAGCCAGGATCTGATGATAGAATTTCATGAATATCGAGGGAAACCCTATATTTAATACCGGCTCACCTTCAGTGAGCTGGCATTAAAATCACTAAAAGACTAAAATAAAAAAAATATTTTATAAAAATAAAAACCAACTTCAAAAAACAAAAATGTCGTGTTTTTATTTTGAAGTGGTGCCAAATTTTAACGCATTATCATCGTTTTTATGTTATTTTTGACTTTTTCGTGCTTTTAAGTCTGTTTTTATTTTTTGCTAAATATTTTTTTACAAAAGACTCACATATACATAGATATTTTAATCTAGTGAGAACCATGCTTCATAACAGTACTACTTATATAGTATAGATATTAATACAATTCAACGTCATTGATAATAATATAGTGTTAGTGTCTCTTTAATATGAAATTTTCAGACAAGACTCTAAAGCATATAAACATACATATAAACATATGAGCTTTGTCATAATAATAATTTTAATGGTTAGATGGTAAAACAAGCCAATATTGTATCACAGATTAATGTCATTAGTTAGTTATCTTTTAATTAGGCTTACAGATCTGGATAAATTAGAAGAACAAAACAAACAAACCAAATACTATGACATCACATAGCTGGATTATAACCTTGTAGATGTAAGCACCACATAATGTATAATATGTAAAATTGGGATTCAGAAATACCCTAGCTTACAATTAACTATGTGTCTGAGACACATAATTAATATAAGTTAGTGACTGAAATAGACCAGTAATGAGTAAAAGCCGAACAGTCTAGTGCGTCACGTGCGTCACGCTCACGCGCTAAGTCAGAATCAACTTAGCATAGTGATTCTAATTTTCCGTCATTGTAATGAACGATTATAATAAATGAATCTCCATCCTATCATTTTGTATCGTAGGTAATTTTGTTAACTCCAGTCCGCGATTTTATGTACACAGACTTCAAGTTTGGTTATTTACAGAGATAAAATAATATTATAAGTACTTATGTTTTAAGTATTTCATGTTGTAATAAATTAAGTTCTTGTACTTATTGTTTTAACTTACCTGTACGTGATGTTCAAACATAACTAATTTGAAAACTTCACATACAAATAAGTTTGTTTACTCATTCACTATTTTCTATATATCTATATTGAATAATTTCAGTTAATTTATTTTATTATACTATTTAAGTACTTATCAAATATACATTGAGAGACAAATTTAATCGTGATCGTGTAAAGTGAGTGTAAAAAACATTGCAAAAAATAAAATTTCAATCAAAATTAAGAGTAGGTATGTATAATTTTAACATTTTATTGTGTTTATAATGTTTTAACTACGGAAATAGAAAGCATTTGTGTATGCTGTGAATTGTCGATTTTTTGTTTATGTTGTATTGAATATTTCATTTTACACTTTCTTTACGCAAGTAAGAAAACTTTTCTGTGAAGATAGATAATCCCAATATTAAACATCATTTTTAGGACACCGAATAGGGTTGGATTGGATGCTCATACGGTCTCTATAAATAAATTCCACGGTCAATTCCCAGAGGGGAGAATAGAAACATTACGGATAGCATGGTTATCCCAACGGAACCGGAGTATGTTTGTACATATAACGCTAGTTAATAATTTACTATATGCTAAGGCTTTAGCTCTTATAGCTAACAACCGTATACTTCGATCAGTTCAATATCTAGAACGTTGAAAGTTTGTGTTTAACTTGTTTTAATGTTCATAAGGAAAGAAAGAAAGATAATTTAGTTAAGATTCACACAGATGCTTGAAATTCGGAATTTTGAAGGCAAACTATAAATTACTTATAATTTTATTATATTATTGTTATTACTAGCTGTACCCGCGAACTACGTTTCGGTATAATAATTGACAAAAAAATATTATGAAAAGGGCCACCGTTATCAGTACTTAGGGGTATAAAAAAAGCCTAAGACCTATTCTCAGATCTACCAAATATACATAAAAAAATTCATAAGAATCGGTCAAGTCGTTTCGGAGGAGTTTAGATAACAAACACTATGAAAGGTGATTTTTATATATTAGATAAACAATGTTTTATAAATAAGGAGGTTGAAAATTATTATGTAATAGTGGTTTCCGATGTGTTTCGTATAATAGAGTTTATTACTCTCAGTCATTTAACTCCACATAAATCTCCATTACATAACGATTTCTCGAAAGAAGCAACGTTCCAGTTCCAGTCATAAAACGGCACATAATTCAATCTCACAATTCATAAGACTGCAAATTTTAGCCGAGACATTGTGTCAGTTTAATTCATTTAAATACAGTTGAAGCTCTAAATACATTCTTAACTATCAAGGAATGAGGTTAAGGTATCTTTTTGTTTGCTATTAGAGTTAAAATTATTTTTCAAGACAATTATTGTTTTCAAAATATGAATTTTTTTCAGTGGAATTATATATTACATTGTTCTTATGGTCACGCTTTAGCAGCACGGTAAGCCATAAACTGTGCCGTATTTATGTATAAAATAAAATGTTTATGAGAAAATTATGCGGCACATAACAAAGATGTCGATTTAGCTTATACAACGCTTGAAACGTAGCCAAAATAAGAGATTCGCCAGAATAAGTTGGGATTGTTTGTTTCTTTGTTAGCTTATTTGTAATATTATACTTACTCTTAGTATATTTTTTTTGTATATTACTATGATAGTGAGGACCACTTTAATTAATAAATTGTATTGGAGGTGAACTCAATAATCTTTTCTATGTGATATTTTTTATGATTCTCTAATGTATTCAAGTAACAAAAATAGTGTTTTTTTTTTCCTGGAAAATGTATATAACTTGCACAGAAGGAGTTGCAAGTTTAAGATGAAAACTGTTTTGTTTTACTAAAAGTCCAATTCATAATGTACGAAATATTATCAATTCCAATCTCGGAATCGTAAATTGTTGGAAGTTTAACATTTTCAATCAGAGCCTTTGTTTTAATCCACTGCCCTCGGGCAAATTTCATGCTTTGAAGCAGTTTTGAATTGAAGTCTCTCGATGATTAAGATTAAGCTTCAAAATTTTGTTTACCAAAGGATTTTATGAAGAATCATTTGTCCGGATTGCAAAATAAGGGTAATGAAAATAATTACTGTTTGCTTTACCAATAGATAGTGCTATTATTTTATTTGGTCGGTATTATGAGGTAGAATTACAACCTACTACAACATAAAATTACTTTAATATAGAGTCAAAAGTAAAAACAACGGCAGAATTCTTGGTGTCCTGTGTTAGGTTAGACGTAATTTCACGCTGGGCCAGCTTCTCAAACTCTATAGAGCACAAGTCCGCTCACGCTGGAATATTGTTCTAACCAGTGGGATGGTTCCGCTCAATATCACTTTACTAATTTGGCTTCTGCAGAAAATCAAACGCACTGGTTAAGTGTTTGATAAGATTTTGAACAACTCAATAAGTATATTATTTTTCAATTATCATTTTAAAAACTCGTATTAACGTTGAATAGATCATCTAACGTTATTATGTGTTTGTCAAGGTTATATAGACTTTGCTCTACATCGTCATTGTGTTGTCACTAAGAATAAACAATTTTACAAAGAGTTTTGCTATACGAGGAAGTTCTTAGTCTTGCGATGATAATGCAAAAGATGGAACACAGACTCGTCATCCTGATTGAGGATCTTGAGCAGATACGAGCAAGTTTACCTACATCCAATTTTGTAATATACAGTACTTAGTTACTGTCACCTGACTAGAGATTTCTGTGTAAAAGATAATCCTACCACCAAACATATAGGAAAAAACAGGTAGAAATATGCGACCGTAAATTATCGAGCTTCAGATCTTTATAAATGGGCTATTACTCTCAACCTATTACCCAATATGCAGGAGTTCCACATTAAATGTTTTAAATGGAATTAATTTGGAGCAGATACATGGACGCTCATGATAGGGTTGGTCTACTAAAGTCGCTCTGCGAGCTACGGGCTGCATGGGTTAAGCTTAAAGTCGGAACGATCGTATCCGAAACGCAGTGATACGATAAAGAACCAAAGTTATCGATATAGCCCACTGAATTAGATGAAATGATAGTGAGCTGGTCATAAAATATAAGCCGAAGAACCGATAATCGTTGGGGTAAATGAGTTTTTGATTGGGGGCCGCGCATCGGGAAACATAGTGTAGTACGCCTTCAGACTAGGTAGAGCGATGATCTGCGCTGCGCTGGGTGGCTCGTAAAAGCTGGATGAGAATAGCCACGAATTATGCTCAGTGGTATGCACTTTATGGTGCCTATGTTCAGCAATACAAGTGTGTAGTGATGATATTAATTAATATTATTTTCACATGGTAAATCATTGAATTAAATAATAACGACAAGTCTAACGCAATCACAAAAGATATCTCATGTCCATTCAGGTTGGTAAGGGTTAAGCGGAAATTGGATCGTTATCTCACCCCACCGACCCAATAATGCTAATAGAAAATCGACATGAGATAAGGAATGTATTACGAAAAACTCCCATATTGGTGAGGCGGAAAGACTTAATACTTGATTTGGCAATTACGGCACACGAAGTGCCGTCTGGTTACCGAAATCGTGACCTGAAAAAAGATTGTTAAAAATACAGACTAATTCAATTCATATCAATTGTTTATTGCACTTCCATAAGTATACAAATTGTTACATTTTTTTCGATCTTTATGGACCCGGATTGGGCGTGACAAATTGATGAGGGGTATAAACATAGCATATTTCAATATAGGTAGCACATTATATAAGTACATATTCTATCATAACAATATAAAATTTTGATATAATGCATTGTATCCGCTGAAACAAAAAAAGTTGCTTTTTTCATCATCACAATCAACCTACAATTTTTTAATTTCTTATAATTTAGTTTTTTAATTTAATTTGGTTTAATTTAATTTAAGATATTTATCACATGACACATGACAAATTTACATACAATTGTATATTTTTTAAGCTTCCGGAAAAATGTAATTCCCGAAATACGTGAATTGCCCTAACTATGGACAAAAAGGTCATTGAGGTTGGTTTAGTAAGTATGTCCCACACAGGGTTAGTCCCGCACACACACCTGTCAACGAGTAATCGGGAGGACGGTGCGCACAGCTATCGATCAAGTAAAAAGGATACAAACAAAGAAGCTATGTAGCTTGCTAGCTAGCTGTACACATGTATCAGAGTTCGATAGCTAACTAATAGGTACTAGTTTACTTCAGCTTAAAAAAACTGACCTCGTGTGGCTCAGGCTGCATTTCAGGATGCAATGGTTGCATGAAAGTCACGAGTTAAAGTTGCGTGTGAGAATCCACTAGTTTGCGAAATAAACAATTTATATTATTTAAGGTACTTTCTCCTATACAGTTATGCTATCTTGGTATCACTGTCTCGCCAATATTGTTTCCAGTAACTTAAAACTAAATCTATAGAATCAGCAAAATTTGACCACTGTGAAGCGGTAGTACAATAATTTGTCAGTGTCCTTACTCTGGTAGTGCAGTGCTTTGATTCCCCAACGTGCCAGTGACTCTAGCCACAAAAGAATCCATACGTTATCACAAAACTACGCTACTACCCTTAAAATCAGAGTGAGCTGTATAATTCTTTATTACATTTTGAGTATACAAAAACTATCATACCATGTTGCAATAAAATAATACGAATTGTCTCATAATATCATGAGACTTTTCGTCTTCGCGCAAAAAAAATTAAAAGAGGATTTCTAACCAACCGACGTTATCTGAATGTACTTAAGATAAAATAGAGGTCATCATAAATTGAGAACAATATTTTACCATTTTGTTAGTGTTTTCTGAAATATTAAAAAAACGTAATGTAGTTGGTACGCTATAACGAAATAAGGAGGACAGAGGCCCTTCGATGTGATATTTTTTTTAGTTTTTCGAAAGCTGTAATTTTTTCAAAACTGTTTATGTAACTTACTCTAACTACCTAATTTTATTGTCATAGGAAAAGTTTTTGTAAAAAAATAACATGGCAATTTTTTTCATTAAATAGGAAAATTAAGTATAAATACGATTATCTGAGAAACAGGCTATCCTATTTATATTATCACTAATATATGAATGTCTGCAGGTGAGTCATACGGAAAATTATCTCAGCAGCATAAAGAATAAAATCACTGAGTGTGATTCGAATATTTTTTTAAATCACAAGATTGTTCTGAAATTAAATACCTGCTCTATATGTTTTCTTATATAAATTGGAAAGATGAAATCTACAAGTGCTTTAGTTTAAATGCTTTAAGATCAAATTTAACAAGAATGAGTACTCAGCTATGTGAAACAACTGTTCCCAGCAATTAATTGTATGCACGTTGGCAAGTTGAGTTACTTTTTGTAATCTTTTCTTATAATACTAGCTGTGCCGGCGAACTACGTTTCGCCATAATAACGGCGAACTTACGTTTCGCCGTAATAAAAAATAGTTTACGACCTATTCTCAGGCCTACTGAATATACACAAAAAATTTCATAAAGATCGGTCAAGCCGTTTCGGAGGAGTGTGGTAACAAACACTGTGACACGAGAATTTTATATATTAGATAAGATATAAAATTCACAAAGTTTGTTACCGAACTCCTCCGAAACGGCTTGACCGATTTTTATGAGTTTTTTTGTGTTTTTCGGTAGGCCTAAGAATAGGTCGTTAACTATTTTTCATACCCCTAGGTGATTATTATGGCGTAACGTAGTTCGCGGACACAACTAGTTTTAAATAAAGTTACAGGTTTAGGTTTATACACTAGGTAAAATTATTTTGATATAAGTTTAGAGTTTTTCATATATTTTATTGTTCTACCTTTCCCTATATAAATTATCAACTTTTGTCTCAATATGAAGACATAAAATTGTCATACTATAAACTAAACTTCTGTAATCAATAGGTACAATTTGTTGTCTTGCCATACATGCACACTTGTTTTTACATACTTCTTCGACGTACGAAAACCTAAATCTTTTCACCATTAACTGCCCTATTTAAGTTCCAAGGAGTATTGATTCATCTCCCACTATCTGAAACCATAAAGCAAACAGTACCAACTTCTCAATAGATCTGTGCTATCTAATGCATTCAAATAGTTTTTTTTTAAATATAGCAGATGATTCGAAAACTGTAATTGAAAAAGGAATGAGTTTTTGTGTTCTTTACCTAATACACAAAAAACATTATAAAATTCTTTCTTTTCTGAAAGCTACAATTCTATACAGTGTTTCTGTAGAGCTTAGAGAGATTTCTGAGCACGAATTTGGAGCAATGATAGGTCGCCTTCTTAATCTATAATGACATTGCTTTGACGAAAAATCAATAACAAGTTATTTGGCGTTACCACGTCCTGAAATTTGAAAGCTTCCATAAAAAAAATCATGTTATGGAATGGGTGGAAAATGACAATAAATATTTCATTGACTTCACAGGCAGTTTGTGGCTGTGCAACAAACAATAAACTGCCAATAAAACTTTATTTTTATCAACTGTAAATATTTTTCTCTTCGCACGGTGAATCGTGTACTTTTTACACCAGTCCCACGTTGTTTCAAGGATAATATATAAGAATTAAAAGTCGGTTTCTCGGTGAATTATGACGATTACATTGATGAAGTACACTTTTAAGGGCCAACTAATAACAATCGTAATTTAGATGTAATATGCATTGAAGTAGAGACGTTTTGCAATGAGAATTTTAAATGATGGTAAGACAGAATAAATAAATCCTATTTTATAACAACACACTCATATAATGCATCAATAAATGAAGTAATCAATAATTTAGAAACAGTGAATACAAAACGGGATTTTTTGAAAATATACAAATCTAATGTTGTCAATTTCTGAAAAAAATAATAAAAAAATATGTTTTTTTATAGTATGACTGTATATTACAGTTACCGATACAAACAATAAAAATATCTAACAATCCGCTCAATTTTCAGATGCTGAACTATTCACGTTGCATACCTGTAGATTCACGGGCGAAGCTGTCCTTTACGGAGCTTTCCGGGAGCTTTCGCATTGAACATGTGCACGTTTTATTACACAGAAACCGATTCTTTTTCTTTTGAGAATTTTATTGGTTTGTAAACATTATTTTTGGACGTAATTAACTACCAAAGCAAATATTTACGTACCTGGCTAAATAAAGAAGTAGATACACGGAGGAAAATAAAATCCTAAAACAAAACACGACTGGGAAAACGCAATTCAAATGTTTTAGTGTTCACTATCACAATAGCTTTGTGGTTCGTTCGCACAACACTGGGATTTTGAGAGGAGCGCACACGTGTACCGCCGAGCGTGGTTCCAATTGCACTGCTCCTGTCGAGTCCCTTACTCCCTCCCACCCCGTGCCCCACCTGTTACAGGTGCCTGGTTCTTCCATACATCCAGAGCTAAGTAGCAGCTATTGATGGACAAATCGAATTGATTTCCGCAGCTCGCGATTATAAGCCAGTTTGTGTTATCAGAGCTGCGGTTCGGATATATTTTTTTTTATTAAGTACCTATATCTCGTAATTTGCAATTACATTTGAACAATTAAATAATTTATGTCGCGATAAATGCAGCACTTTAATATTACTCATGGCGATAATTCACTATATTAATATAATATTATACAAATAACGAAAATAATTTTATGGAAAAATTTTATACTTACGACTACTTACTACAAAACAATGGGTTTGTATTTTTAACAACTTATTTGTTTTCATATTATTCACATGTACTCGTACGTATAGTAGTAGTTCATTTTTCATTTAGATGAATTTGAGAATCACTTAAAACAGACACAAGATTAATTTCCACTATGTTATTTACCCTATACGTTATGAATACATCTTTCTATAGGCAAAATTATTCGTTAAAATAGATGTAGATATGGTTATTTACGTATATTTTTGTTTTCTTTCATCAAACAATTCCCATTCTCTATATTTTTCTTCTACTTGTACAACGTCAACAGTTATTTCCACAGTCATGTAGTTAATTGGTGGAAGCATTAAGTCTCTTTAACATTTTTTTTTCAATTTCCATAGGGCATTGAAATAATAACTAAATATTTCGAACAAATTGAATTTTATAAGGCTTTTACCTATGAAATTACCGTTTACATAAAGTTATATACATAAAGTTGAGACACATTTTTTAATTATAATAATCTCTACCAGCGGTAATAGCAAGCAGAGGTAATTTTTCAAATCAAGTCACTCTTTATTAAGGCGTTTTATACCGCCTCTCCGGTATTAAACATTTTCCTGCCAAAAAGTTTTCAAAATTTTGAAAAAAATTACATGTCTTAAGGCGCAAGGTCTGGCGAGTGCGGTGGATGACGCAAAACTTCCAACTCTTGCTCTTGTAGCTTAGAAATAGTGGTCAGTTGTGTCGTGTGAGATCGAACATTGTCTTGCAGGAGCAGTGGAGACGAGCGATTACTCTTAGTTAGCTGTAGGGCGAGCTTCTTCCTTATCATGTTCAGTTTCTCACAGCACACGTCATATGATGCTCATGCTATTTAGTAAGAAGTTGCGTTGAATCAAACCGGCAGCGGTAGACCATCAGTGGCCATCGATTTTATTGAGATAATTATTCATTTACACATTGCCTAGCTGCTGAACCACGATCTAACCAACATTGTGACCGCCGAGGTGCTTGAGCCTACCCTAAGATAGGGTGTTTAGGCCTTAGTGAACCACGCTAGCCCAGTCGGGATTGGTCGACTTTACATATACCTTTGAATGCAGAATGCAGGTTGCCTCACGGTTTTCCTTCACCGTAGGAGCGTCAGACAAATGTACATATGACAGCGTCCCAGATAGCATGCAAACTTGCCACACTTAAGGCAGGTTTGAATCAAACTTTCTAGTTTCCCATAAACAAGCTTGCATGATCTTTGTTTTAAGCTTGCATGATGTTTGTTTTTCATTAAGTATTTGCTTTTTAAAGTTTGTTGGGGTAATATTCTATGTACATTGCAACAATGTATACTGCCGCAAAAAAAAACAAAAATGCAGTGTGTCAATGGGAAACTAGAAAGTTTGATTCAAACTTGCCAGACATGCCATTGCTATCTGGGGTGGCCGATGACCGCCTGCGATTGTTAAAAAAAATGTATCAAACTGGCAAGGTTCAGACTACGCCGATTTGACGCAAATGAACTAATATTGTTTTGATGCTAACGTAGAAAGCTGCTACTAACTTGGCTATAAACTGAGTATCCTTAGCTTTCACTACCAACTTTAATTCGCGTTGTTGACTGCAAGTACCTATTTCTGACGCAAAGCACTGTAGACGTGGGTCGTTACGTTATTTTCAAGAAACGTAACGAAACCGGTTTCTTGGTCGGCGTCACCTGTTTCAAAACTAGTGATTTTTGTAACTAGCTATTTTTATTCAGCTATTGTGATTGTTTGCATAAATACCTCCACCAACTATACAGTTACACACGAAACGAAAATAAATTAAATCACTATTAACGTGTTTGTAGCTATACAGTTAAATCAATAAATTAACTTCCCTTCATACTTTATTCAGGCTTAGGACTGACTGCATTAAATGTATTTATGATTGACTAGCTTTCCGCTCGCGGCTTCGCCCGCGTTATTATTGTTTTCCCGTGGGAATTTATATTTTCCCGTAGGAATCTTATAGGAGCCACATGTTTTATAGGTGACTGTTACCACTTACCATGAGGTGCGCAGTTTGCTTGTTTGTCAACTTAACCTTAAACAAAGGGTGACCAAAAATTCTATGTCGGCTCATTTTTCAGATCAAAAATTCCGTGTCGGAAGCGTTCAATAACCAATATCGGGTCATGCGTTTGTTTGTTTACTTCGTACACGTCCTAAATTAATATTAAAACACCATTGGCAAGCCATTGGCATATACGTAACGTTACTTATACGTTAATGTAAAATACGTATAAATAAACAAATGAATGAATTTGATAATACAGTTACATATATTTAAAATAAAATTCATTGCCAGACATGTGTAAATTTGAAATGGCCAGTATTGTAAAACGACTACTTCATGGGTAAAAAGCATTATAATTTTCAACACACTTGCTCGTAAAGTGGATCTTATTTTACCGGTTTTAGGTACATAAAGTAACTCATAAAACACGCGTGTATTATAGCCGAGGCACACAGAGTCCGGCAATGCTGCACTTGCCGGCCGCACCAGTATAGAGATAATATAAAAGACATCAACGAACTACATGATTTTTAAACGATTATTTTCACACTATTATTTAGTTTTGTCAACAAATTCACAATGATTTGTGTTATTTATTCCAAATATTCAGTTTATTAACTATTGTTCCTTACAAGTGTGTTGAAAAAGGTCGTACGATATGTGCGTATATTGGTTATACACACTCGGCTCTATTACACCTCGTGAGTTATAAATAACCAACATACCGCACTTATATCGTAATTTACTATTGGAATTATACAAAATTACCTAATGAAGTTCGATTCTAACTATATTTTGCATCCTTCTGAAGATTACCATATATATTACCATATATTCCAATACCATATAGTTCACATGCAGATGTTTAGAATTATGTAAAAAAATTGAGTTGAACCAACACTTTCTTATAAAACAAAAAGTGTTTAAAAACAATCACATTATACATATTTTGATTCACATGATAACATTAAAAATGATAGTTATTAGCATGAACTACTTGTATTTTATGGAAAAGGGTTAGCAAATCCATCATTATTTCGATTATTGTGCATTACATTAGTAGTGCAAACCTAATATTTAAGGAAAACATGACATGTGTCCCTCCAGTCTACAGCCCTACAAACTACTTGGTCTCATTGAGAATTGAACTTTTACGAAGCTCATTCGTATCTCATCATTTCAGCCAAGAGACGCCCACTGTTGAACATAGGCCTCCCCCAAGGATCTCCACACCGATCGGTCTTGCGCCTCCCGCATCCAGCGGCTTTCCACGACCTTCACCAGATCGTCGGTCCACCTTGTGGGGGGCCTACCAACATTGTGTCTCCCGGTACGCGGCCGCCACTCGAGGACCTTTCCGCCCCAACGACCGTCAGTCCTACGAGCGAATGTGTCCTGCTCACTGCCACTTAAGGTTTGCAATTCTTTGGGCTATGTCGGTAACTCTAGTTCTTCGACGGATCTCATCATTTCTGATGTGATCACGTAGAGAAACCCCGAGCTTAGCCCTCTCCATTGCTCTTTGAGTGACTTGGAGCCTTCTTATGAGACCCATTGTCTCAGTTCCGTATGTCATCACTGGCAACACGCACGAATTGAAGACTTTCGTCTCGTTTCGTTTCCACTCGTATCTATCTGTATCTTTTCATGATTTTGTACACTAGCAATAATATCAAAGCTTGGCTTGCCAAATGCTTGTACGTCGTACAATTTGTATAAATGCATAATGGACAAGTTCCCGTTCGGTGTGAATATTTAACTATCGGAATGTGCGATCTGCTTAAATATTGTCAGCTGATTTTATATATGATACGAAAACATGGTATACTCGTAGTCACTTTTTCTCACCATTGCCAATTTGCATGAGCCCATAAGTTGTTGAGATATGTGAATACGTGTTCGGTTAATACAAGCTAAAGCTGTACTGTACAATATCAATTCTAAGAAGACTCTTGAAATTTTGATGGGGGGAAGCAAACGTTTGTAATGCATAAAAACTGCTTTTAATTCAAGATAATTAATATGACTGACTATTTGAGAATCGCTTCAGATTCTGCCAGCTGATTCGCCGGCACCACGGCACACGGTGCTGGATGCATCACTGTGTATAACTAAATCGTAATCGTCTTTACGAATAGGACAGAATCTATTCTCTATAGTGTTCTTATCATGGTGCAAATTGTTTTTAATAAAGATACGTTTTCCTTCACTGTAAAAGCGTCGTATAAACGTACATATGAATTCAAAATTTGAAAACATATTGGTACGTCCGCTACGTACCAATATGTTTTCAAATTTTGAACTTTGGTTTGAATCGCTACCTCCCGATTGGAACGTAGCGGTAACCACTTTACAAAAATAATTAGTTTTTAGAAATTATAGCAACGTAAAGTTCTTACTGTTGATTTCCAAATTACTATCATCGGAAACATTCGCTTTCGGTTAAAATCCTACGGCGATGCTAACATTGTGATTTTTTTCTTTTTTCCTTTTTGTTCAAACTTTTTGATTTATTCATGATTGTAGTTATCGTCGTCTTGAACGCTTTTTGCCACCTACCTTACAAAAAAACGCAATAGCAGCTTTCACAGGCCTACTGAGCGACCGACATAATGAGAGTAAGCTAGTTAAAACTTATTTTATTAATATCTTTAAACAGTGTGATAAAACGGCATCATACTATTAAAACTATGGTAATCATATTCGGAGGGATGCAAAGTATAATAAGTATTTATAAAAAGGCCTGAATAAAAGTAGCCGATATATGAAATAAATTAATTAGAAACGTAAACCCACAAGAAATATTCCCGTTTAAATCAATACTTGTAGATTATCTACAAGTTATCATGTTTTGTTTTTATTACAAAATCAAAGCTGACTCTAGACTAGAAGCAATATGATAACATAACTTCTAGTGGGTAATAAAATATATTATAATCTAATCTCTAGATATGATGACAATTTGACAAGCATGACTGACTTTTCATATGTACGAGTACGTACGAGTTTCATATAGCGTAGTTTCGACGCTATCTCTAATATTAAAACTAAACAGAATGGATGGTTATATGAAAGTAGAAGCACCCCAATTTTGACATTTAAGCGACCAAATGTTTACGACTGCTGCGGTTTTATTTATGCTTATTGCCATTTGAATAGCAAAGATGTCTTTGCGTTTATTATACGACTATCTGTTGCCTACGACTTTGTGTAATTGTCACGTTTCAAATACGAACCTGAAAATTCTAGGTCTAGGTCCATGGTTTCAAACTGGAACAATCATTGAAATCAGAAACTGAAATTCATCCGCGTGATTTAGAATATACGTGTTATCGCTGCTCCCTTTTCCCGTGGATTTTCACGTGGTAAAACCAACTAAGAATGTTTATCCACTCTTAGTCTCCAGTTAAGACGAATCTCGAAACAAAATTCTTTTTGGGGTGGAAAAAATTGATGCTAGGAAGCTAAATTGACTGGGTTGATTGACTAGGCCGCTGATTTGGGTATGCTGTAGGAGTCTGGTCTAACAGCGGCTATTCCGTTAGTTTACACATACTCGGCTAAGCGTACTTCCAATACTTTAGATTATTGATAAGTCTTATCAATAATCTAAGCTCCGAAACATCTCCATCGCCGATGGAGCACATTCGGGATCAGGAAGGCAAATTCACCCATCGCACCCCCGAAGACAGGCCTAGCAGTATAAACAAGCCTTATGATCGCCACGTTCGTTTCTTTCACCCAAAGCATACTTGCCAACAGTTCCATCAACAATCCCTACATCGATTCAAGAAATGAAATCGCTAGTAGCAATGTTACATTCGTGGGGTTTTGTAACACCGGTTTTTCATAAAATTTCATAAAATACTTATTTTGCAAAAACACTTTGGTTTCACTGTTGTTTTTACACAAAAATCACAACTAAAATCTTAATTTGTGCATAGACAAAATTAAACAAAATAATAAATTTCGCCTTTATCCTGGCATAGTCTACAAAACTACAAAAATAGGTTTTTTTTTCGCAAAATCTCGTGCTTGAGGTGGGTCGATTTTCAGAAAATTTGGAATTTGCCATTTTGTCCGTTTGATCTGATAGCTTTTCGAGACATTTGACAAAACACTTTTGGATTGATTAGATCAAACATAATAAAGACATTTAACAAGATACAATTAAAATAATAGTTTAAAATTAGAGTTTCGTCGAATAAAGCTTTCAAGCGCTATTGTTTATTTATCGTTGATTTTCCATGACCTTTTGTTGCTTGCAACCGAACTCATAACTTTAGCCTGAATGTTGTAGAGTTTCTTAAGATCCATAATTCTGTTAACTTAACGCATCTTGAATCACATTGAGAATTATATAAGTTGTGTAATTCCTTTTGTAGATTTCATTCACCTTACCTAGGTGCATATTGATCATTTTATCTTTACAAGGATATTTATGATGACATCATATTGTCAGATTTTTTAAATCAGTGCTGTTATAGTATTAATTTATATTAATTGTGCCATCGTGTCTTTTAGCGACTTGATGTCGGTAATTGAGTGACGGGAAATCAGAATGAAATTATGACAAAGACATAAAATTAAAAAATGCAGTCAGGTAAGGCGGGCGGAAATGCAACGAGTTGCTATATATATCTAGAATATAGCGCCTTGTTACAGCGGTATAGGTATGACTCCTAACTCCTTTGCAAATTGTTTGTAAACCTTGATCTTAGAAAATCGATGTGTAATTTTGTTTATCTCTTCTCTTCTCTATCTCTATACAGCGGGTGATCAATCTAAATCAGTAGGGAGAAATCAGATACTATGAGAGATAGCGAAATCTGTTCTAAGGAACCGTGGCGTCGATTTTATTAGATTTAATAATAATGGCATTCAAATTTTTTAAACTTTCATACCGGGAATCGAACCTGGTCAAAATCTCTGTACAAAATGTTATAAATTCTGCAAGTTTTTTCGTAATAATTGAAGATGGTGGATTCAATCGAATAAATTTATCTGAAGAGACCACTTATGCATATCTAATCTGCATCAACATTATGCATTACAAATTGCGTTTATTTAAAATTAGAACATATTTGTTCAGCGGGCGGGCCAATTTATTTAATATTTAAAAATACTTCAATGAAATAATTATCTTATTTTTAGGTTTTTTTTTTCAATTATTTGAACAAGGTTCCATTAAACATGTGTTTCTTGTAATTTATGATTCACACCATCAACAATAACATCGAAAAAACTTGCAGAATTTATAACATTTTTACAGAGATTTTGACCAGGTTCAATTCCCGGTTATGTATGAGAGTTAAAAAAAATTGAAGACCATTATTATTATTAAATCTAAAATCGACGCCATGGTTCTTAAGAACAGATATCGCTAACTCTCATAGTTTCTGACTTCTCCCTACTGACCCATTTGGATTGATCACCCTGTATAATAAAATCGTAGGGGTACAAAAATCTGTAATTGCGAAATATTAAGAAAAAAAAACATAGGTCGCCTTAAAATCATTAGTAGAACACGATAGAATAGTTAAAAAAATTGTTTGTCAATTTGTTTGTTTGTCCGGAAAGATCTCTGAAACTACTGGACAGAATTTGATGTGTTCTTCCGGAAAATTCTAAGCATTGTGTAAATGCTTAGAATTTTCCGGAAGAACATTTAGGCATATTTTCATTTCTTTAAATTCACTTTTTATTTTTAGTGAAAAATTATCATAAAATTTTTGAACAATGCATACCTATGTACGTATGTATTTTCTAATTAACATGGCGCGCACGTGAAATTATTTTGACAAGTCTGTCACATAGTGCAAAGAAAAATAAAATCTTTTCTGTTAATGGCGGTGCCCATTTGAATTTCGCCAACCAAGAAGTTTAGACGTTTCAAAGGCAAAAGGATCAAGCCATACAACCAATGTATAAAGCATTTTTTAAGACAATATCACGTCACAGATATATTTTGTAGCTTGGTTTAATTTTTGACCAATTTTCACGAAACCGGCACAATTTTTGAAATTTTGAAAAGTGAGGCGAGATCAATACCCTTTTCAAGGTATTTTGAAAGGTGGTTTATGTTTTTTGCACACATATTATGACTAAAGAATCAAACTCTTTCATCCATTTAAACTTTTAAAAGTAATTCATTAATATTGATAATTAAAATATATCTGACTGCAATGATTCTGGGTTACGCGTAGAAGGATTACGGGACTAAATTGATCCTAATGTCTAAAATGATGGATCACTTTTTTTTGGATCCACCCAAGAAACATGGATATCGAACGAAAGGACCTAAAGAGTAGAACACATTGAACCTAGCCACGAAAGCCTAGCCTATGAAATTACTGAATAACAAGGAAGAATTCTGTAGTGTTAATTAGTTCCAGAAATACATAACTAGAATACAGTATTACTGACACGTGATCACAGGTATTTGATATCGAAGGTACGATCTACTAACCACCGCTTCGAGGAAGGCTACTAATTCATTTTTTAATGAAAAATACGATAATTTTGTAGATGTACTTCACTACCCCTTATTATTTTTTACCTGATTTTTACCTAATTTCATACCGAGATTGATCAAACAAATCGGAACCATCCTGTCCCTTGAACTATATAGATTATGTTGTATCCTACAAAGTATAACTAATTAACTGTAACCTAATTTAATAGCCTGCAAGAATTTATATCTTGCTAGTTGCATAAAAAAACAACCCTATTCTTTATCAAGTCGGGTGACTTTCCACTCTCTCCTTTAGTAACCTCATTACAAGTAACTACTCCACGGACCTGTAATCACAGCATAAACCAGCAACTTGACGCACTATGATTGATTGTATGCACCATGATTGTATGCACTATGATTGTACACACCTTCTCCATTAGCAGCTACACGATCAAAACGACCCATAGTTAATAGTCACAAGGCGAAGAATAAACCTTGGCTAAAAGACTAGTACCTAATTAGCGTTCTACAAGGTTTACTGGCGGGGCAGAGGAAAAAGATAGCATGTATGAAGCCCCATAAAGGTAAGAGTTTCATTAAATATTTCAGACTGTTTTCCTCAGATAATATAATATCTTTGATTACGCAAGAAACAAAGCTGTATACAGTTGCTCGGTGGCAGCCGAACGGTTCACGCGTGCCGTCCGTCACTACTGCGTCTCGTCGATGCACTACGCCCGAGTAATTGTGGTCGCGAGTGATTATTGTGTACCTTATATTATTAATAGTTCAAACCCACGGTAAGGGGCTCTCCTGGCAACAGGAACCCCCAACTCAACATTTAAAACTCTAACCCCACAGGAAGCTACGCCAACGTAACATCAAAAACAATGCATCCAAAGAAAGATCAAGCCATAGTCTTGGAATCCATCGATGGAGTTACGATAAAAGATTACCCCGTGTGCCTCTCCAAAGTTACCAAATCATCTGCTATCCGTTTTATTTCTCGAATTGCTAACTCAAGAGTATGTATTTACATGGACTCAAAACAAACAGCTGACGATCTTGTAAATATAGTAAAAAAAGTGAAAGTCAATGATTATTACCTTGACATTCGCCCCTTGATTTCTAGAAACAAAAGAATCGTACTATCTAACGTATGCCCAGTAATACCCCACGAAGTAATTGAGGAAAAATTTGAACAGATGAATATTAAAATATTGTCTCCCATCAATTTTATGAATGTAGGTATCTCCGACCTTGGATTTTCACATATCATGAGCTTCAGACGACAATTATATGTTTCCCCAGAGGATGAAAAGCGTCTTCCAGAATCGATACAATTAACCTACGAAGATACCAATTATTGGATATACATAACGAATGACTCAATGAAATGCTTTGTCTGCAACGGAAACGGTCACTCAGCAAAACACTGCCCCCAAAATAAACAGAACCCCGACCTTACTCAAGTCTCACAATCAACAACTGATCCTACTAGTAATTACGAAAATCAAAACTACCCACCAATTGAATTTAAGAAACCTAAGACCCAAACGATGAAATCCTACATAGACAAAGAAGAACCAAACACAGGGACCAAGCGTGCGCGTTCATCTACCACTACAGAACCCTCACAGTCCGAGCAAATAATGGTTCAAAGTATGGTGGAAGAAAATTTCTCAGCGGGTGATTATACAGATGACGCAAGCAGTACATGTGGTACTGGCAGCGACTGCTCACTTGACGACGAACCTCTGAAAACCAGGACAGTAAAAAAGAGACAGAAAACTCTGGACAGCAGGACCGAAGAACAAATATGGGAAGATATTAAGTTTGAACTACGTGACTCATCCACCCAACTAGACCTTCCCCTAACGATTGACCAATTTGTAAGCCTATTAGACAATTCCCGTGGTAAACAAAATATTCAAGAATTAATCAAAGACTACACTGACAATCTTCCTAAGTTAATAAATATGTGTTTATACCTACATCCTAAACTAAACAATAAGTTAAAAAATAGGTGCTCACGGCTTTCTCGTAAACTTCAAGATATCAGTATTCGTAAAGGTAACACAAGCAATTAATTATTAGTATCAACTCTATTCATTAAATAACAAATTCATACCTATGAATATATTACAGTGGAACGTTAATGGTTTTTCTGCTCGATTCGAAAACATAAAAATAATTTTGAATAAAATGGATCCACTTTGCTTTTGTATACAGGAAACAAATTTTTCAAATAACTATTGTGCTAAATTAAAAAATTACGAAGTTTTTAATAAAAATAGAACCCATAGCAGCATAGCCAGTGGTGGAGTAGCTACCTATATTAAGCCACACACCCTACCGGAATTAATCAATTTAAATACTTCCTTAGAGGTACTAGCGATAAGAATTAAATTTCCCATTACTCTGACGATATGTAATATCTATTTACCCAATAGCTGCCCCTTCACTAAAAATTATTTAAATAATTTAATTAACCAACTTCCAAAGCCATTCCTATTACTAGGAGATTTTAATAGCCATCATCTTTATTGGGGATCTAGCAATTGTGATCAAAGGGGTAGAACCGTGGCTAACTGGTTAGACTCACATGACAACATTATACTTTTGAACACCCATCAGCCTACCCATTTTAATGTCAGAAACGGTCACACAAGTAATATAGATTTAGCATTTGCTTCACAAAGTATCTCAACTTACTTTGACTGGAACGCTCTTGACGATTTATATGACAGTGATCATTTTCCAATACTACTTACGTCTCAGATAGATCTAACATTAAATAATATAACCACGGCAAAATATTGGAAATATCAACTTGCGGATTGGCCAAATTATCGCTGTGAAATAGAAAATAATATTAAACATATTGATAAATTGAACCTTGATTCTAATAGATGTATTAATGAAATAGTGAACGAATTTAACCTTATAATAATAAATGCCGCTGAAAAGTATATACCTAAAACCTCAGGCAAATCTAAAAAACCACAAGTTCCATGGTGGAATGAAGAATGTTCTAAGGCACTAAAAGACACTAAAAGGGCTTACAGATTGTACAAAAAGAAAAGTAAGCAGTTAAAAGAAAATAGCCAATTGAACCAACATACTACGCCTATGACAGATGAACAGATGAATATAGAGACCTACAAGATAGAATTCCGTAGAAATAGAGCTAAAACAAGACGAATATTTAAGGAAAGTAGAAAAAGTAACTGGGAAAAATTTATTTCTTCTATCAATAGCTTTACACCTTTAGGAAATATTTGGCGGAAAATCAATTCCATAAACGGCAGACGAACTAAAAGACAAACTATTATTTTAAAAAATGATGAAGATGAACTAATTGGTGATCCTAATATAAATTCTGAACTCTTGGCTTCAGCCTTTGCTTCAAATTCTAGCTCTAACAACTACAGCCCAAATTTTTTACCACAAAAAAGACAATTAGAGAACCAAAAAACTACCTTCGACTTGACAGACAATAGCGCCGCATTTAATAGTATCATTAACATGAACGAACTTATTACAATTCTACACCAATTAGGCAACTCTAGTCCAGGACCAGATAATATCTCCAATACTCTAATAAGACAACTACCCCTCAACGCTCTTGAACATCTTTTAGATATATATAACTTCATATGGACCAACCAAGTGTTTCCTCATAAGTGGAGAATGGCCACAGTAATACCTATTCCAAAACCAGGGAAACCAGCTACCTTAACTTCGAGCTATAGACCTATTTCCTTGACATGTAATCTCTGTAAACTATTGGAAAAAATCATTTCTAATAGGCTAAGGTGGTATATAGAATCCCGTCAACTCATATCAACAAATCAGTTTGGTTTTAGACAATTTCGCTCAACATTAGATCATTTATCACAACTCGAAAACGAAATATTAACGTCTTTTGCTACTAAAAATAAGGTTATAGCAGTTGCCCTGGATTTGGAAAAGGCCTACGAAATGGTTTGGAAGCATAGAGTTCTGACTCTTCTTGAACAGCTCAATGTAAAAGGAAATCTACTAGCATTTGTGAAAAACTTTTTAAGCGATAGAACTATATGTGTTAAACTAGAAAATTCTATATCTACCCCTCATTCTACAGAAAAGGGGTTACCAACCGGATCAGTTCTTAGTGTTATTCTATTTTTAATATCTATTAATAATGTGCTTGATGTTATAGATAAACCAGTGAAAGGGTATTTATTTGCAGATGACCTGAATAGAATAGAATAGAATAGAATAGAATATCTTTATTTGCATTTGAATAGGGTGTACAGAAGTTCGACAATGACATATTATGATCACCTATCCAACCATTAACAAATAGCATGCAAACATTGCACAAGGTTTATCAACATACAAATATTAACTTATTATCTATGAATTTTTTATATTTGCGGAAGTTCACTCTCCTTGACATTCATGATTTACTTAAAATTAATTTTCCTTATAATTTAAAAACTCTTGTACGGAATAAAATGTCCGCTCGACCAGCCACTTACGGAATGTACTCCTAAACAGATTGAAAGACAAGTGTTTTATATGTCGAGGAATCTTATTAAAGATCAATACACACATACAAAAACAGTTTTTTTTTATTCGAGCACTATTTGGAACAAAATCAAACACTAATCTATCGCAATTCCTCGTATTGCGTGGGTAGAAATCTTTAGCTTCTACGAAATGACTCGGGTTCCTTTTAACAAATTTTGCAATTTCTAGTATATATAGGCAGGGCAGTGGTAGGATATTCAAGGCTTTATATAACGGCTTACATGATTTATCTGGTGCTACACCACAGAGTGCCCTAACACATTTTTTTGTGCTATGAATGCCCTTTGTATATCAGTACTGTTTCCCCATATGATCAGTCCGTACCGCAGCACTGACTCGACATATCCAAAGTAAGCTGTGAGAGCTATAGCCCTTGTTGCTGTTTTTGTTAATTTGTTTAGTACAAAAGAAAATCTAATAATTTTATTGCATATTTGCTCTACATGTTGTTTCCAGTCCAATCTATTATCTATAATTTGTAGTGGTAAAAATCTTACACTCACTCAAAAGCTTGTACAAAATACCTTAGATAAACTAAACGACTGGTGCAATCTTACCGGATTTAAATTTTCAGAAACTAAAACAAAATTCATGATTTTAACAAAGAAGAAAAATAAAGAAAAAATTAAATTAAAATTAAATAATCACACTATAAAAGAAACAACAACACTAAAAATATTAGGCTTAACGTTTGATCCAAAAATTAATTGGGTAACACACATTAAAAAATTAAAGTCTGAATGCTATAATAGACTCAACGTCATTAAAATATTATCTTCTTATAAATGGGGATCTAACAGTAGATGCATATTAAATACATATAAGGCATTAATAAGATCAAAACTTGATTATGGTTCAATTATTTATGACTCTGCATCTCCCAACATAAATAAAATAAATAAAATAAAATTTGTTTATTACCAAAAAGAACACAGATCGTACATATTTGACAAGCCCCCACACTAGGTCGAAACCTGTCCTATGGGGGAAACATTCTACAAATATTAGAGCCCATACACAACACCTGCATTAGATTAGGTTTAGGTGCCATTAGAACTAGCCCTGTTAACAGTATGCTTGTTGAAGCGGATGAAATACCCCTAAGATTAAGAAGAAAAGAATTATGTATGTCGTTTGCTGCAAGTCATATAGCAAATAACAAGAATTCCACAATAGCTAGTTCTCTTCCATCAGATATTGAATATAGCCTACGTCCCTCATTAGCGCTTCCCTTACGGTTACGAATAAAAAAATACCTGAAAGAGATTCAATTTGAACTTCCCCCTATATTTGTACGTACACAGTCAAATCAACCTCCTTGGCAAAATACTGAAATCCCAATTAACCTAGAAATAGCTAAATACCCACGCGAAACTACTCCTAAATATATTATAAAAACTTGTTTAATGAAATAAGCGAGCGATATTCAAAATTTGAACCATACTATACCGATGGCTCTGTTTCCGGGAATAGAACTGGTTGCGCTATAGTTACGGCTAATGATAATTACATTTACAGGCTACCTAACTACTCCTCGATTTTTACTTGTGAAGCAGTAGCTATCCTGGAGTGTATAGATAAGATAAGACTAAATACGACTTCAAAATTTTATGTCATTTACACCGATTCAAAATCTTGTCTCATGGCTATTTCTAACAGGAAAAATAATGATCCCCATATAAACAATCATCATCACAGCCCATATACGTCCCCACCGAGGGGCTCGAGCCTACCCTATATTAGGGTGATTAGGCCTTAGTCAACCACGCTGGCCCAGTGCGGATTGGTCGACTTCACATACATCATTGAATTTCTTCGCAGATGTATGCAGGTTGCCTCACGATGTTTTCCTTCACCGTAGGAGCGTCAGACAAATGTACATATGAAATTTGAAACGAAAAACACATTGGTACATGGCGGGTCTCGAACCCCGTCCCCCCGATTGGAAGGCAAGTGCCGAGTCCACTGCGCCACCGACGCTCTTATTACTCTTTATAAACAATATCCAAAATAAATTACTATCACTAATGAACCTTGGATACAATATAGAAATAGTTTGGATACCAAGTCACCAAGGGATCGCTGGGAACGAAAGAGCGGATAAAGAGGCTAATAAAGCAACTGACCTAGAAAATTGTAATTACCTAACAGCTAATATCAGTGACCTTAAGAAACACATTAAAGTAAGCATCAAAAAGCTTTGGAACAGCTATTGGGTAAATGATAACACTAGTGTATTGTTTAAAATTAGGAAATCAATATTTGAAAAAAAGAATTTACAAATTGACAATAGAAGAGACCAAGTTGTAATAAATAGGTTAAGAATAGGGCACACTAATTTAACTCGCATACACCTCATAACAAAAGAAAATAGGAACAAATGTACAAAATGCAATAGCGATATGACTGTAAAGCACCTTCTTATAGAATGCTCATTCTTTAATGCAGATAGACTTAAAGTAAGCCTTACTAGAAATCTAAAAAAATGTCTAGATGAGCCTCAAAATACCCTAAAGTTTCTTAAGTTAACTAGCTATTACAAAGAAATTTAAATTGTACCCTACTGTGGTCGCTAATGACCTTAGATGCTTGACCGACCTTAAATAAATGAATAAAAAAAATAAAAAAAAAGCTGTATAGTACCTAAAAGAATAGCACCTCTGTCAGTTTGACAGAAAACAATATCAATGATTTCCCGCTGATTAGGTATTGGTCCAAAAGCTTCAGATATGCACGATTTTTTTATGCAAATAAACTGGCAAACTAACATACTGCCCACCTGATGGTAAGTGGTAACAGTCACTTATAGGACATGTTGTTCTTGTGAGATTCGCAGCAAATCTGTGACCCCCACAAGAACCACAGTGTACGTTGCCAACTTATGACATTACATGTGAACTCCGTCTCTTAAAAATTATAATCTTAAAAAAGTTCCAGTTCTTACCATACCAAGGTAAAGTTAGTAGATGTTCACAAATTCATTTTCAAGATTTTTTAATTAGATTGATGTTCACATATTAATTATCTAGTTTAAATTTTTATATAAATTGTAAGACTGATATAAATTTTTTAAGTTGTTTTTGATTCTGAGACTGAGATAATGAAGAAGACTTTTGATTTTAAATATAAATAAGTAATTTTAAATATAATTACAAATAAGTGTTTTTAGAAATTTTTATGTTTATTTTTCAGTGAGAATGTGACTTTTTTAAAAAGAAAGTTCAAAAAACAGTGCTTATAAGCCTGGCAGTGTGCCAAATATGATACTTAGATTTAATAAAATTGATTGGTAAAAGAATATACCTACTGAAAAAAAATATTTTCACCTTAACCTCTTCTGTGAACCCCTATCAATAAATGAACATATTTTATACGAAAAATTTATTTAATTCAACAAAAAAAAATCTCTGCCAATATGGTTAAGGGAAATCTGTATCTACAGTACAAGAATAAAGCATATTGAAAAAATATAAGGATTATGTTTGTTTTGTTTGCTAACTATATATTTGTATCATATTTTGACAATTTAGCAAAAAAAAACTACTACAGTTTCAGTGTTTGCAAAACATGTCTGATATCTTCATAAAGGGGTGAATTAAAGGATCTTTAGTTTTGGCAGCTGTTGGGGCGTAGACCTGTATTATGTCTATACTCACAGGCTTGGCGGGTACTTAGTTGCAATAGCATAACTCAATCCGATACTGGATGGAAATTTATGACGGAGGTTTTAAGGTGTTTCTTGATCATAATAGCGATTCCATTCTTATGATTTTTATCGTCGTTACTGCTGTAGTAAGTAAGGGCGTCATCCAATATGTGCATTTCAGTGCCCTTCAATCTTACCTCACTAATTCCTAGGACATCAGTGTCCGAGCTATGCATCTTTTGAATAATATTCGTATGCTTCTCGCACGCATACGTTCATACTCGTCATATTCCATGTTGAAATCTTTACGGCGCCCCCGGGGATTCTTAGCACCTTCTGACCATTGAAGGTCTGCCGGGGACTGAGGGCCGTTGTTTGTGTTGTACTAGCCATAATGATTATATCCTGAGAAATGATTATATGATGGTTTTCTCTTTGACTTCCACGTCGCTGTTTGTCACGGAACAACAACGACGACCTTCAACTGTATCGATCTGCTGATATCCACTTGACGGTCTATTACACCTGCAGCTTTACTGGCGGCATTGACTCGCCACGTTACTGATTTTTCACTGAGTCTATTGTAGCATTTTATAAGGTGTACTTTTTTATGAGATACCCACTACAGCCTCCATATTTACCGCTGTATGGCCGAGGGCTGCCGAAGCAGCTAGCAGTAATATCTTACTGCCATACTATTATCCGCCACATATGGACCCCGGTAGGAACTCACAGCTCAGCCCTATCAGTGATTTTATAAAAACTATATAAATCCAATTTATAAATGAGGATACGGTTACCTAACAAGAGTAATATACCATAAATTAGCAAAAACACTTATAGTTTGCATTTATAAGGAGAATTGTAAAAATAGTGCGTTAATAAAACGTGTATAAGAATTCTATCCCCATAATTCTTAAGTTATAAAGCTGTTTTGCTAATTGGGAATGTTCTTATAAGTAAGGAATACTACTTTATACTACTGTAGCTGCCCGTGATCAATTGAATATGTGAAACATGTTTCAGTTGCATTGGAATATCCCAACACTCGTCAGAAAATCATGTTAAATGGGTGAAATCAAAAATCATTAACAGCGTAAAATTAAGTTATTTTACATAAATAATATTACAGCTTAGATTGTAACACCGTTTTTTCTTAAAATTTCATAAAACACAAATTTTGCAAAAACACTTTGGTTTCACTGTAGTTTTAACAAAATTTCACAACTAATAACTTTGTCAATTAATTTCACAATGTCAAGTGTCAACGTCAACGTCGTTTCACGTCACGTCAGTGACATTTGCAATTATCTTTGGTCATTATTCAATTTTTGCATAAACAAAATAAATCTCGCGTTTATTCTGGCCTTATTTACAAAGATAGTTTTTTTTCGCCCAAAATCCCGTGCTCCCCTTTAGGTGGGTTGATTTTCTCAAAATTCGGAATTTGACATTTAGACCGTTTGTTTTGATCATTTTTGGAGACTAAGAAGAATATTATAATAAAATACACTTAAAGTTATAGATCATATAATTATTAGTTTCGTCGTATAGAATTTGGAAAGCATTCACAGTTTGTTTATGGTTAATTTTTCATTACGTTTTGTTTTTCAACCAAACTTATAACTTTAGCTGGAAATACTTATTGCATATTGTAGAATTTCGAAAGATCCGTATGTTGACTTGACACATCTTGAAGCAAGTTAAGAGTCTTACGAGTGTTATGAAATGAATTCGGTTTTAGGAGAGGTTCCGTCGCCAATACGGCGCGTAACATTCGGCAAACGGACCTCGGCTCCGTCGCTTCCACATAAACGCAAATCTGTGCGCAAGTGGAGCGCGCCCATATATCACCTTGGTTTTTGAACGCAAAAAATTTGAACCATATGCTATGATATTATCTCTATGTGGTTCTTAATCTGTGTTCAGAACATATCGACCGAAGGAATTTGTTATTGATTCGAAAATTATAAAGTATTTATCTTCATTTCTGCGAATAAAATCCATAGTTATTTCTCCCGTTTTCCGTGTGAATTTAATTTGAAAAGTCAGTGAGACTTCAAAAGTCAGTTATTTTTGTTTTCAGCTTGAAGAGTAAAGCTAAGGAAAAAATAATATATTTACTCGCCGGCACGCGATACATTAAATTAAATGGATGAATTGTATCAATAAGTGCAAAAAATCAATAAGGTATCTAATTATCTTACTATATTTCATGATTTAAAGCAGATTTTGTTAATTGTTTTTATTAGTGGGTAAATTGATTATTAAATCAAACATATTACATTTCCAAAACTCGCCTGTTTCATCCCCTATTTCATTAAAAAAAACCTGATAGTAAGCGGCATCTTAGTGGGATTAATGCATATATTGAGTAACACTTGCGAATTTCATGTAAAATTCTAAATTTTCACAATATTTTCACATCCTTCTTTGGCAAATAACTCACAAATTAAGCTGTTTTCTTTTTATTAATAGCATCAATTATACACAAAATAGGTGCTCTCCTCTCCATGTGTCCTTTTTATTAACTAACAAATAAGAAACTGACAATTCATTGAAAATTCTGTTTGGAATTAACTTGCAATATTTATTACCTGACATTCAAATGTATTGACTGGGATTCCTTCAGAACTCAGTGTGAGACCCACTGACCTCAAGATCATAGGCATATTTAATTATATTTTTAACCTAACACTGTGCTATGAATCTCCAGGGCAGTTCCCGGAGGCCGTGGGGCTCCGCTGCTTAGCTAGACAAACTAACCTAGTATCAAGGAGGAATTCTGTGGAATTACACAAGTAATAAATATATATATAGAGAGAATAAGTTAAGAAACTGGAATATTATATCTCTGACCCGTGATCGCAGGAACTTACAATCGAAGGTACGATCTAAGGCTACTAATTTTTTAGAAAAAGAAATAAAACTATTTGTTTGTGTATCTTATTACCCCGGTTATATTATGACTTTTGTACCCAATTAATTTAGCAAGAACCTACCGAGATTGATCAAACAAACCTGAACCATCCTGCCCTTGGCTTGTATTAATTAAACATTTAGTTAAGTGCTTTGCATTAAGGGATTTTATTTACTTTAGTGACATATGCATAAGTGAATTATGTACCTACAAGAATAAAGCTTTTCATTTTGTATCGGACTAAAGGAATAAGTTTGTTTTTTTTCTTTCAACTTTAAGATTTCCCTATATTTCTACAATTTAGCAAGAAAAAGCACCACAAGATACGTTTAATATGTGTTTTAATCTATACAAATACATATCGCTGTTTCCTCCGAATCGACTTTCAATAGGTATATCGTTCACCGAAAACTATTTATTTTTCCTCCTTTTTTATAATGAAACAGGGGAATGCCAAGGCTTCGGATTCGCCGTCCCTTTGATCCTTTAGAAAACCTCCGAAAGTCATAATAGAAAACTTTCATCAAGATTACGAAACTGTTTTTTGGTTGTCCTTGGGTACAAACCGATTTATTTCTATAATGAAACACAAATTTTTTTTCTATACAAATAGGAAAGTTTAAACAGTGTATGATGGGGTTAACATACTAATACTCATATTGACTGACATATCTGAAACAATCGTGCATTTGACCACCAACAGCTGGAATACATTTTGATAAATAGAATAGACAAATACATTTTCTTCATTTCATTTTTTCTTTAATTGAGCGTGGTTTAGCCATCTCCATCCCGTTGGCCCCGATCGGGTTGAGTAACAGTTTAACTTGGCTCCCATCACAGATTTTATTTAAAACCCCATACATTTTGACACTATGTAATTACTAATACGTTACGTTATATCATTGCTGCGAACAGCGTTAATTGGGTGTAGGGCCTACGCCATTGGCACTAACTAGTGTTCTTTGTTTAATAACAATCCACGTTAGCGGTTTGATCCCTTAATGCCAAAGGTCGGAGCTAATAATAGCCGGTGCCACGTAATAGCGCAAGCAATTGACTGAAATTAAGGTGAAACTATTCGCAGTGAGAACAACAAGTGATTTACAATATTTCGTTGCTCACAATGAAATTGCTCTATCGATTTGCTCCCACGCCATACGTGACGACATTATGTATGTACGCCCGCCGTGCAAAACTGCCAACTTTAGCACGATAACGGATGAAAAGATGTAATTTGAAGATTAAATGCATTCAATATGAGGCTGTTTTGTGTATAGACTATCAACAAGTTACCGTTGCAAGCCTTAAATAATTGGCAGTGTTTTTCAAACCGTTTAACTGACTTCGTGGTCTAGTTATTGAGACCACCCTGTTTTGATCTGAAGATTGGAGTTCGATCCCTCACGAAGGAGTAGTTTAATTACTTCGTTTGGTTGCCGGTAGGGCTTTTGGAGTACTGTACTACTGTCACCGTAGAGATTCGATGACCTCCATTCTTGTGACACTACCAGCGTCTTACCCAAGATTCAGTATTGTTGTGTTCCGATAGTTAGAGGTAAGAAAGCCAACTCCTCAGTTATTGAAAAGTCCAAGGGAAGCTTGCCTTCATCTTCAAGATTATCTTGGTTTACTCTCAGGTGAGATGAATGCGAAGAGCTTTCCTGTATGGCTTAAAATAATAAATAAGCTTTGGGTACTCAGCTGTTTATAAGAAAACTAGCTGTGTCCGTGAACTACGTTTCGTCATAATAAAAAATAGTTTACGACCTATTCTCAGACCTACCGAACACACACAAAAAAATTCGGCGAACTACGTTTCGCCATAATATAAAAAATAATTTACGACCTATTCTCAGACCCATCGCATGTACACAAAAATTTTCATAAAAATCGGTCAAGCTGTTTCGGAGGAGTTTGGTAACAAACACTGTGACACTAGAATTTTATATATTAGACTAGCTGTGCCGGCGAACTACGTTTCGCCATAATAAAAAATAGTTTATGACCTATTCTCAGACCTACTTAATATACACAAAAAATTTCATAACGCCGTACACATACTACAGAGTTCTTTTTGGAAAACTTCCCCAAAATTTTCCTTCTCATCGTGCACCATGGTGGTTTTGCGTTGATAGATCTTAGTAATAAAGGTGTGTGTAGTATACTTTATAGAAAAATCGTAAAACTTTTGATAGCTCTCTGGATGATTCTGAGAAATTTTAGCAATATCACGAAATCCGAATAACTTTCTAAGACTTCCTGGAAAATTCAAGCAATACAAATATGTAAATAGCATTATTTTCAATTTTCGGAGAAATGAGTAAAAACATGACTAAAACACTCGGAAAAGGGAGTGTTTACAGCCAGTTTAGGTACTATTTAAAACTTGCTGACGATTTTGATATTGAGTACTTGCTGACGATGCAACTGGAAACAACTTTTTTTATTACAAAAAAAAATCTCATTTATTTCTTTCGCAATGACTAGACTAGGTTTACAGGCCGTAATAGCATATGAAGTTCATTGTCTGACTATTATAGTCATCGTGAGAGAGCAGAAACTGCACTAGGATTCCCTGTGTTGCAGAGTTCCGGCTCTCCCTCCGATTTACAATATATTTTTCTCAAACATGCTTGGAAATGTAGGCATTATTGTAGTAAAAAGAAGACACAAAGTTTGTAATTCTTGGCTCATGCATTACTTTATCGGCCTAGGCCAGGAAAGTAAGTATGAAAATTCATTTTTGGCCGCTGCTCCAATGTTTTTTAATTTATCTATAACTTGAATTATGTAACTTGTCATACAGCCAATTGCTACCACATTATAAAAAATGCACTCTTCGAGCATATACAACGTGTCTCATATCTCCCCATAAAGATTATAATATTTAATTTTATTTAAACTATCAAAAGTGCCAACCTAAAACTGTTCTAAAACTGAATTTTCAAAAATTTGTCAATTAAATTTGATTGATGACAAGTTATTAAAGTTGGCACATTCTTTTCGGTTAAATGAATATTATAATTTTTACGGGGAGTTATTATGAGACACGTTGTAAGTATTATGTTGTAAAATATGACAACAATTTTATTAAATTGTTGGAATGAAATCACACGAAAATATGCTTGATTTTCGTTGCGAGAGAAAAAAGTCATAATCTGCAGTATTACATTTTTTGCGTAAAATATGATTGGGCTGTATGGGCTTTGTTTCCTTTGCACTAATAAATTGAAAATTAAATGCTAGGCTACTATAATTAATTAATTAAATAATTGCTTGATTTGTTTTTTTATTCATATTATACTCCTTTGTTTCCATTTCAATTCAATTCAAAATCTTTTATGCATACCATAATCTGTAAAATAGGTGGTTCACAAAAAAATAAGATCATTATGGACCCGTTGGGCACGCAATCGTTGAACAAGAGAGAGGAAGCTTATTATTATTAGGTACATTAAGCTAAATTATACGAAGATCACGGCAATTATAAATATTTGAATAAATTCTAAGTAATTCTAGTATTAAGTACGTCTTTCATTATTTCCTCGCAATTATTGAGAAAAGCACTATACATACCTCGACGGGAATGGGATTGCCGGACTCGTAATTATTGTCAAGGCCTCGCTCACGCTCGGCCTTGAAAGCATTACTCGTCCGGCGATCCCTGACTTCCCGGCCTCTGCAGTAATGTACTATTACATGTCTAAAATAAATTAACGTATAAAATAATATATTTTTTACTTCTCATGCTGTGCTTATTTGTCCAGGATATAGGCTGCACAAAATCGAATTTTGTGCAGAAGTGCATTAACGTATCTACTCATACATAAATGTATCTATATTAAGGCAAAGAAAATGAGCCATACAGCCAAAGACAATAAGAAGTTCATAGATAGAATTTGTTATTTTATTATATTTACTTTAATTTATTTGCCTTATGTGTTTTTAAAGACATAAAGAAATGTTATGTTATACTACTGTTTTATTTCTTCGCAATCGAGGTGAAAAGCAGAGTTTACAGCTCGTCCACAAAACCATTTTATCCTCGACATTACTATCAGCCCTCGCCTAAAGTCTCGGGTAAAAATGGTTCGTTTTGTGCACTTGTTGTAAAATCCACTATTAACTATTAATTAACAATTAAATATGTAACATGTATGCATAAAAAGTTAAGTATAAAATAAAACAGAAACAAATCAAAATAAAACAGTGTGTGCATGCTTGTGTGTGCGTGATTGTGTGTGCATGCTTGCGTGCGCGTATGTGTGTGTTTGTGTATGTGCGTGTTTGTAAGAGTGTGTGTGTGTATGTGTGTGTGTGTGTGTGTGTGTGCGCGTACGTGTGTGTGTGTGCATACGTGTAGTTGTGCGTTGTATCTGAATCATGAATCTCTGAGAAACGTTGTTAAATAATTTAGCTATTGTATCGTTTTTAAAAGATTTTCTGCTTGTTCATAACTTGTAGAGCGTAAGTATTTAGTTACTAATAGTTAACATTTCTGGCGTGTCATATGGTATGTTAAGAATATGATTTACTTTATTATATAAAAAAGGGCCCAAGAATATCTGGTGACGTTTTGCATAAGGAGACCATATTGTATCACTTTTAAAGATTTGTTGTTTTCTTCTAATATTTTTGAAATTTGTTGGGCAATATATTGTTTTTGAGTGGTTGTATAATATGGTATTTAGTACAAATAATTGCCTTACACTTAGTAAATCGACATCAGCATATAGTTGTTTTGTTGGGTATCGATAAGGTTTGAAAGTCATTACCTTTAATACTGCTCTTTGTGCCCTTTCTACATTTATCATATAACTCTTTTAAGTACCACCCCATGAAGTTATACAATATGCTATGATTGACTGGCACAGTGAGAGATATGTGGTTATTAGCACTTTGCAGTCAGCTGCAGCCCTCAAGCGTTTAAAAATAAAGGTAAGTTTATGAACTCTTTTGGTAAGTATTTCAGTATGGTGCTTAAAGGAAAGTGAGGAGTCGATACAAACACCTAGGTATTTTATGGCGTCAATAACTTCTAGTGTGATGCATGCACGCACAGTTTCGAGGTTTCGTTGAAGAGGGACAACTATGTGCTTTTATTTGTAGGTCTGCGGATTGGAGACGACTCAACTTAGAAAAGGTAATATATTTAGTTTTGTTAAGGTTAAGTGTAAGTAAGTTTTGTTCAAGGCACCTCATTACCCTTCCAAGGCCGCTCTCAACCAACTGCTTTAAAGTACCCCAGGTGGAGCTGATAAACACTAAGGCCGTATCATCTGCATAAGCAAAAATTTTTGCATTTTTGAGTTGGAGATTGCATACATCATTTATGTAGATGAGAAACAAAGTTGGGCCCAGTATACTCCCCTGCGGCAATTGGGTAAGTGTCACTAATTAAATTTTCAATTTTCACCTGCTGATATTGTCCGCTTAAATAACTTTTAAACAACTTAAGAGCACCGTCCCTGATTCCTATGTTCTCTAATTTATTTAAGAGCAGGGGTATAAAAAACAGTATCAAAAGCTTTAGCTAAATCCAAAAATACAGCAAGACATTTTTTATTGCTTTCTTGTTGTTGTACAATATGCGAGGTAAGGTCATTAACTGCTTGTTCTGCTGATTTTCCCTTTGTAAATCCATATTGATTTTCCGAAATGATTTTATATTTATGCAAATAACAAGTTAATCTATTATTAATCAATCGTTCTAGAACCTTTGATAGAGACGGCAAAATGGATATTGGTCTATAGTTTCCGATACTGGCTCTATCCCCAGTCTTATATATACGAGGTGGGTCAAAAAGTTCGCGGAATGGAGGGTAAAAAGTAAGAAATAAAACACAAAATTATTTTTCCTTCTCAATGTATTCCCCCTTAACTCTAATACATTTATTAGACCTATCAATTAATTTATTAATACCTTCGAAAAAAAAATGATTTCTCTTTGTCGTCAAAATAGGCCGAAATTACGCTCTTCACTTCTTCATCGCTGGAAAATTTCTTCCCTCGAAGCTCTTTTTTATTTTTTGGGAACAAATAATAATCACTTGGGGCTAAATCTGGGCTATAGGGAGGATGTTCCAAGATTTCGAAGCCCACTCTTTGAACAGCAGCCACGGGTGCATTGTCGTGCAAAAGGTGCACACCTTTAGTCAATTTTCCCCGTCCTTTTTCTCTTACAGCATCTCGCAGACGTTCTAATAGTGCAGCGTAGTACTCTCCAGTGATAGAGACACTCTTTTCTTTATAATCAATAAGGAGGATTCTCCTGAATCCCAGAAAACAGTAGCCATGAGTTTTCCAGCCGACGGAGACACTTTGAATTTCTTCGGAGGTGGTGTGCCCTTTTTGTGCCACTGCATGGAGTCTTGTTTGGACTCAGGCTCATAATGATGAACCTAAGTTTCATCTCCAGTCACAATTCGGTTCAAAACTTCATCCTTTTGTTCACCACAGAGCGCTAAAAACTCGCGACAACACTCAACTCGCCGCTGCTTCTGGTGTGGCGTGAGCATTCTCGGCACCCATCTTGCACACACCTTTGACATGCCAAGATGGTCGTGTAGGATGTTCAAAATGGTTGTAGCTGATACTCCAATCATTTTGCAAGCTGTTTCTTCTTTAAACGGGCATCTTCCAATATTATTTTTTCAAGTTTTTCGACGTTTTCTATCGTGGTTGCCTCGACAGGCCGCCCTGAACTCGGATCATCTTCAATCGAATCCCTGCCTTGCTTAAACAGGTTGTGCCACTTGTAAACCATGGTTTTACCAGGGCAAGAGTCCTCGTAAACAGAAGACATCTCTTCCAAAATAGTCTGGGGCGGTTTTTCTTGTTTGGTAAGGAACTTGATGACTGCGCGAAACTCAATGTTGCAAATTTTCTTCCGGATTGACTTGTTGATTGATGTGTAGCTCAGGTTATTATGACCTATTTTTTTGAAACTTAGTATTTATACTCTTAATGAGTGTCACAACTAGTGCAAGTAGTAAAAAGTCACCTTTCCCCCCTCCATGCCCCTCATTCCGCGAACTTTTTGACCCTCCCTCGTAGGTTTAATAAGGGCGGTTTTGAAACAATCAGGGAAAATTGTATTAATGGTTTAATAATACAGAGATATATACTAACATAACATATTAATGGTTTAATAATGTTTCAATCTAAAATTTTTTGATTAAAATATATACATAAAATACACAAAAATATACGCTCATACATGCCACGCATACACACATCACATTATTATTACTGGTACTTGCGTACTCCTATCTTCGAGTTTATTCATGGTAACTTTTGCATGTCTATTTCAGCATTTAAGTCAGCGATGTTTAATGAATTTATCGAATTTGAACATATTGCATGCTAAATGCTGGAGATGCTTAATTTCTGCTTTTCCTTCTGGACACAGAATAACAATAGAGTCAACAAGTCATGCGCAGTTATAGTTTTAATTTCGAGCATTTTACCTCCGTAGAAAAACTTAGCGTGTTGCTTTATTTTCGGTGGACACCTGCTACCCGCAGGTGAAATATTGCACGCAATTTGAGACACTGAATCCTTACCTTTTTGGAGTCGCTAGCTTGTTAGAGAATTTGAAAATAATTTACTTTTACGGTTGTAGTGTTATTGTTATTACGAAGAATGTGATGGAACTATTATTAATAACGATTAGTTTACGATTTTTAAAACACGTAGTACTTGTAATATAGGGGTATAAGGGGTTCCGAATCACACTAACAAGGAGCGTGGTCAAGCACGTAGGGCATGCTGTTGATCAACGATCTTATATTATTCTAATATGTTTTTATATGCTTGTTATCTATAGTTTAACAATCGTTCTCATATTTTTACAGAGTGCCTCTTCCTTTTATTTTTATTAATACTTGTAACGATGGAAGAAAAATTTATAAATAGTGACGTAACCATTGGTGCTTCATTTATCGGCCCTATTTCCCTAACCACTCACCACGTTACAAAGTCTCTGACGCTCTCTCTCTACTAACATGCACTAGATTGACGTGGTGGGAGATTTCTTAAGTCCCCTTTTTTCGGGGGAGAGCTGTTACCTAGTAGTGTGAATAGAAATTTGCCCAAGTTATTTCTTGTAAATAAAAAAAAATAAAAAATTTGAACTGACATGTTGAAAGATTTCTTTAAGTTTAGAAATGTTAAAAATTTTTGTTGTTTGTTTTTTAGTCGTTATTTTTTGTCCTTAAATTTCTTTTATTATAAACAATACTGTTTTAGGATTGTTTCATAAAAACAACTGAAAATGAAGTGCCAAATAATCATCTTTATTATTATTCACACAAAAAGGCATATACAGCATATACATCAACAAAGAGACTTAAGTATACTTAAATGACAACAATATCGTAACTTTAATGTGAGAGTCTGGAGTCTGAAAAACCTGCTCTACAGATCTCCAGGCTCCCTCATCCCAAGATAATCTATTTTTATTTATACATAACAAATGAAAGCAGCTAATTTACAGTCAACAACTTATAAATACAAAAAAATATTTTACAAAAAATAAAAACCTACTTCAAAAACACTGAAAAGTTAAAAATAATATAAGAATAGGTACAGACAACATCACACTTCTATATTGAAGTCGGTGCCAAACGATGATCTCCCAGAAAGTCTTAAAATTTGGCACCGACTTCAATATAGAAGTGTGATGTTGTCTGTATCTATTTTTATATTATTTTTAACTTTTCAGTCTTTTTGAAGTCGGTTTTTATTTTTTGTAAAATATTTTTATTTTTAACTTTTTAGTGAATGAAATCTTTTTAGTGAAAGAAACCCTAATTTAATGGTATTAAATTAGCGTTTCCCTCGATTTTCATGGGATCCCATCATCATATCCTGACTTTGGTGACCTTGGGACCACCCTAGGAGTATACTCTATCGAATACAAAAAGAATTTTTCACTTCTCATGCTCGAAAAAGTACTACTTTATGCAGAATCTAGGCGACATAAAGTTGAACTTTATGCACAAGGGCAAAAAAGTAGCTTTTTAAATGTATCTATACTAAGGCAGTGACCATTTAGACCATGCAGCCAAACATAATAAATTGTGCACGGATAAAACTTGCTAATTTATAATATATCCTTCCCTATTTGCATTTTTGGTTTATAATAAGATAATACGAAAAAGTAACTAAATATCAAGACATATTCATCACTAAAAAAAACAATATTCCAAAATAATTTAAGAGTAGGCTGTATATATTTTATTCTTTGCCCGAAAATCATGCACAAAAATTAAAAAAGTAAAGTAGCGGGAAAGAAGCCGTGAAATTTTCGTATTGAATTTTCTCAGTTATTGTTGAATTAACTAAATTTTAAAAATGTCAAGTGAAGAAGAAGATTTAGAACTTACTCCTAATACTTTAATGGAAATAAACGCACAAAAAGTGGTGCAAGAAATATTGCCGCCAAAATCTCGGGAAATATATATGAAAACTTATGACAAATTTATAGTACTTATGTTATGTTACTGTTTTATTTTCTCGCAATCGAAGTGAAAAGCAGAGTTTATAACTCGTGCACAAATCATTTTTATCCTCGACTTCTTCATCATATAACGATCTCGGATAAAAATTACTTGCTTTATGCACTCGGCATAAAATCTACTATTTAAAAACGGTCCACAACTGGTGGAGTAATCGCGTAACATACACACAAAACACGTTGGAAACACCTTAAAATTTAAGGGTTTTCCTCAATTTTCATGGGATCCCATCATCAGATCCTGACTTTGGTGACCATGGGACCACCCTTGGAGTATACTCTATCGAATACAAAAAGAATTTTGAAAATCAGTCCACAACTGGCGGCGTAATCGCGTAACATGCGTGAATTGAAAACCCCCTCCTTTTTTGAAGTCGGTTAAAAATTAGCAAATGAAATGTGATTTTAATGATATAGCTATTTAATGGGCAGCATGACGATAAGCTGTACAAAAAATATAATGAACACAATGAAATATAATGACTATTAATGACAACTTTAAGTATGATTGGAAAAGGGTAATAATGTACATGAGAATGTTTTCTAGCGATTTAAGGCTCCATCTAGGAAGGATTCAGTTTCCTTATAGCTAAGATCTTTTAGCCATTCAGTGACACTACGCTTGGCTTCAAGATTGGGTTAGTGATATAAGTGCAACAAACAGTTAATTTTATTATATAAATCATCATCATCATCAACAGCTCATATACGTCCCCACCGAGGGGCTCGAGCCTACCCTACTAAGGCGATTAGGCCTTAGTCAACCACGCTGGCCAAGTGCGGATTGGTCGACTTCACACACATCCTGTAAAGAAATTCTTTCTTCACAGGTGTGTGCAGGTTTCCTCACGATGTTTTTCTTCACCGTAAAAGCGTCGAATAAACGTACATATGAATTCAAAATTTGAAAACACATTGGTACGTGGCGGGGTTCGAACCGCTACCTCCCGATTGGAAGGCGACAGCCTTACGCACTACGCCATCGACGCTTTTTAAATACGATCATACATTATATACATACGATCCTAGAAAGCAGAAGAACTTACGAGTATATTGCAAATTAAACCAAACATTATTACAAACAACATGTGTCCTCCTGAGGTTCTCAAATTCATTAGAATTATATTCGATAGATTAATGTTTTTTATTAATACTTGTAGAATAAAAAGGTGTCGTACAGTTAAACCATTTCATTTCCTATACTATCTGTAAGGTAAGGACCATTCTGTCTTCAAAACAGCCCGTTGGGTTTATTACTTGTGAAATTAGCGTTTTATATGGAAAAAGTAAAACCACATAAAATATGATGAAGTTATAATTTAATCAATCGAAGTAGATTCAATTATTACGAGTATCTATCCACTTTCGCTATTTTAAAAGTAGTTTATTGATTCCATTACTGAAAAAATTGGGGGAGCGAATCTTTGAAGGCGGTTTTGACTACCTCAGCGGAATTTATTTTTTTGTTTGCAAGAAATTGTCCAAGTTCCGAAAAAAGTGGTAATCTGTTAGAACAAAGTTCGGAAAACATGGGTGTCGGAGACATTCCAATTGCACCTTCTCTAATTTAGCGACCGTTTGTCTTGAATTATGGGGTCCAGCGTTATAATTCATTATAAGGGCAGGGGGCTAAAGCGATTGACCAGCCTTGATTGTTTAACGGCTAGCTTTTCCATCATGGTTTGCAATTGTTGACAATACAGCTCTGCCGTTATTGTCTGACCAGATCTTAGGATCTGATATTATAAACGTTGTGCTTAGAAAGAGTACATTCGATTCCGCCAAATAAACTATGTGTTTAAGGCTCACTTTTTATCGGCTGCAACCCTAATCTTCTAGCAACGACATTAACAATGTACGATCGCTGCGCCTCGCTATCAAACAATGCTCGTACCTTTACAACATTATTATTATAAACTAAATTCACTACTAAGGTCTGTAACAGAGTCACATTATTATTTTTATGAGACAATAAAATATTTTGACATAAATATAAACTCTTTTGGCCTTTTTCTTTTTCCTTCGATATAGAATCGACTTTTGACGTATCCGACATATTGTTTGACGTTGACGGCTCTTGGTTTATAAAATCTATCTCAGGACACATAACGATAGTATACCTTTTAGTACAATACGGCACTTACTTTTTAAAATGGCCTACCTTTAACCATATAAGATATGCTTTTTTGCCCTTAACAAACTCTCTTTTTTGATCCAGACTCATAGTTTAGTGCGTATACATTCCAAGCTGTTATGTGTACTTTTATCACATCATACACATATCACAGCCTGTCATTTTGCTTGTGTTCGCTATTAATACGTCTTGGAGGCTGCCTGTTGTCCTGTGTAGCTACTGCACACGCTGCCGTAGGTTCCCGTGGGTTCGATGCGCTGTTGAAACTACTTCGGGCTAACTGAACCTTCTCTTCACAGTCAACTTCAAGGCTTCAAAATTCCATGAGCAGTACCAATAAATCCTTATCAGGCACCTTCGTAGGCCGTTCCCATATTCGCAGTATACTCTCTGGTAGCGCTGACTCAACCAAAGGATAGGGTATCGCTGCATTATTAATAGCAGTGACACCAAGTGACTCAAGCGCCCGTAACTGCGTATTCAATTTTTCGTAAACACAAATCAGAGCTTTCCATATTACCATAACTTTTCTTCAGTACTAGATCTAATTATTTTCTTACATACGTCTGTATAATTAGCTCATCCTTAGCAAAGCGTGCCTTAAGCTGTTCCACCGCGCTATAATAGTTCGCTACACTCGGTGGGAAATTTTCGACGAGGTCCCGTGCTGCTGTATCTGGCTCTGTGGCTCTAATCAGGTACTGGAACTTGTCGTCGTAAATAGCCTTGTCATCGTGGATCTTACGAAATTGACCCCAGAAGCCGATCCAATTTTCAACTTGACCGTCAAACCTAATTCAATAGATGGCAAGTTGAATTTTCTTTTAGAACTTTCGGCCTCTCGTGAGGTACTGAGATTATTTACACATACCTTTAATGCCCCTTGTAGCTCGATTAACAATCGCTGGCACTCAATCTGGCGTTCTAAGCAATTCTCTAGTTCTAGTATGTCGATCATAATGTCTTCAGAAATGTTGACGCTGGAAACCACCTTTTCTAATTGCTTATTAATCTGTTTCGATGCCTGTCCAGCTGCTAAAAGTCCATTAATCAATCCTGTTATATGTGATTAAGCTAGCATCTATGCTAAATTTTCATACGAATTTTATGTTCCAAATTTAAAACACTTTACTCCCTTGGAAGTTTCATACAACATTATATCCCTCGGGAGATAATGTCTTGCTTTACATTGCAGTTAAGGGGTTTATATTTGAGCGTTGTCGAGCAGGTGGTATGAAAATTTCATTTTTTTATTTTACATTAAACATCTTTTTTAGGAAAAGGTCTCGAATATCAGAGAACAAAATAATTCCATTAAAATGTACTCTTAAGAGGAAAACTAAGTAAACCTTTTGCAAAAGTATCAATTTTCCCACAGTGAGTAAACAACGGAAAATTCAATTTCGATACAAAAAAGTTGTCTCTATTTAACGGTTTGTTGATGTAAATATTGACCCATTGATTGTGGCGGTCGATCAACAAAGAAAGATTCGAAAAATATACTTATTTAAGAGTATTTACATTATGTGATGGACTGCCCAAAGTTTCCAGTCCATTACTTCCCAATCAATACCGCCCAATCTCTATTCTTCCTTATATATCTAAAGTGCTTGAGGTCTGTATCTTTAAGCAGTTTTCCTGTTTTGTTCATACTAATTCTCTACTGAATCCTTTCCAATCTGGGGTTGGACCAGGTCATAGTACGGTGTCTGCTCTTCTTAAGGTGACTGGAGAGATAACAGCTGGAATAGAAGTAACTTAATTAACTGTTCTTGTACAGGGCGATGCACGTTGATTAGCGTACACGCCTAGAAATTGTGTATTTAAAAAGTGGTGTAATGTGTTGATTTAAACAAAAACTTGTAACGAGGTGCTATATTCTAGATATAGCAACTCGTTGCATTCCCGCCTAACCTGACTGCATTTTAAATCTTATGTCTTTGACATAATTTAATTCGTCTCGGCCGTCACTCAATTGCGGGCATCAAGGCGAATGAAAGTCGCGATGCCACAATTTAATATATTATAAATATTATTAAAATAATACCTACCCAAAGACTGATAATAAAACTAAATAATGCAGTCGACATGTTCTTATCAATAAAATTCAAGGCACTTATGTGTAAGCGTTGTTTTATTCTGGTAAGTTTTATATGATTGTTTTGTTATCCATATTTTTAAAATAGTCCATAACATCTGTTTCAGAGTGCTTTTCCTTTTATTACTAATAATATTGTAACGGAAAATACATAATCAGTGACAGAATATTGGTGCTTAATTTATCCGGACCCACTTCCTTAACCACTGCACCACTACGTCGTCGCTGAACCTCACCAACTGCTCACCCGTTACAAACTGTTCAACCCAAAACTTTTTTATTACTTTCTTTACCTAATATACAATTTTGACGGGGGTTCAAAGTATAGTAGAAAGTAAGATAGTATTAATATCAAAAGTCCAAAGACAGATTTTTGAGACAGTTTGAGTAGATGAATGTAGGCTCCGTTTTAATCGAAATAAAAACACGTTTTCAAAAACAATTCTGTAATTTCCACCAATATTTCAACGCAAACATGTACATTTTAATCTACAGTATTTAATAACTAATTAAATAAAGTTCATGATAATTTTATATTTATTCATGATTTAAATAAAAACCACGAATATTTCCAAGAAACATTTGTAATATCATCCCCCACACCTTCCCACATACCAGAAAACTCTACAATCACAAACAATACGAGTGACTTTGAACAGAAAGCTCTTCTAACATAATTTATATTTATTTTTAATCTTTTGTGGAGGTTGTTATAAATTTACCTTTTTGTTCCATCGCCACCTTAAATCACTGTTTATTCACCGAGGTTGTATAACTTGAAGCCTCTCCAGTTTCCAAACAAAAGTCAGAGCTTTGAATGTAGGAGCTATATCCGACAAATTCTACAACGTGATATACGAAGAGGTGAAACGTAATATTCGAACAAAGTATTTTTTGTGTGAAGAAGGATTTTATGAAATTCAAACCCTTTTGATTAAGAGTCGACTATGACTTTGAAATTCGATAGCCAAAGTTTTGTACATTATAGTAATTTTTTTACTGAGCTAGATATTACTTTTTGCTACATGAAACCAAAGATATTTCACAAGGCTGGATCTTTTACATGTTCGCTGTTTGATATAATTTAAGTGACTTCGGACAAGCCGTTTTTTTTGTCTGTCATTCATTAGAAGCTTTATTGTGTTTTTAATATCCTGTGTAATTATAATTCTAATATATTATTTTGTATCCATCCTAGTTTTACATAATTTCCATTCCAACTACTATGGACATAAACAGGTAACAGTCCATTTCTATCTCCTTTATTTTGTAATGTACCCATAATTTCAATTTGATTTTTCGGAATTAAAGTTAAACAAGTTACACCTAGTGCTTTAAGAAGCTTATTCCACGTAATGACTCGGTGCACCAATAATTAATTATTATTTTCTGTTCGGTGCAACAAGTTAAAGTAAAGATGTTGTCCGTCGTACACTTTCGTGTGCTTATCACTTTAGTTGGGAACGTGTGACTCAATATTTAAAAATAATAGTTAAAACTTTTTGAAAATAAACTTTTATTTAAAGGCTCTTAAAAGAGGAAATTTATTACAAGACACAATCTTTATACTAATACTAGCTGTGCCCGCGAACTACGTTTCGCCATCAAAATACTTAACACAGTGCTTAGTTTTTTCCTCCATTTTATTCCATATGATTCAACTTTATTCTGCCTTTCTTGAGCATCGGCCATTTCGAAATTAGGACAATTTTCGTAGGTTCGTAATGCTCTTTTTCTAACAGTCCACAAAATTAAATACATTACATATTACTATAAACACTAAGTATAATTATTTAGAGACATTGATATTAATAAATTCTTCTTCAGTAGAAAGAACTACACAGTTGAAAGAATAATCTTTATCGTATTCATGTTTCGAATTAAAATAAACAATTGTTAATAAATTAGAACTGTATACGAATAAAGTTTAGATTTTATAATGGGTGTTGGTAGCACCAACAAAATATATTTTTTGGATATGACAACTTGGCCAATTTTGGCTGGTCGTACAGTAAGCTCCTTGTCAAGCTATACTGTTTGACCTTTGAACCGTTCTTATGTCGCTCGTAATACTGGCAGTTTTCGTAGAGTTAATGTATAGCATGAATGCATGTTACTGTACAAATACGTTTTCCGTATTCGATATCCGATCACGGAATACAGACACGGAGTTTCGTGAACGTAGCGCAGACGTTCGTTTCTTCTCATTCGGGATTTCTACCATTCTACCTAAACGTACGTACAGAACGTGTTCCGGTTCGTAATAAAAACGAACGTGTGCGGCAGTCAATGAGCATTTTGTATAGATTTGATGCATTCGGATGCCCGCATTCAGAAAACGAATGCGAAAAAACGTATTTATGCGGTTAGCCTTAAAATGTATTGAGACTTCCGTTTTTGTAACGTGTACTGTGCAATATAGTGTTGCTGGCATAGTTCGGTTAGCAAACTCGCCGTGATGACTAACATCCAACACACAAACTTGGAGTTATCGTTAGTTAGTTCACGATCGTTGCATTATCACGGTCTCGAAGGACACTAAACACAGGTAACAGCTAACATCGAACATCCAATAGGCCCCGAAGCGGTTCTCAAACTTTTTTGGTGACGGAACCCTTTTGGAAAGCGAAATACTTGACGGAACCCTAAAATAAAACAATAGTTTTTAAAAGTGTATTCTTTATTAATAAGCATAATAAAAGTACGACCAGAGAGGGTGTTTTGATTTTTCTAAATTATTGCGTAAGCCTTATAGGGGTATTGTGGAGCCCTAGGGTTCCGCGGAACACACTTAGAGCATGGCTGCTCTAGGTACCCTTCAGGGCCTACTTTCATTTAATACCCCTATTGCTGGGTTTGAAAAGCAACTGTTATCCGTCTTTTTTGAGCGGCGGCCATGTTGAATTTACGTCAATGTTGCTACGTTCATAGTGCTCTACTGATCAAGGCCTTTCATTTGATACCCATATTGCTGGGCTTAGAAACGAACTTTTATCAGTTTTTTTTTGAGCAGCGGCCATATTGAATGTTGTGCTATTTTCCTAGGTTCATAGTGCTCTACTCTTCAAGGCCTTTCATTTGATACCTATATTGCTAGGTTTGGAAACGAACTTTTATCCACCTTTTTTGAGCGGTGGTCATGTCGAATTTACGTCAATATTGCTAGGTCCATAGTGCTCTACTCTTGAAGACCTTTCATTTGATACCTATATTGCTAGATTAGAAAACGAACTTTTATCCACCTTTATTGAGCGGCGGCCATTTTGAATTTATTTATGTGTTGCTAGGTTCATAGTGCTCTACGCATCAAGGCCTTTCATTTGAGACCCATATTGCTGGGTTTGGAAACGAACTATTATCCATTTTTTGAGCGGCGGCCATGTTGAATTTATAGCAATTTTCCTAAGTTCATAATGCTCTACTCTTTTAGGCTTTTCATTTGATACCCATATTGCTAGGTTTGGAAACGAACTATTATTCTTCTTTTTAGAGCGGCGGCCATCTTGAATTTATGTCTATGTTGCTAGGTTCATAGTGCTCTACTTATCAAAGCCTTTTATTTGATACCCCTATTGCTGGGTTTGAAAACGAACTTTTATCCTTTTTTTTTTGAGCGGCGGCCATGATGAATATAGGTCGATTTTCCTAGGCACCTAATGCTCTACTCTTCGAGGCCTTTCATTTGATACCCATATTGCTAGGCTTGGAAACTAACTTTATTCCACCTTTTTTGAGCGGCGGCCATGTTGAATTTATGTCAATGTTGCTAGGTTCATAGTGCTCTACTCATCAATGCCCTTCATTTGATACCCATATTGCTAGGTTTGGAAACTAACTTTTATCCACCTTTTTTGAGCGGCGGCCATGTTGAATTTATGTCAATGTTGCTAGGTTCATAGTGCTCTACTCATAAATGCCTTTCATTTGATACCCATATTGCTGGGTTTGGAAACGAACTTTTATCCGTTTTATTTGAGCGGTGGCCATGTTGAATTTAGGGCGATTTTCCTATGCTCATAGTGCTCTACTCATCAAGGCCTTTCATTTGATATGCATATCGCTGGGTTTGGAAACGAACTTTATCGGCAGTCATGTCAAATTAAGTCAACGTGGCTAGGTTCAATGTGTTCTACTCTTTAGGTTCTTCGTTCGATATCTATGTTCCTTGGGTGGATCCAAAAAATGTGATCCGTCATTTTATACATTAGGATCAAGAGTCCCGTCCCGTCCCTCTACGCGTAACCCAGAACATTGCAGTCAGATATTTTTTTTAATTATCAATATTAATCTATTACTTTTAATGGTTTTAACTGGATGAAAGAGTTTGATTCCTTAGTCCTAATGTAAAAACATATAACACCTTTCAAAATACCTTGAAAAGAGTATCTTCATTTTTCAACATTTCAAATATTTCAAAAATTGTACCGATTTTGTGAAAATTAGTCAAGAATTAAACCAATCTACAAATTTTATGGTCACACGATAAGTATTATCATAAAAAATGCTTTATACATTAGTTGTATGGCTTGATCTTTTTGCCTTACCACCACGGTACGACATAAGAAAAAGACAATTTGGTTGGCGAAATCCAGTTGGGCACAGCCATTAACAGAAAATATTAAATTTTATTTGTACTATGTGAGACACTTCATTCCTGCCTTTCAATTTTCAAAATCCAATTACTTAAGATCAGGCTGTATGGCGTAGTTCCATTGCCTTTCCTTCGTGGAAGAAAATACCTTCTCTCTGTACTATGTGACAGACTTGTCAAAATAATTTCACGTGCGCCATGTTGTTTTTCTACCAATTCGAAAATTTTATATGGTATTTTTTCACTAAAAATAAAAAGTGAATTTAAACAAACGAAATTATGCCTAAATGTTCTTCCGAAAAATTCTAAGCATTGTGGTGTAAGCCATATCAAATTCTGACCAGTAGTTTCGGAGATCTTTCCGGACAAACAGACAAACAAACAAATAAACAAACAAACAAACAAACCAACAAACAAAGAATTTTTTTAAAAACTATTCTATCGTGTTCTGCTAATGATTTTAAGGCGACCTGTGTATTTTTTTTCCTAATATTTCGCAATTACAGATTTTTGTACCCCTACGATTTTATTATATATAGAGATAGAGACGATTTTATTATATATAGAGATAAAGACATGTCGCGAGATCTACTTAGATTTTATGTCGTCCTCAAGGTTTTGAGGTACTTAATATTTGTTAGAGAGATTTCTTCCCTATGATCCACTCTATAAATCAATATCATAAAAACACAGGATGTTAACTTTTTTTATTTTACCGGGTTCAATTCCCGGGTCAGATAGGTGATTGTTGAAAAATCTGTGAATGCAGTTTGGATTGTTTTTAAAATTAAAATGAGTAATTTTTTATCTACGGTTTTAAGGTACTTTCCCTCCGTGTGGCATCGCCGATGGACTGTATAATTGGCTTGATGACTAAAAAAATTTTTTTGCTTTAATAGAAGCTCATTCATATAATAAACAGAAAGAAAAAATCGGTTTTCGAATAACTATAAAAACAACCAAGATATAAGGTATTAAAGATTTTTCTCCATCTCATTCTAGCAAAACGGCAATGTACAAGGAGTTTATATGGCCGTACTCAACAATGACGTCACGGTTGATGTCGGATCTCTCTGCTTGCTTGCTAAAATGCTTGTATCTAATGTATTTCTAAGCCGATTTTAATTCTAATTTCACATGATTGCATCTTTTTCTACGGTATTTTAATATTTTATGACGAGACGTGAAAATTAGAATTCAGTCATCATCCCAATTATAAATGTTTGCACCGTCGTCGCATCGCCGGTGGAGTCGCAAAGGTAAGAGAACGGTCGGCTTGCAGTGCTCACGCTACCCGCGGGGTTGCCCGCTCGCGATGACGTCGCGTGCCTCCTTCCCCGCACAACTACTCATGACGCGGCCTCTGATGGTAACATGTTTCTTCTCTACGTGACATTAGAGTTTTAACTAGCAGTGCTTTTTTATAAATTTAAGTAATAAATACTTACAGATAATCGATTACCTTTTTTTTAAACAAATTGATATTTTGTCCTAGATAAATAATTTGGTACGTTAAAGGAGATCATTCTTATAGTCTTCGTTACTAAGCGGACGTGAGCGAAAAGTCCTTTTATTCGTCATCCAGCGATTGCCGTGCGCAAACAATTAATTATTGTCAGCTGTTTTGTTCACATGAGTGAAATATCACGTAACTTATCCGAGACACACAACCAACTCCGTTCTTAGTTAAGCTAAGTACTTCGTGAATAGCTAGTTGTTTGCCAAGTTATGACGGCCGCGAGTGATACGCGAAAATACATAAGTAACTCTTATTATGAACAACTTTGTTTATATGAACATAGTTGCGTTTAGTATATTGAATTTCGGTGTACTTGTTACCTGATCGCGGTGTTTATTAAAACTAAACTTTTACTGGTAATTCATTAGTAAGTTTGCTTCTTAACCTTGTCTAATGGTACAACTGCTTATCTTACTTCAAACTGTCACAGCAAATCAATGCTGTATCATTGTTAGGACAACAAATATAGAGCCGGCCCATTAGGCACGAATGAGCTGAGTGAGTGAGGGTACCGGAGGCCCAACCCCCCCTCTTGTGCAGCAGTAGATCCCACTCGCAGAGATCGTGAGTCGTGACACTTGGCGATTTAACGCTCACCACACAGAATGGCTCGGTTCAAGCAAGATCGATCATGCGGGGGATCTGTTCACGCCTTCGCTCTTGCACATTGACACAACTGGTCACTACGCCCATTCGAATTTCCGATGTGGAGAGCCAGGAACCTTCACTGTTGGATCTTCTGCTGACTTCTCATCCTGATGGCTACCTCATATCTGTCGGTGCCTCTCTTAGCTCCTCGGACCACTGCCTTATTAGGAGTACGGTACCATTCACGTGCTTGCAACGACCTCGAGATGCACGTAGTCGCCGTGTGTGGCACTACAAGTCAGCAGACTAGGACGGGATGCGGTCCTTTTTTGCGTCCTACCATTGGAGGCAGGTTTGTTTTTTGCCGGATGATCCCAACATCGCCGCTGAGTCTGTTGCTGATGTGGTGTTGCAGGGTATGGAAATTTTCATTCCATCCTCAGTAGTCCCCATTGGTGGCAGGTTCCAACCTTGGTTTGATCAATCCTCCAAAACGGCTTCTCGCTGGAAACAGGAAACCTACCAAGCCTTGGCAAATGCGGTGACGTCTCGGGATGGAAATACCAGCGCTTTAAAAAAGCAGTATAACTATGCCTCTTTTTTTTTTAATACATATTTAACTCTCCACAGACTTCATTCATTTTTTTAGGTCCGTGCCTTTTTCATTTTTTTAGGTTTTTTTTTGATCCATTCTATATAATATTAAGTTATATTAAGACTTACGACTACTCTTATTTTAATGTGAGTTGCGCAACTCAATCAAATTAGCTAAGTTTAAAATTTTATATATACACATATACACATCATGGATATATAAAGACTTTTTTTTTAATATCTGTATTATCGCAATGTTCTTATTGTACGAGTGCTCTTAAGTAACCTATGCTAACATTTCCCTATTTATGCCTATGTATTCACTTCGGGTTCCAGGGTTGATGTTTGTTATTACACCAAGGTCGCTGCGCTTGATAGGGCTCTGAGCATCACTTTTTCATTATATTCTACCACCTCTTCATCTGTTGCTGTACTGGGATGGGCAATGAGACGTCTAATTGCGTCGTCCTCCTTCAGCTCCCGGTAGAAGTAGGTGCAGGATACTGTGTGTCGTCAAAAGAGACATTGCAACAGCTAAGTCGAAGCACATCAGTAGAATTGGCGAGACACTAGAGCGTCTTCCTTCGGGGTCTCGTGCGTTTTGGTCTCTTGCCAAAGCTATTCAGGGAAATTTCTGCACGCCATCCTTTCCACCACTACACAAGTTACGTTTAGCGCAGAGGTCGAGTGATCACGTACTGCGCAACGGGTCGCGGGTTCGATTCCCGTACGGGACAAATGTTTTGTATGGCCTACAGAAATTTGTTCCAGTCTGGGCGTATGTGCATGTGATATTCTATGTTTGTAACTGCACCCACGACACAGGAGAAAATCCTAGTGTAGGGCGACGTTTTTTTTAAAAAAAAAAGAAAAAGAAAGAAATACATCGTTAGCCTATGATGCAAAAGAGAAAGCCGATCTTTTTGGGAAACTCTTTACATCCAACTTGATTTTGGATGACGGGGGTCAGGAACCGCCGACCATACCGTGATGCCAGAGTTTATGCCAGATATTCGGTTCCGCCATAGCTCAGTGCGTCGAGCACTATTCGCCCTGGATATCCATAAGTCGAGTAGGCCCGATGGTATCCCTTCTATTGTGCTAAAGACGTGCGCTCCAGAGTTGGCACCGGTTTTAACGCGTTTATTTCGGCTCTCTTACTCATTTGGCTTAGTCCCAACCTCATGGAAGACAGCTTTAGTGCATCCGATCCCTAAGAAAGGTGACCGCTCGAATCCGTCCAACTACAGGCCGATCGCTATAACCTCTTTGTTTTCAAAGATAATGGAATCGATTATCAACCGCCAGCTCCTTCAGTACCTAGGGGATCAGCAGCTGCTTAGTGACCAACAATACGGTTTTCGTAGGGGTCGCTCTGCTGGTGATCTTCTAGTTTACTTGACACATCATTGGGCAAAGGCAATTGAAGCGTAAGTTTGGACATCGCGAAGGCCTTCGATCGGGTCTGGTACAAAGCGCTTCTTTCTAAACTTCCTTAGTATGGGCTTCCCGAGAAACTATATCCAATGGATGAATCATTAGCTTTTTATTAGATAGAAGCATAAAGGTCTTCATTGATGGTGAATGCTCAGACTTACTGTCTATAAATACTGGTGTCCCCCAAGGATGTGTGCTATCACCTACACTATTCCTTCCGCATATTAATGACTAGCTTTCCGCTCGCAGCTTCGTCCGCGTTATGTTTGTTTTCCCGTGGGAATTTTGTATTTTTCCGTAGGAAAAATGATTTTATAGCCTATGTTTATCAGGGAAAACGTAGGATTCTCAATGTGAAGGAATTTTTAAAATCGGTACAGTTGTTTCGGAGCCGCGTCTTTCCAATCTATACAAGGCCAAAACGCAGCCATAGGAAACTAGTCGCGTATATATTGTAATGTTATTTTTAAATCAGTGATTACAATGTATACACGATTTTCGCGTACTGCCCGTGTACAGTTCGTAACGTGAATATGTGCGTCCTTTTTTTTTTTAACGGTGAGAAATGCGTTCCGCATCCCCCCGCGCTTGGGAAGGCGCGGGGTTATGTCGGACTCTCCGCGGCCCCTGGGGGCAGAGCAGCGCACAAACACATCCACGACCTCGTCGGCGACTGCTCGCCTAAGGCGAGCCCCTCTCACCCCCCCCCCCCCCCAAAAAGGGGAGGCCGGTGATCCCTCGGGGCATCCAGGGGATCAGCGACTGGCGAAGGAGTTTACCGCGTCCCACTTCTTCCCTCCCTCCAGCATGGCACAGACCACGTTCTGGAGGGAGAGGTCATCGTCAATGATGGCGACTAACTCACGGCGCTCCGAGGAGAAGGCGGGGTACATCGCTAGGGTGTGCTGCGCGGTGTCCTCTTCGGCGCAACAGTGGTGGCACTCGGGGGTCGCTTCTCGTCTGATGCGGTGCAGATAGCGGCTAAAACAACCATGGCCGCTGAGGATCTGCATCAAGTGGTACGAGAGCGACCCGTGGCGCCGGTTCGCCCATATGGTGAGGAAGGGGTGCATGGCCTCGACGGTCCTGGACAGAGTGTCTGAGACCGAGGCCGAACTCGTTAGCTCCTCGAGCTCCTCAAACCACAGGCGAAACGCCTCCACTGTAGCCTCCTCCAAGGCGGAGGCCCTCTCTCTCGGCGTCAAAAGCCGGTCACCAACCCGAGCGTCTAAGCGGACGCGATAAGCCGCTGCGAGGACGTGGGCTGCGAGCTCCCATGGGGGAGTCCCTGCAATAAGGCAGGCCGCCATGTGGGACAGGGTACGGTATTCCCTTGTCGCCCTTAGCGCCATGGCGCGCTGCGCCCTGTGTAGGCACGCGACAGCACGTGGGCTAAGGGCGTCAGCCCAAACTGGTGCCCCGTAAAGGGCCATGCTTCGTACGACGCCTGCGTACAAGCGCCGTATACTGGCGCTCGGGCCACCCACATTGGGGAAACACTTGCGTCTTTTTTTTCCTTTTTACGTTGGGAAATGCATTACGCATACCCCGCGCTCAGGAAGGCGCGGGGTTATGTCGGACTCTCCGCGGCCCCTGGGGGCAAAGTGCCAGCCAGAAACCGCGTCATACCGACTAAAACCCAACGATGCCCCCTCACAAACGCCTTGGCACGAGAACGCCCATCACCGCCGCATCCTCCCCGTCATCTGACAAAGAAGATACGTCGGGGCGGGACGCCCCGCTGCCGGACAAGGCCATGGGAACCCTTTCGGACACTTCCATGACCTCGTCAGCGTCAGCTCGCCTACGGCGAGCCCCTCTCACCTCCCCAAACTGGGATGGCCGGCGATGCTCCTGGGCATTAGGAGCATCGACGACTAGCGATGACCTGTGCAATGCAGGACTCGGGCCAAAGGTTCCGGACTATACTACATCACTTAACTACGCCTGACAAGAGTTTATAAGATATAGTTTAGAGAAATAAGTGATAAATATATGAAATGATATTTGAACTTTTTTTTGGATAGGATTACATAAATTAAAATGGCTGTTTATTTAAAAGTAATAGTTATGGTACTATTATTTTAATTTATTAGCAATTAGCAAGTTTTATAATTTTTTTGCGAAATGTTTAATACAAGACCATGTTTCCTTTTTTGTACTTTTTTTACTTATAGGACAACACACAATAAAACAAGGTTAGGTATTGTGACCATCGTTCGGGGAATAGGTAGTCCGATCCCGAAAGTGCCTCCATGGGGGTGGAAGTTACTGGAGGGTGGTTGAGTCAGGTACGGGGTTTATACCCGAGTCCAATGGCATATTCAACGGGCGGCCTTGTCAGCTTTTTAGTCCCTTGTCGAATCGTAAGGAGATTCCCGCGCCCAAAAAAAAGGTATCTTGACCATAAACAGCGGAGCGAGCGAAGCTGCATGTTGCATGCTTGGTTGCATTGTGCATGCTGCATACAAACTGCTAGATCACTTGAGAAAAAAATAATTTATTAAGTAAAATCCACCTCAGCGCCACTTTTGCATGGAAACGGGCTAAACCAAACTGAAATGATCTGTATTATTATAAACAAAGCATACTTATTCCGATCTATACACGATTAGTCCCTATATGCGTACTGGCACTGTATATTATGGAACAAGCTAGTTAGTTAGGTCCCTACGAAGTATACGCGAGTATTTGCGTATTAGTCTTGTATACATTGGAAGAACTTAGTAAAAAAGTGATTTCCAATCTATACGCGATTAGTTTCACACCCCTGCGTTCTGGCCTTGTACAGAATGGAAAGACGCTTCGGAGCCTATTCAATACAAACAAACATACAATCAAATCTTTCCTCTTTATAATATTAGTATAGATATGCTACAAATCAGCGGCATTCATTGTTATGCAGATGACAGCACGAAAGACACCTCCTATAAAGTCCGTGCAAACATTTCTTGGGAAAACGTCATTGAGTGCCGGAATAAACTTGTGTCTGAAATTGATACATCAATAAAAAAAGTATCTAACTGGAGTCGACTTAATTTAGTCCGTTTCAACCCTACAAAGACATAGGTTTGCGTGTTCACCGCCAAGAAAATGCCATTAAAATTTGTCGTATCTCCTCGCTATCAGAGCATTTCCCTAACTGCTTCAGCCAATATTAAAATCCTTGGTGTCGACATATCGAGCGAAGTTCAGTTCCGTGGCCACTTAGAGGGTAAGGCTAAATTAGCCTCTAAGAAGCTTGGTGTGCTTAATAGATCGAGATGGTATTTCAGTTCAGCGCACCGTTTACAGCTTTACAAGGCGCAGGTTCGGCCTCATATGGAATATGTTCTCATCTTTGGGCAGGGGTGCCCTAAACCGGTGTGAAGTTAGCAGCCAAAAGTAGCAGCCGATGTATAACCCGACCAATTTAAGAAGTAGTTATAAAATCTTCAAATAAAACTAGTTAATTCAGCCTTTAAAACATTAGAATATATGTCACATTGCCTAAAGAACATAAAATAAGATAAGATCATTAAAAATTCCATTCTAACACTAATATAAATGAAAATAGTATTAAATCAATTAGATGATATTTTCAAACATAAAAACTGTGGCGCCTATCAATTTGCAGGCTCCTAACTATCTTGATATGCTCAAAACCTTTCAGAAAAACCTAAATTTATTATTTTATGATACCTATATCACCCAGAAACCAAGTCCATTAGCTAAAAAAAATCAGAGTAAATGTATGAAATAACGTGTCACAAGGCTTGTTAACGAAATCCTCCGAAACAACACGACCGATTTTTATGAATATTTTTGTGTATTTTTGGCAGGCCTCAGAATAGGCCATAGGCTATATTTTATATCACTAAGTGATAAGTCCGGCCCTCTTCAGTTTTTTTTTGGTTAATTATTATGATGAAACGTATTTCGCGGGCACATCTAGTATATTATATAACAAAGGCGACTGTTGATCAGCTTCAAAATGATTATAGGGAGCGTACCAATTAACGACTTACTTATCAGTCTAAAACGTCTAAAAATCGTGTAGGAAAAAGTATATTTATAGTGATATTCAGGGGTTTAGATACCCATTCAGGCTGGCAGACGTATCTTTGCAAGCGAATATCAAAATATTGAAACTGTGGTATCTGTGCCATAAAAACCAAAGCGCGTACCACTTTGTGGCCTACTTAGTATTCTAGATATGCTTATGTTCTTTTATAAAAGCCTAAATTTATTGGAATAACTAGGGGACAAGATACTTTTATCACACAGCAGCCAAAACAATAACTAGCAAAATATTGGAGTGAATACATTCAATAAAAAACGCGAATGTTGGTTATTTTTTCAGTCGATAAAGCACATGTACCATTTGATGATTTCTTCTATAGCCTAAAACAGTTCAAAATCTTTCGAGAACATGTATATTTAAAGTTGTGTTGAGGGGTTTTTACACCCGTTCAGGCTAGCAGCCGCATCTTAGCAAACCGGTACCAAAATATTGAAACTGTGGTCTCTATCATAAAAACCAAGGGGCGTACCACTTTGCCGTCTAGTTAGTGAACTAGCCATACTCAAGAGCTTTCAGAAAAGTCTAAACATTAAGGCATATCTAGGGGATTAGATACTTCTATCACCCAGCAGCCAAATCATTACCTAGAAAAATGTGAGAGAAAACATATTCATTTTTTAACATGAAAGGTAAAAATATTTATAGTAAAAGAAGGAAGTGTACCGCTTTAGGACTTACTCCAAGGTCTAGAATAGCTCAAAACCTTTATAGAAAATGTAAATTTGTACATGTTTTGAGAGGTATAAAATTTTATTTAGGCTAGAAGCCGCATCTTTGAAAACGAGTATGAAAATATTGAGACTGTGCTCTCTGCCATAAAAACAAAGGCGCGTACCACTTTGCGGCCTACTTAGTATTCTAGACATGCTAAAGGCCTTTTATAAAAGCCTAAATTTATTGGAATAACTAGGGGATAAGATACTTTTATCACACAGCAGCCAAAACAATAACTAGCAAAATATTGGAGTGAATACATTCAACAAAAAACGCGAATGTTGGTTATTTTTTCAGTCGATAAAGCACATGTACCATTTGATGATTTCTTCTATAGCCTAAAACAGTTCAAAATCTTCCTAGAACATGTATATTTAAAGTTGTGTTGAGGGGTTTCTACACCCGTTCAGGCTAGCAGCCGCATCTTAGCAAACCGGTACCAAAATATTGAAACTGTGCTCTCTACCATAAAAACCAAGGCGCGTACCACTTTGCCGTCTAGTTAGTGAACTAGCCATACTCAAGAGCTTTCAGAAAAGTATAAACATTAAGGCATATCTAGGGGATTAGATACTTCTATCACCCAGCAGCCAAATCATTACCTAGAAAAATGTGAGAGAAAACATATTCATTTTTAAAGATGAAAGGTGAAAATATTTCTAGTGAAAGTAGGAAGCGTACCGCTTTAGGACTTATTTCATGGTCTAGAATAGCTCAAAACCTTTTTAGAAAATGTAAATTTGTACATGTTTTGAGAGGTATAAAATTTTATTTAGGCTAGAAGCCGCATCTTTGAAAACGAGTATGAAAATATTGAGACTGTGCTCTCTGCCATAAAAACAAAGGCGCGTACCACTTTGCCGTCTAGTTAGTGAACTAGCCATACTCAAGAGCTTTCAGAAAAGTCTAAACATTAAGGCATATCTAGGGGATTAGATACTTCTATCACCCAGCAGCCAAATCATTACCTAGAAAAATGTGAGAGAAAACATATTCATTTTTTAACATGAAAGGTAAAAATATTTATAGTAAAAGAAGGAAGTGTACCGCTTTAGGACTTACTTCAAGGTCTAGAATAGCTCAAAACCTTTATAGAAAATGTAAATTTGTACATGTTTTGAGAGGTATAAAATTTTATTTAGGCTAGAAGCCGCATCTTTGAAAACGAGTATGAAAATATTGAGACTGTGCTCTCTGCCATAAAAACAAAGGCGCGTACCACTTTGCGGCCTACTTAGTATTATAGACATGCTAAAGGCCTTTTATAAAAGCCTAAATTTATTGGAATAACTAGGGGATAAGATACTTTTATCACACAGCAGCCAAAACAATAACTAGCAAAATATTGGAGTGAATACATTCAACAAAAAACGCGAATGTTGGTTATTTTTTCAGGCGATAAAGCACATGTACCATTTGATGATTTCTTCTATAGCCTAAAACAGTTCAAAATCTTTCGAGAACATGTATATTTAAAGTTGTGTTGAGGGGTTTCTACACCCGTTCAGGCTAGCAGCCGCATCTTAGCAAACCGGTACCAAAATATTGAAACTGTGGTCTCTATCATAAAAACCAAGGGGCGTACCACTTTGCCGTCTAGTTAGTGAACTAGCCATACTCAAGAGCTTTCAGAAAAGTCTAAACATTAAGGCATATCTAGGGGATTAGATACTTCTATCACCCAGCAGCCAAATCATTACCTAGAAAAATGTGAGAGAAAACATATTCATTTTTAAAGATGAAAGGTGAAAATATTTCTAGTGAAAGTAGGAAGCGTACCGCTTTAGGACTTATTTCATGGTCTAGAATAGCTCAAAACCTTTTTAGAAAATGTAAATTTGTACAAGTTTTGAGGGGTATAAAATTTTATTTAGGCTAGAAGCCGCATCTTTGAAAACGAGTATGAAAATATTGAGACTGTGCTCTCTGCCATAAAAACAAAGGCGCGTACCACTTTGCGGCCTACTTAGTATTCTAGACATGCTAAAGGCCTTTTATAAAAGCCTAAATTTATTGGAATAACTAGGGGATAAGATACTTTTATCACACAGCAGCCAAAACAATAACTAGCAAAATATTGGAGTGAATACATTCAACAAAAAACGCGAATGTTGGTTATTTTTTCAGTCGATAAAGCACATGTACCATTTGATGATTTCTTCTATAGCCTAAAACAGTTCAAAATCTTCCTAGAACATGTATATTTAAAGTTGTGTTGAGGGGTTTCTACACCCGTTCAGGCTAGCAGCCGCATCTTAGCAAACCGGTACCAAAATATTGAAACTGTGCTCTCTACCATAAAAACCAAGGCGCGTACCACTTTGCCGTCTAGTTAGTGAACTAGCCATACTCAAGAGCTTTCAGAAAAGTATAAACATTAAGGCATATCTAGGGGATTAGATACTTCTATCACCCAGCAGCCAAATCATTACCTAGAAAAATGTGAGAGAAAACATATTCATTTTTAAAGATGAAAGGTGAAAATATTTCTAGTGAAAGTAGGAAGCGTACCGCTTTAGGACTTATTTCATGGTCTAGAATAGCTCAAAACCTTTTTAGAAAATGTAAATTTGTACATGTTTTGAGAGGTATAAAATTTTATTTAGGCTAGAAGCCGCATCTTTGAAAACGAGTATGAAAATATTGAGACTGTGCTCTCTGCCATAAAAACAAAGGCGCGTACCACTTTGCCGTCTAGTTAGTGAACTAGCCATACTCAAGAGCTTTCAGAAAAGTCTAAACATTAAGGCATATCTAGGGGATTAGATACTTCTATCACCCAGCAGCCAAATCATTACCTAGAAAAATGTGAGAGAAAACATATTCATTTTTAAAGATGAAAGGTGAAAATATTTCTAGTGAAAGTAGGAAGCGTACCGCTTTAGGACTTATTTCATGGTCTAGAATAGCTCAAAACCTTTTTAGAAAATGTAAATTTGTACAAGTTTTGAGGGGTATAAAATTTTATTTAGGCTAGAAGCCGCATCTTTGAAAACGAGTATGAAAATATTGAGACTGTGCTCTCTGCCATAAAAACAAAGGCGCGTACCACTTTGCGGCCTACTTAGTATTCTAGACATGCTAAAGGCCTTTTATAAAAGCCTAAATTTATTGGAATAACTAGGGGATAAGATACTTTTATCACACAGCAGCCAAAACAATAACTAGCAAAATATTGGAGTGAATACATTCAACAAAAAACGCGAATGTTGGTTATTTTTTCAGTCGATAAAGCACATGTACCATTTGATGATTTCTTCTATAGCCTAAAACAGTTCAAAATCTTCCTAGAACATGTATATTTAAAGTTGTGTTGAGGGGTTTCTACACCCGTTCAGGCTAGCAGCCGCATCTTAGCAAACCGGTACCAAAATATTGAAACTGTGCTCTCTACCATAAAAACCAAGGCGCGTACCACTTTGCCGTCTAGTTAGTGAACTAGCCATACTCAAGAGCTTTCAGAAAAGTATAAACATTAAGGCATATCTAGGAGATTAGATACTTCTATCACCCAGCAGCCAAATCATTACCTAGAAAAATGTGAGAGAAAACATATTCATTTTTAAAGATGAAAGGTGAAAATATTTCTAGTGAAAGTAGGAAGCGTACCGCTTTAGGACTTATTTCATGGTCTAGAATAGCTCAAAACCTTTTTAGAAAATGTAAATTTGTACATGTTTTGAGAGGTATAAAATTTTATTTAGGCTAGAAGCCGCATCTTTGAAAACGAGTATGAAAATATTGAGACTGTGCTCTCTGCCATAAAAACAAAGGCGCGTACCACTTTGCCGTCTAGTTAGTGAACTAGCCATACTCAAGAGCTTTCAGAAAAGTCTAAACATTAAGGCATATCTAGGGGATTAGATACTTCTATCACCCAGCAGCCAAATCATTACCTAGAAAAATGTGAGAGAAAACATATTCATTTTTAAAGATGAAAGGTGAAAATATTTCTAGTGAAAGTAGGAAGCGTACCGCTTTAGGACTTATTTCATGGTCTAGAATAGCTCAAAACCTTTTTAGAAAATGTAAATTTGTACAAGTTTTAAGGGGTATAAAATTTTATTTAGGCTAGAAGCCGCATCTTTGAAAACGAGTATGAAAATATTGAGACTGTGCTCTCTGCCATAAAAACAAAGGCGCGTATCACTTTGCGGCCTACTTAGTATTCTAGACATGCTCAAGGCCTTTCATAAAAGCCTAAATTTATTGGAATAACTAGGGGATAAGATACTTTTATCACACAGCAGCCAAAACAATAACTAGCAAAATATTGGAGTGAATACATTCAACAAAAAACGCGAATATTGGTTATTTTTTCAGTCGATAAAGCACATGTACCATTTGATGATTTCTTCTATAGCCTAAAACAGTTCAAAATCTTCCTAGAACATGTATATTTAAAGTTGTGTTGAGGGGTTTCTACACCCGTTCAGGCTAGCAGCCGCATCTTAGCAAACCGGTACCAAAATATTGAAACTGTGCTCTCTACCATAAAAACCAAGGCGCGTACCACTTTGCCGTCTAGTTAGTGAACTAGCCATACTCAAGAGCTTTCAGAAAAGTATAAACATTAAGGCATATCTAGGGGATTAGATACTTCTATCACCCAGCAGCCAAATCATTACCTAGAAAAATGTGAGAGAAAACATATTCATTTTTAAAGATGAAAGGTGAAAATATTTCTAGTGAAAGTAGGAAGCGTACCGCTTTAGGACTTATTTCATGGTCTAGAATAGCTCAAAACCTTTTTAGAAAATGTAAATTTGTACATGTTTTGAGAGGTATAAAATTTTATTTAGGCTAGAAGCCGCATCTTTGAAAACGAGTATGAAAATATTGAGACTGTGCTCTCTGCCATAAAAACAAAGGCGCGTACCACTTTGCCGTCTAGTTAGTGAACTAGCCATACTCAAGAGCTTTCAGAAAAGTCTAAACATTAAGGCATATCTAGGGGATTAGATACTTCTATCACCCAGCCGCCAAATCATTACCTAGAAAAATGTGAGAGAAAACATATTCATTTTTTAACATGAAAGGTAAAAATATTTATAGTAAAAGAAGGAAGTGTAACGCTTTAGGACTTACTTCAAGGTCTAGAATAGCTCAAAACCTTTATAGAAAATGTAAATTTGTACATGTTTTGAGAGGTATAAAATTTTATTTAGGCTAGAAGCCGCATCTTTGAAAACGAGTATGAAAATATTGAGACTGTGCTCTCTGCCATAAAAACAAAGGCGCGTACCACTTTGCGGCCTACTTAGTATTATAGACATGCTAAAGGCCTTTTATAAAAGCCTAAATTTATTGGAATAACTAGGGGATAAGATACTTTTATCACACAGCAGCCAAAACAATAACTAGCAAAATATTGGAGTGAATACATTCAACAAAAAACGCGAATGTTGGTTATTTTTTCAGGCGATAAAGCACATGTACCATTTGATGATTTCTTCTATAGCCTAAAACAGTTCAAAATCTTCCTAGAACATGTATATTTAAAGTTGTGTTGAGGGGTTTCTACACCCGTTCAGGCTAGCAGCCGCATCTTAGCAAACCGGTACCAAAATATTGAAACTGTGGTCTCTGCCATAAAAACCAAGGCGCGTACCACTTTGCCGTCTAGTTAGTGAACTAGCCATACTCAAGAGCTTTCAGAAAAGTCTAAACGTTAAGGCATATCTAGGGGATTAGATACTTCTATCACCCAGCAGCCAAATCATTACCTAGAAAAATGTGAGAGAAAACATATTCATTTTTAAAGATGAAAGGTGAAAATATTTCTAGTGAAAGTAGGAAGCGTACCGCTTTAGGACTTATTTCATGGTCTAGAATAGCTCAAAACCTTTTTAGAAAATGTAAATTTGTACAAGTTTTGAGGGGTATAAAATTTTATTTAGGCTAGAAGCCGCATCTTTGAAAACGAGTATGAAAATATTGAGACTGTGCTCTCTGCCATAAAAACAAAGGCGCGTATCACTTTGCGGCCTACTTAGTATTCTAGACATGCTCAAGGCCTTTCATAAAAGCCTAAATTTATTGGAATAACTAGGGGATAAGATACTTTTATCACACAGCAGCCAAAACAATAACTAGCAAAATATTGGAGTGAATACATTCAACAAAAAACGCGAATGTTGGTTATTTTTTCAGTCGATAAAGCACATGTACCATTTGATGATTTCTTCTATAGCCTAAAACAGTTCAAAATCTTCCTAGAACATGTATATTTAAAGTTGTGTTGAGGGGTTTCTACACCCGTTCAGGCTAGCAGCCGCATCTTAGCAAACCGGTACCAAAATATTGAAACTGTGCTCTCTACCATAAAAACCAAGGCGCGTACCACTTTGCCGTCTAGTTAGTGAACTAGCCATACTCAAGAGCTTTCAGAAAAGTATAAACATTAAGGCATATCTAGGGGATTAGATACTTCTATCACCCAGCAGCCAAATCATTACCTAGAAAAATGTGAGAGAAAACATATTCATTTTTAAAGATGAAAGGTGAAAATATTTCTAGTGAAAGTAGGAAGCGTACCGCTTTAGGACTTATTTCATGGTCTAGAATAGCTCAAAACCTTTTTAGAAAATGTAAATTTGTACATGTTTTGAGAGGTATAAAATTTTATTTAGGCTAGAAGCCGCATCTTTGAAAACGAGTATGAAAATATTGAGACTGTGCTCTCTGCCATAAAAACAAAGGCGCGTACCACTTTGCCGTCTAGTTAGTGAACTAGCCATACTCAAGAGCTTTCAGAAAAGTCTAAACATTAAGGCATATCTAGGGGATTAGATACTTCTATCACCCAGCAGCCAAATCATTACCTAGAAAAATGTGAGAGAAAACATATTCATTTTTTAACATGAAAGGTAAAAATATTTATAGTAAAAGAAGGAGGTGTACCGCTTTAGGACTTACTCCAAGGTCTAGAATAGCTCAAAACCTTTATAGAAAATGTAAATTTGTACATGTTTTGAGAGGTATAAAATTTTATTTAGGCTAGAAGCCGCATCTTTGAAAACGAGTATGAAAATATTGAGACTGTGCTCTCTGTCATAAAAAAAAAGGCGCGTACCACTTTGCGGCCTACTTAGTATTCTAGACATGCTCAAGACCTTTCATAAAAGCCTAAATTTATTGGAATAACTAGGGGATAAGATACTTTTATCACACAGCAGCCAAAACAATAACTAGCAAAATATTGGAGTGAATACATTCAACAAAAAATGCGAATGTTGGTTATTTTTTCAGTCGATAAAGCACATGTACCATTTGATGATTTCTTCTATAGCCTAAAACAGTTCAAAATCTTCCTAGAACATGTATATTTAAAGTTGTGTTGAGGGGTTTCTACACCCGTTCAGTCTAGCAGCCGCATCTTAGCAAACCGGTACCAAAATATTGAAACTGTGGTCTCTACCATAAAAACCAAGGCGCGTACCACTTTGCCGTCTAGTTAGTGAACTAGCCATACTCAAGAGCTTTCAGAAAAGTCTAAACATTAAGGCATATCTAGGGGATTAGATACTTCTATCACCCAGCAGCCAAATCATTACCTAGAAAAATGTGAAAGAAAACATATTCATTTTTAAAGATGAAAGGTGAAAATATTTCTAGTGAAAGTAGGAAGCGTACCGCTTTAGTACTTATTTCATGGTCTAGAATAGCTCAAAACCTTTTTAGAAAATGTAAGTTTGTACATGTTTTGAGGACTATAAAATTTTATTTAGGCTATCAGCCGCATCTTAGGAAACCAGTACCAAAATATTGAAACTGTGGTCTCTACCATAAAAACCAAGGCGCGTACCACTTTGCCGTCTAGTTAGTGAACTAGCCATACTCAAGAGCTTTCAGAAAAGTATAAACATTAAGGCATATCTAGGGGATTAGATACTTCTATCACCCAGCAGCCAAATCATTACCTAGAAAAATGTGAGAGAAAACATATTCATTTTTAAAGATGAAAGGTGAAAATATTTCTAGTGAAAGTAGGAAGCGTACCGCTTTAGGACTTATTTCATGGTCTAGAATAGCTCAAAACCTTTTTAGAAAATGTAAATTTGTACATGTTTTGAGAGGTATAAAATTTTATTTAGGCTAGAAGCCGCATCTTTGAAAACGAGTATGAAAATATTGAGACTGTGCTCTCTGCCATAAAAACAAAGGCGCGTACCACTTTGCCGTCTAGTTAGTGAACTAGCCATACTCAAGAGCTTTCAGAAAAGTCTAAACATTAAGGCATATCTAGGGGATTAGATACTTCTATCACCCAGCAGCCAAATCATTACCTAGAAAAATGTGAGAGAAAACATATTCATTTTTTAACATGAAAGGTAAAAATATTTATAGTAAAAGAAGGAAGTGTACCGCTTTAGGACTTACTTCAAGGTCTAGAATAGCTCAAAACCTTTATAGAAAATGTAAATTTGTACATGTTTTGAGAGGTATAAAATTTTATTTAGGCTAGAAGCCGCATCTTTGAAAACGAGTATGAAAATATTGAGACTGTGCTCTCTGCCATAAAAACAAAGGCGCGTACCACTTTGCGGCCTACTTAGTATTATAGACATGCTAAAGGCCTTTTATAAAAGCCTAAATTTATTGGAATAACTAGGGGATAAGATACTTTTATCACACAGCAGCCAAAACGATAACTAGCAAAATATTGGAGTGAATACATTCAACAAAAAACGCGAATGTTGGTTATTTTTTCAGGCGATAAAGCACATGTACCATTTGATGATTTCTTCTATAGCCTAAAACAGTTCAAAATCTTCCTAGAACATGTATATTTAAAGTTGTGTTGAGGGGTTTCTACACCCGTTCAGGCTAGCAGCCGCATCTTAGCAAACCGGTACCAAAATATTGAAACTGTGGTCTCTGCCATAAAAACCAAGGCGCGTACCACTTTGCCGTCTAGTTAGTGAACTAGCCATACTCAAGAGCTTTCAGAAAAGTCTAAACGTTAAGGCATATCTAGGGGATTAGATACTTCTATCACCCAGCAGCCAAATCATTACCTAGAAAAATGTGAAAGAAAACATATTCATTTTTAAAGATGAAAGGTGAAAATATTTCTAGTGAAAGTAGGAAGCGTACCGCTTTAGGACTTATTTCATGGTCTAGAATAGCTCAAAACCTTTTTAGAAAATGTAAATTTGTACAAGTTTTGAGGGGTATAAAATTTTATTTAGGCTAGAAGCCGCATCTTTGAAAACGAGTATGAAAATATTGAGACTGTGCTCTCTGCCATAAAAACAAAGGCGCGTATCACTTTGCGGCCTACTTAGTATTCTAGACATGCTCAAGGCCTTTCATAAAAGCCTAAATTTATTGGAATAACTAGGGGATAAGATACTTTTATCACACAGCAGCCAAAACAATAACTAGCAAAATATTGGAGTGAATACATTCAACAAAAAACGCGAATGTTGGTTATTTTTTCAGTCGATAAAGCACATGTACCATTTGATGATTTCTTCTATAGCCTAAAACAGTTCAAAATCTTCCTAGAACATGTATATTTAAAGTTGTGTTGAGGGGTTTCTACACCCGTTCAGGCTAGCAGCCGCATCTTAGCAAACCGGTACCAAAATATTGAAACTGTGCTCTCTACCATAAAAACCAAGGCGCGTACCACTTTGCCGTCTAGTTAGTGAACTAGCCATACTCAAGAGCTTTCAGAAAAGTATAAACATTAAGGCATATCTAGGGGATTAGATACTTCTATCACCCAGCAGCCAAATCATTACCTAGAAAAATGTGAGAGAAAACATATTCATTTTTAAAGATGAAAGGTGAAAATATTTCTAGTGAAAGTAGGAAGCGTACCGCTTTAGGACTTATTTCATGGTCTAGAATAGCTCAAAACCTTTTTAGAAAATGTAAATTTGTACATGTTTTGAGAGGTATAAAATTTTATTTAGGCTAGAAGCCGCATCTTTGAAAACGAGTATGAAAATATTGAGACTGTGCTCTCTGCCATAAAAACAAAGGCGCGTACCACTTTGCCGTCTAGTTAGTGAACTAGCCATACTCAAGAGCTTTCAGAAAAGTCTAAACATTAAGGCATATCTAGGGGATTAGATACTTCTATCACCCAGCAGCCAAATCATTACCTAGAAAAATGTGAGAGAAAACATATTCATTTTTTAACATGAAAGGTAAAAATATTTATAGTAAAAGAAGGAGGTGTACCGCTTTAGGACTTACTCCAAGGTCTAGAATAGCTCAAAACCTTTATAGAAAATGTAAATTTGTACATGTTTTGAGAGGTATAAAATTTTATTTAGGCTAGAAGCCGCATCTTTGAAAACGAGTATGAAAATATTGAGACTGTGCTCTCTGTCATAAAAAAAAAGGCGCGTACCACTTTGCGGCCTACTTAGTATTCTAGACATGCTCAAGGCCTTTCATAAAAGCCTAAATTTATTGGAATAACTAGGGGATAAGATACTTTTATCACACAGCAGCCAAAACAATAACTAGCAAAATATTGGAGTGAATACATTCAACAAAAAATGCGAATGTTGGTTATTTTTTCAGTCGATAAAGCACATGTACCATTTGATGATTTCTTCTATAGCCTAAAACAGTTCAAAATCTTCCTAGAACATGTATATTTAAAGTTGTGTTGAGGGGTTTCTACACCCGTTCAGTCTAGCAGCCGCATCTTAGCAAACCGGTACCAAAATATTGAAACTGTGGTCTCTACCATAAAAACCAAGGCGCGTACCACTTTGCCGTCTAGTTAGTGAACTAGCCATACTCAAGAGCTTTCAGAAAAGTCTAAACATTAAGGCATATCTAGGGGATTAGATACTTCTATCACCCAGCAGCCAAATCATTACCTAGAAAAATGTGAGAGAAAACATATTCATTTTTAAAGATGAAAGGTGAAAATATTTCTAGTGAAAGTAGGAAGCGTACCGCTTTAGTACTTATTTCATGGTCTAGAATAGCTCAAAACCTTTTCAGAAAATGTAAATTTGTACATGTTTTGAGGACTATAAAATTTTATTTAGGCTATCAGCCGCATCTTAGGAAACCAGTACCAAAATATTGAAACTGTGGTCTCTACCATAAAAACCAAGGCGCGTACCACTTTGCCGTCTAGTTAGTGAACTAGCCATACTCAAGAGCTTTCAGAAAAGTCTAAACATTAAGGCATATCTAGGGGATTAGATACTTCTATCACCCAGCAGCCAAATCATTACCTAGAAAAATGTGAGAGAAAACATATTCATTTTTTAACATGAAAGGTAAAAATATTTATAGTAAAAGAAGGAAGTGTACCGCTTTAGGACTTACTTCAAGGTCTAGAATAGCTCAAAACCTTTATAGAAAATGTAAATTTGTACATGTTTTGAGAGGTATAAAATTTTATTTAGGCTAGAAGCCGCATCTTTGAAAACGAGTATGAAAATATTGAGACTGTGCTCTCTGCCATAAAAACAAAGGCGCGTACCACTTTGTGGCCTACTTAGTATACTAAACATGCTAAAGGCCTTTCATAAAAGCCTAAATTTATTAGAATAACTAGGGGATAAGATACTTTTATCACACAGCAGCCAAAACAATAACTAGCAAAATATTGGAGTGAATACATTCAACAAAAAACGCGAATGTTGGTTATTTTTTCAGTCGATAAAGCACATGTACCAATTGCTGATTTCTTCTATAGCCTAAAACAGTTCAAAATCTTTCTAGAACATGTATATTAAAAGTTGTGTTGAGGGGTTTTTACACCCGTTCAGGCTAGCAGCCGCATCTTAGCAAACCGGTACCAAAATATTGAAACTGTGGTCTCTATCATAAAAACCAAGGCGCATACCACTTTGCCGTCTAGTAAGTGAACTAGCCATACTCAAGAGTTTTCAGAAAAGTCTAAACATTAAGGCATATCTAGGGGATTAGATACTTCTATCACCCAGCAGCCAAATCATTAACTAGAAAAATGTGAATGAAAACATATTCATTTTTTAAGATGAAAGGTAAAAATATTTATAGTAAAAGAAAGAAGTGTACCGCATTAGAACTTACTCCAAGGTCTAGAATAGCTCAAAACCTTTATAGAAAATGTAAATTTGTACATGTTTCGAGAGGTACAAAATTTTATTTAGGCTAGAAGCCGCATCTTTGAAAACGAGTATGAAAATATTGAGACTGTGCTCTCTGCCATAAAAACAAAGGCGCGTACCACATTGTGGCCTACTTAGTATTCTAGACATGCTAAAGGCCTTTCATAAAAGCCTAAATTTATTAGAATAACTAGGGGATAAGATACTTTTATCACACAGCAGCCAAAACAATAACTAGCAAAATATTGGAGTGAATACATTCAACAAAAAACGCGAATGTTGGTTATTTTTTCAGTCGATAAAGCACATGTACCATTTGATGATTTCTTCTATAGCCTAAAACAGTTTAAAATCTTTCTAGAACATGTATATTTAAAGTTGTGTTGAGGGGTTTTTACACCCGTTCAGGCTAGCAGCCGCATCTTAGCAAACCGGTACCAAAATATTGAAACTGTGGTCTCTACCATAAAAACCAAGGCGCGTACCACTTTGCCGTCTAGTTAGTGAACTAGCCATACTCAAAAGTTTTCAGAAAAGTCTAAACATTAAGGCATATCTAGGGGATTAGATACTTCTATCACCCAGCAGCCAAATCATTACCTAGAAAAATGTGAGAGAAAACATATTCATTTTTTAAGATGAAAGGTAAAAATATTTATAGTTAAAGAAGGAAGTGTACCGCTTTAGGACTTACTCCAAGGTCTAGAGTAGCTCAAAACCTTTAGAGAAAATGTAAATTTGTACATGTTTTGAGAGGTATAAAATTTTATTTAGGCTAGAAGCCGCATCTTTGAAAACGAGTATGAAAATATTGAGACTGTGCTCTCTGCCATAAAAACAAAGGCGCGTACCACTTTGCCGTCTAGTTAGTGAACTAGCCATACTCAAGAGCTTTCAGAAAAGTCTAAACATTAAGGCATATCTAGGGGATTAGATACTTCTATCACCCAGCAGCCAAATCATTACCTAGAAAAATGTGAGAGAAAACATATTCATTTTTTAACATGAAAGGTAAAAATATTTATAGTAAAAGAAGGAGGTGTACCGCTTTAGGACTTACTCCAAGGTCTAGAATAGCTCAAAACCTTTATAGAAAATGTAAATTTGTACATGTTTTGAGAGGTATAAAATTTTATTTAGGCTAGAAGCCGCATCTTTGAAAACGAGTATGAAAATATTGAGACTGTGCTCTCTGTCATAAAAAAAAAGGCGCGTACCACTTTGCGGCCTACTTAGTATTCTAGACATGCTCAAGGCCTTTCATAAAAGCCTAAATTTATTGGAATAACTAGGGGATAAGATACTTTTATCACACAGCAGCCAAAACAATAACTAGCAAAATATTGGAGTGAATACATTCAACAAAAAACGCGAATGTTGGTTATTTTTTCAGTCGATAAAGCACATGTACCATTTGATGATTTTTTCTATAGCCTAAAACAGTTCAAAATCTTTCTAGAACATGTATATTAAAAGTTGTGTTGAGGGGTTTTTACACCCATTCAGGCTAGCAGCCGCATCTTAGCAAACCGGTACCAAAATATTGAAACTGTGGTCTCTATCATAAAAACCAAGGCGCGTACCACTTTGCCGTCTAGTTAGTGAACTAGCCATACTCAAAAGTTTTCAGAAAAGTCTATACATTAAGGCATATCTAGGGGATTATATACTTCTATCACCCAGCAGCCAAATCATTACCTAGAAAAATGTGAAAGAAAACATATTCATTTTTTAAGATGAAAGGTAAAAATATTTATAGTAAAAGAAGGAAGTGTACCGCTTTAGGACTTACTCCAAGGTCTAGAATAGCTCAAAATCTTTATAGAAAATGTAAATTTGTACATGTTTTGAGAGGTATAAAATTTTATTTAGGCTAGAAGCCGCATCTTTGAAAACGAGTATGAAAATATTGAGACTGTGCTCTCTGCCATAAAAACAAAGGCGCGTACCACTTTGTGGCCTACTTAGTATACTAAACATGCTAAAGGCCTTTCATAAAAGCCTAAATTTATTGGAATAACTAGGGGATAAGATACTTTTATCACACAGCAGCCAAAACAATAACTAGCAAAATATTGGAGTGAATACATTCAACAAAAAACGCGAATGTTGGTTATTTTTTCAGTCGATAAAGCACATGTACCATTTGATGATTTCTTCTATAGCCTAAAACAGTTCAAAATCTTTCTAGAACATGTATATTTAAAGTTGTGTTGAGGGGTTTTTACACCCGTTCAGGCTAGCAGCCGCATCTTAGCAAACCGGTACCAAAATATTGAAACTGTGGTCTCTACCATAAAAACCAAGGCGCGTACCACTTTGTGGCCTACTTAGTATTCTAGACATGCTAAAGGCCTTTCATAAAAGCCTAAATTTATTGGAATAACTAGGGGATATGATACTTTTATCACACAGCAGCCAAAACAATAACTAGCAAAATATTGAAGTGAATACATTCAACAAAAAACGCCAATGTTGGTTACTATTTCAGTCGATAAAGCACATGTTCCATTTGATCATTTTTTCTGTGGCCTAAATAAGTTCAAAATCTTTCTATAGCATGTATATTTAAAGTTGTGTTGAGGGGTTTTTACACCCGTTCAGGCTATCAGCCGCATCTTAGCAAACCAGTACCAAAGTATTGAAACTGTGGTCTCTACCATAAAAACCAAGGCGCGTACCACTTTGCCGTCCAGTTAGTATACTAGCCATACTCAAGAGCTTTCAGAAAAGTCTAAACATTTAGGCATATCTAGGGGATTAGATACTTCTATCACCCAGCAGCCAAATCATTACCTAGAAAAATGTAAGAGAAAACATATTCATTTTTAAAGATGAAAGGTGATAATATTTATAGTAAAAGAAGGAAGCGTGCCACTTTAAGACTTACTTCATGGTATAGAATAGCTCAAAACCTTTTTAGAGAATGTAAATTTGTACATGTTTTGAGGACTATACAATTTTATTTAGGCTAGAAGCCGCATCTTTGAAAACGAGTATGAAAATATTGAGACTGTGCTCTCTGCCATGAAAACAAAGGCGCGTACCACTTTGTGGCCTACTTAGTATTCTAGACATGCTAAAGGCCTTTCATAAAAGACTAAATTTATTGGAATAACTAGGGGATAAGATACTTTTTTCACACAGCAGCCAAAACAATAACTAGCAAAATATTGGAGTGAATACATTCAACAAAAAACGCGAATGTTGATTATTTTTTAAGTCGATAAAGCACGTGTACCACTTGATGACTTCTTCTGTAGTCTAAAACAGTTCTAAATCTATTTAGAACATCTATATTTAAAGTTGTGTTGATGGCTTTTTACACCAGTTCAGGCTAGCAGCCGCATCATAGCAAACGAGTACCAAAATATTGAGACTGTGGTCTCTACCATAAAAACTAAGGCGCGTACCACTTTGCCGTCCAGTTAGTGTTCTAGCAATACTCAAGAGCTTTTAGAAAAGTTTTAACCTTTAGGCATATCTAGGGGAATAGACACTTCTATCACCCAGAAGTCAAATTATCACCTAGAAAAATTTAAGATTAAATGTAAATTTGTAGATGTATGAGAGGTCTACATACTTGTTCAGGCTGGCAGCCGTATCTTTGTAAACGTCGTCTCTCTTATAATAACCATGGTGCGTCTCACTTTGTAGCCTACTTATTATTTTTGATATGCTGAAGACCTTCCAGAAAGTTATTTATTTATTTATTCTTCAATAAATTAATATTGTAAGTTATTTATCGGTGTATCTAGGGAGGATATGATACTCATGTCACCTAGCAGCTGAACCTTTGACTATACAATTATTCTTGTTAAAGCCAACTACATATGAATATGGTGGTAGATAGCCATCTCAATGTAAATGTTTAACAGCCTAGAACAATTCAAAATCTATCTCATAATAGATGTTAGTTTATCGTTCTTTTGTAGGATTAATATTATTTAAAGTGATATTTAAAATAAACAACCTGTAATTCTGACATTTAGTACACGGTTATTTTATGCTACTAGTATACATATTTGTTTGGTTAGAGACGTTTGGAGTCTTCAACGGCTGGTATGCTGGTAATACGATCAATTTTATCAGCATATCAGACCCTGGTTGTTTCTTTTCACTCACTAATATGAAATAGCTGTTATTGTTATTTATGGTTGACCAAATATGAACGTATATTGAGTTAATAGGTATCTGTCTGTCTATTTGGTGTTAGCATCGGTGAACTAGCTTTAATCTTTTGTCTTGAGGTAAACTGAGCATAGTTCACATAAGTCTGGCTTAGAAAATTTCTTTTGTAGGTTTTTATTTTTCAGTATCTTGTGATCTAATAAGCAATCGTAGTGGGTCATTCTATTACATGATTTGCAATGGTAGCAATCCGTTATGATTTCAATTCCGCATATAAAACAATTTTTGGACATTTGAGAGCTATTTTGTAATAATATATATTTTAATTCAGATCTATAGTCATCAAAATTCTTTGTATTTACTAAAGTGCCCCCGTTAACGATTTTATCAAAAAAATATAAAATTATTACTCCACAATTATATGCGTCTATCTGATTTTGGTGTCTTCGTAAAACCACAGTTAAATGTACTGCAATTTTGCGCATTTTCAGTAAGTTCTGCATTGCATGTATATACAATGGTGCTAAAGCTTGCTCGTTACCCATCGGATCGAGAACTTCTATTGTTTTATTCTTTAGAGACAGAATCGCTAATGTGTAGTGTGACTCTAGGCAAATAGCAAAAATGGTATCTTTTTCCGTACTTAATGGAATACAATCGGAAAATTCCTTGCATATAACCTTATTTTTTTTAAATATATATGTCGATTTCTCTACACTCACCAAATGGTATTTATTTTTATTGTATATTGACATTACGTGGTCAATCACAAAATTTGTTAGATAGTTTTGTTTGTCTAACGACTGAAAATCTTCTATTAGTAATTCTTTTAGGCTATGATTTAAATCATTTTGCTTTATAACTACATATCCCTTCTTTGATGGCATTTGTGTGTAGTAATTTATGTCTTCAACCAATCCATTTTCGAAAAGCGATAATGTGACTGTTGCAGTTTTAAAATCCTTAGTTTCCTTAGTTTGAAAATCCTCAATGGCATTTAGCACCTCTGAATTGTTTCTGGTTTGCAATTTTAATACGCAAAAATCACATTCAAATATCTGTTGCGATGTAACTTCATAATCGATGCATTGTTTGTGAATCCATCGGTTACAGCGATCACACTCAACCCAGTCAGTAACAGCTTCTTGTATAAATGAGCCATGTCTGCAATATATACATTGTGTGAGTTCTTGTTCACTAGTAATGATTGTACTCGGAGAAACTGGTGCCATAATATTTATGTCAATACGCTTTATTTTTTGTATATGTCGTCCATCAAAATGAGTCAGGTTTCGTTTTGGTGCCCGTTTTTGCCATGATTCTTCTACTTCTTTTGTTAATCGTGCTTTTTTTATTTTGTGTTTTAATTCTTTTGTTTTGGCTAAAACAAATTCTCTTTCTCGTCTTAAAAATTGCGAACATTTCAAATTTGGTATGTTGTTTAAAATAATATTTTTTAAAAAACCGAAATAATTCTCAACAACCGCATTACTTACTCTTTCTTTTTTGAGTAAATTTGACCACAGAGGAATTAGCGGAACATATTTAGTCAATATAATATGACAAAACTGTGGTTTATATAAATTATTTTTTGTAATTCCTGTGAGATCGATTTTTGTGTTCATAAATAAATTCAAAAATCTTTTGTAAAATGGGCTGTTTTTATTTATAGAATCATAATCAATGTCATCTATGACAACTTGTTCAACTTCAAAGCTTTTAATGTCATTATTAATATCGGTTAGTATATTTTTTTTGTTATCTACAATACATTTTAACGATTGCTTTGAAAGTGAGACACTTTCATTTAAATAGGGAGTTTTAGTTCAAATATATATGATTTTCATGAATGTCTCAACTTCATATATGTTTGTCGACATCATCATATTTGCTAGTACTTCGATTATATAATTAAAAGCGTCTTTATCGCCATAACACTTTTTAGCATCTACACTCAACATTTTTAAGTAATGAGCACAACATAAATATATCGGTACAGTAGGCATGCTCACACAATTATTATTTGTAGATGTGACAATTTCATAACATCTTACTAAATATTCTGTTAAATTGCAATTATTGAAAGCACGTGTTAATGCATTTATATTGGCAAAAGAAAAATCGGTTACCACTCCAGAAAATGCAGGCCACGCTTTTTTATTTTCTGCAAAAGTACGAAAATCGTGTAATATTTTAAATATTGCATTGGTGTCGTGTTTTGATGAAACCATACTAAACACTGGACAAACGCGATGTGCTACATTAACTACACCACAGTAATACAGTACCCGTTTGCATTTGTCGTGTTTTTTGTCGTCTAATCTTGGTTTTCTTACCACACTACCGGTGGCATCAAAGTGTAAAAGAGGCTTTTCGATACAATTTTGAACTAATTTTAGTTGATCGGTGCTGTACATTTTAACAGCAAATGGAAAGCTCACCTCCTGGACATAGTTTGGATGATCTTTTTGAAACAGGTACAAATCCAATATATCGTTCTTAGATCGATCGTTAGCAGACATGGCTTCGGATCTAATTTTACGGTAAGTGCTATCAGATTTTACTGAATGTAAACTTTTTGTGGTTGACACATTTTCTTTAACTGCGTATAAATGTTTATTTTTTAAATTCATGGCTCGCTCATTTAATACTTTATTTTTAAATATATCTCTTTCTACTCCAGTTACAGGTAGGGTTAACATATCTTTGTGACAATAGTTCACATCACTACTGAAAACCTCGGTATTTCCATTTGATAAATCAATTTCAATTTTAAAAGTTTTGCAATCCCTGTGCTTACATTTTGCATTAATTTTGACGATATGCTTGTGATACTTAACATATTTAAAAACTATTAGACAAGTGTTATTAACGTTAGCATACATTTTTTTTCTTAATATGTAGGGATATATTTTTTTTACTAATTTACCATTTTGGAAAATTTCTGATAAGATATCTTTTTCAAGAATAAACTTTCCTTCAATTCCATAAGCTTTACGTTGCTTTTGAAGATGAGATATATTTTGTGAGTTAAGCGGCAAAATGATGTTCGAATTTTCCGCGCTCGAAATATTTAATACGCATTTGGGAATCGTTAAATTGGTCGGTGATATTTCTACATTCACAGGCTTTGGTTCCGTTGATAAGCTGGTTGGTTTATCATTTAGTTGGTCTAAAGGAATTTTAAAATCGGTATCTCCACATGTTTGAATAGACTCTTTTGCTGCAGGAGTTTTAAACTCAGCTCTAACCACGCTGCCGACTTGCTGCCATTTTCTATAAATTCTCAACCTATTTTTAGAATTATTTTTAATTTGCAGCTTTTCACATATGAATTTGTAAAATAATGATTGCGACTGTCGATGAGAGACTGGCACTAGTGGAAGGTTATGCGTTGTAATAACGTTCTTGAGTTGTATAAAACATATATTCGATTTTTTTATTAAACCCATATTTGAAATAGATTAAGAAAAATAAAATTAAGGAAAAATATTAAGCTATTGATAGCTAAGCTATGATTTCTTTCTTCAAAAGATGATGCAATCGATTAGGATAGCTGTTAATTGTACAGCATCAATCTAATTAACTTTAAAATAATAAAATAAAAACCACTATAAAACAATTGTGGTTAATTTACAATAAATCAAATATGTGTAACTGTGTAACAAATTTAGTGGTAAAAAGAACACCTGAAATAAACAACAACACTTAATTATAAAAAATAATTTGAAATAAAATATTATCATAAAAATTATGCTTTTTCGAAAATATTAATTATAATTAAAATAAAGTGATTAAAGTATAATAAAAAATTAACAAACAAACAATGGGACTTAAGTCTAATAGTTGGCGTCTGACTAAATTAATTAAATTTAACTTTGTAATACAACAACGAACAAAAATGCAAACGCAATAAAATGAGTTATTAGCGAAAGTATTAAAACAAAAAACTAATGTTAGCAATGTTATAATTTAATTAAATTAAATTTAAAAATACAAAAACGAAACAAAAAATTCAAACGAAATAAAATGAGTAATTAGCGAAAGTAATGAAAACGAAAAACTAATAGTTGGCAATGGTATAATTTAATTAAATTTAACTTCAAAATATAAACAAAAAAAAATCAAACGAAATAAAATGAGTAGGTAATAAGCAAAAATAATGAAAACAAAATAAAAACAAAGAGAATTTACGAAATTAAAAACTTAAGTAAAGAACGAAAACGGTAAGAATTTTTTTTTACTATAAAACATCAAAAAAGCAAGAAAACGAACACCCTAATTTTCTGCATTCAAATGCATCCATCAACATAGTCTGCCCTCACGCGTCTGCCCGTTCGGGTCGCGCACTCAGACATTACGCTATCCCCTCCTACGATGATCATTCGACCACCCGCCCGCCCCCGCCGTATGCATAGTCCTCTGCCCGCTTCTACGCCGGCGCCGATGCAATCGCCTAATAGAACTAATCAGCTTTTATGTACATATAATTTTGTCGTGCTTGATATGCATCATGCATATTTAAATCCTATTTAAAATACCTTTTCATTGATCAATATGAATATTTTTGGGTAAATATGTAGTTTGGTTGCTAGGTCATTATATATAAAATTACTTATCCATGAGAATTGAGGCATTTGAAATCGTTTTTAATGTTTATTACACAAAAATTTGTTAAGGTTATTGGAATTTTAATAACATAATAAAATTCGCCCAGCTACAGTAATTACATGTAGATTATAATGGGAGAGGTCGCATATTTGTGGGTCGTGGGATTAACATGAAAATGCCCTTTAAAAGTATAAAAAATAATAAGAATAGTATTTATTTACTTGTTTTCTTGCAAAAATCAAAAAGACAAAAAGGTAAGATAAAGGAAAACATATTTTTCGATTTATTTTACTCTGCTACATCCAAACACAAGGCACAAGGAGATAACCAGAGATAAAAGAAGTTAAACAAATCACACATAGTGATCGTGAGCTGACCGCCGTTATCGGCGATGACCTCTCCCTCCAGAACGTGGTCCGTGCCATGCTGGAGGGAGAGAGGGCGGACAGAGCCAGGGAGGATGATCCCATGGCCGATCCGTGCCGCCGTAGAAAGATGGGGCGAAGGAGGCGGAATTACGCGCACCTTCTTCCTCCTGACGGTAACCAGCGGGGCCCTGGGTCGGGAAGCCCGGGCCCTGCATTGCATCGGTTGCCGCCAGTCGCTGATCCCCTGGATGCCCCGGAGGATCACCGGCCTCCCCCTTTTGGGGGGGTGAGAGGGGCTCGCCCTAGGCGAGCAGACGCCGACGAGGTCGTGGATGTGTTCATCCGAGTTCCCATGACCTTGTCCTAAAGCGACGTGGCCCTCCTCGACGTGTCCTCTTCGTCTGATGACGAAGAGGATGCGGCGATGATGGCCGTGCTGGCATCAAGGCGTATGTGAGGGGCATCGGTGGGTTTTAGACGGTAGGCCGCGGTTCCTGGCTGGCACTTTGCCCCCAGGGGCCGGGGAGAGTCCGACATAACCCCGCGCCTTCCCAAGTGCGGGGTATGCGTAATGCATTTTCCACCGTAAAAAAAAAGATCACACATAGTGATAGCTTTTCGCGCTCGGTCGTCGCGTCAGTGAATTTGTCTCAATCAAGTGCGCCAGCACTATGAATGGAGAACTTTTTTGAATGCGTTCCGTTACACTATTGGTTTTTTTACATACAACAGGGAAGCTCTAAGCCTTTACCTCACCTGATGGTAAGTAAAGATGTGGCCGAAGGTGGAAGCGAGCTTCATCTGGACTCCTCAATAACTGAGGAACTGGCTTTCTTACCTCTAATTGTCGGAACACAACAATGATATTAACATGGTTATTATGGCGAAAAACTTAGATAAGACGGCGATAGCTAGCTAGGCGGACTCAAAAGTACCACCGATGATGTAACCGAGCAGAAAAACTTCTGCCCCCATAGAAATTGAACCGCAAACCCCTCGATCAACACCCAGTGGTCACCACCACGACTAAAGACGAACTTTGCGAGCACGAGAAGTGCTCGCAAAGTTCGTCTTTATGTCGTTTATAGGCTGCATAAAATGGCTTTTACATCTCTCATGTTCGGTAAGTAGGTCCTTATTCCCCCAAATGGGGCTTGTAGGTGACCAATTAGCGCTCTAGTATAATAATGTAGCTAGAAAAGCCCTGAGGTTGTAAGTGATTTATTGCCAGTATGATGGTTAGATGTACGCGAACTTTTTGAAATAGTGAAGTGTTTTTTTATTACTTACCGCCCTAGGGCTTTCCACGCTTCATTATTACCCTAGAGCGCTTATTGGTCACCTACAAGCCCCATGTGGGGGTAATAAGGACCTACTTACCTCAAAATCGAGATGTAAAGCAGAGTAGTTAGCTCGGGTGTAAGCACCTATTGCACCCTCGAAATATAGGCGCCCTCGCTGCGCTCGTGCGCCTAATTATCTCGGGCTGCAATTCATGCCTTACAGCCCTAAGCTACTAATCTACTATTTATGTTCTAGAGCATAAAGTGAAATTTTCTTTATCATAACTTTAGACTTTTCTAAAAGCTATTGAGTATAGCTAGAACATTAACTGGACGGCAAAGTGGTACGCGCCTTAGTTTTTATGGTAGAGACCACAATCTCAATATTTTGGTACTCGTTTGCTATGATGCGGCTGCTAGCCTGAACTGGTGTAAAAACCCCTCAACACAACTTTAAATATACATGTCCTAGAAAGAGTTTGAACTGCTTTAGGCTATAGAAGAAATCATCAAATGGCACATGTGCTTTATCGACTTAAAAAATAATCAACATTCGCGTTTTTTGTTGAATGTATTCACTCCAATATTTTGCTAGTTATTGTTTTGGCTGCTGTGTGATAAAAGTATCTTATCCCCTAGTTATTCCAATAAATTTAAACTTTTATGAAAGGCCTTTAGCATGTCTAGAATACTAAGTAGGCCACAAAGTGGTACGCGTCTTTGTTTTTATGGCAGAGAGCACAGTCTCAATATTTTCACACTCGTTTTCAAAGATGCGGCATCTAGCCTGAATAAAATTTTATACCTCTCAAAACATGTACACATTTACATTTTCTAAAAGAAAATTGAGCTATTCTAGACCATGAAGTAAGTCCTAAAGCGGTACGCTTCCTACTTTCACTATAAATATTTTCACCTTTCATCTTAAAAAATGAATATGTTTTCTCTCACATTTTTCTAGGTAATGATTTGGCTGCTGGGTGATAGAAGTATCTAATCCCCTAGATATGCCTAAATGTTTAGACTTTTCTAAAAGCCCTTGAGTATGGCTAGTACACTAACTGGACGGCAAAGTGGTACACGCCTTGGTTTTTATGGTAGAGACCATAGTTTCAATATTTTGGTACTGGTTTGCTAAGATGCGGCTGCTAGCCTGAACGGGTGTAAAAACCCATCAACACAACTTTAAATATACATGTCCTAGGAAGATTTTGAACTTTTTTAGGCTATAGAAGAAATCATCAAATGGTACATGTGCTTTATCGACTTAAAAAATAATCAACATTCGCGTTTTTTGTTGAATGTATTCACTCCAATATTTTGCTAGTTATTGTTTTGGCTGCTGTGTGATAAAAGTATCTTATCCCCTAGTTATTCCAATAAATTTAGTCTTTTATGAAAGGCCTTTAGCATGTCTAGAATACTAAGTAGGCCACAAAGTGGTACGCGCCTTGGTTTTTATGGTAGAGACCACAGTTTCAATATTTTGGTACTGGTTTGCTAAGATGCGGCTGATAGCCTGAACGGGTGTAAAAACCCCTCAACACAACTTTAAATATACATGTTCTAGAAAGATTTTGAACTTATTTAGGCCACAGAAGAAATGATCAAATGGTACGTGTGCTTTATCGACTGAAATAGTAACCAACATTCGCGTTTTTTGTTGAATGTATTCACTCCAATATTTTGCTAGTTATTGTTTTGGCTGCCGTGTGATAAAAGTATGTTATCCCCTAGTTATTCCAATAAATTTAGGCTTTTATGAAAGGCCTTTAGCATGTTTAGAATACCAAGTAGGCCACAAAGTGGTACGCGCGTTTTTTTTTATGGCAGAGACCACAGTCTCAATATTTTCATACTCGTTTTCAAAGATGCGGTTTCTAGCCTAAATAAAATTTTATACCTGTCAAAACATGTACAAATTTACATTTTCTATAAAGGTTTTGAGCTATTCTAGACCTTGGAGTAAGTCCTAAAGTGGTACACTTCCTTCTTTTACTATGAATATTTTTACCTTTCATCTTAAAAAATTAATATGTTTTCTCTCACATTTTTCTAGGTAATGATTTGGCTGCTGGGTGATAGAAGTATCTAATCCCCTAGATATGCCTTAATGTTTAGACTTTTCTGAAAGCTCTTGAGTATGGCTAGTTCACTAACTAGACGGCAAAGTGGTATGCGCCTTGGTTTTTATGGCAGAGAGCACAGTCTCAATATTTTCATACTCGTTTTCAAAGATGCGGCTTCTAGCCTAAATAAAATTTTATACCTGTCAAAACATGTACAAATTTACATTTTCTATAAAGGTTTTGAGCTATTCTAGACCTTGGAGTAAGTCCTAAAGTGGTACACTTCCTTTTTTTACTATAAATATTTTTACCTTTCATCTTAAAAAATGAATATGTTTTCTCTCACATTTTTCTAGGTAATGATTTGGCTGCTGGGTGATAGAAGTATCTAATCCCCTAGATATGCCTTAATGTTTAGACTTTTCTGAAAGCTCTTGAGTATGGCTAGTTAACTAACTAGACGGCAAAGTGGTACGCGTCTTGGTTTTTAAGGTAGAGACCACAGTTTCAATATTTTGGTACCGGTTTGCTAAGATGCGGCTGTTAGCCCGAACGGGTGTCAAAACCCCTCAACACAACTTTAAATATACATGTTCTAAAAAGATTTTGAACTGTTTTAGGCTACAGAAGAAATCATCAAATGGTACATGTACTTTATCGACTGAAAAAATAGCCAACATTCGCGTTTTTTGTTGAATGTATTCACTCCAATATTTTGCTAGTTATTGTTTTGGCTGCTGTGTGATAAAAGTATCTTATCCCCTAGTTTTTCCAATAAATTTAGGCTTTTATGAAAGGCCTTTAGCATGTCTAGAATACTAAGTAGGCCACAAAGTGGTACGCGCCTTTGTTTTTAAGGCAGAGAGCACAGTCTCAATATTTTCATACTCGTTTTCAAAGATGCGGCTTCTAGCCTAAATAAAATTTTATACCTCTCGAAACATGTACAAATTTACATTTTCTAAAAAGGTTTTGAGCTATTATAGACCATGAAATAAGTCCTAAAGCGGTACGCTTCCTACTTTCACTAGAAATATTTTCACCTTTCATCTTTAAAAATGAATATGTTTTCTCTCACATTTTTCTAGGTAATGATTTGGCTGCTGGGTGATAGAAGTATCTAATCCCCTAGATATGCCTTAATGTTTATACTTTTCTGAAAGCTCTTGAGTATGGCTAGTTCACTAACTAGACGGCAATGTGGTACGCGCCTTGGTTTTTATGATAGAGACCACAGTTTCAATATTTTGGTACCGGTTTGCTAAGATGCGGCTGCTAGCCTGAACGGGTGTAGAAACCCCTCAACACAAATTTAAATATACATGTTCTAGAAAGATTTTGAACTGTTTTAGGCTATAGAAGAAATCATCAAATGGTACATGTGCTTTATCGCCTGAAAAAATAACCAACATTCGCGTTTTTTGTTGAATGTATTCACTCCAATATTTTGCTAGTTATTGTTTTGGCTGCTGTGTGATAAAAGTATCTTATCCCCTAGTTATTCCAATAAATTTAGGCTTTTATAAAAGGCCTTTAGCATGTCTATAATACTAAGTAGACCGCAAAGTGGTACGCGCCTTTGTTTTTATGGCAGAGAGCACAGTCTCAATATTTTCATACTCGTTTTCAAAGATGCGGCTTCTAGCCTAAATAAAATTTTATACCTCTCAAAACATGTACAAATTTACATTTTCTATAAAGGTTTTGAGCTATTCTAGACCTTGGAGTAAGTCCTAAAGCGGTACACTTCCTTCTTTTACTATAAATATTTTTACCTTTCATGTTAAAAAATGAATATGTTTTCTCTCACATTTTTCTAGGTAATGATTTGGCTGCTGGGTGATAGAAGTATCTAATCCCCTAGATATGCCTTAATGTTTAGACTTTTCTGAAAGCTCTTGAGTATGGCTAGTTCACTAACTAGACGGCAAAGTGGTACGCGCCTTGGTTTTTATGGTAGAGACCACAGTTTCAATATTTTGGTACTGGTTTCCTAAGATGCGGCTGATAGCCTAAATAAAATTTTATAGTCCTCAAAACATGTACAAACTTACATTTTCTAAAAAGGTTTTGAGCTATTCTAGACCATGAAATAAGTACTAAAGCGGTACGCTTCCTACTTTCACTAGAAATATTTTCACCTTTCATCTTTAAAAATGAATATGTTTTCTCTCACATTTTTCTAGGTAATGATTTGGCTGCTGGGTGATAGAAGTATCTAATCCCCTAGATATGCCTTAAAGTTTACACTTTTCTGAAAGCTCTTGAGTATGGCTAGTTCACTAACTAGACGGCAAAGTGGTACGCGCCTTGGTTTTTATGGTAGAGACCACAGTTTCAATATTTTGGTACCGGTTTGCTAAGATGCGGCTGCTAGACTGAACGGGTGTAGAAACCCCTCAACACAACTTTAAATATACATGTTCTAGGAAGATTTTGAACTGTTTTAGGCTATAGAAGAAATCATCAAATGGTACATGTGCTTTATCGACTGAAAAAATAACCAACATTCGCATTTTTTGTTGAATGTATTCACTCCAATATTTTGCTAGTTATTGTTTTGGCTGCTGTGTGATAAAAGTATCTTATCCCCTAGTTATTCCAATAAATTTAGGCTTTTATGAAAGGTCTTGAGCATGTCTAGAATACTAAGTAGGCCGCAAAGTGGTACGCGCCTTTTTTTTTATGACAGAGAGCACAGTCTCAATATTTTCATACTCGTTTTCAAAGATGCGGCTTCTAGCCTAAATAAAATTTTATACCTCTCAAAACATGTACAAATTTACATTTTCTATAAAGGTTTTGAGCTATTCTAGACCTTGGAGTAAGTCCTAAAGCGGTACACCTCCTTCTTTTACTATAAATATTTTTACCTTTCATGTTAAAAAATGAATATGTTTTCTCTCACATTTTTCTAGGTAATGATTTGGCTGCTGGGTGATAGAAGTATCTAATCCCCTAGATATGCCTTAATGTTTAGACTTTTCTGAAAGCTCTTGAGTATGGCTAGTTCACTAACTAGACGGCAAAGTGGTACGCGCCTTTGTTTTTATGGCAGAGAGCACAGTCTCAATATTTTCATACTCGTTTTCAAAGATGCGGCTTCTAGCCTAAATAAAATTTTATACCTCTCAAAACATGTACAAATTTACATTTTCTAAAAAGGTTTTGAGCTATTCTAGACCATGAAATAAGTCCTAAAGCGGTACGCTTCCTACTTTCACTAGAAATATTTTCACCTTTCATCTTTAAAAATGAATATGTTTTCTCTCACATTTTTCTAGGTAATGATTTGGCTGCTGGGTGATAGAAGTATCTAATCCCCTAGATATGCCTTAACGTTTAGACTTTTCTGAAAGCTCTTGAGTATGGCTAGTTCACTAACTAGACGGCAAAGTGGTACGCGCCTTGGTTTTTATGGCAGAGACCACAGTTTCAATATTTTGGTACCGGTTTGCTAAGATGCGGCTGCTAGCCTGAACGGGTGTAGAAACCCCTCAACACAACTTTAAATATACATGTTCTAGGAAGATTTTGAACTGTTTTAGGCTATAGAAGAAATCATCAAATGGTACATGTGCTTTATCGCCTGAAAAAATAACCAACATTCGCGTTTTTTGTTGAATGTATTCACTCCAATATTTTGCTAGTTATTGTTTTGGCTGCTGTGTGATAAAAGTATCTTATCCCCTAGTTATTCCAATAAATTTAGGCTTTTATAAAAGGCCTTTAGCATGTCTATAATACTAAGTAGGCCGCAAAGTGGTACGCGCCTTTGTTTTTATGGCAGAGAGCACAGTCTCAATATTTTCATACTCGTTTTCAAAGATGCGGCTTCTAGCCTAAATAAAATTTTATACCTCTCAAAACATGTACAAATTTACATTTTCTATAAAGGTTTTGAGCTATTCTAGACCTTGAAGTAAGTCCTAAAGCGGTACACTTCCTTCTTTTACTATAAATATTTTTACCTTTCATGTTAAAAAATGAATATGTTTTCTCTCACATTTTTCTAGGTAATGATTTGGCTGCTGGGTGATAGAAGTATCTAATCCCCTAGATATGCCTTAATGTTTAGACTTTTCTGAAAGCTCTTGAGTATGGCTAGTTCACTAACTAGACGGCAAAGTGGTACGCGCCTTTGTTTTTATGGCAGAGAGCACAGTCTCAATATTTTCATACTCGTTTTCAAAGATGCGGCTTCTAGCCTAAATAAAATTTTATACCTCTCAAAACATGTACAAATTTACATTTTCTAAAAAGGTTTTGAGCTATTCTAGACCATGAAATAAGTCCTAAAGCGGTACGCTTCCTACTTTCACTAGAAATATTTTCACCTTTCATCTTTAAAAATGAATATGTTTTCTCTCACATTTTTCTAGGTAATGATTTGGCTGCTGGGTGATAGAAGTATCTAATCCCCTAGATATGCCTTAATGTTTATACTTTTCTGAAAGCTCTTGAGTATGGCTAGTTCACTAACTAGACGGCAAAGTGGTACGCGCCTTGGTTTTTATGGTAGAGAGCACAGTTTCTATATTTTGGTACCGGTTTGCTAAGATGCGGCTGCTAGCCTGAACGGGTGTAGAAACCCCTCAACACAACTTTAAATATACATGTTCTAGGAAGATTTTGAACTATTTTAGGCTATAGAAGAAATCATCAAATGGTACATGTGCTTTATCGACTGAAAAAATAACCAACATTCGCGTTTTTTGTTGAATGTATTCACTCCAATATTTTGCTAGTTATTGTTTTGGCTGCTGTGTGATAAAAGTATCTTATCCCCTAGTTATTCCAATAAATTTAGGCTTTTATAAAAGGCCTTTAGCATGTCTAGAATACTAAGTAGGCCGCAAAGTGGTACGCGCCTTTGTTTTTATGGCAGAGAGCACAGTCTCAATATTTTCATACTCGTTTTCAAAGATGCGGCTTCTAGCCTAAATAAAATTTTATACCTCTCAAAACATGTACAAATTTACATTTTCTATAAAGGTTTTGATCTATTCTAGACCTTGGAGTAAGTCCTAAAGCGGTACACTTCCTTCTTTTACTATAAATATTTTTACCTTTCATGTTAAAAAATGAATATGTTTTCTCTCACATTTTTCTAGGTAATGATTTGGCTGCTGGGTGATAGAAGTATCTAATCCCCTAGATATGCCTTAATGTTTAGACTTTTCTGAAAGCTCTTGAGTATGGCTAGTTCACTAACTAGACGGCAAAGTGGTACGCCCCTTGGTTTTTATGATAGAGACCACAGTTTCAATATTTTGGTACCGGTTTGCTAAGATGCGGCTGCTAGCCTGAACGGGTGTAAAAACCCCTCAACACAACTTTAAATATACATGTTCTCGAAAGATTTTGAACTGTTTTAGGCTTTAGAAGAAATCATCAAATGGTACATGTGCTTTATCGACTGAAAAAATAACCAACATTCGCGTTTTTTATTGAATGTATTCACTCCAATATTTTGCTAGTTATTGTTTTGGCTGCTGTGTGATAAAAGTATCTTGTCCCCTAGTTATTCCAATAAATTTAGGCTTTTATAAAAGAACATAAGCATATCTAGAATACTAAGTAGGCCACAAAGTGGTACGCGCTTTGGTTTTTATGGCACAGATACCACAGTTTCAATATTTTGATATTCGCTTGCAAAGATACGTCTGCCAGCCTGAATGGGTATCTAAACCCCTGAATATCACTATAAATATACTTTTTCCTACACGATTTTTAGACGTTTTAGACTGATAAGTAAGTCGTTAATTGGTACGCTCCCTATAATCATTTTGAAGCTGATCAACAGTCGCCTTTGTTATATAATATACTAGATGTGCCCGCGAAATACGTTTCATCATAATAATTAACCAAAAAAAAACTGAAGAGGGCCGGACTTATCACTTAGTGATATAAAATATAGCCTATGGCCTATTCTGAGGCCTGCCAAAAATACACAAAAATATTCATAAAAATCGGTCGTGTTGTTTCGGAGGATTTCGTTAACAAGCCTTGTGACACGATATTTCATACATTTACTCTGATTTTTTTTAGCTAATGGACTTGGTTTCTGGGTGATATAGGTATCATAAAATAATAAATTTAGGTTTTTCTGAAAGGTTTTGAGCATATCAAGATAGTTAGGAGCCTACAAATTGATAGGCGCCACAGTTTTTATGTTTGAAAATATCATCTAATTGATTTAATACTATTTTCATTTATATTAGTGTTAGAATGGAATTTTTAATGATCTTATCTTATTTTATGTTCTTTAGGCAATGTGACATATATTCTAATGTTTTAAAGGCTGAATTAACTAGTTTTATTTGAAGATTTTATAACTACTTCTTAAATTGGTCGGGTTATACATCGGCTGCTACTTTTGGCTGCTAACTTCACACCGGTCTAATACCAGCTTCTCCCACTGGACCACTCCGAGGAGTTGTTCGGACTCATACTACCTGCCGCCTCATTCCGCCATCGTTCCACGCGACAAAAAATCCATGCCTATCACTTAGATGGTTGGCAGTCCACCACTGTGCGTTTTTCTCGCAGTTTCCTGTCTCGCACAGTCAATCTTTGGAATGAATCATCGCCTGCGGTATTTCCGGACCGATACGACCTTCAAACTTTCAAGAAAAGAGTGTATTCCTACCTTAAAGGCCGACAACGCACTTGTAACTTCTCTGGGATTGCGGGTGTCCATGGGCGACGGTAATCACTTACCATCAGGTGATACGTTTGCTCGTTTGCCCCTATCCAATAAAAAAAATAAAAAAGAGATAAGCTAAACCAACCAACCAACTTTACTGACCTGAAAAATCCTTAAGAATATCTAACGCTAGACCTCTGGACTCAGGTCCGATCCTTGTGGATACAACCACGCTATAATATGATAGCAGGTATACTTAAAAAAACATTTTGCATAAAAACTACTCAATTGAGAAAAGCTCAAAAAATAAAACCGATAAACCATTACATTAAACGGTCTCAGACAAAGTAAAGTAATTTATTTAATAATTAATTTCTGTTTTGAACATTTCACTGAAGGCTTCATTAAACATTGAAATCCATTCGGCAATTTGCAAAATTAATTTGATACCCATTATAGGGTGAACTGATTACACTTGTCCTTGAATGGATTTCTGATTATGTAACAGTCTCGTAATATCTCTCCCGCTAAAATCAGATGAACTTAAAAGTTTTTGTATAAAATACTGTAATTTATGTCAGTTCTCGTCGGCGTAAGTATCTACGCTCCAATTTTGTACAAAGCTTATAAAGTTCTTGTCTTTCATCTTATGGTGACAACAAAACAAAAGTAGGTAACAAGCGAGTTTCATTCGCAATCTTCATCACAGAGAAACTGACAAGTGGTATAATATAAAGATACAAAACAGTATAATTACTTATAGATATGATATTTATAAGTCATTATACTCTTTTTTAAATGACTATGTAACAAAACCGAAATTATAAATGGCGATTTAAAAGAGGAGATATAAAATTTGAACCTTTCGAGTTTCTTGCCTGTTCTTTTAAAGAAGATTCTCTTATTTTTATTGGGTTCCCAGTGGTTTCAGGACTATCTCTACAATAGAACCCAGAGAGTTTGAGTGGAGGATATTACAAGGCAGTACATTGGGTCCAACACTTTTCTTAGTGTACATAAATAAATTATGTCACATGAAACTTACCAATTCAGAGCTCCTTATGTTTGCTGACGACACCGTTTTGCTTTTCTATTCGACGAACTGGAATAACTTAAGAGACTGGAATAACTTAGAAAAAATCCACCTCGTCACCATTTTTTTCTCGCCCGGGTTCGAATAGTAAATTGTTATCGAAAAAACTTATAGGATCAAACTGAAAACTGTAGGTTTGGTTAGATATTGTGACCACACTATGACAAACTGTTAAGAAATTCCCAAAACTAACATTCCAAGTCAATAGATTTTTTTGTAAAAAATAAAGCAACTATTACCTGGAATAAATCTTAAGTTTTATGCAACTAGTGAATAAAGGACGGATTTAAAGCGAGGGCCATAGATGAATCATGAGCATGTGAAGGATTCTAACGACTATGATGAAATAAGCTTTTTAGTGGGGGAATGGTATAAATAAAATAAGCTTTTTAGAGGGGGAGTGGTATAAATCTACTTTATACCATTCCCTCTTCTAAAAAGTTAATTTTTTCACTGAAAAAGTAAATAAAAAGCACTGTTATTCACTATTTTGGTGTTTGAATTTAGAACACACCGATATATTCGACCTCCATCTCAATGCTGTACAACCTACTTGCACAAAAAATACTCGATAGTAAATATCTCATCATCACCATCACAGTTCATATACGTCCCCACCGAGGGGCACGAGCCTTCCCTAACAAGTTATGTTAGGGCGATTAGGTCTTAGTCAAACCACGCTGTCCCAATGCGGATAGGTTGACTTCACATACACCTTCTTTGAATTACTTCGCAGGTGTATGCAGGTTTTCTCACGAAGTTTCCTTCACCGTTAAATATCTATTTTCGCTTAAATCTTTCTTTTTCTCGTATTCATGGTACAAAGTATAGTATGCAACTCTTGAATAAAGCGGATTTATACCGAGGGCAATGAATGGCTCGCGTCGCTCAGGATTCTAACACTTGAATTACTCGCTACGCTCGTGATTCAATCATCACGAATCACTCCCTACGGTCGTGATTCAGTCGTTAGAATCCTTCACTTGCTCGTGATTCATCTATGACCCTCGCTATAAATTCGTCCTTTATTCACTAATTACATAATATACTATTATTATTTTTATTTTCCGAACAGGTGTAGAGTCAATATTGTTTTTCAACACACTTGCTCGTAAAGTGGGTCTTATTACTTTGCATTTAGACCCGTTATTCAGTATATTAAACACAAGTGCTTTTCACTTTACATAATCGCACAAGTGCGGTAATCTAATTTGTTCAAGTTTGCAAAGAAAATTTTAATGTATGTCCAGTATAAGCATTCTTAAATTTGTCGCTTAATATACTTTTTTTTAACACGACTTTATGCGGCTGCCAATTGGAAACAAATGAACAGCCTACTACTGATTACTTAAATATTAAATTAACAACGATATTAAAAAGAAACAATAATTAATAACTATACATAACTAAAATAAATTATTAAAAATTCACACAAACTTGTTTTTTTAAAAACTAAAAAGGTCGGTTTATTTAGTTTTGAATTTTGGCTGTTTGGCCTTTTTTTAAATGTTGTCTGTATGAAGAGTTTAGCCATGCCCGGGCAGCGCGAATAAATAAGGCGCGCGGCATTTTCCCGCTATTGAAATTTTTTGCCTTTTTGTTGTAATTGGTAATTGATTATCTACAAATATGTCGAGTCCAGCTGAAGAAGAATCCATATTATTAACTCCGCCGGAAATAATTATGGAGGTGCAAAGCGCGAGTAATAGTTTGTTGCCGCAAAAGTCAAAGGATAAATTCTTGGCGGCATACGATACTTTTATGCAGTGGAAAATATTGATTGATAAAAAAGCGCAGTCATTTTCAGAAAAATATTAATACCACAAGATCGTTTATTTTCCTCACAGGTGTGTTGAAAAACGTCGTATGATACACGCGCGCACTGCTCATTACGTACTCTGCTTTCTTGTCGCGCTCGCCTGCGGCTCGCGCCCTATATCGCCTCGTACGCAATAACCGACATAGCGCGCTCGTATCATAATGTACTATTATCATTCCTACTTCTATTTGCTCACATCTTGAGTATATTTAGGATGTATGCACATATAAGGTTAATAATGTTTCCTTTAAATTAGAATGTTTTGCTTTGTTTTGGCGTCAATAAGTTGAATAAAGATTTTTGAATTCGAATTTGAGTAAATTTATATTCCAGGTAGTTGCCCTGAAGAGATAGAATTTAATAAGTGACTAATTTAATCGGTAAATTTGTCATATAAGTATGTAAAAAGAACTCAAATGAACGCTGGGTATGTATTCGATTATTTTCGATATATTAATAGTAATCTATTAATATTTCGATTTTCATTTTCACTTGATTGATAGATTTTGCTCTAATAGTCTGTTGGATTCCAACTCATTAACAAGAAACATTACTTTCGCTGAATTATTAATTCCCTATTAAACCCGTCCAATTTATATGACGTATAAGCTCCCGTTAGGAAAGAATAGCTATTTTATGGTACGTGACATTCCTTTCTGGGATCACTCTAAGACAGATATGTCTTTTATAGGTATTTTAATATACATACTTTTTTAACACTTACGTACGAGTACTTACAATGAAATCGACCCACCTGTACGCTTTGGTTCAGAGCTCGACAAAAATATTTTGTAAATAAATAATATATTTTAACCCTGTTCGTTAAACAAGAACCTAAACTTATATTACAACGAATTTTATTCTGACAGATTTTGGTTTATTGATTTCACAAACTGAAAACCAAAATTGTTAAAATAGCTAAATTTTTTTGGGAAAATTATGGAATAATCAGCCCCCCTAGACAAGACGTTATTCGATAATCGCTAACGCAATCGCTAGAAGGAAAATGTATGCGATTTGACATAAGCTGTCGTTTAGCTTTCGAGCGCAATTGTCAAATCTCATACATTGTCCATTTAGCGATTGCGTTAGCGATTATCGAAAGGCATCTTGTCTAGGGGGTCAGTTTTTGAATAAACGTTTGATTCAAAACTTTTAGCATTCTGCACAGTCACAGAGATTGCGTGTAACATAAAAATGGGAAACAGGGTTTTCCGAAGAAATAAATCTGTCAGCAACACTTCTTTTACCCATGTTTAGGGTATGTTAAAATAAAGCTTATGAAATATACTTTCGAATTGTATTTACAGTTTTTGTTTGTCTAATCTTATTTTTTATACATCGATATTTCCGAATCGAATCCTTCGTAGGTCGATTTCATTTTTACTTTTTTCTGAATTCCCTGTCAATTTCCTAACTTGCATGAACATTGAATTTATTAGACACAATATAACATCTATAATAATAACAATAGTTTGGATACGACAAAACGACGAAGCTTCGTACTCAAACCACTGCCTCAGAGGATATAGATTGGCTTATTGGGAATATCCAGAACAGCTGGACGAGTCCCACACACCTTATCATTTAGCCAGCGGTGAATATAGTTCGTAGTTATGTATTCTCCTTGCAAATAAGTTTTCCTCTTCCTTAATAATATTACTATTCGCTTTATCATTGAAATAGTCTCTTTTAAAAGGTATCATAGGGTCATTGCTGTGGAGAATGAAGTTGGTGAAGTGTTGTATGAAAATAATGTTTCGTGGACAAAGTGTGCAAACCAACATTATACATCATAGCCCAACGACTCTATAATTCGGGTAAACCAGCAAATCAAGAAGATCAAAAACAGAATCGACTACTTAACATAAGCAACTAGAAGTCAAATCTGGACACACCAGCTTGGTAGGTTAAGTGAATGTTCAATTCGTCGAATCGTATTATTGTTGATCTCCTCTGTAATTTGTCCTGGAGCGGTCCCAGACATACCATTATAGCCTAATAATAAAATATACCGTACTGAAGCGCTTAATAAAATCCGGTCACGCACGAAAGCCAACTGACACGTCTGTGGCTACAACAACACCAGGACACATTCTGTTACAAGAATAAATAGTTAACAAGAAGAAATAAAAACTTGTGGCTTGCGACAAGCAGATGCGTGTGTAATTGAAATTGTAACATTACTAATCATGTCCCTGTTGTGTAACTTTTGGGTCCAGGGAGTTGTACGTTTAGGAGGTACCATGGCTTTAAGCTTACTGGAAAATGATGCATATCGCTGTCATGAGCAGGTTGGGGACTTATCTCCTCCTTATAAATGACTGCAGTCGGAGAAATGTCAATGTACAAGTCGATAAGAACAAATTAGTATTTTATGATAATAATATAAAGTCTCTTAATAAACATTTAAATTACGGTTACTAACGGAACCGCTGTTTAAAAATTCTCTTTTCTCTCAACATTTTTATTTATCGTCGGATCACTCAGCTCTCTGAACGTCTTAGAATCTTAGCGCTCCAACCTAAACTTTGTAAAGCTCTTAGCTAATTTAACATTCATAAATAATAATTCTTAAAATCCTTGAGTGAATACAGTGATTTTGACCGGGTACGCTAATAAAAGATTAAAAGGAATTGGGAACTTTAGAATTTTATGCTGATGTTTATAAGTTAAATAAAAATGGATGTTAAATTTTCATTAAACGCGAATTAAGTTCGCGGAACGGAGCGTCGATTTTAACATAAAACTTTTGGAAGGCGATTTGAAGCTATACAGTTGTCTATTGGAGGTACATGTGGTTCCTAAAATAATACAACTCCTGCAAGGACCCCAATCTACATACGTTGAATTTGTAACAAAAAATATCAAGTCACAATACCCAGTAATATCACTGCCGGTTTTACTAACCCTTCACACCGGACCCCATGCACCACTGTTTGGTGGCCCATATAAGTAAGGTACACTAGCCGATGACTGACTCTAGGGCTAAGTCTAAGCAATAAGGATTATTTCTTTTGATGTTTAGATATTTGGGTTCCTTGTAACTTAGTCAAGTATAATTAATAGAAATTCCAATGACAAAATATTATCAACTAGAAATTTACATACAATGTGTTCTAAGGTATAACTGCAAGTTTCTTCGCCTTCGTGATCATAATGTTACACAAGATGATAATATGACCGTATCCAGTGTCAACTACGAATGGTATTAAATTGGAAACCAACAATGCGGCTAGGGATATTAATTAATTTACTATATAGATTGTTTAACATAATGTGTACACTCAGTATACATCATGTTAAACAATCTACCACAATCTTCTTATAATACACATCATAGGTACACAAACAGATTACTATCATGACAAAATTATTTTATCTCAATATAGTAAGAGAGCTAGAGAGCAATACAAAAGTCGTGTACACAGCATGTTTAACAATGTTTATTTCTAAAGCCATAAGGGCTTTACTAATAAACATTGTCTGTCTGAATAGTTATACGCAGTTTAGTCTCTTTCTGTCATGGCTGATTTGATAATCGCAGGAAAAAGACAAAACACTATGTACCTATTCAGACGTTACACAATGTTAAATAGTAAAGGTTTTATTGCTTAACAAAAATATGACCTTATTAGATAATTATTCTAATTTAAAACAATGTACCTATATAAAACAATTTAATTATAAATTAAGTTAAAAAGTTTGTGAGCAGGGCTGGGGACATTTTCTTTCTTTATGATGTCTGAAACGATGTTTTAATAAGTTCTAAAATGAAGTAAGTACCTAAATCCAATTCCTCACAACGAATTATATCATTGTACGTACGGCGCATTCTTACAATTGGGTTATATAAGGACGTGTTATTTTTGTAGACCTGTATTCCGAAGGTACTGGGACAGCGAGAACTATAACGTGAATAGAATAGAATATTTTTATTTGTCTTTGAAGAGGGTACATAGAAGTTGTTGTTGGATGTTTGACCACCTATTCAGCCATAAATAGCATACAAATATAAATATGGAGCCTCACAATTACAATCGATAAACAAATAATAAAAAATGAATAAAAACTTTTATTATTATAGATATATAATTCAAAATTGACTAAGTATATTATTATAACAACAAGTCAATTATAAACAATATCTAGGGTAACATTTTCCAAACTTAAGACATTAATATTATCTAAGACATTAATCAATATAAAATATGCAAATTAATTATATGTAAAAAGTGCATTAATTAATTCTTTGTGGTTTGTTTGTGCATTGCTGGTATGTTATAGTTCTTTATCTACACTAATATTACTCTTAGAAAGAGGAAAGATTGGTATGTATGTATGTAATGAATAAATTCAAAAAATACTGGAAAGATTTCAAAAATTCTTAGGCTGCAAAAAAATATTTTTCCTACTAGAAAATTTAAAATTCCCACGGGAAAACAAAAACAACGCGGGCGAAGCCGCGTAAAGTAAAGCTAGTAATCAATGAATTCTTGAACCGTTTAGAATGCAAGATCAATTAACCATTTGTGCAGTGCTTTTTTAAGCCTATCGAAAGGCATAGCATTCGTTTGTTGTGGAATGTTATTATACACGGTGTTTCATAATAACCAATAAATAATCAATTCTTTATCGAAAACTAATTATTAAATTGTGTTTACCCGTAATGTCAATCAACCCAAAATTTTCATGTAAATCATAGACATAATGATGATACTATGATATACTTACATGAAAATTTTGGGTTGAATGACATTACGTGTAAACACATTTTAATAATTAGTTTTAGAAAAGGAATTGATTATTTATTGGTTATTATTAAACACCGTGTATAGAACCATACACATATTAATGCAGTTTTTCTTGAATCGCGCACTTTTTATGACAAAGTTGACAGCTAATCTGTTATCGTTCCTTGTATGTATTAGTGGAAAAAAAATCATTTGCGCATTTAAAATAACTGAGATTTTGCTTGACCTTTTTCCTACTTCCAATATGTTTAAGTATAAGCATGGAAGAGGCAAGATGTTCATTGACTTGATTACCGGTGCCTGATAGGTCAAGGTGCCTGATAGGTGTACTGTTGAAATAGCTCCAAAAAAAAAACTAGAATGATCAGAGATTGACTCTTCAACTGAAACTAAAAATAAACTATTAATGATAAAAATAAACTATTTATGAGAATTTATATAATAAACAAAGTCATAGAATGAATAATAATTACTTTAAGCTCGCAGCTATTTTTATTATATTAAATTTAATAGAGTTGCGATCCAACTTACAATGGAAATAATATGTCAAATTATATTTGAGCAAAGGATAACATAACATGCGGGCGCAAAATCAACGGTACTACGTACGGTCCGAGCATTTTGCGTAAGTATAAATACGAAGTGCCTGGCAGTATTTATTTTGGTCGACAATTAAACAGCGGCTTATAACGAGCAGGCACATCTGTTGCTCAGGGCTGCTATCTGGCAAAAACTAACATTTTTATTGAACAATGGAATTTAATTAACCGCATAATTGGCTAAGCAGCTACTATTTTAATAGGACGTAAACGTTTGTACCATTGTGTATAAGTTCGTATCTTCACTTTACTATTCCTACTTTATTTATAATGGCACATTTTTTTTTCCAAAAAATATTTTTTTGGAATATTTAGAATTATGGCACTGTTTAGCCAGTTTAGCCAGCTCTTAGATATCTTTTAATCTTTGTTTTCCCTATGAGATGACAATCAATGAAAGAAGTAAAATGATTAAAAGACTATAACCGATGCACCATATATTTGCGAGATTTGTGATTATAATTGAATATAATAATATGTAAGTATTGTTACGCCGATGGTGTAAGAAACTTCCGGCGTGGTTTTCTTGACCTTAAAGAACGCAGTTCAGCACGTTTCAGGAGGTGCTCTATCACATACTAGAATATCGAAATGTTAGCCAAATTACCGTTGTTTTCTGGCGCCTGAAACATGTATTTAGTCCGTTTCAGGCTACCTTCTACCGAACCACACCATACCCTGAAACCCCGTTTTCGGGTGTTTTCAGGACCCCTTATGGGCCTTTGAAGTACACTTCGTTATATGATCAAATTTTCAATAGGAGTGAGTGAGGATTTTTAGAAGATATAAAAGATAGATCGAAATGCATCTAGAAACTTCTAGACGTGCTGGCTAACAGGGGTAGAACATACTGACAGACTGATGTATAAGCGCGAGGGCGAATGCGGACGGACTTTGGTTCCCGATCGACTTCAGGCTCATAAGCCCTAGTATAATCTAGGGCAGCTCTGCACCATCAGTCGCAGTCGCCATCCGATGAAGACTTAATGACCTTCGGGTTAAATGTGAAAGTCGGAGTTTAGTCGGTAAGAGCCCAACATAACCTGTTTGGCCGGCCGTTCAGGTATCCATGAGGATTCGCCGCCTCCACTCCCGCATAGGTGGTTAAAAAAAGCAGACAGTTTACTTTCAATAGAGCAAACCGAGCGGATCAGTGATACAAGCGACTTGGTGTTCACACAGATACAACACAAACTAGTAGGTATATGTACCTCATTCATACACACCGTCACCCACACACATTCACACACACACATGCATACGCACGCACACACACACGCACACACACACATACGCACTACACAGACACAACCACTCAGTTATACATTTTTACTGACTTCCTTTTCATATCTTTTTTTTTACTGTATTGAAAACTTTAGTGTATGGGTTTGAACTTAGCTAATTGGATAGTGAAGTAGGTAAATCTAAATTGTTATAATTATGTAGGAAGAGCGAGGCTTACCCAACACAAGTACCTTCTGATTACTTTCTGGGAAGCCCCGGCAACTTATTTGTAAAAGATTTACTGAAATAAAACACATTTTATTTTTATTTTATTTTATTGGTGTGATCATCTGCGCTTTGGGAGCGTTTTATAGTGAAGTGCTTTGTATACATAGTGTTCAGTGATTAGTAAAGTGGTTTACAATGTTAAGTAAAGTGGCTTAATTTGTGCTTAATTAAATCCTATCTCTAAATCGTCCGTGTTTCGAATTTTCTATACAACACCCACCCTGCAAACGTAACAGTATATTCAAATTATACAAAAAAACATAAACATTTCGCATCCCAATCTATGAAGGTTTTTAAGCTCACAGCTATTTTTATTGAGTAAAAGTTATATTTTGTCATGTATTTTGTTTCTATAAAATTTTACTTATGTAAGGAAAAGACAAAAATACATTTAAAAAAAAAAACGTCGCCCCATTCTAGGATTTTTCTCCTGTGTCGTGGGTGCAGTAACAAACATAGAATCTCACATGCACATACGCCCAGACCGGAACAAATTTCAGTAGGCCATACAAAATATTTGCCCCGTATGGGAATCGAACCCGCGCCGCGCCCCGTTGCGCAGTAGGCGATCACTCGGCATCTGCGCTAACCGTGTCGTCAGCAAGCTTTCATTAAATAAAGGGATGGATTATTCTTAATGACAACATGCTAAGACTTGGGTATAAGGAACGTACCTTACCACAGTTAGCTACATTATAAATAAAAAAAATTGCTGAAAAAAATGAAAGCTCGCTGTGCACCTAAATGACTAATCCAAAATGGCGTTGGCGTAGCATACCTATGGTAATCATCGATTTACACTTGCCAGGGTATTTAAATTTACATAAGTCATATAAACTTCCATGATCTCAGTAAGCGATTTATGTCATGGGTGCATTCTTTAATATCCCATACTAAGCCAGTGATAGGAACTCAACTTCCCGATCGGAATTCTAATAGCGAAGTTAAACCGCGCCCTGTAGGCCCTCGATGTTGAATTAAATCGTGAACAGAATATCATGTTGAGAATAAAGTAATATTAGTTTCACAATATTGATACTTTCGATACTAATATAAACAAATTGAAATCTTTCGTGGAATTCAATGAGCTTACGATAATATTTTTTTCACGACAGTCTAGTTTAGTAAGCTTGCGTACAGTGTCTATGCTGATACAGGTTTGTACCTACTTCTCAGTTCGTTGGCGGGTGGCTAGTGGTAGGAATATATATAGAAAATAATAGCTTTCCTATGTTTCCTACCTGCAAGTTTCGAGTCAAATGGAGTTTTTTTGTGTTATTTTATGATTTTTTTTTGTATATTTTGTAGGTCTGAGAATAGGTTGTAGGCTATTTCTTATACTCCTAGGTGATAAGGGTGGCCCTCTCCAGATTTTTTTACAATTTCTATGGCTAAAACGAGCTTTATATTTTATAGATAGATAATAGATGGTTAGGTGTGTTTTTTTATACAACAAAGTTGGCAAGCAAGTTCCTGTCCTCGATAATAATGTTATGTTACAAGGACTACTCAATGCTGTGTAGATACAATCTGGGTGTGTGCCGGACTTGAGAAGCTCTGTAACTATTATTTTGTGAGTGCACTTAACTAAGCACTGATTCGAGATCCCACTGCGTCTACTTTTCAAAGTTACCATCATCATAGATGAATATATATTTTGTAGTTTTTGTAAGATTTTCAAATCTGTAACCAGTAGAAGGATTATAGCGAACGTTACCCTTCAAACCAGAACACTGTATTCAAGCACAACTGCATTACACATGATAATTAAATTTTTTCAATTAATATGAATGGAATCGATTATAAACCGCCATGTCCTTCGGTACCTACAAGATCACCAGCTGCTTAGTGACCAACAATACGGCTTTCGTAGGGGTCACTCTGCAGTCGCGCCCGAGCTGTCAAAGCGAGTGCGCGCATCCCTGCTTTTGTGTAGTGTCGATTTCGATCAAATTGGCGTTACTTTGTTGTTGTTTTATTGAGTTGTGTTCTATTGTTGTTTTCGTTCTTTGTATTGTCTCGTATCTTAAATAATTTGTGTGTTTGAAGTCAAAACACAAATTATTCCGTTCTTAACTTTTTGATTTTGGTGTGATAGGTTAGTTCTTTTCATTTTATTGTTGTTTTATCGGTGTATGGGGCGTTGCCCCGGCATCAGTATATTTTAGTTTATTTGTCCGTTTATTTCTTTATCTAGTATTATTTTGTTAGTGTCGTTGCTTGTATAGGTTAAGCTTGTTATTTTAAGGTTATCCAAAGTATAGGTTAGTTATTTTTTTTTAGTTGTTTTTCGTTCTTGTTGAAGGCAAAGGGTGCTGAATCCATACAGCCAAATCATTGGATGGGATTTTTTTTTTTTTTTAATTAAAGGTCTGCTTTCCGCGGGTCCGGGGATTTGTCCCAATCATTATTTTGTCAGGCTGAAGATAGATTTCTGCTCTGTTTTCGCCAACAGAATCTTTGCTGGGCTGGGCCCACGATTGGACCATGTCCGACTCGGACATCATGTCCGAGACGGACGGGGCAGATGAAATGGGGTCTGTTAAGGCTCCGGTCTTAAGCGCGGAGAAAAGCCGCTCGCCGGTTAACGGAGGTGCATCAAAGGCAGCTGATGAGGTGGTGTCTCTGGTTTTGTCGCTGTCTAACATCGTAGGAGCAGCGCCCCGTCGGAGCTGCGATAGCGCGGAGAGATCTCGTCCCACCTATAGGGACGTTAATAGTGGGAAACCGGGACTGTCGCAGGCGGATCTTCCGCCACCACGGGCTGGTGGAAGGAAGAGGCCAAGCTATAGCCGCTTTTTCCAGGATCCTTTAGTCACGGACGTGGAAATAACCACTGAGGCGGAAGAAGTTGTAACGGCGCCGTACGCTCCCAAGGTCGCACGTACAAAAAGGGGCAGAGGAGGCCTAGTGCATGGTGTTGGGCTCTCCCAGGCTAGGCGGGAGCTTCAACTGCTGGAGGCCGACACTGAGTCGGAGTCTGACCAGGAGTCGGTGGTTGCAGAGGCTCCCAAAAAAAATAAAAAGGGGAAAGGGAAGCGCTCGCCTGAGCCAACCGCTGAGCTCCTTTGCGGCAAGGCTGAGGAGAATGCAAAGGCGCTGTTGGGGGTCGCACGCAAGTCCCGTAATCTCAAAGGGACTTACGTCAAAGAAATTAAAGACGCCTCCGACTCCCTTGTAGAGATTGTCCGGACTTTGGCGTCCAGGAACACCTCGGAGGAGGTTCGTCGGCTTCAAGCCGACAACAAGCGTCTCCGGGGTCAATTAGACGCTCTAATGGGGGAGATGAAGGCCCTACGTCGGGACTTCTCCGAGCGGAGGGCGGAACGCCCGAGGGGCCGCCGCGTTATAGTGAACCCACCCCCCGAAATTATAGAGAATGCTGAGTTGGAGGCTATTGCCGAGGAGGAAGTGGAGGTCCCGCAGGTGGTGCTGCCAGAGGCCAGGCCGGTTGAGGCCGCACCAGCTGGGGGGATTTCCAGGGGAGAGTTCCTGGAAAGTATGGAGTTCCTCCAGCGGGAGCTATTAGCCCAAGGTGGCTTTATGGTTTCGGCGCGCCTCGAAGGCCTTGAAGTGGACGGGCGTCTGATGCCGGCTCAGGCTCGGAGGCCGCCGCTAGCGGCGGACTGTGAAAGACAGATGCAGCCGCAGCCGCCATCTCAGCGGCAACGGGCGGCAAATATTTTGTCAGCCAATACTACTCTTGCCCCGCCGGCCAATATGCCGAAGGAAGCGAGAGTGGTAAAGAAGTCAGCGGCGGTCCCCTCAACATCCGGGGCCGCCTCAACCGCGGCAAACGTAGAAACGGTCCAGGATACCTGGACCGTTGTCGTCAGGCGAGGCCGGAAGAAGCCGGCAGTGGAAGTGCCCAAGAAGGCTATCGAGACGCAGAAAGTGCCAAAATTACCAAAAGCACCACGATCTTTGGCGGTAGTCGTAGCTCTTAAGCCGGAGGCGGTAGCAAAGGGTCTCACATACGGTGAGGCGATTGCCAAGGCCAAGGCCTCAGTCAGCCTCGGGGCCCTAGGTATAGGACCTGCAAAGTTTAGGACGGGGATAACCGGGGCTCGAATAATCGAGCTCCCGAAAGAAACATCCCCGTCCCAGGCGGACACACTAGCCGCCAAGCTGGGGGAGGCACTAGGAGACACGGCGAAAGTGTCGCGTCCCGTCAAGACGGCGGATATCCGGGTCATCGGCATCGACGACTCGGTGTCCGCTGAGGAATTATGCCAGACCCTGGCACGGGCCGGCGATTGCCCAGCCCACCACATAAAGGTGGGCCGCGTGCATACGGGGGTACGAGGTGTCGGGGCGGCCTTCGCCTCGGTGCCTGTGGAGGCGGCGAGGCGCCTGGCGGATGCTGGTCGGCTCGAAGTTGGATGGAGTTCTGCCTCCATCCAACTCCTGGAGCAAAAGCCCATGCGGTGCTTCCGCTGCATGGGCCTGGGGCACCCCATCCAACGGTGCCCCTCTGCCAAGGACCGCAGCGGATTATGTTTCCGTTGCGGTTCCGACGGGCATAAGGCGGTGGACTGCATGGCGGCGTTAAATTGCGCCGTCTGTGCAGACGCCAAGAGGCCGGCCAGTACCGTATGGGGGGTATGAATTGTAGCCCCCCGCCGGTCAGGGGCCGCTTGGCCCCGGTAAATGTGATTGTGGCTCCAAGAAACCCGTCAACATCGGTACCCTCGGAACCACAGCCAGCACCGGCCGCACCCGCGGTCCAGGAGGAGCCCATGGAGACCACCAATGCCTAGTGGTCCCATCAAGCTCCTCCAAGCAAACATTAACCACTGCGCCGCGGCACAGGACCTCATGTGTCAGACCGCGGCGGAGTGGGGAGTGAGTTTGGCGATTGTGTCGGAGCCCTACTACGTTCCGCCACAATCGTCAAATTGGTTGGTGGCGGCGGATGGTTCCGCCGCCTTGATGCGGGTGGCGCGTCGCACAGCCCCCTCTCTCGTTCTTAGAGAAAGGGGCACTGGCTTCGTTGCCGCCATGTGGGGTGGAGTTGTGGTCATTTCGACCTACTTCTCCCCCAATCGCAGCCGGGCTGACTTCCGAGTCTTCCTGGCTGCGCTAGAGGGGGTCGTCCGCAGGACGACCCCGGTACCGGTGCTAGTTGCGGGAGACTTCAATGCGTGGTCAACCGCATGGGGGTCCTCCCGCACCAATGCGAGGGGTGAAGATCTGGAGTCCTGGGTTCTGTCCCTGGGGCTCCAGATCTTGAATAGGGGCTCCACCTCTACCTGCGTCCGGGTGCAGGGCACGTCGGTGGTGGACGTGTCCTTTGCTACCCCCTCACTCGCCAGTCGAATCAATGACTGGCGAGTTGAGGAAGATGTGGAGACCCTGTCGGACCACCTTTATATCCGATATGAGGTCTCCACGGCATCCCAAGGGGCCCTGAACCGCAGGGGCTCCACGGTGAGCGCCTTCCCTCGATGGGCGCTCACCAAGCTCCGCCCGGATGTGGCGGAGGAGGCGGCGATGGTGAGGGCGTGGGCAGAAGTGCCGCCCCACCTCGCCGGGCATGCTAACGGCATGGCGGATCTCTTCGCGGACGACATGAAAGTCGTCTGCCAAGCCGCCATGCCGAGGGCGCAGGCTTGCCCCGAAAGGGGACAGGTGTACTGGTGGACGCAGGAGATTGCGGATCTGCGTACCACCAATATGAGGGCCAGGCGCCTACGTGCGTTGTCGTAGGCGCGCCAGAACTACACCCGACGAGGAAGCGGAACTTCGTCGGGTGTATGCGGCAGCCAAGAAGGCCCTGCGGAATGAAATATGCAGGGCCAAGGAGGAGTCCAGGGAGCAATTTATACGGCTCCTGGACGATGATCCGTGGGGGCGTCCGTACCGGATGGTGAGGGGGAAGTTTAAAGCTTCCGCTCCCCCTACTTCCGCTATGGACAGAGGGCTGCTGGATCGGGTTTTGGGGACTCTGTTTCCTGATCCCGGTCCGTTCCAGCCCCCCAGAATGGTCCTCCCGGACACTCCTCCGGTGGAAGTGGCTGCCGCCATCCCTCCCGTGTCGAACGTGGAATTCGACATGGTGAGGGAACGGTTTCGGCGCAAAAAGAAGGCGCCGGGACCGGACGGTGTCCCAAGCAGGGTTCTGGCCCTCGCCCTGGGGCACCTTGAGGAGCGGTTCCGGGCGGTGCTAGATTTAAGCATCGCCTCGGGCCGCTTCCCCAGTCGTTGGAAAGCGGGCAGGCTCTGCCTGTTAAGGAAGGAGAGCCGCCCCGCGGATTCCCCGACTGGGTATCGGCCGGTGGTGCTGCTCGACGAGGCCGGGAAGTTCCTGGAGAAAATCCTGGCTTCCCGCATCGTCGAGCATTTAGAGGACCGGGGGCCGGACTTGGCTGACAACCAGTTCGGCTTTCGCACCGGCCGGTCCACGATGGACGCGGTGGCCCACCTCAAGGGGTGGACTGAGGAGGCCACAGCTCGTGGGGAGACTGTTGTTGCGGTGTCTCTTGACATCCGCAACGCTTTCAACAGCCTGCCCCACGAGTGCATAAAGGAGGCACTCCGCTTCCACCGGGTGCCTCCGTACCTCCGCGCCCTCGTGGAGGATTACTTGCAAGGCAGGTCCATCCTCTACGAGGGTCCGGATGGGCGCGTCCATACGTGGGCAATGGCGGCAGGTGCAGGTGGGTTCCGTACTAGGTCCTCTATTATGGAACCTGGGGTACAATTGGGTCCTGCGAGGCGACCTTCTGCCACGAACGAAGGTCGTCTGCTTCGCCAACGACACACTCGTCGCGGCGAGAGCTAAAACGGGGGAGGAGGCGGCCCACCTTGCGTCGGTCGGCACCTCTTTGGTTGTCCGACGCATCCGCCTCCTGGGTTTGGATGTGGCCCTTGAAAAAACGAGGGCCATGAGTTTCCACGCCCCCCGTCGCAGGATCCCACCGGGGCTCCGAGTCCGAGTGGAGGGAGTTCGTATACCGGTCGAGGCGCATCTCAAGTACCTCGGCCTGGTTCTGGACCCCCGATGGAGTTTCGAGGAGCATTTTAAGCTTCTCGCTCCACGGTTGTGTGCCGCCGCAGCCGCACTTGGACGGGTCCTCCCTAATGTGGGAGGCCCAGGATCGGCGTGCCGTCGGCTCTATCACGGGGTGATAAGGTCGATGGCACTATACGGAGCCCCGGTATGGGCGGAGTGCCTCTCCCCCCGAACGGTGGCCCTCTTGCGACGTCCGCAGAGGGTCATAGCAACCCGGGCCGTGCGAGCTTATCGCACGGTCAGCCACGGCGCGGCCTGCGTTCTTGCGGGTCAAACGCCGTGGGATGTCGATGCACGCGTCCATTCGGAGGTGTATCGGCATCGGGTTGCTGTTCGAGAACGGGGGGGACGATCCGCTCCACAGGAGGTGGAGCGGGTTCGTACCCTGGCGCAGAGGGAGGCTCTGCGCCAGTGGGGTGAGGCACTCGCCTCCCCAGCTGCCGGCCACCGGACGATCGAGGCGATTCGTCCGGTGTTGGAGGAGTGGGTTGGGCGCCGGCAGGGCAGCCTCACATTCCGCATGGTGCAGGTACTGACCGGGCATGGCTGCTTCGGTCACTACCTGCACCGGGTCGCCCGTCGGGAGACACTGCCGAGCACACACTATTGGTGTGCCCGGCTTGGCGACGCCAGCGCAGCGAACTCAACGCTGCGCTGGGAGGTGGAAACCTCTCGCTGCCGAGCATGGTCGTGGCCATGCTCCGCGGCGAGGCGGAATGGGGAGCTGTCGCCTCCTTCTGCGAGGATGTCATCTCGCAGAAGGAGGCCGCGGAGAGGGAGCGGGAGGCTGATCCTCAAGCCGCTCCCATCCGCCGCAGACGGATAGGCAGGCGAAGGCGGGCATTCGCACAAGCGATGCCCGTCTAGTGACCCTGCCGTGAAGGCCTGCGTGCATGGTTGGCCCCGTGCACGCCGCCGTAAGGCCCTCCGTCTGGGGATTGCCCTGGTGTTCTCGGGCAATCCCCCCTTGGCGATAGCCCGACCAGTTGGTCGGGCTTGCCCGGGCGCGTGGGTAGTGGAGTCGCAGTGTGGACCTTACCTAGCGCGCCCAAGAGGGCAGGGAGAGCACCGGGGGGTTTTAGTGGGTAGGCCTGGCACTCTGCCGGGAGAGCCCCACACACGCTCGCCGTCTAGCCAACGGCGGGTACGGTGCGGTTACGCATTTCCCCACGAGAAAAAAAAAAAAAAAGGGGTCACTCTGCTGGTGACCTTCTATTTTACTTAACACATCGTTGGGCAGAGGCAATTGAAATGAAGGGGGAGACACTGGCAGTTAGTGTGGACATCGCGAAGGCCTTCGATCGGGTGTGGCACAAAGCGCTTCTCTCAAAACTTCCTTTGTATGGGCTTCTCGAGAAATTATGTGGATGGGACATTTAGTCCATTTCAACCCTACAAAGACACAGGTTTGCGCGTTCACCACCAAGCAAATGCCATTTGTCGTATCTCCTTGTTTTCAGAGCATTCCCCTAACTGCCTCAGCAAATATTCTGATCCTAGGTGTCGACGTATCGAGCAAAGTCCAGTTCCGTGGCCACATAGAGGGCAAGGCTAAATAAGCCTCCAAGAAGCTTGGTGTGCTCAATAGATCGAGACGGTATTTCACTTCGGCGCACCGCCTACAGCTTTACCAGAGCGCAAGTTCGGCCTCATATGGAATACAGTCCTCATCTTTGGGCAGGGACACCCTAATACCAGCTGAACTGCATTCAACGGAGAGCGACTCGAATCGTCGACTCTCAGGAAATTTCAAATCGGCTTGATATCTTGGCGCTACATAGAGATGTTGCTTCATTATGCGTCTTCTATAGTATTTATTAAGGGGAATGTTCAGGAAAATTGTTCCGACTCATACCTGCTGCCTCTTTCCGCCAACGAACGAACATGCGACGAACAATCCATGCCCATCACTTAGATGGCTGGCAGTCCATAACTGTGCATTTCTCTCAAAGTTTCCTGCCTCGCACAGTCAAACTTTGGAACAAATTATTATTTTCGCCTTCGGTATTTCCGGACCGATACGACCTTCAAACTTTCAATAAAAGAGCGTATTCCTACCTTAAAGGCCGGCAACGCACTTGTAACTCCTCTGGGGTTGCGGGTGTCCATGGGCTACGGTAATCACTTACCATCAGGTGATACGTCTGCTCGTTTGACCCATATCCCATAAAAAAAACTTCACGTCAATACTTACTGTACTTCTTTTATACCAATGTACTCGACTTAAAATTTCGGGCAATGGATGAGAATACTTACAATTTTTTTATTTGTAACTTTGCATTTTAATTTAAAATGTTTAGCATGTTTTTTTTTATTTAAAAATCAATTCAAGAAAATATTAGTCTCGGGCGGGAATCGAACCCGCGCCGTCAACATACCACGTTGACATCTTAACCACAGGGGCCACCGAGCTCTTACCAGCTCCGACGAAATGTCAACTGTGTCGATATTTTTTGTACTTTGACCCAAAGTAGACTTTATTCAGTTTTAATAACTAATGTATCAACATTCACGCGACGTTCTTTCTCCACGTTCTGTTCCACCTGGAACATAGAAATAAAATTCAAATCAGCATCTCCGGGACAATGCTATAGGCGACAAATCACTGACCCAGTTGCCGGAAGAAGCCTGGAAGTCCATTGCATGGTGCGTCGCAATAATTGAAACTCCTTACCCTCATTTCCCTTATTCCCTTATTATTTAAAATTTATAAACGTACAATGTCAGAAACGACAAAAAATATCGAATGTCTCTAAAATCGTTGGCCGATACACAGGCTTAATTTATTCATAGCAGCACCCACGAGGAGCTCAAAAGCCGCTGTCATCACAACCTTGGCCTGAATCCTTTTCAGTTATCTACAAAATCATACGAAGCCTATTGTACACGAACGAGCTTTTGACTGAATTAATTGAAGGGGATTTATTTATACTACATATAAAAGTTGTATCGAGTTTTATTGTATTAATCCAAAATCGTGATAAGGGTTTCAAGATATAGCTAGCGATTATGGTGCACTCTGGTTCGCCTAAAATTACTAGTTCTAATAACTTTTGGCTGAACCGTATTAGCCCAAACCACGGTAATGGGTGTGTAATGTTTGATATAATTACTGGTGATTTAACATACAAATATTATAATATCATTTCATATAATAACTGACTAAATAAAACATTTGATATAATTATATTTATAATTAATTTTAGATTCTCTAATTTCATGTCATATAATGAACATTTGATATTATTAGTTTTTTCACATAACACCAGCCCCGCTAGCACGTCCACCAAAACACGATATGATGAAGCGGTTTATCGCGGTGAACTGTCAAAATACAATAGGGTTTCGTCGTATTTTGACAGTTCACCGCCATAAATCGCTTTATCATATCGTGTTTTGGTAGACGTGCTACGGGGGCTGATGCTATAAAAACATGTTATATAACGCCTGTTCGTTTACAATGCATTTATTAACTTGCATGCAAGCATGCACCGTGCAAGCAAGTATGCGACGTGCAAATCCATCGAAGCATGTCCCGATAGCAGTTAGTCAGCAGCAGCAGCATGTCAGTTGTGCTATCAAGTTTGTCCATGGGTACTTGCTCAATAAAATGCCTGTAGTACTACCAGTTGGACTACGTAATAGGATCACGGGCAAAAAATGACTTCAATGGCTTATTATGAAGACAAGAATAATTTCTAAAAAGTTGTCAATTTTAATATTTATTTAATAAAAAATATATATTTTGAGAAGCTACATACAAACTCATTTTAGGAAACTATGTCGTTCACTTGAGCAGCAAAGTTTCTAGTTTAGTTGATGAGCCACATTGTTCGGAGCATCATTACTTTGCAGATCACAACAAACCACTCAGTCATCGGCCAGGAGCTTCCGGACATCTTAAAAAATACGTTTTGCACCTTATCGAGGGGCTCCGATAAATCACCCCATTTTTCACGCTTTCACACTCTCCTTTATGCTTCGTGAATGGACTCAATAATCAAGCGAAAACTTGGGAAAAGGTAAATCACTTTGTGCTTTATGGGGCGCAAGGGAAATTGTGTGCAAATTTCAGATAAGCATCGACTTGTTACGTGTTACACGTCATATTATGGCCGCGATCAATTCTGTTGTTTTGTCTCGTGAGACGTAGGCGGCGGCGGCGGCAGCAGCGGCGGAATTATGGGGAAATTTATTTGCTCTTCATAATCAGCTTTGTGGACTGCTGTCGGCGCAAATATTGGTAGCGTTTTCCTTGTTTGTGTAGCTAATATTATTGCTAGACGACGGCGCAGTAGTGAACGCGCGGTTTCACGAGTGCTAAAGTCTTAGGTACTCCGCTAGCACACCCTCGCCGCGAAACTTTTACTTAACGCGAAACTGCTTGACTGCAACATGAATTTACAGTGAATTCGATATCCATTTATAAAACAACATATTACTATCCTTTAGAAATTAGTCGACAGCCTTACAAACAGTGCGAAACAAACGCGGCACCGCAACAGAATGGTGGATCTATAGAAATCGACGAAACCGCGCTGGACAGGCATAGGATTATAATCAAAGCTATGCGTTAGAACAGGCGGTACCGCTTTTAAATCGCTTGTCATACAACGGAAAGATCCTGTCGAGACCGTCACGGTTATAGTTTCGCGGTAAAAGTGCCGTGCTAAGGCGAACTAACGATTGATGTGGTCAGGTTTGCATTGCAATAGGTGATTGAAATGTATAGACTATGGATCTGGTTCCATGCTCATTGAACTATTTTCACACCGCAGTGAATTATTTACAGTTGTGACATCACTTTACATGAAATTCAGCTCTGTTATGCGACGTATTCGGAACATTGATTACGTGGAGACAGCCCTCGTAAAATACTATAAGAACACAAGTTTTCCTTTTGATGCATATTGATAAGTAACTTTAGTATGAGCCTTGGTGGTGCTGTGTACTCGGTACTGGCCTTCTAATCGGAAGGTCCGTGGTTCGATTCTGCCATGTACCAATGTGTTTTTCGTTTTTGGAATTTCATATGTACGGTGAGAGAAAACATCGTAAGGTAACCTGCACACATCTGCGAAGAAATTCAAAGGTGTATGTGAAGTCGACCAATCCGCACTAGGCCTAAACACCGAGGGACTCGAGCCTACCCTAAGCAAAGGTAGGCTCGAGTCCCTCGGTGGCGACGTATATGAACTTTGATGATGATGATGAATTTTAGTATGAAGAGAAATCCACAAAAAATAAATAATATTGATAACTGTTATAAAGTATACACTGCAGAGTAATATGCTCCACAGTGTATTTGCAAATATATTTGAGCAGGCACGCACATCGATCTTTACCACAGAATCAGATCAATATTATGTAGCATCTCCACTGTCACCCGTCTGGTGTGATGTTGAGGTTGAGATCAAAGATGAAGTTTGAACTCGTTGTTAGATCGTTGAAGATTGACATTCGTTATTGGGATACCTTCTATCGCAAAATATGCCACGTAAACGGGCAAATCTTTTGATCGCGATGTCATACAAGTTTTATTTTTTCACAGCTGATAAAGCCGAAAGCTAAGAACGTAGACCCGAGTATGTGTTATAAAGGTCAGTTTGATATCTGTTCGTGTTGTTTAGTAAGTACTATTACTAATTCTGTGGTATTGTGTTCCTGAGATAAAAGGTTTTCACAGACCGACGGACATGGAAGGAAGCTTATATTTTTTTATACAACTAAGTTGGCATACAAGCATACTGCCCACCTGATGGTAAGTGGTAACAGTCATTTACAGTATGTACATGTGGTTTTTGTGAGATTATCAGCAAATCTACAATTCCCACAAGAACTACAGTGTTGCTAACTTGTGGCATATGTGTAAAGTCACGGTATCCAGTAATTTTACTGCCATATCTTACCCTTAAGGATGGAACACAGCAATGCAAAGCAAAAATGGGTAAGACGGAGGTACCCAAGCAGGCGACCCTGGTACCTATACAGTCCCACTTAAGGTCTCCATAATGGTTCCGTTTTTTCTTTTGGAGGTAAGGAACTCTAAAATTAATGCAGTACCTAAATCAAAAATCGATTAAAATGGGCCCGGTCTCGTAATAATCGGCGTTCTAGCAGAATTATCTCAGAGAAGTAATATTTTTTTTAGTTATTAAAAATGCAATGATGGAAATACATTTTTCATCTCCCCATCTCGGAAAAAGTATTTTTGCTATTCGATATCTGACCGCCAAAGCCGTTTTTATCCGCTTGAGGTTAAAGTAAATTTGAATTTAGAACATCGCGTGCACTAGGTATGTGATTTCAAAACATCATTAAACCTATTTACTTCCATCTCCATGGTACCGAATCATATAATCATACAACTTTTTTTTAAATTTGTTAAAAACTCAGACTCTGAACCTCCTTGGTGTACTTTTTTTTTAATTTGCTTTGCGCGCCCCATTTCGTTTTGACGACGTATTGTGCAATAAATAAATAATAAACTTGAAAACAAGTAAAAAAACGTATAATTTGTTATAAATAATATAAATATTTTTCTGTAATACTTACCTATCATAATGTTTTAGTAAATATGTACCTAAACTGAAATAAAAGTATCTGGTGATTGTAAATGTTTTATTTTGCATTTAGTCATTTCCTCGCTGAGGGGGGATGAAAAGTTACGTGTTGCACTCGAGTGCAAAGATTTTTCACCTTGTGCCCTTTTGATTCCCTCGCTATCGCTCAGGATTCTAATTTTAGAATCCTTCGCTTGCTCGGTCTTCAAAGTTGAGCAAAAAGCAACTTTGCACTCATGTATAACAAATAACTATTACGTTAATTTAGAGTGTAGGACTTGAAGTTTCCACAACACATTTTATCTCTTTACTTAAATGCTATTTTTAATGACTTTTTAAGGCTTTAAACGATAAGTTTTGATTGTATAAAATTTACCTATAATGATTTTATAAATACAGTTTTTTATTATTTGCCCTAATTGCTTGTTTCTAAGTGGTGAAAGTCTAATTACGCTAAAGGATGATTTCTTATAGAAAAAGTGAATTATTTAAAAAGTGGTAAAATTAATAAAATTAGAACAATTTTAACCCCTTTAGATAAGGAAATTAAAACATTTCAAAAAAAAAGTAACCAGTAAAGATTATTGTAGAAGATTTGAGAATAAATGTTTACTGAATATATTTCATGTTTTGGTCATATTTTTTACGTGACGAGTGCATGAATGAGTCCTTAAACGCGTGGGATGTAAATATGGGTATGTTTAAAGCCTAAAAAAGACATTAAAAACAGCATTTTAGTAAATAGTAAAATGTGTTATGGGAACTTAAGTCCTACACTCTAAATTAACGTAAAATGTATTTCCTTCTCTGATAATTCTGCTAGAACACCGATTATTACGAGACCGGGCCCTTAATGACATGTTTTCGTTCGTGAAACTAAAGATGCGCGATATGTAGCAATATGCTGTATCGATACGTAGCAATGCGATATATCGATATTTTGAATCGATACACGACCATACAATACGCATCGATATATTGTATCTCCAGGTAAAAAATATCTGCTTAAAATTATGTTTTGATTGAACCTGTAATATTAAACGTCCTTTATGTTTCGATAAGGAGAGATTAATGTAAACAAACTTTGCACCGACTGGCCTCTCAATGACAATTGTAAAATATTGTAATAATTATAATTTCCATGTTTAAGAAAATGAAGTCTTTTTTACTGTTCGAACTAATACTTTTATTTTATTTTAACCTGTTTAAAAAATGGATAAATATCGTATGTATCGATACGAGACGTTGCGATATATCGCTGAATCGATACGTTCGATTGCGATACGTATCGATACGCTGCATCGATACAAACGATTGTTTTGGCCATCTTTATCGTGAACCAGGCGAAGCGACAGTGCAGGGCTTGCACTGTCGCTTCGCCTGGTTGCACTGCAAGCTATACAAGTATCAACCATAGTGTAATGCAAAAATGAAACGAAATGAAGGAAAGTATTAAGAAAATATGGGTTCTTATTTTTAAATTATAGTCTTAAATAATATCTATGCTATTGATTTTCAACAAAATTTTGCGACAAAATTGTCTATAGTTTTATTTTCACGCTGCAACAAAAATGTGTAGTCGTGTATCAAATCAGCCCCCAAACCATGATCACCAAAAACAATATTAAAACCGCACTGAGAGCGGGATGGCGCTATACGCAGCAAGAGCGGTGTCTCTGTTTCAGTCTTGTTTTAACCTTGCTACGAGTATAAACGATCATGGTTAGACCCCAGAGCGTCGTCGGTGGCGCTGCGGACTCGGCACTTGCCATCCAATCGGGAGGTCCGGGGTTTGAAACCATCTAAATGAGCTGTTATGAATCATAACAGCTTCATCATAACATATGATGACGTATCAAACAATAACTTCCTATTTCGATGGTATTAAATCAAAATTCAATTAATAACAAAACAAGCTCCATTTCCATTTTTCACAAAACAAGTAACTGTACTATGTAGGTACACGGGTCTATGCCTATTGTTGGGTTTTACGGAACAATGCGAATTGTGCAGTTGAAAATCTACAAAGGAAAGATAAAAAAGACACAATGTTTATTGTTTTTCATTCCTGTGTGATAATAATAGAGCTAAATAGTGAGCGTGATAATAATAGTGGCAAAACTTGGATGAAAGAAGCAATATTATTATACGCTCATAAAGGCACTATAAAACTATGTGCATTCAAAGAAACACAATATCAAAACGGATTTTATTTATTGACAATGCCAGATTCTGACCCGCCATTTACAGTAATATGAAATATATGAAAAAATCTATATGAATTTTTATCTCGTACTGATTTCATTATTACTTTTTAAAACTTGCGGATATTGAATAAATATTAAAATAATATGTACCTACTATTTCCGTTGGGGGAAGAACGAAGAAATGACAAATGCGTCTTGTTGTACGACGTAAAAACAGAATAAAATATCAATCAAGTTTTCGAAAAATGTCGTTCTCTTTTTTTAACATTATGGATCTTATGTGCATATTGGTTGTAAGTTATTAATGTTTATAAATAAGTTTTTAACAATTCTAGTTCCTTTAATTTTTTATTTGCATACGCATAATTAAGGAGTACCTATGTGAAACTAAACCACACCCCGGACACTCCATACAACGTTCGCAAATCAATAACCTATTACTACTACTTAAGCAAATGACGTTTGTACACGCGCAAATGTGTGCGTGGAATCTGATAGGGCTGAGTGCGCGGTTATCAATTGAAATGACGCGGGAAGTGCAGCGGCTGCGTTCTCTTTTACCCGCATATCGCTGTCTCTGTTATCGGCCGGCGCTCGCGTCTACTCGCCCGAGCGATCGCGCGCGCCCTTTTTTATGTCAGTGATGTCTACAACGAAGTGCGGGGTGGGGTGAGGTATTTGAAGTGAGTGCGGGGAGGTGAGTGGCCGTTCTGTACGTAGTACTATTCTGTGACTAAACGCCAATTCTGGATTGATATTGTTTGACATTTACTTTTCTTATGACTCTGTGGTGTAGTGAACTGATGACAAAATAATGACAAAATGAATGAAACAAAGACGGTTTTGCTTTACCAATATTGCTTATTTAAAAGATCTCGCAAATAGGGAATATATATATGATATACTTATTCGTTAGTAACGATAGATATTTTTGTTAATCGGTATTGCAATTTTTTATTTAAGTACATTTACATTATATGAAGAGGAACGATTGGTAAGTTTGTTTGTTATGAATAAACTCAGAAACTGCTTAACCGATTATAAAATTATTTTACCTTAAGAAATAAACTGTAATATATTAGGTATATCTCTGATATCCCACACGATCGGAACCTATGTGGGAATAGATAATCTATTGTAAGGTACCGGTGGCAATTAAGGCCCACCTAAGAGAATATTGCTTTAAATCTGAGTATAATGCGTATAGGATGTCAAAAACATATTGTTTACATAGCTTGTACATGTTGCTGTAATAAATGGTGTCAAACAATTAAGAAAAGAATATTTTTAATAAGAAAATACACTTTTTAAAAACCCTTCTCAGGGGCCTTATTATACCACGGTAGTATATTAAAGCCCATAAAAAAATTGCTTTATTTTTACAGTGGGGATTGGAGTCGCTCACGTCCGTAGGTTTTACCCTCGAGACCCTACACGTGATCCCCGGGTGGTGCTAATCGAGTGACCAACTTCTGGTGGTAGGGCTTGAAAAACCCGACTGGCTAGCGACCACCGTGCGCATGACGTAAAACCCGTCAAGTGGGCATTTTGTGTCCGCGTTTCGGGATCAGTCATCGCACAGCCAGAGCTTGAGGGGTCGTTGCTGCGATTCGTGTGGTTTGTGTGGGCTTCCGTCGACCCAGTGCCAGGTTGACTGCGTTGACCCTCCGCCCAGGAAGACCCGAAGAAACGGCTGTTCCGCTGGCCGCCCGTGGTACAGTACAGGGGCCCAAGCGGACCTAACCAGTCCGTGAGGCTGCCCCACCATGCCACGCATAATCTCGGGGTGGTCCGTCGTGCCGGTTGGTGACCGGACGGTGGGTCCCGGCGACCACTTCCGGGGGGGTTCGGGGGCCCTTTCGTGCGGAGAGTCAGCGCAAATCAGCTGTCGGCTGTTCCCTGGCGAAACAGGCCTACACACGTTAACTATGCTAATCGCTGCAACGACACCTCAATTTCACACCTCTCACTCCAACAAACATGTTAGCGCACAATATTAGGACTGGTCGTACAGCGGTGCACTATCCCACCAAAACACCACTATTCGAGGTGGGGCTCGCTAACATCCGCGGGCTCCATTCTAACCTCTTGGCTGTCCACCACCATCTTGAGACAGCCCGTCCAGCAATGCTGTTTTTGACAGAGACGCAAATTATATGCCCGGCCGATTCAAGCTACCTTAATTACCCCGGCTACGCTCTTGAGGAGTCCTTCAAGGCAAAGGCAGGTGTTTGCTTGTTCGTCCGGGCGGACGTTTGTTGTCGTCGCCTGCGCTGTTTGGAGGAACCTTCCTTTTCCCTCCTTGTGGTACACGTCGATTTTGGCACTCATTGCAGTGTCTACGTGTGCGTCTATCGTTCCCACCGTGGTGACTTGGAGACAACTCGACTTTTTGAACACCTAAGTCGGGTGGCAGATGACGCGCAGGAGCAATTTCCTTCCGCCGAGCTGGTGTTTTTAGGGGACTTCAATGCTCACCACGAGTTGTGGTTAAGTTCCTCTAAAACTGACCATGCGGGTAGGACTGCCCACGCATTCGCTCTCACGCACGACCTGACACAATTGGTTACCCAGCACACCAGGGTACCAGATATTATCGGTCAAGCGCCCTCTTTGTTGGACCTTCTGCTGACAAATCGCCCCGACGGATATCAGGTGGTGATTCGAGCTCCACTAGGATCTTCAGATCACTGCCTGGTATCCGTCTCAGTGCCTCAGGCGTCGCGACCGTCGCCTGTGGTTGCAGCACGCCGTCTGTGGCACTATGCGTCAGCAGATTGGGACGGTATGCGGGATTATTACGCGTCTGTCCCTTGGTGGCAGCGCTGTTTCAGTGGGATGGATCCGAACTCCTGCGCTACCTCTGTTGCTGACGAGATCAGATTAGGAATGGAATATTATATTCCACATTCCAATCTCGTCAGTAGAGGGAGACGTAACCTCTGGTTCAATCGCGAGTGTGCCTCTGCTGTTGAAAACAAACAGCTAGCTTACCGCGCTTGGATCAGAGGTCGAGCTTCTAGGGATCCCAATACTAACCTACTGAAAACAGCCTATAATAATGCCACCAAGTTGTGTAAGAGGGCTTACATTAGAGCGGATGCTCAGCGCATTGCACAAGTGGGTCAGGAACTGCTAGCGCACCCTACGGGTAGCCGTTCTTTCTGGCGCCTGGCCAAAGCTGTGCAATCAAACTTCTGCCAACCCTCGCTGCCACCGCTGAGACATGCCGATGGCTCACTTGCTCATCAGCCGCAGGAGAAAGCCGACCTCCTGGCAAAACTCTTCGCGGCCCATTCCCGTATCGATGACTGTGGTGCACAACCTCCGACACTGTCCCATTGTGGCAGCACTATGCCCGATATCCGCATCAGACAGCGAGATGTGCGGGCGGAGCTACAGTCGATTGATATTCGAAAAGCAAGTGGACCAGACGGCATTCCTGCGATTGTACTTAAGAAGTGTGCAGCGGAGTTGACTCCGGTCCTGACGCGTCTATACCGTCTGTCGTTCTCTGCTGGTTGTGTGCCGAAATCTTGGAAAGAGGCCAATGTCCAGCCGGTTCCCAAAAAGGGAGATCGTTCTGATCCGGCTAACTATCGCCCTATAGCCGTCACTTCCATTTTGTGTAAAATCATGGAGAGGATCCTTAACACCCAGCTGATCCGTTACCTGGAAGGTCACTCGTTGCTTAATGACCGTCAGTATGGGTTTCGTCCTAAACGGTCAACAGGTGACCTTCTAGCGTTCCTTTTGCACAAATGGGGTGAATCTATCGATAAGCGCGGCGAGTCTGTGGCTATTAGTCTCGACATCGCCAAAGCTTTTGATAGAGTCTGGCACAAGGCTCTCCTTTCCAAGCTTCCGGCATACGGATTGCCCGCTCAGTTCTGTACGTGGATTGCCAGCTTCCTCCACGAGCGTAGAATTCGCGTTGTCGTTGACGGCTGCGCTTCGCGGTTCGTGGCAGTGAATGCTGGTGTTCCACAAGGCTCCGTTCTATCCCCAACATTGTTTCTTCTGCATATCAATGACATGCTTTCCTTGGGAAGTATACATTGCTATGCAGACGACAGTACAGTGCATGGGGGATATCACGGAAGCTCAGGGGCTGCTCGTGGCAATATTGATAGGGAGAGGCAGAATCTTATCATTGAGCTCAACAGGACGCTGGACCTCATCTCCGAATGGGGTTCCAACAATCTTGTCGAGTTCAATGCTAAGAAAACACAGGTGTGCGCGTTCTCGGCGAAAAGGTCACCTTTCCTCCCCCCTCCTTCTCTTCAGGGCACAACCCTTCACACACAGAGTAACATCACCTTGCTCGGAATGAACATTCGCTGCGATCTGAACCCCAGAGACTACATCGAATCCGTTATAACTGCTGCCTCACGGAAACTCGGTGTCCTAAACAAGGTGCGTAGGTATTTTGCGCCGGACCAACTATGCCTGTTGTATAAAACTCAGGTTAGGTCTTGCGTGGAATATTGCTCGCACCTTTGGGACGGCTCCGCTCAGTACCTCCTCGATGCTCTGGACAGATTGCAGCGTCGCGCTATTCGAATAATTGGCGATGTAGAGGCAACTAACACCCTCGAGCCTCTGCAACTTCGTCGTGACATCGCCTCTCTTAGCGCCTTTTACCGAATGTTCCATGGGGAATGCTCTGAGGAGCTCTTTAACCTTATCCCTCCCTCTCCATTCCTTAACAGAAACACGCGTAAGGGCCTTCGGAGTCATCCGTACACTGTGTCCTCCTTTTCACACCGTACCAAGAAATTCCAAGATTCCTTCTTCTGTCGTTCATCCCACACTTGGAATTCTCTACCTGCGCACGTGTTTCCTCCATCCTACAACATGGGTTCCTTCAAAAGAGGTGTGAAAAAGCATCTTTTAGGCCGGCAAGGGGCGGGCAGGTAGGATAGTGGATGTCGTCCCTACTCTATCTGTCAACTCATTTGGGCCTCTTTCACCGCTTTACATCAGGCGGGAGGAGGTCATTTGCCGGGCCTTACATAAAAAAAAAAAAAAAAAAAACAGTAAATCGTCCTAAATTTACCTAGAAATAAGTTAAAATAAAAGTAAATTGTTGTTTTTAACTTATTTAATCATTTTCCTTTATTTATTAAACGTGGGCCTCATCGCCGTCTTAATATTAATCGTAGACAATTTAGTTTCAAGGAACTAGTGGTCTTAATTAAGGTACTTAGTACAATCACAACATGTTCTGTAACTTTGAAAACTTAAATAATCAGTTCTTTTCTTATTAAACAGAACAAAATAATTACTTTTATATTAATTTTTAAGACTTAAAATCAGACTTCAATTAAAGGTACCTAACTCAGTTCTTTAGTATCACAATCATATTCCTAGAATCAAAAAATAGACTCTGAAGAGAGAAACAAACAAAAAAATATCTTTATATGATTTCGGAGAGTTCGTCTTGGAGTGTTGTAACGTTCAGCTGCAGCTCGTTGCGTCAGCTGCCCTCGTTCTATTGCCGCCAAGTAAATTGTCTTCTGTCCACTGAGCTCTCTTTGGAGGCATTTTAATCAAAATCTGTAACAATGTTACACATATATTGATAGTAAAATTCACATAGTACATTGACCTAGAACACAAAAAAATCCAATCTGATACTCAAATATTAAGAGGCCAATAAGGCCCAAGTACCGTTATAATGGGCCTTATTAACCTCATGCCACGTTTTTACAAAATAACCTAATAAACCTAAAAAATATTTCTCTGGCTAGGGAAAACCATATCCATTGTATTGTATAAGACATACTTAAGATAATAAACACAGCGTTATTAGTCAATTATTGAATTAAACATAAAAATACTTACAGTTTCTTGGTATGAAAATTATAAAACTGCACAGTAGCCGGTCACTTCATCAACGCATCGCACGTGACTGGCAAGATGGCGGCGCTAGCGTCTTCGGACCAATACGGAAACATTCACACCGACATTGTGCACGTATGCGTAAACAGTGAAGTGCCATAGAAATGTTTTTCCGCGAAATTTGAAATGCGGGCCTTATTACCCCCTGGGCCTTATTTACCTCAGGTACCTTAATAGGCTCAATAATTTATCGACAATATCGATTGATTTAACTCAACAATTAATAATGGGCTATTAATATATTTACCTACTTTAATTATCGTAAAACGGACGAATAGGTACCTAGCCACTACTTATTTATTAGAATTATGAAAGCGCCTAACTATTAATTTATTGCAATTACAGTTTTCTGCACAAATGCAGTTCGAGAAACGTAAGATAATTGTTCTCGTTTTGGTATATTATAAAAAAACCGCAACATCTAGAGAATTTATAACTTTTATGTTTTAATGACCAATAATATATAAAAGTACAGCTATCAAATGTCGTTTATCGCATTCGTGTAAATCAATTTTATGGGGTGGGGCAAACTTCTATAGAACTTCTGGCATTGTCATTTAGAACACATTTTACACAAGTAAAGTACAGGTGACAAGGCGATACTTAACTATAAGTAGTTATTATAATTATATATTTTATTTTAGTCAACCGTTAAAACTTTATAGAAAGAACTATTTAGTCATAATTAACAGAAAACTCCTCTTTTGTTATGTTAATCCGGCACGATGAGTTTAATGAAACGAATGAACAAAATTCAAAAATTCAAAATTCAAAAATCTTTATTCAACTTAGGCCTTTACAGGCACTTATTGACGTCAAAACATTCTAATTTAAAGGAAATATATTTAACCTTGTATGTGCATACATCCTGAATATACCTACTCAAGATGTCTGCAAATACAAGTAGCAATGAAAAAAAAAGTTGAATCTACACCTGTTCGGAAATTGGGAGAGCCTTCTCGAGAAGAACAGGCAAGAAACTCGATAGGTCAAATTTTTTATCTCCTCTTTTAAATCGCCATTTACAATTTTGGTTTTGTTACATGTTCATTGAAAGTAAAAAAAATACAATCGGTATGATTAAAATGTCAAAAAAATAAGTTATAGACTTATACACTAATCATAATACAATAAATTATGTCGTTACCAAACATATGATAACTTGGTCTGATTCAAAATCAGTGTCAGTTCTTTTCCTGAACATATTTCTTGTGTAATATGCGGTGATGAAGGATCACCTTTTTTCGGAATAATTGTGATTGAAATTATGTCGTGGTAATCAGACCTAATATCCCATTCAGTGAATGGATAATGATTATTGACACTGTTTGTTGAGTTCTGATTTAAGTGGTCTAGGTCATCAATTTAAATCTAGCAAATGTACAGATAATTTTTATTTAAAAAGCTTTTTTTTTTCGCAAATTTTATTTATTTGCAGTTAGTTCGACTTAATATATCAACATGTCCCATAGCATAATTTATCGTAAGGTAGGTAAGTATTACATACAAGGATAAATCACAGTTAACACGAGACGCCACGTTGCCGCCACACGCAAAAACCCGTTGAAGTCAAAGTAAAATATTCGTTTTGCTTATCGCTAATCGATAAAAGTGTGATAATTCGCTAACCTAGTGAATTTTATATCACCTACAATAAAATGACAGATAGCAGTCACCAAAATACATACCTACAGGGGACGCATTTTTGAAACAATGAAATTCAAATTCGCATTCGAAATCGTAAGATTCGCATTCGAATTACCAAATTCACTATTTTTGAAGTTTCATTCGGTGAAATCTGTAACGAGTGGTCCTACCCACTCGTTGATTTCTACTAGTAGAATATACGCAACGTAATATAAGTTCCGTTTTACATGCGATTTATCACTGGTTTTTTAAATAAATGAGCTATTACAATGTTACTGCGTACCGGATTAAATTTTTTCTGCGTAACGGTTTCTAACATAGAATTTGTTTTTATTGACAAATACTGAATTCGAGTGATTCAAAAATCCTTAAAATTGGGAACAGTAGAAAATAATTTCGCACGTGATTTGTATTCGTGTTCGAATTCAAGATTCATTTCTAATGATTCAAAAATGCGTCTCCAGTTCAGCCGCCGAAAGAATGTTTTTTGGACAGATTCTTGTATTGGTTCCTGTCCATAGATTAACGTGTATTTTTGGATTATCTAAAACACAGTTATCGAAAATCAAATATACGTTAAAACTTGTATTAGTTTATGTATACTGCTTTAACAACAATTTAATCGTAGTTTTATGGTAAATGAATAAATAAAAAAACTCTAATTAAGTATATTAGACAAAAGGAACTACTAACAGGCCCGGTCAAAAACGCATGCTCTCGGCGGCTTAACTGTTGTGATAGATGACAAGAACAATCGAGAAGTGTAGCGTTATTTTCCATACAAAATTACCATTATTACTTCATATTATTTTTAGCTTTTTTTGGGCGGGGGAAACTCTTTACGATTCGACAAAGGACAGAAAAGCTGACAAGGCCGCCCCTTGGATATGTCATTGGACTCGGGTATAAACCCCAAACCTGGCTAAACCACCCTCCAGTAACTTCCACCCATGGAGGCACGTTTGGAATCGGACTAGCCATTCTCCGAACGATGGTCACAATACCCAACCTAACCTCACCTACAGCTTCGAGTTTTATCCCATAAGTTATTTTCTTGTTTTATTGTGTGTTGTACGAAAATGGAAACACGGCCTTATAATTAACATTTCGCAAAAAAATTATAATACTTGCTTATTTATACTATTACTTTTAAATAAACAGCCATTTTTATTTATAATTATACTCGGCTTCGTCCTCGGGATTAGCAAATAATACTTGTAGTAACGCCTAGTGATACGCCAGTCACGCACTTTATTTGAGGGTAGAAATAAAAATGAGTCTCACGTCAACAAGGTGGGCGACGTATCCGCTCGCTTCATTCGCTTTTTAGTGCTCGCCACGATCACACTCTCGCGTCTTAAAAGTTTTTACTTTAAGTGAGGTAGTGCTTATTTATAATGCCTAAGCGGAAAAGTGAGGAGGATTGTCAAATCTGGGACACGATTCTCATGCATTCGAAAAAAGTTCACATTCGTAAAAATGTTCGAAATTCGAATTTTTTTCAAAGAAACCACAGTTTGTGTATTCTCAGAATTGTGTAAGTTTAAAAAACTCGAAGTGTTACGAAGATGCCGTACACGGAGTCCTTCCAGCTTACCCGACAGGCGTTCCCGCTCGGAGTCTCAAGGTTAGTCATTGTGTGAATAAGTGCATTTATTAGTGACTATGGCCGAAAATGTCTTTTCTATTTGCTGCCCGTACAATGCTCGTTTGATAACGGGCAGAAGTATGATAAGTCAGCCATATTGTTATATTCTCATAAGTACTAGAAAAACTTAATTAGTTAATGACGAATTATACCTATAATGGTAAATTTGTCACGTCTTAATTTTTTACTGGTTTCCTCTGAAATGAAGTTTTATAATCCAATGAAATAGTTTTACGAAAACTGTTAAATAAGATTTATTTCATACCTACCTAGTGGGCTTATGTATAAATAAGCCCTTTTGTGTGAATTTTTATGACACTATATCTCTAAGAAGAAAGTTTACTAAATAATAGTTATTACTACAGTGATTATTCACTAAACTGGGCTTGCGTACCTCTCTTTGGGGTTGCACTACCCAATAATAATTTTGCGAACAGTATTTTAGGATTGTTCCTTAAATGATCCTTATCTTAAATGGTCCTTAAATGATTAGCAGTAATAATAATTATCCAATCGTAACATGCACCTACTTTTTATGATTATATACTAAAGAATAAATACAGTATATACATAGTGGTAATGGTTACCTATCCTGGTTTGCGTACTTCTCTTTGGAGCTGTACTACCCTATAAATTAGTCTCGCGAACAGTACTTTGGTCTGTTTCATGACTAATGGAGATATCGGTGTATTCATAGTGGCAATGGTTACATATCCGGGTTTGCGTACTTCTCTTTGGAGCTGTACTACCCTATAAATTAGTCTCGCGAACAGTACTTTGGTCTGTTTCATGACTAATGGAGATATCGGTGGTTTTCAGAACAAGAAGATCGGTAATACGAAATGAAGCATTTCATGATTTATTATGCCATGTCATACGATGAAAGATTTATAATTGGCCTACTGCTCGATGGGATTATTGGTTCTGAGCCACGTTCGGAGATGCAGGTCGACCTCGACCCAGAACCCGCCGAAGTGGCTACGCTCAGTGCGAGCCCGCCGTTTATATATTCTGTGCCGTCATGACGGTCACCCCCGTGGTGGTCGCCACCACCGCCACCACCGCCGCCGCCGGTGCGCCTGAGCAACTGACGGATACCGACGAGCCTGGGTCAGCTAATGCGATGCTAAACACCACAATACTTGAAATATTGGGCGAGGATCCAACTATTTCGAATACTTTTGGAGCCGACATTCACAAAGACTTTGCAGTTAAGTTGGAACACACATTAATGTGAAATACCTTTCGCCGAGTAACTGCAAACTAATTAATGCTTCCGTAGGTACTGAATGCCAAAATTAAGGTGGCTATCTCCGATATAAACGCTAAACGTTATAAAAATATCGAAATTAGGCAAAAACAAGTTTCTACGGCTATTTCATGCTTGAACCAAGCTATTAGTTCGCTGACCTCGAAAAATAACAGTGACCCAGAATTAATAAAAATGTTGATGGACACAGAACGTATTCTCTGTGACTTACAGTACCGGATTCAGTCATACGACGGAATTTTATTCTGTCTTCGCTTAAAAAGGACATGAAAGACGAGCTTCAAAATACTTAACCATTTTTTATTCATTCATTAGGCGAAAACCTGTCAGAAATTATTAAGACTGCAAAGGCGATAAATAAATAGGGTGCAGAGTTAAAAACTTCATTGCATAAGCCACAAACAAAAAAAAAGGCGTCTGCACCGACGCCTAGCACCTCCAGGAATAATTAAACTGGAAGGGCCCTTATCCTACACGGAAGCAGTCAAATCGTCCGAAGACGAAGGAGCCCCCTGCCAATAGAGGTCGGCCATCGAGCTCATCGAGACATTCGCAGCAGCCGCCCGCCGCCACGCGATCGCTGCAAAATCCAGTAAAATATGCAGGCACTTTGCCTCTTTTTATGACCAATGGTCTCTTATAACTAAGAATGCAGAAATTCTATCCTGCATCAAGGGATACGAAATCCCATTCACTAGTCCCGTTAACCAATTACCTGTTCCAAAGGTGAAACATTATTTAGCCACAGAAAGAGATGATTTCAATTAAGCTATTCATGACTTGTTAGCTAATGGTGCTATTTCAAAATGCCAACCTACTGAAGAGCAATTTTTATCAAGTATATTCTGGTACCTAAGCCAAATGGTAAACATCGTTTCATCCTGAATTAAAAAAAAACAAATAAATTTATAAAAGCAGATCATTTAAAAATTGAAAATTTACCCTCAGTGCTAAAATTTATAACAAAAAATTGTTTCATGACAAAAATAGATTTAAAAGATGCCTTTTATTTAATAATTATTGACCCTAATTCAAGAAAATATTTAAGATTTCAAATTGAACAAGAACTATTTGGCTTGAGTACTGCACCATCAAGGCAATGAAACCAATTGTCCGATTCTGCGGACCTAAAATCAACTAATTATTGGCTAATGGGACACTCTTACGATAGTTGTTTGTATAATACTATACAAACCAAAAAATTCTCTCTTTAATTTTAATTAACGAGGACAAAAGTTTAATGATACCTAGTAATATATGTACATTTTTAAGGTTTCGTTCTAATCTAGACTAAAAATTTCCAGATCACAAATCAGAAATTAAAAAGAAAATGGTTAAGTCTTAAAAGATGTTGAATACGTCAATTCGCACAAATAGTCGAATTACTAGTCTCAGTTTGCCCGGCTGTAGAATACAGCTAGCCTTATACTAAAATATTCGAGCGCATTAAGTAATTAAACTTAAAATCATCATTAATGATAATTATGATAAATTTATAAATATCCCTAGGAATGACGCAATACAAATACCGTTTTGTAAAATCAAACATGATACACAAATGATCTGGAAATTTTCTCAGACGCCTCAAATACGGGGCTGTACGTGGCAAAGAGAAGGTTAGCGGGTTGTGGAGCATTCAGGAGAGAACACAACACATTAACTACCTAGAAATTCTATCTGCTTTTCTAAGATTAAAAGTGTTCGCCAAAAATGTAAGTAGTTGTCAAACTCCGCATCGACAACACTACAGTAATCTCTTACATCAATACAATGGGGGGTATTCAGTTCCCCCACTTCACTGACACCACTCGTCAACTATGGCAGTGGTGTGAATGTCGCAATACCTTTGTATGTTATGGCTTATTACATTAGCTCATCAGATAATATAACGGCAGATGCCGAATCAAGGCGCGTACAGCCTGACATAGAATCGACGACACGTTTAGCGCAAAGGTCGAGTGATCACCTACTGCGCAACGGGTCGCGGGTTCGATTCCCGTACGGGACAAATGTTTTATGGCCTACAGAAATTTGTTCCGGTCTGGGCGTATGTGCATGTGATATTCTATTTTTGTAACTGCACCCACGAGACAGGAGAAAATCCTAGTGTAGGGCGACGTATTTAAAAAAAAATGGAGTTAGCGGACTGGGCATATCAGGAAATTGTCTCATCCTATGGGACACCTCAAGTAGACATATTCGCTAGTCAAATAAATACTAAATGCACTGATTATGTCTCCTGGCATAGATGCATTTCCTGGGACGATTTTAATTTTTATGCTTTCACCCCGTTCTCTGTCATGGTATAGCGGGGAACTTATGCGGACGGCGTGGAGTGTACCGCCGATATTAGCATCTATATCCCAAAGTTCCTTTAAACAATATAATGTTTATTTACGGCGCTGGTTCAATTACTGTAACGACAATAATTGTGACTTGTATAATCCTTCAATTCCACAAATAATTTATTTCAACAAACTATTATGAAGAGGGAGCTCAATATGGCACGCTTAACTCCTATAGATCCGCGCTCGCCCTGCTTAGGGGAAAATAATTTACGAGAAGATGACAGAGTAAAAAGATATTTTAAAGGAATATTTCGGTTACGCCCTCACTTGCCCAAATATGTGGGATACTTCAATAGTTATTAATTATGTCAGCCAATTTTACGCCAATGAAACATTGTCTTTTGAAAAACTTTCGAAAAAACTCATCACTCTCATTGCGCTGTTGACAGCACACAAAGTACAAACCTTGTCCTAGATTAATATTAAAAATATTGAAATCTTTCCTTCTCTTCATAAGTGCTAAAAAGCCTTATAATGCTGTCGGTTCCCAAACCTTAAGTCAGTGAATAAAGGACACACTGCGCGATAGCGTTTTTGATCTAAACATATTTACCGCGCACAGCACGCCGCTACATCCGCGGCTCATCACCTAGGTGTCGGCCTAGATCAAATAAGACGAACCGCTGGATGGAGCGGCTCTTCAAGCACATTCTATCGATTCTATAATAGAACCATAAGTAATGTCAATACTAATGGAAATAATTATTTTGCCAGAACAATTGTTAATAATACGAGTAATTCAAATGATGATTGATGTTTATTCTTATTAACATAAATTAACGAAAATTCAGGAATAAACAAAATATTTCACACTATTATCTCTAAAAGTCTACCAGCCTTACAAATAAACGTGGCATAAAGTTAAACTCGAGAATAAATTAAGAATAAGCAAAATGTCTACAAATAAACCAAGAATAACTTATACTGAGTATAACATTGACATTTCTATTGATACAAACGTTATTCCGAAGTTATACCAGCCCGCACCCTTGTATAAACCTAGTATAACTCGATTTGTGCTTGTTTGCTGTGGTCATTTGAGGTTATTATATTTAAATATAGTTAATGGATACACTAAAGTAGTCTTTATTCACTGTTAAAAATTAACAAAGTTCAAATGAGATCAATCATCATCATCATTTCAGCCAACAGACGCCCTCTTTTGGAAACAGGCTTCCCCCAAGGATCTCCATACCGATCGGTCCTGCGCCTCTCGCATCCAGCGGCTTCCCGCGACCTTCATCAGGTCGTCGGTCCACCTTTTGGGGGGCTTACCAACGCGGCGTCTCTTACGGATCTCATCATTACTTATCGTTCACGTAAAGAAACTCCGAGCATAGCCATCTCCACCCCTCCTCCCCCAAATTAATGAGATCAATACAGTTAAAGATTTTGTCGGAGCTGATAAGAGCTCGGTGGTCGAAGTGGTCAAAGCGTCAATACGGTACGTTGGAGACACGGGTTCGATCCCCGCCCGAGACGAAGTTTATTTATTGATTTATGCAGCATTTTTGAAAAAAAAAAACAAAGTTCTTTATCGAAATTTAACTATTTTCAAATTAATATAATTATTTACACGAAAGTATAAACAAATATAAGAATATGGAAATGAAACCAATCCACAAAACGGTCGCCCGGTCGAAAAACTGACAGCTTTCACAGATAAAATGTTACTTTTTTGTACATTTCTCTTTGATTGCGCTGTTGCCATATTGTGCATTTTGATAGATCGGAAGAAGAGCTATACCGAAGATAAACCTCGTTTATTTGTCAAAAAATATTTTAGAGTTATTCTCGTTTTATACTAAGTATAACTATACCTAGTATAAGGGTGGAATAAATGTGGTATAACTCATTTTTATTTGTAAGAGTGTACAAGTATTATTTGCAAATCCCGAGGACGAAGCCGAGTATAATTAATGATTAAACGAACTTACCTGTACGTGAACTTCAATCATAATTATACGAAGGCTTCGTCCGAAGGGATTAGCAACCCTCCCTCCCAACTACAAGTCCCCTTTTTTGTGTGAAATATTCCGGATGCGGCTACTCTAAACTAAATGAAGCGAGCGGATAGGTCGCCCACCTTGTTGACGTGAGACTCATTTTAAATTTTATTTATACCCTCAAATAAAGTGCGTGACTGGCGTATCACTAGGCGTTACTACAAGTATTATTTGCTAATCCCTTCGGACGAAGCCTTCGTATAATTACGATTGAACTTCACGTACAGGTAAGTTCGTTTAATCATTAATTATAATCCTACACTAATAAAGTTCAAATATCATTTCATATATTTATCACTTATTTCTCTAAACTATATATTATAAACTCTTGTCAGGCGTGGGTAAGTGATGTAGTATAGTGCGGAACCAGGACGCATGTATTCACGTTACGAACTGTACACGAGCAGTACACAAAATTCGTGTATATATTGTAATCACCGATTTAAAAATAACATTACAATACCGGGTGTAACGGAATACCGCAATAATATTTTGGGTTGTAGATTAACAAAAAAAAAATTTATGACTATTCTTTGTATTTTTATTATATGCCTACTTTCGATTTAATACGCTTAAGGCGCTATATCGAAAATATTGGTTATTTTTAATGTAATGTCATAGGTAACTGAGAGATCTTACAGATCTGAAAGTCAAATATGTGTTTCTTCATATCTTTAGCTAGTCACGTACAGAACCGAAAACGCGATTTAAAGATTTTGCCTCGATACTTTTTATTTTTGAAATTACCTCTTAAAAATATGAATATTCAGGATTACTAGTAAACGGTGTTAGGTATTCATTAAAAAGTTCCTTAAATAGGTAGCCATCATCAGTATCTAGAATCGTACAGAAGCATTTTTTTCTAATCATTATAGTTATTTTTTAATAAAACAATTTGTATTTTGTCGCTTACGTCGATAATTTCTAAACGATCTGATTGCATGCGGGCGCAACGCATTCACGACTTTGTTGACATAGATATAAAGACTAGCTGCTTGAGCACGGGGGGCGTCCCGCGTTCACGTATAGACCACGCCTCCCATTGTTTGATTCATTTTCGATGTAGCGCCTTAACAGTTCAGCGTATTAAATCGAAAGTAGGCATATAATAAAAATACAAAGAATAGTCATAAAACATTTTTTTTTGTTAATTAACAACCTTAAATATTATTGCGGTATCCCGTTACACCCGGTATATACGCAACCAGTTTCCTATGACTGCGTTTTGGCCTTGTATAGATTGGAAATACGCGCCGACTCGGTTGCTCTACGGGGCCACGCGGCCCACAGACTCTAAATACGTTTTTGAATGCTATAACCGCTTGGTGGTCTTTTTTTGTAGGTCTCCCCCTACAAAAAAGACCACAAGCGGCTATATGCCGAATAGGGGGAGAGGAGAAGTGCACCCTAAATCTTCACTTTCTGTCTTAAAACAATCGCTTGATATTTCACTGTGGGAAACGCTTGTATCCCCAGTGCGTGATAACTGTTCGGATCAATAGGGTTTGACCCACCGTGGCTCTAATGGGAAGTTTTCTTTTTTCGCATTGCGCTTTACGTGTGTTGCTGAGATATAACGCTTTTATTGTTATTTAATTTTTGACGTCATTAAAAAAAGGATAACTATTGATATCGCATGATAATTATTGGATTTGTCTCTTCTGACAAATCGATCACCTACTTGGCGCGTATGCAACGAGGATCTCGGTAATAACCATCCAAGTATAAGGGCCGATAGCCGTATGTAAACGTAATTTACTCCACTCATCTTCTGCGTTACAGCACGAACAGTGTAATCAATAAAAAAAAATATGTCACACCGTTCGGCAGAAAATGTGCCAAGGGGCAATTAATACACATACAACGCGACCAAAGACTATGGAGGGTAAAGGTAAGGAGAACTGTTTCTGTTGTGAAAAAGTATCCATCAAACTACGTTAAATGAGGGTGGTGCATGGATGGCGTCAAAGTAACTACAAATTAATTCTATACTCGCCATATCGTACTCCATCAACAACTACTACTACGAGCATTCATAGCACACCCTTGCCTACGCTAGCGCCATCTAATTTAAAGCAGTTTGACGGACACTTTTTCACAACAGAGACATCATACAGGACATCATACACGACAGATGCCCTACCGCCTAACTCATAGCGATGCACTCGCTATCTTTATCGTTTTCACCTGTGACATTAGAACTATGGTTCATACCAAAGACACTAATGGCCGTTTTCACCAAACTCTTCTTAGCTTAGGTGACTCTTAGTTGGCATGCTGTCACATTCTTTCCATTAAAGACTAAAAGTGACAGCATATGTCTTAGGGGCTTGCTAAGCTAAGTTATGGTTGGTGAAATCGGCCATAAGTCGCGTTTGAAGTTTTCTACGATATGCATTATTCTTTGATAAATAATTATTCTATAGGTACGCTAAGTCAAAGTAAGATAAAATATTATTTACGAAAAGACAATTTATTGAAATCTTGGAACTCTCGTAAAATAACACTTCTTTTGACTAATTTTTACATGGCAATAAGAATAAAGTTAGTTCATTTGATATGATTATTATAAATATGATAATTTAGAAATATTTATGTAGGTACATACCTACGTGTTTAAAGACTATCGTCGTTGTGTTTTTAATCTTAGTTCATAGCAGCGTAAAAGTGCATTAGTGATTCCCCATTGAGCACCAGCTAACCGTGAAAACGACTGCTTAAATTATTCAAACAACTACTAAAGATACAAAGATCTTGGAGAGCGCTATTAGATATATTATGTATGCATTATTTTCTATCTTTGCAGTAATTTATGTATAATAAACTAACTTGCCAGTAAAATAAGTAGTCAGTTTTAATTTTACAAAATACGAGTATAATAGATGATGGCATTCCGTTATATTGTACTACAAGGAAACATGTTATTGAAATTAAAGATTACGTTATTGTTGATCTATAAGTCTTAACTCCTTTTCTTAAGAGAGAAAACGTAACATTATTCTGTATAAGTAATCAACCGAACTCAGAACTCAGAAAATTCAGTCAAGGAACAAATAAAATGCTATATTCTTGCGATCACATATTTACAAGTCGGTGGTACATTTTGAAATGTCACTCCAAATTTTTGTGCCATAATGTCATATGAAATCTCATGAGCAGTCTCCCACCCATCCCGTTCGGCAGCTTTCTGAGATCCGTACGAAGTCACCCACGCACCAGTCATCGGTATGTTTTCTTCAGCGCAAATTTTTCGTCTGTGGAAAAATCAAAGACAAGCTGTAAAACTACTGGACTACGGCAGACAACTTATAGCTCGAGTATGTTACAATACAAGTCATTATAGTTCAGGGGTTACAAAATTGAGAATCTGATTAACGCCACATCTAATTAACGTCCCACCTAGGTAGGATATTGATTTTAGGTGTTGTTGTCATTTAAGATTTGGGGTTGAACGTTTGCAAGTATGGAAATCAATAATTATTGAAGTTAGAAGGAGGATTTTTTGTATATAAGAAAGTTGATAATAAATTAGACATGATGGAATGTGTGTAAGCATTTTTAAAAATTCCTTATTAAAATGTAAAATAGGGGTTGAAAATTTGTTATTGGTTTGAGTATCACACCAACAGACTGCTTAAAGGTTTTCGACGGGACTTTTTATTAACTTTTGCTTTATCGTTTGAATGGTTTTAACTGAGTACGGAAAATATAGAATTCCCATGTGAAAAACGAAAATAGTGCAGGTGAAGCTGCGGGCTGGCGTGATATAATTATTATGTAAGTATATTATGTGATATTATTTGTGTTGACCTACAAATGATGCGGTCTAGACATATTCAAAAGGAATGTTATTAATCGAATTGCATATTTGACGACTGACGAGACGAGTGCCAATAATGTAGGTACCTAATTAAATATTATATTATGAATATTATGACTTATTCTGTAAAAAGTAATTAAAGTCAAAAATTTGAAAAAGACATGCCAACATTGATTTACTACCAAACGTAAATAACGCATGAACGTTCGAAAAGTGGGCCGGTGAAGAACTGCTTCGTGCAGTTCTTTTCCATGCGTTGGAGCGACAACGCGATAAGCAATTTTGAGCATTATGTTTGAGACTATAAAGTTGATATTTTCTTGTAGCAATTACTAAAACGTCAAATTTAATGTGGCTAGGTATGAAATGATGTAACTGCACACGGTTGTACTTCAAATAGTTGCCGTAATAATAAAGAATAAGGTTGAATTCGATAAATACGTTACTTTCTTTACGGTAATTTTAATTCGGGTGTGCATATTCAACTACCTATTTAACAGCGTACAAATGTATAGTCGATTAGGTGACAGATTTCAAGCGCGTTTTTGTATGAAGTGCTCTATCTACGTTTGGTAGTAAATCAATGCATGCCAAGCATATACAAAAGGCATAGGGAACCATTTGTAATATACGCTTAAAGTAGCCTCCAGTAGCCTCCGGTTATTCCGCTTTCATAAATTATGGAAGGAACTATTCGAAATCATTTAAAAAAAATCAGTCGACCGGAAACCGAGAAGTGGGTCAAAGGAGAATGACCAAAATTCTGTTTTTGTTGCACATTAACCATTTATACCCCAAAAATCGTTTTTGCAAATATGATTGATAACCACTTATTTTTACTTAAAATTTTATGTGGGGGTAAAAAGTAGATTTTAAAGAATCGAATGATAAAATCCGGTAATTTACGGAGATCTTCATATAACCATAGATTAAAGAACGGAGTGGCTATTCGGACCCAGGTCCATATAAAAGTCGATTGCTATTCGAACCCGGGGCCCTACCGCCTAACTCATAGCGATTAACGATGGCGATAGTGAGTGCACTCGCTTCGAGACTGAAATAGGTGTGAGCAGCACACACCCATTTCAGTCTCTAACTATTGGCGACTGTAACCTATAAAACAATCTAGATACTATTAAGTAATATTGAGTCAGTCAGTGATGAAAGTCAGTTTGCTTAAGATTTTTAATTTGCGATATAAATGTACGTTCAGTTAATGTTTACAAGACCTCTATTTTTAACCGACTTCAAAAAAGGAGGTTATTCAATTTGACCGTATACTTAGTCTGGCCATAAATACTGTTACACTTAAAAATAAAAAAATATTACATTTGAATTTCGAATCTGTCATTTTTATACGGTTGTTCATTGTGTTTTCTCATTTTGGCGCCAATACATTTTATAATATTTTGCGATATTAAAATGGAGTGGGGTGATAAAGAGAACCAAATCGCTGTGATTGCATTACACAAAGTAGGTATGGAGCCAAATGCAATTTTTAAAACTCTCCATACCCTTGGTATTAGTAAAATGTTTGTGTACCGGGCTATTAGTAGGTACAATGAGACTTCCTCTGTTTGTGATAGAAAAAGATCTGGCCGTCCACGTAGTGTTCGTACGAAAAAGGTGGTCAAAGCAGTAAGGGAAAGAATTCGAAGAAATCCTGTCCGAAAGCAAAAGATTTTATCTCGGGAAATGAAGATAGCACCTAGAACCATGTCACGTATTTTAAAAGATGACTTAGGACTTGCAGCCTATAAGAGACGCACTGGTCACTTCTTAACTGATAATTTAAAGAAGAATAGGGTGGTAAAATCGAAACAACTACTGAAGCGGTACGCAAAGGGAGGTCACAGAAAAATTTTGTTTACGGATGAGAAAATTTTTACAATAGAGCAACATTTTAACAAACAAAATGACCGTATTTATGGTCAAAGCTCTAAGGAAGCTTCCCAATTAGTCGACAGAGTGCAACGTGGACATTATCCGAGTTCAGTGATGGTTTGGTGGGGTGTTAGCTATGAAGGAGTGTGTTCACGCTCGAGGAAGAGCGAGTGGCGGCACTGCATTCTAGTCTGTGCAGTGACAGCTTTTTTGGCGGCCGGCCGCATGTGATATGTCAGTTGAGTCGAGTCGAAATGTCATGACATGCTTAGAGGTTATAAGTTCAGGCCGGAATAAAATATAATATACAATATTCAAGCAAATAGTGGTTTGCGCGGCGCACCTAATATCGGGGTGCGAAAGCCCGCTTTGTGTTGTGCGAAATCGCGTGTGTGAGTCGTGGTGGCCTATTAGGCATTTGTAGTGCTCCGGTCTCCACCGGTGGATCCACTGCAGATCTTCAGGAGCCGCGACTTCCTTCGAGCTAGCTCAGGAAGTCCACCGACTACGGAGGAGACGGAAGGAGACAATTGGAGCCAAGGTAAGTAATACCAGCTTTCTATGAGTTGGTAGTCAAATAAAATTCAGCAATACAAGTCGGTGAAACGCCGACGTGGTGGAGTCTACTTGGGGCACCATCATCTCTTGGTAGCAGAGCGTGGTTCTTAGATTTGAGTATTTGATTAGTATTGTACAATTAATATTGTAATCTTGTTGGTTGTCCAAACGGGCAATACATATTAATTGGTTTTGATTGCTGATTTTAAACTGACTACCAGCTCATTTGTGGACCGATCTCCTTAACTAATTGTCATTGTATATGAAAAATTGAGGTTAAATGTCTTTTGTTGTTCTAGTTAAGTTCTAGCATTTACCTATATTTAAATTTTGGTTTGTTTTTTCATATCTTTGTTTTGCCCTTGACTATTTTGTTTGCTAAGTTGTAAACTTATACTTGAATTTAATTTGTGTAAAAGATTTTGCTGCTAAATGACTTTGCTGTTGTTGTAATACACTATTTTGCTGTGTTAAGTTTTAGCATTTACATTTGATTTTGTTTTGTTTGCCTTTGAATATTGTGTTTGTTAAGTTATTGACTTAATGCTTGAATTTAATTTGTTTGAAAAATTCTGTTGTTAAATGCCTTGTTGTTCTAGTTAAGTTCTAGCATTTATACTTGATTTTGGTTTGTTTATATATTTTGTTCTGCCTTTGAAGTTCCTCCCGATCTGTTTTGTTGTCTGCGGTTGTCGGTCTATTTGTCCGTGTATTATTATAGTGTTTATTAATTTTGGTGCAAAATGGTCCCGCCAGTCAGCCCGCTTAGTGGTGCCCGCGCGGGTGCACAAAAGATTTTGAGATGGTTTGCTAGTGCCGTCGCTTTGGTAGACCGACCAGACCGAGAACAGGCCTTGTTAATTCGGCATGAGGGAGTACCGGCTCGCTTGAAGGAATTGGAGCAGCTTTTCGTTGCTCATCAACAATATCTGCTCGACCACCCAGCCGAGGGTGCCGCTGAGTTGCGGGCAGTCGACCAATTTAATGCCGATTATGATCAGTGTTTTGAACAGGCGGATGTGATTATAAACAAGGCTCAGGCAATCCTATCCGCCCGGAGGGGTGAGTCGTGCACGCCCGGGGAGGTCAAGCCTACCCCGGCCGGCTTGCTGGGCAGACTGCCCACTTTAGACATCCCAACCTTTGATGGGAACCTGGCTTCTTGGATGGGGTTCATTAACCTCTTTGATAGCCTGGTTCACTCGAGGGACGACCTGTTCCCTAGCCAGAAATTGGCCTATTTGCTCTCTGCCTTGCGTGGAGAGGCTGGTGTACTTGTCCAGCATCTACCTGTCAATGATGACAGTTATGATATTGCAAGGGCGTTGTTGACCGCCCGGTATCAGAATGTTCGCTTGCTAGCGGACACACATGTGGCTGCCATTTTAGGGCTGCCACGAGTATCGCGGGTCTCCTCATTGAGGAAGGAGATTTTGAACCCGCTGCTAAGCGCTATTAATGCGCTCAAACGACTTGATCTACCGGTGGACCAGTGGTCCTTTATTTTGCTCCACCTCATCCTCGATAAGCTTCCCATGGAGATGAAGGGGCGCTTTGAACAGAGGTATGGGGGCAATAGTGCCTCCTACCTACCCCCCTTTTCGGATCTCCTCAGATTTTTGGAGGATGAGTGTCGGATGACCGACCACTTGGATCTGGCTCCTATACCGGGACCGAGTACAGGCCGCTATGAGGCGACCCGGGCAGCGCCACGGAGAGAGCGCCGCCCGTACAAGCAATATACTGCCGTGCGGCACAACTCTCCACAAGGGGAGAGGCCGCTGCCTTGTAAGTGTTGCAAGCGCGATGGCCATCGTTTGCCGGCCTGTCCCAAATTTGTTGGCCTACGCACCGAGGGGCGTAGAAATATGGCCAAACAGCGGAATTGGTGCTACCGCTGCCTGGGGGCCCATATGGCATCGGCTTGCCCCCACCCACGAGATTGCCACTGTTGTGGAGGGGCCCATCACCCCCTTTTGTGCTTCAACAATAGAGACACTCGTGGGGTGGTGAGAAAGAGGGACTCGCACACGGGCGGGGGCCCTCGTAGGTCACCCACATCTCCGAGGAGATCGGAGGGGCGTGCCACCCCTCCGCGGAGATTGGACAGGCGCCCCCCCTCCAGTGAGAGGATTGGGCGCCCCACCCCCCCTACGGGCGGGGGGGATCGACGCGCCGCTTATGAGGCGCCACCGCGGGATTGGGCCGCGGTAATTAGGGAGCCACGCCGGGAGCCGATACGCTTCTCTCCCCCTCTGATGGAGAGACCCCGGTTGTCACGGGCTCCCCCAACTTTCGCCCATCATGGGCACCGCCCGGCCCCCCGATGCAGCTTTGGTCGGGGTGTGTACGTGCCGGATTGGGACCCGCTCGAGCGCCTTGAGCGCCCTATTCCTCCGCCGCGCACGCATTTTTCTTCGGACCCCCCTTCCCCCCCGTTGCGGGGAATGCGGGAGGATTTTCACTAAACCAACTGTCGGCTGCAACCCCCCCACAGGAGCAGGTGCTGTTACCAACAGCCTCCGTACAGGTGTGGGGCCCGAGGGGCACCTTTGTTTTAGTTCGCGCCCTTTTGGATACGGGAGCTCAGGGTTGCATTGCCTCCAGCTGGCTGGTCCGGCAGTTGAGTTTGAACACATCTCCATACCTTGAATCGGTACGAGGAATCGGAGACCTGCGGATCCCGGATCCGATCGGTCAGGTTTTGTTCTCCTTCTCCCCCCACTTCTCTTCAGCGCCCAAAATTGGCGCTACCGCGATTGTTTATGAGAAGGTTGTTGGTCAGCTTCCGCAACAGCACGTTTCGCGCGCTGTCGTTGATGCGACATCAGGATTGACCTTGGCTGACCCTTCCTTCCACCGAACCGGTCCGATTCACTTATTGCTCGGTGCCGATGTTCTAGGCCGCGTGTATTGTGGGAAGAGGAGAGAGTTACAGAAGGGTGGGCTGGTAGCCTTATCTACATCGCTTGGGTTTGTAGTGATGGGACCAGTTAGGCATAACCCACCATCTCCATCGGTGGACAGTTACATAACTGTTAGCTCCACCTTATCGGATGTCCTGCAACGGTTTTGGGAGGTGGAAGAGCCACCTACCGTGAAGCGAGTGAACCCCTTGGATGAGGAGTGTGAGTTGTTCTACCAGAACAATACAGGTCGCCTTCACTCGGGACGGCTGATCACTCGTTTGCCCTTTTTGTCAGTTCGCCCCTCACTTGGCAGCTCCCGGCCGTTGGCCGAGAAGCGGCTGCTGTCCATGGAGCGTCGTATGAGTAGGAACTCCGACCTCAAACAGAAGTATGTCGACTTCATGCGAGAATATGAGCAACTGGGGCACATGTCGGTCTCGCGACTGGACTGGCGAAACGAGGAACATAATTTTCTTCCTCACCACGCGGTTTTGAAACCTTCCACCGGGAAGATACGCGTTGTTTTTGATGGGTCAGCTCTTACGTCTACCGGAGTTTCGCTGAATCAATGTCTGCATGCTGGACCGAAGTTGCACCACGAGGTGGGCGATGTATTGACCAACTTCCGTCGCCATGCCGTCGTCTTTGTGACCGATATCCGGATGATGTTTCGGCAGACTGTGATTCACCCGGACGATAGACGATATCAGCTCATATTATGGAGGGAGGATCCCAGAGATCCCATGCTGGTTTACGAGCTGAACACCAATACATACGGTTTGCGTTCGAGCCCCTTTGTGGCAATTCGCTCACTTGTGGAACTCGCTGAACGTGAACGGTTACGATACCCTCGCGCATCCTTGGTTCTCAAGGAGGATGCATTTGTGGATGATATTTGTACGGGCTCCTCTAGTGTCGAGGAAGCCTTGATTTTGCGAGATGAACTAATTGCTCTTCTCGGGGCTGGTGGTTATGAACTGAGGAAGTGGATGTCCAACTCACCTCAGCTTTTGTGTGACTTGCCAGACGACCACCAGCAGGAGCCTCATATTTTTGAGAATGCCAACACTCCAGATTTACTGTCTGTTTTGGGAGTGCAATACAGACCTGTCCAGGACACGTTCACCTATCGATTGGAGCTGCCAAGCCCCAAGGTCTGGACGAAACGGTTGGTTTTGTCTACAGTAGCTCGTACCTTTGACCCAAATGGCTGGATTAGTCCCGTAGTGTTTTGGATGAAGTGCTTCCTACAGGAACTTTGGTCAGCTGAAGTGTCGTGGGATGAGCCCCTCTCGGGCCGTTTGCTGCGAGATTGGGAGTCCTTCATGTCGTCTCTCCCCGACATTAACCGTGTTAGTATCCCTAGACATATACTGCCTAAGGGACGGTTTACGGCCAGCCTTCATGGCTTTTGTGACGCGTCTGAGAGTGGATACGCAGCCGTCGTATATATCCGGACGGTCGATGATAGAGGAGCTGTTAAGCTCCACTTGCTAATTGCTAAGAGTAAGGTTGCTCCACTTCGGACTCGATTAACGATTCCGAAGTTAGAATTGTCTGGAGCTACTCTTCTGGTTCGGTTGATGAACCACGTTGTTGACACCCTGGGACGTAGTGTGGACTTTGAGTCGCTCTTTGCTTGGTCCGACAGTCAGGTTGTCCTGTGTTGGATTAAGAACTCCGTCCACTCCCTGGAAGTATTTGTGGCCAATCGGGTATCCCAAATACAGGCCTCGAAGGCCACGTTGATTTGGCGCCACGTGCCAGGTGAAATAAACCCTGCTGACTGTGCATCACGTGGCAGCGAAGCCCCTCAGCTTATTGACCACACTCTGTGGTGGGGTCCCGACTGGTTGTTACAACCGTCTTGGCCTTCCACACCAGCTGTGGTGAAGGTACCAAATCCGGGCTTGCGTGTTCACGCTGTCGAGACTATGGCGGCTCCAGAGCGGGAATTTTTATTAGACCGCTACAGTTCTCTGGACAAGTTGCTCGGCGTGACCGCTTGGATAAGAAGATTTATTCGAAATTGTCGACGGCCTCAGGACAAAGATTTGTGTCCGGTCCTCTCACCGCAGGAGCGCCAAGATGCTCTTCTGCATTGGGTGCGTATGACCCAGTCTAGAGCGTTTGAACCGGAACTTAAGGTTTTCCGTACCGGGACGTCCAAATTGAAGGGACCCTTGGTGCGTTTGACTCCCTTTCTGGATGATAAAGGATTGTTGCGTGTAGGAGGCCGATTGAGGCACGCTAACTTGCCTTATAGATCACGTCACCCCCTGTTGGAGCAACAGGGGGTGACGTGATCTATAAGGACGGACCATTGGTGCGATTGTTGATCATTGATCGCCATGTGAAGAATGCTCATGCCGGATGTAATGCATTGACCGCGCTCCTCCAACGGGAGTTTTGGATTTTGTCAGCGCGAAGAATAATCCGATCTGTTATCTTTCGATGTCTGCCCTGCTATCGTTTACGCCCCGAGACGATGCAGCCCCAAATGGGTGATTTGCCTGCTGATCGTGTGAATGAATCGATGACCTTCTTAGGAGTTGGAACTGATTTCGCGGGACCGTTCACTATAAAAACGTCGCGACTCCGTAATGCTAAGACTGAAAGGGCTTACTTGTGTGTGTTTGTTTGTTTGGCCACTAAAGCCGTTCATTTGGAGGTGGTGAGTGCGCTCACCATGGACGCTTTCTTAGCAGCGTTAGGCAGATTTGTCTCCCGCCGGGGACTGCCTTCTCTAATTCGGTCCGATTGTGGGACGAACTTCAAGGGCACTGATAGACATATAAGAGAAGTTTGTGAATTTTTAGATAAAAATAATATTGAGATCGGATCCACACTCTCCCGTAGGGGGGTAACATGGCGATACTCCCCGCCGTCTTGCCCTCACTGGGGAGGGATTTTTGAATCTGTTGTAAAGGCCGCCAAGACTCACCTTCGCCGCGTTATTGGGGAGACTATTCTCACGTTCGAGGAACTCGCGACGGTGTTTCATAAGATTGAGGCGGTTCTCAACTCGCGTCCGTTATGTCCGTTGTCTACCGACGCGAACGATTTGCAGGCCCTCACGCCGGGCCATTTCTTGATAGGCAGACCACTTAACGCCCTGCCCGAGTATCCTTATAGAGATATCAATCCCGGACGCCTTTCGCGGTTTGAGTTGCTCCAGCAGCTTACCCAGAATTTCTGGCGCCGCTGGCACCTTGAATATTTACACATTTTGCAACAGCGCGTTAAGTGGTCAGATAAGACAAACCCACCGAGGGTTGGAGACCTCGTGTTAGTGAAGGACCCAAACCTGCCACCCTTACGTTGGCGTCGCGGACGCATTGTCCAACTTACTCTAGGGTCTGATGGTGTGCCCAGGTTTGCCGAGGTCCTAGTTGGGGATTCTGTTTTGAAGCGCGCGGTCGCTACTCTTTCTCGCCTCCCCTTAGACTGATTTGGCGGACAGTCCGGGACTGTCCGGAGCGGGGGGATGTTCACGCTCGAGGAAGAGCGAGTGGCGGCACTGCATTCTAGTCTGTGCAGTGACAGCTTTTTTGGCGGCCGGCCGCATGTGATATGTCAGTTGAGTCGAGTCGAAATGTCATGACATGCTTAGAGGTTATAAGTTCAGGCCGGAATAAAATATAATATACAATATTCAAGCAAATAGTGGTTTGCGCGGCGCACCTAATATCGGGGTGCGAAAGCCCGCTTTGTGTTGTGCGAAATCGCGTGTGTGAGTCGTGGTGGCCTATTAGGCATTTGTAGTGCTCCGGTCTCCACCGGTGGATCCACTGCAGATCTTCAGGAGCCGCGACTTCCTTCGAGCTAGCTCAGGAAGTCCACCGACTACGGAGGAGACGGAAGGAGACAATTGGAGCCAAGGTAAGTAATACCTACTTTCTATGAGTTGGTAGTCAAATAAAATTCAGCAATACAAGTCGGTGAAACGCCGACGTGGTGGAGTCTACTTGGGGCACCATCAGAGTGACTGAGCCATATTTTTGTGAAAAAGGTATCAAAACATCGGCACAAGTATATCAAGATACCATTCTTGAGAAGGTAGTTAAGCCCCTTAACATCACCATGTTCAATAACCAAGTATGGTCCTTCCAGCAAGACTCGGCGCCGGGTCATAAAGCTCGTTCCACGCAGTCTTGGTTAGAAGCGAACGTTTCGGACTTCATCAGAGCTGAAGACTGGCCGTCGTCTAGTCCCGATCTTAATCCACTAGACTATGATTTATGGTCAATTTTAGAGAGTACAGCTTGCTCTAAACGCCATGATAATTTGGAGTCCCTAAAACAGTCTATACGATTGGCAATGAAGAATTTTCCCATGGAAAGAGTGCGTGCTTCTATTGATAACTGGCCTCAACGTTTAAAGGACTGTATTGCAGCAAATGGAGACCACTTCGAATAAGCTTTATATATTTTTAATTGTTTTATATTTATTTACTAAACTAACATAGTGTAAAAGTAATAAATGTTTTAAGCAGTTAAAAAAAATGTTTTTTCTATCTTACAATATTTATGGCAAGACTAGGTATATGCTTTTTTATGTTTGTTCGTGGATAACTTCGTCGTTTATGAACCGATTTTGATGATTCTCTTTGTATTCGATAGAGAATACTCCAAGGGTGGTCCCATGGTCACCAAAGTTAGGATCTGATAATGGGATCCCATAAAAATCGAGGAAAACCATTAAATTTTTACGTGTGTCCAACGTGTTTTATTATATGTTACGCGATTACTCCGCCAATTGTTGACCGATTTTCAAAATTCTTTTTGTATTCGATAGAGTATACTCCTGGGGTGGTCTCAAGATCGCCAAAGTCAGGATCTGATGATGGGATCCCATTAAAATCGAGGGAAACCCCAATATAAGGTATTATATTAGGATTTCTTTCACTAAAAGACTTCATTCACTAAAAAGTTTAAAAATATAAAATATTTTACAAAAAATAAACTTCAAAAACACTGAAAAGTTAAAAATAAAATAAGAAAAGGTACAGATAAAATCACACTTCTATATTGAAGTTGGTGACAAATTTTAAGGCTTTCTAGGATATCATCGTTTGGCACCGACTTCAATATAGAAGTGTGATGTTGTCTGTACCTATTCTTATATTATTTTTAACTTTTCAGTGTTTTTGAAGTCAGTTTTTATTTTTTGTAATTAACACTTAGATTCTTATCAAATTTATTCTTTTCTTGCCTTTCTTACCTTGCCTTGAAAAATTCTTGAGCGATACCATGTCCTCGAAAATCTGGGTGCACCACTAAGCCGCGGTCTTCATAAAATTTATCCAAATTATACTTTTCCGTGGCATCAAACTCACTTATTGTATAGTCTATTATTTCAAATGCTTTCTTAAGTTCTTCAGTTTTTGGCTGAAATACATTTTTTTTATAGCAGCACAGTGAAATATCTACAGAATTATCTCTTTATCCGACTGTAACCAAGATACCAAGTCCCGCGGGTCCAACTAATCTATTGCATTTTATTGAGCCTAGGGGTTGGACTATTACACCACTGCTTCGCTCCCGACGACACGGCCGGACACACCCTAACGGAGTGCCCGACCTGGAGACCCCAGCGCGATGCATTACTTCTTGCACTGGGCAATAGGTAAGGGCGCGCCCATCGCGCTGGCCAGCGTCGTATTCAAGATGCTGACGAGCACGACAGTGTAGGAGGCTCCCGCCTCCTTCTGCGAAGACGTTATCTCGCAAGAGGAAGCAGCGGCGCGGGAGGAGGACCCTCAAGCCGCCCCGCTCCGCCGCAGACGGTTGGGTAGGAGGAGGCGCACCTTTTTGGCACCACCAACTATACCCTTAGCAACCAGGGACGAAAGTGGCCCGGTCGACCGACAAACGGCCGGAGACATTACGTTTTCCTCCTTGGTTGCCTGTCTAGAGGATCACATTGTGGTAACTTGGTGACCCCTCTCTAGGCCAAGTTCCCCGGAGACAGGCCCAGCGCATGCGTCAGTATCATAACGCACCGCTAGGCCTGTCTCCGGGGGTGCGTTCGGGGAATGGCTAGTGCGATTCTTGTTAATGTCACATAGTCTGTGGTATGATGTTTATTTTGGCAAACAACACCCAATAAAAAAAATATAAAAAAAGTGAAAAGTGATTAGGACTTATACTAGGTCCATGGATTAGGATGTTTATTGTACTGACATATCAAATTCACAATTACAGGGGCCTAATTCCGCTAACCTTAACGTCGTTGTCGCGTCGTGATAGCGTTTTAATAAAACTGCTTTTATCGCTTTCATGCGCATTTTCTGGTGCAATTTATTTGTACTACAATTGCTTGATAAGTCAATAATGACAAATGTATTAGTTAGTATTTGGTTAACCAACATTAATTGTCTCAAAAAGCGATGCTATTGAAGCGTTATTGACAAGCCACAAATGCGTTAACGCTAGCAGAATAAGGCCCCTGGTGATTTGTAGGCGATCACAATAGATGTTGGCACACACACATAACAAACTCCAGATTTTTATTAGAAGAACTTTAACTTCTTTAAATACCTATAATAAGAAAAAGATTCTAAGTGATAATATTATCAAGCGACCATAACAATGACTGATTTTCAATGTCAAACCTTGACGTCCATAACTAATCACGTTTCGTTTCACGAAGTTACGCATTCACTTATCATTTTTTATCTAATTTTTTTGCAAAATCTATTGAGTTTGAAAAGATTTTAGCCCTTGGGTCATTTTCAACACATTATTATCTTTCATTTCATATAATATGTACCTCGGTACATGATTTGGGCAAATACTGAAGACCTCTTTTGTCAAGCCATTTTTGTTTTCAGCAAGACTAGCTAGCGGTTAGCCTATAACTTATATACAACGTGTCTCATAACTCCCCATAAAAATTATAATATTTATTTAACTGAAAAGAAAGTGTCAACTTTAATAACTCGTCATATCAATCAACATTTAAGAAAATTCAATTATAGAACAGTTTTAGTTTAGCACTTTTGATAGTTTAAATAAAATTAATATTATAATTTTTATGGGAAGATATGAGACACGTTGTATATACATGAAGGGAAAGTACCTTAAATATTGTAAGACAGGATATTTGTCTGAAATGAGAATTTATTTTATTTATAATACATGACAAGAGGCCCAATTCAGCTAATAAACTACAGCCGAATCGAAACTGAACCGTTGCGGTCGACCAATCGGAGCGCTTATATTGCCTTTCAACTGCTCGATGACGTGATAATGTGGCGTTCTGATTGGTCGATCGCAGCGGTTCAGTTTCGATTCGGCTGTAGCTTATTAGCTGAATTGGGCCTCAGGGCGACTATGGGCGCTAGCCTACGCGTTTAATAATAATGTGCAGCAAAAATTATGCTTATTTTAGTGTTGTTATGCCCCATAGTTTACAGCAAAAAAAGTTTCTAGACTTTAAAAGCCGAGAATTCAGAGAAAAATGAAGATAAGTTTTTGCTAAATAACTCTCCTTTAATACACAAGATGGCGCTAACATCTGTTGCAATATAGTTTATGAATGATATTCTGAAAGCTATAACTACTTCAGCATTTACAGATTCTTTTAAGCTTATTTGATTTTAGTTGTATCTTAGTATTTTTTCACATTTTAAGGCAATTAAAGCGAAAGACATTTCTTTGACATTTGGCAATTTGACCTACAAAATACTATAGGTATATAGATATTTAACGAAATCTACAAAAAATATTTTCTGCTTTGTCATGAAAAAAAAAACACTAAAAAAAGAGACACAGGTAACAGGCGAAAATAAAACGATTATTTGAACTAATACAATTAAATGATATCATCACAAGAAAAATACGAACTTCACACTTCGGTTAACATATGTATAAGTACATGCCGATTTTCTTACTTATTCTCAAATCAATATTTCATTAATATTAAAATAAAACAAAATAAATCTCCAAAAAGATGGTGGCAATTTCCGATCAGCACTAATGTACGAGTATGCACGTATTTTCGTAGACTTCGCACGGGAGTGCCTGCTTTTTTTTAGTTTCAAACGGGGTAAATAAAACTAATACACTTTAAAAAGAAGATTAACCTACCTACCCGTCCTTTTTAATTAGAATCCATTTGTAAAAAAGTCTCTTGGAATCATAAAAAACACGACAGTGATAATTACTTGATCTAATTTATCTCCGTGATAATTTCATTTTCACCATCTTGTTTGTTACGACGGCTACGGAACGTATTATGAAACGTCACTAGTGGGATCCATCTATAGTCGCATGTATACGCATCCGAAGCACTGTGGCAAGCGGAAGCAATAATTACCTATTTATTTCAAATCTAATATTCTGGGCTTTATTTGAAATAATAACACCACAGTGAATGAATGTTTATTTTATAAATAATAGTGTAAAAACAGTTATCCTGCACATATTGCCGAATTGAAGGGCGATTACTGGTCATGTCCTTTGAAAAAAAAAACGTATGTTGATAACCGCAAATTTTTATGATGCCAAACACAATGTACAATGCATTTTTAATTAAATACCATTAAGCATTGTTAATTTGTAGACAAAACTAAATAATGGTATGAAAATTAACGTTTATTTAATATTATAAGTAATAGAGTTTATTTATTAACAAAAATATTTACCTACTGTTTTCAAGACAGCTCTTTGCTAATTTAATTAATTTTATCCTATAGAAAATATTTTCTAACACTTTATCTATTGATGACGTATCTACATTCCTACGATAAGTCGTGCAGTTCGTTGATATCTTTTATATTACCTCTAGCTTTTAAAAAATAACACAATAACGAAAAAAAGTGCGGTTATATAAATCTATAGCCGCTATTTGCATTATAACGCACGCATATTTTATGAGTTGCTTTATGTATCAAACCTGTGATATTATATACACTTTACGAGCAAGTGTGTTGAAAAATACATTTTACAGTGAGAAAAAGATCTTTAGAACAAAACATTGTCTATATTGTTCGGAACTATACTTACTCCTACAACAACTACCGATTCCTACAACGGCATGTTATTCCGATACCCAACATATTATTAGATATATTCTAATTGGCTCTCTATTTCTAGGCATAAAAATTTTTGTCATAAAATCATATTCCAGAATTTCGATTGAAATAATCATCAAGACGCATAATAATCAGGAAGCAGAATGTTAAAAAGCATAATATTTTGTGGCAAAAAATCGTTTGTCATATAGTAGTATTAAAACCCACAAACTCGAAACACAGAACAACTTGATGCATAATTTTTCAAAGCATAATTAATGTTTAGCATATTAATCACAACGAACAATACGATTACACAGAATTTCTCTAGGCATAAACTTGCACGCAAGTATGCAGCAATGTAAGCAAACATGCAGCATGCATGCAAGCATGCAACAAGCAAGATGCTCTAGTGGTGTGTCGGTACGCGTTTTTGCAATACCGAAACTATGTATTGGTTTAGTTTGTAATAACGGTTTTTGAAACTATTTATTTTAATAACTAGTTATTGAATGGGTATCGGGTATCGCAAGTTTCGACTGAGGGCTCGGTTTCGGTTCGAAGGAAAATCATGTTTTATAGAATAAATGATTTTATTCGGCAACTATATATTGACGTGACGGAGTATTGGGTGTTCGATAATAATCAGTATAATTTGGATAAATGAAAATGAACTTTCCTTCATACTTTGACCAGGCTTAGGTCTGGCTGCCAGGTGGCAGGCGTATTTAAAAGTTCATTTGATTTTAAAGGCAATTTGGCGCGAATCAATCATCGCATCTAGAGGAGCAAGCTGAATGCCCGTTCGGAAATTTTCGTTTGCCGTCGGTGTCGTCCGCCTGGCGCCTAGTATCGGCTCTCGCTCGGGTATCGCGTTGCGAGCGATAGCAAGTGAACCGTCCGTTCCACACAATAAATAGTTATTCCCGATAAATAGTTTCTGAAGAAGTCAATACATAGTTTTCGGTATTGCTGCTAATAAATAGTTTCCATAACTGTTTACGGTTTGTAACGCCCATAACTAGCAAGCATGCACCTTGCAAGCAAGTATGCACATGCATGGTTTCTGTCACGGCTCCGACGTTGCAAGGCTCCGGCGGGCTTATCGTCGCAGATGGTTTTCACTCACCACCGCAGCTTCAGATTGCTGGCCGCCTCGCCCTTCCGCGCCTACGCGGGTTTGAATTGCACTCTAGGGGTAGGACAAACAAGACTACGTGGAAGTCGGTTTTGCAGCGATTCGTTTCTGTCACTAGTAGCATGAATGAATTACTTTGTCAAATAAAAAATCAATATATACCTACTATGAAAAAATTATATCAAATGAAAATATAGAATATTCCAGTAGGTATCATATTTGAATAAAATAATACTTTACGAAATTTTATTATAAAAAGTTTAGTAAAACAGTAAATATTGTATCCAATGAACGTTATATCCTTGAAAATAAAATCATTTCTAATTATAAGAAATGCCCGAAAATATTAGGGATAATTATCATTAATTATAACACTTAACATTACGGTATAACATTTTAGGACTATCAATATTATGAAAAAAGAAATTAGGGATTTCAATAATAATTATGCTTCATAAAATTATGCCTTTGGATAAGTGTGCCTTATACAAATTATGCAATGAAAAAAATTATGTGACATTAATGTTATGCTTTTCGATTATTATGCTTAGTGATTTATGCCAAGAGTCTTTATGACAAACAACATTATGCCAAATAAAAGTTCCCCATTCTAATAATCTGTTGGGTATCTAGCTTCCGTTAATGATAAATGTTTACAAATATTGAGGAGTGAGTGCCAACCCGTACCAAGGCTTCACAATCCTTCACAAGTGCATCCTCCCCGAAGGAACAAGTCACATGGACGGGAGATGCGTCGCTATACCCAACAAGGCCTTGGCAACCTCTCGAGATAGGTACTTCTATGACAACTTTATACCTACAATTTGGCATGTCACAAGGTACGTGTCACTGTGAAATTTAAAGACACCTATCATCAGTAATGCTACATGAGAAGTTCTTCGATAATTCTTATTATTTACTCACCTTGAAATCAAACGAATCTTTAGAATCAAATTTATCATCATCATTAGTCATGAATACAGCAATAGAAGCAGCGATTACACGTCGGCTGGGATCGTCATCCAGACAGCATATCATTATTGAACATTGCTCGTGCAAAAGCGATCCTTTTAAAAACTCTTTACATTCAGCTAAAGCTTCCTTGTTCTTGTATACTCCTAGAAAAGGATTTTTATTTAGCGAAAATCAACTAATGCCTGTCTTCTATATTCAAAAAACGACAAACAGTTAAGTTTTGACATTTATTCAACGGAAAATAGTCAAAATATAACTGTTCGTATCCGTAGCAAAAACGGATCGTTTTTTGAATATAGAAACTGGGCATAAGTCGTAGTCTTCTTGTTTTTCTTTAGTAGACATTAAAAAGGAAAATGATACAATTGTTGTTCATCTATAGCTTAAAAATATTTATTTCATTGCAAACGAATAAGCTTTATTTGAATTGAAACTTAATTCTCCATGAGAATGACGATTACTAAAAATAATTTAAAATACAATTCTTGAAATTGTGCCCATAGGGCACAATTTTAAAATCACGAAAAATAAATCACCTGTTGCATACATCTACGTTCGGTGGATGTTGAATATTTGTATAGAACACCTGATATTTTTGCTATTTCAAGGTGGGTCTAGTTGTAAAAGTAATTTATTCAGTTTGCTTGTGTGAAAAAGGACACAATATTTGGCTCCTGCTTCAAAAGAAACCTTGTATAGTTCTGTGCATTAAGCCGAATTTACATTACGAAACTAATGGCGTGAAAGTAGTTTCCTGACATTAATTTCATCAACAATTTCACGTGTAAACGTCAAGTTTTACAATGCATGCATCGATTTCACGACACTGAAACAGTTTTGTGTCGCGCGCGATTTTTGGATAAAACTAGTGTCATGCAACTAATGTCATCGTATGAACGCGACGCATTATTAATAAATCCATGATGTGACGTTACAGTTCATAGCTTTGAGTACTATTATATATTCTGTGGCTTTGTCTCAAACATGCTACTATATACAACTATATGTTATACAACTTTCTTTGGTACATACAATATATTTAAACACTGTCTAAAGTAAGATATTGTTTAAACATGATGCTATTTCATTTCCTTTAAAAGAATAGATAGTGACAGCATCATGTTTAAACAGTGTCTAACTTTAGGCAGTGTTTAAACAGCAACAGTGATAATAGTCGTTTCCTACGAGTAGTACGGGGACCGGGAACTTTCAAATATGTAGTTACTAACAGATAGTTAATTTTAGATAGTTAATTTGTTTTAACTTCAATTAATAGTAGATTAGTAGCTAAGGGCTGTAAGGTATCAATTGCAGCCCGAGATAATTAGGGTCTATATTTCGAGGGTGCAATTAGTGCTTACACCCGAGCACAGAATAGATAATAGTACTACGTACCCGAGCTAACTACTCTGCTTTACATCTCGATTGTGAGGTAAGTAGGTCCTTATTACCCCCAAATGGGGCTTGTAGGTGACCAATTAGCGCTCTAGGGTAATAATGTAGCTTGGAAAGCCCTAGGGCGGTAAGTAATTAAAAAACACTTCACTATTTCAAAAAGTTCGCGTACATCTAACCATCATACTGGCAATAAATTACTTACAGCCCTAGGGCTTTTCTAGTGTCGTGGGTGCAGTTACAAACATAGAATATCACATGCACATACGCCAAATGAATATTATAAAAACAACCTGTTACATAATGACCATTAAAGCGTCGGTCCGACTCCATAAATAATTGTATTAGGTAATCAGTAATAGGTAATCCTGCCGTATATTCACGATTGCAACGCTATAGGTACTTTGCCGGCGGCGCGGCGCTCTCATCTACATGACTTTTTTAAGACACGATTGTTAGCACATAAAGTAGGTGAATAATTAACGTGCGTTTTCCTCAAATGTAAAATACGTATTTCGATCCATCACTACCTACTTTTCGAACCACCTGACCGATAAGAGATTTCAAATATGATTTTTTCAGTGGGGACATTCTTTCTAGTTGACTTGGTTGGCGGTAAAATTTTTGACAACCTGGCAGCGCAAAATACTCAGATAATTAATTATAAAAAAAACAATGATTTTCTCACCTCCAGCTTTATGCATTGTTTCTTCCGTCGAAAAATACTTGTCAAACAATTCCATTACTTCTTCTATTTTTTCATCTGGTGCCTTTTGTATCCGAAACTTTTTTCCGTTTTTAGATGTGAATGTTGATATAGTCTGCGGCATTATTTCTTTGGCTGAAATCGATATTCTTATTGCGTTAAAATAATCGTTCAACGTAAACACGTGTTTCCCATTCGATACTCGCAGTGAGTGTAACAATATTTGTGCCGCGAGTCGTTAACCCGCCATTGGTGACGTCAGTTTGACTTACATCATTGGTGACGCTGGTCTCACACACCGGGATTTTCATTGAGGGGTTTTTCGAAATATTTTTTTTACTGATCATTTATTTTTTAAATATAGGTACGTTATTTGACAATAAAAGAATAATATGTCATCAATCGCAGCTCGTTTAGTTAACTTTTAATTATCATTAAACAATGTTCATAAAACATAAAAAATTACTAATTTTTTGCACACAACTTTTTTAAAATTCGGGAACACGCAGCAATCAATACATTTTTGTAATGCGTTTAATCTTTTCAATCTTATGACACTAATAACTTATATAAAATAACTTAATTTATATAAACAAAAATAAGTATTCTTCAGTCAAACAGCTCCTGCAAGAAGGCACTTCATACTAAATACACAAAATTTTCTAGCACTTGGGACAAGTGTATTTAGTGTTGGGGTGCGATGTCAGACAACCTCCTTGTGGTGCACCCTGGGCAACCCGGCAGATTCTCTGCCGCGGGCGAATAGTCTGACGAGAGAACCCTCCATAGAGGGGGGGTGTGGGATGGCCAGGTTTAACCCGGCGGGCCACTTCATGTGGCCACCCGCTTCATGCGGGGAAGGGCGAAGTCCCCTCTTCTTATTTTAAGAAGAGGTGTGGCTTTCGCCGGAAGCCTGATTTGGGCGGCTACCTTGAAGGTAGCAGAGTGGAGGCGACTTGTCGCCACGGGGGTTACCCTGAGCTTCGGTTCACCCGCGCGGCGGTGGATCCAGTGGGATCTGCCGTCGGGCAACCCGTTACCCGCATTGAGCGGGCCGGGGGCCCGGCGCACTGAGCGTCGGGTCGCGTGGAAGACAACCACAATAAAAAACCAGTCCCGGGGTGTAGAGCGGCGCAGAACCGCTCCACAAAGTAGCAGAGCCAGGAGGAGAGTCCGGCTACGGACATGTCACAGGCAGGGGGTCAGCGGGAATAAGGCCTGGCTGTTGTCCCCTTCCCCTTGTCTTGTGACGGACGGAGGAGCTGCTGGGGGGGGGTTTTTAGTGGGTAGGCCCGGGCCGTGTACGGTCTGGGGAGTCCCACATATCCTCGTGGTTTGGCTCGACCACGAGGAATGCGTAAATGCATTTTCCCCCCTCCCAAAAAAAAAAAAAAAAAAGTGTATTTAGTGTTGCTGTTTGTTTTCCAATGACACTCATAACACTGGCCATTTCTAGTTAGACCAACAGACGCAGGTACCTAATCTATCTTTACTGACGTCTTTGTCTCATTGACTGTGGCAACTTCAACTGCATTTGTCTTTCTCTTAGTGAGTGAGTGTCACTTCATTGAGAATTTGGCTATGAAATTAATTGAACCTTATTAATTTCGTAGCCAAATTCTCAATGAAGTGATGAATTACGCGTGCGTAAAAGACTGCCATGGGCCAGCTTCTTGTTGTTCGAGCACGATTGTAATAAGCATTTGCACCAGCTTCGAAATCGCGAGATGACCTACCGATGAGGAACATTCAAAGCGGCAGCTACTCGAAATCACGACAAAAATCGATGGCCGGGAAAAAGTTATTCGAATTTTCAAAAACACCCGGTCTCACAGATACATACGACACCAGTAGCGGGTTAACTGTGATTCAACATCATCAAGGTTGATTGTTATTTGTAGACAATGATAAGTAGGTAGGTACTTATTGCAAGGTTATAGTATTTTTTATCTTTAAGCATTTCTGAAATAATATTATATTAATAGAGTGAAATTGATATTTTTTGATTTCTTTAAAGTCCGTTGTGTTGTATGTGTGTGTGTGTGCCAAACAAAATACAAAAGCAGACTAGCGCAGTGGGAGCGTGCTGGGCCCGTAACCTATTGAATGAAAGTCGGAGGGGCATTTGGCACTTATTTATTTTTTAATGATGACACAAGACTTAATAATCAGGTTTTAAACTATAAAAATATATCAGCTAAGAAACGATGTTATTATACGGCAGAGTCACAGCAGAGTGACCACAGACTTTGTAGTGATTGGCATAGAGTGATATTGGCATAGAGTGATATATGACTAATAAACAAATATCATGAACTACTGTCACTGCAATATTCGAATGTAGAACTAAACTGTAACTATTATATTTGTTGATTGCCAACCTCATTTGACAAAATTAACCTAAAATCACATTAAAAATCAAATTAACTAGGTAAAATATACAATTTCTTATTTAAATGTACCTACATACACCCACACATTAGATCGCGACTACCCACTAAACCCCTCGGAAACAGCTCTCCGGCCATAGAAGCGACTACGTGCAGGCGCAGGGCGCAGGGTACGCGTAAGTCATTTGGCCTGGGTCGTAATGCCAGGAACAGTACGGGCCTCCCTCTCCACCAGGGGCTTGGAAGGAGCTAGTGTCCCCTAGCTGCTTCCAAAATCGTAGGGGTCAAGTGCAATGCAGATGACACAATATCCAACCGTGTCGCCAGCCGACCCCACTAGGACGGCGGAATTAGGGTATTGTAAGCCCTCCGTCGCCGGCCTTCCGACGTCTCGTCGCACTAGCGAGGGGATCGAGCTCACGCTCTCGTTCGCGACGCTTCTTCGCTTCCATCACGTCTTTGCAAAAGTGGGTAGCGGCATCCCAGGCTGCCCGCTCGGTGAGCATAGCTCTAACCAGCTCGGGCAGCGTAAAGCCACCTTCTCCAATAACAGATACAAGATCACCGCGCTGAACTGTCCACGTAGGGCAGTATGTCAATGTGTGCAGCGCGGTGACTTCGTCCGTCCCTCAGTGATGGCAACGGGCGTTCTCCTCCCTTCCAGCGACTCTGTGCAGGTATCTGCCGAAACAGCCATGCCCCGAGCCACCACCTGAAGGAGGTGAAAGCTTAAAAGTGCCATGTTGCCTAGACACCCATTCGCGAAGGACTGGGTGTAGTGCAACGTTTGTCCAGCGGTCGTATACGGCCACCTACACATACACACACACCCCTCCTCCAACCATACTTTAATTTTTCTATAGAACTGGAAAGGTGTAATTTTTTGTTACTTTTAAATTGTCAACATATAATCAGACACTTTAAATTTATTTAAGCTCTTTTTTCAATATTATTATAGTTTTTTTTTAATTAAAACTTACACAAAGGTCTCTAATAATAGCACTGTTTTTTTAGTTACGTATGTTCAATGTTTGACGTATGTAAAAAAATTAAATAAACATGTATATATATATGTATATATTCGTATAGGTGTTTTCGTATATTGTAATTCTGTAATTTTACGTAATTCTCGTTAATACTCGTATATTGTGATGCAACTGCCATAATACCGTAATATATATTCGTATAGGTGTTTTCGTATATTGTAATTCTGTAATTGTACGTAATTCTCGTTAATGGCAGTTGCGCCATAATACCGATTTTTTTAAAATTAAAATTCAAAGTGAAATTCTTTCTTTAACATTATTAATTACTCGAATTGCCTTCTTCTGCAGCACAAATTCACTCTGGATGTTGGCAGCATTTCCTCATAGCAAAACGCTATACGACATCACACTATGAAAATGAGCAAAATATTCAAGTCTTGCTGCATCAACATCATCAGTCAGCTGAAGTATTTTTTCCATACAACGTATGCAGAACTAAGTCTCTTCGTCAATTAATCAATAAAATAATACTATTATACTATTGTGTAAACTCAAATACAATTGGTCATATCCCATAGCTCAGCTGAGTACCACAACCCCTAAAATACATACGTTCAGGGGACTATGAAACGAGTAATACACGTATCTCACAGTTTCCTGACATCAGTAGGTATATGCAAAGACCGATCCAGTTACTATCGACAAATCTATTTATTTGTAATACTGTACGATACAAAGACACAATCGACTCCACATACGTCCAATGATACGATATCAAAGCCGAGATGTCCCCGAAGTGCGAAATATCGGCAATGCAAGTCACGCTTAAGATTGTCTCAGAGCAGCAATGGAGATATTTGGAAGTTAATGGAATGCTGTTACTAAATCTCTATAGTTACGAGCATGTTACGATTCATTTGATAATAAGATTGATGAAATGTTTCCATTGTGATCAGGTTAAATTGGGTAAGAAATGAGGTAAATAGACAAATATTTTTTATTCCCTCTATTAAAGTTCATTATACCCTGTGTCTCAAGAAATAGTGTCAAGCGGAAGTTCAAAGATTGAGCACCTCTTGGGCTATCCGAATCACCCCCATGTATGTTCCGCGATTTTTTGTAGTTTTCGAGTTATGAATTTTTTACTGAACTTTTGAGAATTTACGACCTGAACAACTTAAATAATTTCAAAGAAAAAATTTTTTACAAAAAATAAAACCGTCTTCAAAACACTAAAAACTTGAAAATAATATAAGAATAGGTACAGACAACATCACACTTCTATATTGAAGTCGGCGCCAAACGATGATCTCCTAGAAAGTGTTAAAATTTGTCAAATTCTCCTCTATTTTCTATGGGATCCCATCATCAGATCCTGACTTTAGTGACCTTGGGACCACTCTTGCAGTATACTCTATCGAATACAAAAAGAATTTTGGAAATCGGTTTAAAAATGACGGAGTTATGAGGAAACAAACATTTAAAAAAAATACAACCGAATTGATAACCTCCTCCCTTTTTGAAGTTGGTTAAAAAGTACAAATCTTTTTTGAGATATTGTTTTTGCAACTGAATCTCCATCAGTTATACTTTTATGCTTAAAATAATCAGCTTTGTACCTTTCAGACAATGTAACTAATTGACTTTTATGATTGCAATTTGGCATTTATAATTTACTTAAGGGCCCGGTTTCGTATAATCGGTGTTCTAGCAGAATTATCAGAGAAGTAATATTTTTTTTATTTATTAAAAATGCAATGAAGGAATAGTTATTTTTACTACAAGTGCGGGAAGCCTGTCGTTGCATTCGGGGCCGTCTTTCTGTTATATGACTTTTTGTTATATGACGAACAAGCGCGTACTATGTATCGGTTTTTGGAATAGTTAGTTTTGCAAAACGAAATAGCAAAAGTATTACATGATCTGGTTTGAGTACTAGAACATTTAAGATTATTCTAACCAAATACCTACAGTGAGTCTATTATATCATATTATTGATAATTTTATAAAGAAGCACTAGATCCCGAGTTTCTCTACGAGCTTCGAGGGTGTGCATAGATGAAAGCATTTCGTTATTACAATTTTTAAATCTATATTGTAGATGTTTAATAAATTTTAACTGTATACGATTAATCATATCTTTATCTTTATATACATGATATTGCGGATTCCACGTAGCTGAGGCATATTCTAAATTTGATCGAACCAAGGAGTTATACAATAATATCAGTGTACAAGGATCTTTTAAATCTTTTGTCTGGCGAAGGACAAAACCAAGCATTCTATTTGCCTTACTAGTTACATGTTCTATATGTGATGCAACTATTAATTGACAATCGAGTTGTACTCCCAAATCTCTAACCTCGGTAACTCTTTCCAAAACCTTGTCATTCATTCTGTAATTATACATTATAAGTTGCTTTTTTCTAGTAAATGAGATGATCGAACATTTTTCGACATTGAGATAACCTATTTAACACACAATACCTATCCAAACGATATAAATCAGCTTGTAAATTAAATCAGTCTTGTAGAGTTTTGATAAGTGTAAAAATGTTTATGTCATCTGCATAAAGAAGAGCGTTAGAGTTTGTAAAACAATCAATCACGTCATTGACAACAATATTAAATAACAATGGACCGAGATGAGATCCTTGGGGACACCAGATGTTACTGGAACGAAACTAGATGTCATTATGTATTCCTTAACCGTGACTGCCTGAGTTCTGTTTTTGAATTAACAGGTAAGCCAACCTAGTAAATCGCCGTGTATACTAAAAATCTTTAATTTTTTTTATTAACAGTGAGTGACATAATTTTATCAAAACATTTAGAGTACTCTTTTTGCCATTCTCACCATCGGAAAGCACTGTCGCAGTGACCAGGATTAATAATGACCTTGCACATATTAATGATTGGTGTATTTCAAATAGTCTCGTATTGAATCCTGCAAAATCAAAGCTCATGTTATTTGGAACTAAAAATAATCTTAATAAAGTTCATAAATGTGCTACTTCACTCAATATACATATAAATGAGACAAAAATACAACAAGTGGACTCTGTTAAGAATCTGGGAATTACCTTTGATAGCCATCTGAAGTTTGAAAATCATGTTTCTGAATGTGTACGCAACTGTTTTTATCGGCTCAAATTGCTGTACAACATACGGGACTACTTAAATGAGTCTGTTCGAATTAGGCTCTGTGAGAGTTTAATCTTGTCCAAATTGAAATACTGTGACACAGTTTATGGCCCTTGTATTTTGACCAGAACAGCAAAACTAATTCAGAGAGTCCAGAATGCGTGTGCACGATTTTGCTTTCATATCCCTCCTCGATCACATGTCACTCCATTTCATAATGCTGTAAACTTGCTAAGGATGGAGGCTCGCAGGAGGCTGCATCTTGCTGCCATGATGTTTGGGATAGTGCACACTAAAAGGTCTAAATATTTGTATGATAAGCTTGTGTGGACTCAGGCACGTTGCAGCTATCAAAGGAGGACCTGTGCGCCTGTGCTTGTACCTCCAGGGTATCGCACTGCCGCATTTCGTGGGTCATTTAAGTTTGCCGCCTCACGTTGCTGGAATGACCTACCACCGCCAATACGAGACCTTAAAAGTAAAAGTGGGTTTAAAAAACATTTTATCTACACTCATGTTCTAATTCTAATATTAAGAACTCAACACTAATATTTTAAAGGCATAACTTAAAGCCCTTGGCCTTTTACAAATTACATTATAATACAGGTTCGCCATACAAAACCAGTACTTTAATATAACTCGAATTCCAATAAAATACAGTTCGATTGACGAAGCCCGATCAAGGAGGTTTTGTCAGAATTTTCTTTTGTGCTAGTACATTGTCTATGGCGGCGCGTGCAACAGCGCATGCGCGGTAGAATGTTGGTGTTGGCGCCATTTCTCTGAATTTTTCATTCATTATTTTGCTGTTATTGGTTAAAGAAAAGTTTAATTTTACTTAAAAAATGTCTGATAGTAGTGAAATGGAAGTCAAATAATATAAATGTATGTAGTTTTAGATTTCTGTATTAGTTTCACAATTGCACTGTTCAAAATGCAAATAATTATTAGAATAAATGAGTTTGATTTTGTTTTAATTTTGTGTCTTTTATTTAATTTAGGTAACCACTGATTGCATGAGTGTAGATAAAGTAGTGTATGAAATTGCACATAATTAGGTCTTAAAACACTCGTGTGGTACTATTAAAATTCTCGGCAAGCCTCGAATTTTAAACACACACTTTTAAGACCCCCTATTATGTGACTATTTCATAAATTAGGTTATTAGAACCACAAAAAAAACAATGTAAGTAAGAATTTACCTTACCACTGTTTTTCGCATAATTCTTTAATACTATGCCTTTCCTGAATGATGCAGCTAAGTGCCGGCAACAACGGCGAAATTGCACTATCCTCGGTGTTTTGTACTTCGTAATTTAGAAATTGTCTAGTTTTATAGGATAGGTTAATTTGTAAGATATTTGTGTTTTTTTGTTGTATTTGGTATTAAAAAAGCCACATTATTGGATAAAATGATATTATAATTGTTAAGATGTTTATGTTTAAGATATTATTTTATTTAATTCGCACCTGATTGGGTACCCTATAGTTTGTTTACTTATTACAGCACAGACTAAGTAGAGATACTACCCTTGGGTATATGTGTTCTGTGGATACTACGTACTTGTTTCTCAGGCAAAGAAAATAGTACTCCACAGACTAATTAGAGATACTATAAGCGCGTTTCACTTAAGCGCGGATTTGCAGCATTTTCAACTTTTTTGGCATCATTGCGTTTCATTTAAACATTGTCTTGATTTTTGGGTTAGATTGCCTTTGTGAAGAATGACGCGGTTAAAAATTAACATTTTTGACCACGCCATTTTTTTCGAAGAAACGCAAAACATGGTTAACATTTGATGTTAGCGTGAAAAATGGTGACGCTTAAATGGAAAACCGGGTATATCGTGCTCCACAGACGTATAGAGGGATGTTGTGCATCTGTATCGTACTCTAACGAGTTCTCAAGTCTTAGAGGTGCCAATTTTTTATTTTTGTTTTGTTTTTTTATTTTTTTTGGCAAAAATTATGATTCTCTTTTTCTTTCTTCTTTTTGTCATGTGATGTTCCGTACGCGTCGGCCTTGGGGGTCATATGTACTATATTAAACATGCATATCACTTACATGGCCACAGCAGAGGTTCTGCCTGAAAACCAGCGCTATTGCGGCTCCGTCGTCAATATAGCATTAGCTGAGGCATGGACCTTTTTGGCCTCGAACAGCTGTCATTTTATTATTTTGTAATCTAGTAATGTTTTTTGTGTGTTATATGTAATTCTATCTGTATTTTTTGTGGCCAAATAAAATATTTCTTTCTTTAGAGTAATCTGTAGTAATCTTTAGAGTAAACGGTACCCACCTGAGCACCCTTTTCAATATTAACCAACACAGTATCTAAAAAGTTGCACAGATTAGTCTCAGTGGAGAGCCCATGGATGAAGCCGTGTTGGTTGAAATGCAAGTTGGGTCTAATTAAGGGAGATATTGAGTCATAAATGATTTTCTAGAATAATTTTGGTATAGGTAATTGACAGTTTAGAGAAACCTCTACAATTTCTAACATCTTGTTTATCACCTTTTTTATGGATCGGTACAATGATAGAACGTTTCCAAATAATGGGTATATTTCTGGTAGCAAATGATACTTTAAATAATAAATAAATTAGGTAGGATAGTTGTTTATGACACTCTTTAAGAAAAACAGGTTATCAGGGCCGCATCCTTCTGGAGACATCAAGTTTTGACAAGTATTCTTCAACAAATTAATGCTACTTAAATCACAACTAGTACTTCACGTGAAGGCGACAGCTCAACGTCATCAATGTCCTCCTCGAAAACCGATTGAAAAAATCGACTAAAATAGTCGGCAATGGTTTGACCGTCACTACTAGTTTTACCATCAAAACAAATATTGGCTGGAATGTCGTTATGAGATCGTTTGGAATCATCAATACGATACTCATTGTTTGCGATTGCTTTTTATTCAATTCACAGAATTATTAAGTCTGTGATTCAATTTATACATTTTAAATTGTATTCTGTTAAATAGCGCCACTCGAATTGTTCAATGTCTGCAAGAAACGAGTGCTCGTGGATGGCGTGCTCGACATATTTTGTAAAGGCTATTATCACTCAGACGCGTTTAGCTGTCGACGCGGAACAAAAGCCCGGGACATTGTTGAATTAACTATTGAATTCTTTGTGTAACAAACGAATAACTCAGCTATTTCCAACAAAGGTAAATAGCTACTGGAAAGAGATCTGAGTCTCCACTACTCCTTAATTTTTCGCAAAATAATAATAAGTAATTATACTCTGATATAACTAATCAATTTTTTAACCAAAGAGCGTCGGTGGCGCTCTGAACTCGGCTGTCGTTTTGCAATCGAGATACAGGCCCGGGGCTTTATTAGAGGACACCGGATAGTGTCTCATGCGGCGGCCTGCGCCATTGCCGCAACTTCTTCGTGGGAGTTAGTGGCACACGTACTGGCAGCGGCCTACCGTGTGCGGACTGACACAAGGGAGGGGAAGCGCAGGTTAGCCACAAGGGAGCAGATCGCCGCCCTAGAAGGGGCACAAGAAGAGATGTTCCGCCTATGGTAAGGGCGCCTGGGTGAGCCAACCTCCGGAACTTTACCCTCCATGGACTAATGTGTTATTCGTTTTTCGAATTTCTTATGTACATTTGTCCAACGCTCTTACTACTAATCTTCATAAGTACATTTGCGAAAAAATTTAAAGGTGTATATGAAGTCGACCAATCTGCACTGGCCCAGCGTGGTTGACTAAGGCCTAAGCACCCTAAATTAGGGCACAGGTTAGATAATAGTTACTACGTGCTTAGGGTACGTGCTTAGGATAGGCTCAAGTGGGGACGTATATAAGCTGTGATGATGAATCAAAATATGGTTAAAATGATGTTACAATAGTGCTACGTGCACAAACCAAACAGTACTCGTATTACTATACCTGGTGTAGGTATTAGCTAAATTCTACCTTTGCTTTTCATAAAATTAAGCTCAACATAATGAATGAGTAAGCAATAATATTTCTCTTACAATCCGGTTTTATTCCTCATTTTCAGGCCATCGAAAATGTGGGATACTTTGATCTTAGAAATTTTCCTATAAATTAAAATAAAAAGCTTTGCAAATCCAATAAACACTTATTATCAAAGCAAGTCAATGGCTGGCTGTTTGATTAAGCGATTGAACATCATTAGACTGCCAATTGAAAAACTAATTTAGCAGGTAGACTATGTCACACACAGAGTGTTCATGGTCCAAGAAACTGATGGAATCAGCGAGGAAAATGGCAAGGCTTATTCGATTAATACCCTCGCTCGAATCAGTCGATTTCCGCTGTGAGCGAGTCCAAGATTGACAATCATGTGTTCATTTCCAGTGGACATCGCATGCCCTTGACACTGCTGATGTTGAGCTAGCCGTGTGAAAGCCAAAGTTTCAATTTCTTCCAGTGATCAACACGCAGGGCCTCGTCGCGTTGCGTTCTCAGTTAAAATTTTTAAAACGGATTAGTTAATTAGAAATGTAATGGCATAATATCGGATCCAAGTGCGATTCCATACAGTGCGTATTCGATTCGACCGAGACCCCGTCGCATGAAAACCTGTAAGTATTAAGCTTTAATTTTATCCAAAATAAACGCCTGTCATTTTATCACAAGCAATTCTCAATATGGGCAAAAATGACTATCAAAATACGTATTGCTCGAAATAAACAAATCAAATTATCTAAATACGAATCGCGATGTTATAAATTGGTAGGTAGGTAGGGACAACTATAATTTAAAAAAATATGTTTACAAAAAATACACTGACCATCAAAAGTAAGTACTACACTTTTAAAATTAAATTTTTCCCTAAACTACAAACTTAGATCATTTAACCTATGGATGCGGTAAGCAACAAATCGCAGTATACATTTTTCTGCCACTTTTCGCGGGAGGCGAGGTAAACACGCCACGCACACTACGAAAATGTTTACGAACACACACTATGAAAATATTACCCTACAATGAAGAAACACACACACATCGACAAATTAACGTGTATCTACGCAATCCCCACCACAAAGAATTAATGTCCCTAGTGATGTGACACAAAGAATGAGTAACTATTTGGGTCGTCGTGAGTGAATGATTGAAATGTTACAATAAATTGTATTTTTGTTACTATACCCTGTTCGGCTAGAGTTAATAAAAATACAATGAAGACAGGGTTTCTTAAATTAGTACAAAGCGAGGCTTGCTAATTATTATTAAAATGCTTTAATTAGTTTTTTGTGTCAAATACAGCAACTTCACTTGTTATTTAGCTGATCGACTGAAATAAATATATATTTTCAGTCATAGGCGTAGGTATAATGTTGCGATGGGGAAGGGGGGGGGGGGGGGCGAATTTATATTTTCAGTTAAAGAAAGACAAAAGACAGTAAGCGCTCCGATGCGTAATCATAATTTTTATCAGCTCTCGGGGATGCTATGTTTGATGACTATCGATCCAAGATGGCCGCCGCCACAAAATTGTGGATTACGTATTTTTTCACAACTCTCTTAATATGGGTATCAAATGAAAGGGCTTGACTAGTAGAAGTAGAATACCACACACTATGATAAATGTAACTGGTTTAGTTACATTAAAATACATCAAGTAATTTTCAGTTAAAGAAAGACAAAAGACAGTAAGCGCTCCGATGCGTAATCATAATTTTTATCAGCTCTCGGGGATGCTATGTTTGATGACTATCGATCCAAGATGGCCGCCGCCACAAAATGGTGGATTACGTATTTTTTCACAACTCTCTTAATATGGGTATCAAATGAAAGGGCTTGACTAGTAGAAGTAGAATACCACACACTATGATAAATGTAACTGGTTTATTTACATTAAAATACATCAAGTAATTAGTCATGGTCAAAGTAAAATAAAGGTACCATGAATAGTCAGTAAACAAATAACAGAACGACACTCCGGAGTGCGATCAAAACAATGACTAGTGTGACTTGACTTGCGCCACGCTTCTATCTGAACCCGTCGAAACAAGTTAGCGCGTGGTGCAGTTATACCGGGAATGTCTTAGATGTTTTACGTGAGAATTGTTACTACCAAGAACTAATTTCTGATTTTATTATATATCTACCTACATAGATATAAACACGTTTAATAGGTAGGCACTTTTTCGTTTAGCTTTGTTCGTATGGTTGAAGTTTGCTATCTCGTGCAAGTAAAAAGCACGAGGTAGCAACTTACTGCCATACAAACAAAATTAGTATTTTAGAAAACCTTTCATTTGTGATAGGGCCCAACGTGTTATAACGCTTGGGACGATATCGGGCATTTTCCTTGAAGTTGTACCAAAAAATGTGAGTTAAAGTAAACATAAAATTCCTTGCTACACGTATGTGGCGTTAATTCTACCATTTTAGCTTAGTAGATGTTTACTACTATGAAAGTTTTTATTTACATATAGTAAGACATGTTATATGTTATTCATTAGTCATAACGTGACGTTGAAAGTGTTGAAATTGCCCGTACAAACTTCAAAGCCACTAAAATAAGAAGAAAAAGCTTTATTGTGCGATTTTAATAATGATGTTGTATTATTAAAATTTTCTCTGACGACGACGATGACGACAATCACTTGCTTTGTGCTCTTTACTGATGTCCCCAACAACTTGCTGCATAAAGCAGGTGGCATGAAATCGCAATGCAACGCGGAAACGAAACGAAAACGCGGTTAACGGAGACCGCAAACAATAGTTTTTCTATTTTGTATGCTGTCTGGCAGTCAACGTGTAAAATTAAATAGAAGTACAGTTGAGTAAAATATACTTGAAAGTTTATGAACATTTTGCATCTTTTCAACCTTTTAAACAAAAAACTAAAAGTAACAAAAAAAATAATTATTTATTTGTACTTATGACCTCAACTACAACATAAAATTTAGAGGACGTTATTGACATTTTTCTATCTGGAGTAAACTTACATTGCATTTTGTAAAATACCAATATAGATTATTTAATAGGCTTTAAATCAAGTGAGATGCAGTCGAAAAATTGTTTAGAGTAAGTATGTATATTGTATGGCCGACTTAACTATGAGGTGTACGGCCATTAAATAAAGAAAAAAATAAATTAAATGTAAAAAAACCTTTTTAAAAACAAGCTTTTATTTAAATGCGCTAAAAAGAAAAAATAAACTTTTACACTAAAACTTTTACTTATAACGTTATTTCACATTTAACACAATTTATATGACTAAAATTGTGTTAAATGTGAAATAACGTTTATCACTGAACACGTTTCTTAGTCTGTTCATCTAATTCAACGCATCATTGTTGCAAGGTCGTTTGCCGGAACGTCTATACTTACAGAATTTCAGCTCAATCGGTTAAAGATATCTACTTCAAATTTGATTTTTCGGCTTTAGAAGTACGCCATATTGGATTAATAGTGACACCACTTTATTTTTCAAGTTATTCTTAGCAAGGCCTTTTATTTGATACCCATATTGTAGGAGTGCATTTAAAATAATTGGTCCGCCATCTTGGGTATGCCGCCATCTTAGATTTAAAATGACGTCACACAGTTATTTTTGCAATTTCATCCAAACTGTGTGTGTATACAAAATTTCAGCTCAATTGGTTAAAGATATCTACTTCAAAATTGATTTTCAAGCTTTAGAAGTCCGCCATATTGGATTAATAGTGACGTCACATTATTTTTCGAGTTACTCGTAGCAAGACCTTTTATTTGATACCCATATTGAAGGGGTGCATTAAAAATAATTGGTCCGTCATCTTGGGTATGCCGCCATCTTGGATTTAGAATGAGGTCACATAGTTAACCATGCATTGTCATCTAAACTAAACGTGTATACAAAATTTCAGCTCAATCGGTTAAAAATATCTGCTTCAAAATTGAGTTGCAAGATTCCACCCGAACATACATACATACTTACTTACTTACATCGCAAGTTAAATAAAAGCTTGTAAAAAAGAATATTGTATAGAAAAAGATTTTTTAAACTACAAAGCAAAGTTGAGCAATATAATAGGTAATAATATAATATTTTCTTGATATTTTTTAGTTCTATTATATTACACGTGAATTTCTATTTTAATCTTATATCTGGATAAATAAACAAACTCCGGAGTGAATGAATGATAAATAAAAATATGAATCAGCATCATTCACTCACGTTGTCCCAGCACTAAGCAATAATGCCCGTGTATTGTGTTGAGCTACCATCGTACCATTGTATTTTTCTATCGTAACGGCATAAAAAATACTTCAAAATTGTAAACAAATGAAACACGGTAATGTATAATTTATACTTAAATGTGATAGGAAACGCCATAATCTCGAAGATTTGAGTAGCTGGATCACCTTTTGCAAGAGGAAACTGCACAATTAATCATTTTTTTGGAGCTCTTAGTGCGACACGAAAACGACACCAAATGGCAGCGGCCGCGCGTCAACTAGTTTTATATAACGTGTATGGTCATATGGTCAGCGTAAATTGGCAGAGGGGTTCTCCCAGCCTTGCCGTCTCCCGTATGAATGCTCTAAGACTACAAAAGATAAAGGATTCAAACAAAAAACATTTTCAGCTCATTTCGTCAGGTTTCTCGGAAGTTATAGTTTTTTATACATTAGTCTTTTTAATACTTTTTATTTTGAAAATATATTTTGCCTACTTTAAAAGTTATTGCAATTTTAAAAGTATGGTACTTACTTTTGCACTTCAGTCATATAATCGTCATATAAACCGACATCAAAAACACCAAAAAGTCAAAAATAATATAAGAATACACAACATCACATTTTTATATTGAAGTTGGTGCCAAATTTTAACTAAACATATTGTTTTATATTCTACTACTATTGTTATACTTAATAGTAATTGCTTTTTAAGACTTTCTAGATCATTCATTGCTTGGCACTGTATTCAATATAAAATGTGATGTTGTATTGTACTTATTCTTATATTATTGTTCAGTTTTTGGTTTCGGTTTTATTTTTTGTAAAAAATGTTTATTTCAATCTTTTTAATTAAGTAATTCAATACATTCATAATATAATTTTTCCTGAGGCAAACACTAGAATAGCTTCAAATAAAACATCTTATGCTCTCTACACAGTTTTAAAAGAATTATTCCCAAACTCCAAACAAACTATTTGCTTAGGAGTTATGCTTTCCACCACCAGCTCACCTGAATCATTTGAATCATTTGAAAGAATAAAAGAGTTCCCATTATACTCCGCAACTCCTAGCCTACTACAAACCTTCCATCATCAGCTCAGTAGCACAATATGATGACTACCAGATGCAAATACCTGAATATCTTTCAGAAAAAAACATGAAACACCTTGGACTTGCCTATGAAATAAAACGGTTTCTTACGATTTTCCTGCGATCCCATCATCAGATCATGCCTTGGTGACAATGAGCCCACATCAAGAGGATACTCTTACGATAACAAAAAGAATTTGAAAAAAAAAATTTACAAAAATATTTTTATTTTTATTTAACAAAAAATATTTTATATTTTTTTTTTTTATCTTTTTAGTTAATTAAATACCAGCTCACCTTCCTGACCTGACCTTGGACCTGAATTTAATACCAGCTGGTATGTGGACCGATTTTCCATGGAACCATGGAGTCTACTCTATCGAATACAAAAAGAATTTTGAAAATCGGTCCACAATTGGCGGCGTAATCACGTAACATACTTACACAAAAAAAACTAACGAATCAAATTGAGAACCTCCTCCTTTTTTGAAGTCGATTAATAAGCGGTTAACATGACTACCAGACGCAAATACATGAATAGTAGAAGAAACATGAAACACGTTGGACGTACAGTAAATTCCCATTCAAGCTTTACATTTGCACTACGAAAACCGCCACTATTACAAGCGACATAAGAACGGTCCAAAGGTCAATCAGTATAGCTTGACAAGGAGCTTACTGTACCTATAAAATTTAAGGGTTTCCATCAATTTCCTAGAATCCCATCATCAGATCCTAGCTTTGGTGACAATATTTTTTTTATTTTTTTTTATTTATTTATATATTTATATCCTAACAATTTTCACAAAACAACAAAAAACCTCGTTGAGGTTTGTCCAGTTGCTAGGGTCCTCGAATTTTATTAATAATGTTTATAGTGCACTGCGCAGTGCGCATTCCGCCTCGCGCTTGCATCGCTACGTCACAAACCGGCTCCGACCCAAGTCGCAGCGATGCAAGCGGCCTGCATACAGGATGCTCCGCTTACTGCATTTTATTAATGAAATGGCTAAATAATATTTTTTTTATATTATGTGGTGTCATAGTCATAGTCATAGTCATATCATTTATTGCCACATGTTGGTATAACAGATGTTACATGAAAGAAATATCCCATAAACATGACCCTGTTAGGGTATCGCAATTCAAACAAAATAATAATCTTTTGTATGTAAAAAAGGTCAGTTTATCCATAAATTCAATTGGCAATTGATTAACGTAACACGGGATAAGATAAACGGAGGTACGTTGTCCATAAAAATTATTTGTTCTGGGAACAAATAATTTCCTTTTCAACATATTACGCGTTGTTATTTTTCCTGTTAGTTTGTGTTGAATTTCGGTTCTGAAATATTGTTCACATAGCATGAGATATATTACTTTAGTTTGTATAGGTAAAACATCACAGTGTTTGAACAGTCCAAAGGGATTGTCTTTAAATTTTTCTTTAGGACCACCGTAGAATACTTCTCTATCGAATACAAAAAGAATTTTGAAAATCGGTCCACAATTGGCGGCGTAATCGCGTAACATACACACAAAAACAAAAAAAAAACATACGCATCGAATTGATAACCTCCTCCTTTTTTAAAGACGGTTGAAAAAGGCAAATCATCAAGACCATAATGACCTTCTAATGTTAAGGTTATACTTACAATATTTTGATGATTATAGAACCTAGCTGACAACTACAGGGAGTGTAAGGTTGTTCCAAATCACATTCCACACCTGTAGATTTTACACCCTGCTGATCAACGCACAGCTGGAACTAGGATCTGGCACGGGATCTAGCGTTCCCCGTTCCCCACCTTGGTAGGAGGCTCAGATCCTTTTACTTCCTTTCTGGAGGCTTATGTCATACAGTGGATGTATACAACTTACACGATGATGATACAAACTGGGTGAAGTAATCGCCTTACTACTTTTTTTAATGATTATGAAAGCCGACAGTCTGGCAAAGTTTTAGACCTAATTAGGAACCATGAATTCACGTGTTAGGATTTTTAATTCATAATTTAAAAAAGTTAATTTTCATCTTTGTACTAACATTTTAACTAACTACAGTGTCAAACTTTATTAAGGCGAAACATAGTTCAGGGGCACAGCTAGTAACACATAATATAATCTCTTTACTTTTGCCTTACAAGCGACCTTTCCGAATATATACCTACCTACTTAAAACCAAAATAAGGAACTTATTAAGTCAGTGACAGAGTTAGCCACACTCTGTCAATTCAATGAAGATCGTTATCATTCCCTTCTGGAGAAACAGACTATAGATAACAGTAACCATAATTTAATATTGGATAGCAATATAACTAATAATTTGGATAACAATAATTGTGTACCCAGTCATACATCTTCTGCGCTCAGTAAGGTACGTCAGTCAATAGTTACGGGTGAGACCAGGCTGCCCGTATCGAAATGTGTTATATTCTGTGATGAAATAGGTAAGAATATGGGTCACTTGCTATCAAACCAGCTGGGGCAAAGTGTCATAAATTATTGTATGCCTGGCTCCAGTTTCCAAGATGTGGTAGATAAAATTTCTAATTATAACTTTAATAGTAATGATAATCTGATAATATTAATGGGAAATAGGGGCAATTTAAACAAATTTCAATTAAAAACATTTTATTCGAAGTTTGAAAATTTGGAAGTAAATAAAATAATTATGTATACATTTCCCTACCACCGTCACTTATCTGAATATGAGAATAGTATGAGATACAAATTAAATCTGACACTAGATGTATTGACTTGTTACTCCAAAAAATGTCATATCATTGATATAAACAAGTTGACATGTGCCCCTAATAAGATTTATCTGACAAAAGATAGATTATATCTGTCTACCTTTTCAAAAAAACAATTAGCAGGTTCGCTAAGCTTTTATTTTTTATGTTTAGCCAAGAATTTGGCTACTGACAATGCTTTTATTGAGCAACACACTCAAAGTAATGTCTTGGAACAAGTTCCAAGTAATTTAAATTAAATATTAAGACAAAAGAGGTAGCCTCTTGCAAGGTACTGACCAAAGGAAAGCCCAAATATTTACGGATATTTCATCAAAATATTCAAGGCTTTTCTGGAAAAGACTTAGAAATAAATTTATTTTTAGACTATGAAAACATAGATATACTTTGTATTACTGAGCATTGGCTAAAAAATTATGAGTTGTTAATAAGTTTAAATAATTATAGAATTGTGAGTTCATTCACTAGAAAAACAGCTATTAGAGGTGGATCCCTAATCATTTTACATAATGACTTACAGTTTAAAGAACGAAAAGACATAGTTTCTCTCTCCATTGAACGAATCATTGAGCTGTCATGTGTGGAACTTGATAATTTTATTATAATATGTGTATACAGACCCCCCTCTGGAAATTACTCAGAGTTTGAATCCAGTATGGAAGATGTATTAAGAATAGTATCTAGCAAAACTAAAAAAATCATTGTATGCGGTGATTTTAATATAAATATTTTAGAGGAATCACAATTATCTAGTAGATTTATTAATTTATTTAAGTCATTTAACTTGAATTATGTTTTTCAAGAACCAACCCGAATTACAGCTACGTCTGCTACTTGCTTAGACAACATCTTTTGTAACTGTAATGTACAAGATAAGTTAATTATTAACTGCATTAATTCTGACCACAGCGGTCAACTAGCTTCGTTCGAGCACCATCATGTTTGTTCTATACGTGAGATTACCTGTAGACCTATAACCAAACGCGGGATAGAGAAATTAAAAAAAAATCTTGTTAATCAAACTGCAAATTTGTCGATCGAGGGGACGAACGCCAATAATCTCTATAATAATTTATTCCATGTAGTTAAAAATGAATGTAATGATATATTCAAGGAAAAGGTCATTAAACTCAAAAACGGGAGTAAGAAATTCAGTGACTGGGCTACTCCGGGTATATACAAAAGTCGAAGGAAACTGTTTGACCTTTACGCTTTAAAAGTAACCTCTAGTGACCCCTCTTTCATAAATTATGTTAGAAATTATTCTCAAACATTTAAGAAAGTGTGCATGTCCGCAAAAGCTATGTACATAAGTAACAAAATCAGTTTATCTAAAAATAAAGTAAAAACCACCTGGAATATCATTAATCAGGAAACAGGTAAACTTAAAAGTACTGCAAATTCTTTCTCATTAGAAATCAATAACGAAACAATCAAATCAGACAAGGCAGTTGCCAATGCATTCGAAGACTTCTTCTCTCGCATACCCATAGAAACTACAAGTAGTCTCAACTCGTGTTCTGATGAAGCTGTAGCTCTCCTAAGGCAGAGTGTAGAGAGGTGCAACAAGGTTTTCAAATTTTGTCACATTGACGCTGACACTGTGCTAAAAACATTTCGTATGATTAGTACGAAAAAAACTGAAGATCTTTGGGGTATTTCGACCCACATAATCAAATCGGTTATAATAGAACTTGCCCCGCAACTCGCGTTGATATTCAATAAATGTATTGATGAAGGTGTCTTCCCCGACCTCATGAAGAATAGCAAGTTAATACCATTATTTAAATCTGGGAATATAAACGATCCTTCAAATTACAGACCAATTTCGATTCTACCAGCACTTAGTAAAATATTCGAAAAAATTGTATCTCAGCAGTTAATAGATCATTTTACAGGTAATAACATTTTTCATATGAACCAATTTGGTTTTACCAAAGGTCGTTCCACGACAGATGCTGGAGTTGCACTTCTCAAACACATTTTTGCCGCTTGGGAGTGTAAACAAGATGTGATTGGTATATTTTGTGACCTGTCGAAGGCTTTCGACTGCGTTAGTCACCAGACTCTTTTAAATAAACTCAAACATTATGGTGTCACCGAAAAAGCAATTAGCCTTATGGAGTCTTATTTGTCCAATAGGGTCCAGAAAGTTGTTATTAGCAAAACTGAGTCTGTTGGTGCATCTATAACTATGGGTGTACCTCAGGGATCGATATTAGGACCTTTGCTTTTTTTAATTTACATTAATGATCTCCCACATTTCACTAACAATCTGTGCGATACAGTACTATTTGCAGATGATACTTCTTTAATATTTAAGGTTGACAGAGGTAATGAAAATACTGACGTTGTAAATAGTACTCTTTCTAATGTATTGCATTGGTTCACAATTAATAACTTATCATTAAATTCAAATAAAACTAAATGTATAAAATTTTCATTGCCAAATGTAAGGAAAGTGGATACTATTGTGGAAATGAATAATCAAATTATTGAATTCATTGATTGTACCAAATTTTTGGGCATTACATTAGATTCACGTTTGCAGTGGGATCCACATATTGAGTCCTTGGCAAACAGACTTAGTTCTGCGGCATATGCAGTTAAAAAAATAAGACAACTTACTAATGTTGAAACGGCAAGATTGATTTACTTTAGTTATTTTCACAGTGTTATGTCGTATGGACTACTACTGTGGGGATCGGCTGCTAGTATAGAAAGTATTTTCGTACTTTAAAAAAGAGCAGTTCGCGCTATTTATAATTTACGAACAAGGGATTCTCTAAGAGATTTATTTAGAGAAATTAATATATTGACCTTAGCAGGACAATACATTTATGAAAATTTGATTTATGTCTATAAGAATTATAATACATTTGAAACCAATTTCCACGTTCACCAGTTAAACACAAGAAATAAAAATAAACTTGCCGTTCCAACGTACAGACTCCAAAAAACTAGAGGCTCATTTATGGGGAAATGTATAACGTTTTACAATAAAGTTCCACATAGTGTAACTGACTTGCCTTTTCATAAGTTTAAAGCGCATGTAAAAAAGACTCTAATGAGTAAAGGATATTATAAAGTCAACGATTATTTAAATGATGCCAATGCCTGGTGTTAATATGAAGTTATTATTCGTTATAATGTCAATAATCGTGTTGTTGTGTATAGCTATTGATGTTAACAAATGTTGTTGGCAGAAAAGAACTGACACTGATTTTGAATTAGACTAAGTTATCAAATGTTTGGTAACAACATTATTTATTGTATTATGATTAATGTATTCGTCTATAACTTATTTTTTGACATTTTAAGTGTATGTAAGCATACCGATTGTATTTTTTTTAAAAAGTTTCAATGACTATGTAACCAAACCAAAATTGTAAATGGCGATTTAAAAGAGGAGATAAAAAATTTGACCTTTCGAGTTTCTTGCCTGTTCTTCTCGAGAAGGCTCTCCCAATTTCCGAACAGGTGTAGATTCAACTTTTTTTTTTTTTCTATACTACTTGTATTTGCAGACATCTTGAGTAGGTATATTCAGGATGTATGCACATACAAGGTTAAATTTATGTTTCCTTTAAATTAGAATGTTTTGCTTTGTTTTGACGTCAATAAGTGCCTGTAAAGGCCTATGTTGAATAAAGATTTTTGAATTTGAATTTGAATTTGAATTTGACTCGTATTCCCACCCAAATAAGAATAAATATCCGATACTGAAAGGAAACCACAATAAAGAGTGACAACATCAAAGCCAAAGCTTAACATAGGACGTTCCAAACAAAAAGAGGTGTTTAGATGAGAAACATATAGGTTATTATATTTAGGATAAAAGAAAGTAAGGTTTTTTTCAAACTGATTGCCAATAACAATTTTAAATCTTCTAATTTTAGTTGGTGTAAATGTAGGAGAGTTAAGTACTTACAGATTACTTTACTACCTTTTGTCCAATACTTTCTTTCTCTACTGCTTTCCTAAATCCTCACTGAACTTTTTTAAATATATGTTTAAATATTGTTATCCTTAAAAAAAATTAACGCCAGCATAAATACCGATTCGAGTATTAAGAGGATTGTGAAGTAATCGTGCGCGGCGCGAGTAGGTATTTTCTAAAATGCTATCTGTTTCACACCGCTCGGCCTCCCGTCTGGCGTTTACACCACAAATACAACACGCGCAAATTCTCACGCACACAACGACAGCAGCGCGCGACTCCTCGGCGCGAGAACTCGAGATCATTTTACCGTTTGTATGTAATGTTTTGCGTTGCTTAGGTATTCCTGATTGCCTTTCCGCTCGCAACTTTGCCTTCGTTATTTTCGTTTTTCGTGAGGGAATTTTGTTTTCCCGTATGAAAAATTATTTTATAACCTTATAATACTCAGTGATTATGTAGCATTCTATTAGTCAAAATTTTTTTTAAATCAGCCTTGTAGTTTTTAAAAATAAAAAATATAATAAATAAAAATAGCTTTATTTCTAAAAATCATTTTAACAATAATTACGCCGAGACTTCCCAGTGAGCTAGTTTTTGAGTTTATTCATTACAAACAAAAATACAAATCTTCTTTCTTTATAATATTTTAGTAGATAAGTTTCGTAAATTATTTCAGTATTCCTTTGAAATTTATAGTGTAGGCACTTACTTGGTATCCCTACCAAGTCCTACTTTATAGGACTGAGCTGTTATTTGTTATGAAAGTACCTATCTATCGTACATTTACCTGTCTAAAGAAAATGAATTTTTGTAAGATGAGTGTTATACTGAATTAACATGATTTTCATTTGAGATGTGAATCAATAATGGATCCTTTTATGAAAAAAATAAACACTAAACATAAAATGACATTTACAATTGTTTAAACAAGAACAGACTCTTCAACTCTTGTTAACTTAAAAATAAATAACAGAAAATCTATTATTTTAGGTAGATAAATTAATACATACAAACTAAATAGGAGCAGGGATTTAAAAAATATAAAGTAATAATTATGCAACAAATAAAAAATACCTCTCATTTTTATACACTAATCTTGGGTAGTTATACTAATAGTCTTAGAATTCTATTTTTTACCACCTCCGTGGTCTAGTGGTTGAGGCCACCGGATGTTGATCGGGAGGTCCGTCCGGCGGGGTTCGATTCGTCGGGTTCGTCCGAACTACAAAAATACTGAAAAGTTAGAAATTATATAAGAATAGGTACAGACAACATCACACATCATTATTGAAGACGGTGCCAAATTTTAAGACTTTCTAGGAGATCATCGTTTGGCATTGGTACCGACTTCAATATAGAAATGTAATGTTGTCTGTACCTATTCTTTTTTTAACTTTTCAGTGTTTTTGAAGTCAGTTTTTATTTTTTGTAAAATATTTTTTTTGTTTAACTTTTTAGTGAAAGAAACCCTAATTAAATTAGGGTATCCCTCGATTTTCATAGGATCCCATCATCAGAACCTGACTTTGGTGTCCTAGGGACCACCCTAGGAGTATACTCTACCGAATACAAAATGAATTTTGAAAATCGGTCCACAATTGGTAGAGTAATCGCGTAACATACACACAAAACGGTTGACACGGTTAGCGCAGAGGTCGAGCGATCGCCTACTGCGCAACAGGTCGCGGGTTCGATTCCCGCACGGGACAGATGTTTTGTATGGCCTACAGAAATTTGTTCCGGTCTGGACGTATGTACATGTGATATTCTATGTTTGTAACTGCACCCACGACACAGGAGAAAATCCTAGTGTGGCGCGACGTTTTTATAAAAAAAAAAACACATTAAACGCACCTAAAAATTTAAGGATTTCCCTCCATTTTTATGGGATCCCATCATCAGATCCTAACTTTGGTAACCGTGGGACCACCATTGGAGTATAATCTTGAGAATACCAAAAAGAATTTTGAAAATCGGTCTGCAATTGGCGGCGTAATCGCGTAACATACACAAAAAAAACATACGCATCGAATTGAGAAACTCCTTTTTTGAAGTCGGTTAAAAAATACCTATTAGTATATTATGTAATCAGCTGCTTTAAATATTATAGTTAAAATGAAAAAAAAAACTTCAAAACCGTACGAAAGGTGCCTTCTTCCCATATATGCCTACCCTGCCTACCCTACATACTCGTATATTATTTAGGTACTTTGTCGTTTGTATTTTTTATACAATCGTAGATTCCATAACGCGAGTAAAACCTTAGAGCCCAGCTTTAGAGGAATAAAATTCAAATAAGATAATATTAAAAATAACGCTACTTGCATAGTCTATTACACGTTTTTAGCTGCTCCAACTTCATACATTGCATAACAAATACCTATCACAAGAAACAAAATACGAATTTATTTTGAGTTGGTTTCTTTATGGCACATATTTATTATAACAAACAACTACTTACATACTTACATTTTTTTCCTTTTTTGGTTTTGGGAATTTACAGTAAAGTTAACAGGCTACAGGCTGCTAACCCTTAAATAAGGAAATTTGTATTGAAATAAAATCTTTAAAATAAAACACTAAAATCAATAAACGTATTCAAAAAGATATTTACTTTTTCATGTATAAGGTATTTGTGAAGATTAATAGTTCCGACTTGAGTAATAACTTTCACTATGGATCGATATATCGATATTACTTTCTCCTCCCTAGGCGACAATAACTACGATAACATTATGTCACATCACTATCACTACATTGTACCCCTGCCCCCGACCCGTATCGTGCGATAGAGAGAGTTGCAAGAAATGGTCGAAATTGCCTACAATTCCTGTTTGAAATATTGTTTCGGGCGATAACTGTTTTACCCCCCTAAACCTTTATGAAATTAGACACTTTTGGTCTCATTAGATTCAGTATACCTTAATCTATGTTTGTACGTTTTGCTTTTTTTGTAATTCAGTATAATTTAGTCAAAAAAAGACAAAATTGCTCAAGGTAGTTTTTAAGTCGAAAATATAGATATTTAGATGCTAATAACTTATATTCTGAGCAATATTTCTTCAAAATCAAAACGTACAAACCTAGTTTTTCATTATATCTACAAGATTTCCAAAAATTATGAAAATTGGACTATGTTTAGAGGGAGAAAAGCGTTATCGCTTTTTGTATGAAAATTTACAGCTTCACAATCCTCTTAAGGATATGCACATCCCAATCCTTACCTATAAATCTTAGGGCATCCCCAAGTTTCCTGAATATTTACGTTGTTGTTTTCACCACAGTTGAACTAAACAACTTTTTTCCACTCCTTTATCGTCGGTGCTACCTGCGCAGCAATAATGGAATGACTGGCATGTGCTCTTGAATATTGCTACTGATAGGACTAATCAAGAGCACTTTCTATCTTCTACGAGTATGTTAAATTAGAATTCAAATTCAAAAATCTTTATTCAACTTAGGCCTTAACAGGCACTTATTGACGTCAAAACAAAGTAAAACATTCAAATTTAAAGGAAACATATTTATCTTGTATGTGCATACATCCTGAATATACCTACTCAAGATGTCTGCAAATACAAGTAGCAATGAAAAAAAAAGCTGAATCTACACCGAATATAAAGTATAAGCGTACCTAAGTATAAATTGATTATATTTCACATTTATTTATTATACTTTCACAATTTTCAAATAGAGATATCGACGCTGGGAAAGCAACCTTGCTGATCCACCAAAGGAAATGGTCAAGATATAGGTACCCCGAAGTCAAAACAATGCATGAAACTTGAATAGGACGCACAGAAGTGATAAACTAATGAAAAATAATTTATTTATTATTTCATTCTATTTATGCACTTTATCTGTATAAGTTGTAGAAAATATAATACTAAGAGCAGTGCCCGCGAACTACATTACGCCATAATAATTGTAAAAAAATATCACCTAGAGGTATAAAAAAAATTGCCTACCACTTATTCTCAGAACTCAGACCTATCAAATATACACAAAAAATTTCATAAAAATCGATCAAGCCGTTTCGGAGGAGTTCGATAACAAACACGAGATTTTTATATCTATACTAGTTGTGCCCGCGAACTACGTTTCACCATCAATATGCTTAACACAGTGTTTAGTTTTTTCCTTCATTTTATTCCATAATGATTCAATGATTCAACTTTATTGTGCCTTTCTTGAGCAGCGGCCATTTCGAAATTAGGACAATTTTCGTAGGTTCGTAATACTCTAGGTACTCTTCAGAGCCTTTCATTTAATACCTATATTGCTGGGTTTGAAAAGCAGCCATGTTGTATTTACGTCAATACGTTTATAGTGTACGTTCATAGTACTCTACTGATCAAGGCCTTTCATTTGATACCCATATTGCTGGGTTTGAAAATGAAATTTTATCCGTTATTTTTGAGCGGCGGCCGTATTGAATTATGGCAATTTTCCTAAGTTCATAATGCTCTACACTTTGAGGCTTTTCATTTGATACCCATATTGCTAGGTTTGGAAACGAACTTTTATCCACCTTTTTTGAGCAGCGGCTATTTAAATTTGTCTATGCTGCTAGGTTCATAGTACTCTATTCATTAAAGCTTTTCATTTGATACCAATATTGCTGGGTTTGAAAACAAACTTTTATCCTTTTTTTGAGTGGCGGTCATGTTGAATTTAGGTCGATTTTCCTAGGTACCTAATGCTCTACTACTTCAAGGCCTTTCATTTGATACCCATATTGCTAGGTTTAGAAACGAACTCTAATCCATCTTTTTTGAACGGCGGCCATGTTGAATTTATGTCAATGTCGCTAGGTTCATAGTGCTCTACTCATCAAGGCCTTTTATTTGATACCCATGTTGCTGGGTATGAAAACGAACTTTTATCCATTTTTTTGAGCGGCGGCCATGTTTAATTTAGGGCAATTTTCCTAAGTTTATAATAATCTACTCATCAATGCCTTTCATTTGATACCCATATTGCTTGGTTTGGAAACGAACTTTTATCCATTTTTTTGAGCGGCGGCTATGTTAAATTTATGTCTATGTTGCTAGGTTCATAGTGATCTACTCATTAAAGCTTTTCATTTGATACCAATATTGCTGGGTTTGAAAATAAACTTTTATCCTTTTTTTTGAGCGGCGGTCTTGTTGAATTTAGGTCGATTTTCCTAGGTACCTAATGCTCTACTCTTTAAGGCCTTTAATTTGATACCCATATTGCTAGGTTTAGAAACGAACTCTTATCCATCTTTTTTGAACGGCGGCCATGTTGAATTTATGTCAATGTCGCTAGGTTCATAGTGCTCTACTCATCAAGGCCTTTTATTTGATACCCATATTGTTGGGTTTGAAAACAAACTTTTATCCATTTTTTTGAGCCGTGGCCATGTTTAATTTAGGGCAATTTTCCTCAGTTCATAATGCTCTACTCTTTAAGGCCTTTCATTTGATACCCATATTGCTGGGTTTGAAAACGAACTTTTATCCTTTTTTGAGCGGCGGCCATGTTGAATTTTGGTCGATTTTCCTAGGTACCTAATGCTCTACTCTTCAAGGCCTTTCATTTGATACCCATATTGCTAGGTTTGGAAACGAACTTTTATCAACTTTTTTTGGGCTGCGGCCATGTTGAATTTAGGTCGATTTTTCTAGGTACCTAATGCTCTACTCTTCAAGACCTTTAATTTGATACCCATATTGCTAGGTTTGGAAACGAACTTTTATCCAGCTTTTTTGAGCGGCAGCCATGTTGAATTTATGTCAATGTTGCTAGGTTTATAGTGCTCTACTCATTAAGGCCTTTCATTTGATACCCATATTGCTGGGTTTGAAAACGAACTTTTATCCTTTTTTGAGCGGCGGCCATGTTGAATTTAGGGCGATTTTCCTAGATTCATAATGCTGTACTCTTCAAGGCCTTTCATTTGATACCTATATTGCTAGGTTTGGAAACGAATTTTTATCCGCCTTTTTGAGCGGCAGCTATGTTGAATTTACGTCAATGTTGCCAGCATTGATTTACTACCAAACGTAGATAACGCATGAACGTTCGAAAAGTGGGCCGGTGAAGAACTGCCCAATCGGGCCTCGTGCAGTTCTTTTCCATGCGTTGGATAAGCAATTTTGAGCATTATGTTTGAGAATATAAAGTTGATATTTTCTTGTAGCAATTACTAAAACGTCAAATTTAATTTGGCTAGGTATGAAATGATGTAACTGCACACGGTTGTACTTCAAATAGTTGCCGTAATAATAAAGAATAAGCTTGAATTCGATAAATACGGTACTTTCTTTATGGTAATTTTAATTTGGGTGTGCATATTCAACTACCTATTTAACAGCGTACAAATGTATAGTCGATTAGGTGACAGATTTCAAGCGCGTTTTTGTATGAAGTGCTCTATCTACGTTTGGTAGTAAATCAATGGTTGCCAGGTTCATTGTGCTCTACTCATCAAGGCCTTTCATCTGATATCCATATTGCTGGGTTTGGAAACGAACGTTTATTGGCAGTCATGTCGAATGAGGTAAACGAGGCTAGGTTCAATGTGTTCTACTCTTTAGGTTCTTGGTTCGATATCCATGTTCCTTAGGTGTATACAAAAAAAATCAGGGTATCCACATTCTGGAAAGTCAGGGAAGCTCAAGGCAGTCAGGGAAAGTCAGGGAAATCGAGAGGCTACCTGGAAAGTCAGGGAAAAATTAGGATTTTACACTGTTTGGTCCCCAAATTTCCCAGTGATTGTCAAATGAGGAATATATTTACTTCATGCTTTTTGTAGAATTATTCCTAATCTTGACTATCGAATTATTTATGTCCAGGTTTGCACATTATATCATAATTTTGGCAGACAAATCAACCGAGCAACCCTTAACCGAGTTCAAATGCAATTTCCTTCAAATGTATGAACATAATTTTGCGATGCGGTCTCAAAAACCAACAAGAAGCGGTTCGTCGCGCGGCACGTTCGACCGCGGCAATGCTCGAGCTGCCGCGCGCGACGACCCTTTTTTTTTTTTTGAGGCGGGGGAATCTCTTTACGATTCAACAAGGGGCTGAAAGCTGACAAAGCCGCCCCAAGGATATGCCATTGGACTCGGGTTACCTGGGTAACCCCATACCTGGCTAAACCACCCTCCAGAGCAACTTCTACCTCCGTAGAGACACACTCGGGATCGGCGTTAGCCATTCCCCGAGTGCGCCCCCTGGATAGTAGGCCTGACGCAAGCGCCAGGTCTTACCTCTACGGGGGGGTCGACAAGTGCCATAATTCGACCCCCCAGACGGGCAGGCCAGGGGTAGAAAAGTGTCTCCCGACCGGTTGTCGGCCGGCCGGGCCATTTCATCCCCAGCTTGCTTAGGGGAGTTGGTGGCGCGCGTCCAGGAACGCGCGCCTCCTCCTACCCAACCGCCTGCGCCGGAGCGGTGCGGCGAGAGGGTCAACCTCTCGCGCCCGCTCCGCTGCCTCCTTCTGCGAGATCACTTCCTCGCAGAAGGAGGCGACAGCCTCCCACGCCGTCGCGCTGATCAGCATCTCGCATGCGACGCTGGCCAGCACGACGGGCGCACCCCTACCTAGGCCCAGCGCGAGGGCTAATGCGTCGCACTGGGGTCGCCAGGCCAGGCACTCCGAGAGGGTGTGTCCGGCCGTGTCGTCGGGAGCGCCGCAGTGGTGGCACTGCGGCGTCTCCTCCCTCCGTGCGACATGGTGCAGATAATGGCCGAAGCAGCCGTGCCCGGTCATCATCTGCACCATCCGGTAGGTGAGGCTGCCCTGCCGGCGCCCAACCCACTCCTCCAACACTGGACGAACGGCCTCGATCGTCCAGTGGCCGGCAGCTGGGTGGGCGAGCGTCTCGGCCCACTGGCGGAGAGCCTCCCTCTGCGCCAGGAGCCTTGTGCGCGCCACCTCCTGCGGGAGGGGGCGCTCCCCCCGACTCCTCGCTGCCACCCGATGTCGGTGCACGGTAGCAAGGACGCGTGCCTCGACATCCCACGGAGGCGAGCCCGCTAGAACGCAGGCCCGTGAGAGACCGTGCAGTAGGTCCGCACGGCCCGGGTGGCAATGACCCTCTGCGGCCTACGCAGGAGGGCCACCGTTCGGGGGGCGAGACGCTCCGCCCAAATCGGGGCTCCGTACAGCGCCATCGACTTTATCACCGTCTGATAAAGTCGACGGCTCGCTACGCCTGGTCCCCCCACGTTGGGGAGGACCCGTCCGAGGGCTGCCGCGGCGGCACACAGCCTTGGGGCGAGGAGCTTAAAGTGCTCCCCGAAATCCCATCGGGGGTCCAGCACCAGACCGAGATACTTCATCGAGCTCTCGATCTGGACTTGCACCCCCTCTACTCGGACACGGAGCCCCGCCTGGGGTCTGCGGCGACGCGGCGGCCTGAACGAAATGGCCGTCGTCTTCTCGATGGCCACGTCCAGCCCGAGGAGGCGGATGCGCCGGACGACCATCGTCGCGCCGACCGACGCCAGGTGGACCGCCTCCTCATACGTGCGCCCCTTCGCCGCGACAAGGGTGTCGTCGGCGAAGCAGACAACCTCCATGTTCGGCAGGAGGTTGCCCCGCAGAACCCAGTTGTACCCCAGGTTCCAGAGCAGAGGGCCCAGCACGGAACCCTGGGGTACTCCCGCCGCCATCGGCCACCTGTGGACGTGACCGTCCGCCCCCTCATACACGATTTCCCTCCCGCGGAGGTAATCGGTGATGAGGGAGCGGAGGTAGAGGGGCACTCCATGAAAACGCAGTGCCTCCTCTATGCATTCATGGGGGAGGCTGTTGAATGCGTTGCGGATGTCTAATGACACCGCAACGACAACCTCCCCCGCCGACGTAGCCCCCTCAGTCCACCTCTTGAGGTGGGCCACGGCGTCCACGGTGGACGGCGTGTGCGCGGTGCGCAAACCGAACTGGCACTCAGCCAAGTCCGGTCCCGGGCCCTCCAGATGCTCGACGAGGCGGGAAGCGAGAATTTTCTCAAAAAACTTCCCGGCCTCGTCGAGCAACACCACCGGTCTGTACCCCGACGGGCCATCGGCGGGGCGATTCGGCTTCCGCAGAAGGCAGAGTCGCCCCACCTTCCAGCACTGAGGGAAACGGCCCGAGGCGATGCTCGTATTGAGCACCGCCCGGAACCGCTCCTCCAGGGGGCCCAGTGCCAGGCACAGGACCCTCGCTGGCACCCCGTCCGGTCCCGGCGCCTTCCCCTTCCCCTTGCGCGCGCGACGACCCTCGCGCGCGGTCGCTGTGCGAGCCAATGTTCGAGAGTTTGCCGCGCATAGTTTATACGCACCTTTATGTTGTTAATTTTATAGGTTTTATATTGAAAGTAAATTGTATGGCGTTAAGAAAATTATTCTGCTCTAGAGTGAAAAGTCATTTGAAACATAAAGATACAATAAAAAACAAAAATCAATGTATAAGTAATGTGTGTTGCTGCCTTCAGCTTGGATAACTTATAATTTCAAGATATCTTACAATTATATCTTGAAAAATGTTGTTCCATTCCTACAAATATCGCCATTCTGAGCCCATAAGGTTTTGAAGAAGCCGGATCCCTATCTTAGGCCCTGTGCTTTAATTCGTCCCAAAGATGGAAATGGGGTTCAAATCAGGGCTTCGTGCTGGCCAATCCATGACACGAATGCCAACGTCCCTGAGTATAATATTGCGTATAGGGTCTTGCATTATCATGCACATTAGAAACATCTCGTCTTAAATACATCCTGATTAAGGTACCACGAGATCTTCAAGAACATCAGGGATATAAGGTTCTGTAGCAAATCCGCGTGAAAGAGCATTGGATTCGATATAAACCATCTCTGTTTATGCTGTTAGGGAAATGCCGCCCCACACCATTATGGAGGCTCCATAATGGAGCCATCATAAGTAACAGTTTTTTCGATACAGCACTGAGCGTAACGTTTTCTAGGGCAACGGTACAGTCTCTGTCTTCGATTATTTCTGTAAAGACACTCTTTCCTCGCCAGAAAAAATAACATGCGCCCATTGATCCAGTGTCCATTATTCTATATGCTCACGAGCAAATTGAAAGCGTGATCTGCGGTAAGCTACAGTTAATTTTGCTTGGCTAGTTAAGTAGGCTAGCTCGGCAGTTAAATTGCGATTGGCTAACCTTCTCCTGACTGTACGCGCGCTTATGGCCAGGTCACTCCACGTTCGTCACGAAGCTGTTGTTGGACCTGCACTGCGTTCTGACGCTGATTCCTCGGGACATTTAAATGCATATATCGATCATCTGCGAAGGATGTAGCCCATGGCCTATCAGTTTCTGCGCGTCGATCGAAGGCTCCAGTCTTTAGGTATCTTCTATAGACGCGCTGCATCGAAAAACGCCTTAACATTTGAGCAACCCGACGATGACTAAGGCTCCATTGATGTAATGCGACAGCTTGAGTATAGCTTCCTGGAGCGGATTATCTATTTTTAGGAACAAAAATAACCGTAATCTGAAGACTTAAAGAGAAAGTAAGCAACTACGCAGAAAAGTCATTAAAGTCAAGTGAAACTCCACCTTTCCAAACGTGTTCCTATTAAGAGGTGTGCGACAAGGCGACACAATCTCCCTTAAGTTGTACACGGCGTGCTGAGAAGATACATTTAAGCTCCTCGACTGGTCTAGTAGGAGTATCAACATAAATGGAGAGCAATTAACTCATCTGCGATTCGCAGATGACATTATCATTTATGCTAAGAAAAGTGGGCCGAACAAGAAATAGAACGCCGAATAAAACTAGGTTGGGGCGCGTTTAGCAAAATGTCTCACATTTTTTGGAGTGCCTTAAACGCCGAGCTTTCGAGCAATGCTCGTGTTAGGGGCTGAGACCTGGACCTTGACTAGACAACATATACACGCCCTACAGGCACAAAGAAAAATGGCTTAGGGTTTCTCTGGGGGAACGGATCTGGAATACGGAGATACGCAAGCACAACAAACTGATTGACGTGGCTCGTGTCCTTGCGTGTAGAAAGTGGCGATGGGCAGGGCACGTGGCCGGCAGGACCGACAACCCGTGGAGCAATAAAATCATCGAATGGGAGTGGCTCCCCGGAACAGGACGAAGGAACGATAGTTGACAGCCGGCTCGTTGGTCAGACGACATAACAAAGACAGCAGGCAAGAACTGGACAAGAAAAGCCCAACCCCGTAGTGAATGGCGCAGAATGGAGGAGACCTATACTCACCAGTGGGTGGACATAGGTTGAAGAAGAAGTCAACCCTCAAAAGATTAATGAAAAGCGATTGTGTTTATTACGAGTATCTTAGTATTCAATAAGAGCCTTTTTGCATTTTTTATTTAACAAAGGTGGATTGCATTTTTTATTTAACACTTGAAGGAAATTGCATTTGAACTCAAGGGTGAAGGGTGCCTCGGTTTATTTTTTCGCCAGTGTACTTTCTACAGTGTAAAAATACTGTGCCTAAAAATATAAATTATGTAATTAGGCACTTAAAAAAATGAAATCTATACTAATATTATAAAGAGGAAAGATTTGATTGTTTGTTTGTTTGTATTGAATAGGCTTCGAAACTACTGAACCGATTTTGATGAATGTTGGTTTAGTGATAGTAGACCAGGGGAACATAGGGTAATTTTCCTATAGGAAAAAAATTCCCACGGGAATTCAAAAATAACGCGGGCGAAGTCGCGAGCGTAAAGCTAGTTTTAGATACAATTTGGTCTGCAATATGCAACAAAAAATACTAAATATTTTCGAAAAATAGTAGATTTTATGCCGAGTGCATAAAGCAAGTCATTTTTATCCGAGATCGAGGATAAAAATGATTTGTGCACGAGTTATAAACTCTGCTTTTCACTTCGATTGCGAGAAAATAAAACAGTAACATAACATACTATAAATTTGTCATAAGTTTTCATATATATTTGCCGAGATTTTGGCGGCAATATTTCTTGCACCACTTTTTGTGCGTTTATTTCCATTAAAGTATTAGGAGTAAGTTCTAAATCTTCTTCTTCACTTGACATTTTTAAAATTTAGTTAATTCAACAATAACTGAGAAAATTCAATACGAAAATTTCACGGCTTCTTTTTTTAATTTTGTTTATCCCATTTGGGAAAGGCAAAGGCGTCAACCATACAGCCTAGTCTGTATGCAATAAACTATTGTTATTCATTCTTCTTTTGAATTCACAAATCGCCAAATGTAGAGGTTACATATTCATAAATTGCTTCAAAGCATTTTTCAATGGAAAGAAGTTTTTGTAAAGAGCGCGGTAGATCTTGCTGGTGTTTCATTATTTTTGAAATTTCTTCTAATAAAATGTTTCTTTGCAGGGCAAAAATTGGACATTCGTAAAAAAGGTGATGCAGAGATTGAGGTAAGGTGGTGTTGCACCAGTTGCACGATGGGGAAGAAGTCATGCCTAGCCGGTACAAATGGTCATTGAATCGACCTTCACGGCTTCTTTCCCGCTACTTTACTTTTTTAATTTTTGTGCATGATTTTCGGGCAAAGAATAAAATATATACAGCCTACTCTTAAATTATTTTGGAATATTGTTTTTTTTAGTGATGAATATGTCTTGATATTTAGTTACTTTTTCGTATTATCTTATTATAAACCAAAAATGCAAATAGGGAAGGATATATTATAAATTAGCAAGTTTTATCCGTGCACAATTTATTATGTTTGGCTGCATGGTCTAAATGGTCACTGCCTTAGTATAGATACATTTAAAAAGCTACTTTTTTGCCCTTGTGCATAAAGTTCAACTTTATGTCGCCTAGATTCTGCATAAAGTAGTACTTTTTCGAGCATGAGAAGTGAAAAAGTATTTTATTTTATTTTTCTGAAAAATGAATATATTTGGTCAGGGAATTTTGAAAAATGGTCAAGGAAAGTCAGGGAAAAGTCAGGGATTTTTTTTTAACATTAGCAGTGGACACCCTGAAAATGTGATCCGTCATTTTAGATATTAGGATAAGAGTCCCGTACGCGTAACCCAGAATCATTGCAGTAAGCTATTTTTTTTAATTATCAATATCAATCAATTACTTTTAATAGTTTTAAATGGATGAAAGAGTTTGATTCCTTAGTCATAATGTAAAAACATTATAACACCTTTCAAAATACTTTTCAACATTTCAAAAATTGTACCGATTTTAAGAAAATTGGTCAAGAATTAAACCAATCTAAAAATTGTATATTTGTGACGTGATATTGTCATAAAAAATGCTTTATACATTGGTTGTATGGCTTGATCCTTTTGCCTTACCACCAGGGTAATACATAAGAAAAAGACAATTTAAACTTCCTAAACTTCTTGGTTTGCGAAATCCAGATGGGCACAGCCAATAACAGAAAAGATTGAGGTTTTCTTTGCACTATGTGACAGACTTGTCAAAATAATTTCACGTGCGCCATGTTGATTTTCTACGTAAGCATTGTGCGGAAATTTTATATGGTATTTTTTCACGAAAAATAAAACGTGAATTTAAACAAATGAAATTATGCCTAAATGTTCTTCCGGAAAATTCTAAGCATTGTGGTGTAAGCCATATCAAATTCTGTCCAGTAGTTTCGGAGATCTTTCCGGACAAACAGACAAACAAACAAACAAATATACAAACAAACAAACAATTTTTTTAAAAACGTTTCTATCGTGTTCTGCTAATGATTTTAAGGCGACCTGTGTATTGTTTTTCTTAATATTTCGCAATTACAGATTTTTACACCCCTACGATTTTATTATATACATAACTAGCTGTGCCAGCGAACTACGTTTCGCCGTATATTTTTTACCCGTTTTTGCAACATTTGTCATCGATGCTCAGCTCCTATTAGTCGTAGCGTGATGTTTTATAGGCTAAAGCCTTCCTCGATAAATGGACTATCCAACACAAAAATAAATTTTCAATTTGAATTAGTAGTTCCAGAGATTAGCGCGTTCAAGCAAACAAACAAACTCTTCAGCTTTATAATATTAGTAAGTATAGATAAAATACGATTAAGATAATTAATACAGAATCGTATCTCTTCAACTCCATTGCACCCCATCAAGGGATGATGGTATTTTACGTCCGCCATGTTGGATTTTGATATCGATGTTATTTTCGTAATCTACGACCCAAAAAACCATGAAAACGACAATAATGTCGATATCACATTTTACCACCCCATTTCACGCTATTAGGGGGTGAATTTCAATAAAATACGAAACATGTTATCCATCGATTCTATTAACGAATGTTTATGCAAAATTTAAAGTAGATTGGACCAAGGAATCTAGTTGTCCCATACAAACTTTGCCCCCCTTTTTCACCCCCTTAGGGGTAGAATTTTGGAAAATCCTTTCTTATCGGACGCCTACGTCATACAAAGAACACACCCTCCAAGTTTCAAGTCTCTACGATCAGCGGTTTAGGCTGTGCGTTGATCCGTCAGTCAGTCAGTCATTCAGAAAAAGAATTTTATAGGTATAAATCTATACAAATAAATAAAATTGAAGTGTCTGTTTGTAATGTCAAACTAACGAGTTTTTACTAAATGGGTATGAATGTATATCGGGTACCAATAACAAAAACACAATTTAAAAAATTCTTGTCTGTCTGTCTGTTTGTTCCCGCTAATCTCTGGAACGGCTGGACCGATTTTGACGGGACTTTCACTAATAGATAGCTAATTATATAACGTAAAACATAGGCTACTTTTTTCCAAGAGTTTCTATTCCACGCGGACGAAGTCGCGGGCACAGCTAGTATTAGATAAATCAACAACTTCTCCTTGATCTCTTCTCGTATGAAATCAGGCGTTAAATCCATATCTGAATCAGTTAACCTCATTATGTTAATACAAATCTCTGCTATACGAAAGTATAAATAAATCTCTACGGCTAAACGTATTTCCGCTTTCCTGCATTATTTTTAATTTTCATCATTGAAAAAATGGTAAATATTTTGCCCAAATCTGTTATTTTAATGAAATGGTTGAAAGTAAATTATAATAAAGTCATTAAAAAATATATTTATAAATATGCTTAACTTTATGTTATTTAAATTTACACTACGTTGAAATTGAGTGGCTGTATAGAAAGTTGGAACATGGTTCAATAGAAATGTCAAAATAGAACTAGTTTTTTTTTTTTATAATTTGAGAGTTGTCAATTGAAAGCAATTCTCCCTAGGGCTGAAAAGTATTACTTTCAACCCGCTCCTCAGGCAACTTCAGACCTACTTTCCGAGTGTGAGTAATAAAATAGTAGATTGTTAACCGAGGGTCGAAAGAATCAATTCCCGAGGTATTTATAGTCCGAGTAGGAATTGATCTTTTACCCGTGTTAAACACTCTACTTTTTATTTCGAATATGAGGAAAATAAAACTAGTTGTTTATCTAAACTATTTATTGATAATATAATATATCTTTCTTTTGAGATTTCTGGCAAAAGATTTTCGATAACACAATTTGCCTCGTCTTTAATCGAATCTGGTGTCGACATTTCAGAATCGCTTGAACTCATTTTTAATATTCAAATCTTAGCATCAAAGATTATTACCTATTTTATTGAATTCCGTCACAGATACATAACAGATTAGTATCCCGCCAATTTATGTCGACTTTTTAAATTTAAAATATGGAACTCACCGCCTAATTGTTGCGGCTTATTCCGCTCAAAGAAGTTTGCGCTAAGTTCACACTGCACTGGCTGTTTAGAAACTCACATGGCCGCAGCATTTTTTAATTAGTTTTTTTTATATAAAACTCTTCACAGCTGACAGCAGTTCTATTTTTAAAGTTCATTCCGGCCCATAGGTGGGAAGTAATTTGTGTGAGTTTTTCCCTCCCTATGGAGGCAAGTAGCATTTTCCACCCAATAATCAGATCAAAACAACACTACTTTCCGAATATGAGAAATGAAAAAGTATTTTTGGGTCGGGAGGCTTTTGGGACCAGGACCGCGGTCCCAAAAGCCCCCTTGGAATTAATTATTAAAAATGAGGAGTCATTCGGGACCACAACTGTGGTCCCGAACGCCACCTAGAAATTTCTATTTATTTTTAGTGGTGCAATGGGACCACGAACGTGGAGACAGTTTGTACCGTTATTTTTATAATGGGGAAGTACAGTCAAGAAAAACAACTGTTGTTATAAAATAATTATAGATATACCGGGTGCAAGTGAATGCCCCATTTCTTTTGACAGTGAGTTCAGACCAATGTTATTATTTGTTTACCGATGTTTATTTTTCCCGAAAAAGAAGTCATATTGTGTGTGTGCAAATAAGTGATTTTATTACGAAGGTGGGTGCATTTATTAATGTATGACAAAACAAAGTTTACTTCTTGTTTTAAAAAAAAATACATAGTTATTTTTGTCTAATACCTAAAGTACAAACTGGCTTAGTTTGGGACTACATTTTGCTATTTAAAATGTCTTAGGATAATTTTATTTTAATATATTTAATTTAACATAATCACTTAATTGTTGTGTAAAAATTTTTGTCAACAATTTTTTGAAGTAAATAAAATTTGAATCTTAATAATGGGATGGGAAATGAAATAAAGGTAAAATAATCGCTATTTTTTACACTGGTCCCAGGTCCATCCTGTTTGGACAAATTATGAAACAATATACAAGTTTATTTTTTATTTACCAAAAAAATGTTGTGTGCTTGTTCAGACAAGCAAACTGAACAACTTTCACGATGGGACCAACTTTGAAATCGCAAAAAAATCAGCTGTTCCATATACAAAATATGTTCAACATTTACTGAACCGAAATGTATGGAACAGCTGATTATTTTTTGCGATTTCAAATTTGGTCTCTTAGTGAAAGTTGTTCATTTTGCTTGTCTGAACAAGCACACAAAATTTTTTTGGTAATTAAAAAATAACCTTATATAGATACATAAATAATAGACGTAAATTATTGAATTTTATACAAAACCAATCACTGAGTTTTTTTATATTTTGGTTTGATTGGGAAAAATGCAATATTCCTTGGTGAACAATTTAATTTACTTGTTATTCGCATCTTCTGAAAATAAATAGTTATATAGGCTACATGTAATAAAAATAATTGATACATAATCATTGTGCAATCGATTTATTTACAACTTTTTTAATTTGAAAGGTAATTGAAATGGGTGAAAATCGGCCATCAACATCGAAGGATAGAATCTCTTTCGAAATAAAAGATGGATACCTTTATAGAGCTAATTATGAATATATACTCAAGAGAACTAACAAAGATGGATCAAATTTATGGAGGTGTCGTAAGAAGACTTTATGCAACGCAACTCTAAAAATATTGAATGAAACCATTGTTCGAGAAACTAATCATTCTCACCCTCCAAAAAATACATCCGAGCTTATAATACAATTAGAAATGGAGCTATGCTTAAAAAATATAGAGAAAAATCTTGCAACACCAGTCTCTACTATTTTTGAACAGACTATTGATAGAATAAAAGATACCGGCTTGGATATAATAACACCAATTCCATTATATGAAAATCAAAAGAAGTTTTTATACAAGAGGAGAAATAGGATACTAGGAGTGAAAAAGATTGAATACAAGAGAGCAATAGATATAGAAGTTCCCAAAAGGTATAAGAATTTGATATTCGCTGATTATAAATACAGGAGTAAACGAATTTTAATTACTGTAAGGAAGGAATGATTACTTACTTATCAAAATCTAACCATATTCATAGATGGCACTTTCAAGCTATGCCAGAAAAACTTTTATCAAATGTATACTGTCCATGCAGATATTGGCAGTAACAATTTTTTCATTAATGTGGTCCCGATATTGTATGTACTTTTACCTGACAAAACCCGTGAAACATACGAGATTCGTTTTTCTTTAATCAAAAGTCGTTTACCTCAATGGAACCCAATGAAAGTTTACCGGAGGGAGACTCTGTACCAGGGTCGTGTGCTTGGGTACCTCCGCCTTATCTATTTCTGCCGCAAAGCAGCAGTGCTTGCATTGCTGTGTTCCGGTTTGAAGGGTAAGATATGACACTGAAATTACTGGGTACCGTGACTTTACATCCTAAGTCACAAGCTGGCAACGTACACTGTGGTTCTTGTGGGGGTTGCAATTTTGCTGAAAATCTCACAGGAGCCACATGTATTATAGGTGACTGTTACCACTTACCATCAGGTGGGCAGTTTTCTTGTTTGCCAACTTATCTGCAAAAAAAAGTTAGCATGGATTTTGAAGTGCCAGCTATATTAGCAATTCTGAGCATTCTCCCGAATGCCATGATTGTTGGATGTTATTGCCATTTTACTATAATGTTATATACCTAGGTATACAGATTTGTAGTGTAGGTGATTTTTATTTCCAATTCATTGTTAATAAATTAGCAGTTTAACTTGTTAATCTTTAGTAAGCTTGTTATATGAAAAAAGTGTTAAAACTGTTTAGAATTTTGCAGTTATCATCATTTCATTCAATGTTAATTTTTCGTAATAAACAGACATATTTTAATTGCAGCTATGTTTAACATAAATACTATTCATAAAATTTGATTCGTTTTTTATGTAAACATTTGCAAGCATACAATTTTTTATTTCTATTTGGTTTTATCTGCAATCATGTAGATTTAAGCGTTAACATAAATATTTTGTTGATTAAGTTTTAATTCTAATTAAAACTGTGATTTTTTAAATAAATATACTATAACAGCAGTTATTTTTCTTTGACTGTACTTTCCCGACAGAAATACAAATTAAAACTGTGGTCCCACTGAACCACCTAAAATAAATATTAATTTCAAGGTGGCCATCGGGACCACTTTCGTGGTCCCAAATGACGCCTCAATTTAAATAATAAATTCCAAGGGGGCTTTTGGGACCGCGGTCCTGGTCCCAAAAGCCTCCCGACCCGTATTTTTAATGGTATTCTGGATTGAAGCATAATATTTCTACTATGAAATAATATAGATTATAGGAATAATCCATTTTGTTTGAAATAATATTAATACTTACTAATTATTGAGACCAGGCAAAGGACATAGGGTAATTTTCCTACTGGAAATAAATCCTACGGGAAATCAAAAATAATGCGGCCGAAGCGGAAAGCTAGTACCTAGATATAATAAAATCGTAGGGGGACAAAAATCTGTAATTAGGAAATATTAAGAAAAACAATACACAGGTCGCCTTAAAATTATTAACAGAACACGATAAGTTTTAAAAAAAATTGTTGTCTGTTTGTTCGAAAAGATCTCTGAAACTTCTCGACAGAATTTGATATGAAAATTTTGTTTGTGCGTTAACGAATAATAATTAGCGTCACTATCTGTCTCACTTCCACTTCGTAAAGCAAACCATGGGTACATTAGAATAAATTTTAAGTACGTAAGAAAAATTTGTTCAAAACTGCCTGTTTTAGGAAAAAAAAATATTGTCTGCAATCGTATAAATTATCTACCAAGTATCATACCATTTTGGAATCCTTATTGAATGCGCCAAATTTTGCAGTTACTTGCCAAACTCGCATAGTACTTTTTTTTTTCAGTACAGCTTGTTAAAGCTATGCGAAAAATTAATTTTGAATATTTAATTTAGATAAAAATGGCATATTCTTCTAATTTGGAGCAGCTGGCTTTAAATTTTAGATTAGAGTAAGTATACAGTTCTCTTCTTACTTCATACGAGTTCTCTTCTTACTCTGAAGGAGTGTGGGTAGTGTGCCAGAGTAAACATCAGCTTATAAATTTTATTAAAGTTTTGCATAATTAACGAAGTGAAAAAGTGAATTCGTGCATAATTGTGAAGTTAAACACGGAAGGCTTAAGGAAGAGTGTTAGTTCCAAAAAATATTACAGTTCAGAAGAGATAATATTGAAATATCATACCCGGTAAAAATTTTGGTTCCCAGAATACACACAAGCTCCATATACAACGTCGTAAAATATTTTTGAGTTTGAAACTTATACGGAGTATTATTCACTCAGTAAGTACACAATTTAAGAAAAGTATGCAAATTATAACCTTAAAAAAATAATCACCTATAATTTGTATTACGAACGTCTAGATGAAAAAACAATACAGCGCCATCTGTGATAAGACACAAAAATTAACTAGAAAAAACAATACAGCGCCATCTGTGAGAAAACACAAAAATTATCTAGTCCATAACGAAATATATCATCAAACTCAATCAGTTAGATCTGCTTCTTGTCACCAGGTGTCACTAGCACCAATAATATCGATAGACGCAAAGTAATATTGTAGCAAATTTTCAAAAGAGGATCCATGGCTCATACATGTGCGGGCTGCAGAAAAGATATTCTCGATAGATATTTTCTCACGTGTTCAATATGCAACGACAAATATGACATCGAATGCGCAAATGTTTCTGAAAAAAGATTTATAAATACCATGACCAAGGAACATAAAGACGCTTGGAAATGCCCTCTGTGTCGCTCGAAAACGAGTAAAAAAGACAATACAGACACACCTGTACGTCTATACCAAGACGACGAAATATCAACTCCACCGAAAGAGAAAACTAATGTTACGATACGACAATTACGACGCCAAGCAATTTCTCCAGTTCTAGACAACTCAGATTGCTTATTCCTTGGAAATACTCTGTCTTCCGAAAGTCCTTTAACTAGAGAAAATACCCAGTCATTGCCAAAAATAGTATCAATAAGTTTGTGCCAATTAAATACACTGATTAAACAGAATCTTGAAGAAAATAATAAGATTATGCTATCACAAATTGGCTTGACCATAAAAACAGAAATCGAAGATGTCTTGCAAAATCTTACACAGGAATTGAAACAAACTAAAAAAGAAATGCACATGAAATTTGCGACATTGGGAAATAATATCTCTCTCTTGGATGGTAAAATTCAGTCACTACAAAATGAATGTGTAAAATTACAAGAAGAAAATATCATGCTACAAAAAAAACTCCACGAAATACAAAGTAACCCTCATGCTTCTCAAAACTCGACAATAGACAATGAAAAGATAGTTGTACTCCACGGATTAACCACCAACTACTGGGAAACTGAAAATGAATTGATAGAGCGTGTTGCATATATCTTTAACGATATTTTGAATACAGATATACTACAATGCATTGAGGAGATAACATTCATAGGAAGAAAGGGTCTAAAAAGGCCTCTTAAGATTGAATTAAACAGCAAAAGACTAAAGAAATATATTTTACAGAATTCTATATACTTCAAAAAATCTGGATTAAGTGTTTCAGAATACCTTAACGAATCTTTACTATGGGAAAGAAGAGAGTTAAAAAAGGCTATGCTAATTGCAAGAAAAAAGGGACAACGCGCTTTTATAAAGAACAATAAGTTAATAATAAACGGAAATGAATACACTGAACATTGTTCAAAAGAAATTAATGAAGAAATAGGAAATCCTAACCAAAAATCAAATCCTAACTGCACCAAACATGAATCAGAGAATTTGTTTAACTCTACAATAAACGACCCTTCCACTTCAACTACATCCCAGCCCTTTCGGAAATGACTTCTCTGTTTTTTACCAAAATATGCAAAGCATTTGCAATAAGATTCATCTTCTTGAAGCATGGATAGAAGAAAATCCTAATACTGAAGTTATTTGTTTAAGTGAAACATGGTTGAATAAAGAAAAAATAGAATTATTTGAGATAAACGGCTATAACACATCGTCGTACTTTTGTCGCAAAACTCGAAAGGAAACAGAAGGCGGAGGAGTATGCATTTTGACGAAGAACTATCTGGAAACAAAAAATAGTAGTGATGTTAATCTTCTGTCGCAGGAAAATTATTTTGAGATTTGTGGCATAGAATTATCTCAAATTAATTTACTTGTAATAAATTTGTATTGGCCGAGTAACAAACTAAACAAAACAAAAAAATATAAAGATATATTCCTAAAAAATGTAGATAACCTACTTAATTTATTAGAAAAAAAATATCATAATAAATCCATAATAATAGGTGGAGATTTAAACATCGATTTTTTGACAAATGACCCTTTAAAAAAATCATTAACTAACCTTATGTTATCTCGAAATTTCTACCAAATTGCTGATAAACCCACTAGAATAAATAAATGCATAGATCTGTTATTTATTAATTTCAGGACTCCTAATAACAAATTAGTAATTCATGATTTCGGATTCAGTGATCATAAAGGCTTACTGTTTTTTACAACTACGAACACAAAAAATTCACAAAATTTCACAAGGACAAAAAGAATATTTAGCGAACAAAATATCATACGATATAAAAATGAACTTCAATTTATAAATTGGGAGAAAGTCATAATACCTACAAAATCAGTAAATGAAAATTATAATAAATTTTCTAAAACACTCAACGAAATTTTAAATAAATGCATACCAAAAAAAACTATCACATTAAAAACTATGAGTAAAATAACTTATCTTACACCAGGATTGAAAGTATCGTGTCGCAACAAAAGACTGTTAAAATTATTAAATTCTCAAATAAAAAGCGATGTATTAAACCAGCACTGCAAACTATACACAAAAACGCTTAAAAGAGCAGTCTTAATGTCGAAAAAAATATCGAATATAAAAAAATTCGAAAATTCTAAAAATAAAAATAAAGCCATGTGGAATATAGTAAATAGTGTAACGCGCCGCAAAAAAATAACTATAAATCAAAATATTAACTTAGTATATAAAAAATCATGTCTCAAAAATCCAAAGGAGGTTGCAAATACTTTTAACAATTTTTTTACATCGATAGGTAATTCATGTAGTCCTGAATGTGAGAAAAATTCTAAAATTTTTAATACTATTCCAACAACAGTGTACTTAAAGCCAATTGAAGAAAATGAAACGTACAATATAATAAGAAATTTAAAAAATAAATTAAGTTTTGGAATAGATGAAATCCCTCCAACATTAGTAAAAAAATGTGCGATAGAATTATCATATCCTTTAACTAGGCTTATAAACCAATCCTTCCAAAAGGGCTGTTTTCCTGACGCTCTAAAAGTATCCCTAGTTAAGCCCGTGCATAAAAAGGGTGAAAAATCTGATCCGAACAACTATCGTCCAATCGCATTATTACCAACCATGGCTAAAATCCTAGAGACAGCAATGGCAAGACGGTTACTTCCTTTTATTGAAAAGTTCAACATTCTCCACAACCAGCAATATGGCTTCCGAAAGAAAAGATCCACTATCCTTGCAATTTATAAATTCACTCAAAATATATTAAATATAATAAACGATAAAAAATACGCAATCGGAGTACTGCTTGATATGAGCAAAGCTTACGATAGAATTAACTATAAAATTTTATTGAACAAAATATATGGATATGGTATTAGAGGAGTTGCTATTTCGTGGTTCAAATCGTACTTTGCGAACCGCTCGCAATGTGCGGAAGTAGAATACACCGATTTCTGTACCGGAGAGATAAAGCACGTAAGATCAGATCAAGTATCCGTCACTGGCTCCATACCGCAGGGGAGTGTCCTCGGATGTCTCCTGTTCTTACTTTACATCAACGATCTTCCCCAGATGCTGGAGCACTCCGGTATTTCGTGCACTTGTTTCGCTGATGACGTCTCATTGGTATTCCACTGTTCAAACCGCGATGAATTAAAGTTAAATATGGATAGTATACTTGATCTTACTACAGACTGGCTTTCCCGTAATAATTTACAATTAAACCTACAAAAAACTCAACTTTTACAATTTAGACCACATCAAAAAGCTCAACTTATATTAAATTATTCATATAAATCAACAAAAATAGACTTTATACAATCCGCTACTCTGTTAGGAATCGATATTGACAGTCATATAAACTGGAAACAACATATTCAAACACTCTCAAATAAATTATCCTCATTTATTTACGCCCTATATCAGTTAAAAAGAGTAACAAACCTGAAAACAGCACTAGCGGCATACTACGCTTATGCTCACTCCAGACTTGCTTATGGTATCATATTGTGGGGTAATAGTTGTGATAACCAAGAAATATTTATTATACAGAAAAAATGCATAAGAATTTTGGCAAATATAAAACAAAGTGACTCGTGTAAACCATTTTTTGTAAAACTTAAAATATTTACATTGACCGGCATATACATTTTTGAGGCCAGTAAATTTGTTAAAAATAACTTTCATTTATATTCACCCATAAAAACAATTAAACGTAACAATAGATATAGAAATAAACTTAATATTCCTTTTTCAACAATGACTCTATTGACAACCTCACCACATACAATGTTAATTAAAATTTATAACCATTTGCCTAACTACATTAAAGATATACCAAAGACTATTAAATTTATAAAAGAACTCAAAAAATTTCTCATACTAAAAAGTTATTATAGCCTGAACGAATTTTTTAATGATAAAATGTCAAATTAAAATTAAAAAAAAAAAAAGTGTATTGGGAAAACGTTAAAATTTAGA